>OV702280.1:347277910-348527910 GCA_916181665.1 Avena sativa | reverse complement strand
GTCGTTTGCCTCGCTTGTGGTTTTCTGAAAGAGGAACCAACGGCCTAGCATGGAGCATCGTGTCGCTTGGGGTAATCTGAAGTTCTTCTCGGTAGAACAATTCTAAACTTCTTTACGACTTTGGACAGAAAAAAAATCTACCACTTAGAAAATTCTTTTTTTTTGGAGATCACACTTAGAAAATTGCTGACTTGAAACAAAAACAGCTATCTGAGTCAAAGCCTGGCGGTACACTGGAGGCAAAATTCGTATTTCCGCTCTGATTCGTCGGTTTCTGTCGTCTCTATTGACCTGTGGTGCAATGGTCGGCATGTAAAAATACCAAGCGACAACACCTCCTTTCCAAGGAAAAGCCAAATACTCCCTTTGGCCCATATTAGTTGACTAAATTTGGATGAATCTAGAGTCATATTAATTATTAAGGTTACAAACGGTTAACTACTGATTATTAAGGTTCGAACCACTTTTAATATTATGCAACGGCATGCTAGCACGAATAGTTAGTGAACAAGATATATTATAGCATATGGCAAATACTCGCAAAGCCAGCTCAAAACCCTGTTAAAATCAAAATAAGCAGCAAGATACATGTAGATAACACTTACTAAAATTTACTTACAATCATCCCATGAAGAGATTTGTGTTTATTTAAAATAAAAAGTATTCCGCTCTCTCCTAGCAAATTCAGTCAATTAAAGTGGTTCCTCCGACCTAAATTAGTTAACTCAAATTTGTCTAGATAGAGATGTATCTAGCACCAAAACTTGATTAGATATATTTATAAATCTAAGTCAATTAATAATTAATATGGGTCGGAGGAAGTAACAAATAGATACCAATTATAGCTGCTAGCAGACAAAGCTAATTTCAGCTATCTGTAAAAATCGAAGATGCAGTCAGTTTATGCTAATCTTCACCTGGGCCTGCGGTGAGGATAACCTACGACTTTGCACGAGCTGTCACCGTTGCTGCTCCAAACCATGCCGTCGGGCGTCGGCGTTACTTGGGGATTCTTCCCGCTAGTTGCTGCTGCCTCTTGCCGCTGGATCCTGGGAGAATGGATGGACGCAGGGAAGCGGGCAAGTGTCCAGCTCGTCGCCTCGTCGGCAGGGGCCAGGGTGGAAAGTGGAAACCAGAGGCTAGAGGCATCGCTCGCGAGTTTTGGAAACTCAGGGTAACTGAGCTTAAAACAGGTTCGAACCTAATTAACCTTTTGTATTAAGCCTTTCACAATAGACTGTTTCTTAGCACGCTATCATAGGCACTGACATATTCTAAGAAACGGTTAGTACAGTGGGTTATTTTTTAAGGGTGTATCTAAAGTGTTCATATATTTATGATTTCGGGCTCATGCATGCATATGATTGGGCTAGCCAATTTTTCTGCCTATGGTTGCGTGCAAGAGGTGTACCACTCTCTTTTATCATTAACTAACATGCCATATAAGCAAATTGCCTAGGATATAGAGCTAAGATATACCTATTGTGAAAGGCCTTAGAGGTTCAACCAAAGGCCCGTTGGCCTCATTTTTGGGTTCAGTAAACCGAATCAATGGTTAAACGGTAACCGAGGCCCGGTAGCGATGATGATATCCAGTGAATATTGTTCATGGATCCTTCCGTCTTAATCTTTTTGCGCTCCCTTTTTTTCCAATCGACAACGCAATGACAAATCAGTGGTTCGACACTTGCCGCCCAAAGGGAAGTTTCCTTGGTCACTATGGATGCAGCGGTATCAGGTTCTCACATTACTAGGGTGGGCGGCTCTAGTGGCTTTTCAAAAAGATTGAGGTTAGTCTAGCTTGCGCAGGTTCAATCTTTTGCATTCTTTCACCTGAGTCGTGGTGGACCATCCAGATGCAAAAGACGACGTCTTTGGAGAGCTTTGATGTAACTTTAGTTTTTATCTCGTGTTTGTTGCTTGTATTTGTTCGACCCTATGTGCCGTGTTTAATTAATCAATAAAGTTAGGTCTTGCTAAAAGGATAATAATTGCCAAAGAGAAACAATCAATCACATAGAGCCCTAGACATAATAGGGGTCCACGGTAGCATGAAGACACACTCCCTTTTAACACCGTACACACTCATCAAGACGAACCAACACCTCCTTCTTCTCGGCACTAGCGCAATTCCTTGTGTAGATTCAGGTTAAGACGCAATCTATCCTGTGTATCAACATCTTAGTGCCGACTCTAGATGACGACGCGTACAGATTGGAAAGTCAACGTCGACTCTTAGTACTCCCTCCATTCCAGTTTATAAGACTTAGCGTGTATTTCTAGATTGACAAATTAACCAACTTAACCTGAGATATATATGATAAAAATTATATTATTAGAAACTTTAAATGTTATATTTTCTAATGGTATAATTTTTATATTATATGACTCATACATACGACCTAGATATACGCGTAAGTCTTATAAACTGGGATAGAGGGAGTAACATACCAGCCTTAGGTCTACTATATGTGCGAGTAACGTGGGGGATAATAAGTACTAAAAAAAATCTAGAAATGGGTAGTACTACTAGCTCAATTTATGGTCAAGTCGACGCTGCAACTAACCGAACCGCGTGGGAATTATTCCCGCCAGTGACGCCGATCTGGAGAGAGAGATACCCCAGGCCAGGCTGGTTCGTCTTCGTGCCAAGTTATTGCCCGCATGGCTCCGGCCACCACCACCACCGTCCAGATCAACGTGCTTCTGCTTCTGCCGTGGCTATTCATTCCGCCGCCTATCTTCCGCACCGGTAATGGGGACGGAGTGATCTGCGGCACCTGCGGTTCCCTTTCTTCATCAGCTTTAGTTTGATGGGTTCGTTCGTTCGTTCGTGCGTTCCACTAGCTAGCCCGACTACCGAGGCACACCACCCAACGGCTAGGAATCTCACCAAGGGCAACCTTTCCCGCACCACATGATGTTTCTCGTCCTCGCCGGCTAGCTTTCTCACGGCGTCAGGCGAGGGAGGCTTCAGAGCAGGATAAGATACGTACTAGCTTTTGTTAAACTGAACTTTATTCGAGAGATAAAAAGTTAGCCTCAGCTTAGACCATTTCCACTCGTTGGGCGAACCCAGACCCAAATCCGGACCTTTTTTGACCGGACGGAGCTTGATTTTGGCCTAGATACGTCCAGTTTTCCACTCGCGTACCCAGGCGAGTTCCTAAGTTTGGCTAAAATTTAATAAATTTCGGCAAACTTTGGGGAATATAAGCGGTTTTGGGTGAATATGGGCGAACTTTGGGCGATTATGGGCCATATGGACGAACTATGAGCGAACTTTGGGCGAATATGGTCGATACGGACCAACTTTGGCAAATATGCCCGAATTTTGGGCGAACTTTGGGCGAATCTGGTTTATATGGGCGAAATTTGGACGAATATGGTCGATACAGACCAACTTTGGGCGAATATGCCCGAATTTTGGGCGAATCTGATCTATATGGACGAAATTTGGGCTAATATGGTCGATACAGACCAACTTTGGACGAATATGCCCGAATTTTGGGCGAATATGGTCTACATGGACGAACTTTGGGCGAATATGATCTATTTGAGCGAACTTTGTGAATATGGGCGAAATATGGACGAATATGGACGAAATTTTGATAAATAAGGGCGAATATATGCTGACTAGGCGGGTCCACTCGTCGAATTTGCTTCGTCCGGCGTTTCCAGGACGTCTAGACCGGACCAAAACAATCCGGATAAAAACAGGTCCTTGGATACGCGACTGGACCAATTTTCGACGTCTGGATCGACCTGCTGGTTAGGCGAGTGGAGATGCTCTTATATTATATGCCTCCGATCGACGACGGCTTCAAGCACACCGACCCGTCCCGTTATCCGCCGTTGACACAGCGAGATAACGACCGAACGTCGTCTAAAAAAACAAGGATAACAAATAAACGAAATGTTCATCGTCAAGAGCTTGTCAATCGAACATGATAATGTGCAGCAGTAGTATTAAACTGACCAGTTGTTTGAAAACGTAGGTAGGAACATGGACAGTTGGAAAATGGTAGATGCAGGATTAGGATGACACATGTTGTTTCGTAAAGAATGCGATGACATGATTGGCTGAATGTGACGGCGACCAGAAAAAACGGGAATGAAATGCTTAAAAGCGATGTTTTGATGCCTTGTACGAAAATTCCTATAGCATGATGACGCAATGACCCCTATGATACAAACGTCTCACTTAGATATTTTCTTGTGAATGGATTCCTAGCTAGAGGCCTAAACATTTTTTCGACTCGATCAAATCTGATCAATAATAGCCTCTTCGTTCGCCATTAATTGAGGCCAGCTGAAGCATGAATCACGAGGCAAAAACAGATGATTACTGTATGAATTTAAGCACCGATAAGACGAGAAAAATTCCAAACTCGTTTTTTATAGAGGATAGTAACTCTTAAGTCTTAAGAGAAGAAGCAACACAAAAAACTCCACTAATGGATCAGCACGGGCGACTGATTTTTTTGGTACTAAACAACCAGCACCCTGCTGCACGTTGCTTGCCCTGCCACACGTACGATCTCTCTATAACCGGGGCGGTGAGACTTGGCGACCACGGGACGCTGCATCCAGCAGCCGGCCATCCAAGCTTGCAGTTGCAGGCAGCACCAATGGTGGCCGTCTTCAACAAGGACGTGCTGAGCTGGTACCTGATCACGCTCAAGATCAAGGAGACCGTCGACGCCAACCTCAAGAAATCCCCCTCGCCGCAGTGGCAGTCGCTGCCCCTCAAGCTGCGGGTCGCGAACGGCATTACTACTACAACACCGGGAGGAGGAGGAGGAGGAGGAGAAGCATCGACCCGGCAACAAGCTCAGGCCCGTCTGTCCCCGATCTCGGTGCAGTCGCCGGCGCACAGCCCGAAGCCGCAGGACTCGGAATGGGTGGTGACGATCCGCGGGAAGCTGGCGCAGGCGCGCGCGGAGGAGGCGGCTTGCCCGTGGGCGCGCCTGTCCGTGTACCGCGTGCCCAAGACCCTCCGGGAGGGCGACGAGCGCGCGTACATGCCGCAGGTGGTGTCCATCGGCCCGCTCCACGCCGGCAAGCGGCGGCTGCGCGAGATGGAGCGGCACAAGTGGCGCGCGCTGCACCACGTGCTCAAGCGCACGGGCCACGACGTGACCGCCTACCTGGACGCGGTGCGGCCCATGGAGGACCGGGTGCGCGGCTGCTACGACGGGCGCGTCGCCTGGATGCCCAGCAACGAGTTCGTGCAGTGCCTTGTCCTGGACGGCACCTTCGTGCTGGAGCTCTTCCGCGGCGCGCTGGACGGCGCCAACGGGTTCGCTGACGAGCTGGGCTACTCCCGGCACGACCCTGTCTTCGCCATGCGGGGCGCGATGCACGCCATAAGGAACGACATGATCCTGCTGGAGAACCAGATCCCGCTGTTCGTGCTGGACCTGCTGCTGGGGACCCAGCTGGGCCGCCCCGGGCAGACGACGGGCGCCGTGGCTAGCCTGGCGGTGCGGTTCTTCGACCCGCTGATGCCGACGGACACGCCGATGCACCGCAAGGAGCGGTCGAGGCTGGAGTCGTCGGTGAGCGCGGGCGCGGCGGCGGCGGCGGCGTTCGACCCGCTGTCGGACCCGATGCTGCACTGCCTGGACGTGTTCCGGCGCAGCCTGCTCCGGGCCGGGCTGCAGCCGACGCCGCCCCCCGTGGCGCGGCTGTGGCTGAAGAAGTGGTCCGGGCAGCGGCGCGTGGCGGACAAGCGGCGGCAGCAGTTCGTGCACTGCGTGTCGGAGCTGCGGGAGGCCGGGATCCGGTGCCGGCGGCGCAACACGGACCGGTTCTGGGACATCAGGTTCGAGAAAGGGGTGCTGCACATCCCGAGGATCCTCATCCACGACAGCACCAAGTCGCTGTTCCTGAACCTGATCGCGTTCGAGCAGTGCCACATGGACATCGCCACCCCGGGCGGCAACAACATCACCTCCTACGCCATCTTCATGGACAACCTCATCAACTCGGCGGAGGACGTCAAGTACCTGCACGACAGGGGCATCATCGAGCACTGGCTCGGCAGCGACGCCGAGGTGGCGGAGCTCTTCAACAGGCTATGCCTGGAGGTGGTCTTCGACATCAACGACAGCTACCTGTCGGGGCTGTCGGACCAGGTGAACAGGTACTACGACTACAAGTGGAGCACGTGGGTGGCCAGCCTGCAGCATAACTACTTCACCAACCCGTGGGCCATCGTCTCCGTCGTCGCCGGTGTCTTCCTCCTCATGCTCACCACGATGCAGACCTTCTACAGCGCGTACAGCTACTACCGACCGCCAACCTAGCTCCGATCGGCCGAGCATCGTCCCTATGTTTATTGGGTGATCCCTTGCAGTGCAGAAGATCGTCCAAATTTTGACCATTTGTTTTTTTGTTTTTGGCTTGCATTACAGTACTACAGTTTTGATTGGTTATTACCTCAACTCAAGGAAAGAATTCTTCCCTTTGAGTTGCATTGTCAATACTACAATGCTGGATTCTGCTGGATGAAGAATCAAATCATCTTTCGATTTGTATACTCCTATCTATAAAGGATTTGGATGCTCACATGGCTGAGCTGAGCACGTGAAACTCTACTACTACTAGAATGCTGTAATTTTTCTGTACCTACAGTTTTTGGGAATGAACAAGATAATGGCAGCATCTTACTAATCACTAGCACCACAGTACGACAGAGTGTCCCTCGCGTGTAGCTACAAAGCCTCCTTTCCAGGCCGTGGAACTGGGAGCATAAGGATCACCATTATGGCATCCATAACTCATATCAGCAAATGTTTGGTTCCACATTGGCAAGCGTGTCAAATATAGTGCTGCCTTTTGCAGTCACCGTGTCAGCGAAAAGGGAAAACTTCAGAGCAGTTTTGGGGGCATATGCATGCCATCTTTACAATTCACGAAAAACAACCGATTCTTGATTTTTCAGAAGATCAAGCACTTCAGAGACTAGGAACAAAGCCACAGGACCATAAGGTACCTTTCTTATTGCCACCATACAACATCTGTAGAAGAATAAAGCTACAATTACAACATCTGGCATGTCAAAATAATGAACTATACTACTACTACTACTCCGTACTTGTTATCAACTTCAAGATATATAGGACATGTTGATCGCGTGCAGTTCTGTAGCAGCTTCTCTCATGTTCATTCGCTCATTAGGGGACTGGCTCGCGCAGGAAAGTGCCACTTTCAGCAGTGACAACAGGCACTGGTGGACTTCGTTTTCTTCTTCCAGATTAGCCCGAGAACAGTCCTGGTATTCTTCCACGAGAGAAGCATCGAGGACATGAAGCATCTGATCCGGAAAGTTCCTCCTGACGAAGCTGACGATGCTAAGCTCGTCGCAGAACATGGGATCGGTTGGCCTTTTTCCTGTTAGTATCTCCAGTAGTACTATCCCAAAACTGTACACGTCTCCAGATGTTGATAGGAAAGTACCTCCGGCGTACTCTGAATACCATGTAAAATGTGCAACATTAGGTATCTAGTTTCATGTAAACATCCATTTCGTTACCGCATAAGAAAATTTACAGGAAGGAACATGTATGTTACCTGGAGCAATATATCCAATAGTCCCCTTCACAGTTACTGTACCAACTGTACTCGAATCTCCAGCTGCTGCTGACTTGGATTTCATGTAGAACCTTGCAATGCCAAAGTCTCCCAAATGAGCTGTCATGTCATAATCCAGGAGGATATTGCTGGGCTTCAGATCACAGTGAATAATAGGACTCTCACAGTCATGGTGTATGTATTGCAACGCATCAGCTATATCAACAGCTATTTTCATTCTTTGAGATAGGTCTAGTCGATTTCGGGCATTTCTGTCTCCTTCCCAGTGCAGCCAAGTATCCAAGTTGCCATTGGGCATGAACTCATAGACTAGAGCTTTGAAATCATTGCCTCGATTATCAACTGTTGAGCATGCAGTCAGAATGGGGAGAAGATTCCTGTGCCGAATGTTTCTCAATGCTTTACATTCTGAGACGAAACTTTTAGCCGCACCTTGCATGTCAAGGTCAAAAACTTTCACCGCCACAACCATGTGTTCTTTGGTTAGCTTTCCTCTGTAGACTGAACCGCAGCTTCCTCTCCCAATCAAGTTAGACTCTGCAAAGTTCTCTGTAGCTTGTGCTAGATCCTTATAAGAAACTTTAGGGAATCGTTCACCAGAAGAAGGCAATGACGACTGATTCCTCAACATCCTCTTTCTGAAGAAGGTTAAGTACACCAGTAATATGAGTGACATGATGCCAAATATGGGTACCAACACTTTGAGCAAATAGTTTTCCCATCTAGATCTTCTCTGAGAAACAGTGGGGCATGAAGGCATATGTAGGTCCAGTACACCTCCGCAAAGCCGCCAATTGCCTTTAAGAGAAATGGCTGATGAATTCTTGAATACTCCGTTTATTGGCACTTCTCCTTCAAGTTGATTGTCGGACAGATCCAACTGGGTGAGAAGTTGAAGTTTGCTTAGACCAATTGGGATAGAGCCTGAGAGGTTGTTATGTGAAAGGTTGAGCACGATCAAGCTGTTAAGACTTCCCAGAGATATGGGAATGCTTCCTGAGAGAAAGTTCCAGCCCATTTTGATGGTTTGCAATTGCTGGCACGTGCGCAAAGTAGCAGGAATTTCCCCAGTAAGTTTGTTGGATGAAAGATCTAGATAGTTGAGTTGTTGAAGATTATTGATGTAAGGAATTTGGCCTTCTAGACTGTTGTGGGATAATGAACATTGAGCAATTGTGGCTACTCTGAAAACCTCTTGTGGTATATGGTTTTGAAGATTGTTATAACTGAGGTCTAAATATAAGAGTTGCTGAAGGTTTTCTATACTTGATGGTATGGGACCGTGGAACTGGTTATTTCCTAGAAACAGTTCCGACAACTGGGAGTTATTGCCAATGGAAGTTGGAATCTTCCCAGTAAAGTAGTTGTGTTGAAGATACAAACCTTGTAAACTAGCAAGATTTGCAATCCACCCATCAATCGGACCACTAAAATTGTTTTCTTCCAGTCCTAGTTTAGTTAGTCTATGGAGGTTTCCTATGCTTGATGGAACTAATCCATATAGCATGTTCTTACCAAACACGAGATTGTCAAGATTAGACGAAAGGTTGCCGACAGAATTTGGCAAGACTCCTTGCAGTAGATTTCCATATAGTGAAAGCATCTCTAGAAGAGTGCAGTTGCTCAAGGCGTCCAGGAATTCCCAGCCCCGACTGTCATTTGTTTCAAGACTATTTCCATCGAGACCTAGTGTATTGAGCTTCCAAAGTTTACCAAGAGAAGGCGGGATTTGTCCTCTAAACCCATGATTATATGACAAGGATATGTGCTGTAGCTCGGATGCATTGCCTAATGAGTCTGGGATAAGACCTTCCAGCATGTTACCGCCCAAAAAAAGACGTTGCAGGTTAGGGAGACCATCACCAATGCTAGATGGTAGAGAGCCAACTAGCATATTCAACTCCAAGGCTATTTGATTTAGCAGAGACAGATTAAAGACAGACTCTGGGATTCTACCTGATAGCTTGTTTTCACCAAGGAGTAAGTTTGACATGTTGGATAATTTCCCAAACTCATCAGGAATGGTTCCCTCGAGCTGGTTATACATCAGAATAATATGTTCTAGAGAAGTGATATTACCAAGGCCTGGTGGGATGACCCTGGTAAGATCATTGTAGGGAAGCCACAAACGTGTCAGATTGGAGAGAAGGGCTATTTCTGCAGGGATTTCACCCACCAATAAGTTTCTTGAGAGGTCCAACACCCTTAAGCTGGAGCAGTTTGTGAGTGTGACTGGAATACTCCCCTGCAGTGAGTTGTAACTCAGGTCAAGAAACATCAGCTCTTGCAGGCGGCCAAGATTAGGTATCTGACCAGAGAACTTACTTCTGGAGAGGTTAAGAGAAGCAAGATATGACATGTTTCCAAGGGAAGGAGAGATCTGCCCGACCAAACTCTGCTCCGACAGGTCCAGCACCTCAACGCGATCACGTTGTGTGAGGCTGCACTTCACGCCCTGCCAGTTGCAGAAGTGAATATTGGTGTTCCATGAGCTGAAGGCCCCTTTCGGATCGTCGGTGATGGCGCGCTTGAAATCAATGAGCGACATCATATCCGTATCGTTCCCAAGGAGGGCAGCGCAAACGATGCTTCCAGCTCCATAAGACAATAGCAGAACCGCCAACACTATGAGCACAAAGAATTTCATGGCATAGCTTTGTCGCTCACTATTTTGTATGGCAAAACTGGAGTTTAACTGTGCACGATTAGCATATAACAAGATCTGAAAGAAGCGAAGTAAGGTAAATGAAAGTTGAGGAAGTATACATGAAGAGAAGAACCAGTGCACCTCTAGTGTTCAGAAGCATAGCATATCACATGGCTGCTTCTTACTGGCTTCGGTGGCGATGCGTGTTGTAGTTTTCCCTTCGGCGAGTAATTAAGTAGCTCGGAGACTAAGCTGGCGTTACAGAGCATCAAACATTGAATTGTCCTGCTTACATTGACAGTTTCGACTTTCGAGCCCTTCACAAATATACTCTAGTGCCGGCCGGCCTAATTTGTTATTAGCAAATTCAGTCTTGTATATGCATGAGTAGATCCCAGTTCTTTGTCGTTTCTACACTTTGTTTGGAACATTTCGATGCCGTATAGTTCTACCCCATAGTATAAAGCTTAATTCGATGCCGTATAGTTCTAAGTAAGGGTTTAAATAAGTGCATCGTCAGTACAGTACTCAGTACATCCAAACATCTCAACTACCGTGTTTTGTACTCCTTCAGTCCTTCTCAGGGGCTCGGGACTCTACTATGCGCACGCGTGGAAGCAGAATTCCCCAAATTTCAACTCGAATTAAACAATCTTTCGGCAAATATAAAATCTCCTTTTCAACTCGATCTGTAAAAGGAAAAAATGGCACCTCAGATTATAGGGTGCGGCACCAATCGCCATCACCGGCGCCGGAGAAGACGGGTGCGACGCCCTTAGCGCCGCCGGAGAAGACGGGTGCGAAGCCGTCAGCGCCGCCGGAGAATAAGGGTGCGGCGCCTTCACCGCCGACAGAGAAGGAAGCAGCCATCGCTGTCAGCTGACAGCGGAGCAGGACGCGCCCGCCGGGAGAGGGCAGCGCAGGGTGGGTGGTGCCGCCTGGTCTGGGCCAATGGAGGTGCTGCTAGGGTTCCGCTGGACGGCCTGCGGCAAGCACCGGTGTGCGGGGTGACGGCGTGGCCACCGGTGTGCGCTGCGCTCGCCGGCGAGAAAATTAAAAAAAAACACCACATTACGGGGTTAGGGTTTAAAAAGGGTTTCAAAAAACAACCACTTCAGAACTAATAATTAACAAAAAACACCGATCCAACTTTAATCCATGTTAGACAGCCAAACTGACCGGTAGGACCTATTATCAGACTGACGTGGCATATACATTTTGCATGAAAGACTATAACTTTTTTTTTAGAAGGTAACAGTGACTGAGACTCAGAGACCAATAATATATATTTATTTATTTTCTTATGTTTTATTCCCTCTTTTTCTTATTTTTTCACACAACCTGCATAGACCAATCCAATTGGAGACCCGTACGTGGGCGGAGAGGGTAGAGACGGCCGGCCGCATCAGCAGCTCCAGCCACGCGAGGCGCGCGCCCGGCAAACTCCGGCCACGGGAGGCGCGCGGCGAGCTCTGGCTATTGGGTGGGCGACCTCTGGCCGCAGGAGGCGCGCGCGGCAAGCTTCGGCCACGGGAGGCGCGCGGCGGCCGCGGGGAGGGCGCGGCGAGCTCCGGCTACTGGGCGGGCGACCTCTGGCCGCGGGAGGCGCGCGGCAAGCTCCGGCCACGGGAGGCGCGCGGCGAGCTCCGGCTACTGGGCACGCGACCTCTGGCCGCGGGAGGCACGCGCGCGGCAAGCTCCGGCCACGGGAGGCGCGCGGCGGCCGCGGGGAGGGCGCGGCGAGCTCCGGCTACTGGGCGGGCGACCTCTGGCCGCGGGAGGCGCGCGCGGCAAGCTCCGGCCACGGGAGGCGCGCGGCGGCCGCGGGGAGGGCGCGGCGAGCTCCGGCTATTGGGAGGGCGACCTCTGGTCGCGGGAGGCACGCGTGCGGCAAGCTCCGGCCACGGGAGGCGCGCGGCGGCCGCGGGGAGGGCGCGGCGAGCTCCGGCTACTAGGCGGGCAACCTCTGGCCGCGGGAGGCGCACGCGGCAAGCTCCGGCCACGGGAGGCGCGCGGCGGCCGCGGGGAGGGCGCGGCGAGCTCCGGCTACTGGGCGGGCGACCTCTGGCCGCGAGAGGCGCGCGCGGCAAGCTCCGGCCGTGGGAGGCGCGCGGCGAGCTACGGCCATGAGAGGAACCAGTGAGCTTTGGCAGGGACGATGCACGCGAGCTCTAGGCGAGCTCTGGCAGGGCCGACGCATGACACGGCCGCAGGAGGCGCACGCGGCTAGAAGATTAGGAAAAGAGAAATAAAAAGAAAAAAAGACTTAAGATTAGAATTTATAAGATGTGGAGGTGTTTTCGTAAAGAAATGATGCCGCATCATCAGTGGGACCTAGCGGTCAGTTTTGTCATTAGACCAGGATCAAACCGGTATCAGTGTTATCTGTCACGAACTCACTCTGAAGTGGTGATTTTTTTTAAACCCTAACGTATAGTGGTGGTTTTTTGAAACCCTAGCCCGTAATATGGTGTTTTTTTGTAATTTTCTCCTCGCCGGCTAGGGAAAAGGAACGACCGACCAAAGACATCACCGGGCACACGAAAAATCTTTCGAAAGCCACATAACCTTGCACGATCCGAATTATATTAAACGGAGTAGATTGGTGCACCGGTGATCTTTAAAGAAAATCGAAAATCATATTTTAAAGTTTCAACAAAAATCTGAAAAATGACCAGACGTAGATGTATCCCGCTAATATGCAAAATATCAATTTCAAAGAACTTGAAATTATGAGCTACATAAAAATATCAAAAGTGTGGATTTAAGTATACACATATTTCCAAATCTTCAAAACTTATCAGATTTTATCATTTCCATATAGCCCATAATATAAAGAATTCCAGCTTGTGAGTTTACATGTTTGTAGGATGCAAACTTGACTATGTCCATAATTTCATATTTGTTTTATAACTAATAAATCTGATTTCTTTTAAATGAAGAGAGCACCACAATTAAGGAACCAAGACACTTTCGGTTAACATAGTTAGTTTTTCTGAAAAGAAGACAAAACCTTGGGTCTCTGCATCGCACCATCTTTTGGTTTAAGACTACTTACAACTTGCTAAAAAGATTTAAATTAAAAACAGAGGAAGTAGTAACTGAGTTAATGGACTTATTTTCAAATCTATTTTTCATGTCACTTTAGTGATTGTTCTTCATGTTGTGGTGTAATTTTTCAATACATACCGTCCCATTTTTCTTTGGATTTCAATACTTTCATAAGAATTGAACCAACATGAAAAGACTGAAGGACACATCTCCTTCCTTCTTGGTCCAATGTTTATGGTGATCCCCTCCTCGACTCCTCCTGCTTGTCCAACTCGTTAATCGCTCAGGCATGTAGCTAGAAACATAGAGTGTTGTTCGAAGCTAAAGAAGCGTACTCCAAACACTAAGCCATGTAGCGTACTATCGAGAGGCCGATCCCTTGATTTGCCCTAGGGCTGGACCGACTACGCTCGGTCACGAGTGCTGCATTCTGGTCCTCTTTCTTCTCTCTCGAAGCCTCGTCGACAAATAGCTCAAGGGTAAACGTCAAGGGTAAGGAAAAGGAACAACAGTCAAAATACATGAATTGACTTCTACTTGCTAGAGGAAAGGCGCGACAGAGGAAGAGCACACACAAAATATTTTGAAAGCCACAAAGCCCTGCACAATCTGAATCACTGCCTTGCAAGTTTTTTTTAAAAGGGAACAATACAATTGTTCATCTCCCAATTTTCTTCAAATTTTTCACTACTTTCTTGACAATTGAACCAATGTGAAAAGACCAATGTGCACATTGCTCTATCCAACTACCAATTTTCTTCAAAATTTCCACTACTTTCTTGACAATTGAACCAATGTGAAAAGACCAAGGTGCACATTGCTCTATCCACCAGCCCAAGGTTGTCAGTGATCCCCTCCTCGACTCTGCTTGTCTAACTCTTGAATGTGTGTGGCGGCTAACAACATTGAGTGTTGTTCGGGGCTAAGGAAGCATACTCCGAGTGGTAAGCCATGTAGAGAACTAGGAAGAGGTCGACTAGAGGAGGAAAAAGCTAGACCTGCAGGAAGGAAGAAGATCAAGGAAGTGATGGCACCCTTCCCACCAGGGTGGGACCATGCTTACATCACACCTTCTTACATTATTATGCATTCATCATCGTCGACGTGTAAAAGTGTTAACCAAGATGTGCTACTTTCAAATAAGGGAACATGTGTTGGTTAAACTCTAGCTAAACTTTCTATGCAACACTTCTTTGGCACATGGGTTTCCACTAATGGCCTAGAGCCGTGTCGAAGCTAGCCGGGAATGGATGGGGTGCAAAACTGAAATTCTGAATCTTGGAGGAGGGATGACTCCATATTTTTTCATCTAAGTCCCTAATTTTTTCCCTTCAGTGATTTGTCTAACTCTAGGAGGAGGTGGTGCCCCCTACCTAGACATAGCTCCGTGAGTGGCCTAGAGTACTACCGATGTGATCCAGCAGTGTCGATGAGTGCATTTTGCATCATATTTTACTTTATGCTTTTGCATTAGTAGTGATATGATATTTAGTATTTTATCGCGCTCCTGCGTACTTTATCCTTCTTTCACTAGGATCCTAGATTTAAAGATGATGGCCAATTGAATTAGACATCATTTTGGGGTCCTATTCAAGCATGTGGACCAGTATTAGGCGCATTGGAGCATTTCCACATGTAAGGAATGTAGATTGATCTGATGGAGGTATGAGTCACCACTACTAGTAGTCAGAAGATATGCTACTCGAAAAAATAGGAACTGCATAGTGGACACAACAACCCACATGGAGGCGCCAAAAGGCGGGGTGCAGGATGCGTTGACTTTACGAAGAATGTCGCTCATGGCATGGTGTCTGCGTGGAGTCGGGCAGTGGCACGACAACCATGTTCTGGAAGTCTATTCCATGCCATCACGATGTTCCATCTGTTAGAGCGAGGGGATCCTGCGGGCGATAGGGCATGTGGACCCGTGCTCTACGCATGAGATGAAGCAGGCAATGGGAGCCGATAGGAGTAGATGGGCATGGACGGGGCGGCTCACGATAAATTGGGAAGGAGAGAAATCAACAACACATGTAGAGCTTGCAGGTGGGGAACATCGAGCGGAGAGTCTGACAGAACATGGTCTACCGGGTTAACATGACATATCTAGTTCGTTAATATGATTGTGAGATGATCAAACTAATATGGGTCATGAACATAGAATAAGTTTGCTCTTTTACAAGTAGACATGGGAACGACCACCGCTAAACCTCGCCGCCGCCTTCCACTTCCATGCCTCCATAGGACGGTTCCCCCTCCTTCGGTCAGCCTTGCCTGTGCCGGCAAAGATGGGGAACCCGATATATTAGTGGAGGTTTAAATAAACATAGCGATTTCCATAGATTGGATAAGGACTTTGCTAGTCATCTCTCTTTCTTGGCTTCCGCGTCAATAGAGATGATATCATACAATAAGTCATCTTCAGCCTTTCGTTCGACGATAAGATTTTTTTCCAACGTTAGTGGTGGTCTTGGAAGATTAAAATTCTCTATATATGAGCCTCCATATCTTTCTTCACTAAATCTAGTTTGTAATTTTTTCCATGGTTGCCACAAGGTGTTTTGTCCCAGTAATATTTATCCCGACTGTCACGTTGGTGATTCATACTCTCGACTTCCAACAACGTAAACTAGGCTATTCGGTTGTTTATCCCTGAAATATTGGTGTTTTTAGTTTTGTCGATGGTATTTGATTACTTTGATGGTTGAGCATGTGCGTGTGCCCTTCCCATTACAGTTCAAATCAAATTTATGGTAGAATCCTTGTTTTTCTAGGGACATGGGAAAATCCTTGTTGTTATTTACTGCTATGTGAATTGTTTTTTTTTCAGCTTTATTCGTCTGTTTTAAAAGAACTACAGAATTTTGTCATGGAAGAAGTCTTTTTAGACTTTATTATTTAATCACTGGAGACGATACATGTATCTCTACCATATTTCGCTACTATAATATGTGATATTGATTTAAAAAATTGTGTACATGCTACTATAAATATGGTACTTTTGTCGATGTTACTTGATTTCTTTGATGGCTGAGTCACGTGGTTTGATTTTTGTATCAGTTTTATTTGACTGGCTTCAGAAAACTATAAGAATTGTGTTATGAAAGATGAAAGAGTTCGAAGATCTCAATGAATTTCTTTTAATTTTTTATTAATTGTTGAAGACTATTTATGTATCTCTACCATATTTGCTTACTAGTATAAATATGTGAATATTGATTTTAAAAAAGTGTACATGCATACAAAAGGCATAAAATTTCGAAAAAAGGGGAGACATAAAGATCACGCAATCGGATTTCATGATTCGTGCCATCGCAAAACGTAAGTCTCGCGACTCATCACCGAAGAGATCGCCCACTCATCTACCGCCACGTCCCGGTCCCCGAATACGAAAAGGAAACCCATGACACGTTTTCCCGGTGGGCCCCACGATGGCGCGATACATGTTTGCCGAGCAGAGGCATCCTTTTCCAATTGAATCGCCTCCCGTCTCGATCACAACGAAGCTGCCGCCCACTGCTCCTCTTCCATGTCCATTATGTCAGGCAGTAGGCCATAGCTCGGTGCCCGGCCGGCGAGGACCAAGAGGCGAATTAAGCAGCGCGCGGCCGGGAGGCGATGGCGGAGCCGTCGGTGAAGCGGTTGGCGCGGCTGGCGATCACGGCGCTGCTCCTCGCCGTGATGGCGATCTCCGGCGCCGCGCTGCTGCTGCTCGCCTGCCCCGGGTCGCCCCGCTGCTCGGCGGCCTTCGGGTCGGCCCTGATGGCGCCCGCGAAGCTCCGGGGCTGCGGGGTCTCCGGTGATTGCGACATCTTCGAGGGCGAGTGGGTTTGGGACGACAGCTACCCGCTCTACGAGTCCAAGGACTGCCCGTTCCTGGACGGCGGGTTCCGGTGCTCCGAGAACGGCCGCCCGGACGCCTCCTACACCAAGTGGCGGTGGCAGCCGTCGTGCTGCGATCTCCCCAGGTTGGTTCGAAACTTCGGATTAGTTCGTTGCTACTTCGCCCATGCTTTGTGTCTTGCTTGCTTGAACGGTTGAACCCCTCCGTTTGCGTGATGCGCACTTGCAGAATTATTTTTAGCCCACCTAGCCAAGTAAAGTTAAGCTGATTATCTTAGGAATTCTTACGGTAGCGAATCTTTGTTATGATGTAGCTTTGCGGCTGATGAAACTGAATAACGATTGCTTGTACTGAAACTGAAAGTTTATGCAATCCATGATGATTTATAAGTTAAATCCATTTATTCAGAAACAATTATAGCACTAATCATTACTCAGAAAGATCAACTTTGATTGATGAGAATTTCCTTCAGTGCCAAAATACCTTTTTCGCTAGAATACATATACATCCACGTCCACGATTTTGTGGCCCTGCAAGAGTTAGCTAGGTAAGCTGCAAAGCGTGATCTTATCATGTGGTTTTGGCCCCAAGGGACAATCTGAATATCGATCCATACACGTCCATATATTATGGTGTAATAAATCATGTCGGTTTCTGATTTAACTATATTTTTTCTGTGACTTCCTTAGGTTTGATGCTAAGAGTATGCTGGAGATGCTACGGAACAAGAGAGTAGTATTCGCCGGCGATTCGATCGGGAGGAACCAGTGGGAGTCTCTGCTCTGCATGCTCTCTACCGGTGTTTCAGACAAGAGCTCCATCTATGAGATCAATGGGAGACCCATCACAAAGCACGATGGTTTCTTCATATTCAAGTTTAGGGAGTACAATTGCACCGTGGAATACTACAGGTCTCCTTTCCTGGTTCCTCAGGGTCATGGACCTGCTGGAGCCCCCAAGTTTGTTAAGAGTACAATCTGGGTGGACTCCATGGATTGGATGTCTGGCCGGCGTAAGTGGAAAGACGCTGATCTGTTAATCTTCAACTCTGGGCATTGGTGGACCAAGGACAAAACAATTGGATGGTACGCAAGCTTGCAATATATTTGAGTTAATTTCAAACTGAACCAGTTTTTGGTGGTTGGTCATCCTTTTTAGTCTGTGCCAAATACCTTGTTCAGAGTGTCATAAAAATAGAATGTGGTTCAACTATTTTTGTTGTTGTTGTTTTGTAATTACTTTACTGTCATAAGTACAGAGTGATCTACTATAGAACCAGGCTTATATACTTTTATACTGTCTACCAGGGGTGCTTATTTCCGAGAAGGAGATGAGGTGAAGCTGGATATGACTGTCAGTGATGCTTACAGGAGGTCAATACAGACACTGTTCGACTGGGTGCGCAAGGAAGTTAACACGAGCAAGACCCAGGCCATCTTCCGTACATATTCTCCTACTCACTTCAGGTCTGTACCACATTGCTAGTGACCTAGTGTTTATTGATACTAACTGATAACTCACTCACCCTGTTTTCCCATGATCGATCACTGATTTTAGCGGTGGTGACTGGAGAAATGGAGGGGATTGTCAGAAGGAAACTCTTCCAGACAGGAGACCGGTTAAATCGATGGAGCAATGGGCCGACAGGCTACAGCCAGTGAAGGATGTTCTGGGGAACAACCAAAGGCCCAATTTGCCTGGGTTGGACATATTGAACGTGACGCGGATGACGGCCCAACGGAAAGACGGCCACCTCTCGGTGTTCAGAAGTTCTTTGAGTTCAAGGCAAGCCTACCTAAACAAGACATCAGGGGTCAAAGAAGTAGAGGATTGCAGCCACTGGTGCCTGCCTGGTGTCCCTGACACCTGGAATGAGCTTCTCTACGCCCTCTTCATGAAAAGACAAATGATGTTGGACGAAAACCCAAGTGACACCGTTTCTGGCTCAAGAACATTGAACAGTACGGACCGACAAAGTGCAGGGGATGTATCTACTTGATGTTGATCTCTTGCTGAAGAGGGGATTTAGCGTAGCAGGTGATAGCAACATTGGTATTAGTTGAGGGGAATCAGGGTGTAGGGCTCGAATACATTTGAGAGATCGCTTAAACCATACTCTTGGTCATATTCTTGCCAGGTTCCAGGTCAGAGCACATAGTGTGTAGATAGGCATACATGTGAACTAGTTTTTCTTTGACAAAGGGAGTTTATAGTTATCCA
Source organism: Avena sativa (assembly GCA_916181665.1). NCBI lineage: Eukaryota > Viridiplantae > Streptophyta > Magnoliopsida > Poales > Poaceae > Avena > Avena sativa. The sequence continues at coordinate 348,508,549 of OV702280.1, read as the reverse complement.
TAGTGTTGACTCATTAGGCTATCCACGTATTTCTGATTCTTTATGGCCTTGAGATGGAGGCCGGGGAGGACATGTGGCGCCATCGCAGCGGAGTCTCCTCTCTGGGGAGACGGGCCAACCGTATGACCGGGCACCAGATCCCCTCACGGTCATCTAGCACGTGTCCTTGCCCTACCCCGTGTCGTGACGGTGGGCTGCATCCCCGCTTTGGTCCTAGCGTCAATGGTTGTGGGTGACATTGTGCTGAGTTAGTGGCGTTTGCAGCGCGGGAGAGGTCCATACCCGTCGGGTGGTGAGGCCCGACGCGGTCAGAGGTGGCGTCTCTGTATCGTGGACGTGCACGGTTCATCACGGAAAGAACATGTTGTGGGCCCCATTCATACTGCAGAATGGCTCTCACATAGGATATCTGTATCCGCGGATCTGGCTCTATATTATGTTTGATGAATTTATTACTGATGAGCTCGATTGCTCAATGTTTACCTTCTCTTATTAGTTTTCTAAATTTAAGGTGAGAAGTTGGACATTGATTGATATTGTTCATCATTAAGTTCTCAATTACTATGGCTTAAGATTGGTTTGTGGCTTTGGGTTGTGCAGAGGGTGCTAATCATGCCTTAATCTAGTTGTGGTGCCTCTTAATTGAGCGTGCACATGTAGTTAAGGATGCTAATGTGTTTGTTCTTTCTTCCCAAAAATAGGAATCATGCCTAAGCATATACTGCTAGTACTATGAATAGGTTTTGATCCCTAGACCAATTTCTAAATTCCCCTCTCTATACTTCTTCTACTTCTACCAGTTTAGATATAACCCTTGAAGAGTAGATCTTCTTATTATTCCTTGTTGTCGATGAAGATCTTCTGGTTCAGATGCTCTTCTCCTCCTTGCCTTTTCCTCCTAGTGCTTCTCTTGATCTCAGACCTCTCCCTCTCTCTCTCTCTCTCTCTCTCTCTCTCTCTCTCTCTCTCTCTCTCTCTCTCTCTCTCTCTCTCTCTCTCTCTCTCTCATTACTAGAGTTTATTTCTAGTTTGTGTTCGTTTGTGAGTTGTCTGGTTTGGGGTTTGAATCGATGGCTATTTACGATGTCCTCTAGGCACTACGGCATTGGCACCTCCTATGTTGCATGGATTTCTAAGAAACTTGGTCTTGTGTGCAACCTTCTCTGTATTTTGGTTTAATGAACATGTGTAGTGCATTCAGTGTTGTGCAGGAGATCTATTATAGTACCTTTCAAATAGAAAAGGTTGTCAAATCAATGAGGAGATGAAGGTATTGGTTAGGAAGTTTAACAAGTAAAACAACAAAAGATGCAGTGGTTTTGTATTTTTGGGTTTATAGTTTGCAAAAGTAAATTGCTGTAAAATAAACTGCAAGAAAGTAAGAGAAAGCCCAATCCTCTATGTATCAAGAGGAGAAGCTGGAGTGTGTACTTATATGTGACAAATATTACCGAGGGTGGCATGGATATACTCAACATAAAGATTTGTAAAGCAGCATGATAACAATCTTATCAAGTTTTATTCTTGTTGGACAGAACCTAAAATAGGTGCAACATTATATCTGTGCAAGTACACTCCTAATGATTGGTCCTAAGGTTATTTTCATGTATAAACAAAGGATTCATTAATACATAAATGTCTAACCATTGCTTAAAGTTCTAAGGTCCCAATCAAGACCCCCCTAATGTAACTCAAAGTCCGAGGAGACGGTTTCTGTCATTCCGTCCATCCCTACTCTCTTCATCATATTAAGGTGCAACCCTATGAGCCCATAAAGATGAAGTATCACGCAGTCGACATTCGCATATTATCATCATAGAACCACATAAAAGATTAAAACTTGACTACTCATTGTATACAATATAAAAATCCTAGCCAATTCATGCCCTCATGAACATGGGGAACTACTCACAATGGATCCGTGGCATATGGATTACAACACAATCTAAAATTATAACTTCACCACAAAATAATGACAAGTTACCAAGCATAAACATACACACAATACTTAAACAATAATTCGAGGTCTGATCTACCACAAACTATGTGGAGGATGATGTCGATCTCGAGATGGAGATGGTGTTGATGACGTGTTGGTGTTGTAGACACCATCCCCCTATGCCAAGGAGGAGCTGATGATGATGATCCACAACTGTTTCCTTGGCGGTGATACGTCCAAAACGTATCTACTTTCTCGAACACTTTGCTGTTGTTTCTCCTCTAAACTTGTGTGGTTTGGATACAACTAACACGGACTAACGTTGTTTTAGCAGAATTACCTTGGTGTCTTGTTTTTGTGCAGAAAATGAACTATCAGGAAAAATCCCGGAAAATATGCCAAAAATTATATTTCACCACAAGATCCACGGAGTCAGAAGAAGAGACGGAGGGGAGGCCTGGGGGGCCTAGACCCACCCCAGGCGCGGGCCCACCTGACCCCGTGCCTGGGAGGGGTGTGGCCACCCCAGGCAGCTCCTCGGCCTCCCTCTGCGCCTATAAGTTGCCTTTCGACCTAAAAACCGAGGGGGTTCGATAGTTTTCCAGAAAGAGATCCGCTCCGCCGCCGCCACCAGAAACCAATATTCGGATCTAGAAATTCCGTTCTGGCACCCTGCCGGGGCGGGGAATTTGGAGAGGATCATCGTCATCGTCATCACCAACGCATCTCCATCAACCACCGATGTTTCCCTCATCCATGAGTGAGTAATCCCCCACTGTAGGCTTGGGGATGGTAGGGATTGGATGATTTCTATCATGTAATCAAATAAGATCTGTTAGGGCATAGTGTCTAGTATCTCTATTAGTGCTATTTGACTTTGTTGCAACTTGTTGTGCTTAATGCTTGTCACTAGGGCCCGAGTGCCATGATCTCAGATCTAAACTTATTATTGAATCATCATGATAGTATTGTTTGTGATCTTATCTGCAAGTTGTGTACACATACCATTATCCGGATCGAAAGGCCCCAAAGTGACAATAATTGGGACAACCGGAGGGGATGGCTGTGGTGTGAGGATCACATGTTTTCACGGAGTGTTAATGCTTTGCTCCGGTGCTCTATTAAAAGGAGCACCTTAATTTCCAGTAGTTTCCTAGAGGCCCCGCTGCCATGGGATGGCTAGACAGAAGATGTTGTGCAATTTCTCATTGCGAGCACGTATTACTATATTTGGAGCACATGCCTAGGATTGTTTAGTACTTGGATGCTTGTTATTATTTATCTGCAGTGCCCTAGTTCTTGAAGTTACATGTTTAGACTCGTTCATGCAACGCCCGTCCATCCATCTCTATGCCTACCGCACTCGAATCCTACTGTTACCGTTACTATTACTATTGCTCATGTTTCACTGTTGTTGTTGTTGCTACTACAAACTATTGCTACTGATAAACTTCAGTGAGCAAGAACTATTTCCAGGTGCACCTGAACTGACAACTCAGTTGTTAAGGCTTGCAAATATTCTTTGGCTCCTCTTTTGTCGAATCAATAAATTGGGTAATACTACCCGCGAAGACTGTTGCGATCCCCTATACTTGTGGGTCATCAAGACTATTTTCTGGCGCCGTTGCCGGGGATCATAGCTTTATTTGTAAGTTCACTTGGATCTATTATTGTTCACTGCTACTCCTTTCATCATGGGGAAGTCTCGTGATGGAAAGTTTCCTATTTTACCATCCACTACAAGAAGATGTACAGTCTTAAACACATCTGCTTCACTTGATTCACCGTCTATTATAAGTAAGCTTGTCACACCACCACCACATACACATGCTACACACACTGCTACTACTGCTGAGTCTAAAACTGCTTTTGATACTCATGATGTTACTTCTACTGTGCTTGATGCGAGTGGTTCATTAGGTCCTTTTCTAGATGCTACTATGGCTAGTCTAGGAAATATCGAAACTCCTAGTGAATACACTATTACACCTGTTAGCTCACCCGAGTCTAGTGAGAGTTATGATATTAATGATGGTTACATAGAGCTCACTGATGAATTTGTTGAAGAGTGCCGAAGCACACATGGTGCTAGTGCTATTAAGAGTCTCCTTGCTAGACGTACTATTATGCCTAAGAAGTCCTATGATCCTAAGTTTGCCACCTCTCCCATAGATATTAAAGATAAAGATTATGATTTCTCTCTTAATTTATCTTATTTAGATATTGTTGAGAAAGAACCTTTTTGTGGTACTGAAAATGAGAGTGTTGTGGCTCATATGAATGAGCTTTCTACTATGAGTGCTTTGTTCTCTGATGATTTTAAGATGCGCAACTACTTTGTTGCTAAGATCTTCCCTTTTCACTAAAAGGAGAAGCTAGTGCTTGGTTTAATAGATTACCTCCTGGTTCCATTGATAGCCCTGATTGCTTGATTGCTACTTTCTTCCATAAATATTTTCCTCCCAGTGCTAGATATGCTGCTTTGCAGAGAATTTTTGATTTTAAACAGGGAGAAGAAGAGAAATCACCTGAGTCATGGACAAGGTTCTGTGCCTTGATTCATGCACATCCTAGATGTCCATTATCTAAGAATGAGCTTCTTGATATTTATTATAATGTACTAACTGATGATTCTAGGACCTACCTAGATAGCTTTGCTGATTGTGTTTTTAGGAAAAGGACTCCTACAGATGCTGAAGAATTAATGACCAAGATAAGTAAGAATTATGATGATTGGACTTCAATTGAGCTGAATGCACCTGAGCCTATTACTTCTGAACCAGTTGTCCCTGAACCAATTCCAGCACCAACAACAAAGAAGAGGGGAGTTATTGCATTAAATGATGAAGTGATGAAGGAAGCTAAGAAGTGTCTAAAGGAGAAAGGTATTAGAGCTGAAGATGTGAAGAACCTACCTCCTATAGAAGAATTATGCAAGCCAATTCCCCACTCATCAACTATTAAGGTACACTCTCTCCAACACTTTGAAGGTGATATTCCATATGGTAAGCCTCCTGATCAATGTTTAGAGGAACTTGACACTTTTATTGTTAAATAAGGGTATTTTAATAAATAAGTTCAGAATCATTTATTGGAAAACTCTAGAGCTATCCATGAGTTAAAAGATATTGTGGAAAGAACTTCTAATGATATTAAAATGCTTTGTAAACACTTTCAAATGGTTCAAACTCAACTTGATCAACTTGCTAAGGTACAAAAGGATATGCTAGTTAATGCTTTAGGAGATAAACATGCTTATGGAATTAGAACTAGGAGTGGTATAGCTACTCAAGATCCTTTATATCCTGAAGGACACCCTAAAAGAATTGAGCAGGATTCCCAACAAGGTGAAGATAGTGGTAGTCCTCGTAAGAGGAAGAAAAAGAAACATAAGAGAGTTGAGGAACCACTTGAACCTGCTGTAGATCCTAATAGTATATCTGTCTCTGATGCTGAAACTGAGAGTGGGTAATGATAATAATGATGCTCCTGATAAGGAGGAAGGTGAGGAAGAACCTGAGAAGCACACTAAGAACACTAGGTACACAAAGGAAGATTTTATTGCTAATAAACATGGTAAAGAGAGAGAACCTTGGGTGCAGAAACCTATGCCTTTTCCAGGTAAGAAACACAAGTCAAAAGAGGAAGAACACTACAATAAGTTTTGTGAGTGGATGAAGCCTTTATTCTTGCAAATTCCTTTGACTGATGCTATTAAGTTGCCTTCTTATTCAAAGTATATGAAGGATATTGTCTCTAATAAAAGGAAGATTCCTAATGAGGAGATTTCTACTCTACTTGCTAATTATTCCTTCAATGGTAAGGTTCCAAAGAAACTTGGTGATCCAGGTATACCAACTATTCCTTGCTCTATTAAGAATAATTATGTTAGAATTGCTTTATGTGATTTGGGAGCTGGAGTTAGTGTTATGTCTTTTTCTCTCTACAAGAGACTCCAGCTAGAAAAGTTGATACCAACTGATATTTCTTTGCAAATGGCCGATAAGTCAACTACTATTTCTGTTGGTATATGTGAGGATGTTCCTGTTCAAGTTTCTCATAATTGCATGGTTCTAACTGATTTTGTTGTGCTTGAAATGCCTGAAGATGATAATATGTCTATTATTCTTGGGAGACATTTTCTTAATACTGCAGGTGCTGTCATCAATTGCAATCAAGGAAAAGTTACATTCAATATTAATGACAAGGAGCACACTGTCTATTTCCCCAAGAAGGTTATTAAGAGCTATTGCCTGAATTCCATTGAAAATATTGAGGGCATCAAGGTTGAAGAAATATATTGTCCCATTCCATAAGAAAATTTTGAAACTATTATGATTGGGACCATTGCTATCAAGTATGAGGTAACATAATCACCATGTGGAATGCAAAGTTTTGATTCATATAAGATTGTTTTGGTAACAATACTTGATCAACCCTTTTAACAAAAGGATTTTAATAAACAGAATAATGTTTTCACTGTGATTATACTTGCTCACTTTTATTTTTCTCCTTTCCAATCTTTGCTCTTCGTCGTGCGTAACTTAAAGGCATTAAAAAAGTACTTGTTGGGAGATAACCCAAGAGTTTTCTTGAGTCTTGGAAGTTATTACTTTAGTAATGACCTCTATCTCTTTTTGTTTGCTTTTTGTGCCAAGAATAACCTCTAACGAGAGGGAAGTAAGATTTGGGGAGTTGCTGTCCCGAAACAGATTTCTGTTCTTCACCATAAAAATTCGTGAGGAGTCTCTGTAAGTCGTATTGAACTTAAAATTTACGAATAAATCCCCCAGTATGTTAGATAACTTTCGTTAGTTCAACAGTTTTTGATTTGAGCAACAAAAGGTCTTCGAAAAAATCGGTTTCTACCTGTTGGTCTGTTTTGACAGATTTCTGACATTATTTGCATTTGCTTCTTATTGATTCCTTTTCGGATTCTTTTTGGGAAATTGAGCTTTTTGAAGGAGTTGCTATAGTAGCTTGTGTTTTTAGAGAAAAGTATTGCTGTTTCAAAGCTTTGCCTGAGGTCTAATATCTTTTAAATAAACTAATGTTGCTAATGAAGATTGTGTGAAGTTTTGTATGAAGGAAAAATGTCAGGTGCAGAGAGAGGATGATGTAATGAGATGGAGAATGGACAAAAGCTCGAGCTTGGGGGGAGCCACCCCGTGTCACCCCAAGAATCATTAAAGAGGTACAAGCGTCAAAGCTTGGGAGTGCCCAAGGTATCCCCTTTATCAATAAAAATATCAGGTCTTTCTAGACACTTCGTTTTTATTATTTCATGCACAGTTGTGTTGTTCTTGGAGCGTCTTAGTCTTTGTTTTTGGTTTTCTTTTTATTTGTTTGGTTTTTTTGTTTGCTTGTTTCTAAAAAAATCAAAAACACCAAAAATATTTGTTCTTCTTCTTTGGTTTTGTGAGTTCTTTGCAGGGTTCAGCCGTCCTCAGTGGATTTTGGTTTCATGATTAATTATTCAAGTCACATAAGTGAAGGGAAATAATGAAGATTAAGAATTTTCGAGGTGTGGTAAGAGGCTGGTAACGAACTCTATTTGTTTCATTTTTGTACATATACTCATCATTGTGAGCATGCTTAGCCTGTTTGTGTAAGGTGTATATCATTATGGATGCTTAGTAGTTCTTGCTTATCTATGATTAGCTCCAGCTTGCCAATAGTTTGTAGCATGTCATATGAATGTTTGCTTGCATTGTTTTATTCATACTTTGGTATGATATTGTGGTATCCTCCTCTGGCTGTTCATGTGAATCGATTTGGCGCATGCTCACGCATGCATATGGCTAATCAATAGTCTGTAAGCCTCGATGATTTATTTTTCCTCGGAGATCTTGTATCACTTTCATGCCATAGTTAGTCCTGTTTTATTGCAAGCATGATTATGACAGTTATTGCTCTCTCGTTTATCGCTCCCTCTCTATTGCTAGCCTTCACTTGCACTGAGTATGTGCTCTACCTGTGCTTCCAACTCCTCAAAACCAATATTGCCAGCTGTGTCTACCATACCTACCTATTAGCATCATTTGCTATTTCAGTGCATATTCCATATGCCGTCTTTTTTTTCAAAATAAAATATTTGTCTATTTTGAGAAAGTTAGTTAGTAAATCTCTCACGAACTTGATGGCATACTTTATTCCTTGCGCTTAATAATCCTGAACCATTATGACTAGTTCATGAAAGTTATATGCTTGCTAATTATATACTCGGAGTCAGCAGAACCGTGCTGTCACGGGGAACGCTTTCAACACTTTTTGGATATCTCATCCAGTTGATTCCTTGCTCTTTTGTTTACAGATGTCGACGATGTGAAATAAACGGAGAGGTTGTGAGTTCATGGAATTTATACATTGTATTAGAAAAACGCCTGGGCCGCTAGCCTAAGCCATGCTTAATCATGGTGGAAACTTGCAGCATCACCATAATGACCATCTATGAAGCGTCCTCAATAAAAAGCTATGCATATGGTAAATAAAAATATTGCTGAGATGCTCATTGTCTGCTTGCCTTGTCATTTTAGTTATGGGAAAGCTCCTGTACCATGTGCAAGGGGTACCCCGTTGGCGGTTCTCGATGATATGCATGTATTTACAGACAAGAACTTTCAGGTGACCAAAGTTGAGTAGCATCTGGAGCGACCCTCGTACTCAAGGGACTTGAGATTTCCAGTCTATGGTCTGTCAAGCATATGATTCAGAGTGGACCTCACTTTCACCTTAATCACGTGAAGATGTCTATGATAGGGGCAATGAGAGCTCAAAGCTAATGAGTACCTTCCTTTCAGCATTGGGAAGCCTTTCAAACCTTCACAAAACCGTTTTCACAACCTTGTTGAGTCACCACTTATTCTATGAGCACCTTCTTGAGAGCATAGTTGTCATTTTGTGTTTGTTCCAAAACTTGGTTAATTATGTCATGACTTTGATGCTTGTATCTCTGATATCTTTATCTCTAGTCTTCATGTGAACTTCAGAGGTGCCTTGGCATTTATATTGTGCTCTTCAAACAAAGGAAAGTGAGATACCACTCTATCATACCTTATTATGAGCATTGCAATGTTGCCTTTTTCGAAATGGGGATGTACCCCGGCCTCTGCATCCAAAGGATGCACACAACCCTTTTATTACTTTAAAGTCTAAAGTGCCAAAGTTACAATTGAAGAATCAAGAAGGTTGAAACAACCAACCCTCAGAACAAGCTAGAAAGGCTGAAAATGGACAGCATAGCAAAAGCTAAACATCTGTCAATCTACTAGGATGACGCCACATAGCCTGGTAGTAAATATCATGAGTGACCATCACCAGACGGCTGCATCCAGAAACCATCGTGGGGCGTAACTGCTCTGGGAGCAAAAAACCCAGAGCTAGATCCATTGGGAAGCTGAGATAATAACCTGCAAAAAAGATGGAACTCGAACCTTGTTAAAAATAATATTATTGCGACATTTCCATATAGCCCAACATAAATCCGATACCCCTATACATATACTAGCTTTATTAGCCTTATCCGTTCCATTTAACCAATTCCCAAACATATTAGTAATATTGGTCGGAGGTGGAAGATTATAAGTAAAGAAAACAATACGCCAGATAATTTTAGCAAATGGGCAAAAAATAAACAGGTGTTCAATTGTCTCATCTCCATCACAAAAACAACATTTCTTGCAACCATTCCAATTTCTTCTTAATAAATTATCTTTTGTTAACAATACCTTTTTTTTTTGTAGAAACCACATAAATATCTTAATTTTTAGAGGTATTTTAAGTTTCCAAAGATAGTTCTTAGGAGGATTTTTATGATCATTCATCAAGTCCTCGTACATAGATTTTACTGTGAACACCCCATTTGTGGTAAGATTCCACCAAAACACATCTGGTTTATTAGTTAAATTAACTTGTCAGTCTCTGACATAAATGCATCCATGCATCCCATTTTGTCCCGTGCAAATTCCTCCTAAAACCAATATTAAGAGGATTATGAGAGAGTACATCATGTACATAGACGTTCTTTCTATGCACAATATTATAAAGAGTAGGATATTGTTGGGCAAGGGGCACATCCCCTAACCAAACATCTTCCGAAAAGCGAGTTATAGCCCCATTCCCCACTTTAAAAAATCCTCTGAAAAAACCCATCTTTTACCTGCATTAGGGCTTTCCAAAAAGGGGAATCCATCGGCTTAGCTTGTACTACTGCCAGCGTTTTGGTTCTCAAATACTTATTATGAAGTAGTTCCTGCCATACCCCTTGCTCGGACAGTACATTTGCTCAGTAGATATTTATTTTTTATGTCCAATACCTCAATTCCCAAACCCCCTGATCCTTGGGTCGGCATATAATATTCCACTTCGTTAGCCTATATTTCTTCTTATGTTCATCACTTTGCCAAAAGAATCTTGAACAATAGAAGTCTAATCTTTTCCTGGCCCCCTTTGGGATTTCCAAGAAAGATAACATGAACATAGGCATGCTTGTTAACACAGAGTTGATTAGCACTAATCTATCTCCATAAGATAACAATTTTCCTTGCCAACATCCTAACTTTCCCTGAAAACGATCCTCAACTGGGTTCCACTCAGAGTTTCTGAGTTTTCTGTGATGGATAGGCACCCCTAGGTACCGAAAGGGCAAGGATCCTAACTCACATCCGAATATATCTCTATATTCATGCTCATGATCATTTGCCTTACCAAAACAAAAAAAATCGCTTTTGTGAAAGTTAATTTTGAGTCCCGACAGTTGCTCGAAAATGCAGAGAATTAATTTCATGTTTACCGCCTTCATAAGATCATGTTCCATAAAAAGAATTGTGTCATCAGCATACTGAAGTATGGATATGCCTGCATCAACTAGATGAGGTATGAGACCACCAATCTGACCTTCTTCCTTAGCTCTCGCTAGAAGGATATCCAGCATTTCAGCAACAATATTAAATAACATAGGTGACAACGGATCCCCCTGTCGTACCCCTTTTCTTGTCTGGAAAAAATGTCCAATATCATCATTCACTCGAACCCCAACACTCCCACCTTGAATAAAACTTGCAATCCACTTACACCATAAAGGATCGAAGCCCTTCAAACAAAGTGCTTGCTATAAGAACGGCCATTTTACCTTATCATATGCCTTTTCAAAATCAATTTTAAAAAGTACACCATCCAATTTTTTAGAATGAAGTTCATGGATTGTTTCATGTAAAATAACCACCCCTTCTAAAATATGCCTACCAGGCATAAAAGCAGTTTGAGTTGGTTGAACCACTTTGTGAGCTATCACAGAGATGCGATTCGTGGCTACTTTAGTAAACAAAATTAAACTAACATTTAATAGGCAAATCGGCCTATATTGTTGAATCTTGATTGCATTCTCTTTCTTAAGAAGAAGAGTGATTACTCCGAAGTTTAGTTTATATAAAGGTAATTCATTAGTTTTCAACTGTGCAAACAAAGCCATGAGGTCATTCTTAATTACTTTCTAGAATGTCTGATAAAATTCCACAGGGAACCCATCCGGACCCGGGGCCTTATTGTGTTCCCATCGAAGAAATTGCTTCAAGCACTTCCTTTTCTGAGAACACAGACGTAAGAATAGTATTCTCCAATGAGGAAACCTGAGTAATATCCAAATTACTCTCCTCAATAAGCGAAAAACTATTTGGTTCTGGCTCACCAAAAAGTTTTTGTAATATTTAGAAATATACGTTTTCAGGTTTTTATCCCCCACTATAGTGCCCTCCTCTTGTTCAAGTTGGAAAATCTTCTTTTTATGGTGTTTTCCGTTTGCAATTAAGTGAAAGTATTTGGTATTATTGCCTCCTTCCTGAACATGTTTAATTTTTGCCCTCTGGGCCCATTTGGTCTCCTCATCTCTTCTCAGTTTTGTGACCTGCTCATTAACCGTATTTAGCATCTTCTGCTCGGCTTACGACAAAGCACTCGTCTTAGCCTTAATATCCAACATTTCTATGATTGCCAGGAGCCTATCTCTTTCCATTCTGTATTTACCACTTTGGTTCTTAGCCCATCCCCGCAAAAAACGTATTAAATGCATGATTTTTTTCTACCATCTCATCATGGGTGTATTCCCATGAGAAATCGCCGCCCATTCATCCTGGACCATTTTAAAGAAACCATCTTGCCTTAACCACGATAGTTCGAAGGAAAACCGCGGATTATTAACAAGATGGGCTCTAATTCCTAAATCAATCAGAAGAGGTGTGTGTGGTCTGAACCAGACCGAGTAAGAGCCCGCACAATAACTAACGAAATTTTTTGTTCCCAGTCAACACTGGATAGGATACGATCGAGTTTCTCATAAGTCGGTGTGTCCCTACGGTTGGCCCAAGTAAACTGTCTTCCCGAGAGAGCAATCTCTCTTAAATTTAGGTTCTCAATAATTGCATTAAAAACAAACGCCAAGTGGGGATTGAACCTATCATTATTCTTGTCTTCACTTTTCCAAAGGATATTAAATCTCCACCCACTAACAAAGGGAGTGTTTCAATTTCACATATCCGAACCAGTTCTGCCAAAAACTCATGTTTATGACTATCTTGAGCTGCTCCGTACACTGGAACAAAAATCCACTCAAAACCATCACTACGACACTTTAGATACAACTTAACACAATAATCCCTAGTAACCACTTTATTAACCAACAAAGTTTTAGTGTTTATTCTCACAAGAGTACCACCAGAACGACCATGGGAAGGTAAGCAGAACCATGCAAAATCCGCTCCAGGTGTCAAGTGTTGCAAAAACGAAATAGAGAAGTTAGATCTCCCTGTTTCCAAAAAGGTAATAAAATCTAACTTATATTCATTAATCGCTTCCCTTGTGAAAGAATGCTTTGCGGGATCTCTAAAACCATCACTATTCCAAATTAAACCTCTGAGGCCTTGCATTTTTAAAAAGTTTTTTTTACCCTGACCCTAGTACCCCGCCGAACGCAAGTGTTATCATATGTTATCTTCTTGGGTTTACGAGTACGCTTGCCCTCAAGGGAAACCAACTCGTTAGAACACCCAAAAGTGTCACCATCTTTAGTGGCTACATCTTCGCAGAGATTCGAAACTTTAGAAACAAAAAGAGATGCGGGTGTACTATCCTCCAAAGATTTGTGTGTATTATGTTCTAACATAGTCAAAGTTCTATGAAATTCGTTATATTTAATTAAATTTACCGATGTATTCCTTGTTTCATCTGTCTCCCCCAAAGATACCCCAATCGCTTTAGCCTTCTCTAAAATTTCATCATTCGACACCGACATAATTGAAAATTTCGAGTTGGAGGGAGTACCTGGTCCTTCATTGTGGCGCCTTGTCAACTCCATTGTGCGCTCCAGCTGTGTAGCGTCGGCATTGGTATGAGACACACGTCGCTCACTAGATCGAATAGAATTGACAGAAGACAAAGGAATACCACCGAAAGCAATTGCCTCAGCCAGTGTTGGTGGTGATTTTTTCACGAAACTTTTCTTCTCTGAATCTTGTCTAGGCATCAGCACTGACCCCCCAATTTTATGAATCAGAGATGCAGAGAAAGAATCACCCTTGTCTATCCCTTGACAAGTACCAGAGTTATGTGACCTGCTAATAGCGATCGGACAAGACCCCTCCTCTAGCGGTTCCTTCCCTGCTATGTTGCTTATGTTTATGTTGTTGGAGATATGCCCTAGAGGCAATAATAAATGTAGTTATTATTATATCTTTGTGTTTATGATAAATGTTTACATTCATGCTATAATAGTATTAACAAGGAAACATTGATACTTGTGTGATTTGTAAACTTAATTTGAAGTCCCTAGTATAGCCTATATACTTCACTAGCTTGTTGGTTGATAAATGATTGTGGTTTACCTATCATGAACATTGAGATGTTATCAACAACAAGATCATATCATTAGGAGAATGATATGGTGGACATACTCCTATAGATAAGCGTAGCATAAAGATCAAGTCAATTCAATAGTTCAATTGCTATATGCTTTCTGATACATAGTAACCTAATTCCTTCGACCATGAGATCATGCATATCACCTTTACCGGATGGATGCTTTGATGACATCAAACACCACACCGTAACTGGGTGGCTATAAAGGTGGCATTGAGTGTTCGGAAAGTATTGGTTGAGACACATGGATCAAGAGTGGGATTTGTCCATCCATATGACGGATAGATATACTCTGGGCCCTCTCGGTGGAATGTCATCCAATTAGCTTGCAAGCATGTGACTGGCTCACAAGGGATCACATATCACGGGAACGAGAAAAGAGTACTTATCAGTAACGAGGTTGAACTAGGTATACAGAGATACCGACGATCATAACCTCGGATAAGTAACATATCGTGAGACAAAGGGAAATTGGTATCGTATGTAAGTGGTTCATTCGATCGCAAAGTAATCGTAGAAATATGTGGGAGCCATATGAATTTCCAAATTCCTCTATTGGTTATTGTTCGGAGAAGTGTCTCGATCATGTCCGCATAATTCACGAACCGTAGGGAGACACACTTAAGGATTCGACGTTGTTTGAGTAGTTATGGTATTATGAGAAAGAGACCGGATGTTGTTCGGAGTCTCGGATGGGATCCGGGATATCACGAGGTGATCCGGAATGGTCCGGAGAATAAGATTCATATAAGGAAAGTCCCGTTTCGGAGTTCGGAAATGATTCCGGTGAATGTTCTAGAAGGTTCCGGAATGTCCGGCACTCCGGGAGGGGGGAGGGGTACATGAATGTGTCATTACATATTGGAATGATTGCATTATGTACTAAGTGTTCTTGCTGTTCCAAATAAAGGATTAAATTGAATCCTAAAACAGAAAAGTCAAATGTCCAGTTTGAAAGTCAAACGGCTAAAACAGGAAACTGTGGGAAACAAGCAAGAGGAGGCAAAACCGACTTGGGGGAGGAGTCCCTCCTCTCCAAGCCGGCGCGCCACCCAAGGCCGACTTAGGGAGGGACTCCCCTCCCCTTGGCCGCGCCTCCCACCTATAAGAGGAGGGGCAGGGCCTCCTCCTCTAGACACACAAGTTCCTATCCTCTAATCTCCGGTTTAGAGCCGTTTTGGTTTAGAGCTTCTAATTGCCCTAGCCTTCGGTTTAGAGCCTTCTAATTGGTGTGTCTAATCCCTAGACCACTAATAGCCCTCTCTCATACTCCACCATACTCGCTCCGGCTTAAGGCGAAGCCCTGTGGGATCTCCCCTCTACTTCCGGTACCACGCCGTTGTGCTGCCGGAATCACGAGGAGAGTGCTACAACCTCCGCTGCCTGCTGGAACAAGGGAGAGGAAGGTCTTCGTCGAGTACCGAACGTGTGACCGACTGCGGGAGCGCTGCCGGAACGCAGCACCGGAAGGATCGTCCACACGATCTTGTGATCGGGAAGAGTACGACTACATCACCCACGAGAATCCGCTCTCGTTAAACACTTTGGAATCTTCGAGGGTAAGTTATTCCATCGACTCGTTGCTACAATCTAGTAGATAGATCTTGGCTTGTTTGTTTGTATGCGATAGAAAATTTTTGTTTTCCATGCTACGAACCCCTACAGTGGTATCAGAGCCGTGTCTATATGTAGATCTGTTGCACGAGTAGAACACAATGGTCATTGTGGGCGTTGCTGCTTTTATTGTCGATTGCTTCTTGTGTACTTTGCATCTTGCGGTATGTTGGGATGAAGCGGCCCGGGCTAACCTTACATGACATCGTTCATGAGACTTGCTCCACGATTGACATGCAACTTGTATTGCATAAGTGGCTTTGCGGGTGCCTGTTTCTCCTAGCATAGTTAAGATCCAATTTACAACGGGTGATCAACAATGCTAGTATCAATGTTGTGGTTCTTGTTCGTAAGTTAGAACGACACTTATTGAAAGCCCCAAACCACGTAAAATATGCAAAGAAAGTAGAGGCGTCTAACTTTGTTTTGCAGGGGTGTGCAGTGATGTGATATGGCCATGATTGTGATTATATTTGATGTATGCAATGTTCCTTATTGTAAGTTGGTAACCGGCAGGAACCATATGGTTGTCTTTAATTTATGTTAAGACCCGCGTGTCTATTCAAAGTAGTTGTAATAGTTGAAGCCGGTGGACGACAACCATGGTGAAGCGTCATTGACCTTGATGCGATGCTGGTGATGATGGAGATCATGTTCGTGCTTGAAGATGGAGATCGGAAGCACAAAGAAGAAAGGCCATATCATATCACATATTATGAATTGCATGTGATGTTAATCCTTTATGCATCTTGTATTGCTTAGTAGACGACGGTAGCATTATAAGATGATCCCTCATGCACATGAATTTCAAGTCATAAAGTGTTCACCCTTAGTTAGCACCGTTGCTAAAGCTTGTTGTTTCAAAGCACCACGTGATGATCGGGTGTGTTAGATTCTGCAAGTGTATACAACGTGAGCAAGCCAGATTTGCTCATGCGGAAACTAAGGTTTGATCTTGACGAGCCTAGCATGTACAGACATGGTCTCGGAACATGGATCACCGAAAGGTAAAGCATGAATCATATAGTAGATATGATGAACATGTCGATTGTTCGCCATTGAAACTATGTCAACTCTCGTGATGATCGGTGTTGATATGGTGGATTTGGTTCGTGTGATCACTAAAACAATGTGAGGGATGTTGTTTTGAGTGGGAGTTCACCTAGTTTAATTACATTAATTAATTTGAACTCAATTTGTCATAAACTTAGTCTAAACTATTGCAAATATGTTCTAGATCAATGGCAGCCCCTACCATCAATTTTAATGCGTTCCTAGAGAAAGAAAAGTTGAAAAACAATGGAAGCAACTTCGCGGATTGGTTCCGCAATTTCAGGATTGTCCTCACAGCTGGTAATTTGACCTATGTGCTGGATGCACCGCTGGGTGACCCACCTGCAGATGATGCTCCCGATGAAGTAAAGAATGTTTACCTTGCTCGGAAGAATCAGTACTCCATAGTTCAGTGTGCTATCTTGTATGGTTTGGAATCGGAGCTTCAGAAAAGGTTTGAGGATTCAGACCCATATGATATTGTCAAGGATCTCAAATTGATTTTTGAGACTCATGCGGCAATTGAAAGCTATGAGGCTTCTGAAAAGTTCTTTAACTGCAAGATGGAAGAGGGCAGCTCCGTCAGTGAGCATGTGCTTAAGATGTCTGGGCACGCAAACAAACTTCAAAGCTTGGGTATAGTGATTCCTAATGCTTTGGGGATTTACCGTGTCCTCCAATCACTACCACCAAGTTACAAGAACTTTGTGATGAACTACAACATGCAGAACATAAACAAGACGTTGCCAGAACTCTTTGCCATGTTGAAATCTGCAGAAGTGGAGATCAAGAAAGAGCACCAAGTGTTGTTGGTCAATAAGACCACAAAATTCAAGAAAGGCAAGTCTAAGCAAAAGGGACACTTCAAGAAGGGTGGTAAGAAAGTTACCACGCCGGCGAAGAAGACCAAGGCTGGACCTAAGCCTGATACTGAGTGCTTTTACTGCAAGGGAGAAGGTCACTGGAAGCGGAATTGCCCAAAGTACTTGGCGGATTTGAAGAACGGCAACATCAAGAAGAAAGGTATATCTGATATACATGTTATTGATGTGTATCTCACTAGTACTCGTAGTAGTGCCTGGGTATTTGATACTGGTTCGGTTGCTCATATTTGTAACTCGAAACAGGTGCTGCAGAATAAACGGAAGCTAGCGAAGAACGAGGTGACGATGCGCGTGGGAAACGGATCAAAGGTTGATGTGATCGCGGTCGGCACGCTACCCCTTCATCTACCATCGGGATTAGTTTTATACTTAAATAATTGTTATTTGGTGCCTGCGTTGAGCATGAACATTATATCGGGATCTTGTTTATTGCGAGACGGTTACTTATTTAAGTCCGAGAATAATGGTTGTTCGATTTATATGAGTAATATGTTTTACGCACATGCACCTTTGATAGATGGTCTATTCTTATTGAATCTCGATAGTGGAAATGCACATATCAACAACATTGAGGCTAAACGTTTGAAATCAAGCGATAATTCGACCTATATGTGGCACTGTCGTCTTGGTCACATTGGAGTGAAGCGTATGAAGAAACTCCATTCCGATGGACTTCTTGAATCACTTGATTTTGAATCACTTGAAAGATGTGAAGCATGTCTGATGGGAAAAATGACTAAGACTCCATTTTCTGGTATGATGGAGCGAGCTACGGACTTATTGGAAATCATACATACCGATGTGTGTGGTCCAATGAGTGTAGCATCGCGCGGTGATTATCGTTATGTTCTTACCTTCACGGATGACTTGAGTAGATATGGGTATATATATTTCATGAAACATAAGTCCGAAACTTTCGAGAAGTTTAAGGAGTTTCAAAGTGAGGTAGAGAATCAACGTAACAAGAAGATTAAATTTCTACGTTCTGATCGTGGAGGTGAATATCTAAGTTACGAGTTTGGCGAGCATTTGAAGAAATGCGGAATACTTTCACAATTGACACCGCCGGGAACACCACAGCGTAATGGTGTATCCGAATGTCGTAATCGAACTCTCTTAGATATGGTTCGTTCTATGATGTCACTTACAGATTTACCGCTATCATTTTTGGGGTTATGCATTAGAAACAGCCGCATTCACTTTAAATAGGGCACCGTCTAAATCCGTTGAAACGACACCGTATGAATTATGGTTTGGGAAGAAACCTAAATTGTCGTTCCTTAAAGTTTGGGGATGCGAAGCCTATGTAAAGAAGTTACAGCCGG
Source organism: Avena sativa (assembly GCA_916181665.1). Taxonomy (NCBI): domain Eukaryota; kingdom Viridiplantae; phylum Streptophyta; class Magnoliopsida; order Poales; family Poaceae; genus Avena; species Avena sativa. Next base: position 348,489,827 of record OV702280.1, on the reverse strand, counting down.
ACAAGCTTGAACCCAAAGCGGAAAAATGCGTCTTCATAGGATACCCGAAGGAAACTATTGGGTATACCTTCTATCATAGATCCGAAGGCAAAGTCTTCGTTACCAAGAATGGATCCTTTCTAGAGAAGGAATTTCTCTCGAAAGAAGTGACTGGAAGGAAAGTAGAACTCGACGAGGTTGTCAAACCTTCTCTAGAAATTGCGAGTAGCGCAGCACCGGAAGAAGTTCCTGTGGTGCCTGCACCAATAAGAGAGGGAGCTAATGATGGTGATCATGAAACTTCGGTTGAAGTTGCTACAGAGCCTCGGAGGTCAACGAGAACTCGTACCACTCCAGATTGGTATGATCCCATTATGAGTGTCATGTTGGTGGACAACACCGATGACCCTGAGACATATGAGGAAGCGATGATGAGCCCAGATTCCAATAAATGGCAAGAAGCCATGAAATCCGAAATTGGATCCATGTACGAAAACCAAGTATGGACTTTGGTGGACTTACCGGATGGCCGAAAGGCTGTCGAGAACAAATGGATTTTCAAGAAGAAAACAGATGCTGATGGTAATGTTACTGTCTATAAAGCTCGACTTGTCGCAAAAGGGTTTCGACAAATTCAAGGAGTTGACTACGATGAGACTTTCTCACCGGTAGCGAAGCTAAAGTCTGTGAGGATTATGTTAGCAATCGCTGCATATTATGATTATGAGATATGGCAGATGGATGTCAAAACAACATTCCTCAATGGAGATATTGATGAAGAGTTGTATATGATGCAACCCAAAGGTTTTGTCGATCCTAAAGATGCTAACAAGGTATGCAAACTTCAACGGTCCATTTATGGATTGAAGCAAGCATCCCGAAGTTGGAATCAACGTTTTGATAAGGTAATCAAAAGTTTTGGTTTTATACAAACTTATGGAGAAGCTTGTATTTACAAGAAAGTGAGTGGGAGCTCTGTAGCATTCTTAATACTATATGTGGATGACATATTGTTGATTGGGAATGATGTAGACCTTCTTAATAGTGTCAAAGAATATTTGAATAATAGTTTTTCAATGAAGGATCTTGGCGAAGCAGCTTACATATTAGGCATAAAGATTTACAGAGATAGATCGAAACGCCAAATATCATTGTCACAGAGTACATATTTGGATAAAGTTCTAAAGAGGTTTGGAATGGAAGAAAGCAAGAAAGGGTTCTTGCCCATGTTGCCCAATACGATCTTGAGTAAAACTCAAAGTCCGACATCGGCAGAAGATAGAGAAAGGATGAGTAAGACTCCCTATGCATCAGCCATAGGATCTCTAATGTATGCCATGCTATATACTAGACCCGACATTGCATATGCTGTTAGTTTAACTAGCAGATATCAAAGTGATCCAGGAGTGGATCATTGGACAGCGGTCAAAAACATCCTTAAGTACTTGAGAAGAACTAAGGATATGGTTCTTTCTTATGGAGGTGATGAACAGCTCGTTGTTAATGGTTACACTGATGCTAGTTGGAACACCGATCCGGATGATTCTAAATCACAATCTGGATACGTATTTATTTTGAATGGTGCAGCAGTTAGCTGGAGGAGTGCAAAGCAAAGCGTTGTGGCGAGATCTTCAACTGAATCGGAATACATGGCTGCTTCGGAGGCTTCACAAGAAGCGATATGGATGAAAGAGTTCATTACAGAGCTGGGTGTGGTTCCTAGTGCGCTGGACCCAATGTCTATCTATTGTGATAACATGGGTGCCATAGCCAATGCGCAAGAACCAAGGTCACACAAGAAGCTGAAGCATATCAAGCTACGTTTTCACGCTATTCGAGAACATATCCAGGATGGGGATATAAAGATTTGCCAAGTACACACAGATCTGAATGTGGCGGATCCGTTGACTAAACCTCTCCCGAGGGCAAAACATGACCAACACCAAACTGCCATGGGTGTTCGGTATATTACCATGTAATCTAGATTAGATGACTCTAGTGCAAGTGGGAGACTGTTGGAGATATGCCCTAGAGGCAATAATAAATGTAGTTATTATTATATCTTTGTGTTTATGATAAATGTTTACATTCATGCTATAATAGTATTAACAAGGAAACATTGATACTTGTGTGATTTGTAAACTTAATTTGAAGTCCCTAGTATAGCCTCTATACTTCACTAGCTTGTTGGTTGATAAATGATTGTGGTTTCCCTATCATGAACATTGAGATGTTATCAACAACAAGATCATATCATTAGGAGAATGATATGGTGGACATACTCCTATAGATAAGCGTAGCATAAAGATCAAGTCATTTCAATAGTTCAATTGCTATATGCTTTCTGATACATAGTAACCTAATTCCTTTGACCATGAGATCATGCATATCACCTTTACCGGATGGATGCTTTGATGACATCAAACACCACACCGTAACTGGGTGGCTATAAAGGTGGCATTGAGTGTTCGGAAAGTATTGGTTGAGACACATGGATCAAGAGTGGGATTTGTCCATCCATATGACGGATAGATATACTCTGGGCCCTCTCGGTGGAATGTCATCCAATTAGCTTGCAAGCATGTGACTGGCTCACAAGGGATCACATATCACGGGAACGAGAAAAGAGTACTTATCAGTAACGAGGTTGAACTAGGTATACAGAGATACCGACGATCATAACCTCGGATAAGTAACATATCGTGAGACAAAGGGAAATTGGTATCGTATGTAAGTGGTTCATTCGATCGCAAAGTAATCGTAGAAATATGTGGGAGCCATATGAATTTCCAGATTCCTCTATTGGTTATTGTTCGGAGAAGTGTCTCGATCATGTCCGCATAATTCACGAACCGTAGGGAGACACACTTAAGGATTCGACGTTGTTTGAGTAGTTATGGTATTATGAGAAAGAGACCGAATGTTGTTCGGAGTCTCGGATGGGATCCGGGATATCACGAGGTGATCCGGAATGGTCCGGAGAATAAGATTCATATAAGGAAAGTCCCGTTTCGGAGGTCGGAAATGATTCCGGTGAATGTTCTAGAAGGTTCCGGAATGTCCGGCACTCCGGGAGGGGGGAGGGGTACATGAATGTGTCATTACATATTGGAATGATTGCATTATGTACTAAGTGTTCTTGCTGTTCCAAATAAAGGATTAAATTGAATCCTAAAACAGAAAAGTCAAATGTCTAGTTTGAAAGTCAAACGGCTAAAACAGGAAACTATGGGAAACAAGCAAGAGGAGGCAAAACCGACTTGGGGGAGGAGTCCCTCCTCTCCAAGCCGGCGCGCCACCCAAGGCCGACTTGGGGAGGGACTCCCCTCCCCTTGGCCACGCCTCCCACCTATAAGAGGAGGGGCAGGGCCTCCTCCTCTAGACACACAAGTTCCTATCCTCTAATCTCCGGTTTAGAGCCGTTTTGGTTTAGAGCTTCTAATTGCCCTAGCCTTCGGTTTAGAGCCTTCTAATTGGTGTGTCTAATCCCTAGACCACTAATAGCCCTCTCTCATACTCCACCATACTCGCTCCGGCTTAAGGCGAAGCCCTGCGGGATCTCCCCTCTACTTCCGGTACCACGCCGTTGTGCTGCCGGAATCACGAGGAGAGTGCTACAACCTCCGCTGCCTGCTGGAACAAGGGAGAGGAAGGTCTTCGTCGAGTACCGAACGTGTGACTGACTACGGGAGCGCTGCAGGAACGCAGCGCCGGAAGGATCGTCCACACGATCTTGAGATCGGGAAGAGTACGACTACATCACCCACGAGAATCCGCTCTCGTTAAACACTTTGGAATCTTCGAGGGTAGTTATTCCATCGACTCGTTGCTACAATCTAGTAGATAGATCTTGGCTTGTTTGTTTGTATGCGATAGAAATTTTTTGTTTTCCATGCTACGAACCCCTACATATGTTTCATGCTACTTATTATTATTGAGTTGGTTTCTCTTCATAGCTTGCAATGACTATTGAGTAGACTTAGTTGCATACTCTTTATTATGAATTGTATAAGCATCTACTCTTGTGCTAAGAATATTTACATCATATGAAGCAAAGTGTTTGTGAAAGTTCTTTTATCGCACTTAGTTTTCAACTGAATTGCTTGAGCACAAGCAATAAGCTAAGCTTGGGGGGAATTGATATGTTCAAAACGTATCTACTTTCTCGAATACTTTGCTATTGTTTCTCCTCTAAACTTGTGTGATTTGGATACAACTAACACAGACTGACGCTGTTTTCAGCAGAATTACCTTGGTGTCTTGTTTTTGTGCAGAAAATGAACTATCAGGAAAAATTCCGGAAAATATGCCAAAAATTATATTTCACCAGAAGATCCATGAAGCCAGAAGAAGAGACGGAGGGGAGGCCTGGGGGGCCTAGACCCACCCCAGGCGCGGGCCCACCTGACCCCGCGCCTGGGAGGGGTGTGGCCAGCCCAGGCAGCTCCTTGGCCTCCCTCTGCGCCTATAAGTTGCCTTTCAGCCTAAAAACCGAGGGGGGTTCGATAGTTTTCCAGAAAGAGTTCCGCTCCGCAGCCGCCACCAGAAACCAAGATTAGGATCCAGAAACTCCCTTCTGGCACCCTGCCGGGGCAGGGAATTTGGAGAGGATCATCGCCATCGTCATCACGAATGCATCTCCATCAACCACCGATGTTTCCCTCATCCATGAGTAAGTAATCCCCCGCTGTAGGCTTGGGGATGGTAGGGATTGGATGAGTTCTATCATGTAATCGAATAAGATCTGTTAGGGCATAGTGTCTAGTATCTCTATTAGTGCTATTTGACTTTGTTGCAACTTGTTGTGCTTAATGCTTGTCACTAGGGCCCGAGTGCCACGATCTCAGATCTGAACTTTTTATTGAATCATCATGATAGTATTGTTTATGATCTTATCTGCAAGTTGTGTACACATACCATTGTCCGGATCCAAAGGCCTCAAAGTGACAATAATTGGGACAACCGGAGGGGACGACTGTGGTGTGAGGATCACATGTGTTCACGGAGTGTTAATGCTTTGCTCCGGTGCTCTATTAAAAGGAGCACCTTAATTGCCAGTAGTTCCCTAGAGGCCCCGCTGCTACGGGCTGGCTGGACAGAAGATGTTGTGCAAGTTCTCATTGCGAGCACGTATGACTATATTTGGAGCACATGCCTAGGATTGTTTAGTACTTGGATGCTTGTTATTATTTATCTGCAATGCCCTAGTTCTTGAAGTTACATGTTTAGACTCATCCATGCAACGCCCGTCCATCTATCCCTATGCCTACCGCACTCGAATCCTACTATTACCGTTACTATTACTATTGCTCATGTTTCACTGTTGTTGTTGTTGCTACTATAAATTGTTGCTACTGATAAACTTCTGTGAGCAAGAATTATTTCCAGGTGCAGCTGAACTGACAACTCAGTTGTTAAGGCTTGCAAGTATTCTTTGGCTCCCCTTGTGTCAAATCAATAAATTGGGTAATACTACCCGTGAAGAATGTTGCAATCCCCTATATTTGTGGGTCATCAGGTGGCGTCCATGGGACAACTGCATCTGCCCTCTCCCGAGGTGAAAGAATATTTTTGCCTCCGCCTCAAAAAATTCTCATAAAAATATGGCGTAGGTTTCTAGATAAGATAGAGACGTACATAAGAAGTAGGGACCGAGTGACGCTCGAGGAGCAAATGGGCCAAGGTGGCGCGGTCCCCTCCTTGGGTCGCTCCACCTGCCCTTTCTTGGGCCTCGTGCCTCCTATCGTGTGTGCTAGGTGCCTAGGGTCATCGTTCTAATGAAAAACTTATGTGTTATTTTTTTCCAAATTAATTGATGTCCTGATGGTCTCCGAAACATCAAAATACGAAAAAGGAGGTTTTTCTGTCTTCCAGATATTAAATACCAAAAGAAGGCATGTTGTAGGAAAGTCCCATCAATCATCTAAAAAGGCAAAAATAATGAAATTTTAGTGTAAATAACAATATAAACTAGTCCTATTTGTTGCTATTATGATAATAAAAAATACCGATATCAGTTGTGCATAGGGTGTTACATGCCTTAATCTAGTTGCGGTGTCTCTTATTTGAGTGTGCACAGGTAGTTAAGCATGCTAATGTGTTTGTTCTTGCTTCCTAGAAATAGGAATCATGCCTAAGCATGTTCTACTGGTATTATGAATAGGTTTTGACCCTTAGATCAGTTTCTAAATTCCCCTCTCTACACTTCTTCCATTTCTACTGGTTTAGCTATAACTTTGGAAGAGTAGATCTATTTCTTCCTTATTGTTGATGAAGAGCTTCTGGTTCAGATGCTCTCCTCCTACTTGCCTTCTCCTCCTAGTGCTTATCTTGATCTAAGATCTCTCTCACTCTCATTACTAGAGTGTGTTTCTTGTTTGTGAGTTGTGAGTTTTGGGGTTTGAATGGATGGCTATTTATAGTGTCCTCTGGGCACTGTGGTACTAGAACGTCCTATGTTGCATGACTATCTAAGCATCTTGGTCTTGTGTGCAACCTTCTTTGTATTTTGGTTAAATGCACATGTGTAGTGCATTCAGTGGTTACTTAAAGGCTACTAGATATAGGTTATGAGATTGCCATATTGGCCATGTCAGTTTGGAAACTTCAATTTTTCCTGATGCTCAATTTGGACAGTGCCAAGTGGATTTACCATCTTATTCACTTGTCCTTTACTTACATATTTAATCATTGGTTTGATTTGGTTTAAACTAGTGGCTTAGAGTCTAGTTCATTCATTCATATCAACTAGGATTGAATTATTATTACTGTCATTTATAGTTTAATCTAGCTGACTTTCCTATGTTAATTAAGGTCAATTATGTGGCTTTCTATCTAAATCCAAGAATAATCTTGGGTTTTTTTGTTGTCTTGTTATATGATGATCTTATGGTGCTTCTTTGCTTGGTTGTTTGCTATAACTGCCAACTATAGCCTTCAAGTTTCCTATGTTGATCATGATCTTCTAAAGATCAGTGTTGATGCCTTTTCCCCATTGATATACTTTTTTGACCATATGGTCCATGTTGCCTCTCTATTGTTTAGACCAAATGGTCCTTGTTGCCTCTCTATTGTTTTTATGACCTTAATCTGTCATTTGCATTCCAGGAGTTGGTTTCCCTTGGATTTTACATTAAATGGCTTCATCGTACGATGGATCCAACATTTTAACGTTAATCCAAAAATTCTTGTCTTTAAGCATTTTGTTTCTTTTCTAGGTTTATAACAAGATAAGATGAGAAGATGGTGATAGATAGAAGTAGATAGGTTTAGATAGGAAAGTTTCTAACTAATTTGTGTTGGGTTTCCTTCTTCTTGTAACTTTATTCTTTATTTCAGTTTGTATCAAACCTTGTACTGATTTTATGATGAATAAGAATCTGATTATGAACATTGTCATATTTTCCTTGTACTTTTATAAATCTATTCTACTTGTTATGAATTGTTGAATTTGAACTCGTTTGAATAATTCAAACCTCCATTTGGAATTCAAATTATATTGTATTTTCTATTTCACTTTAGAACTAGTATTCCTGTGTGTATACACAAAATACTCATTTTTGTGTTTATTAAATTTGAATTTCCTAAAATTTGAAAATAAGAAAATGTCATGTGAAAATTTAGATCAATTCCTACCGATGACCTAACTCTAATGCATTACTAGCCTAAATTTTAATCCCTTTGTCCATTTCAAACAAAAGCTCGAAATTCATACGCATGATATGCAAATGCATATATTCTATATCTACTCCTTTCGTGTCCTAATTTTTTGGACCGTTAAAATATGTTTGTGTCTGCTTTTCTGGACGCAGATTTAGTGACTTTGCTTCTGTAAGTCAGCGAGCGACCTAGCCCTGCTTATTTTCCCTCCGTTACAGATCCAACACCGAGTTAAAACTAAAACTTTGAAGAAAAAAAGAAAATGTTCCATTAAGTTAGACATGCTTGATTATATATCATCACTAGTTTGTGATTAAATAACATTTTGTGCTATAAACTCAGAAGGCTATTTGTTTAAGCCATAGGATCAGCATATGGATATGGGCACTACAGGAAGTAGCTTTATTGTTGATAACAATTTCCGTTGGCATAGGCCGCCATCGTCGGCTTAGCCCTGTTGGCGAAGCTCACATCAAAGTAGGTCCACAGCTGTCGGTGACGCTTTGGCCACCCGTCGGTTTATGTCGTCCGTCAGCATGCCAACCTGACAGACGATGAATTGACGGTGTGCGAGGAGCTATGCTGGTGGCATAGCATCGGCTTATGAGGGGCACATGGCCGCACCTGGGCCTGGGGGCAGCAGACGTCGGCTTACGGAGACACGTGGCAACACTTGGGGCCGGGGGGAGGGGGGGGGCAGGGGGCAGCAGCTATGCTAACGGCATAGCCGTCGGCTTAGAGGGGGCATGCATCGGCACCTGGTGGCCTGGTGGCAGAAGCTATGACGACAGCTTAACCGCCGGCTTAGGCCTTGTTTACTTCTCCGGTATTTTTATCCACAAAAGACGCGGGGATATGCGGGGATTTGGTGTTCGCCCAATACTCTCAAATCCCCTCAAATCCCTTCCCCAAAAATACTCTACCATGATGGAGAGTTTTTAATCTAGTCAAAAATACACTAGTATGGAGGGGATTTGTGGGGATATTCGGGGATTATCCCCTCAAAACTCGGCCTAGTAAACAACCTATCGGGGAAATTCCGGGATACAAAATAATCCCCTCCCATCCCCTGAAATACCCTAGAAGTAAACAAGGCCTTAGGGGGGCAATGCGGCGGCACTTGGTGGCCTGGGGTACAATCTTTTGGTCGTCGGCATAGCTCCTGACCGTAGCTTGTTGGTCGTTTTCTGTAGGTGGGGTATATACACCTATTGGTCATCATTCGCCAGCACGTCCGAATAAAAAAAAGGAAAGAAGTGGAGACAGTGTGGATTCCACGAGCGTGACTGCGTGAGAGCACGATAGATCGCCAGGAACGAACGATCACCAGATACAGATGAAACGCTACCGTGCTGACCACTACGCATCTCTAGCAGTAACTAGGCTAGCGCGCTGCTCGAATAGGCGACGACTAATTAATTAGCAAACACCGGCCGAGGAGGCGGGAGCCGCGCGCGAAGATGTTGGGGCTGTCGGGGAAGGGGTTGGCACGGCTGGTGATCACGCGGCCGCTGGAGAAGGCCGGAACGGTCCTACTCCTCGCCGTGATGGCGACCGCCGCCTCGCTGCTGCTGCTCTCCTGCCCCGCGTCGCCCCGCTGCTCGGTGGCCGTCGGGTCCGCTCTGTCGGCGTCCAAGACGCTCTGGGTTTTCGGGGTTAACGTCGCGCCCGCGGCCGATGCGTCGTCGTCTTGTGATGGTGATTGCGACATCTTCGAGGGCGAGTGGGTTTGGGATGACAGCTACCCGCTGTACGAGTCCAAGGACTGCCCGTTCTTGGACAGCGGGTACCGGTGCTCGGAGAACGGCCGGCCGGACGCGTCCTACACCAAGTGGCGGTGGCAGCCGTCGTGCTGCGATCTCCCCAGGTTGGTCCGAAACTTCGGATTAATTGCTACTACCTCCGCTCCCAAATATAAGACTTTCTAGCAGTGCAAATTGAACATATATTCTGGCATAAATCATGTCGGTTTCTGATTTAACTACGTATAAAAAAAATTCTGTGATTCCTTAGGTTCGACGCTAAGAGTATGCTCGAGAGGCTACGGAACAAGGGAGTAGTATTCGCCGGCGATTCGATCGGAAGGAGCCAATGGGAGTCTCTGCTCTGTATGCTCTCTACGGGAGTTTCAGACAAGAGCTCCATCTACGAGATCAATGGCAGGCCCATCACAAAGCACGATGGTTTCTTCATATTCAAGTTCAGAGACTACAACTGCACCGTGGAGTATTATAGGTCTACTTTCCTGGTCCATCACGGGCATGGACCAGCTGGAGCCCCCCAGTTTGTTAAGAGTACAATCAGGGTGGACTCCATGGATTGGATGTCTGGCCGGCGTAACTGGAGTGACGCTGATCTCTTAATCTTCAACTCTGCGCATTGGTGGACCAAGGAGAAAACAATCAGATGGTATGCAAAAACTTGCAATATATTTGAGTTAATTCCACACTGAACCAGTTTTTGGTGGTTGGCCAGCCTTGTGCCAAATACCTGGTTCGGAGTGTCAAAAAAAAAAATACTGTTATAATTTTATACTGTATACCAGGGGAGCCTACTTCCAAGAAGGAGATGAGGTGAAGCTGGATACGACTATCAGTGATGCTTACAGGAGGTCAATACAAACACTGTTCGACTGGGTGCGCAAGGAGGTTAACACGAGCAAGACCCAGGCCATCTTCCGTACATATTCTCAGGCTCACTTCAGGTCTGTACCATACCTAGTGACCTAATGTTGATGACTGATAGCTGGCTCACCCTGTTTTCCCACGATCGATCATGGATTTTATTTCTGTAGCGGTGGTGACTGGAAAACTGGAGGGGGGGTGTCAGCTGGAAACTCTTCCAGACAGGAGGCCTGTTAAATCGATGGAGCAATGGGCCGAGAGGCTACAGCCAGTGGACGATGTTCTGGGGAACAACCAAAGGCCCAAGATGTCTGGGTTGGACATATTGAATGTGACGGGGATGACGGCCCAACGAAAAGACGGCCATCCTTCGGTGTTCGGAAGTCCTTTGAGTTCAAGACAAGCTTATCTAAACAAGACATCAGAGCCAGAGGTCAAACAAGATTGCAGCCACTGGTGTCTGCCTGGAGTCCCTGACACCTGGAATGAGCTTCTCTACGCCCTCTTCATGAAAAGACAAATGATGGCTGACTAAAGTCACCCCGTTTCTGGTTACAAACTGCAGGGGATGTATCTACCTGATGCTGATCTCTTGCTGAAGAGGGGATTTAGTGTAGTAGGTCATACCAATATTTGTATTAGTTCAGGGAAAGGGGGAGTACCGCTGGTATACTAGAGCGCTCGAATACAACCAGACAGTGAGAGATGGGTCAAACCATAATCTTGGCCATATTTTTGGCAGGTTCAAGGTCAGAGCAAGTAGTGTGTACATAGTCATACATGTGAATTAGTTTTTTTAACAAGGGAATATATTAGCATGAAAATATATAATTACATCCAGCCTTTGCACCAACATAATGTGCGAACTAGTTGTCGTGGTGGTATCATATGCCATGGATAGGCTAAAGTTGGGACCGATGGACGTGGAGGAATCTGGGGAGGGATGATGCAGTGAAGACCGCACTCGTATGAACAAAGAGAAATACAATGTATATTGGATTGAAGCTCTCAAGTGGAATTAACACCTCATTCTATACATCTAATCCCTTAGAATGTTGTCATACTTGTGGCTACAATCATGCTCCTTGAGCTGTTTCCCCTATACTCCTATCTAATCTCTCTGTGAGAGTGGAGGAAGAGGGAGAAGGAGAGCTCCTAGTAAGCAGAGAGGGGAGGAGCCCTTCGGGGCCTCCCTGGGAACGATCCCCCTGGTGCTCCTTATAAAGGGGAGCCCAGGGGACAAGTCTTGCTCCCTACGATTGGCATCTTCTCAGCATATTCCGGGCATCTTCTGGAGATGCTCAGCATATGTCTTGGCATCTTTGGAGATGCTAAGGCATATTCCTTAGCATATTCTTGGATGCCCATGGCATATTCCTTATGCCATGTGCCAGTCAGAGGCGTCCCAAGACTGGCACGACGCTTGTGGAGTTGTCCTGGATAAATGGCGTGTAGCTGTGAAGGTTAGGAATACACATGGAGACAAATAAGAGGGCGTACGGGGTGAAATAACTCGGCCCAGACGCCCCAGACGAAGCGGTGATTCGGCCTGCTTCCTAGTTGATTCGGCCTGGTCCTGATTGCAAAAGATAAGGGCCCAGCCGAACTGCTGGGTGGCCTAGCCGGGTTAGTGGTTACTCGGCCTGGTGGGTGATCCGGCTTGGGCTGAGTGTGGCCCAGACGGGTCGCTGGTTCGGTGAAGGCGGATCCCGCGGTGGGCCGAGTTACTCCCCTGCCGGCCCACCCGGGTCTTTGTTTTGCAGCGGTGAAGGTTGGCCGGGATGGGCCAGATCAGTCAATACCGGCCCACCCGGGGAGGATGGCGACGATGCCTTGTCTCGTCGAGGAGGCGTTGGCGGGAGCACCGCGGGAACCTGGCGAGGCGGGTGCTGCCGAGACGCGCGGGAGTCCTTGGCGGGCGCGGGCGGTGGAGACGGGGTGCTGCCGCGGTGGGCCGATGTTGGCTGATTCGTCCCATGCGGGAACTTCCAGTAGGAGCCGGCGTGGTGGGCCGAAGTGACTAGTTCGGCCCAGGGACTGGTGATTCGGCCTTAGGCCTTTGGAGTGCAGATTTGGTCCAGTTTGACTAGGATTAGGCCGAATTAAGTATAATTCGGCCCAGTTTGTCTTTTATCTTTTTTCCTCTTAGTTTCCTTCCTTCGCGCTATATTTCTCTACTTATGTATGCATGTTTCTCTCAGTAAATCCTCCATTCATCTACAGATATCCTTTTATATATCAACTCTGGGGTACCTGGGGGTACACCCCCGACATTAGTCCCCGAGGCTATGTGGGACTCGCAGAGTCGTGCATAGGCTTTATAAATTATCTCCAGAGTTGTTTATTCGGCCTTAAGTCTTTGTCATATATTATCGACTCCTGGCCCTCTGGGTCATAACTCTTTTGGGTGAGTTCTTGGCTTCTGGCCTTCATGGGCACTGGTCATAACCCCTTTGGGTAAATTTCTAGACTTCTGGCCTTCATGGGCACTGGTCATAACCCCTTTGGGTAAGATTCTGGACTTCTGGCCTTCATGGGCACTGGTCACAACCTCTTTGGGTAAGTTTCTAGACTTCTGGCCTTCATGGGCACTGGTCATAACCCCTTTGGGTAAGTTTCTAGACTTCTGGCCTTCATGGGCACTGGTCATAACCCCTTTGGGTAAGTTTCTAGACTTCTGGCCTTCATGGGAACAGGTCATAACCCCTTTGGGTAAGTTTCTAGACTTCTGGCCTTCATGGGCACTGGTCATAACCCCTTTGGGTAAGTTTCTAGACTTCTGGCCTTCATGGGCACTGGTCATAACCCCTTTGGATAAGTTTCTAGACTTCTGGCCTTCATGGGCACTGGTCATAACCCCTTTGGGTAAGTTTCTAGACTTCTGGCCTTCATGGGCACTGGTCATAACCCCTTTGGGTAAGTTTCTAGACTTCTGGCCTTCATGGGCACTGGTCATAACCCCTTTGGGTAAGTTTCTAGACTTCTGGCCTTCATGGGCACTGGTCATAACCCCTTTGGGTAAGTTTTGATCCGAGTTACTTTACTCAAAATCGACTTATGTCTTAAGTCTGAGTCACATCACTCAAATACGAGTTATCTCATTCCAAATCCGAGTTACTTTGCTCAATTTCGACTTACATCTCAAATCTGAGTCATTTGACTCAAATCCGAGGTATATGACTCAAATCCGAGTTATCTCATTCCAAATCCGAGTTACTTTACTCAATTTTGACTTACATCTCAAATCTGAGTCATCTGACTCAAATCCGAGTTATATGACTCAAGTCCGAGTTATCTCATTCTAAATCCGAGTTACTTTACTCAATTTTGACTTACATCTCAAATCTGAGTCATCTGACTCAAATCCGAGGTATATGACTCAAATACGAGTTACTTTACTCAATTTTGACTTACATCTCAAATCTGAGTCATCTGACTCAAATCCGAGTTATATGACTCAAGTCTGAGTTATCTCATTCTAAATCCGAGTTACTTTACTCAATTTTGACTTACATCTCAAATCTGAGTCATCTGACTCAAATCCGAGTTATATGACTCAAGTCCGAGTTATCTTATTCTAAATCCGAGTTACTTTACTCAATTTTGACTTACATCTCAAATCTGAGTCATCTGACTCAAATCCGAGGTATATGACTCAAATCCGAATCATCTGTTTGCCACGATATAACTTGATTTGGCGTGATGACGATAATTTGCCTTTGATATGGATCCGAGATATAGATCCGAGATTAAGCTTTGGGATATGATAATAGGGCTAACCGACGAGAGATCTGATTCGAGATGTGGATATGAGATATAGATTCGAGATATGATAAGCTGGCCAATAGTCATCTGAGATATGGGATAACCTGGCAAGATGGTGAAGTATCAATCCGAGTCATAACATAACCTGGCAATCTGGTGAACTGAATAAAGCTTCGGCCTGAATCAGAGATATGATTAGTACGCCGAGTCTGAATACCAATCCGAATTATAATATACCCTGGCAAGCTGAATCAAATGTTTAGTCCGAATCAGAGACAATCTTCTAAGCTGAGTTAAAGGATAATTCGAAGCATAAACAAATTGACTCAAATTATATCCGAATCATCAATAAGCTGGCCGGTAAGCTGAGTTAAAGGACAATCCAAAGCATAAATAAACTGACTCAAATTCTATCCGACTCAAAATTAAGCTGACTCAAATTCTATCTGGATCATAAATAAGCTGATTCAACTTATGTCCGAGTTATAAATAAGCTGGCTGGGGAGCTGAGTTACAGGATAATACAAAGCATAAGTAAACTGACTCAAAATCTATCTGAATCACAAATAAGCAGATTCAACTTATGGCCGAGTTATAAATAAGCTGGCTGGGGAGCTGAGTTACAGGATAATCCAAAGCATAAGTAAACTGACTCCAAATCTATCTGAATCACAAATAAGCAGATTCAACTTATGGCCGAGTTATAAATAAGCCGGCTGGAGTACAGATCTAAATCAACATAATGTTCTCTTAATCCAAAGGTGACTCTACGGATAAGTTGACTAGTCCCCGGGTTAAATTATTTTCTCCCCGGGGTAAAGAGTTGAGTGCAGGTGGCTGAGTTATCTGGCACTTACAGTAAGCTTGGAGTAGTGCTTGAGTCCTTCTTGCTGAGTCTTACCTGCTTTGATGAGTTAGACTTGGAGAGCCTCTGCGCTTACCTCTTTGTTCTCTGTTGGCTTGGTGAAGCTGAATGAGCCCTATGAGGAAGAAGTTGATGAAGATGTTCCCGTCCGGATGGTAACCCAACCAACGCCACTAGAAGGGCCCACGGTGGGCGCCAAATGTCGTGGTGGTATCACGGCATATGCCATGGGTAGGCTAAAGTTGGGACCGATGGACGTGGAGGAATCTGGGGAGGGATGATGCAGTGAAGACCGCACTCGTATGAACAAAGAGAAATACAATGTATATTGGATTGAAGCTCTCAAGTGGAGATAACACCTCATTCTATACATCTAATCCCTTAGAATGTTGTCATACTTGTGGCTACAATCATGCTCCTTGAGCTGTTTCCCCTATACTCCTATCTAATCTCTCTGTGAGAGTGGAGGAAGAGGGAGAAGGAGAGATCCTAGTAAGCAGAGAGGGGAGGAGCCCTTCGGGGCCTCCCTGGGAACGATCCCCCTGGTGCTCCTTATAAAGGGGAGCCCAAGGGACAAGTCTTGCTCCCTACGATTGGCATCTTCTCAGCATATTCCGGGCATCTTCTGGAGATGTTCAGCATATGCCTTGGCATCTTTGGAGATGCTAAGGCATATTCCTTAGCATATTCTTGGATGCCCATGGCATATTCCTTATGCCATGTGCCAGTTAGAGGCATCCCAAGACTGGCACGACGCTTGTGGAGTTATCCTGGATAAATGGCGTGTAGCTGTGAAGGTTAGGAATACACCTGGAGACAAATAAGAGGGCGTACGGGGTGAAATAACTCGGCCCAGACGACCCAGACGAAGCGGTGATTCGGCCTGCTTCCTAGTTGATTCGGCCTCGTCCTGATTGCAAAAGATAAGGGCCCAGCCGAACTGCTGGGTGGCCCAGCCAGGTTAGTGGTTACTCGGCCTGGTGGGTGATTCGGCTTGGGCTGAGTGTGGCCCAGACGGGTCGCTGGTTCGGTGAAGGTGGATCCCGCGATGGGCCGAGTTACTCCCCTGCCGGCCCACCCGGGTCTTTGTTTTGCAGCGGTGAAGGTTGGCCGGGATGGGCCAGATCAGTCAATACCGGCCCACCCGGGGAGGATGGCGATGATGCCTTGTCTCGTCGAGGAGGCGTTGGCGGGAGCACCGCGGGAACCTGGTGAGGCGGGTGCTGTCGAGACGCGCGGGAGTCCTTGGCAGGCGCGGGCGGTGGAGACGGGGTGCTGCCGCGGTGGGCCGATGTTGGCTGATTCGGCCCATGCGGGAACTTCCAGTAGGAGCCGGCGTGGTGGGCCGAAGTGACTAGTTCGGCCCAGGGACTGGTGATTCGGCCTTAGGCCTTTGGAGTGCAGATTTGGTCCAATTTGACTAGGATTAGGCCGAATTAAGTATAATTCGGCCCAGTTTGTCTTTTATCTTTTTTCCTCTTAGTTTCCTTCCTTCGCGCTATATTTCTCTACTTATGTATGCATGTTTCTCTCAGTAAATCCTCCATTCATCTACAGATATCCTTTTATATATCAACTCTGGGGTACCTGGGGGTACACCCCCGACACTAGTCGAGACATCAATGTACACAACTAAAAAGTTTAAAAAATATAAAAGACCCTGTCACAACTCGCAACAGCTATACCCAAACCACCACAAAAATCCGGACAATGTTTTCTGACTTAAATATTTCTTATGTAGCAAATTTTGCTAAACCCCTACCTCATTGAGTAGTTTGAAAAGTCATTTGCTTAATAAACACCATTTTTTTTATTTCAAACACCTCAACATTTAGACCTCCCTGATCTTTTGATCTGCAAATTATGTTGTATTCGTTAATCTATAAAAAAATTATTATCATCAGTTTGCCCAAAAAAGAGAGACCTATAAAAATTTAACGCTTCCTTACCCCCTTTGGTATTTCCAGAAACGATAGCATGAACATGTGTAAACCAAGCGATCACCATATGATAAAAGATTTCCTTTCCAGCATCCCAGCTTCCCTTCGATTCTAGTCTCTACTTGATAATAATCTGAATTTTTTATTTTTTCTATAATGAATGGGTATGCCCAAATATCTAAAAGGAAAAGAACCGGCCTCACAATCAAATATTTGTTTGTAGTGGAGTTCCTCCTCTTTTTCATTTCCAAATTAGAAAATCTTGATTGAGTTGGTCTAGTTACTTTAGGGGAAATCCCTGTAATGCGATTAGTATCAATTTTAGTGAAGATTTTAAAGCAAACATTCAATAAACATAGTGCTCATATTGTTGTATTTGCACTAGATTTTATTTTTTCGTAAGTAAGTGAAAGAACATGTTATGATCCCTAGTATTGTAGAGATCCCAACCTGATAAGGTAGAGATCCATGTGTTTACAATGCTAGTCCCTAGATTAATAGCTAGCATCCACAGTTTAAGATGTAATATCAAAAAACAAAGGTCATAATATAACTTTATAACCAGGAATAAAATAATTCATTACATCTTACATAGCTCATTTGTCTATCTCATTACAATGCAGCAGAAATAACTATATAGCATGGAGTCCTTCATCTTCAAAGTGCCACAGACAATCATGTTGGTTGTAGACTTGTAATCCTATTCAACACACTTCACTAACATCAAACAAACCTGCAACATAATAAGTTAAAGCCATAAGGGTCAATACATTTGAATTGTATTGGCAAGTGATACTATGGTAGAATAGTGGTATCTATCATCTATATGCATTTGGCTAAGTGGAGCTTGTGATTGCTTTGATCAAAATAAGATTTTTATTATAAGTTGAAAACACTAAGTTTTTGTTTGTCAAAAATCACCCAAGGAACAACCAATAGAATTGGTTAACCTTTAACCCTTGTTCAACCATAAGCTTTTACCTTAGAAATTGGGATGCGGAGATCCTTGATAGCTTCCATGTCTTGATGCTCAAATTGTCCATTGCCGGGGACACGGCTAAGTACTTAGATTTTACTCTCTCGAGAGGTGGTGCACTTTCCCCACAATACTCGACATGCATCGAGACAAGATCTTTCAGAAGCCTTCCCTTAGACCAAATGGACGCATTCCAAACCTATCACCCCTACCACCTTCTGTCCATCTGGCTAAGTTATTGCAACCTATATGATCCAGGCAGAGCCCATAATGCCATGTGGTTGCACTTGAAGCTTCTCAACATTTGACATATCAAATCTCTTTGTTCCTGAGTGGCTTTCCACAAGTGAGATACACCAGGGAGGCCATAAAAATGGGCCCTGAGTAACCACTCAACACAAACCATTCTTTCCATTCCACCAGGTGATTCATTCACATAGTTGTTTTATTAAACAAAACACAAGTCATAGACTTTGCATAATATCATAACATGAATAATCCACCCTTGTTTTCTAGTAGCTAAGCTAATCATGGTAGCATGGCAAGTTTCCTAACTTAGAATAATTCTACAAAGACATCATATAGGATTTTCCATGGCATAGCTTATACTTAGAAAATTCCATGCAAGTCTTACTCAAATATCACTAATGCATAGTGAAAATAATAGGACAAAATGTATGAAGCACCAAATGCCTTTTTGGAAGAGAATATAGGTTCACTCCTTGATCTTGCAATTGTCACACTCTTCAAAGTTCACTACAATTCAATCAAGCAAGCACATATTTAAACTAGCATTCAACAATTCACCACATAAAATAAAGAAAACAAAACAATGCATGTAAGCATGCAAAAGATTGTTTTATTTGGAAAGGTCGTTTCTAATAGGCTATAAACATTTTAAAATACCTATTGGTCATTTATACAAGTGGCAAAACCATTTAAAATCAAGTTAATGGAAATGGGCCATTCAAATCATTTTTGTTTTCCTAGAAATGATTTAAATCAAAGTAATAATTTCTAGTGTTTGCCAAATATATTTTTAAACACAAATGTTAGTGTTTATGGTCAAAGTATTTAAATCAAATCCATTTTCAAAAGGTTTCACTCAAAAACCATTTTTAAATCAAAGCAACATTTTATTTTTCTAGAAATGCCTTTAATCAAAGTAATTATTTTCTAGGGTTAATCAAATACATTTTTAAATCCAAAACTTAGTGTTTAGGGTCAGAGAGTTTAAATCAAACCATTTGCAAAAGGTTTTACTCAAAAAGTATTTTTAAATCATAGCAAATATTTTTATTTTACTAGAAATTCTTTTATTCAAGGAATAATTCCTTAGTGTCATAAGATATACTTATAAATCCAAAAGTTGTTTTTTATGATTAGTAGGTTCAAAACAAACCATTTGCAAAAGATTTTACTCAAAAATCATTTTTAGAATAATTTTTATACTCAAAATAGGCCTAGAAATGTTTCTGCAAAAACAACCAATTTTACAGAAGCAAAATACTAAACTAAGGGCATGGTTGAAAATTTCATATTTTTTTGAATCCATTGATATAAAATTTGGCCAAGCAGAACAAAAGTTATAAATTTTGCAAAATCTAACATCTAATAGAAATGTTTCTGTGTTTTTTTAAAATACAGGCCACGTGGTGTAATCCTATTGGGCGATACCGGTTCGGTTGGATCGACTAACATAGAGCGTTGGATCTAAGTGGAATCGCACGGCTCAGAGCGCTTGATACCGTTTCGATTAGATCTAATCTTATCCACACGATCTGGATCTAACAGGCTGAAGCACAGCGACCAGGAACTGGTGGCGCTCGACGATGACGCGCGGCAGCGACGCACCGGCTACGGCGTTGCGGCGACTACATGAAGCGAGGGAGAGGGAGAAGGTGCTCACCTGGTTTGCAGCGCATTGATGATGCTCAACGTGGTCATCAGAGGGCAGGGGCGCAAGGAGTTGACGACAATTGCTTGTCGGAGTTGTCTACTGGCTCGGGCACGTACGGTCGTTGACGGGGGCGAGATCCTATGGCGTAAGGAGGCAAGGTGAACAATCAGGAAGGTGCGCAAGAGTTCGATGATTGCGAGGATACCCACCAGAGATTAAGGGGCACGTTGATTCGTCGACTACTGCTCGCCGGAGTTGAGGCAGACGCCGTGGACGCTCGGTCGTTGACGAAGGCGAGTCTGTGGGGTGCGCGCGGACGAACAGAGACTACTGGCAGGTGCAGGAGACGCTGGCGAGCAAGATCGTATGTTCCAGGGGCAGTGGGGGTGGATGGGGTGGTCGGAATTGTCGCCGGAGATTCGTCAGAGCAGTGGGGTTGCAGTGAGAAATTTGGGCAGCCCTGGGGCAGAGAGGAGCTGGCGAATGAGGGGAAAGGAGGAGAGGAGGGGCGATTATGTACGCATGGTCACGGGCGAGATTTAATCGCTGCATCAATGCGTATTAACGTGATTTAACCATGGCCAGAAATGGCAGCGAGGAGAGGGGGCAGGGTCAACGCGGGTGGAGAAGATGATGCCTACATGGCAGAGGGTCCACAGGTCAGCGAGGTTGAGGGTGGGGTGCGCAGTGAGAAATGTTTCGCAGGAAGAGAGTGCTGGGTTTCCCGGGTGGGCTCTTGCTGGGCCTGTTGGGATGGGTAGGTTAGTTGGGCTGCTCGGTCTGTTTGCTTTTTCTATTTTTTCTTTCTGAATCTTTTATTTTCCATTTCTATTTTCTATTTTGATTTTAAACCTTTGATTTAAACTTCAATTTAAATTCAAGTTTTAACCAAACTTTTTCTAAACTTTTAGTAGGTTTTTAATCTGTTTATCAATGTATTTTAAAGTCCATTTTAAAATAATTCCTTTTATTCTCTTATGGTTAAATATTTATTTAAAATAGACATTTGTCTTTATTTAAATAAAATCAAATATGGTTTTAAACCCATATAAATTTTATTCAAATAATTCTTTTACCCTTATTAAGTTAATTGGATAACTTTTAATCCACTTTGGCTATTTTCATTTATTTTTCTCATGATTTAATTAATCATTTCTATTAGGTATTTTGTTTTTATAAAATTGAATATGATTTAATCCATATGCTTTTATTTAAATAATTATTGTATTCCTTTTTATTATTCAATAATCTTTCATTTCATTTGTTTATGGATTTGGCCAAGATTTAATTTGTCTTTTAAATAGTACTTATTTCTTTCTTTATTTCTTGCCTTATAAAATCCATATCTTTTTATTTAGATCCAAAATTGGTGATTCCAATTTGTATAATTTTATTTAATATTTGTTTATCTTTTTAAATCCTTTAGGATTAATTTGTTCACAATTTGGTATGGATTTTAGCTAGGAGCTTTATTAGCTTTGGAAATTAATTCCTTTTATCTTATTAAATTCATAAGTTTTTATCCATGGCTCCAAATTAAGTGAAACCAATTTCTAGGGTTTTATAATATTTTTGTTTATCATTTTTTATCATTTATAAATGTTTGTTGTTAGATTTTTATATGGATCAATTCCATAGTCTTAGAGAGATCTTGGAAATGATTTTCTTCCATTAGGGTTTTAGGGTTTTGGTTTAACTTTTCCAAGTGTTTAAATTCCAAGATACATTCATTGATGAATGCATTTCACTTGATTGAATTTTTGTTGGATTCCCTTTTCATTCAAATTTGTTCAAGAAAGTTTTTGAAGTTTCCATTTAGAAGCAAAAAGTTTCTTTTCACCCTAAATTTCAACAATTGTTTCTTTTGTTTATTTATTTTTCACATTTCAAAATTTTGAAAATTTTGGGATGTGACAGGATACCACCCTTAAAAGAAATCTCGTCCCGAGATTTGGGAAGGCTAGAGGTTACAAGTTGGCTTCAAGACAATTAGGGTACTACCACCCTTAATTTTTTTAACTATATTACATCTTGGCTTACTTAGGGTCTTGATGAAACTTCTCTGGACAGATGTTTGCATAGTGTCCTTTATTTCCACACTTGAAACATGTGATAAGGTTGATGTCTCTCATAGGTTTGCTTGTCTTGTCTTCCTTCTTTTCTGGACTATGATGCATAATGGCCTGGCTCTTTGCATTTGTGGCACATCACTTGGCTAATATCCTTCTTCTTCTTTGGTATCATTGCCTCTTGTTTGTTTCCTTGGTTCTTCTTCTTATTCTTCTTCTTGGGTATCTCCAAAGCTAGGAGTTCTTATAGTTCATGTTCTTCATATTTCACCACAAAGGTGGGAAATCTTTCTCTCTTCTTGGGGCAGTCACTAGAGATGTGGGCTTCTTCTCCACATGAGTAACAACACTTTATGGTCACTTTGGGTATGGACTTATGAGGCATGGTTCTTACTTTGTCT
The DNA here is from genome assembly GCA_916181665.1 of Avena sativa. Taxonomy (NCBI): domain Eukaryota; kingdom Viridiplantae; phylum Streptophyta; class Magnoliopsida; order Poales; family Poaceae; genus Avena; species Avena sativa. The sequence continues at coordinate 348,467,649 of OV702280.1, read as the reverse complement.
TTGTTCTTCTTGGTAGAAGTTGTTCCCTTATGGAGGTTTCCAAACATTTGATGCATTCCATCTTGTTTCATTTGTTGAACTATAGGATAGATGGGGCATTGGATAGGGACATGATCATTTCCTTCACATAGGAAACAAGTTGCGGAGACCCAGCATACCACTGCATGTGTAGTACACTATAGTCGTTGACATGACATCCATAGAGCACCGTCCTGTAAATATCACATCCCTCAGAGTGGTACAACAGAAATGTTGCGGGTCCATATTACAAACATTCACACATTATTATTACAATACCAGAAGTTCAAGACTTCAAAAGGTTTCAACTTACAAACCAAAATATAAAGTGTTTTAGCGGAATTTAAAAGTAGCACTCCGACTAGGAGTTAAGCTCAGCAGCTTTTTCTATAGAGTTCATGCTGCTCGGCTTTGTTGGCTACTACTAACTAGGATACTTAGTTGGATTCGTTATCGTCGACACCATAGCGGATTTTGTAATCCACTCCTTCAACACCTCCTGACAGGTCAGGCTCCTCGTAGAACACATCTTCTTGACATTCAGCTGCATACATTGGCACGTCTTCGGGATCCTCAGAGTCTAAGCAAGGGATCAAAGGAAAGGATGAGTAACAACGTTACCCAACAAGTTCATTATATGCAAGGTGTGAAGTTTGATGCTCTAACTACCACCTTGGATTATAAATCCTTGGCACTATGCAATTTTTGTAAATCTTTCTTCAAAGATTGATTTTATTATGAAAATCTGTGACCATCAGCCTTCACAGGTTGACCAGAACTTTCATGGAGTTCCTTTCCTGCCGCGTTCATAGCTCCTTCCCGCAACAGGGAGTAACAAGTTACAAGTCTTACACTCTGCAGAGGTGCGTTACTTTACCCATGAGAGATCAACTCCTTGTTGCACAACCGGGCGTAATTTCCCGTCCACAATTGCATGATGTGGGGCCCAGTAGTTGGTCCAAGCCAATCACTTCCCCCTTCGAGACCTCGCATGCCTCCTTGGTGTACACCATGCCCACATAAAGAATTACGGCAATGGTTTGTACAAACCGTTAGATGCCAAAACTATCGTGGGACGATGAGGGTTCCCACCCATATGCTGCATATCCTCTACGAATTACCAATTAATATGCACGCTACGAGGATAATAGCCACGACCTGCACATTCGACTTCATGCGAGAGGAAGAAGATACAGCTGACTTCTCTGTCCCATTCAAATCTCATGGCTAACGCGTAATATACGGCGCTAGAATCACTGATGTTAGAGGTTATTAAATCCCTAATTGATCATCATTGTTGCAAATAGAACCCTAAGTTATATTTCTCCATTATATCATCACTTAGGATGATATCTATGATTTCTTTATTTGTGAAATTAATATTTTCTTTATTTTAGAGTATATATGATAACACACAATTTGCAAATACTTTGATAAATACTCTTCAAAGGATATGAGCAAGTGATGAACTTGCCTTGTGATGGCAAGGTAGTGAAGTCTGATGCTTGCACTGGACCTTGAGCTTCTATGTCTTCAAAAACATCATTATTGCCCGGTAAGGACAATATTTAAAGAAGCAAAATGATTATTCAAAGTAATGTAATGCATCATTTAACTTGATATGCATTTCCCCATTATTATATTTTTTATAATAAAGGATTTATAAATATTACTTTTTAATATTTATAGTATATATTGTATTATTTTATTTTATTTTTTCATTCATTTGACTTTTATTGATTTAATAATTCTTTTAAGAATTATCACTTAAATATCAAAAATTGTTATTAAATATTTATTTAGTATTTTTAAAAAATACTACAATATTAATATATAAGGAAAGTGATTTTTATTTATTTTTATCATCTTTCAATAATTTTGTAAAATTCCATAAGGAAAATATAAATTACAAAATTCTTAATAAAATTTATATATCTAAAATTTTATATCTTAATTTATTTGGATAGTTTGGATTATTGTGAATCCAAAAATATTTTATTTAAAATTTTTGGACTTTTATTTATTTTCTAGAATTTAATTAATTTCAGGGGCATTTTGGTCTTTTTCTATTTATTAAAACAGGCCTTAAAGGTTTTTGGGCTGGCTTATTCTTATTGGGACCTTGTGGCCCATGAGGCATAGTCAAAACAGCTACCCCGAAGGGTTCTGGCCCAACTCAGCCCACTCACTCGCTGTCTCTCACCCTCGAGCTCACTCCTCTCCTCCTCTCTCCCCGACCCCGTGGTCGGTAATGTCGCCGCCGACGATTCCCGCCGTCGTGGACTGTTCTGGTCATCGTCGTGGTGTAGGAGGAGGTTGTCGACTATGCCCTTTCCTCCTGTCCAACTGGATTTGAGCATGGAGATCTCCTGCGATAGATCGATGCCGTCCCGAACCCTAGGGTTTGGGGTTGGCATTGATCCTGGCGCCGCCGCTGATTTCGAGTGTCGTGGTGATTCACCTCGCCTCTAGGAGTGGCTATGGTCGCCGCTGTGGTGCTGTATGGGTCGCAACGCCCCCCTGGGGGTGCTCCCCGTGTCGCCATGGTCGTCGGCCACCTCTGCTTCCTCTTCTAGTCTCAAGCGAGGACCTTTGGTGAGTTCTTTTCCTCTCCCCCTTGTGCTCTCTGTGCTCGCTCATCCTATGCTAGATGTTGGTAGTGACCTCTCTGGTTACTGTCTTGTCCTGATTAAGATGATTTATTCCATTTAGGGTTCATGTCTGATACTTGTAAGATGCTCCTATGATCTTGTCACATCCCAAGATTTTCCAAATCTTGTAATGTGAAAATAAATTAATAAAATAAAACTTTGTTTAAATTTCAGAGCCAGAAGAAACTTTTGAATTCAATTGGAACTTCAAACCCATTTGAATTAAATAAAACCTAAAGGGATCTAAAAAGATAAACATTTAATAAAAGGAAAAATAAAAATATTTGGAAATACTATTTTGAAAATCTTGAGTGAAAAGATTTATTTTTAAATGAAATAAAAGTTTTATGAATAAAGATTATTTTATAAAGCCAAATTAAAACCTTGGCCAAGCTTTGGAATTAGTACATTTTGTTTTGAATAAAAATAAACAAAGGATTATTTAAATAAATTAATAAGGACCTAATAACCAAATTTTATACAAATAAAAGGTTTTACCAATTTAATTGAAACATCAAAACTTGTTAAATTATTTAAAATAAGTTTTCCAAATAATTGATATTCACAAATAAAACCTACTAAAGTGTTTTTGGCTTTATTTTAGATTTTAAAATAATTATCTCAATAAAACAAATCCTATTTGATTTAATAACTGAGACCCACTTATTTAATAAACCATAAATAAAAGGTTATTTTATTTTTAACAAGCTTTCCAAATATTCTCTATTTTCAAATAAAACCTACTGAATTGGTTTTGAAAATATTTGGATTTTAAATGAAGATTATATTAATTAAAACAAACCCTATTTTATTAAATAACTAATGATCCACTTATTTAATTAATAAATGGAACCTAAAAAGATTTAAAATAATATTTTATTTTAGAATGTGAATTATGATGTTAAACAGAACCAAAAACTCATTATAATAGTTTGAATTGTTTGAATTGATTTGAACCTTGTTTGTTTGTTTGAAATTCAAAACAGAAAAATAGAATTAGAAAAGGAAAAAGGAATTAGACAGAAAAAAAAATAGGAAATGGCCAACCCAACCCAGGCAGCCCAATAGGCCCAGCACCAGCCCAGTTTCATCACCCCGCAAGAAAACGGTTCACACCCACTAACAGACCCGCGCAGAGTATGACAGGTGGACCTCCTCCTCGTTTTGTTTCCCCACTGACAGGTAGACCCACCTCCACTGTTCTTCCTCCCCACCCACGCGACTCCTTCTTCCTCCCTCGACCACCGTTACCTGCTGTGATTCCGCGCGATCAATTCGCCATAACACCGCGCCTTTACCTCGCTTTGACTGTGCTCGTTAAAACCCCAGCGTCTCCTCCTCCTTTTCCCCCAGACCACTCCCTCTCTCTGCCCCTAGGCTGTCGCCAATCACTCCTGCACCGCCGCTTCTCCGACGAGCTTCTATCTCCGATTCCGACCAACACCGCAACGCCCGATCCTCCTCGACCTAGCACACACCTCCTCCACTCTCAGACGCTTCTCCCCATACTCTCCATTCATCCGCGAGCGTCCCTGAGCGCCGCCTTCGTCAAGCTTCAAGCACCGCCGTGTCTGATTCTACTCCGACGAGCACTTCGGGTATGCATCTGATCACCCCGCGCCTCCTCGTTCACACTCCCATACTCGCCACACCTTTCTGCATCTGACCGCATCGTTGTTTTGCTTCGGGATGATCTACAGTGTCGCCCTCGACCGCGGACAGAACCACCCGACGCCGACCTCCACTCCGGCGAGCAATTGCCGCAGTACCCGAGCTCCCCTTGTCAAGCCAACAGCACGACGAGCGTCACCACGACCCTGCGATCTCGGTGAGCCTTCTCCTCTTCTTCCTTGCGTCCTGAATCACCGGCGACCACCCCGCCTGAGCGCTGCCGCCAGAGCGCCGCCGTCAGCGCCGCCCACTTTAGGTCAAATTCGCCAGTACCGTTCGATCCAGATTTAGCGGCCACGATTAGATCACTTATCGTCGAAGGGGTATGTCCTCTGGGCCACTCGATCTAACTAGATCCAACGCCCCACAGCCGCGATCCAACCGAAACGGTATGGACCAATGGGAACACGACGCGTGGCCAGGTTTAAAACTAAAAACAGATTTGAATCTGATTTAATTGCAAACTTCAAACCCTTGTAACTTTCAAACCACACGTCCAAAAATTATAAATTTTATGTCGTTGGATTCAGGAGAACAAGCCCTAGCCAACCATGGCCTTAGTTTCGAAAATAGTATCTGTTAGCTTGTTTGAAATTGCAGATCCTTTTGTGAGCTTGTTTAGAGTAGGAAAATTGATTAAATTGATTTTAGGATTAAATCATTTGCAAAATGGATTTGTGTGACCTTACTAACCCTAGGAACCAACCCTTGGTGTTAAAAATGATTGTGGTAAAATTTAGGTTGGATTACTTGACTTAGTCATTTTATAATCAAATAAAAAGAATGGTTTTTTGTTATGGAAATGACTATGGGAAGTAAACTTTAAAGAAAATGATTTTGATCAAACCCACTAGTCACAAACCACCAAGTCCTAAGAATTAGAAACCTTTGGTGAAAACTTAAAGGTTATGAACTTGATAAGACTAAAGTTTCCCCACATAAAATAATGATTGGGTTGAATATGGTTTAAGGATAAAACACATTTGCAAATGACTTTGCCATTTTGGTAAATGACCAATTTGGACCTTACAAAATTATAAGCCTAGTGGAGACCTTCCTTGTAAATAAAACCATCTTAAGCATGTTCCCATACATGACTTAGATTCCATTTGCTTTATGTGTGTGAGATTGTTTGTTTGACTTTGGTTTGGAATGTTAGTTGATTTTGTGTTTGCTTGATTGACTTGTAGTGAAATTAGCAAAGTGTGAGACTAGCAAGATCAAGGAGAGAACCACCATTCCCTACCAAAAAGGCAAGTTACACTCTCATACAAAAGTCCTACTATTTTCATTATACTTAGTGGATTTGAAAACATGCATGAAAATGATTTATACTTATGCTATGCTAAATCCTAATAGGATGCCCTTACTTTCCTTAGAGAAAATCTTGTAGTTGTACATGCTTAGCCATGCTATATGCTATATTTTGAAAAAGAGATACATGTTGAGATTTTACAAAGGTTGAGAAAAGGACTTGTGTTTTACATAATAAAACAAGGACTCAATGAACCACCTAGGTGGAGGATACTTTAAGTTTTGGAGAAGGTGGAAACAAAAGGGAACCATGTCTATGGTAGTCACTTTGTGTTGGGCTCCAAAAGAAAACCACCTAGGAAACTTAGAGACCAAACATGCTTCTCCAATTGTGGCTTTCGTGTGCAACCACATGCTATTATGGCTCTGGCTTAGTCAATTACATTAGGAAGACCCATACATTGTCTTTAGTTACTGGACATGGGGATCTGGAATGCTTCATGGGGGCTGAAGACAAAGCTAGCAATGATGTATGGGAGGACCTTTTGGAAAGACTTCGTCACATTCTCAATCTGCCAGTACTCCATCTTGGTGAGCACTAATCCAGTAGGCCACTGGTGGCAAAAGGATGGGATTGTGACATGTGGGTAAAGTGTACTCCTTCTGCAGAAGTAAATAAAATCTAAGTACTTAGCCGTGTCCCCGGTTATGGACAATACTGAGCAACTAAAGTTTGAACTATGGGAGATCTCGACATTCCAACTTCTAATATAAAAACTTGATGCCCTTGTGTGTCTACCAAGGAATTCAAAGAGATTTTGTAAAACTTGTTGCACTTGGGGTTACCAAGGTGCTCAAGAGTATGATGTACTTGGGGTTACCAAGGAACTCATGGGTTTTGATAAAACTTGTTGCACTTGGGGTTACCAAGGTGCTCAAGAGATTTTGACAAGGATTTGAACACTTGAGTTTCTACCAAGGAGTTCAAGGAACTTGGAAAAGAAATTTGACAAAGGACTTTAAAACCCTTTTTGAAAAGATAGGATAAAACAATGCTTTATGCAAATAAGCCTTAAACTCTACTTAGCCAAATATGCATATAATGATAGGATCCACTCCTATTATACATAAAAGTGAAGCTTGCCAATACAATTCAAAATGTATTGACCCTTGTGGCTGTAACTTGTAATGTTGCAGGTTGATTGTTTTTTTTATGAAGATTGTTTGATTGACTAGGACTACAAAGTCTACAACCAACATCTGCCTGTGGCACTTTGAAGATGAAGGACCCATGATTTTATTTATTCCGCTGCAATGTATTGTAATAGCCAAATGAGCTATGTTTGATGTAATAAACTTATATTATTCCTGGTTATAAATTTATATTATGACCTTTGTATCTTGATATTACATCTTAACTGTGGATGCTAGCTATTGATCCAGGGACTAGCATTGTAAACACAGGAGGAACCTAACTTTTTGGGTTGGGGTCTCTTCAGATGGTATCAGAGCATTGTGTTGCCTGTAGGATTTGTAAACCTAGGATTGTACAAAAACCCTTAGAAAAATAGGAGTTGATCTTGTTCCAAAACTTATTTATAAAAACACTTGTAAACTCTTTCCTTAACCATTTTTGGTTTCAACTCTACTTCTACTCTACTTCAACTTGATGGAAAGACCTACCCATGACTAAAGACTACACCATGTGCAAAGGACTTCTTCAACTTCTTCAACTCTAATGACTTCAACATCTTCAACTACTAATGATTTCAACATCTTCAACTCTAATGATTTCAAAATCTTCAGCATGTTCACCAAGGACTTCCAACTTGGAAACTACTAAGGACCACAAGTGAAACAAGGAAATCTTACTCAAGATTTAGAGACTGAGGGAATGCAAAATAAGAAAGAACCATCAACAACTTTGAAGTATTGTGACCAAGAGTTTTCTCAAGGAAACCAAGATCTCATACAAGAAGAATCATGAAGGAAGGAAAGATCACAAGTGAACCATATAGATGGACCACCATATTTTAGTTAGGTCAAACACACCAACTTATGTGGTGTAGCAAAAATATTTTGTTGCCTAAAAAGTGCTTGAACTTTGTTGTTTGAGTGGAATGTTTGTTTGTGATTGCTTGCACATTGCTTGTGTGAAGTGTGATGTGTGTGATTAGAAATATCTGGCCTATTTTAATCTTCCTTCAACCCAAACAGATGACTACTCCAAAGGACTCCAACATCAAGGTTGATGACACCAACACCAACCAAGCTGACAGCATGAAAGAGCTCATAGCAACCCAACACCAGTTGAACCAACTGACAGCTCGGTTCCTAGCCAACAATAGTGATAAAGATCCAACACTACAAAGGTTTTTGGAGGAACAATCCCAACTGATGCTTAAAGTGACTAATCAAATGATTAGCATGGAAGAAAGCTATCCTAGAAGAGTGTATGATAACAAGGATGACAAGAATGTTATTCTAGATGGAGCCCTAGCTTGCATTATTTGTGGAGACAAGGATCATACTTCCAAGGAGCATGAAGGACAATGCCCCAATTGTGAAGAAGATCATCCTGTTGGACAATGTCCCACCTCTCAAGCTACTTGTTACCTTTGTGAAGGAAGTGATCATACCCCTAACCAATGTCCCATCTATGCCATGGTGGAACAAAGGAAACAAGAAGGATCCAAGTCTACCAAAGGAAAAGGACCACTTATACCTCCAAACAAGACAACCCAATTCAAAGGAGCAAAGAAACTTAAGAAACAAAAGCAAGACATGAGCCTTGCACAATGTCGTAAATGTAAGGAAATGGGACACTACTCCAGTGGATGCCCAGAGAACAAGAAGAATAAAGAGATTGACCAAGTGTGGTGCAACAACTGCAAAGAGTTAGGCCACTATGTAGCAACTTGTCTACAGGAGCCACGTAAAGAACTCAAGGACATTCATTGTTTCAACTGCAAGAACCCAGGACACTATGCAAGCAACTGTCCAGAGAAGATGAAGAACAAGTTGAACAAGCCTATGGAGAAACTCAACCTTGGCCCATGATTCAAGTATGGAAACCAAGAATAATGCAAAAGTTACTTAGAAAAGTTTCCCCAGGAGCCCAAGAAGGCCAATGTGTAATTTTTGTTTGAAAATTTTTAAGGGTGGTAGTACCCTAGTTGTTTGGAACTTACTTGTAATCCTAGCCTCCCCAAATCTCGGGACGAGATTTATTTTAAGGGTGGTAGCCTGTCACATCCCAAGATTTTCCAAATCTTGTAATGTGAAAATAAATTAATAAAATAAAACTTTGTTTAAATTTTAGAGCCAGAAGAAACTTTTGAATTCAATTGGAACTTCAAACCCATTTGAATTAAATAAAACCTAAAGGGATCTAAAAAGATAAACATTTAATAAAAGTAAAAATAAAAATATTTGGAAATACTATTTTGAAAATCTTGAGTGAAAAGATTTATTTTTAAATGAAATAAAAGTTTTATGAATAAAGATTATTTTATAAAGCCAAATTAAAACCTTGGCCAAGCTTTGGAATTAGTACATTTTGTTTTGAATAAAAATAAACAAAGGATTATTTAAATAAATTAATAAGGACCTAATAACCAAATTTTATACAAATAAAAGGTTTTACCAATTTAATTGAAACATCAAAACTTGTTAAATTATTTAAAATAAGTTTTCCAAATAATTGATATTCACAAATAAAACCTACTAAAGTGTTTTTGGCTTTATTTTAGATTTTAAAATAATTATCTCAATAAAAAAAATCCTATTTGATTTAATAACTGAGACCCACTTATTTAATAAACCATAAATAAAAGGTTATTTTATTTTTAACAAGCTTTCCAAATATTCTCTATTTTCAAATAAAACCTACTGAATTGGTTTTGAAAATATTTGGATTTTAAATGAAGATTATATTAATTAAAACAAACCCTATTTTATTAAATAACTAATGATCCACTTATTTAATTAATAAATGGAACCTAAAAAGATTTAAAATAATATTTTATTTTAGAATGTGAATTATGATGTTAAACAGAACCAAAAACTCATTATAATAGTTTGAATTGTTTGAATTGATTTGAACCTTGTTTGTTTGTTTGAAATTCAAAACAGAAAAATAGAATTAGAAAAGGAAAAAGGAATTAGACAGAAAAAAAAAATAGGAAATGGCCAACCCAACCCAGGCAGCCCAATAGGCCCAGCACCAGCCCAGTTTCATCACCCCGCAAGAAAACGGTTCACACCCACTAACAGACCCGCGCAGAGTATGACAGGTGGACCTCCTCCTCGTTTTCTTTCCCCACTGACAGGTAGACCCACCTCCACTGTTCTTCCTCCCCACCCACGCGACTCCTTCTTCCTCCCTCGACCACCGTTACCTGCTGTGATTCCGCGCGATCAATTCGCCATAACACCGCGCCTTTACCTCGCTTTGACTGTGCTCGTTAAAACCCCAGCGTCTCCCCCTCCTTTTCCCCCAGACCACTCCCTCTCTCTGCCCCTAGGCTGTCGCCAATCACTCCTGCACCGCCGCTTCTCCGACGAGCTTCTATCTCCGATTCCGGCCAACACCGCAACGCCCGATCCTCCTCGACCTAGCACACACCTCCTCCACTCTCAGACGCTTCTCCCCATACTCTCCATTCATCCGCGAGCGTCCCTGAGCGCCGCCTTCGTCAAGCTTCAAGCACCGCCGTGTCTGATTCTACTCCGACGAGCACTTCGGGTATGCATCTGATCACCCCGCGCCTCCTCGTTCACACTCCCATACTCGCCACACCTTTCTGCATCTGACCGCATCGTTGTTTTGCTTCGGGATGATCTACAGCGTTGCCCTCGACCGCGGACAGAACCACCCGACACCGACCTCCACTCCGGCGAGCAATTGCCGCAGTACCCGAGCTCCCCTTGTCAAGCCAACAGCACGACGAGCGTCACCACGACCCTGCGATCTCGGTGAGCCTTCTCCTCTTCTTCCTTGCGTCCTGAATCACCGGCGACCACCCCGCCTGAGCGCTGCCGCCAGAGCGCCGCCGTCAGCGCCGCCCACTTTAGGTCAAATTCGCCAGTACCGTTTGATCCAGATTTAGCGGCCACGATTAGATCACTTATCGTCGAAGGGGTATGTCCTCTGGGACACTCGATCTAACTAGATCCAACGCCCCACAGCCGCGATCCAACCGAAACGGTATGGACCAATGGGAACACGACGCGTGGCCAGGTTTAAAACTAAAAACAGATTTGAATCTGATTTAATTGCAAACTTCAAACCCTTGTAACTTTCAAACCACACGTCCAAAAATTATAAATTTTATGTCGTTGGATTCAGGAGAACAAGCCCTAGCCAACCATGGCCTTAGTTTCGAAAATAGTATCTGTTAGCTTGTTTGAAATTGCAGATCCTTTTGTGAGCTTGTTTAGAGTAGGAAAATTGATTAAATTGATTTTAGGATTAAATCATTTGCAAAATGGATTTGTGTGACCTTACTAACCCTAGGAACCAACCCTTGGTGTTAAAAATGATTGTGGTAAAATTTAGGTTGGATTACTTGACTTAGTCATTTTATAATCAAATAAAAAGAATGGTTTTTTGTTATGGAAATGACTATGGGAAGTAAACTTTAAAGAAAATGATTTTGATCAAACCCACTAGTCACAAACCACCAAGTCCTAAGAATTAGAAACCTTTGGTGAAAACTTAAAGGTTATGAACTTGATAAGACTAAAGTTTCCCCACATAAAATAATGATTGGGTTGAATATGGTTTAAGGATAAAACACATTTGCAAATGACTTTGCCATTTTGGTAAATGACCAATTTGGACCTTACAAAATTATAAGCCTAGTGGAGACCTTCCTTGTAAATAAAACCATCTTAAGCATGTTCCCATACATGACTTATATTCCATTTGCTTTATGTGTGTGAGATTGTTTGTTTGACTTTGGTTTGGAATGTTAGTTGATTTTGTGTTTGCTTGATTGACTTGTAGTGAAATTAGCAAAGTGTGAGACTAGCAAGATCAAGGAGATAACCACCATTCCCTACCAAAAAGGCAAGTTACACTCTCATACAAAAGTCCTACTATTTTCATTATACTTAGTGGATTTGAAAACATGCATGAAAATGATTTATACTTATGCTATGCTAAATCCTAATAGGATGCCCTTACTTTCCTTAGAGAAAATCTTGTAGTTGTACATGCTTAGCCATGCTATATGCTATATTTTGAAAAAGAGATACATGTTGAGATTTTACAAAGGTTGAGAAAAGGACTTGTGTTTTACATAATAAAACAAGGACTCAATGAACCACCTAGGTGGAGGATACTTTAAGTTTTGGAGAAGGTGGAAACAAAAGGGAACCATGTCTATGGTAGTCACTTTGTGTTGGGCTCCAAAAGAAAACCACCTAGGAAACTTAGAGATCAAACATGCTTCTCCAATTGTGGCTTTCGTGTGCAACCACATGCTATTATGGCTCTGGCTTAGTCAATTACATTAGGAAGACCCATACATTGTCTTTAGTTACTGGACATGGGGATCTGGAATGCTTCATGGGGGCTGAAGACAAAGCTAGCAATGATGTATGGGAGGACCTTTTGGAAAGACTTCGTCACATTCTCAATCTGCCAGTACTCCATCTTGGTGAGCACTAATCCAGTAGGCCACTGGTGGCAAAAGGATGGGATTGTGACATGTGGGTAAAGTGTACTCCTTCTGCAGAAGTAAATAAAATCTAAGTACTTAGCCGTGTCCCCGGTTATGGACAATACTGAGCAACTAAAGTTTGAACTATGGGAGATCTCGACATTCCAACTTCTAATATAAAAACTTGATGCCCTTGTGTGTCTACCAAGGAATTCAAAGAGATTTTGTAAAACTTGTTGCACTTGGGGTTACCAAGGTGCTCAAGAGTATGATGTACTTGGGGTTACCAAGGAACTCATGGGTTTTGATAAAACTTGTTGCACTTGGGGTTACCAAGGTGCTCAAGAGATTTTGACAAGGATTTGAACACTTGAGTTTCTACCAAGGAGTTCAAGGAACTTGGAAAAGAAATTTGACAAAGGACTTTAAAACCCTTTTTGAAAAGATAGGATAAAACAATGCTTTATGCAAATAAGCCTTAAACTCTACTTAGCCAAATATGCATATAATGATAGGATCCACTCCTATTATACATAAAAGTGAAGCTTGCCAATACAATTCAAAATGTATTGACCCTTGTGGCTGTAACTTGTAATGTTGCAGGTTGAATTTTTTTTATGAAGATTGTTTGATTGACTAGGACTAGAAAGTCTACAACCAACATCTGCCTGTGGCACTTTGAAGATGAAGGACCCATGATTTTATTTATTCCGCTGCAATGTATTGTAATAGCCAAATGAGCTATGTTTGATGTAATAAACTTATATTATTCCTGGTTATAAATTTATATTATGACCTTTGTATCTTGATATTACATCTTAACTGTGGATGCTAGCTATTGATCCAGGGACTAGCATTGTAAACACAGGAGGAACCTAACTTTTTGGGTTGGGGCCTCTTCAGATCTGGTTGTGATGTTTAATGGGGATTTGGGATGCTTTGCACCTCATTGTTAGTGATCACCATCATTTGATTGTGTGATGCTATTGTTGATGTGTGATTAAGGTTGGACTAAATGCTAGGGTTGCATATTATTGCCTCTGGCCGGTACTCTGGTGAATTGATGTGTTTATCTATTGTCAGTATCTTGATACGGACAATGATCTAGTCAGTGAGAATTTACTGACTTAGTTACTGTTCGCTTGCCAGATGATGCTTGTTCTGAATTTTATTTAGTAGAATCTAATGATTCTTTGATCATGAATAAATAATTAGGTTATGATCCCTGTTTCTAATTCCATGGAGATGATTTGGTAGATGATTTGTGAAGGTTGGACTATTTGATTGTCTTTGTGATAAGGTCAGTTCTTACGAAACCTTCTTAAGATGGTACATAAGTAGATCTTGTTACTAACTAGGCTTAAAGTCATTTCTGGGACTTGATGGATGTTGATAGATAAGTTGGGAAACTTATTGTTTGACCTAGCCAGTGATGCTGGTCTGAGGCTCTAGGAACTAAGCTTCTATGTTGCTGTCATTTTCCAATTTGGTTAAGACATCAACTGCTTACTAGATCTTAGATCCTAGTTGGTTAATATATATGGTTTTGTTTGTGGCTTATAAAATCTGAGGTGATACTCCTTCTTGGAGATGTGCCCAGATTTTGTAAGAACAATTGATAGAATATAAAGGTTGCCTTTGTTATCACCAATTCTGTGAGGCTGGTCTAAGAATTTGGTGTTTGAAAAGAGTTTGATTTTGATCTTTATGTTTAAAACCTCTAGGATAGCTTCACCCCACTTGGGTGATTATTGAGAGGTTGCCTTATGCATCAGCATATCTACTTTGCTTGGGATAAGATAAACAAATCACATGGTTGTTTATGATGCTCACCAGAAAAACTATGTTGGTGATGGATTGATGTGCTGGTGGTGTTGCTGGTATGAACCAGTCCTTCTCCCCTTGATGTTGTTCTTGTATTCCCTTGATGCTTGTGCTTGGCCTTCAGGAACTCTGCTCCTCCTAGCTCCTGTGAGCTTGGCCTTGCTATTCACCTGATCCTTCTCCTCCTTATGTCACCATCAGGTGATATGTGGCTTGATCTGATGTGAGATGGTGTGGCTGGTTTATTTGGCTCTGGCTAAGCTAGTTGTTCTTGTGTGTGTGAGCAGTGAAGAGATGCACTAGTGCCTCTCCACGGCTGTGCTGAGCAGTTTTGTGTTGCTGGGCTGTTGCTAAGGTGCTGACAACACACACCATGCAATTTGGTGTGTGTCCTGCCTGTATGCTTGTTGTGCAACTTGTGGATATGCTCTGAATTTGAAAGTTACTATTATCTGATTACTTTCACTTGGCTGGTGAAAATTGCCCCTCCTTGCTGTCATTTGACTTCTGGCTTAAAATTATGAAAGATACATTCTTTCATATTGGTGAAACTTGCCCTTTTTATAAGTTTAATCCATGATGAACCTTGATCAGTGCACTTTACTGACAAGTCTGAGAGTAAAACAATGATAATCCTAACTTTTCTTTTTCTATTCAGTTTCTGTTTATTTTGCAGGTACAAATTGGAAATGAAGATTTTAGTTTAGGTTTATTTGTATAATAGTCATATGTAATCTTATTTATTCTTTTGTAATTTTTGTTCTATTCTTTTGTAAGCTTCATTTTATTATTTTGTAATAAAGATTATACTATTATCAATAAAGAAATATTCTTATTCTTTATTTATTTGCTATGGTGAAGATTGTGGATGATTTTGAAGGGAATATGCCCGAGAGGCAATAATAAAGTGGTTATTATCGTATTCCTTGTTTATGATAAATGTTTATTTTGCATGCTATAATTGTATTAATACGGAAACATTAATACATGTGTGTTTAATAAACAAACAGAAAGTTCCTAGTTATGCCTCTCTTATAAACTAGCTCGTTGATTAACAAGATGATCAAGGTTTCCTGATCATGGACATTGGATGTTGTTAATAACGGGATCACAACATTAGTGTAATGGTGTGATGAACATTCATCTGAAGTATAGCATTACGATCAAAGTCATTGAGTTTATATTGCTATAACAACTTACGAAGTGATCCTAATCCTTAGACCATGAGATCATGTCAATCACTAACACCGGAAGAGTTTCTTGATAACATCAAACGTCACACCGTAACATGGTGATTATAAAGATGGATTCAGAACTAATAAAGTGTTATGTTGAGGCTCATGGATCGAGAGTGGAATTTGTTCATCCCGATGACGGATAGATATACTCTGGGCCCTCTCGGTGATATCACATTGATTAGCTTGCAAGCAAGTGATTTGATCACTAGAATGTTATATCACGGGAACGAGAAAAGAGTGCATGTCAGTAACGAGATCAAACTAGGTATGCAGATACCGATGATCGAATCTCGGACATGTAATATATCGTGAAACAAAGGGATTAAGATACTAGCGTAAAAGGTTCCGACGATCACAAGAAAGTCATCGTTGAATGTGTGGGAGTCAGTATGGGTCTTCAGATCCCGCTTCTGATTATTGATCCGAGAGGGTTCTCGATCATGTCCGCATTATTCGCGAACCGTAGGGTGACACACTTAAGAGACACCGACATCCATTTGGAGTAAAAGTTTCATGCCGAAAAGAATAACAAGCGCAGGAATTTATTTCACTAGATACCGAAACGGGTTTTTGGGTGAAATTGCAGAAAGTGTTTCTGCATGTGAAATGAAATACTATCAAGGGGTTATATGTGAATGTTTGTCATTAAAGTAATTGACAAAATTCTGAATAAATAAAAGGAGTTTTATTTAATGAGAGTTTGCATTAAATTTGGTGGAAATTTAATGGGAATTTGAGTGGGTTTTTGAGTGGAGGGAATTGAAAGGCTTTTGTGTGAGTGGAGTGTCCACCCACATGAATGAAAGGAGGGGAGGGGGCAGCCCCATGGCTGGGCGCATGGCCCCTTGGGTGCCCCCCTCTCCCTATAAAAGGAGCCCCCCTCCCTCTCTCTCACTCACACCTCCTCGTGAAGGATCTCTCTCCCTCTCTAGAATTTATCCCCCATGGTCTCGGACTAGCGAGATACATGTTCCTGGTGGATATTCGGCAAGAAAGAGTTGTGCTTCCGCTGCATCGCTGGAGCGAGGAGGCGGAGGTTGCTCGGTGCCTCGAACGTGTGTGCGAGCACGGATGCGCTGCTGTTTTGCGGCGCTAGGACTTCCTCTCGATCTTGAGATCGGCAAGAGATCGTCTACATCAACCACGAGTTTGGACTCGTTAAGCTTTGTCGTTCTTCAAGGGTATGTTCTCTACGGATATACATCCGCCCATTGTTTGTATCTAGTAGATAGATCTTGGTACATAGTTGTTCCCATCGTAGAAAAAAATTTGTTTTCTATGCTGCGAACCCTAGAGTGGTATCAGAGCCGGATCTATGCGTAGATGCTTTGCACGGGTAGTACACATATGAGTATGTGGGCGATGATGATAATTTAATTGATTCTTAGTTGTACTTTGGATATTGGTGGCATAGTGGGATGAAGCGGCCCGGACAAACTTTACATGTCCTCGCACATGAGACCTATTCCACGCTTGACATGCAACTAGTTTTGCATAAGTGGCTAGCGGGTGTCTGTCTCTCCTACTATAGTCAATATCTAATTTGCAACGAGTTGTCAACAATTTGGTTATCCTCGTTGTGGTTCATGTTCGTAGGTAAGAACGGTTCTATCTTCTAAAGCCCTAAGCCACGTAAAACTTGCAATGGATAAATTAGAAGCGTCTAGTTTAGATTGTTGCTGGGCTAGTGTTATGATATGGTGATGTTGTAAGTAGAAGTATGAGATGATACTCTTACAACATATATAGCATGTAAGTTCCATAGAACTTGGCCTTACACATAAAGGTATGATAGAGATCATACCACGGCGCACATGATGGAGATCATATGCGGGAACCATATCATTTCACTAATAAACATGTGATGTTTTGACTGCATCTTATATTGCTTGTTTGGCATTTTATTAGCATAATAAGATGATCCCTCATTTAGATATCAAGATAAGAATGTGTTCTTCCTTAAGTATGCACCGACAATGTTTCATCGCTTCAAGACATCACGTGATGATCGGGTGTACTTGAATCCATGAGCATATCTCGGGTGTAAGACAGTTACACACGCGAATACTAAGGTTCTTACTTGGCGAGCCTAGCATGTATAGACATGGCCTCGGAACACGGACCGAAAGGTTAAGCATGAGTCATATGTTTTGATATGATGACCATATGGATGCTCGCCTTTGAAGCTACACCAACTCACGTGATCATCGGACTTGGTGTAGTAGATTTGGTTCATGTAGTCACCAAAAAGACACGAGGGATGTCGTTTTTGAGTGTGAGTTCATTTCTAATTTGGATTAGTAGAACTCAATTTATCATAAATTAAATCAAAGTGAATTTGCATAATTTGTTGTAGTCATTGGCATTCGTTCACCACCTTATGCATAGTTGTAATTGAGATAATAGAACTATAAGATTCTGGATATATACTTTACGAACTG
Source organism: Avena sativa (assembly GCA_916181665.1). Classification (NCBI taxonomy): domain Eukaryota; kingdom Viridiplantae; phylum Streptophyta; class Magnoliopsida; order Poales; family Poaceae; genus Avena; species Avena sativa. Next base: position 348,449,884 of record OV702280.1, on the reverse strand, counting down.
GTATCGTATTGTGTTGAGTGTCAATCTAAAGTTTAAAGTCCTATTGCAAACTTTCAGCAAACTCTATTTACTCCGTGAAATTTAATAGTTGGTATTAAATCGAGAGTAACAATTCCAGTGTTAGTATCTTAAGTATCATGTTTGCCTCCATGATTCTTGATTTAAATATCGAGATTATCTAGGAGCTGAAAGAATTGTTTCAGAAACCATCATGTGTGGCAGATATAACGATATCTGAAATAATGTTTTGGTTGCAATATGATAGAGTATAATATATGTTCTCATATTGGATGAGAATTTACAAAGGTTGGAGATGCTAGACATCCTAATCATCCAAAAAGGGTTTTGGAAAGTAATGTTATACTCACGATTCGTCCTTATAAGCTACAGTAGCTTGATCATGAAAGTCGTCATGATAAGGATGAATAGAGGATGTATGTAAAGTGTTTACTATACTAAAAGATTACTAAAGAATGGATTTTGAAAGAACGCCAATCATTTTTTATGATGGTGATCTACTTCAAAGTGCAGGTCCAAAGGTATTATTATTTGAATATACACGCTTTGGACTATGTGTCATGTATATGGCGCCACTTTTGATGTTGATAGATTCTTTTAAAAAGGAAAAGGAAATGCTGAAAGAGAATCTATAAAATATATTTGGCAAAAAAGAAAAGATTGGAAATATCCAATTTAGGTATATGGATGATATACATGTTATGGTTGTATTCTTTGCTTGTTAAACAATGTGGTTCTTGGGTATTGGATACCGAATTGGTTGGTATGAAATTTCATACAAAACAACGCAATTCATGAACCACAATGGCCTAAGTAACTAGCAAGAGAATATGTGATGATGTTCATCGAAAACAAACAAACCGTTGTTTGTATTTCTTGTTGACATCAAAGCTTGACTTCAAGATTTGTTTTAATAATTGTTATTTGAATCAGGTATTATGGGAACAAAGGTTGTTCAAATAATTACCGTATTCCATATAATATGGATGATTTACAAATCTAGTTGGAGAAATCACATCCATAAAGCCTAATGCTAAAATGTCGCAAGACAAATGATTGGAAGATCACTTACGAAGTGACATCGCCGTTTAAATTATATTGGAAAGAAAACATGAAGAAACTCCATTTTCATGGATTTTTTTGAGTCTTTGATTTGATCAAGTGATGCTTGTGAGACTTTCCTCAGGATAATTAAAACTTCGTTCAAAGGCCAAAGAAGAACGAACGACTAAAATATTGGAATTTATACATATCGATGTATGTAGTCCATTATGTGTAGTCGTAAGCGATGGGTTTCAACTTCATATACTTTCTCCGGAAAATGAGTGAATAATTCACTTAATGATAAAGAAGTGTGAAATATTTGAAAATGTTCAAAGACTTTCAAGATGAAGTGAAAATCATTGTGACAAGAAAAATAAATGAATTATGATTTGATCATAAAGGGATTTATTTGAGTTACAAGTGTAACAAGAAAAATAAATGAATTATGATTTTATCATAAAAGGGATTTATTTGAGTTACAATTTTAGCAAAACACCTAGATTTACATCTCCTGAAACACCATAGGAATATGGAATGTTTTGAGATTTGTAAGGAAACCTTGTTTGACATGGTTGGATCAAAGGTGTTATTTATAAAACTGCCATTATGTTTTAAAAGATTAAAGCTTTAGAGACTTCCGCTTTTACACTGAAAAGAGCTCCATCTTGATCCGTTGAAATGACACCATATGAGTTATGGTTTGGGGTAAAACCCAAGTTGTCATTTCTTAAATTTTGGTATACTAAACATAACTAAGATGTTTACAACCGAAGTCGGATGAGCATGTATTTGTAGGTTATTTCGAATAACAATTGGTTATTCCTCCATAACACCAAGGACAAAAGGGTTTGTCGCTTGAAACATGAAGTTTCTTGAAGAAGGAATTTTTCATAAATGTTAAGTGGGAGGACAATAGAACTTTGATAAGGTTAACGAACCTTAGCTAAATGTGCTGAGTTGCGCAGCACCGGAAACGGTTCTGGAGGCTGCCATAATGCTCATAGCTTATGTGCCTCAAAGTTTGCGGTCACGGAGGTCTAAAGTTCCTATTGAACCAAGAAGGTCGGATAAACAATCAAATGATTAAGATTTGAGAGTAAATCATTATTGTTTGACAATGATGAACCGACTATATGCAAAGAAGCGATGATGGGCCCTGACTCCGTCAAATGGCTTGAAGCCATAAAATCCGTGATAGTTCCATACACGAGAAATCAAGTTTTGAACTTGGAAGACCCTCCGGAAAGGTGTAAAAACCTATCGGTCGTATTTGGATCTATAAAGAAACAGACATGGATGTTTCACATCTATGAAATAGTCGACATGTCGTAAAGTATTTTACGACAATGTTCAAGGAGTTGACTATGACAAGATTTGATCTTTCATAGCGATATTTAGTCTGGACGGATTAAAGTAGCAACCACTACATATAATTTGGTATATGGTAGATGAATAAACAAAACAAAGTTCTTCTAATAGAATGGTTACCTAGGACGTGTACATGACACGATCCAAAGGGTTTTGTTAATTCAAAGGATGCTAAAAGGGGCATGCAAACTTCAATGGTTGAAGTAAGCATCGCGGAGTTAGAATCTTCACCATGATGAAAAAGGAGTTTTTCATCAGGAGACGATGAAGATGCTTGCATTTGCAAGAAATTAAGTGGGAGCGCTAAGACATATTTCTAATACATTATGTGGAGGACATCTTGTTGATTAGAAATGATGTATATTTTATTGACAAAGGTTAAGAATTTCATTTCGATGAAATACTTAGGCAAAACCCGAATATTTAGCGTGAATGTCTATAGTGGATAGACTGTAATGCCAATATGGTTGTGCCAAACGTACATATATGAGATATTGAAGGAGTTCAATATAGAATCAACAAGAAACGGTTCTTGTCGCATGGAAAGGAATTGAATCAAGATTCAAGTGTATCGACACTTGATAAGTGAAAGAAGATTCAAGTGCTTTGACACTTGATGAGTAAAATCACAAGAATGTCTTGATCAATCATACCATGATATGTACACATCCAGATATGTCCTATGCTCTAAGTGTTATGAGCATATACCAGAATGAATCATAAAATGATCATTGGACGATAGTGAGGATATTCTTATGATCTTTTGGAAGAACTAAGAATATATTTGTGTAGAGGTGACAAACAATTACAAATAGTTCATTGTAAAGCGTTACATTGATACTAGTTTTGTCACAAGATACAAATTAAGTTTATCTCAATTTAAACTATGGGTGGCACAATGTAATGGAAAGGAGATTCCATGATGGATTTGGATGAATTCCAAAGTTAAGACACTGTGATGGATACTACAACAAAAGGCTAAGTATATGACTGCTATAGTAGAAGAAAAGGAGGGAATTTGTGTCAAGTAGTTTGTTATCAAACTAAGGTGTGGTTCGCAACGGGCTAACACTAAAGATATATTGTATGACAATAGTATCGACATGATTTAACCCCAAGGAACTAAAGGTCTCACCGAAAGACCAAATTTATACAATGCCATCTCATTGGAGAATGAGTGATGCGTGAAGACGCAAAGACATGCAAATACACACGGACCTGAAGCGTCAGATCCGTAGATTATGTTAACCACTTGCAATTGCGTATATGGAACACCAGAAAGCCATCAGTGTTCACGCAAAGTTCTCAAACTAGATTATTGTCTCTAGTGCAAGTGGGAGACTGAAGGTAATATGCCCGAGAGGCAATAATAAAGTGGTTATTATCGTATTCCTTGTTTATGATAAATGTTTATTTTGCATGCTATAATTGTATTAATACGGAAACATTAATACATGTGTGTTTAATAAACAAACAGAAAGTTCCTAGTTATGCCTCTCTTATAAACTAGCTCGTTGATTAACAAGATGATCAAGGTTTCCTGATCATGGACATTGGATGTTGTTAATAACGGGATCACAACATTAGTGTAATGGTGTGACGAACATTCATTCGAAGTATAGCATCACGATCAAAGTCATTGAGTTTATATTGCTATAACAACTTACGAAGTGATCCTAATCCTTAGACCATGAGATCATGTCAATCACTAACACCGGAAGAGTTTCTTGATAACATCAAACGTCACACCGTAACAGGGTGATTATAAAGATGGATTCAGAACTAATAAAGTGTTATGTTGAGGCTCATGGATTGAGAGTGGAATTTGTTCATCCCGATGACGGATAGATATACTCTGGGCCCTCTCGGTGATATCACATTGATTAGCTTGCAAGCAAGTGATTTGATCACTAGAATGTTATATCACGGGAACGAGAAAAGAGTGCATGTCAGTAACGAGATCAAACTAGGTATGGATATACCGATGATCGAATCTCGGACATGTAATATATTGCGAAACAAAGGGATTAAGATACTAGCGTAAAAGGTTCCGACGATCACAAGAAAGTCATCGTTGAATGTGTGGGAGTCAGTATGGGTCTCCAGATCCCGCTTCTGATTATTGATCCGAGAGGGGTCTCGATCATGTCCGCATTATTCGCGAACCGTAGGGTGACACACTTAAGAGACACCGACATCCATTTGGAGCAAAAGTTTCATGCCGAAAATAATAACAAGCGCAGGAATTTATTTCACTAGATACCGAAACGGGTTTTCGGGTGAAATTGCAGAAAGTGTTTCTGCATGTGAAATGAAATACTAGCAAGGGGTTATATGTGAATGTTTGTCATTAAAGTAATTGACAAAATTCTGAATAAATAAAAGGAGTTTTATTTAATGAGAGTTTGCATTAAATTTGGTGGAAATTTAATGGGAATTTGAGTGGGTTTTTGAGTGGAGGGAATTGAAAGGCTTTTGTGTGAGTGGAGTGTCCACCCACATGAATGAAAGGAGGGGAGGGTGCAGCCCCATGGCTGGGCGCATGGCCCCTTGGGTGCCCCCTCTCCCTATAAAAGGAGCCCCCCTCCCTCTCTCTCACTCACACCTCCTCGTGAAGGATCTCTCTCCCCCTCTAGAATTTATCCCCCATGGTCTCGGACTAGTGAGATACATGTTCCCGGTGGCTATTTGGCAAGAAAGAGTTGTTCTTCCGCTGCATCGCTGGAGCGAGGAGGCGGAGGTTGCTCGGTGCCTCGAACGTGTGTGCGAGCACGGATGCGCTGCTGTTTTGCGGCGCTAGGACTTCCTCTCGATCTTGAGATCGGCAAGAGATCGTCTACATCAACCACGAGTTTGGACTCGTTAAGCTTTGTCGGTCTTCAAGGGTATGTTCTCTACGGATATACATCCACCCGTTGTTTGTATCTAGTAGATAGATCTTGGTACATAGTTGTTCCCATCGTAGAAAAAAATTTGTTTTCTATGCTGCGAACCCTACAGTGGTATCAGAGCCGGATCTATGCGTAGATGCTTTGCACGGGTAGTACATATATGAGTATGTGGGCGATGATGATCATTTTATTGCTTCTTAGTTGTACTTTGGATATTGGTGGCATAGTGGGATGAAGCGGCCCGGACAAACTTTACATGTCCTCGCACATGAGACCTGTTCCACGCTTGACATGCAACTAGTTTTGCATAAGTGGCTAGCGGGTGTCTGTCTCTCCTACTATAGTCAATATCTAATTTGCAATCAGTTGTCAACAATTTGGTTATCCTCGTTGTGGTTCATGTTCGTAGGTAAGAACGGTTCTATCTTCGAAAGCCCTAAGCCACGTAAAACTTGCAATGGATAAATTAGAAGCGTCTAGTTTAGATTGTTGCTGGGCTAATGTTATGATATTCTTAATTGCTTTCTTTAAATAAAGTTTGAGTTAAATTGGTTAACTCTTAATTAAATCAAGATTCAAACATTATTAAAAATCATTTGAATTATAATTCAAACACTCAAGTTTTAAATTATCATTTCCCAAAACACATAATTCCTCAAATATCATATCAAAGTCTATAGCAATCATCCTTTAAGACTAAATCTAATCTCAAAGTATGAAAGAGACCTTGATCACTTTAGGTTTTTATTTGGCAAAAAATTTACCCAAGTTTTCACAGATGAATGCATGCCACATTTCAAATTCCTAAATCTACCCTTCGTTAGTTCCTAAATGCTGGGATGTTACACAAGTCATTTGAGATGTGGGGCATTGCTTAGTTGGATGTTTTAAGTAACAATACCAAGGATCTTTTAATGTGTGTTGAAGTGCTGTAGATCTTAACTTAAAAAGGAGATTTTAAATTGTTTTTGGGGGGCGGATAATCCGCCCCTACCGCCCCTACCAGGGGCCGGATAATCTGCCCCTCCCCTATTTCAAAAGGGCGCAAGGGCGCAACCCTCAGAATGGGGGGCGGAATATCCCCTGGTTTCCGGCCAGGGCCGGAGTTTTTGCCCATGCCGGATAATCCGCCCCTCGAGGGCCCCGGATAGTCCGCCCCCAGGATCTGCTTTAAGGATTGCCACGGCGCATCACTCAGAGGGGGGGGGGTTTCCCTCAGACTTTCCGTCTCTGTGGCGGATTTTCCCCAGGGGCGGATAGTCCATCCCTTATCCGCCCCCTCGAATATTTTCACCAAGTCAAGCTCGGCGTGACCCACTGTGTGTGGGGCAGATTTTCCCCCGGACTTTCCGTCCAGGGGCGGATTTTCCCCCCAGGGCGGATAGTCCGCCCCCAAACTTCATCAATGTCCAGATCTGTGCAGGGGGTATTTAAACCAGCTAACTTCATCCTGCCATAACTCTTGGTTCATTCGAAAAAGACAAGATCTGCTCCTCAAGTTTTATCCAAGAGATCACCTTCATCCACCCAAAGGCCCCGTTCTTTGGGGAATCGAAGGAGGAGGGCTCAATCTTCACCAACTGCAATCAAGCGCTTCATGTCGTCTCCATTCATTTGGAGAATCTTCGATCTAGTATTTCTTGCAAATATCTAGATCCTTGTGTTGATTATATTGATAATCCTTGTTCTTGTGACAACTTGTTGTCATTACGGGAGCCTCCAATTCGGTTGTGGATTTGTGCCCACTAGAGTTGTAAAGGCACTGGTTCCCGCCTCGAAGGGTACCAATAGTGGAGAAGGTGGATCAGGCCTTTCGTGGCGAGATCCATAGGAGAATAGGGTGAGGCCTATTGTGGCGTGGTGGTCTTAGAACCGCCCACCCCTCCAACGCATATGTACTTCCCTTAACAAGGAAGGAACTGCGGTAAAACAAATCTCTATTGGAATTATGCCCTAGAGGCAATAATAAAGATGTTATTATAATTCTTGTTCATGATAAAGTTTATATTCCATGCTAGAATTATATTAAGCAAAGACTTTAATACTTGTGTGGTTTGTGAACAACAACGTCTCCCTAGTACGCCTCTATGGACTAGCTCATTGATTAATGATGGTTAAGGTTTCCTAACCATAGACATGAGTTATCGATTAATAATGAGATCATATCATTGGGAGAATGATATGATGGGCAGACCCAAATTAAGCGGAGCAATTAGATCGTGTCATCGTGTTCATCTTTGCGAAGCTTTTATTATGTCAAATATTGTATTCCTTAGACCATGAGATAATGCAACTCCCTGGTATCGGAAGAAAGCTTTAAGGTCATCAAACGTCATCCTATGAGAGGGTGATCATAAAGGTGTCTCTCAGGTGATCGGAAAGTACCTGTTGGGTTGTATGTATCGAGATGGGATTTGTCCCTCCCAAGTCGGAGAGATATACTTCGGGCCCACTCGGTAATTGATATCAACACCGCTTGCAAGCACGTGGTTAAGGAGTTAATCACAAAGTGATATCGGATTACGGAACGAGTAAAGTACTTGCTGTGAACGAGATTGAACTAGGTATGTCGGTACCGACGATCGAATCTCGGGCAAGTAAAATATCGCGAGACGAAGGGAATATATATATATGGGATTGATTGAATCCTGGCATCGTGGTTCATCCGATATGATCATCGATGAATGTGTGGGAGTCAATATGGGTTTCTAGACCCCGCTGTTGATTATTGATAGAAGATCATGTCTGCATATTCTCGAACCCGAAGGGTCACACACTTAACGTGTCTCGACGCTAGGATAGATTGGATAATTGGTTTATGAGTTTTTGTTCGGATTCGCGGATGAGATCTAGGACGTCACGAGAGGTTCCGGAATGGTCCGGAGAATCAGATTCATATAAGGCAAAGCAGATTTTGGAGTTCGTAATTGTTTTGGGTTGTTCGGTATTGTACCGGAAGCTTCTAGAACCTTCCGGAGTGGGACCAACATGGCCCCACTTGTCGGGAGGGGGAGTGGGCCTACGGGGGAGTGCCCTGGCCGCATTGGTCCAGGGGCACAAGGCCCCATAGGCCCAGCCGGCCAAGCCTAGGGGAAACCCTAGGGGAGCTTCTAGAAGGGGGGGGGAACTTGCCCCCCACTCCTCCCTCCTTGGCCGCCGGCCCTAGGGCTTGGGGGAGGGGCAAGGGCCAGCCGCCCACCCCTCTATATAAATAGGGCTGGGGGCGCACCCTCCCCACACCTCCTCCTCCTCAAGCCCTAGCTGCCCTCCTCTCTCTCTCCCTTCCGACTGCGCGTAGGTGAAGCCCTGCCGCAGAAACTCTCCACCGCTTGCACCACGCCATCGTGTTTTAGATCCAATCCATCTCTCCACCCCACTTGCTGGACCGAGGAAGGAGGAGACGTATAGGTGCCACACATGTGCATCTCTCAGAGGCATCGCCACTTGCGTTGTTAGATCGGATCAGATCGCGAGGAGGAGAAGCGAGTACGACTACATCAACCACGTTCAGTTGAACGTTCCGCTGTGCGAATCTTCAAGGGTATGAAGATCTCATCTACCCCCCCCTTGTTGTTTGCATCTCCTAGATTAGATCTTGGCTTTCCCGTTCGCATCCGTAGAATTTTTTTTATTTACTATGCTGCAAAACCCTTCAGTGGTATCAGAGCTAGATCTATGCGTAGATGTGTTTCACGAGTAGAACGCAACATGCTTGTTGCGGGCGTTGATGTTTTCTGTTGCAAGCCTATTTTTTGTGTACTTCTTATGACGCGGGATAGTGAGATCGAAGCGGTCCAGGCCAACTTTACGCGACCTCGTTCGTGAGACCGGCTCTGCACTTGACGTGTGGCTTGTTCCACACATGCGGCTGGTGGATGCCAGTTTCTCTCACTATAGTTGTCATGGGATTTACACCGGAGTTTGGCAACCATAATATCACCGTTGTGGCTTTCCATAGGTAAGAATCGTTCTTAGCTTGTTACTCCCATAAGCCACGTAAAACATGCAACAACAAAGTAGAGGCGTCTAACTTGTTTTTGCAGGGAGTGTTTTCTGTGATATGGTATGGCCCAAGATGTGATGTGTATGTTGTATGCAATGATCATGTTTTGTAATGTTTCACGACTTGCATGTCGATGAGTACACAACCGGCAGGAGCCATATGGTTGTCTTTATAATTGTGTATGACCTATGTGTCAACTTCTTATACGCCATGTAATAGCTTTACTTTATCGCTAAGTAGTTAGCAATAGTTGTAGTTGCTATTCGTGGTGGAGGCAATCATGGTGGAGTGATGGAGATCATGCTGGCACGCACAAGATGGAGATCATTGCGCAAAGATTGGCTATACCATGTCACATAAAGTTATATGCATGTGATGTTTATCCTTTTATGTATCTTATTATGCTAAGATCACGACGGTAGCATTATAAGATGATTCCTCACTTAAAGATCAAGATAAAACTGTGTTCTCCCCATGTATGCACCGTTGCGAAAGTTCGTCGTGTTCAAGCATCACGTGATGATCGGGTGCTATAAACTCTACGTTCACATACAACGGGTGCAAGCCAGTTTTGCACACGCGGAAATACTTGGGTTTGACTTGACGATCCTAGCATGTACAGACATGGCCTCGGAACACATGAACCGAAAGGTTAAGCATGAGTCATATGAATGATATGATCGACACTTCGTTGTCCACCATTGAAACCACATCTCTTCTCGTGAAGATCGGATTAGGTGTGGTGAATTTGGATCATGTTCAGTAAACAACTTGAGGGATGTTGAATTTAGTGGGAGTTCATCTAGTAATTTGATTAAGTTGAACTAGTTATCATGAACATAGTCTAAATTGTACTTGCAGATTTTGTAGATCAAATGGCTAAGTCCAACTTCAACTCCAACGTTTTTGCTGAGAAAGAAAAGCTTAAGAACAATGGGTCTAACTTCGCAATCTGAGAATCATTCTCTCTGGCGGACAAAAGGACTATGTCCTTGAGAAAGCGCTAGGTGACGCCCCTGCTGTAGATGCGCCTGCTGATGAGAAAGCTGTTTATCAGTCGCGCAAAGATGATTATGGTGTGATTAAGAGCACCATGTTGTTTGCTATGGAATCGGACCTTCAAAATCGTTTTGAAGATTTCCCCGGGCCCTTTGAGATCCTTGAGGAACTGAAAACTATGTTTCAGACTCAGGCCCGTTCTGAGAGATATGAGATCTCTGAGAAATTCTTTAACTACAAGATGGTGGAAGGGAGTTCCGTTAGTGAGCACGCCATAAAGATGTCGGGCTACACTCAACGCCTTGAGCAACTGGACTGCAAGATTCCAGAGGAGCTCAAGATTGACAGGGTTCTACAATCACTCCCTCCTAGCTACAAAGGTTTTGTAGTTACTCATAATCAGATTGGTTCCACTGATACGATCACCGAGCTCTTCGCTAAGCTAAAAGCTGCGGAGGTGGACATCAAGAAGGATAATCATGTGTTGATGGTCAACAAGCCCCCCAACTTTAAGAAAGGTAAGGGTGCAAAGAAGCCCTTCAAGAAAGGCAGCGGCAAGCGCGTTGCCCCTGCTGAGAAGAAGCTCAAGTCTGGACCTAAGCCGGACACTGAGTGCTTCTATTGCAAGGACAAGGGTCACTGGAAGCGCAACTGTCCGAAGTACTTAGCAGACAAGAAGGCTGGCACCATCAAAGGTATATTTGATATACATGTTATTGATGTTTTCCTTACTAGCCCTCGTTGTAGTGCCTGGGTATTTGATACTGGTTCAGTTGCTAATATTTGTATCTCAAAACAGGAGCTACGGAATAAACGGCGGCTGGCGAGGGATGAGGTGACGATGCGCGTTGGCAACGGATCAAGAGTTGATGTGATGGCCGTTGGCACGCTCTCCTTAGTTTTACCTTCGGGATTAGTTTTAAACCTCAATAAATGTTATTATGTGCCTGCGTTGAGCATGAACATCATATCTGGATCGTGTTTATTGCAAGACGGTTATTCATTTAAATCTTAGAATAATGGTTGTTCTATTTATATGAGTAACATCTTTTATGGTCATGCACTTGCTGTGAATGGTTTATTTCTTCTGAATCTCGAAAGGGATGAAACACACATCCATAACACTGAGGCTAAGAGATGCAAGGTAGATAGTGATAATACTACTTATTTGTGGCACTGCCGTCTAGGTCATATTGGTGTAAAACGCATGAAGAAACTCCATTCTGATGGACTTTTGGAGTCTCTTGATTTTGAATCATTTGACACATGCGAGCCATGCCTCATGGGCAAGATGATCGAAACCCCATTCTCCGGAATGATGGAGAGAGCAACGAACTTGTTGGAAATCATACATACCGATGTATGCGGACCGATGAGTGTTTCGACGCGCAGTGGATATCGCTACTTTCTCACTTTTACTGATGACTTAAGTAGATATGGGTATATCTACTTAATGAAACATAAATCTGAAACATTTGAAAAGTTCAAAGAATTTCAGAATGAAGTGGAAAACCATCGTAACAGAAAAATTAAATTTCTACGATAAGATCGTGGAGGTGAATATTTGAGTTATGATTTTCTCACGCATCTTAAAGCATCCGGAATAGTGTCGCAACTCACGCCACCCGGAACACCATAGCGCAATGGTGTGTCTGAACGCTGGAATCGAGCTCTATTAGATATGGTGCGATCAATGATGTCTCTTACTAATTTGTCGTTATCATTTTGGGGTTATGCATTAGAAACCGCTGCATTCACTTTAAATAGGGCACCATCTAAATCCGTTGAGACGACACCGTATGAACTGTGGTTTGGTGCTAAACCTAAGTTGTCGTTTCTTAAAGTTTGGGGATGGGAAGCTTACGTCAAGAAGTTGATGCCAGACAAGCTCGAACCCAAAGAGGAGAAATGCGTCTTCATAGGATACCCTAAGGAAACTATTGGGTATACCTTCTATCACAGATCCGAAGGCAAAGTGTTTGTCGCAAAGAACGGATCCTTTCTTGAGAAGGAGTTTCTCTCGAAAGAAGTGAGTGGGAGGAAAGTAGAGGTAGACGAGGTTGTTGAACCTTCTCTTGAGTTGGAGAGTAGCGCAGCACCTGAAATTGTTCCAGTGCCGTCTGCACCGACAATAGAGTAAGCAAATGACAAGGATCATGAAGCTTCATACGATGCTACTATTGAACGTCGCAGGTCGACAAGGTCACGTGCCCCTCCTGAGTGGTACGGCAACCCTGTCTTAACTGTCTTGTTAGTAGACGACAGTGAACCTGCGAACTATGAGGAAGCGATGATGAGCCCAGACTCTGAGAAATGGCTAGAGGCCATGAAATCCGAATTAGGATCCATGAGCGAAAACCAAGTATGGACTTTGGTGGACCCTCCTAGCGACCGAAAGGCCGTTGAGTGCAAATGGATCTTCAAGAAGAAAACGGACGCGGATGGTAATGTTACTGTCTATAAAGCTCGACTTGTCGCGAAAGGTTTTCGACAAGTTCAAGGTGTTTACTACGATGAGACTTTCTCTCCCGTAGCGATGTTTAAGTCCATTCGGATTTTATTTGAAATTGCTGCGTTTCATGATTATGAAATATGGCAGATGGATGTCAAGACTACGTTCCTCAATGGAAACATTGATGAAGGTTTTGTCGATCCTAAGGATGCTGATAAAGTATGCAAACTTCAGCGTTCCATTTATGGACTGAAGCAAGCATCTCGGAGTTGGAACCTTCATTTTGATCAAGTGATCAAGAGCTTTGGATTTGTTCCAAATTGCTACGAAGCTTGTATCTACAAGAAAGTGAGTGGGAGCTCAGTGACATTTCTAGTACTATATGTGGATGACATATTGATTATTGGAAATGACATTGACATGCTTAACAATGTGAAGAGTTATTTGAACAAATGTTTTTCAATGAAAGACCTAGGGGAAGATGCTTATATATTGGGCATCAAAATCTATAGAGATAGACAAAGATGCCTGATAGCTTTAGGCCAAACTACATACCTAGACAAAGTTCTGAAAAGGTTTAGAATGGATAAGGCAAAGAAAGGTTCAGTGCCTATGTTGTCAGGTAAGATATTGAGCAAGGCTCAGTGTCCAACTACGGTAAATGATAGAGAAGCTATGAGCAAAGTGCCTTATGCCTCGGCCATAGGTTCTATCATGTATGCCATGCTGTGTACTAGACCGGATGTGTCCAATGCTCTTAGTTTGACGAGCAGATACCAAAGTGATCCAGGAGTGGAACACTGGACAGCTGTGAAGAACATCCTAAAGTATTTAAATAGAACTAAAGAAATGTTCTTACTCTATGGAGGTGATGAACAGCTCGTCGTAAAGGGTTACGTCGACGCTAGTTTTGACACCGACAAGGATGATTCTAAATCTCAGACAGGATACGTTTATATTTTGAATGGAGGAGCTGTGAGCTGGAGAAGCTGCAAGCAAAGCGTAATCGCGGGATCTACAGTAGAAGCGGAATACATGGCTGCTGTAGAAGCGTCAAGTGAAGGAGTTTGGATCAGGAACTTCATCACTGAGCTTGGTGTGGTTCCAAGTGCCTTGGACCCACTGGAGATATTGTGTGACAACACTGGCGCCATAGCACTGGCTAAGGAACCAAGATATCATCCAAAGACCAAGCATATCAACCGCAAGTTTCATATAAACCGAGATTATATAACAAATGGAGATCTGAAGATTAGCAAAGTACATACAGATCTGAATGTCGCAGATCCATTGACTAAACCTCTTCCATGAGCAAAACATGATCAACGCCTTAGTGCCATGGGTGTTAGATTGTTGCCATATGTAAACTAGATTATTGACTCTAGTGCAAGTGGGAGACTGTTGGAATTATGCCCTAGAGGCAATAATAAAGATGTTATTATAATTCTTGTTCATGATAAAGTTTATATTCCATGCTAGAATTGTATTAAGCGGAAACTTTAATACTTGTGTGGTTTGTGAACAACACCGTGTCCCTAGTACGCCTCTATGGACTAGCTCATTGGTTAATGATGGTTAAGGTTTCCTAACCATAGACATGAGTTGTCGATTAATAATGAGATCATATCATTGGGAGAATGATATGATGGATAGACCCAAATTAAGCGGAGCAATTAGATCGTGTCATCGTGTTCATCTTTGCGAAGCTTTTCTTATGTCAAATATTGTATTCCTTAGACCATGAGATAATGCAACTCCCTGGTATCGGAAGAAAGCTTTGAGGTCATCAAACGTCATCCTATGAGAGGGTGATCATAAAGGTGTCTCTCAGGTGATCGGAAAGTACTTGTTGGGTTGTATGTATCGAGATGGGATTTGTCCCTCCCAAGTCAGAGAGATATACTTCGAGCCCACTCGGTAATCGATATCAACACCGCTTGTTAAGGAGTTAATCATAAAGTGATATCGGATTACGGAACGAGTAAAGTACTTGCTGTGAACGAGATTGAACTAGGTATGTCGGTACCGACAATTGAATCTCGGGCAAGTAAAATATCGCGAGACGAAGGGAATATATATATGGGATTGATTGAATCCTAGCATCGTGGTTCATCCGATATGATCATCGATGAATGTGTGGGATTTAATATGGGTTTCCAGACCCCACTGTTGATTATTGATAGAAGATCATGTCTGCATATTCTCGAACCCGAAGGGTCACACACTTAACGTGTCTCGACGCTAGGATAGATTGGATAATTGGTTTATGAGTTTTTGTTCGGAGTCTCGGATGAGATCCAGGACGTCACGAGAGGTTCCGGAATGGTCCGGAGAATAAGATTCATATAAGGCAAAGCAGATTTTGGAGTTCGGAATTGTTTCGGGTTGTTCGGTATTGTACCGGAAGCTTCTAGAACCTTCCGGAGTGGGACCAACGTGGCCCCACTTGTCGGGAGGGGGCGTGGGCCTACGGGGGAGTGCCCTGGCCGCATTGGGCCAGGGGCACAATGCCCCATAGGCCCAGCCGGCCAAGCCTAGGGGAAACCCTAGGGGAGCTTCTAGAAGGGGGGAGGGGGGACTTGCCCCCCACTCCTCCCTCCTTGGCTGCCGGCCGTAGGGCTTGGGGGAGGGGCAAGGGCCAGCCGCCCACCCCTGTGAGTAAAGAGGGCTGGGGGCACACCCGCCCCACACCTCGTCCTCAAGCCCTAGCCGCCCTGCTACCCTCCTCTCTCTCTCTCCCTTCCGACTGCGCGTAGGTGAAGCCCTGCCGCAGAAACTCTCCACCGCTTGCACCACGCCGTCGTGTTGTAGATCCAATCCATCTCTCCACCCCACTTGCTGGACCGAGGAAGGAGGAGACGTCGAGGTGCCGCACGTGTGCATCTCTCGGAGGCATCGCCACTTGCGGTGTTAGATCGGATCAGATCGCGAGGAGGAGAAGCGAGTACGACTACATCAACCACGTTCCGTTGAACGTTGTGCTGTGCGAATCTTCAAGGGTATGAAGATCTCATCTATCCCCCCTCGTTGTTTGCATCTCCTAGATTAGATCTTGGCTTTCCCGGTCGCATCCGTAGAATTTTTTTGATTTACTATGCTGTGAAACCCTTCAATCTATGTGTCTCCGCGTGATCCACTATGGTTCCCTCGCTCCTCTCTTTACTTGCTTAGTAGCTAGGGTTGCATATAGGGAAATTCACATAGTTGCATATCTAGAAAATTTACTTTGTTCCAAGCCTAAAACTGAAAAAGAACTAAAAATTGAGTAGCACCTATTCACCCGCTCTAGGTGCCCATATGATCCATTTCAATTGGTATTAGAGCCCCGACTCTTAATTCGGGCTTAATTACCTAAGAGAAGTATGGGTTCCAGGGGAGATGTGAGTGATTCTCCGGAGGTAGTCACCATGAACGATCTCAAGACGTTAGAAACAACCTTGATTAGTTCCATGGAGGCTAAGATGGAAGAGATGCGTCAAATGATAATGCGTCTCTCCCCATCCGCAACATCACCTCCATCTGCCTCTAAGGCTACCGCTCTGCAATCCAAGGAAACAGGTAAAACAGATTCCAAAGAGAACGAAGTGGTTGGTGATGGCACTAGCAAGAGCTCCTCCTCGAAAAAGTATAGTGGTAAGGAAGGATACAATGAGGTTTCCCATGTGTATTCGCCTGATCCACCTATCCCACACCCTCATATACATAATAGGAGTGATCCACCCAAACTTTCAGCATCTACTTTTAATCAATGGCAATTTTTGATGAAGTCTCATGTGTGCAGCTCCTCCATTGAGTTGTGGAAAATCATAGAAAATGGTCTTCATGTTGGAGATCCCAACAACCTAACAAGAAGAGAGGTTGTGGACAGTCAACTCAATGAGATGGCTCTACACATGATTCAGTTGGTGGGGTACCAAAGACATGCCACACATTGAGCATCTCAACACACCTAAGGAAGCTCGGGATGCTCTCACCGAGATCTTCATTGGAAATGAATGCATGAGATGAAATAGATATGATGCTTTGAGTAATGAAGCTTAAGGATTCTATATGTTGGATGTAGAATACCAGTAGGACATGTATAGGAGGCTTAAGTCAATAGCCACCACTTTCAGAAATCATGGTGCCTCTCATGTTGATGATGCTTAGATCAAGCGCAAGTATGTTAGTGCTCTTATGCCATTTGAGCCCACAGATTTGAAGAGTCTCCAAGGAAGGCATAACTACCACCTAATGACATCCAATGAGGTAATGCAAGAGATGGCAACTTTCAAAGTGGCTGCCAAGAATGCCAAAGATGCTCGTGCACGAGCCATTGGGATGCAAAAGGGGGTCAACATGGCCTTGAAGACAAGTGTGGCTGATCATTATGAAGATGACATAGAAGATATTGACTGTCCCTGATGACCCACAAGTATAGGGGGTGTATCGTAGTACTTTCGATAAATAGGAGTGTCGATCCCAACGAGGAGCAGAAGGTGTTGACTAGTGGTATGGAACAGAAAATCTCTGTAAATACTTAGCAAACGGATTTTTAGTTTTTTTTTGATAAAGCAAAGAAATAAAGTACAAGTAATAAACACAACGAACAATTGCAGCAAGTGGCCCAATCCTTTCTTAGCAAAGGACAAGCCGGTGGAAATACTTATAAGGACCAAACGTTCTCGAGGACACATGGGAATTCTGTCAAGTGCTTTCGCTTCAAAGAGCTGAGTACCCTTCTTTGGTGTTGTAAGTGTTGTGTGGGTGAACCTGTGCTAATGTACCGACCTTACTTGGACTAATACATACTTGTGATTAAACCCCCTGCAAGCATCCGCAACTACAGGAAAGTAATTAAGGTATAAACCTAACCACAGCCTTAAACTGCCTTAAACTCTGAGATCCTACGCTCCCTTGTGCAATGGTGTCCTAACGGGGGTTCAGATTTCTGTCACTCCGGCAACCCCACAATTAGTATCCAAATACACAATGCATTCACCTAGGCCCATAAATGGTGAAGTATCATGTAGTCGACGTTCACATGACACCACTAGAATAATAGCCTCACAACTTAAATACTAAACCATTGAATAATATCTCAACACAAATCCACTACTAACAACATGATTTCTCCCATGTCCTCAAGAACTGAACGAACTACTCACGATACATCATATGGATCAAGATCAAAGATGATATGGTGATGGATAACAATCTGAACATAAGTAATAATCCAATGGTTCCACTCACATGCATCAACTACAATAGTAATCAACACCGAGAAAGTTTCCCCTACGAACTATGCAAGTATTCAACACAATTGTTATAGCGGGATGGAGTGGTGATGATGGTGCTGGTGGAGATGATGGTGTGGATGATGATGACGATGATCCCGATGAAGTCTAGATTGATGATGGTGTTAATGGCGACGATCTCCCCTCTCCAGAAAGGAATTTCCCTGGTAGAAATCTGTCTGCCGGAGAGCTCTTTCTCTCTCGGTCGCCCCGCAGAGGCGGCAGAATCTTTCTGTCATCGCTCCGTGTGTTTTAGGGTTTCAAGGAGAAGATATAGGCGAGAGGGCGGAGCCAGAGGTGGTCCAGGTGGGCCACACCCCCTGTAGGCGCGGCCTAGGGGTGGCCCGCGCCTGGGGGGTGTGGGCCCCCTGTGGCCCATCTCTGCCTCCCCTTCTGGCTTTCTTCGTCTTCTAGGAAAATATGATTTTCCGTAGTTTTTCTGGTATTTTTCTGATCTTCGCGAAATTGCATCAAAACACCTCTTTTTCCATCAGAAACCTGAATCCGACAGTTCATCCTCCAAGAATCATCCAACATGCAAAAACAGATGAAAAGACATAAGTAACACCTCTTAATATGAAATATATCAATGAATAGAGGCAAATTATGATATAGAATGGTGATGCAAATTGGACGTATCAACTCCCTCCAAGCTTAGACATTCGCTTGTCCCCAAGCGAAAACTGAGCTTAGTAAACATGTCCATAGGATTATGGAGTGAAGTGTTGATAAAAGAATACAAACAAGAAGCATCACACTTACCATTACACAACTCATAGAAGAAAGCAACTCACCATTATATAACTTAGCTTGCAACAAGTAGAGGAGTCACAATAGAGATGCATAAAGATAAATGATAATTGGAATTGGCAAACTTTTGTTCTTGGTCAGAGAATAGCTGGCAAACAGTTTCACAAAAAGCTTTTGTAGAAGTTTTCACAACAATAGTACTCTTTGCTCAAACACAAAAGGTTTTTCACAAAGAAGGCTTTCAAAGTAATACTCAATAGATAAGAGTGTTGTGCAAACAAGGAATATGAAGAACATGATTGAATAAATAATCATATGAATGCTTGGAACACAACAACTCAAATGCTTGTTGGAGATAGATAGGAAGTAGGTTTACTGACTCAACTTAGAAATAGGAGAAAGGCCCTTCATAGAGGGAAGCAAGGATTTCAAGTCATAAAGAGCTTCCAAAAGATTATGGTACTTACTAGATTTGAGCCTCCATTGCCCCTATCATAAGCATATTGAGGTGATTAAGGTTAAAGTGAATAAGGATGGAGTATATGCTTGACGAAATATAAGTTGGCAATCTCAAGTCCCTTGAGTACGAGGGCCGCTCCTCATGCTACTCAACTTTAGTTACTGGTAAGTTCTTGCCATTGTAAGTACATGTGTATCATAAAGAACCGCCAACGAGGTACCCCTTGCACATGATACATGAGATATCCCATAATCAAAATGACAAGGCAAGTAGACAGTGAGCATCTCAACGATCTTTTTATTTTCTATTTGCATAGGTTTTTATTGAGGATGCTTCACAGATTGCTCACTATGGTTATGCTGCAAGTTTCCACCATGATTAGGCATGGCTTAGGCTAGCGGCCCAGGCGTTTTTATAACACATATACATAACTCCATGGACTTACAAGCTCCCCTTTTATTTCACACCGACGACATCCGCAAGCAAAAGAGCATGATATCAACTGGATATGTATCCATAAGTGTTGAAAGCGTTCCCCGTGATAGCACGGTTCTGATAATCCCAATGTATAGATGTAAGCATATACAACTTCGATGACACAATGGTTCAAGTTTATTAGGGGCAAGAAAATAATGTGTGCCATCAAGTTTGTGAGAGCTTTACTAACTAGTTTTCACATAACAAAATAATTTTTAATTCGAAAGGTAGATGAAGCTTGAGAATTTGCCTGGAATAGCAATAATGCTATTAGGTAGATATGGTGGACACAAATGGCACGGGTTTTGGTTCAAAGAGATTGGATGCAATGAGAGGCATGCCTTCTCAAAACAGGTTTTTGGCTAGCAAGGGTGGGTAGCAAGCAAAAGAGTTGAAAGAAACAAGCAAACCTACAAGTGATAAAGCCAAACATGCAATCTTCCTTGAAGACACAAAAGTTCTTAAATAAAGAATACTAAGATTATGAGCCAATCAAGAAAGAAAATAAATGATACAAAATACATGTAAGCTTTTTCTCTTTTCCTTTCAAACCATCAAAAAGTGTTGCTACTGAACATAGCTTCGGTTTGCCAAAACCAATTTAGATTTACTTGATGCTCCCAAAGTGATACCAATACTGATCAACAGTATCAATCATATAATAGAGATTGCAAACTAAAATAAGAAGTGCAAAAAGTAAAAGATGAAACTTCTCATTAATATTACATAAAGGCACTCACACCAAGGGATACATAGATAATCAACTAAAGGAGAGATACTTCCACAATGCAAACCAACATATAATATAACTTCTCTACCAAAGATATGAATCTACTAAAAAGGGTAAAAGATAAAAGATAATGATGTGATACCGCGGCACTCCCCCAAGCTTGGAACAAGCCAAGGGGATGCCAAACCTGATGATGAATTACTCCTTAAGTGGTGATGGTGTTCTTTTGATAAGCTCTTCAATAAGTTCCCTCAAATCCTCAATCTCGAAGGTTAGAGTACGAATCAACTCTGAATTATGCTCAATGCGGTTTATGATCATGTCGGACCGAGAATCCCAGTCCTTGTTATTCTTTCCCCACTCTTCCTTCTTAGAGTATTCCTTCCCTGCATGGTTAGAATGAGGCAGATCCCAAATCGAGGGCAAGTTCCCTTTGGGCACCTTTTGGTACTATTGCTCATGTATAAGAGTATGGAAGGGATTCTTGGTACGTGGAGGAGGTGACCGTGGAACAAAGACAAGACGTGGAGGTTTCCCTCCCGTAGACATCCATGCTGTCCTTCTAATCTTGGTAGGGTTTGCCACCACTCCAATACTTGCGACGGTAGCGCGGGTGTCCGGATGCTCGTCCTCCTCCATGTCTTCTTCATCCCAAACCAAGATCTCCTCCTCCTTGGGGTTTTGAGGATCATCCTATTCGGGCTTCTTGCCTATGTCGTTGGCGGAGACCATGGTGTTCTAAACTTGAGAAGATTTCCTGATAGAAACAGACCGAAACGAAAACACGACGAGAACACGATATATGAACCTCGGGGGATACATGGAGTTATATATTACGAAGTTTCAGTGCATAAGGAAGGTACTGGTGCAAAAACGAGGCGGAGACGGAGCTTAGGGGGATCACACCCCCTCCAGGCGCGACCAGCTGGGGGCCGCGCCTAGGGTGGGTGTGGCCACCCTGGCCTCCGTTTCCTCCTCTGTTTTGTTTCGTAACCTTCCGTATGTAATAAAAACATCAAAAATATAAAAAGATTAGGCTTTCGCGAACCTTCTGTTTTCACCACTTTTACCTATTCAAAGATGAACTCTGCAGATTCCTTTTCTCCATATCCTGGAAATTCCTTTTCTCACAAGGCATTACACAAACCTCAATGGCAACATTAGTGTATGCAAAAACAATAAACGTTTAGGTACACAATTTAACTGAAATCTATCAAAATGAAAGCTACTATAGAAACTCCTTTCCAAAAACCCAAAAGAATCTGGAAGGGAATCAATACAAGAGGAAAATGCAAATGATGGCAGAAATCTGTCAAAACAGACCAGCAGGTAAAGGTTGATTTTTTCGAAAACCTTATGTTGCTCAAATCAAAAAGTGCAAAACTAATGAAAGTTGGGTAACAACTTGGAGAAAAAGCACAAACAAATACAGCTCCGTCAGAAGTAATGATCTCCTTCACGATTTTTTATGATGCAGCACAAAAATCTGTCCCAGGACAGCCACTTTTCACAACTGCTCTACTTCTCAAAAGTAATTGATCTTGACACAAAAACCAAAACAAAAAGGATGAGGAGCGGTTATTACTGAGGTAATAACTTCCAAGACTCAACAAAACTATTGGGTTATCTCCCAAGAAGTACTTTTCTTTAATGCCTTTAAGTTAGGCTTAAAAATTTCAAAGATGCTTACATAGGTGATATATATTTGAAGTGAAAGAGAGCATCAAGAAGCAAATATCCAGCACATTTTATTCTAACCCACTTTCTATGCAAGGGAGTATCATGAGAAAACAAATTGTTGAAACAAATATCCACTAGCATAGGAAGACAAAACAAATGCAACTTCAAAGCTTTCAACATAAAACTGGGAAACTTAATATTATTGAGATACATAAAACCATGTTTCCCTCTCTCATAATAACTTTTAGTAGCACTTTGAATAAAGTTGACAATATAACTCTCACTGACAACAACTTTATCATCAGAATGAACATACTTACAATCATCAAAAAGAGGTCCAAGGTCATAAACTGGATCAATAGAAGCAAGTTGTTCCATCCTAGAATATTTATTAGGCAAGCAATTTTCACAAGGAGGTTTAGCAAATTTGGAAAAGTTAAACTCATAAGAATCTCCATCAAACTTAGTTAAAACTTTTTTCCTTCCTACAATCTATGATAGCTCCACAAGTATTCAAGAAGGGTCTACCAAAGATAATAGGATAGGTTTTACTAGCTTCAGAACCAAGTACTAGAAAATCAGCAGGATATTTAATTTTACCACAAAGGAACCTCCACATATATTAAAATGCCAATGGGACAAACTGTCTCTCTATTATCAAGGTGAATAACCACATCAATATCCTCAAGCTCACAAGGACCAATTTCATGCATAATTTCCCTGTAAAGCTCATAAGGAATAGCACTAGAACTAGCACCAATATCACATAAACCATAATAGCAATGATCACCAATTCTCACAGAAAGCACAGGGACACTAGCTTTTCTAGCTTTGCTAGGATGAGAGATAATATTATAAGCGTCTTCACAGAAGACAATGTGCTCATCCTCTAAATTTTTAGTGACAAGATCTTTCACAATAGCTACCACAGGTTCAATATTTATTTGCTCATCGGGTTCCACCGTTTTCTTTGCACCTTTGCTAACCACATTATCTACGATAGAATGTTCCTTTACCTTAGCTGGAAAAGGGATTTTCTCAACATAACGCTCAGGCAAAATAGGATCAACAGTACAAACTTCAATGCTAGCAGGAACATGGGTAACAATGTCTTTATAAGGAGCATGGTACTTGTCCCACTCCTTTTTGGGAATTATAAGAGGCAAAGGCCTTAAAACATTTTGCAAGAACTTGAGAATCAAGACCATACTCATTACTAATATCATGGAAGTTATCAGTTCCCATAAAGGATTTAATGCATTCATAATCATAGTTTATACCTGACTTTCTTCCTTTGTCATTCTCCCATGCTTTAGTGTTCTCTTGAATACAGTTTAGGAGATCCCATTTAGCTTCTTCCTTCATACGTGTGAATGATCCAGCACAAGAAGCATCCAGTAAATCTTTATCAAGAAGAGAAAGCCTTGCATAAAAGTTATTAATAATAATATTGTTAGGGAGTTCATGAATAGGACATTTAAGCATTAGTAACTTCAATCTCCCCCAAGCTTGAGCTGTACTCTCTCCATCACGAGACCAAAAATTATATATCAGATTCATATCCTTATGAATCTCACTGGGAGGATAGAATTTAGAATAAAAGAGAGGTACTATTTCCTCCCATTCCATGGATTGTCCATTCTTCAGCAGCTTATACCATTCTTCAACTCTTCCTTTCAAGGATATAGAGACTAACTTCTTCTTCACTTGTTCAGTTGTGATACCTGCACACTTAAACAACCCGCATAATTCATGGACAAAAAGTAAGTGATCACTAGGATGGACAGTTCCATCCCCTAAATAATAATTATCCATAACACGATCAACAATACTTGTACGTATCTTAAAAGGATCTATCTCAACAAGTGGTGGTTCATCTACTACCCTAAAAGTGGTAGTAGTTTTCCCAAATAGAAAACCAAGTGGGTTATCCATATTGGAAACAAAGTAACAAACAGAAATTAAAAACAATACTCACAGTAGAAGTTTCCTTTACTAGTTCCACTCTTCAATAGCGCTTCACCCCCGGCAACGGCGCCAGAAAATAGTCTTGATTACCCACAAGTATAGGGGGTGTATCGTAGTACTTCCGATAAATAGGAGTGTCGATCCCAACGAGGAGCAGAAGGTGTTGACTAGTGGTATGGAGCAGGAAATCTCTGTAAATACTTAACAAACGGATTTTTAGGGGTTTTCTGATAAAGAAAAGAAATAAAGTACAAGTAATAAAGACAACAAACAATTGCAGCAAGTGGCCCAATCCTTTCTTAGCAAAGGACAAGCCGGTGGAAATACTTATAAGGACCAAATGTTCTCGAGGACACATGGGAATTCTTTCAAGTGCTTTCGCTTCAAATAGCTGAGTACCCTTCTTTGGTGTTGTAAGTGTTGTGTGGGTGAACCTGTGCTAATGTACCGACCTTACTTGGACTAATACATACTTGTTGTTAAACCCCCTGCAAGCATCCGCAACTACAGGAAAGTAATTAAGGTATAAACCTAACCATAGCCTTAAACTCTGAGATCCTACGCTCCCTTGTGCAATGGTGTCATAATGGGGGTTTAGGTTTCTGTCATTCCGGCAACCCCACAATTAGTAGCCAAATACACAATGCTTTCCCCTAGGCCCATAAATGGTGAAGTATCATGTAGTCGATGTTCACATGACACCACTAGAAGAATAGCACCACAACTTAAATACTAAACCATTGAATAATATCTCAACACAAATCCACTACTAACAACATGACTTCTCCCATGTCCTCGAGAACTAAACGAACTACTCACGAGACATCATATGGTTCAAGATCAAAGATGATATGGTGATGGATAACAATCTGAACATAAACAAGAATCCAATGGTTCCACTCACAAGCATCAACTACAATAGTAATCGACACCGGGAAAGTTTCCCCTACGAACTATGCAAGTATTCAACACAATTGTTACAGCGGGATGGAGTGGTGATGATGGTGCTGGTGGAGATGATGGTGTGGATGATGATGATAATCCCGATGAAGTCTAGCTTGATGATGGTGTTGATGGCGTCCCCTCTCCGGGAAGGAATTTCCCCGGTAGAAATCTATCTGCCGGAGAGCTCTTTCTCTGTAACATCCCAGCATTAGAGCTTAGAAATAAGCTGAACACAGATGTGTGCATTGCATTTCATGCATAGAAAATCTGAATAATTTTCGCGCTTTTAAATAAAAACTTGTCAAAGTGATTGAAGCTTCTCTCAACTTGATGGAATTGAAGTATATCATCAAGTTGACTGCGATAAGTTTCAATATGACCTTTGCTAAAACCTTATTTTGGGTAAACCTGATTTGATAAAAGGGTAGATCAAATGGAATAAAACTAAACCCTAATACATTACTTCATGATTTATATTTGATCCTTAGGTGATCATATCATAGTATTCGTTACAATCACTCATGAATACTAAATTATAAATATAACACAAATAATAAGAATGTAACAACTATATCTTAATCTTATCTACTTATACCATGAGTATCATGGTAATACCTAAACTTAACTCTTAGGTGGGATTGAGTAGGAAAGAAACCAAGTCAAGATCATTCACCATATATCTTTCTTTACATAACAATCCTTATCATCTCTATTGAATCCTATCCTTATATTTGTTGTTCATCAATATTGAGTAATCAATTATTGATTCACAAATTCTTAACCTATCAATTCTTGACCTATAAACTCTTATCCTGATTATAACATTCACTTAAGGCTTATAAAGAAAGAAGTAAGAAGGGGTAAATAGTGATGCTAGTTTTAGATGTTATCTATAGGATGGGAGTTATTGGGGGAAATCAAATCAATATGGTAACAAAGAAGATTACAAGGATGAAGTCTGAAGATAGTTACAGGAGTAGTCCTATTGGATCAAGTAGGTATAGTCAATGAATTATATCTCTTAATCCAATAGAGCTACACAGAAGATAATTAGAATACAACTGTAGTGCTATATTGAAGAAGCCTTGTTTAGTCAACTGGAAACCTGAACCATAAAGGATCAAAGGATCATAATGATCATGCCTTACTCACCAATATTGAATGCTTATACCAAGTATAAGTGACATTGGTGGATAAAACATGATTGAACTAAAGTATAGATTTATTATCCTAGATTAGTCATTACAAGTCACACTAATATAATGTGAGGTTGTAATGCTAGATACTGGAGTTAAGAAGAGACAAGATAGTATGAATAAGATGATGATAAGATAACATTGGATTATAGAAGTAGTAGTTTTCTCTTGGGAAATACTGAACCCTTAAGGAGAGTAGGATTTGATATATACATCTATTGAGGTGATATTAGTGAAGGATGATTTAGAAAGAGTGTGATTGGAGTTAGAAGTAACCACTTGTTGAATTAGAGATTATCAACAGTAGAGTAGTGGATATCCCCAAATATAGATATGAGAAGATTATGAAAGCTTCAGTGTTAAGCTCATTGGATTTATAAATGGCTTTAGAATAATAAAAGGTGGATAAGAATATTATTATAAGGTAAAGCTCATCATGTTAACACATGATGATAGATATAGAGAAGTAATATATCTAGGAAAGGAATTCCTTAATTAGAAGTCCAGAATTATGAAGTATGGAATATAGGAATCTTTGTTAAACACCCAAATCCTAAATCCAAGAACAAACCTAATATCCACTTTCTATGGTTGATCTATCATCTTGTTTCCACAATGCTTTATAGGAATAATTTCCTATATCAGAACACTTAAGCACATCTTTATCATTTCTAGTTATCATAATCATATGTGCTTAGGAGTTATTTTTACCAAATCCTCTTCATGAGACCTTCCAGACAACATCATTCTGATCTCAAACATAAATACAATGTGATTAACCATTAATCTTTATTCACATCAATAAAATAAACTTGTGAATAGTAAATCTTCTAAAAACTTAGGGTAAAGCATTTTCAATTCAAACTTTAACTCATTAGCTAGTAGTAATACATTCTATAATAAGTTTATGAATTTATGCCCAATTAAATTCATATTAAAGGCTCACAAATAATAATAGAAAAGGTATCGATATAAATAAAATAAAGAAACCCTAAACAATATTTAATAAAAGATCACAAATTGATACTTAATAACTTCATTGTTACTGCAAATATTCAGAAAATAAGTTCCATAAATAAATTTCAATCAAATGTATAATATTCAAAATTAAAAACAAAACAGAAATTGGAAAAGAAATAGAACCAGGAAAAAAATAAAGGAACAAGCCCAGTCCAGAAAGTGGCCCACGGTCCAGTACCTCATTTCCTAACTGACGCCCGCGTGCAGCAGCAACCACGAGTCGCTCACTTCGCTGCAGCCCAGTAACAGCCCAGGACCAGCCCAGTCTGCCCTACTCTCTGACTGACTAGTGGACCGACAAAGGACTGCGGGTTGAGTCTAGATTTTTAACAGGTGGTTTTCTGCAAAAGGACCGTCGTCGTCTTCCTCGTGCGTCACAAGCACCTCACTGGAGGGGTTCGCCGCCGCCCGATGCCGCCGTCGTTGTCAGCCGAGCGTCGCAATTCCCGCCACCGTCCCCGAAGACGATAAGAAGGCCACGGCTACACCTCTGCTCGATCTCATCCTCTCTCACTCGCCACTCTATTCCTCTTCCCCTCCCACTGAAACCCTAGCCGCCGGAGTTGTTCATCGTCGTTGCCAGAGCCCTCCCCGAGACCAACCGATGGTGCAGCAAGCTCCGCCGGGGTGGACACTGTCTAGGTGCGGAAGGAATCAAGCTAGAAGGTCGTAATCGCGCGCATCCACCTTCTCTAACCGCCGCTCGCCGTCGACCATGGCGACGTTGTCCGAGCTCGCCTCCCCTCGCCATAACCTTCACAAGATTCCTGGTAATCTTCTGAGTATGCTAGCATCTTCCAATTTGTCGCTCGCTCGTCGTAGTCACCTACCCACGTGAGGCAGTGCCGTGCCGCCGCGCGACCTCGTCGCCGACCAACCTCCGATGACCAAACTTGAGCAGCGCCGCCACCATTCGACTCAGCGTGCTCGTCCGCGTCCAGCAACCCACTTCACGCATGCCAGCAACCACCAAATAAATCGATCAAGTTTCGATCTGAGGGTGAGAGTTCGTGTGACGTCACGATGACGTCCTGCTGGCGTCATCCTTGACCAAGTCCACTCAAAAATAATATCTACATGTTAAAAATGTGATATTCCACTTTTGATTTAAATAAAAGACTAAACAACTTTAATAACTTAAATGTAAACTTATTTCCTTAATAGATAATTCATATAAGGTAAATAAAATTTGTTAAGATTTCTTAAATTAACCAATTAAAGGTAATAAATAGTATTAATCTTAAATACTAACATTATGAAGTCAAAATGATTTAACACCATTTAAATACAATTTTATTAAATTAATTCTCCACCATTAATGTTGATTATTTTATAAAAAGATCCTTATCCAATCTAAAATCTCCAAGATTAATTATAATAAACAAAAAACATTTCTTTACTTTAACCACAAGTTTATAAACAAATTAAAACACTATAAGTGAATCCATAAGTAGTAAATAATATTGTTTACTTATTCGTAAACCTTAACCACACCCTTATAGGGATATAAATCCCTTTATACCATTATAATGTAAAGAAACCATTACCAACTAAAAATAATGCCATTCTTAAAGAACTTTCAAGAAACATCATAAAGTGAACAAGACATAAGTATAACAAGCATTACACCTAAATTCCATCTATGTTTTAAAGTTAACTCTAGTCTACCAAACTTTAAGTATAATGCTAAAAACTTTACTATATACTTTATTGTTAACTTTGGTCTGTTATAATTAAATTGTAAAAAAAACATCTCCATTACAAGCTATTCAAGCAAGCACAAACAACATCAACCCCATCTGATTAACTACAAAGATTGTTTAAACCTTTATCAAGGAATCTTTTCTTCAAAAGTTATTCGTTTTGCCACTTCAATCAACATATGACAATTAATAGTAAACACCTTACTTTATACTTTACTTGTATCATAAGATTGTTAATACTTCAATTCCTTATAAGTGACATTACTTGTAAAGTAAAACTTGAAGATAAACCATTAAGATGTAAGGAACCTTGAGTAGCATTCCATACTGTGTATTTTGTTGTTGTATAAATACATGTTGCTTTCCACACACTCATAAGCCTTAACAAGAAGCACATGTATGAAGCTTAATCTAAAAGGGCAACACATTCCAAGAAAACCCTTTCCAGTATCCAAACCCTAGAAAAACGTTATTCTCGGGATTCTCGCTTATGAACTTGCATTACATTACTTATGCATAAAAGCATCTTGCTTCTTTAAACATTAGTCCTTACCGGACCAATGATGCAGATTTCCGCTATTGAATCTTATATTGTCTTGAAGACCGTGAGTGCATAATCTTGCAATCACAAAAGGCAAGTTCACACTTGCTCATGTCCTTTGATTATTTTCTGTAAAGTATTTTACAAATCCAGTGTTGTCATCACCTGCATTTGAAAAAGGACAGAAAACACTATTTTCATAATAAAGTGATTATAGGTTATTTACCATGAGGTAATAACCTACTATAAGAGTTCCGGTGGTAAAGGAACATATTATCTAGGACTTAACAACCAATGTCGCCAGTGATTCTTGCGCCGTATATAATGCGTTGACCATGAGATTTGGAATGGGACAGGGAAGTCAGCTGTATCTTTTCCCTCTCGCATGGAGCTGGATGTGCGGGTCGTGGCTATTATCACTTGTAGCGTGCATATTATTTATGGTAATTCGTAGAGGATATGCATCATATGGGTGGGAACCCTCAACGTCCCACGATAGTTCCGACATCTGAACGGTCTGTACTGCCATTGTCGTAATTCAATAGGTGGGCTGGCGTACACCAAAGAGACATGCGGGGTCGCGGAGAAGGCAGTGATTGGCTTGGATCTTAGTCTGGGCCTCACACCAAGGAAGTGTGAACGAACCTGCAATTTGGATGTGCAACAAAGCTAAGATCTCTCATGGGTAAAGTGACGCACCTCTGCAGAGTGTAAGAACCGTAACTTGTTACTCCCTGTTCCGGGAAGGAGCTGCGAACGCGGCGGGAAAGGAACCCCATGAAGGTTCTAGTAAACCCGTGAAGGCTGACGGACATAGCTTTTCAGAATAAAAGCAACCTTTGAAGAAATGTTTATGAAAACTTGCATTGCCTACGACCTACGGTCTATGGTTGTAGTTATAGTGCATCAAACACTCCTTTTCTAGTGGACTTGCTGAATACGCTCGTACTCAAAGTATCTTCTTAACCCTTGCTAGGTTCTAAAGCCAGTACAGATGACGTCTACATCAAGTTATGCTCCAGGAATCATCATCAAAAGCTAACGCTCTTCAATAAAGTCAAGAAAGTCAACATATACATCAACTCAAGTGAAGACGAAGTTGCTGATTAGATAAGAATAGAATTTCTAATCATAGAACCTACTTCTGTAGAGTATTGCAATAGCAGCAATGCAAGCCTCGTAGTTTAGCTACTAGATTTATAAGTATGGTAGCTATGAGTTATTTATTCCGGATTCTTCTTTGTAAGAAGTTTCTTTCTCTCTCTTTAACCTAGAGTGTTCTCTGGATCTTGTGTGAAGAGTTGAGTTATAACCTATAGTCAAGTCTTGGACCTACTATGTTTCTGTTATACTACTCTGAGGGATGTAATACTAGTGAACGGTGTTTCATTGGTGTCATGTCAACGACTATAGTGTACTACATCATGCAGTGGTATGCTGGGTCACCGCATTCTCTCTTGGTGTTTTCCACCCCGCAGAGGCGGCAAAATCTTTATGTTGTTGCTCCGCGTGTTTTAGGGTTTCGAGGAGAATATATAGGCGAGAGGGCGGAGCCAGAGGTAGGCCGCACCCCTGTAGGCGCGGCCTAGGGGTGGCCCGTGCCTGGGGGGTGCCCCCCTGTGGCCCATCTCCGCCTCCCCTTCTGTCTTTCTTCGTCTTCTGGGAAAATATGATTTTCCATAGTTTTTCTGGTATTTTTCTGATCTTCGCGAAATTGCATCAAAATACATCTTTTTCCATCAAAAACCTGACTCCGGCAGTTCGTCCTCCAAGAATCATCCAACATGCAAAAACAGATGAAAAGACATAAGTAACACCTCTTAATATGAAATATATCAATGAATAGAGGCAAATTATGATATAGAATGGTTATGCAAATTGGATGTATCATCCCGAGGATGTAAAAAGAGCTCATGGACAATACATGGCCTTCTATGCTAGAAACTTTTGGAAGGATCCAGCCAAAGCCAATTCTGAACTAAAACGCAAGAGTGGAGCAAATGGAAGAAGGGAAAACGGTCCCAAGCTAACAACGTGTTTCAACTGTGGAGACCGGCTGCACTTTGTAGTTGAGTGTCCTTATCAAAGTAGAGAAGATAATGTAGGAAGACTCATTCTCAAGGAAAAGTCAAAGGCTCCAGGAAAGAAACAATTGTGAAGAAGAATGCTCCTTTCAAGAAGCAACCAAAGATTGTCCTAGTGGCTCAAGAACAATATACTTCGGGAGGTGAAGATGAAGACGAGGATGGTAGCTCTCGAGAGGTGGCTGCTATATTCACCACATCTACACCAACATATCTCTTCGACTCTCCGAACGAAAACGTCATCAACAAGAACGCTACTTGTCTCATGGCAAGAGGTTCTGAGGTATCATCTTCTAACACTTCTTTTCCTAAGGCTATGATTGACATGGATGATCCTACTAGTCTTAAGGTTAAAGAAGAAATTATTGCTTTGGACTATTTTTTCACTAACTTGCAAGGTGATCACAAAATACATTTTGCTAAATCTGAGGTATTGGGTCTTGGCAAGGTTGTGGTCGCCCACGATATCTCTCTCATGGACATCATGCTTGTTGAGACCCTCGGTTACAATTTACTTTATATTCGTGCCCTTGGTAAGATGGGCTTTGCTATTTTCATTGATGGTGATTTAGTGGTACTCTTGTGGAGCAAGTCTCTAAAGGTCGCTTTCATTGGGTACATCGAAAATGACTTGTATGTGGTGGACTTTTTGGGGAAAACCACTTCGGGTCCGATGTGCTTATTCGGAAAGGCTGACGTGGACTGGCTATGGCATCGCCGTTTAGCCCATGTCAACATGAGAACTTTGCAAAGTCTTCACAAGGGTGGACACATCCTTGGACTAAAATACAATGTTTCCTTTGCCAAAGATCGTGTTTGTAGGGCTTGTGTTGAAGGCAAGATGCATGACTCTCCCCACAAAAGTAAAACTATTGTTTCCTCAAAGAGGATCTTGGATTTAATTCCTGTGGACTTATTTGGTCCTCCATCTCATGCTAGCCTCGGTGGGAAGAAATATTGCTTGGTGATAGTCGATGATTACTCAAGATACACATGGGTCTATTTCTTCAAGATAAAGAGTGAGACTCAATAAACTGTCATTGATTTCGCCAATGAAGTTCAGCGTCAACACAATGTCCCCATATTGGCAATAAGAAGTGACAACGGCTCCGAGTTCAAGAACTACAGATTAAATGAATTTCTAAGTGAAGAGGGGATAAGACATCAATATTCTGCTGCGTACACCCCTCAACAAAATGGTGTAGCCGAGAGTAAGAACCGCACTTTGATGGATATGGCTAGATCAATGTTGGATGAATTCAAGTCCTTACAACTTTTGGACTGAAGCCATATCTACCTCTTGTCACTCATCAAATCGGCTCTACCTCCGCAAGATCTTGGACAAAACACCGTATGAAATACTTACCGGTAACAAGCCCAACATTTCGTACTTCCGGGTATTTGGTTGTAAGTGTTTCTTTCTCATCAAAGGAGTTCGCTTGTCTAAATTGGAGTCTAAGGCTTTAGAAGGTATTTTTGTTGGTTATGGTGCCGAATCCCACACTTATAGAGTCTACAACAAGCTCTCTAGAATTGTTGTAGAATCTTCTAGTGTGGAATTCGATGAAAATGATGGCTCCCATATGGGGCAAGTTGATGTTTGTGATACAGATGTTGAAATACCCCAAGATTCCATAAGAAGAATGGGCGTGGGATTTTTCCGCCCCATTGAGGACCCCCTTGTGGCGGATCGGGCAGGACAATGCTCCACTCAAGTGGAGCCCTCATCTACACAAGATCAACAAGCCCCTACTGCTAGATAAACCTCTACACCAACTCCACAACCTCCTGAAGATCATCTGTCTTCTAGGAAAGATGGTAGTCCTAGGCTGGACTATCCGCCCCCTTCAAGGGGAGGACTGCCCACCCCTGGAACTCCAACTCGCTCCAGGGGAAATCAAGAAGAGCAAGCAAGTCCAGAAAATCCTAGTCCGGATTCTCAGGCCCCTAGGGGCGGATTATGCGGCCCTAGCACTCCAAGTTCTAACAGGAACACTCACGAAGAAGAAATTGTGTCCGCATCTCTAGGCCGGATAGTTCGGCCCCACCCAGGGGTGGATTGTCCGGCCCTGAAGAACCAAAACAGCAACAGTCTCCTATTTTAAGCTCAGATCAAGCTCAAGGGCAAGGTAGTGGCCAAGACAAGGATCCAAATGCCGAATCAACTCCTTATAGAAACAATAAGGAAATTGAGGCTCGTCGCAAAGCTCGCGCTGATCGGAACCTTGAGTTAAGGGACCACACTCTTGACAAGGTTGTATGTGATCTAAGAAGAATAGTGTCTACTAGAAGAGAACTTGCTAGCTTCTGTGATCATCAAGCACACATTTCCATGGTTGAACCAAAGAAGGTCTTTGATGCTCTTGAAGATCCCGACTGGGTGGTTGCAATGCACGAAGAACTAAATAACTTCGAGCGCAACAAGGTTTGGAAGCTCGTAGAGAAACCCAAAGAATGTCGCAATGTTATCGGCACCAAGTGGATTTTTAAGAACAAACAAGATGAAAATGACATTGTTGTAAGGAATAAAGCAAGGCTAGTGGCTCAAGGATTATATCAAGTGGAAGGAACTGATTTCGGCGAAACCTATGCTCCTCTGGATCGCCTTGAGTCCATTCGTATCCTTCTTGCTTATGACACTCATCATAATTTTAAATTACAGCAAATGGATGTTAAGAGTGCTTTTCTTAATGGTCCACTACATGAGTTGGTATACGTCAAGCAACCCCCGGGATTTGAGGATCCTAAAATTCCGACCCATGTCTACAAACTTGATAAGGCGCTCTATGGCCTTAAAACAAGCCCCACGTGTGTGGTATGAGCACCTTAAACATCTTTTGTTAGACCGTGGATTCGAAGTTGGGCAAATCGATCCCACTCTTTTTACTAAGAAGGTTGATGGGGATCTTTTTGTATGCCAACTATATGTAGACGACATTATTTTTGGCTCTACTAACCAAGCTTTTAATGATGGATTTTCAAATCTTATGACTGACAGGTTTGAGATGTCTATGATGAGAGAATTAAGGTTCTTTCTTGGATTCAAGATCAAGTAACTTAGAGAGGGAAACTTCATTATCAATCTAAATACATCCAAGACATGCTCAAGAGGTTCAAGATGACGGATCTCAATGGCGTTGCTACTCCAATGCAAACTAAATGTCATCTTGAGCTTAATCCAAAGGGTAAAGACGTGGACCAAAAGGTATACCGATCCATGATCGGCTCTCTCCTTTACCTTTGCGCATCTAGACCCAATATCGTGTTGAGTGTAGGAGTGTGTGCAAGGTACCAAGCCGATCCTAAATAAAGCCACT
Source organism: Avena sativa (assembly GCA_916181665.1). Taxonomy (NCBI): domain Eukaryota; kingdom Viridiplantae; phylum Streptophyta; class Magnoliopsida; order Poales; family Poaceae; genus Avena; species Avena sativa. The sequence continues at coordinate 348,414,962 of OV702280.1, read as the reverse complement.
TAGTGGCGGTCAAGATAATCTTCAGATATTTGGTTCATTCACCAAATTTTGGTTTATGGTAGCCCAAAGGCTCTAGTTTCTCTCTATGTGGTTACACTGATTCAGATTGGGCTGGTGACAAGGATGATCGAAAATCAACTTCTGGTGCATGTCAATTCTTGGGCAAGTCTCTAGTGTGTTGGTCTTCGAAGAAACAAAATTGCATATCTCTCTCAACCGCTGAAGCTGAATATGTTGCTGCTGCAAGTGCTTGTACACAATTATTATGGATGAGGCAAAGTTTAAAGGAATATGGTGTCAATTGTGACAAAGTTCCTCTTTTATGTGACAATGAAAGTGCTATTAAAATTGCTTACAATCCGGTGCAGCATATAAGAACAAAATATATTGAGATTCACAATCATTTCATTAGGGATCATGTTGCTCGTGGTGATATTGCACTATCTTTTGTGAGCACGAAGAACCAACTTGCTGGTATCTTCACAAAGCCTCTTGATGAAGCAAGATTTTTTTATTTGAGGAATGAGCTAAATATCATAGATTCAAGGAGCTTGGCTTGACTACCCTTGCATACTCACTTAAACTTCTTCATGTATTTGGTTTAGATGCGGGCATAGACATAGGGGGAGTGTGATCCTAATTGATTGGGCTAACCCTCCCACCATAATGCCAAAAGCAAGAAATATCATTTCCCTTAATATCATTTTGTGATATGTGGGTCATCGATGAGCATTGGTTTTGAACTCAAGATACATCTTCGTGGTGTCATGCCATGCGCTCCAACATGGTCGGTTCAGCCACCGCCCTCTTCCTTGAGAAGAGTTGGTGTCTATTGGCTCTCTTTGGATTTTCTTGCATATCTCTTGTTCTTATGGAAAACACACCCAATTTTGGCTTTTAGTTGATTTGTTCTTGCAATTTTGGGTGTGTAATACCATATCAGTTTGTTGCTCTAAACCCAAGCCTTTTTCCCTCGTTAAACCATCTATTCTTGCACACAAGTCCTTTGTATACTTGTGAGGGGTTTTGCAAGGGGTGTTCCGGCTTGAATTTGTGCTAACAGAAAATTCAGAGGGGGGCGGACTATCCGCCCCAAGTGGGGTGCAGATAATCCGCCCCGGGCGAATCCGCCCTTTATGGGATGGGCTCGGGGAGGAAGGGCTCAAACAAAGCAGCAAATCCTCCCCCAACCCGTGCCCTACCCCAAGCCGCCGCCGGAGCCTCCGCCCCTCCCCGGAGTCGATTCGACCACCGGATTCTTCGGGCTCTCCCCGGATATTCTTACCCACGTCTCTGGGTACCTTCTTGATACGTCAAAAACATATCTACTTTCCCGAACACTTTTGCTATTGTTTCTCCTATAAACTTGTGTGATTTGGATACAACTAACACGGACTGACGCTGTTTTCAGCAGAATTACCTTGGTGTCTAGTTTTTGTGCATAAAATCAACTATCAGGAAAAATCCCGGAAAATATGCCAAAAATCCTATTTCACCAAAAGACTCACGGATGAACACGAGAAAGAGTAGGGGCCTAAGGAGCCCACACACCCCTGTCGCGCGGGCCAGGCCTAGCCGCGCCTGGAGGGGGCGTGGCCGCCTCAGGCACCCCCTCGGCCTCCCTCTTCGCCTATAAGTTGCCTTCTGACCTAAAAACTCAGAGGGGGTTCGACGTTTTTCCAGAAAGAGTTCCGATGCGCCACCACCACGAGAAACCGCGATTCGGAACCAGAAACTCCGTTCTGGCACCCTGCCGAGACAAGGAATTTGGAGAGGATCATCGCCATCGTCATCACCAACTCCTCTCTATCAACCATACATGTTTCCCTCATCCATGAGTGAGTAATCCCCCGCTGTAGGCTATGGGGATGGTAGGGATTGGATGAGTTCTATCTTGTAATCGAATAAGATTGTTAGGGCATGGTGCCTAGTATCTCTATTAGTGCTATTTGACTTTGTTGCAACTTGTTGTGCTTAATGCTTGTCACTAGGGCCCGAGTGCCATGATCTCAGATCTGAACTTATTATTGATTCATGATGATAGTATTGTTTGTGATGTTATCTACAAGTTGTGTACACATATCATTGTCCAGATCCAAAGGCCCCGAAGTGACAGAAATTGGGACAGCCGGAGGGGACGGCTGTGATGTGAGGATCACATGTGTTCATGGAGTGTTAATGCTTTGCTTCGGTGCTCTATTAAAAGGAGTGCCTTAATTGCTAGTAGATTCCCCGAAAGCCCTGCTGCAACGGGCTGACAGGACAAAAGATGTTGTGCAAGTTCTCATTGCAAGCACGTATGACTATAGATGGAGCACATGCCTATGATTATTTAGTACTTGGATGCTTTATCTTATTTATCTGCAATTGCCCTAGATCTTGAAGTTACATGTTTAGACTTGTCCATGCAATGCCCGTCCATCCATCCCTATGCCTACCGCACATATCCTACTGTTTGCTACTACTGTTACTATTGCTCTTGTTCTACTGCTGCTGTTACTTTGCTATTGCTACTACAAAACTGTTGATACTGATAAACTACTGTGAGCAAGACTATTTCTAGGTGCAGCTGAATTGACAACTCAGTTGTTAAGGCTTATAAGTATTATTTGTCTCCCCTTGTGTCGAATCAATAAATTGGGTAATACTACCCTCGAAGACTGTTGCGATTCCCTATACTTGTGGGTCATCAAGACTATTTTCTAGCATCGTTGCTAGGGAGCATAGCTTTATTTGTAGGTTCACTTGGATCTATTATTGTTCACTGCTATTCCTTTCATCATGGGGAAGTCTCATGATGGAAAGTTTCCTATTTTACCATCCACTACAAGAAGAGGTAAAATCCTAAACACCTCTGCTGCTCTTGATTCACCGTCTGTTATAAGTAAGCTTATTACACCACCACCACATACACATGCTACACACACTGCTAATACTGCTGAATCTGAAATTGCTTCTGATACTCATGATGTTACTTCTACTGTGCTTGATGCAAGTGGTTCATTAGGTCCTTTCCTTGATGCTACTATTGCTAGAACTATTTTGGGAAACACTGAAACTCCTAGTGAAGACACTATTACACCTGTTAGCTCACCCGAGTCTAGAGAGAGATATGATATTAGTGATGGTTACATTGAAATGACTGATGAATATATTGAAGAGTACCAAAACACACATGGTGCTAGTGCTATTAGGAGTATCCTTGAGAGACGTACCATTATTCCTAAACTGTCTTCTGATGCTAAGTTTGCCACTTCTCCATAGATATTAAAGATAAATATTATGATTTCTCTCTTGATTTATCCTATATAGACATCGTTGAGAAATAACCTTTTTGTGGGACTGAAAATGAGAGTGTCGTGGCACATATGAATGAGCTTTCCACTATGAGTGCCGTATTCTCTGATGATTTTAAGATGCACAAGTACTTTGTTACAAAGATCTTCCCCTTTTCACTAAAAGGAGAAGCTAAAGCTTGGTTTAATAGATTACCTCCTAGATCCATTGATATCCCTGATTGTTTGATTGCTTCTTTCTTCTAGAAATATTTTCCTCCTAGCGCTAGACATGCTGCTTTGCAGAAACTTTTTGATTTTAAACAGGGAGAAGAAGATAAATTGCGTGAGTCATGGGCAAGGTTTTGTGCATTGATTCATGCACATCATGGATGTCCATTACCTAAATGAGCTTCTTGATATTTATTATAATGGACTAACTGATGATTTTAGGACATACCTAGATAGTTTTGCTGATTGTGTTTTCAGGAACAGAACTCCTACAGATGTTGAAGAATTAATGGCTTAAATAAGCAAGAATTATGATGATTGAACTTCAACTGAGCTAAATACACCTGTGCCTATCACTCCTGAACCAACTCCAACACCAACACCAAAGAAGAGGGGAATGATTGCATTAAATGATGAAGTGATTAAAGAAGCTAAGAAATGTCTAAAGGAGAAAGGTATTAGAGCTGAAGATGTGAAGAACCTACCTCCTATAGAAGAATTATGTAAGCCAATTCCCCACTCATGCACTATTGAGGTACACTCTATCCACTTTAATGAAGGTGATATTCCCTATGCTAAACCTCCTGATCAATGCTTAGAGGAACTTGACACTTTTATTGTTAAACAAGGTAATTTTAATAAACAAGTTCAGAATCATTTATTGGAAAACTCTAGAGCTATTAATGAGTTGAAAGATATTGTGGAAAGAACTGCTAATGATGTTAAAATGCTTTGTAAACACTTTAAAATGGTTTAAACCCAAATTGATCAACTTGCTAAGGTACAAAAGGATATGAGAGTTAATGCCTCACGAGATAAACATGCTTATGGAATTAGAACTAGGAGTGGTATAGCCACTCAAGATCCTTTATATCCTGAAGGACACCCTAAAAGAATTGAGCAGGATTCTCAATAAGGTGAAAATAGTGGTAGTCCTCATAAGAGAAAGAAAAAGAAACACAAAATAGTTGAGGAACCACTTGAACCTGTTGTAGATCCTAATAGTATATCTGTCTTCATGCTGAAACTGAAAGTGGTGATAAAAATGATGCTCCTGGTAAGGAAGAAATTGAGGAAGAACCTGATAAGCACACTAAGAACACTAGGTACACTAAGGAAGATTTTATTGCTAATAAACATGGTAGTGAGAGAGAACCTTGGGTGCAGAAACCTATGCCTTTTCCAATAATAAACACAAGTCAAAGGAGGAAGAACACCATAACAAGTTTTGTGAATGGATGAAACCTTTATTTTTGCAAAGTCCTTTGACTGATGCTATTAAGTTGCCTCCTTATTCAAAGTATATGAAGGACATTGTCTCTAATAAAAGGAAGATTCCTAATGAGGAAATTTCTACTTTGCTTGCTAATTATTCCTTCAATGGTAAGGTTCGAAAGAAACTTGGTGATCCAGGTATATACAACTATTCCTTGCTCTATTAAAAATAATTATGTTAGAACTGCTTTGTGTGACTTGGGAGCTGGAGTTAGTGTTATGCCTTTTTCTCTCTGCACGAGACTCCAGCTAGAAAAGTTGATACCAACTGATATATCTTTGCAAACGACCGATTAGTCAACTACTATTCATGTTGGTATATGTGAGGATGTTCCTGTTCAAGTGGCTCATAATTGCTTGGTTTTAACTAATTTTGTTGTGCTTGAGATGCCTGAAGATGATAATATGTACATTATTCTTGGGAAACCTTTTCTTAATACTGCAGGTGCTGTCATCAATTGTAATCAAGGAAAAGTAACATTTAATATTAATGACAAAGAGCATACTGTCTATTTCCCCAAGAAGATTGATAAGAGCTATTGCCTGAATTCCATTGAAAATATTGAGAGCATCAAAGTTGGAGAAATATATTGTTTCATTCCACAAGAGAGTTTTGAAACTATTATGATTGGGACTATTGCTATCAAGTTTGAGGTAACATAATCATTTAGTGAAATGCAAAGTTTTGCTTCATATAAGATTGTTTTGTTTTTAATGAACAAAACAATGCTTTCACAATGGTTATACTTGCTCACTTTTATTTTTCTCCTTCCTAGTCTTTGCTTTTTGTCTTGTTAGTTTTAGTTTTGCTAGTTGTTTGCTTGTTTGAGTGTCTTAGAACTTCTATAGTTTTGGTTTTGGTTTGATTTTGCTTCTTCTAAAAAAATCTTTTTCTGCGAGAAAATCAATTTTCATAACCTGGAAATTGGCCAAAAATAAAGTTTCCCGAAAAATCCCAGAAAATTCATATTAAAATTTTCCTCGAAAAAGGGGCAGAGGGACACCTAGAGTGGCCCAGGGGGACCCACCAGGCCAGCACACCCCCTGGTAGCGCGGCCAGCCCCAGGGCGCGCCTGGCCTGGGTGGGGCCCACCATGGCCCTCCAAGTTGTCTCCTCCCAGCCACTTCTTTCTCTCTCCCGAAAAACACCGGAAAACTTTCTCAATCTCGAGTTCCTGTTGTTCTTGCTCCTGATTTTCGATCTCCTTGCTTAGCCCATCTTTGTTGCTGATTTTTGGAGGGATTGCTTCTTGGTATGTGCCTCCTCCGCTTGTCCAATTAGATTTGTGATTGGTAGATTGTATCTTGAGTATTTTGCTGCTATAGGTGTCAGGTTGTGTGAGCTTGCATGCTTGTTCTATGTTTAGAGATTTCATTTTGATGCATGTTTAGCCCTCTAGCAAGTTCCTATAGTAGTTCCTCGTCATTTATCAATTTGGAAATTACTTGGTTTAATGTTTGTATAAAAATTTCAGGAAGGAAGATGGGTTCATACCAACTGAATCAATATGATTTAACGGTACCTAAGACAATGAAGGTCTATCGTGAGGAAGAAGTTTCCCTTCCATATATCCATGTCCTAAATTTATGAGAGCCGTGGGGATCTTTTAGGATTTCCAAACTATGATTACTAATGCAGGGTTGGAACACTTTGTTGAAGAGGAACCATATCAGTATGTTAAGCTAACCATGGCTGTGGTGTAGGACTTCCAGTTTATTTGGTCCTTGTCTAATCCCATGGTCCATTAAAATCTACAATATAGCCGTCGACCTGCCTTTTGCTGACTTTTGTGCAGCTATTAGAGTGCCACATTGGGGATCTTGTGAGAAGATCAGAGAGAGGCCTAAGCCACTTATGGATTTATATGCTGAAATTTGAAGGTTGTGACTTCTTAAAGGAAAGTGGTAAAATTCAGAACATTTAGTTCCCATCCATTAGATATTTTGCCTATTTCATTACCAAGTGTGTTCTTGCTAGAAAGACGGCTAGAAAGTTATCTTCGTTTGATCTAGCTTTTATCTCAGCTGCTTTGAATAGGGATAGATCTTACAACCTGGGTGCTTTGATAGCTTACCCTCTTACCACTAACCGCGAGAAAGGTGGAATTTGTGGAGGACTCATTGCCTCTAGTTTGCTAGCTTTTCATGGTTTAGAGCCTCACCATTCAGATTTTCGGTTCCCCGTAGAGAAACTTGATCTCAGTTCCATGGTTCAGCATAATTTTGTTTCCTCTTGGGCTACTGTGAGAGATTTACCATATGAGATATCCTTTGTCAAGCATGGTTGGAGAGGGGGTAGGACTAATAAAGTAGTCTTTTTGTCTGCACCTGCTTTGTTTAATTTTGATAACAGGCAAGGATGGTCACTCAAGGAGGAAGAGTTTGACACATACGTGGCGGAGCTCTCCCAGCAAGAGGAGAATGTTGGAGAGTATGCCTAAGATGATTCGGTTCAACCCTCAAACATGGGGGAGTCTTCATACCAGCAGCCCTCATATGATTGGAGTGTGTCTTCTTCTTCATCGCTAGGGCCTAATTATGATCATTCCTATGATGACCCACCCGCTTGGGGTTACTACCCGTGCTATTGAGCCCCACTTAGGCCAAAAGCCTAAGCTTGGGGGGAGGTACACTGACATCACACTCATCTATATAGCATGTTCCGTCGATTCTTTGTATATCCATGTTTTGCTTTCTTTTTGGTTTTTGTTTCTACTTTCTCAAAACACAAAAAGACCAAAAATATTTTCGTTTTTTTCTCTTGGTTTGTTTCTTTTCTTTTTAGCTTTGGTTTTCCTTAAGAAAAATCCAAAAAGATTTTGTTTTGTTTGTTTTTGCTTTGTGTGCTTTCTTTAAAAAAATTGAAAACACCAAAAATATTTGTTGTTCTTCTTTGGTTTTATGAAGTTCTTCGCAGGGTTTAGCAGTCCTTAGTGGAGTTTGGTTTCATGTTATTATTCAAGCCACACAAGTGAAGGACAATAATGAAGATTAAGACAACTTGAGGAGTGGTAAGAGGCTGGTAACAAACTCTATTTGTTTTCATTTTTGTATATATACTCATCATTGTGGGCGTGCTTAGTATGTTCATGTAAGGTGTATGTTATTTATGGATGCTTAGTAGTTCTTCCTTTCTTATGATTAGCTCTAGCTTGCTAATAGTTTGTAGCATGTCATATGAATGTCTGTTTGCATTATTCTATTCATAACTTGGTATGATATTGTGGTATCCTCCTCTGAATGTTTCATGTGAATTGACTTGGCACATGCTCACGCATGCATATGACTGAACAATAGTCAGTAAGCCTCGATGATTTATTTTGCCTCATAGTTCTTGTATCACTTTGATACGCCCAATTTGCATCACCTTTCTATATCATAATTTACCTCTATTCATTGATATTTGTCTTATTATGAGGTATTACTTATGGCTTTTCATCTGTTTATGCATGTTGGATGATTCTTGGAGGATGGACTGCCGGAGTCTGGATTCTGATGGAAAAGAAGGCGTCTCGGTGCAATTTCGTGAAGATCAGAAAAATACCAGAAAAATATGGAAACATATTATTTTCCAAGATGATGAAGGAATCCAGAAGAAGGAGCGAAGAGGGGCCGCAGGGGACCCACACCCCTAGGCGCGGGCCCACCTGACCCCGCGCCTAGGCAGGTGTGGCCCACTTGCCCGGCCTCCGACTCCACCCCTTCGCCTATATCTTCCCTACGGAACCCTAAGCCTAGGGGAGCAACCACAGATAGATTTCCGCCGCCTCTAGGGGCAGAAAACACCGAGAGAGAAAGATCTCTCGGGCAGACAGATTTCTGCCAGGGAAATTCCTTCCCGGAGAGGGGAGACCATCGCCATCAACAACATCATCAAGCTAGGCTTCATCGGGATCATCATCATCATCCACACCATCATCTCCACCAGCACCATCATCACCACTCCGTCCCGCTGTAACAATTGTGTTGGATATTTCTTTAGTTCTTAGGGGAAACTTTCCCGGTGTTGATTACTATTGTAGTTGATGCTTGTGAGTGGAACCATTGAATTATTGTTTATGTTCAGATTAATATCCATTACCATACCATATTTGATATTGATCCATATGATGTCTCGTGAGTAGTTCGTTGTGTTCTTGAGGACATGGGAGAAGTCATGTTGTTAGTAGTGAATTTGTGTTGAGTTATTATTCAATGGTTTAGTATTTAAGTTGTGGTGCTATTCTTCTAGTGGTGTCATGTGAACGTCGACTACATGATACTTCACCATTTATGTGCCTAGGGGAATGCATTGTGTATTTGGCTACTAATTGTGGGGTTGCCGGAGTGACAGAAACCTGAACCCCCGTTAGGACACCTTTGCACAAGGGAGCATAGGATCTCGGAGTTTAAGGTTGTGGTTAGATTTATGTCTTAATTACTTTCCTAGAGTTACGGATGTTTGCAGGGGGTTTAATCACAAGTATGTATTAGTCCAATTAAGGTCGGTACGTTAGCACAGGTTCACCCACACAACACTTACAACACCAGAGAAGAGTACTCAGCTATTTGAAGCGAAAGCACTTGACAGAATTCCCATGTGTCCTCGAGAAGGTTCGATCTTTATAAGTATTTCCACCGGCTTGTCCTTTTCTAAGAAAGGATTGGGCCACTTGCTCCGTTTGTTCGTTGTCTTTATTACTTGCTCCTTGTTTTGTTGCCTTATCAGAAACCACTAAAAATCCGTTTGCTAAGTATTCACAGGGATTTCCTGCTCCATACCACTGTTCAGGACCTTCTGCTCCTCGTTGGGATTGACACTCCTATTTATCGAAAGTACTACGATACACCCCCTATACTTGTGGGTCCTCAAGACTATTTTCTGGTGCCGTTGCCGGGGAGTGAAGCACTATTGAAGAGTGGAACTGGTAAGGGAAACTTTTATTGTGAGTATTGCTCTTGTTACAGCTTGTTACTTTGTTTCCAATATGGATAACCCACTTGGTTTTCTGTTTGGGAAAACTACTACCACTGCTAGGGTAGTAGATGAACCACCACCTTTTGAGATAGATCCTTTTAAGATACCTACAAGTATTGTTAATCGTGTTATGGATAATTATTATTTTGGGGATGGAACTGTCCATCCTAGTGATCACTTGCTTTTTATCCATGAATTATGCGGGTTGTTTAAGTGTGCAGGTATCACAACTGAATAGGTGAAGAAGAAACTACTCTCCATATCCTTGAAAGGGAGAGCTGAAGAATGGTATAGGCTGCTAAAGAATGGACAATCCATGGAATGGGAGGAGATGGCATCTCTTTTTTACTCTAAATTTTATCCTCCCAGTGAGATTCATAAGGATAGAAATCTTATATATAACTTTTGGCCTCTTAATGGTGAGAGTACAACTTAAGCTTGGGGGAGATTGAAGCTACTAATGCTTAAATGTCCTATTCATGAACTCCCTAACAATATTATTCTCAATAATTTTTATGCTAGGCTTTCTCTTCATGATAAAGATTTACTAGATGCTTCTTGTGCTGGATCATTCACACGTATGAAGGAAGAAGCTAAATGGGATCTCTTAGACCGTTTTCAAGAGAACACTGAAGCTTGGGAGAATGACAAAGGAAGAAAGTCAGGTATAAACTATGATTATGAATGCATTAAATCTTTTATGGGAACTAATGACTTCCGTGATATTAGTAATGAGTTTGGTCTTGATTCCCAAAGTATTGCCAACTGTTTTAAGGCCTTTGCCTCTTACATAGAAATTCCCAAGAAGAAGTGGAATAAGTATCATGCTCCGTATAAAGATGTTGTTAATCATGCTCCCGTTAGAAGTAATCAAGTTTGTACTACTAATCATATTGTGCCTGAACCTCATGTTTTTAAAATGCCTTTCCCAGCTAAGGTAAAGGAGTATTCTATGATTATTAGTGCAAATAATAAAGGTACAAAGAAAACTGTGGAGCCTGGTAAGCATTTGAGTGATGAACCTATGGTAGCTATTGTGAAAGATACTGTCACTAGAAATATAGAGGATGAGCACATTGTCTTCTGTGAAGACGCTACTAATATTATCTCTCATCCTATAAGGCTAGAAAAGCTAGTGTTCCTGTGCTTTCTGTTAAAATTGGTGATCATTGCTATTATGGTTTATGCGATATTGGTGCTAGTTCTAGTGCTATTCCTTATGAGATTTACAGGGAAATTATGCATGAGATTGGTCCTTGTGAGCTTGAGGACATTGATGTGGTTATCCACCTTGCTAATAAAGAGACCATTTGCCCCATTGGTATTGTAAGAGATGTGGAGGTTCTCTGCGGTAAGATTAAGTATCCTGCTGATTTTCTAGTGCTTAATTCAACAACTAGCAAAACATGTCCTATCATTTTTGGTAGACCTTTCTTGAACACTTGTGGAGCTCTTATTGATTGTAAGAAGGAAAAAGTTTTAACTAAGTTTGATGGAGATTCTTATGAGTTTAACTTTTCCAAATTTTCTAAAGCTCCTTGTGAAAATAGCTTGCCTAATAAAGATTTCAGGATGGAACACCTTGCTTCTATTGATCCAGTCTATGACCTTGGACCTCTTTTTGATGACTTTAAGTATGCTTATTCTGAATATAAAGTTGTTGCCAATGACAGTTATATTGTCAACTTTATTCAAAGTGCTACTGCAAGTTATTTTGAGAGAGGGAAACATGGTTTTATGCATCTCAATGATGTTAAGTTTCCCCGTTTTATGTTGAAATATTTGAAGTTGCATCTATTTTTTCTTCCTATGATAGTGGCTTTTTGTTTCAACAATTCATTTTCTCATGATACCCCCATGCATAGGAAGTGGGTTAGACTCAAGTATGTTGGTTATTTGCTTCTTGATGCTCTCTTTCACTCCATATATATATATCCTATGTGAGCATCTTTGAAGTTTCAAGCCTAACTTAAAGGCATTAAAGAAAAGTACTTGTTGGGAGATAACCCAAGAGTTTTGTCGAGTCTTGGAAGTTATTAATTCAGTAATAACCACTCCTTATCCTTTTTGTTTTGGTTTTTGTGTCAAGTTCAACTACTTTTGTGAAGTAGAGGAGTTGTGAAAAGTGGCTGTCCTGGGGCAGATTTCTGTGCTGTATTGTAAAAATTCGTGAGGAAGCTCAGTACTTCGTATGGAGCTGCATTTTTCTGAGCTTGTTCTCCAGGTTGTTACCCAACTTTCATCAGTTCTGCACTTTTTGATTTGAGCAACAGAAGGTCTTCTAAAAAATCAATTTTTACTTGCTGGTCTGTTTTGACAGATTCCTGCCATCATTTTGCATTTGCCTCTTATAGAAGCTTTTGTGTTGATGGGTTTTCAGTTGAAGTGTGTACCCAAAGGTTAATTGTTTTTGCTTACACTAATATTTTCATTGAGTTTGTGCAAGGGTTTCGTAAGAAGGAAATTTTCAGGAGAAGGAGAAGAGGAATTTGCAGAGTTCGTCTTTGAATTGGTAAAAATGGTGAAAACAGAAGGTTCGTGAAACCCCAATTTTTATATTTTTGATGTTTTTATTACATAAGGCAAGTTATGAGACGGAACTGAAGAGGAAACGGAGTCCGGGGTGGATAGACCCACCCTAGGCGCGGGCCTAGCATGGCTGCGCCTGGAGGGGGTGTGCCACCCTCGAACTCCGTCTCCCCCTCGTTTCCGTGTTAGTACCTTCCTTATGCCTTGAAACTTCGTAATATATAACCCCCGGGATCCCCCGAGGTTCGTCCATCGTGTTCTCATCGTTTTTTTGTTTCGATCTGTTTCTGTCAGGAAATCTTCTCAAAGTTTAGAGCACCATGGCCTCCGCCAACGACAAAGGCAAGAAGCCTGAGGAAGAAGAACCTCAAGTCCCCAAGGAGGAGGAGATTTTGGTAGGGTATGAAGGTGACATGGAGGAGGACAAGCAACCGGACACTCGCGCTACCGTCGCAAGCATTGGTTCGGTGGCATGACCTACCAAGCTTAGGAGGACAACACGGATGTCTATAGGAGGGAGAACTCCGCGTCATATCCTCGCTCCACGCACACTTCCTCCTAGTACCCCTTGTTCTAATAGTGCAGGGAAGAAACACTCTAATAGGGAAGAATGGATAAAGAATAACAAGGACTGGGATCCTCGGTCCGAGTTGATCATGGGCTGCATTGAGCATAATTCGGAGTTAATTCATACTCTGACCTTCGATATGGAGGATTTGAAGAAACTTATTGAAGAGCTTATCAAGAGAACACCACCACCGAAGGAGTAATTCGTCATCAGGTTTGGCATCCCCTTGGCTTGTTCCAAGCTTGGGGGAGTGCCGCGGTATCACCACCATTATCTTTTATGTTTTACCTTTTTAGTGGATTCATATCTATGGTAGAGAGGTTATCTTATAGTTTGGTTTGCATGTGGAAGTATCTCTCCTTTAGTTGATTATCTATATATCCCTTGGTGTGAGTGCCTTTATTGAATATTAATGAGAAGTCTCATCTTTTACTTTTTGCACTTCTTATTTTAGTTTGCAATCTCTATTATATGATGGATCTTGTTGATCAGTATTGGCATCACTTTGGGATCATCAAGTGGTTCTAAATTGGTTTTGGCAAATCAAGTTCTGGTTAGTAGCAATACTTTTTGAGGTTTGAAAGAAAAAGAGAAAAAGCTTACAGGTATTTTGTATCATTTGTTTTCTTTCTTGTTGGCTCATAAGCTTAGTATTCTTTATTTAAGATCTTTTGTGTCTTCAAGGAAGATTGCATGTTTGTCTTTATTACTTGTATGTTTGCTTGTTTCTTTCAACTCTCTTGCTTGCTACCCAGCCTTGCTAGCCAAAACCCTGTTTTGAGAAGGCATACTTCTCATGTTCCCAAATCCCTTTGAGCCAAAACTTTTGCCACTTGTGTCCACCATATCTACCCTAGTAGCATTGTTGCTATTCCAAGCAAATTCTCAAGCTTCATCTACCTTTCAAATTAAAAAGTATTTTGTTATGAGAAAACTAGTTAGTAAATCTCTCACGAACTTGATGGCACACTTTATTTCTTGCCCCTAATAGACTTGAACCATTGTGCCATCGAAGTTGTATATGCTTGCATCTATACGTTGGAATTAGCAGAACCGTGCTGTCACGGGGAACATTTTCGACATTGCACTTGTACTCTGTACACAGTTGATATCGTGTTCTTTTGTCTATGGATGTCAACAGTGTGAAATAAAAAGGGAAATTGTAAGTCCATGGAGTTTGTATCCTGTGTTAGAGAAACGCCTGTGCCGCTAGCCTAATCCATGCCTAATCATGGTGGAAACTTGTAGCATCACCATAGTGAGCCATCTATGAAGCATCCTCAATAAAAAGCTATGCATATAGTAAATAAAAGATCGTTGAGATGCTCATTGTCTGCTTGCCTTTTCATTTTGGTTATGGGAAAGCTCCTGTACCATGTGCAAGGGGTACCCCATTGGCGGTTCTCAACGATATGAAAATACTTACAATGACAAGGAATTACCTGTGACCAAAGTTGAGTAGCATGAGGAGTGGCCCTCATATTCAAGGGTCATGAGATTGCCAACTTATATTTCGTCAAGCATATACTCCATCTTTGTGCACTTTAACCTTAATCATCTCAAGATGCTTATGATAGGGTCAATGAGGGCTAAAAGCTAGTAAGTACCATAATCTTTTGGAAGCTCTTTATGACTTGTAATCCCTGCTTCCCTCTAATAAGGGACCTTTCTCCCACTTCCAAGTTGAGTCAGTAAACCTACTTCCTCTCTTTCTCCAGCAAGCATTTGAGTTTTTGTGTTTCAAGCATTCATATGCTGATTTATTCAATCATGTTCTTTATCTTCCTTGTTTGCACAAAACTCTTATCTATTGAGTATTACTTTGAAAGCCTTCACTTGTGAAAAACCTTTTTGAGCAAAGAGTGCTCCATTTTTGAAACTTCTACAAAAAGCTTTTGTGAAACTGTTTGCCAGGTGTTCTCTGACCAAGAACAAGTTTTCCAATTACAATTATGATTTATCTTTATGCATCTCTATTGTGACAGTTGTACTTCGTTGCAAGCTAAGTTATATAATGGTGAGCTGCTTTCTTCTATGAGTTTTGCAACGATAAGTGTGATGCTTCTTGTTCGTATTCTTTTATCGACACTTTAGTCCATAAACCTGTGGGCATGTTTACTGAGCTTAGATTTCGCTTGGGGACAAGCGAAGTCTAAGCTTGGGGGAGTTGATACGCCCAATTTGCATCACCTTTCTATATCATAATTTACCTCTATTCATTGATATTTGTCTTATTATGAGGTATTACTTATGGCTTTTCATATGTTTATGCATGTTGGATGATTCTTGGAGGATGGACTGTCGGAGTCTGGATTCCGATGGAAAAGAAGGCGTTTCGGTGCAAATTCGCGAAGATCAGAAAATACCAGAAAAATATGGAAACATATTATTTTCCAAGATGACGAAGGAAGCCAGAAGGAGGAGCGAAGAAGGGCCGCAGGGGGCCCACACCCCCTAGGCGTGGGCCCACCTGACCCCGCGCCTAGGGCAGGTGTGGCCCACCTGCCCGGCCTCAGACTCCGCCCCTTAGCCTATATCTTCCCTAAGCCTAGGGGAGCGACCACAATAGATTTCCGCCACCTCTGGGGGGTAGAAAACACCGAGAGAGAAAGATCTCTCCGGCAGACAGATTTCTGCCAGGGGAATTCCTTCCCGGAGAGGGGAGACCGTCGCCATCAACACCATCATCAAGCTAGGCTTCATCGGGATCATCATCATCATCCACACCATCATCTCCACCAGCACCGTCATCACCACTCCGTCCCGCTGTAACAATTGTGTTGGATATTGCTTTAGTTCTTAGGGGAAACTTTCCTGGTGTTGATTACTATTGTAGTTGATGCTTGTGAGTGGAACCATTGGATTATTGTTTATGTTCAGATTGTCATCCATTACCATACCATCTTTGATCTTGATCCATATGATGTCTCGTGAGTAGTTCGTTGTGTTCTTGAGGACATGGGAGAAGTCATGTTGTTAGTAGTGAATTTGTGTTGAGTTATTATTCAATGGTTTAGTATTTAAGTTGTGGTGCTATTCTTCTAGTGGTGTCATGTGAACGTCGACTACATGATACTTCACCATTTATGTGCCTAGGGGAATGCATTGTGTATTTGGCTACTAATTGTGGGGTTGCCGAAGTGACAGAAACCTAAACCCCCGTTAGGACACCTTTGCACAAGGGAGCGTAGGATCTCAGAGTTTAAGGCTGTGGTTAGATTTATGTCTTATTTACTTTCCTGTAGTTATGGATGTTTGCGGGGTTTTAATCACAAGTATGTATTAGTCCAATGAGTGAGGGTAACTCCCTCATCCATCTCCTTTGTATGGAATTCATTGTTTTTGTTGGAAATCTCATTGTAGAAGCTACTATGTGTTTCCCTTGCTTGTTAGATTCAGTAGTATTGCAACCCTAGTGCCCGATCTGTGTTGCCATGGTGAATCTGGGCCAAACCAGAGAATTTTTGCAGGGGGGGATTATCCGCCCCAGCCAGGGCCAAATAATCCGGCCTGGAGGTTTACTGCCTGTTCTGGTTTGTCTCAGATTTTCATAATGCACATCTTTGGACCGTGGATTGTTTTCTTACTGTTTCTAATATTCCTCTTGGACTTGTGTGAGTGCTTATCCCATATCCCATGCTTTTCACAGGTCGTTCCAGTGCTCCTAAGACCTACAAGCGTCGTCCCCGTGCCTGTTATCTCAGGCCCAACGCAGAGGGTAAGATCGTTGATGAAACTGAAGTCCACAGGTTGGCAAGAGAGTTTGAACAGATGGCAGAGGCAGCAAGGAAAGCCAAGAGGGTTGCATCTCGCAAGGGCAAGCAGTCCCGGCCCAACTACAAGGCCATGGACAACATTGACTATTCCTCCATTCGCCACATTGGTTATTATTCCGAGGCTAACAGTGATGGTCCTCCGGAGGACCCCATGTTTTGGTGCTCTCACTTTCGGTCCATTCATGATGATGTTTATGCTACTCTCAAGATTCGCCCTATGCATCCTCTGAATATGACTGAGGCTCAAAGCAAGGCAAGACTTCGTGAGGCCTTGGATGTGACTAATAAGATGGGGCTGCATCACCTTATGGCCCTTCGATGCCACTATGACTCCTCTGTTGTGAAGCAGTTTTTCTCTACCCTTGTGATCTACGGAGATGAGCTTTGCACCATGAAGTGGATGACCGGGACAACTATGATTCAGTCAGACTTCCGTACTTTTGTTCATGTCCTTGGGTATGCCTTTCATGGGCGTGACACAGCTTCTGGCCACCGCATCATTTCTCCTCTCAAGTCATCCAAGGACACTGTTCTTGCTCCATGCTTGACGTCTGATGGTATTGCTAGTACCTTTGCTGGTCTTTCTCCTTTGTATGCCGCTCTTGTTGGCTTGTTTTGGGACAACATCTCTCCTAGTGGGGGCAACAATGATAAGATCCGTGGTCATCTGGTTCCTTTGCTTGATTTTGCACATGAGTGTGCCACCAATGCTAGTTCATCTACAGGTTACAAGTTGGATGTTATGGATTATATCTATCATGAGATGACTGATGCTATGTTCAACCGGCTCTCCATCCCGTATGCTCCCTACATTATTATTCTCATCAAGCACATGCTGCCACATGAGGATTTTGGTACTGGTTTGGATGGCGTTCACAAGCCCAAGAAGATCTACAACAAGGCTTAGAAGACCTCTCACCCTTCCACTAGCCCCGAGTCCTTCATGCGTGATGCAAGGGTTGTGTTCGTCGGCCCGCGGTGTCCCCAATGGCACGTGAGGTCAAGCAGCTCAACTGGTTTCATTGGCATATCCTATGCATGGGCATCGACACTCACAAGAGCCAGTATGATGCCTACAGGAGGAGCCATGAGATGGCCCACACCCAGCAGCTCATTCTCCATCATGTTTCTAGGGCGACTGGCCATCCACCACCTCATACAGCTCCATAACCGTATGCTTAGTGGAACACCTCAGGGATCAACTATGGAGATCTCGAGAGTCACCTGTTTCCTCCACCACCGAGGGTGCCTACTCCTCTAGTTGTTGATGATGATGAGTATGATGACGAGGAAGGGTACAGGGATGACTACGACGAGGACGAGGAGGAGGAGTGATCTTCTAGGGCGCTAGCATCGCTCTTCTTCCTTTTTAGTGTTTTGATGCCAAAGGGGGAGAAGTAGTTCTATTAGGTCTCGGATTTGCATGGGTCAGGTTGATACGTCGGAAACGTATCTATAATTTTGATGCTCCATGCTTGTTTAGTATCTACTTTGATTTGCTTTGCTTTGTCTACACTTTGAGGTGCTTTTTACATGTTTTCTGGTACTAATCCATTAACAAGTTTCCACAGTGCCAGTTGCATGTTTTCTGCTATTTTTGATTCCAGAAAAGCTAGTAAGGAATTGGACGGGATAAACGTCAAAGTCAATAACTTCCCGTGGGGAACAAGAAGTCCAGAGGGGAGATGGAGAAGCGGGCCAGGGTTCTCAGACCCCCCTAGGCGTGGCTAGGGGTGGGCCCGCGCCTAGGCAGGGTGTGGGGCCCCTGGCCACCGCCTCGGCCTCCCCCTTCGCCTATAAGAAGCCCCCGATGCAGAAACCCTAAGTACCCGAACAATATTCCACGAAACCTTCTATAGCCGCCGCCACCGTCGTCCCTAGATCGGGGGGATCTGAAGTTCTTCCTGGCACCCTGCCGGAGGGGATATCATCCTGGAGGCCTTCTCTCCGGTATGATGCGTGAGTAGTTCCACCTTGGACTATGGGTCCATGTAGTAGCTAGATGGTTGTATCTCCTCCTTGTGCTTTCATGCATAGATCTTGTGAGCTCCGTTCATGATCAAAATCTAATCTATTTGTAATCATGCATGTTGTGTTTGCGGGGATCCGATGGATATTGAGATTATTATGTTGGTTTGATTAATGGTTTTGTCTTTATGATCCTATCATGTCTGTGTTGTTTGTGATCTTGCATGCTCTCTGTTGTTAGTAGCTATCTTGGCCAAGTAGT
This sequence comes from Avena sativa, assembly GCA_916181665.1. Lineage (NCBI taxonomy): Eukaryota > Viridiplantae > Streptophyta > Magnoliopsida > Poales > Poaceae > Avena > Avena sativa. The sequence continues at coordinate 348,396,121 of OV702280.1, read as the reverse complement.
TGCTAGTGACTCCAAGAGGGGGTATTTATGCTCGATAGTGGGTTCATGCCTCTAGTTTCCAAGGGAAGTGACAATAATCTCTTCGGTTGTAGATGTGCTATTTCTACTAGGGAGAAAACAACTGTCTCTTGTTCATGAAACATGTGGACTGTTTACCTTACACACTTTTCTTAAAGCAGTTGTCTGTTGCTTGCAACTTAATACTGGAGGGGGTTCGGATGATGACCTGAAGGTGGACTTCTAGTCATAGATGCAGTTGGATGGCGGTCTATGTATCTCGTTGTATTGCCCAATCGAATCTCATAGGATCTTTCTGACTAGTAATTGCATTGTTATGCCTAGCTCAGTTCCTGTCAATTGCTCTGCTGTAATTTGTTTACCCTTCATGCCATGTTGTTTATCTAAGGAGAGCACCTCTAGTGAACTATGGACCCCGGTCCAATCTTTACCATTGATACATCTTCCACTGTTACTTGTTTACTTGCTGCAAACCACCATTACCTTCCACACCATACATTTAATCCTTTGTTACAGCAACCGGTGAGATTGAAAATCTCACTGTTAGTTGGGGCAAAGTCTTGAGTTTGTGTTGTGCAGGTCTCCGTGTTGCTTGTAACACCTGTGTGACGTTTCCTTCCTCCTACTGGTTCGATAACCTCGGTTTCTTACAGAGGGAAGACTTGCTGCTGTGCTGCTTCACACCTTGCTCTTGGGGTTCCCAACAGGCTCCTCATCAACACGGGCGCAAGCATTTGCCTCTTTATCATTCAGTTTCTTCATTTGCTTGCTTGTGCCCTTTTAGTGTTGAACTTATTTGTGCTTGGTTGTCTGAGACTATGTCGTGTGGTACTATTTGTGCACTTGTGTGGAATTCTGGAATTCTAGATTTATCTTGTGGAACTATTCGTATGGAATTCTGGATTTATCTATGGAGTATGGAATTATGTTGATGTCATATGGAATTATGGAATTATCTATTGATTGCATCAATATGGTGGGATGTGTTCGAGGCCTAACATTCTCTTTGTTCACCTTGGCTATTTCACATCCCGGTGGTATGACTATGTTTCTGACTCATCCTTGTTATAGTTGTCAATGTTATGAAATTGGCTTGCTCTTTAGTGTGTGCATTTGTATTCAAATACAAATTATTCATATGCACACATTTAGGGGGAGCCTCTTTCATTTCTTGAAGATGTTAGTAGGTTTCATTGCAAATCCTAGTATTGTCATCTAACACCAAAAAGGGGGAGATTGAAAGAACATTTCATGATCCCTAGTGTTTTGCGTGTTAGATAACAATATCAAGGATCTTTTAATGTGTGTTGAAGTGCTGCAGATCTTAACTTGAAAAGGAGCTTTTAAAGTGTTTTGGGGGCGGATAATCCGCTCGTACCAGGGGCCGGATAATCCGCCCCTCCCCTATTTCAAAAGTGTGCAAGGGCGCAACCCTCAGAATGGGGGGCGGAATATCCCCCAGATTTTTCGGCCAGGGCCGAAGTTTTTGCCTAGGCCGGATAATCCGCCCCTCCAGGGGGCCGGATAGTCCGCCCCCCAAGGATCTGCTTCAAGGATTGCCACGACGCATCACTCATAGGGGGGGCGGAGTTCCTCCGGACTTTCCGTCTCTGGGGCATATTTTCCCCAGGGGCGGATAGTCCGCCCCTTGAGGGGGCGGATAATCCGCCCCCTCGAGGATTTTCACCAAGTCAAGTTCGGCATGACCCACTGTGTGCGGGGCAGATTTCCCCCCGGACTTTCCGTTCAGGGGCGGATTTTTCCCCCAAGGCGGATAGTCCTCCCCTAGTGGGGGGCAGATAATCCGCCCCCAAACTTCACCAACGGCCAGATCTGTGCAGGGGGTATTTAAACCAGCTATCTCCCTCCTACCAGAACTCTTGGTTCATTCGAAAAACACAAGATCTGCTCCTCAAGTTTCATCCAAGAGATCTCCACCTTCATCCACCCAAAGGCCCCGTTCTTTGGGGAATCGAAGGAGGAGGGATCAATCTTCACCAACTGCAATCAAGCGCTTCATCTCCTCTCCATTCATTTGGAGAATCTTCGATCTAGTATTTTTTGCACATATCTAGATCCTTGTGTTGATTATATTGATAATCCTTGTTCTTGTGACAGCTTGTTGTCATTACGGGAGCCTCCAATTCGGTTGTGGATGTGTCCCCCGCTAGAGTTGTAAAGGCATCGGTTCCCGCCTTGAAGGGTACCAATAGTGGAGAAGGTGGAACAGACATTTCGTGGCGAGATCCATCGGAGAATAGGGTAAGGCCTATTGTGGCGTGATGGTCTTAGAACCACCCAACGCAGATGTACTTCCCTTAACAAGGAAGGAACTGTGGTAAATTCTCGTAGTTTTATATCTAGAGAATTTACTTCGTGCCAAGCCTAAAACTGAAAATGAACTAAAAATTGAGTAGCACCTATTTACCCCCCTCTAGGTGCTCATACGATCTATTTCAGTAAGGTGATGACACCATAATTCAATTTAAGAAGAGGCAAATCACAACGATCATCTTTGATCACTTTCCAATTTTTTTGATAGAACTCAGTCGGGAATCCATACGGGTCAGGTGCCTTATTATGTTCCATTTGATATATATACTCGTGCACCTCCTCGGAGAAAGGTGTCGTGAAGATACTATTCTCCTCAATGGGAAGCTGTGTTGTGTCATGAGTCCTCCATCATGGAAATATTTGTTGGGGAAGGCGTCCTAAGTAGCTTTTTATAAAATTCAGTAATGTGAATCTTTAAATTTTCTTTGCCCACAATCATTCCTTCATATTTCTCTAGTTGAAAAATAATTTTCTTCCTATGCTTACCATTTGCAATCAAATGGAAGTACTTAGTATTATTACCCTCCTCTTGAATATGTTTTAATATCGCCCGTTGAGTCCATTTTGAATTCTCATCCCTCCTAAGAGATTAATGCGATCATTGACATCCCTTAATGTATCCTGCTCATTTTTATACTCCCTCCGTTTCAGTTTACAAGGCCTACGCGTATATTTAGGTTATCAATTTGACCTATATAATTTGAATTATATAATATAAAAATTATTTTATTGGAAAATACAAAGTCTAAAGTTTCCGGTGATATATTTTTGTAATATATACATCATACTAAGTTGCTTAATTTGGCGACATAGAACTACGTGCAGGACTTGTAAACCGAAACGGAGGGAGTACTGAATATAACAGTTTCGGTCTTTGTGTGAAGACAATCAGTAATAGTGAGCAATCTTTCTTTTTTTTCTTATATTTCCCACTAAAGTTTTTTACCAACCCTTTAAAAAATGTTGTAGGTGACGTAATTTATTTTTCCATTGATCCATAGGATAACAAATCGGTAACTGCAGCCCACTCAGCCATAGTCATCTTATAAAAGCCTTCTTGGCATAACCAAACAACTCAAAGGAAAAAATGAGGCTTGTTACCTAAACATGCCTTTACACCAGAATCAGTAAGTAGGAGTATGATATGTCCCAGCGCGTGTAAGAGGTCGTATAGAAACGAGTGGGAATTTCTATTTGCACTCTACACTAGCTAAGATATGATCTAGTTTTTTATAAGTGAGTTTTTATCTATAATTAGCCATCATACATTTCCATCCCGAGAGAACAATTTCTCTAAAATTAGGGATCTTAATTATTCCATTAAATACAAAAGTCCAATGTGTTGTCATTATTTTTTTCATCCCTGAACTATATGATGTTAAAATCTCTACGTACCAACATAGGTAAAGGTTCTGATTCATAGATATGAATCATCTCAGCAAGAAACTCCAGTTTATGTGTGTCCTGTGCTACCCCATAGACGGGCACAAGAACCCACTCAAAACCATTTTTTTACACTTAACATGTAACTTTCCATAATAGTCCCTAGTGGTCACCTGTAGGACCTAAAGCGTATCAACATTAATGCCGACCATATAAAATCCAGGCCAACCGCAAATTGTTTTAAAAAAGGTACCATAAAATTCGATCTTCCTGTCTCAAAAACGCAATAAAGTCTAAGAGGTATTCCCTTTAAAGATTCCTTGACAAAATTTTGTTTAGCAGGGTCTCTAAACCTCTCACTATTCCAAATCATTCCTCTAAGACTCGATATAATGAGAATTTTTTTTGTTCGCTTCCTAGTGCTCCTTCACACATTGGAAACAGCATAGACCTGTTTATGACGTGGTTTCTTGGGATTGGAGTTCAGTATTGGATGATCCAATCTATCATCCAATATAATCTCCTCCTCCTCCTCATCGTCAACCATTAAATTAGAGGGGCCAATATCCTCATCTATAAAATAAAAAAATGTTCTTTCATAATATTGTGATAGTTCTATCTTCTTCCACTTTATTTAAACCCCTAATAGATTCTAGAGATTGCTGAACCGAGTCACTCAAAGAAATACCAATTCTATTTGCTCTAACCACAACTTTAGTATACTCAGTTGACAAAATCGAAAGAGTCGGTGACAAATTTATACATGAAGCACATGCAGAATAGTGGTGTTGCACATTCCTCATAGCCCTTTTCATCTGTGTATCATTAGGATTTGGTTGGCCTTGAATGCGCATGCTAGATCTCATGCTGGTCATACTAAACTATGGTATCCCGCCAAAATCTATGACCTCCTCCATAGTTGGTCTATGCTTAAGCGGCGTCGATACCCTTGCATTGCGTTCCACCATAGTTGAAGGATACAAATTAGAGATAGTATTACCAGTAGCTAAATCAATTACATTTGACCCAACAACTACATTGGAGAAATGCAAATCTTATTCATCACCGGAGCCTCCACATTCTTTTTTGGAACATCCATCTTCTTCTCATTTTTCAGATCGATCAGCGTCTTCCATGGAACCAAAAAACTTGCACCTGGACTGTATGTGATAGCGAGTCGATCCAAGGACTAGCACTAAATAGCACAGGAATTAAACAATGACTCCACCGCCACCTTCGACTTCCCCACGTCGTGCTCGCCCTCGTGCGATACTTCCCATAGTCCGAGAACCACGAGAGCGTCGAGGCTATATGCATCAGAGAAGCCGTCGTCGCCTCCTCCGTCACCGGTGACCTACCTAGCTTGGTGATCTCACCTCTCCCTATCCACACCATTCGATCTTCAGTGGACAACCGAGATTAGAGGAAGCCGAGCCTAGGCTCGAGCCGAGCAGATCTAGGTCGTCGGTGTTATGCGGATCCAACAGATCTTGTTGATCCACTGACCAAAGAGGTACCAGGGAATAGGGAGATGCCACATGGCAAATGCGTTTGAAAAACAGATTCTCCCGTTGAGAGTAGATGGCTATTTTGCAAAAAAAAACTGCAACTTATATGTATCATAAATTTTTATCCACAAGCCCAAAGAGTGCAAATAATATATCTATGGAATCCTTGTGACAAGTAGAATGTTTTTCCATTGTTAGTATTCAAATTTGAATATTTTAAATTGAACAATATTGCAGGATTGCCATTTAGGCATTTAGGGCATAACTTTAATTCTAATAATGGTTTGAATGTGATTCCTTTTGTTAAAGGATTATATTTTAGTCCCATGTCCAATAGGATCAAAGGATAAGAGTTTAAATATGTTTACAGCCAATTTTTTTAAATATGAATCTATACCCTTTTAATAAATGTTTTGGACATAAATTTAGCAATAAAATGATTTTTAATAAATCTTTTTGCATCATGCATATTTTAACTTTTATAAACCTTAGTAATGATTTTAAATACACATCAAATGTTTTGTATGAAGATCATGCATGTATTACTTGTGCATAATGTTTGTTGTGTGGATGGGTGTTCACTGGAATTCTTAGTCTAATAGATTGTGATGTGTGCAAGCCCTGTGATTGTAAGAAGTGAGTGAACATCTATAAATAATAAGGCAAGTCAAACTTTTCCATTTGTCTATGCTATGATTACTATGGGGTGTCTGACTTACTAACATGTTGATAATACGAGGGGTTGGACAAGTAGCCTGGTAGGGGCGTGGAGTCTGACTTATTGACATGTTGATCTTGGACCTTGAGGAGTAGTGGAGTTAGGAGTGTTTTGGTAGGAGGCTTTGGACTTGACCCATAGACCAGTAGATAAGAAGAGCTGATTGATTTTGCCTCATTGGATTATTATATCCCCATTAGTGACACTTGCCAATACATTCAATATATTTACCACTCGTGGCTACAACGTTTCATGTTGCAAGTTTCCCTAAAGATGGTTGGAGTACGATGTTATGGTCGCGAGTCTCCACTCAGCATACTTCTCCTATGGGATTTGAATGGAGCTCCTTATATTTTATTAGTCTTTTGCTGTTGAACTTTGATTGTGAGGAGCTAGTCCTTCTGCTATGCAACTTGTATGAGACTATGTTATATTCTAGATCATTCAATGTAATAGAATTATGAAATTTGTTTCGTGATATTATATCATGAAATGTGTGTGCTAGCGAGTCGATCTAGGGACTAGCACTAAATAGCACAAAGACTTGGACCCCTATCGGGTCGGGTCACTTCACACATATAATCACATAGAGGATGGTGTTGTTGTCGACTAGCGTGGTACTCGCATGGTTTGTCCCTATGTTGAAGTTGTGACTCTAAACCACACTAATCAACTCATGTTAGACCTTGAAGGGGATCCAAGCAAACACACATCACTCTAGCAGGTGATACGACAAGACATCCCTATCGGCTCACATTGGTAGCGTCCTATACGACTTACAATGCATCGATGTAAAATGGATAGTGAACCTAGACAGCTACATGGTGGATGGCTATTGGTCTAGCACTGGGTTGAGTTCAGCTAACCTGGGGTGAGTGGAGTGGCTCTTATGACCTTCTTAGAGCGCCACCTACGCAGAGGATTTTTTTCACAACACATGTAGACTAGAACATCCCCCCCCCCCCCCCACACACGCCAGGAGCTGGCTCACTAGAGCACAATACATTTCAATGTGTACGACGGGTTTTGGCATCGATAGGTCAAGCTAAACATTTGCTTTCTCCTGGTGAAAACCTATGATTTTGCTTCTAGACTAGATTAGGTGGCAAAAACATCGTCCAACATGCCCTTTGTAGAAGATATTTCATGGATTGAAACCCTGCTTTGGGGATGATAGCCCATGTTTGACCTTTGATTGGGGGAGTTGACAACATCTGCCTACGAGTTGGTGGTTGTCGATGCACGGAATGTGTCCATCATGTATATGAGGGTACACATAGTATAAAGCGAGGGGATAAGATGGTATACGGATCACGCATATGATCTTCAACGATGATGAGACGCTATGAGATGCAAATTGGTCAAGTTTAGGTCCCTGATGCAAGTAACAACCCTACTTCACGCTTTGCCCATGGCTCGTGTCATAGTATCAATATGGTTATATATAATCGAGATTTGTGGTTATAGGCTAAATCCTAGATCAACTAGAGCTTCAAGGGTGTTTTGTGGCATCTATGTTGCTTGTTTCTCGCATGCATGGCCTATGGGTCCTTTGTATATATGCTTTATCTTGCCCCAAGTTGAGATCATCCGACCTACCTTCAAGATCCTACTAAACCAAGCTAGGAAAATATCTCTTAGCCGTCCTCCTTCCCGACTTCATGCCATCCTATTTCTGGATCGATTTGGATCTAGGTGTGCATGGCGAAAGAGCGAGAAGTTAGGCGAACCGATAGGCAACGATGGTTTGCAACTAAACACGCAGGTTGGACCTGGAAAGCCGTACTAACAGAAGGAGACATCAGCACGAATCTCTAACACAACGAATGCCCAGGATAAACCCGGGAAGCCCACACATATGTAGACTGTGATTTTCGCGCGCCCTTCCCTTCGTACAATACTGATCAAGCGATCTAGAAGATCCCCTGAACCCCTTCATATTTTATATTGATGCATCATACTGATATAAAATCTGGTTCCTACAAGAACACGACACAGCATATTCGCAGATTCATTACACCCATGAAAACCAAAAATAGGAAGAGACAGCATAATTTAAGAACAACAAGCACAACGTCGTGTTCAAGGTCAGGACTCACAACCACCTAGTTATTCCTAGCTTGCATGATCTGCATTACCATGATCATTATGATTCAATAAATGAAAATCAGTTGTGATTTGTGACCTGTGACCACGTACCTAGCGAGACATGCTGGGCAGTATATATAAACGTAACCATGCAAAGCACCTGAGTTAAGTGTACGACCGTAATAGTGGATGGGAAAAGGAAATTAAACACGTACAACTAGAAAAGTACACACGACAACAACAACAATATCAACCAAACCAGCCGTCGCAACGACGAAGCAGCTGCGCCGTGTCGCCTAGGTACGTTCACGAGACGGGCGCACAGTGCTTTTCTCCTTTTTAACACCCTGTACGTACGTGTGTGCCCGTGCCCTCGCCGGCCGGACTAGCTAGCTGGCCCTTACGGTTTCGTCAGCGCCGAGTAGGTCCGGTACTGGTACTCCTCCGCCGCCTTTGCCTCCTCCCTGCTGCCGGCGTCGACACTGCTACCGCCGTAGTAGCCCTTGTGGTGGTCGCACGGCACGTGGAAGCTGACGGGGCACGTCATCTTGGTCCACCAGTTCTCGTGGAAGAACTCGGCGCACTCCTCGTACGACCGCTGGTTGGCCGCCCACGGGATGCAGTTGTGGTCGACGTTGAGCTTCCCCTCGTTGATCAGGTCCCAGCAGGACAGCCCCAGCCACGTGAAGTAGTTGCCGGAGAGCGTGAGGTTGGCGAGGCTGCCGTCGTAGGCGAGGCGGCAGAGCGCGTCGGGCACCACGCCGTAGAGGAGGTTGTCCGCCAGGTTGAGCTGTTCCACGTTCCGCAGACACGCGTACGAAAACGGGATGGTGCCCGTGAGCTGGTTGGTGCCGGCGTCGATCACCGTGGCCTGGGCGAGCAGGCCGAGCTCGTAGGGAAGGCAGCCGCTGAGCATGTTGTTGAGGAAGAGCACCTCGAGGAGCGTGTCGGCGGCGCGGCCGATGGACGTCGGGATGGGCCCGGTGAACTGGTTGTTGGCGAGGGAGAGGTAGTTGACGGGGGAGTCGCCGAGGTTGTCCGGGAGGTCGCCGGAGAACTGGTTGTTGTTGAGGAAGATGGCCTCCACGTCCGGGAAGGTGGACGAGGAGAAGAGCCCCGCGGGCAGCTCCCCGAAGAAGCTGTTGAAGCGGATGTCGATGAAGGTGGCGTTGGTGAGGCCCAGCACGTCGGTCGGGAACGGGGCGGGCGCGAGCTTGTTGTTGCTGAGGTCGAGCTCGTAGAAGTACTGCAGCTTCTTGAGGTTGGGCACGGCGCCGCCGAAGTTGTTGGAGTTGGCGTGGAAGAGCGCCAGGTCCGGGAGCGCGTCCACGAAGCCCTGCACGGAGTCGCAGTGCAGCTGGTAGCCGTTGAGGTCGACGGACGCGACGGTCCGGTCCCTGACGTTGCGCGGCCGCTCGCAGTAGAAGCCCTTGTAGGAGCCGCAGAGGTCGGTGCCGGACCAGGTGTCGGTGACGCCCTTGGGGTCGCGGGTCACCGTCTTCCGGAACTTCTGGATCACGAGGTACGCCCTGTACAGGCGCAGGTTCTCGAACTCGCACGCCCGCGGCTCGGACGACATCGGCGGCGGCGGAGGAGCTGGGTACCTGATGGGGTGCTTGTCCACGCCGACGACGCCGGCGTCCCGCCCGGTGGCGTCGGAGGTGCGCGCCGCGAGTGCAATGCAGGAGACGGCCAAGACGGACAGGAGAGCGAGGCGGCTGCCGCTCGGCGGACCTGCCATTGCTCTGATCGCGCGACGTGTGTCGGTGGCAGAACCGGCAAGTTTGGCGCGGAGTTGCCCTCGATCGCGCGAACTGAGCTGTGCGGCCTGGTTCTTCGGTGCGCCCAGTGGTACTCCTATATAAACACTTGCACCACGGAGCAAGCAGGGGTAAGCATGCAGACTACCTACTCAAAAGGCTGTTGTTTGTTTCACATAGACGAAGCTGGAACCTGTCTTGCGTTGGCTGTTGCTTACTGTAGTGAGAGTTGGATAGCTGTAGGAGTTCCATCGCTGTACTGCTCCGCCTCCAAGTTATTGCAGAGCTCATATGCATGTGCGCGGTGGCACAATTAAGGCCAACCCCCAGATAAATGTAGAGCGCGACATCGTGACCGAGTGGACTAATCGTCTCAGCCTCACGGCGGGAAACATACTACTACCAGGTCTTCTCTAGAGTTTCGGACCTCTGGATGAACTGGCTAAGTAGTTTCAAGTTCATGCATGACCCGACCAACGCACTACTAAATACTCCATATGTTTCAAAATATAAGATGTTTTAGATGTGTGAATAAAATGTATCTAGACTTTTTTAATAGTAGGTTATTTTAAACTTGGGTAAATCTATATATTAAAATAAGTCTAGATACATTTCATTCACAAAGCTAAAACATCTTATATTTTAAAACGGAGGGAATATAAAATAGTTGTAACATTTCGACCCGCACTACGAACTTTCTGTATGTTGATCTCACGTATAAGAACTTTTTATGTCCAGCCTTGACGTGAGAGGGCGTTTTTAAATATATACTAGGAAACATGTCCGTCGAAATATGTGTCACGGAGAAGCGCGAACCACTCGATGCAATACATGTCTTTGATCACTTTTGGTTTGGTTATCCGTTCGATGCTTGCATTTCCAACATTTTTTTCCAACTACCTTACTGCCCTTAATCTAGTTGATATTGAAAATAGCAACAATACAGGGCCCAAACGCTCACAAGGGAATAAGAAATATACCAAGAATATTTCACAATACATGTTCATGTAGAAGTTGAAGGAAATGAACCATGGCTGAATTAGCACCGACCAAGTACCATGTTATTCTTTATTCTTAGGCCTCCGTATGTCATCCAGCTCCATTACTTGTATCCACGCCATTTAATTGTTGTGAGGATGGAACAGTTAAGTAAACCACAAAATTATACATATATAAACCACAGAATAAACATAGTGCAACACAACGGTAATACAGTCCATTTCAGCGGTATCGTCCTAGAGCCTATGATTCATTGCCTCTAGCCTTATGTTGCTTTTGAAACCATCATCAATGTGAGTTGGATACCGTTAGGCTTGTGTTGCAAATTTGAACTTGGTTTTTGTTGGTTTATTTGCCTCAGTCGATGGCTCTTACCTTGTCAATTCTGACCTCCTAAACTGATATATTTCAACATGGCAAGTTCATGTTCTGCAACAAATGAATGGTTTGAGGACCTACTGCCATTATTTTCCCTCTTGTTTCCAAGGCGTGCATCATTGTTGTCTCAAGTCTGTCAAAATATATAATGTTAATATCACATAATGTACCAAATGCAACAAGCAAGGGGAAGTTAAGAAATTCAAGTAGTTGTACTCATTTCCGTCTCACATCCATTTCGTCGAACAACTTCAGTTTGTAAAAACGACCAGGCAAAATAATAATGGGATCATATTAAGCTAGGAGGCGAGTATTCGCTAAGAAACTGATGAATTCATATGAAATATTAGAGAAATTTAGCTAGATAAAATGGTTTTGCTTGGACATATGTATGCACACATACATACATGCACTACGGTTGCATTGTAAACATTGTCAGTAGAAGTAAATGACTTGAATTACGGATATAGATGCATCAGCTTATCCTGTCAATGGAATTAGGTTCTGAGGCTTTCTCATTAGATCAAGTATATATGCATTTGAATGAGGAGTTAACAGATTTAGAACTGCATGTTATATCTCTGAAAAAATATAAAGTGGCATGTTATGAAACTAAAATGCTATGATATTACTTTGTTATAAGTGTTTTGCTAACATGATTATTTATCTAAATTGTAAATACATCTAAACATCGGTATTCAGACCCTAAGAGCTAAAACTCAAGCATGGGATAAGATTCATCGTGTTTTCTCGCAGCATCCTATAGCAAAGTTACATTTGTGAATTTAGAAACTGCAATATGTACTTCCAACTTGGATTTATGTGGTATTACTCTAAGGCTCTAAGGATAGATTGTATGTTGCATACTAGTCCGAGTAAAGGATAGATTGGTGTTGTGCCAACATTAGAATATGGGAGGCATGCACATGAACATTTTGTCCAATACATGGCTGCACATTAGGACCTAAACTTGATCGATACCTAAACACGCTATTTTCATGAAAGCAATTGTCCATCAATGCCACACCCTACACTTTCCCATTATTATTTTTAGCTCAAGGGAACAATTGTCTAGTATAAAAAATATTAATTGGCTTAACCCTTTATTTCAGAGTTGTAGCACCACTACCATTCAGTTAGCGACAACAAAGTATTTTAGAGTTGAAGCACCACTACTATAGCGTATATTCAGTTATCGTCAACAAAACTTAGTTCATGAATGCACCTAAATCAAGACGCATTCTAACTTCGAGGTTTCCTCCCGGTAAACGCTTTCTTTAAAGCCATATAACTAGACTCCGATGCTCCATATTTTATCAACCTGGATTCCAAGGGATATCGACCCAAGGTGTAATGGTACTTAACTATAGCCGAGGTTTGGAGCATCTTATAGCAGAGTTTGGTTGGAGTCATGCTCGCTTGCGGTGCATTGACATCATGTAGTTGAATAAGTTCTTGCTTTCATGCGAGTGTTGATGCACCAAGTATGGTGAGCAGGAGCATGTCTTCTTATATAGCTACAACGATTGGCTATCATCATAGGGGAACACTTCATAGTATTGTTCTCTCGCGTTAGGGAAATACTCATAAGTGTCATCCTCCTCTAGTTCATCACCCTTGTTAGAAATTTCATCAAATCTAGAGTTATCATACCACTCAAGAAAGAAGCATCATACACAAACATATCATTGGTGTTTCCATTCAGATCCTTGCATATTAGCACAAGATTCATAGAAAAATTCTATCTCTAGGTCATCACTATTAATGCTCTCCAAATGAGTGTCTAGGCACATGTCTTCCCCAGATCAATTATCAACGCTTTTATCATAATAAGAATCACTACTATAGAGAGAGGCATCAAAGAGAGACATCCTATAGAAACTTCGTGTTTGTAGTGTGTTGCTCTTTGTAAACCTCACCTTCTTTGTGATCGTCTTTTTCATCTCGTGATTCCTGCAAATGGTTATCTTCAAGCACTATGGCTTTACACTACGCCTTACACTCTACCACAAGTGCACTCTCGCTAAGACGTCCTTGATAATACTCAACAATACATTGCAAGGTTTCATATGCAATTTGTGAAAAATCACTATTGCTACTCATCATAAGTACCATAATTTTTCAGAATAGCTCATGGAAACATTCGTAAAGAACATACTCTATCACTTCCCTATTAGCATCGCTAATATTATAAGACGTTAAGATTCATCAGACATACGAGAACATTGAAGTAAAAAAGATACGGACATACATACAGTGAAGACATAATATTTTATACGAAGAACATAATGTGTTAGCACAACAAATTATCTAATAATACATATCATATACCTTGACACCACTGGTAGTTATGAGTTCTTCGTTATACGCATCGTATTCTTCTTTGGAAGCTATCCATATGAATTAGAAGTATCTCTTCTCCTTTATTGCAAGTTACACATGTTCTAGGAATAGACATCTTGGAAGACATGATTAGTAACAAGTGTTTTTTAAATTTTTTATTTGTATTTTTTGTTATTTATTTGATGTAAATAAAACAATAAGATAATAACAATAATTGGAAATAAACTATCTCCTAGTGTGAGAGTAGTGACCAGATGCTTTCCTTCCTAGCAACGGTGCCAATTTGATGGCTAGTTTTCCTGCATCAATAATAGGGTTACTGTAGTACTTGTAGCAGAAAATATTCTTCCAATTTACATAGTCCCTTGGAAGCTTCACAAAGTGGAAATCACATAGCCCCACGGCTATTTTTTAGTGCAACCATGTTCACACCCAAACCGTAGTTTGGAAATAGCATACTCTATAAGTTGCTATAAATATGGTAATTAAAGAGAGGGTTTGTAAGAGCAACTCTAACAACTGCCTTATTTTGGGGCATGCCCCATAAAAACTACCAAATATGGCACTTTTTGGCCAAAAAAAGGCCTCCAACAAGTGCCCTGTCCGCATTTGGTGCCCCCAAAAAAGGCCTCCAACAAGGCCTGCCGCATTTCCCCAATTCATCTGCGCGCCCGTCTAACTACCGATCAAAAAATTCCCGCCCCTCCCTCCTGCCGCTTCGCGCTGGCCGTCGGCCACCGCAGCGCCATGGACGGACTCGGCGAATCCCCCTTCCTCCTCCACCCCTCTGGCCGATGATTTGATGGCTCCAACCGCCTCCATTGCGTCTGCCATGGCCCCGGAAAACCCTATGCCACCGCCAGGACGTCATGGCGCCTTCCAATTCCCCAGCGAGGGCGTCACAGGCAAGACCGCGACAAAGGCGAAAAAGGCATCTCCGTACACCCACCACAACCATGTGATGGCACACTGTCGTGGCCTCCGCCTAGAAGGGGCACAGGCGGAAGCTGGCGGCCATCCGTGGGAACAAGTCACCGTCAGTGAGTGCAAAGATGCCATCGCTTGCTTTCGAGGCCGATGATCTGCCACCACCGTCGTTTGTCCCTACTCCCGCACCTGACATGTTTGACGGAATGTCACAAAGGTATTGTCTCTAGTCGCCTCCCTCCTTTTCTCATTGTTAGTTTGTTGTTAATTTTGCTATTTTATGATTTATTTGTTTAGGTGATGAGTCCTTTTTGGACACCATGAATGTGTCTTCTCATCAAGATTTTGTAGGTTCACAAGAAACCCCATCGCAAGAGTATGAGCAACATATCGATGAGATGGACGAGGGTTTTGTGGACTCGGATCAATTGGCCCAAATAACAAGCAATTATACCAAAAAACAAGACCTCGTGATAGTATCAGCTTGGAAGTAGGTGGGTCTTGATGCGACTGTGGGCACGGAGCAGCCAAAGGAGCATTACTGGGAATGAAGGAGTTTTTCAATGCTCGAAACCCACATGGCAATGAAAGAACCTCCAAATCCATTCATCATCGGTGGAGTACAATATCCTCAGATTGCCAAAAGTGGTCGGCGTGTTTGGATAATGTGAAACTACCAATGAGGATGGTCGGGTGAGTGTTTGCAACATATGTTTCACATTACTTTTATTTTGTTTGAGTTTTCTGTGTGGCTAACAATTCCTTCTTCGTCAAATGCAGAACACAATGGCACAAAATATGTTTAGAGGAAGAGTGACCAAGGATGGAAAGAAGGATAGGAAAGGAACAGATTTCACTTTACATCATTGTTGAGCCGACCTTGAGAATGATGAGAAGTGGAGAAATCGTGATATGAATGAAGGCACAAAGAAGAACATGATGAAATCCTTCATGGTGACCTTGTTGATTGTGAAGGAGATGATTCAAGTGATGAAGAAGGGAATAGAAGCCCAACACCCCACCCAGTAGGAAAGACCAAGAAACCGGATAGAAGAAAATTTGCCAAAGAGAAGATAAAGGGCAAGAAGGACAAAGATGATGAAATCCAACAATCATTCAACAAACTTATGCAGAGCCGCAAGGATTTTAACAAGGAGAGGAAGGCACAAAGAATGAAAGAATTAGAGTAACTCAAGGCGTCCAAAGAGAGGAAAGCGACGGCTGAGGAAAGGATGGAGGCAGCTAAAGAGCTCAAAGCCCAAAACGAGAGTGGGAAGGTCGCCATGGAGGAGAGGAAGGTGGCATGGGAGAAAGCACAAAAGGCGACGGGGACCAAGCGAAAAGTAAACACTAAAGAGATGAATGCAATGAGAAAGATAGTGTTATGAATCCCAAGCAAAGTGGTGTACATGTGTGATTCTCTAGATTCTATAGTGTTGTTTACTATACGATGGCCGGTCCCTCACACCATTTTCTCCCAATTTTCCACATGGCATAAGAGAACTCAATTTTCCTCCTCCCATTACACACTACAATGGCAATAGAAGATATTTAAGATTATAATTAAAGATCAGACCAAAAGCATTAGGTTCTACGTACAACTGTGCTCCTCCATATATGCATTTCTCAAGAGATATCAACCATGTCAATCAAAGGTCAAATGACTCACACAAAATATCCATCTAATCAATGTGTGAACTTAGGGAGTTGGATGTGTCCAACTATACCAATGGATTATACACCTTCAATCACTAAGACAATAACATAACATGATTAGAACAAAGAATTGATTAAACATAACCATAGATACTAGATTACTACACCATCCAAAAATACTCAAGTAATCATAACTTTAAAAGGGGGTTCAAGCCACGTTACAACCCATCATGGATACCATGATGGGTAAGGAAGAAGATGTAGCGGTGATTAAGATGGTGATGGCATCCGCGGCAGCGGCGGTGCATGGACAACACTGTGGTGGTGGTTCCTTGGTGTCTTCCTCCCCGACCTTCAAAGTTGAGATGGATATTGAGGTGGTATGGCCGCAGGGCTCCACATTGTTGATGGTGGAGAGGGAGTGGTGTTGATGGTGAGATGAAGACGTGTTGCATTACCGGCAGTAGCTAGGGTTTCCCTCACTTTAAATAGGCCTTTAAAGGTCGGCTTCATGATCCTGGAGAGATCTGTGGCGAATATGCCCTACGACCCTTCACAAAGGTTGTTCTATTTGACGTTCTAGAGCCAACGATGGATAGTACGGCCACCCAGGTCAATACCGTAGCTTCTTATAAACCCTGAACTCATAGTATGTTGGTCATCATTTCTATATGAACTTCGATTGAAGTGTTTTTGGGCTCGTTGTATTTGTATGGACGAGAGCTTCTACAACACCATAGTCTTGGATATTTATTTTGTGTTGATGGAAAAATATTACCTTTTCCACTCTTCATATGGTTAAGTTTGCTGCGTGTAACTTCTCCATATATATTGCATCCTTATACTTATTTGATCTGGCTTTATTCCATGATTCTCTATTGCACCTAAAAACAAACCGAAGACAAGGAAAACTAATAAAATCCTAATAGAACTACTATATGTTCAGTTCTCACATAAAAATGAATGAAACAAGTAATCATGTATAATGGGCATAACAATAGCTAGATGAAGAACCGGATGAGTGACTTACTAAACATAAAGTATGCTTAAAACTCTATATAAAATCCACTCATCAATCTTTTACATGGCTTCAGGATCAAAGTGCTAGCCAAGTGTTGTTACTTCTTGGAGGGTGTGCACTTCATACTCCCTCTGTTAGGGATTATAAGGCCTATGGACCATTTTGATAGGATTAAGAAAAGCAATAACTCACCCTCTTGATTACTACATGTACCAATAGTTATACATGCATGAGAGAAGAAAAAGAAAAAGAAGACCATGCATTGGATGAGAGATGATAATAAATGAGAAAGGCCTTGTAATTCCTAACATTTTAAAAAAGCTCTTAGGCCTTATAATCCCTAACAAAGGGAGTAGCTGCTAAAGGTCACTTGGAAACCTTCGTCGTACTTAGATAAGGTGAGTTTGTGATGATTGATGATCATCTACTTCGTGTGAAGATCTGTCTTAGTGGTTGGGCATGTACTAAGTGTCCTTGTTCAAAGAAAAGTAGGTTGGTCTTTGTAATCAAGGAATTTTTATCCTATCCTTCTCCAACAAGGATGTAGGTGCGCTAACTATCCAAACCACAAGATACATCTTGTTTGCGATCACCTTACTTTGCTCATTTACCTCTTTGAATCTACTTTTCTATAAGTTATATCTTTGGTAGAATTACATGCTTAGGGTGTTTTAGCCAACCATTATAACAACTTGTTATAAGTGTCAACTACCACTAATATTTTTGAACACCGCATATTCACCCTCTCTAGTAGATGTAGATAGTATTTCATCTTAGCCACCACCCTCCACTACTCCTACCTCGCCTCATCCCTGCGCCACAACTTTGGAGGGCACCGGTAGGGTTGTTCCTCTCCTAATTTTTTTGCAACAGGGTGTGCTCCATGACAAGGTTGTAGGTCTAGCGGTGGCTCTCTAGTTTAGTGGCACTCGCAGTGCACAGGTCCTCGGAAGTGGGAAGCAGTGTTGTAGGGATTTGTCGTGGGGTTAGCCGGTGTGCCAAGTGGTGTGGTACTGGGTCTGATCCAACGAGCTCGCGATGGTTGGCTGACGGCTCCGATATGTGGTGGTTTCCTGCAGTGGTGGCTGGCGGGCCTTATTTGCTCGATCTAGAGGCATTCTGGTAGCTAGTGACGATTTGGTGGTCCTCGTCTGCGTGACGGGAATCCTAGGCATGATAGCACACTAAGTGTTGGGCTCGGGCCTTGCAACCCATATCCGACAACTTCGATATCATTTATCACACTTTCTCAGAGAAGGTCCTCTGACGAGTGAGAGAGTGTTCTCTATTCTCGTCAATCTATGCCAAGCATGGCATCCGGATGTCGGGCGGCCACCCTTGATGGTATTTCTTGTTTCCTGGGGGCTAGGAGGTGGCTTAGTGTGCATCACTGTGTCTTAGTGTTTGGTTTTGGTACGGTCTATCGAATGCATGGTGTCAATGGTCTGTCCGTGGCTTACGATGGTCATCTGCCCGGTCTTTGAAAAACGAGTGTGTGATTCATGACTAAGAATATAGAAGTGGGACAGGTGGAATTCCACTTTAATATCTCTATTTTTACTATATAAACTAAGTGTGACAAGTGGGTTTCCACTTTTTTTTTTTTAATGAAATCATATCTAACTTACCTCACTTAGTTTTTTAGAGTTGGAATAGAGGTGTAGAATTGGAATCACTTGTCCCACCTGTCCTACTTCTCTACGGAAAATCTCTTTAAAGGTGGAGCCACATGTGTAGCCAATAATACAACATACTTCCTTCGTTAGAAATAAATGATTTGTATTTGTTTAGATTCACATGTGTATGTAGACAAATTTCAAACCATTTAGTTTTAAATAAAAGGAGTACAAGTATGAAAATTTTTAATAAAAAATACTGGTATTCCAAGTATTTTCCATGTGGCCTAGTCAGTGTTCGTAACGGGTAAGCTCGGCCACCATCGAGCGGGCCCGTTGGAAAATACGTACTTGGAAATCATACATTCTTCAACCTAGCGGAAGAGATTACGAACACTGAGTAGGCCGCATGTTGGTCCACGCTATGGGTAAGCTAGGCCACCATCGAGCGGGCCCGTGGGCCGTATTCTATGTGGGCTTATATCCAACCATCCGGGGCTGTATAAAGACGCCACTGTACGCATTGCACTGCCGAGCCCTTTTTTTCTCCTCTGCATCGATCTGAGCTCATGATGCATCAGTAAATTATCATTAAGTTAATAACTTTTAAGTAGTACTCCGTATAACCGATTCAATAAGATTCACCTATTAAGTTTTTCTTTTGCAGGGAACACCTATATTAAGTTAATAAGGTACTCCTTCCGAGGAGTACTATACTCTCTGAACAGAATGGACTGAATTTTCGCCATTGTGTTTATTTCCTTAGATTGAAGAATGTATGCTCATGAGAATGGACTGAATTTTCGCCATTGTGATTCTGCTGGGAAGAAGTGTATTCCCTGAGGCCTCGTTTGGTGCTAGTGTTTTGGTAGGGATTAGCAGGGATAATCTCTAAGGGGATTGGGTGAAACCCCTACCTTTACCCAAACCCCTCTAATCCTCACAAAACCCCAATCCCTTCCAATCCACTAGGTATGGGTAGTGTATTGGATATTGAAAAAAATACACTAAAACTGTGGAGAAAAGTGGGGATAAACGGAGATTGAATTGGTCCAATACTCTAGAACCAAACATACTTTTAGCAACAAACGGGGATTTAGGGTTTGGTGGGGATTATCCCTTCTAATCCCTACAAAAACTCTAGTACCAAACAAGGCCTGAATGTTGTTGCTCAGATTTCAGAGAAGTATATAGCACCTGATCCAGAACCATGAAGATGCAACTGCAATTTGTCTCACTGATGGTATGCTTGCAAATGATGTTGTTTAACACTACTAAATTGTGCATGCAGAGGATCGTGTGGAGCTTGTCAAAGGTCATATTTGTAATCTTTATTACTTTTAGTTCTCTTTATACCGCTGTCGATGATTATTAATAGATCGGTTGAATTTTGAAAAGAAAAGATAAAGTCTGAAATGACAATTGGAGTACGTAGTAGAGACTTAGCACGCATACCGCATATCTGACTGCAATGGAGCCCTCATTGCTGAGATTTCGTTCATACTTGGTTTTTGGTCAGAATGCCAAGCTGCCACTCGTATAAGAGTGGCACTGGACAAATACATACCTGAACTCATATCCTTTTCCTTGCTCCAAATTCGTGACAACAAGAGATATGTTTGATTCGCAAAAAAAAAAGAGACATGTTTATCAGAAAAAACTTCAATAGAGTGCTGGCATTTCCTGCATACGGTAGCATGGAACGGACCATGTTGGGACAAGTCCTTTTTTTTTCCTCTTCGAAGTTTTCTCCAGAACTACCGACATCTGGAAACAAAGAAATGGTAAAAAAGTATCAGCACTCTAGACCCTCTCTTGCTTCTTGGAAGGATGGGAGATCAATCTTTTGAAGGAATTCCGGTTTCTACTAGATTTGGAGAGGTCAGGCCACTTATGGTTGAAACCATTGGCCTCTTTCTTAGTGTCTCTCTGTTTTATTCTATATACGAGGCTTCGTACAGGATAAGATACAGGGAAAAGTTTTAATGTGCATTTAGTATTTATATAGGCACCATGGTGTTTCAAACTAGCAACACTACTTCGAGATCTGAAATAATATTCAAAAGTTCATTCCAAATGTTCTAACTACGAAGAGCTTCCAAGCACCATCTCCTTCGGGTTAAAATTTTAAACTAAAAAAGGCCACGAAAATGACATTGATAACCGCAAGAAATCTTTCCACCAGGACCACCAGAGAATTACCAACAGTTTTGGCTCTAGTCTCTAAGACCATCCACTATGGTGGTGTGGTTCAAGATTCAAGCAAAGAGAAGGAATCGACCTGATTCTGCTGCTATGTCAATTGAGTCGCTTGTGGCAGTAAACGTGGGGCCTATGTATTTGCAGCAAATCCATTTTTTTCCTTGTATATTTCCTCTAGCATATGCATGTGATTGTTCTCTTGTTTTTTTTTCTGTAGATCGGAAATTATATTATAAGGCTTTGAACCGAACCAATATCCAGCATTCGCTTCGCTAGGTGGTCCAATAATCTATTTATAATTTTTATTACTTTTAGTATTTTTGTATTGCTTTTTTTTTGCGGGTAAAAACAGATCTTTATTAGGCAGCTAGGATTACAGTAGGTTCAACAACCAATTCCTGGAGAACAATTTCAGGACCTGATCCGAACCAGAATTGCGTGCGAGCCTCTGTCCTAACCCAATTGGCTAGACAATGACTAACCCTCACTTGCCCTCGATCTACTTTTACAAATTTGCAGACTTGAGCTCTAGCAGCTAAAGCTTTAATCTCACCAATAAAATGACTAAAGGCTGAACGATCTAAAGATACAGCAGTGACAACGGCAATCAAATGAGCACAATCTGATTCCACAATAATAGGGAGGTTAGTATGTTGTAGACTGAATTCCAACCCTTCCTGACAAGCCAAAACTTCAGCTTCAAGCGCACTGTCACAACTCTGCAGGGAACGGCAGGCAGAGAAAATGATCGTCCCATTTGCATCTCAAAGTACCATCCCCGTTCCAGCAGAACCATCTTCTGATTTATATGATCCATCGACTGTGACCTTCATCCAATCATCAGGAGGTGGAGACCAGGGTAAAGCAGAAACACACTTCTTCTGTTTCACAACAGTGAGAGAGCCAGGAGCATCAAGAAGTTATTTTCCCTTAAGAACTTGATCAGTACTCAACTCCTTGGTAATGCCGATGAGATTTGCATAGTTACATAGAAACCTCTTAGAGCTCTCCACAGATGGACATGGTTTATCATGAGTTATCTCGTTTCTTGCAAACCAAGCTCTCCATGTTACTAGTAGTAAGTTATCAATCATCTGAGGTGGTGTATTTAACAATACAGATCTAAACCATTGGTGGGATGAAAGTTGCAGATCAATATCCGACTGAAGGAACCAACATCCCCTCATTGCCTCCCAAAGATGATGTGCATGGGGACAAAAAACTAGGGCATGCGCCACATCCTCCTGCCCATCACAAATTCGACAACGTCCTGTAACTTTCATGTTCCTCCTCACCTTGTTACTTTCAGTGGCGAGAGCATCAGAGGTCGCTCTCCAAGCAAAGTTTTTTACCTTAGGAGGGACCGATGAACTCTATATTTTGCTCCAGCAAGCATCCGCAGCGTTTGAGCTTGAGGAGCCGTAGTTGCACTGTACGGGAAGCTCCTCAAAGGCCAGTTTATATGCTGAGCGAACCGAGAATCTACCCGAGACCTCCGGCATCCAAGCAATAACATCCTCACAGCTCCGTCTTGGCAACTTGATTTTTAAAATCGCATCAGCATCAATGGGCAGAAACGTGTCAAGGATTTTCTGCACCTTCCAGTGTCCCGTATCATCAATCAGTTCGGAAACCCGTCTAATTCTTTTGTTACCTTTTGATGTGAGAGCTTTACCGTGAGTGCTCCTCGCAATCCAGCTGTCACGCCAAACTTTAATACTCTTGCCATTTCCAACACGCCACACCAAGCCCCTTTTCAGGAGATCAAGTCCATGAGCAATCGCCGTCCAGGTAGACGACGGGTTAGCTGTAAATACAGTGTCTATGAGATCTCCGTGAGAATAATATTTAGCCTTCAAAACTCGGGCACACAAACTGTCCGGGCAAGTAATTAGGCGCCAAGCTTGACGCGCTAATAATGCTTGATTAAATAGGCGCATATCTGTGAACCCCATGCCGCCTACTCACTTTGAACGTGTCATTGTGTTCCAGTTTACCCAATGCGTTTTGCGTTTACCATTCTCAACTCCCCACCAGTAGTTTCGGATTAACTTTGTTAACTCATCACACATAGAGGCCGGGAGTTTGAAGACTCCCATTACATCTAAAGATGTAATTGGTGAGGGGTCAAGGGGCTCTCACAGCGATTTGGAGTTACGGTCCGTTGGATCGCATCCTCCGTAAATCTTAGCCGCTATTTTTTTCCACCGCATGATATAAAAGCGAGCCCTAAAAACCTAGACGCCATCCTCTCCTGCACCCTCACTCTCCTACCCCTCACGTTCTCGTCCGCCCCCAATCCGCTACCCACGTCTATCCCCAATCACCGCCTCCATCTCTCCCCCAATCCCCTCCTCCATCTCTCCCCCAATCCCCTGCATCTCCCCTTCGCCCCCTTCTCCTCCATTGATCTTCTCTATGGCTGGAGCAGGGAGAGGCAAAGGAACCATGGCGCCATGGATGAGGAGGAGGAGCTCGATGTGGAGGAGTAATTGGGTCAGGGTGTCCTAGCTGCGCCCTAGGGAGGATTTCCTTGCTATTTTCGCGTCATCCCCAGGTGGAGCATTCAGTCTTACCTTGCTTACCATTCCCTTCATCCTTATTTGCTCCCCTATTGTGAGGTTGCAGGTGTGCTTGGAAGGTGTTCGTGTAAATGCCTAAGAGCAAAGACTGCTCTAGGAAGATGGCAATTTATGTACGTCTGGATAGATACATGTTGTCAAGACGTATGTGTTGATTTGCTTCATATTTTCAGATTGTGTCATGTTCTATGGAAATATTATTGGATCAGATCCATGTTCCTCCAAATTATGTATGTCACATGCCCAATTAGTCACTTCTAAAAAGTTAGTATATATCTTTCTGTTCGCCTAAATTGTATTTTGGGTTTTAGATTTTCTATTTCTCATTTTTTTACCCTCTGTTTTGTGGTGAAGGTGTATTCTAAAGGAAGAAGAAGGAGTTTAATAGAAGAATATGTCCATATCATAATGTTCAAGTAGGTAATGGTTGAGGGATCTTTCTGTTTGTTCATAGAAAATTATGCTTGCAAATATATCCTCTGATATATTGTTGTTTTCCTGCATTGCATATCAAGGGCTAGAGTTGATGCTATTGACCAAGATATTTACATGTGAGTTCGAGTAAATTTCCACGTGAGATTCTTGCTTTTAGTTTTTCTGCGTTATTTATATGTAGGTTGTTAGGTAGTCGCCGACGATTCTACAGAAAATACTTAGGTGGGTTTCATTTGTTGTATTGTTATATAGCTCCGCTATTTGAACCGTTTAGATTGCATGTTTATATTCACATGGAAGATATATACAAGATAGATAATTATACTGACTTTACTCGGTTGATAGCCTTTAAATCACAGACAACGTAATGCATCGTTAGCGATATTTACAAATGTTTGTATTCAGTCAAGATCTTTCATCTCGAGCATGGTCAATCGTAAGTGTTATCGATTTAACTCATAATCTGGCCGCTGCTGCCTCTCACCGCAGCAGCCTTTTCGTGGCACACGCTGGCAGCAGGACGTTCCGTCGGTTCTCTCCCCATCAATGAGGTGACACCACTGATGCACCCCATGCCCCCCTCACCCTGCCCCTAGATGCATAGACGGGCGGCGACATCGAATCCAAAGTGAGTCGTGGCCGATTTGCCCTGTTGTATGGGTGCATTATTTTACTAATTGTATATTTTTTGACATGTGGAACCTTCTTTTCTAGATGAACACATGTTCTTTATTTTCTGCAGTTTCCTTTATTTTCTTTGTTTTTCATCCCAATCTATCTATGGAGTCTCTAATGTTGGTTTAATTTCCAGCACCTTTAAAAGACTTCCAATGGTATTTTAGAGTAAACTAATATTTATTTAAATACTATCAGTTTATATTTGAATAGTACTCGCCATGGTCTATTGATTAAACTAATCGGACTATTCTCTTTGGGATCCTTTTCCTCTATATACCCCTATCATTTTGTGAGGAAGTGCTTTTTTTTGGTTATCACAGTATATTGCCATTTGCTGAGTCATCTATCTGCTACTCCAAAATATTCTGCTATTAAGACTTTCAGAATGGCTATCACCTATGATTCTCATGTTGGTTGTGTGCTACAGATTGTCATTACATTTGCTCCAGGATCTGTTTGATGATAAAATGACCGTCTACAGATTGTCATTACACTTGATTTAGCCAATTGCAGATCCTATATTTTTTCTGGCTGCAGGTCTCACATTTCACTATTGAAAGTTCGTAGCACATATACGTTGCAAGCCAATGGATTTTTTTGCTTGTAGGTCTTATATTATTTTACTAAAAGTGCAGTAGCTCATAAAAGTCGCAAACTAATTGCTTTATTTCCGCTTGTAGGTCTCATATTATTTTATTGAAAGTGCAGTAGCTCATAAAAGCTCAAATTAGTTCCTTTTGTTCTGCTTATAGGTCTCATCATTTTACTGAAAGTGTAGTACCTCATGTAAACGCAATGTGTTAGTATCAATCGGCAATCATTATTTTACTAAAAATGAAGTAGCTCATAAAAGTCGCAAACTAATTGCTTTATTTCTTCTTGCATGTCTCATATTATTTTATTGAAAGTGCAGTAGCATAAAAAGCTCAAATTAGTTCCTTTTATTCTTACAAGTCTCATATCATTTTACTGAAAGTGTGG
Source organism: Avena sativa (assembly GCA_916181665.1). NCBI lineage: Eukaryota > Viridiplantae > Streptophyta > Magnoliopsida > Poales > Poaceae > Avena > Avena sativa. The sequence continues at coordinate 348,370,494 of OV702280.1, read as the reverse complement.
TACCTCATGTAAGTCGCAATGAGTTAGTATTAATTGGTGATCAAGTTTCTTATGATCTTATTCTAACATAGATGGTGAGCTTGGCTGGATCTGGTGTTCTTCTGCTGATTGTTCTAGGTGAGCTAAAGCTGGCTTCGCCGAACGCTGCTTTTGCCTTTGGCTGTCCGTGGGATTAGAGCTGGTAGTACTGGAATAATGCTTGCATGTATGGAAGATTCAGAAGGTGTGTTTTGGTTCTGGATCTAGAAGCATGGGATCTTGGGTCGTTTTTTACATCTGTTTCTTTAAGAAAGTGGCCGTGTGTGTTGGTGTCAGGTGTGAATATATCGGGTAGCTTAGAATATTATAATAGAGATGCAGCCCAAGTTTTCTTCCTACAAAGATTTTGTTTCATACAAAGAATTGGGAGCTAGATCTGTACTAACTTTTCAATTCAACCTAAATATTCTACTTTGTCTTTATTTGTGCAAGTGTTGTCAGTTAACAAGAAAGCTATGGTATTTTTAAAACAGGCTGCTAAATGATCTGAGGATTTTAGGCTGAAAGACAACATGATCTAATTTTTTTGCTGTGTTGTATTTCTGCTGACCTGCTGGTTATTTGACTATTTCCTATGTCTTGGGCCGATGGAATTATATTTTAGTTTGTTGCCATGTATACCAACTCTTGGTCACTACTGTGTGTGATATATTCCTCAATTTCCCTTGCATGTAATTTTGGAAATGGCTACTTATATAACTATATTCCTCAAATTTCCCTGCTGGTTATTTGACTATTTCATTGTGTTGTGTTTCTGCTTAGCTGGTGGGTATTTGACTACTGTCTTTGTCTTGGGCCCATGAAATTACGTTTTAGTTTATTGGTCGTGGCTTGGTATTTGTTGCATGCCATGTATACCTATTCTTACTCACTGCTGTGTGTGATATATTCCTCAATTTCCCTTAACTTTACTTTGGAAATGGATCCTTATATAACTACAACTTTTGTTTGGCCACTTTCCTTTTCTAATTCTTATAGGTTAGCCTATTAAAATAATTGGGGTACAAAAGAACATGTTTCCTTCATAGCAGCCGATCAACTGTGAGTTGATCAGGAAGTACAAATACTATAGTGGTCTTTTTTGGGGGTTCTTTGTTTTATTTACGCGTTAGGGATATAGAATGGTATGTTTCTTCTTTAGAGTACGGTTTTATTTTTCTTGGTTCTGGTATAGTGGTCAGCTGCTTGTCGGTGTCTGCATGGGATCGGGTTTACCTGTGTTATTCATCCCAGTTGTTTGTAGCTTCCTTTAGTTCTGGTTTATTGTTGTGTCGTCTTTCTCTGTTTTTTCTTCTATAATCTTAATTCCGCTTCCTTCCAGGTTGACTGCTCGTTCTGGCTGGTGTTAATTGCTCATCCATTCCTATTGCTGCCAGGTAGTTCTCTTTCTTCCTATTGTATTGTTATGTTGGTGAAGAACCTGTTAATATGTTTGGGATATATGGGAGCCTTTGGTCATGATTCTGCTTCGGGATAGCATATTTTCTTGCTTTCGTTTGCTTACAATTGATTTGTTGGTATAATGGTTGGGGTATAGGTGAACAGTTCATATCAGGAGATCGACCTGAATAAATCAGAAACTAAAATTGCTATTCTGGGAACTTGGTTCTATTTTTCATGTAAACCAGCTTTATTCCCATGTAGTTTTACTCTGTTTTTTTTCTTTTCTGATCACAAGCATGCTCCATTCCAGGTTGTCTACCCGTGATGTCCGGTGTTAGTTGCTCCTCCATTTCTTTTACTACCAGGTAATTTTTTTTATCCTATTGTATTGCTGCGTGCGTGCCTGTTTTACATGCTATCCTTTATTTTCTTTACCCTGTACATGTTATGCTTCTAATAAGAGTGAGTGATTTGGTTTTCTTCCCTTTTGGGGTATGCATTTCTATTTCCCTGTTAATTGTGTCATGTCACGGGATGTTTGTGCTACATTCTTCTCCTATGCATCTATTCGAGATGGTTGCCTCGCTGTGTTACTTATCGCACCATTCATACCTATGTGAGGTGGGTGGTGACGGTTCCACTGCTTCATTCCTGCCGTTCCTCTTCTCTTCCTTCGTCCACATCTCCTCCAGGATCTGCCGCCGATCTGATTCATCGGGTGCCAACGGTCCGAGACAGCGATTTCGTGGCATACCGCAAAAGATCTGATGTTAGTACGCCTCCTCCCTACTGATAATACTCGGTTGGGCAATACATAGAATCGAAGGCACCATGTGTGCGTTTATTGCCAGATCCGGTCGATGGTCTGAACCTCTCAATCTCCCTTTTTGACGTACCAAAACCTAGACAAATAAAATTACAGAGTTACATAACGAACCATTTGAGCTTCCTACCTGACATAGAGATCTAGAAATACGATATCTTTAACATGAGTTCTACGCGAGATTAATTATCAAAAAAGCCAGATTCTAGAAAGGATAAATTGATGCCAGCGTCCAGCACATGAAAACATATGCTGCAAACAGTACTATTACTTCGTAAGAATATTACCCATTTTGACTGTTTTCATATGATTCAATTAGTGTCCGGACATCATCTCAGGCATCCATCTGTGATGCCCGCAAGTACTATTGCCACATGAATGCTGATCTTCTATCTTCCGTCTTACATACATAAACATTAGCTTCAGATAGTTTCTTATGAGCCCTATTTTAGAGATCTACAGTAAATAACACAAAGTGACCTGGTTATGCAATCCAATTTCCTAATTCATTCCGGTTTTATTCAGGTCATTTGTTCAGTCAAAATGCGTTGCTCTTACCATTAATCTAAAAAAATGTTTTGTAAAATGGAGGAACTAATATCTAACACTGCAGCTTATTTACTTAACCTGTTCCCTACATGAGAAGCGCTGGATCCTCTCAAACCCCTCTTCTCCTAGGGCACTACCTACCTTCCCTCTTATGGACGTTTCTCCATAAACATTATGGGCTGTTTTTGTGCTCAGATCAGATAGTTTGATCTCAGATTTGCTTCTCTATATTTTTATTTAGAATTTAAACCGCAAAAAATGTTTGTTGCCTCTGCAATTTCTTCAGAACTTTAGCATGAATGCATAATATAGTTTGAAAATAACAAATGTTGTCCAAATATAGTGCTATGCTTCTTTCAGAGTGTTGTGGCCTGCATTTGATTTGATTTTTTCAAATATATATTCACTATTGTTTTGCCCTGGGTCGGAGTGCACTCTATTGGATCTAGAAAAGGTTTAGGAAGCTATACAGCCTCGCACATGAATTTTGGTGTTTACACTACATGTTTTGTACCAGAGCAGATTGATAGTTCTATGATGCTCTTTTGTTCAACTTGGCAGTGACCTCATGGAGTATGTTTACATACCAGCTTCTATGACCTTGGAAGCAACGATGAAAGCGCTATCTCTTCCCTGCCCTCAATACAAGAGTGAGCCTATTGCATATGGATGTTATGAGACCGAAGTGAGATTCTATCCGTCAATGCATTACCTACAAACATCGCCTGCTCTTCACTCGCTCCAGGGTTACCCGGAAGAATCTTTGGAAGCTGCGGTTGATAATGCGGCGCGTAAAGCCATTAGGTACATGGCGACTGTTGAAAAAAAAAGTTCCCAAGGAAAGCCAGCACGACACGTTGGAGTACCACAAGAAAAAAAATAGGGGCCTCCTTTGCAGGATAAATAACCTGGATGAAGAAGTTATAAAGAAGAGTCAGCAGTTGGAAGAACCCGTGGATGCTTCTGATGCTTACATTGAAAAAGTTCTCGTGCATACTGACCGTATTCAGAAAATTGGCTCGGCTGATTCGCCTCTAAGATACGGTGCTCAGCGTGCTGGACGTGCTGGTGCTCTTCTCAATACCAAGGCTATCGCCACTGATCTCGCTCGCCATTCCGTGGAGATGATCAACAACATCAAATCTATCAGAACAAATCTCAATAATAAGGATGGTACTGAAAATGGAGAATCTTCTGGATGTTATGATTCAGATACACATCGCCTTTACTCTGACATCAATGACTTCGATTCCGACTAGCATCTTTATGATTCAGACGACTACGGCTCGAACTGAGAAATGTCCACCTGCTGCCTATTACTAGCTTGCCACCTCTGTTTAAATCGGGTGTAATAAAGTACCTACTTGGTTCTATGTATGCCAAACTTGTGTCGACTTTAACTGTCTGATTACCTATCTGTCTATTTCATCTTATTCTACCTGTTAATTCCCCTATTTTCTATATGTATGCGATGGTAGTAGTAATTGAATATGTCTAAAATAAGAGCTTGCTAATTAGTTATCAGGGTTGAAAAAATATTATATTTCGCTTCAGAAGCTGTTCAAAGATGTTGTAGTTTGTTGGATATCAAACAACTATGCTATCAGCCGTAATGCAACCTATGTCATCTCTTTGTTATTCTACTCCAGTTTCATCTGAATCTTTTGATGACTTAAGCCTTTAAATCTTGGGGCTTATGTTAGCAGCGATTCAACAGTTAAGAAAAATTATTTTCATTACTGCTAAACAGGTGCGAGACTCACGGGATCGTGCGCCAAGGCGCACCACAAAATCTAGTAAGTAGGAATGGCTTGTGCTACTGCCTTAATTAATACTTCCCGAGCGCTTTGAGACATCAAGCCATCACCCCAAGCAAGGAGGTACTGACACAGACGTGATGACAGATTTTCAAACCTCCCTTTGTGCATTCTGCCATCTGGCATCGGTAACCTAGGTACTTGTCCTCGACGTTCTGATTTGCAACTTGCAAGATAGCCCCAATATTATATTGAGTATTTTGAGAACAAGAGTTACTGAATATAATCGAACACTTAGACGGGTTGATCAGCTGCCCGGTGCCATTAGCATACACCTCAATTACTTGCTTCACATGCAGCGCCTCCTCATCCGAAGCACGAAAGAACAATAAAGTATCATCGGCAAACAAGAGATGAGACACCCCCGGTGCACTCCGACACACCTTAATTGGAGAGATCCCATTAAGCTCAACTTCCTTACGAAGAAGAGACGATAAACCATCAGCCACAAACAAAAACAAGAAGGGAGATAGAGGATCCCCTTGTCTGAGCCCTCGGGTAGGAGAGAATGCTTCCAATAAGGTTTTATTGAATTTTATTGAATATCTCACCGTGGTAACACATACCATAATCCATTGTATCCACATATGAGAAAACCCCATTTTTTGCATTGTAGACTCCAACAAGGACCAGTCCACTCTGTCATAGGCTTTAGATAAATCTAACTTGTAAGCACAAAAATCAGAATTTGCAGACTGTATTTCTGTATTTTTGTTAATGATTATTAATATATTGATGGAATTTCGCAACCTTCGAACCGCTTTTCCTGCACATAGTGGATGGATGATCTAAGTATCTCCGCACCCCATGTAAAATTAACGAACATAGTACGCCGCGGATTTTTAGGGCATGACCCAATGACAACTTGCCATGTGGCAATGAAAAAGTGGCGGTTGTCATCGACGGTCCACCGAAAGATCGAACTATTACCGATACATTCGCTTCGAGCTATATACACTTTTAGTCTCACATCTTGTATCGTAGGAGCACTTTAGTCCCACATCTTGCAAAATGAGCAAACCTAGTCCCACAACTTGCATCCTTAGAATATTTTAGTCCAATTTGATTAAATTTTAGCAAGTTTGTTAAATTCGTCCATAATTTTTTTTAAACAATCCCTATATATTTTCCTCTGGCATTTGTGTCTTTGGTGCGGACAGACCCCCACCTGTCAGTACAGATTATACAAATAAAATAGTTAAAACAGGCGTCAAAGGGACTTGAACTCAAAACCTTTGGGTAGCTAAACACAACACAATCCATTACGGCAACAGATACTATTGGTTAAATAGTAGGACGTAATTTCTTATATAACATGAAAGCACACATCGGACGATAAAAAATGCTACTAAAAGTATCAAAAACAACTTTTAAAATATATATATATATATATATATATATATATATATATATATATATATATATATATATATATATATATATATATATATATATATACACACACACATGTGGGCAATGATGTATGGATTTTTATTATGCAAAATTTCAATCCAACTTATTTGTATTGGCTACACACAAAAAAAGACAATTCTAACTTGATTTGAAGGTGCACATTTTGCAAACCTAGCTCTAATTTTTTCTTTTCTATGTAATCGAGAATACAAATCATTTCGGATTGAAAATTTGCATCTCTTTTTTTAGATTTTTTCACGACTTTAGAACAGTACTTTTGAGAATTTCCATTTTGCCACGCCGCCGAAGGACCTCGGGTGCGCCGCCGCAGCCGCACTCTTCCTAGCAGGTCACCGGCCAAGGCCTGAGCGACCCCGCCAGAAGCAGCCCCTCCGCCGCACTGTCCTGGGACCACGTGCCTGTCGCGCCGTCGCCAGACGAGTCCATCGTCAACTCCATGTCGCATCGCCGCCAGCAGCGCCACCCCGCGATGGCTCTCCAGCACCGGGTAGAGGAAGTTTCGCCGCCTTCGGACCGCTCGGACTTTGCCGGGCGGCGGCGGGATAAGAGGGGAGGAGAAGGGATGGGGCGGCGGGAGGTAGGGTTAGCGTCTCCCTCGCCCTCGCGAGGGGCGACACGAGCGAGGTGGGAATCCCTCTGTCGTCAGACAACACGCTAGCTAGCTTAACAGGCATGAAACAAGAAAGTTATGTATATTAAAGCATGCGAAGAGTGAAGTGAATCTTGATTGAGTGAGTGTATACGCACGGGCTACATGTAATTCTTTATTTTGGATATTAAAAATATTGTTTTAAAGTTGTGAAAAATTCTAAAAACGATGCAAATTTTCAATCCAAAATAATTTTTGTATTCTGGGCTAGATGAAAAAAAAACAAAATTAGAGATGTAGGTTTGCAAACTATGCGCCTTCAGATCATGTTAGAATTGTATTTTTTTTTTGTGTAGCCCAATACAAATCAGTTGGGTTGAAATTTTGCATAATAAAAATCCTTACATAATTACCCACATGTATATATATATTTTTAAGATGTTTTCAATACTTTCAGTTGCATTTTTACCGTACGTGTGTGTTTTTATGTTATATAAAAGAATTACATCCTTCTTTTTAATCAATAGTATCTGTTGCCGTAGTGGCTTGTATTGGTGTTTAGCTATACATAGGTTTTGAGTTCGACTTACGTTCTGGAGTTTTAACTATTTTATTTGTACCTGTACTGACATATGGACCTATCTGTCCGTGCTAGGGACACAAACGCCAGAGAAAAATATGTAGGGATCATTTTGAAAAAAATATAGACAAATTTAGTCAAACTTGCTGAAATTCAATCAAATTAGACTAAAATGTTTTAAGAATGCAAGTTGTGGGACTAGTTTTGCTCACTTTGCAAGATATGAGACTAAAACACTCCTACAATGCAAGACGTGGGACTAAAAGTGTATATAGCTCATTCGCTTCACTTAGTAACTTTCTGAACTGTTCACTCCATTCGCTTCACTTAGTAACTTTCCAAACTGTTCACTCAATATAATTTTCCAAATGAACAGAGCCAAAATTATTTGACAAATAATTCGACTTCCAAATTCTTCTTTAAACGTGCAGCCAGCCTATCCATGTCATTAGACGAACCCCAGGAAAAGGGAGGAGTTAAAGTCACGGATTAGATGGATGGATGACTTGAGCTATACTTTTTTAGAGAGGTCGGGATCCTGCACTATGGTTTTATCCAAAAGCATCGATCAAGCCAATGTTTGCACTCCATTTTTCAGAGCCGCGATGCAGTACTACTGTGTTGACGAAATTGTAGACAGTCTGACATAGAGATAATAACCACACACAGCAGCGATATGCTATCTTGTGAAAGCAACCAAATTTTCTGGAGTGGAGGCCTTTGTGTGCTCCTCTTGCAGATCATCTGGAACCGGCGGGGGCAGGCTCAACAGCGTGGTAAACCTGCAGGTTTCAGCAGCAGTAGCAGCAGCTGTGGTTTTCTCTTTCCGGTCGCCTATGACTTGATAGCATAAAACTATCATTTTGTATGTCAAATTTTCCATTTTATACCAGTCGCTCTCGAAATCGCAAAACGATACCATATTTAACTCTAATTGTAGCAATGTGCATCGATTGCACTCTAATAGCGAATTGACACTACCTAAGACGCGCGGGCCCACCTGTCATGCTGACGTGGCAGCGTGAGACGGCGTACCGTGTGCCGTTTTGCATGCAGGTCCTCAAGTTTTGATAGAAAATTACGCAGAAGTCCCTGACACTATTAAAACCTTCATAACTTTTGAATACGAATTCAAATGGAAAAAGTTTAAATACGAAAAGTGCTCAGAATTGTTTGTATCTTTTTTTACAAACTTTATTTATTATTTTATATAATTAAAATATACAAAAATATAAAAAATATTCTATTAATTATAAGAAATTATTTTATTAATTATACAAAAACTTTGGAAATTCATAACTTTAACTATATAAATCCAAATAATATAAATAATATGTCCAAATTTATTAGAAAATTCAAGGAATCCATTTTTTATATTTATAATGCATGAATCATAACCATTCCTCTCGGATATTTTGATTATGCAAGTAATTATAATAATAAATGTGTGCCGTTTTATTTATTTTACTAACCATATATAACGCCATGTGCTAGTAGTAGCGGCGAGAAAAAGAAAGAAATTGTATAAGTAGCGCGTGCGTGTGCAGGAAAAGTCGTCACGTGTCAGAGTCAGGAAGACGCTCGCACGTACATTACGTACGTCGGCACCCACTGCACCGACTAATAAAATATAAGCAAATAAACCAGCAGCCACATCCATGGCGCGATCAACCCACGCGCTGCTGCTCCTCCTCGCCGTGGCCGCCGTCGCGGCGGCGTCCTGCTCCTCGGCTGCGGCTGCAGGCCTGGAGGTTGCCGAGGTGTGCAAGGGCACCCCGTACGTTGAGCTGTGCAGCGCGACGGCCGGGAAGCAGGCGTCGCGCTACCCGACCGTGGACGCGCTGTCGGTGCTGAGCATGCAGGTCGATGCCTTCTCGAAACGCGCGGCGGCGGCGCGCCTGCACGCGATGAAGATGGCCGCCGACTCCGCCTCGACTCCAGGGGCGGTGAGGGCGCTCAAGACGTGCGACACCCTCTACTCGGACGTGGAGAACAACCTGGGCGCCGCGCGCCGCGCCATCGGATTCAAGGACGCCGTCACCATCCGCGCCATGATGGGCATGGCGCAGCAGGACATGCATGTGGCATCCCGCAAAACCACTACTAGAAAATCGCGTTGTTTTTGTGCATTGCATCATCATGACCGCATGCTCATGTCATCATGCCACATTGCATTTGAGCATCGTCATCATCTTGCATTTGCTTGTATAAAACTATTTGCAGAAAAACCTGTTTGTGTTTTCTAAACGCCCCGTCTTTATTCAAACACAAAACCCCGGGTCTCCGGATTATTTTGTTTTATCTGCTATCGGTTTGCAAAAGCCTTGTTTTAAACAAACAAATTTTTTAATTATTTTTAGTGGGGCAGTCGAACGGGCTGATTCGACCCGAACGACCACCCCCGGAATAAAATCGGTCCACCACACCAGCCCCTCTAAATTCCTAGTCTACCCAGACCTAACCTACCCAGCCCCTCTCCACCTCACCCCAACCTATCCTATGTCGCCACCTCACCCTCATCCCTCCTCCCCACCACTCATATGCTGCCAACTCACCCCCAAACACCCCCTCTCCTTTTTCCTCTCTCTCTCCTGAACCACCCAACACACGCACCCCCCACAGCCCCAACCCGCTGCCCCCGGACCCCACCCCGGCCCCACTCCCACCGAAACCCCCTGGCCCCGCGCTCACCCTCTCCCTCCCCCGCGTCCGTCTCCCTCCTCTAGCCCCTCTGCCTCGCGCCCTTCCTCTCCTTCTCCTCCGCCCGCTCCGGCGCCGCCGCTCCCCTCCTCCCTCCTCTCTGCTCCGCGGTCTCTCCCCCTCCCCAGCCTCGCCGGAGCTTCCCAGCCTCCCCTCTGCGCCTCGCCCTACCGCTCGCCCCTCCCCCCTGAGCGCCGCCGCCGGCCTCACCTGCCGCCTCTCCCCTCACCCTCGCCGACCTCCCGCGCGCCGCCCCGCCAGCCTCGCCTCCAACCACCCGCGCGCTCTGCCGCGTCCTCCTCCCAGCGAGCTCCGCAGCCGCCTCCTCCCGCCGGCGCCCGCGCGGCCCCTCCAGCCCAAGCTCGCCGTCGGCCCTCCGACGTCCGCCGCGCGTCCTCTCCTCGCCGGCCCGGCGCTCCCCGCGGCCGCCCCACCTCGTCCTCCGCCCCTCGCCCCGGCGCCCCTCTGCAGGCCCCCCCCGCCATGGCCTCCACCGTCTGCCTCGCCACCCGCCGGTCCGCCCCACCCCGCCGCCGCGTGGTTCCGGCCGCCACGCCCCTCGCCCTCTCCGGCGCGTCCTCCGGCCGCCGAGCCGCCTCCTTCCAAGCCCGCCTCCGCCCCGCTGTTCTCCAACCCCGGCGTCGGCCCCGCCACCGAGCCGCGCCCCGGCCTCCTTCCTCCGGCAGACTACCTTGCTGTCTGTACGCGTGTATGTCTATGTGCTTGCGCGTGTTCTCCAGCGTGTACGGGTGCTGGTGCAAATGCAAGGCCGACCCGGAGACCGACAAAACCCCCGTCAAGCTCTACTACACGGAACATTTGTTCGAGGCCGCGAACCCGCAAGAACTTCATCATCGAAAGCGAAGACCGTACCGAACCGATGACTCTCGACGAACCTCTGGCAAGATCTTCGACATGGCCAAGATCCACCGCAATCGAGTCCGGCACCGACAACCGACAACCTCAACATATGACGCCAAGGTCTTCTCCTCGGAACGACGAGTGCTCCTTCCTGGCTTCGAAGCTCGACCCCCGTGGACCTACATGATCTCCCTCACGGATACGACAAGTACTCCCTCGAGGACGTCGAGTACTTCACCCCGGACACCGAAACCCTGGACGACAAGTTCTCCTCCCGGACGCCGAGCTCGCCGAGAACCCGAATGCGACAAGATCTGCCCCGTTGTTCGAGAATGTTCCCGTCGATACCGATCCGCCGAACCCTGAACCCTGAGACCGACCCCGAACCCCGGAACCCCAAGTTCGTCGAGACCCCCTAATATGTGAACCCCTTCCCGAAACCCTATTTTATAATATAATCCAACTTGTTGCATATTAAGTTGTTCATGCATGCATCCTTGTCTGTGGTTTGGGGGCCTTATGCCGATTCACCATAGAATTAAATATGGGGCCCATATGCGGGCAAATCTAGTCTCATATTGGCCTCATTTAAATTTGTGTAGCGAACCCGGTGCTATCTTTTTTGCCATGTTAAGACAACATTTAAATTGCGGGATATCTAAACAACTTGAACCACTTAAATAGTTGTCGGGACCCCGGTTCCGCTTAATATGACCTAATTGCATCGCATAATTACCATGCCATACATCATACATGCGTCATGCCGAATTTCTACCGTAGTATTAAATACTGCATCCGGTGTTTATTCTAGTGTTTTGCTTCTTCGCGGATAAGGCCGTTGAGTTGATGCGAGTGTCGACCCGATCTTCGGTTGAACCTTCGACAATGTTTTCAGGCGAGCATCTCCCTCTTTCTACCTATCTTACTTTTATAGTATTTATTCCCTCCTGTTGATCTATTGCTATCTGTGTTGCGATGCTCTAGTTTTCGTACCCGAGATATCCCTTGCAGCCTTATATTGCCTTGGACACCTCCTATTACCTGTTGTTTGGTAGATAGTTGGACTTGCGCGTCGTAGTCGCTTGCTCAAGTGCTGTTGCGTGTCGTCAAGTGCCACAGTTGTTGGTGTATGGCCGCATGTTGATGTTGGAGATGATCATGGTTTTACTTTTCGTTCACTTTAATTCCTGTTTAACAACTAAAATTGAAGTAAGTAAGCAGAGGCATCGGTGGGTGATAGATAACATTTGGTTTCCGACCGCCCACTTGTGTCCCGTAGGACCCCGAGTACTTGATACCTGTTCCTTGATTTATCGCGCTATCCACATACGGGGAATTATGGGCCCCCCTTAGCCAGAGCTTGATTCAGTCTTATTTCTTGGGGCCACAAACTAGTTTGAGGTTTTATTTACGATCCTGTACTTATGCCATGTTTTACTGCTTTCTTTACGATTGTGCGAGGAGCACACTGTACTGTTTAGGTAAGCGGAGTGTTTTCGCGGTATCGACAAGCCCCGTTTGGGGTTCCCAGTCGTTTACAGCCATTGACGCAAACCTTGAGTCCGTCTCGGAGCTAGCTTACTTCGTTGCGGGTCTACTCAATGGGGTGGCCCCCTGAAATATTTCTGAATCCTGTGATTGCTTTGTCGTGAAAGCCTCGTTGGGTTTTGATTTGGTTTTTCCGAGGTTGATCGTGTGTGTGTTGCTATTTGTGCACCCCGGCCGGGTTAAAACTTTCTGAAAGCCGTGTCCGCGGTTATGGACGACTTGGAGCACAGTATCTCGATCATAGACAACTATAACTAAAGTAGTGCTATAAATTTGACTTTATAATGACTAGTAATCAGCTTCACTATAATGGAATGGCTAAATAAAACTGCCCACAATTGCTTGTTTGGGTGTCGCTTGCGACCATTGTATCTAACTAGTAAGTATTGCAACTACAACGGAATGGCTAAATAAAAGTACCAACAACTGCTGGGTTTTTGGGTTATCTCATGCTAATTGGACCTGACTAGTAAGTGTCGCAACTATCACGGAATGGTTAACTAAAACGGCTCACTGTTTATTTTATCAGGACGATTATCTACACCTGACTAGTAATTGCTGCAACAATAACTGAATAAATAAAACTGCCAACTGTGTGAGTTCCTCGGTTGACTTCCTCGTTTGGTATCGAGGGGGAAAACACCAGGATGGGTTTGTTTGGCGTTAGTATCAGTTTGGTTCCGAATAGGTCTTTTTTATCCCTCTCTGATAACCGATAGTTGTATCGAGTCTCTAAAGGTTGTTTAGTGCATGCTGCCGCTGCCGCTTCAGTCCACCATACCTATGTAGGCGAGGACCGCCGAATTCTAGTCTCGCCGTGTACTGGCCTCAGTACTGACGCTCCTCTTTTTTATTTGCCCTTTGTCGGCACCCCTTTTGTTTAAGCAGGTTTTGAGATCGACGTCGTTAGCAGGGTTACCCTTCCGGCTTGGCCTGGGCAGGGTTATGGACATCATTGGTTATTCTTCAGGGCTCTTAGCCCCATTTGCATCTTGTCCGTAGTCGGACGCTCTATCGTTTTAAAGGTGATTTGGATCTTTGTAATGTATATCTGTAATCTTGACTCATGGAGTCGTGTTGTATATATATCTGTTCTGTGGGTCCCATCGAGGACTGTTGTGTAATGTTATTACTTCGTTTTCCACCCGCACGAAAGTGCCTGGTGAGCACCTTTGAATCGTTTCTATGCGGGTTTGGCGGGAATCGCTGAAACTTGCATAGGTCCGATTCTGAGGGTGTTACAATGCAGAACTGCGACGAGGAGTTCAGGAAGGAGGGCGCGGAGAACCCCATGACGCGCTTTGACCAGTCGCTGCTCAATATATCAGAGAACTGCCGCGCACTCTCCAACTTGATCTGATCTCCTACCTCGTCTTGAATCGGACGACGCGCGCCTAGCTACTACGACGAACGATCATCCGTTCGTCCACCTCAACTTAATTTACACTGCCGTTGACGCTGCTCACATTATTTGAATATTCGTCATGTACGTACGTGTTGTTTCTACTTATTATTTTCTTTCCTTTCATCACATCTTGTTGTTTACGGCCGAGACTTCTCGCAGGAATGTACAGTTTATATTTTCTCTTAAAAGAAGAATATATGGTTAGTAAAATAAATAAAACGGCACACATTTATTATTATGATTACTTGCATAATAAAAATATCCGAGAGGAACGGTTATGATTCATGCATTATAAATATAAGAAATGGATTCCTTAAATTTTTCTAATAAATTTGGACATATTATTTATATTATTTGGAGTTATATAGTTAAAGTTATGAATTCCCAAAATTTTTGTATAATTAATAAAATAATTTCTTATAATTAATAAAATAATTTTTATATTTTTGTATATTTTAATTATATAAAATAATAAGTAAAGTTTGTAAAAAAAGATTCAAACAATTTTGAGCACTTTTCGTATTTAAACTTTTTCCATTTGAATTCGTATTCAAAAGTTATGAAGGTTTTAATAGTGTCAGGAACTTCTGCGCAATTTTCTTTCAAAAACTTGAGGACCTGCATACAAAACGGCATACGGTATGCCGTCTCACGCTGCCACGTCAGCCTGACAGGTGGGTCCCGCGTCTTAGACAGTGTTAATTCGTTATTAGAGTGCAATCGGTGCACATTGCTACAATTAAAGTCAAATATGGTATCGTTTTGCGATTTCGAGAGCGACTGATATGAAATAGAAAATTTGACGTACAAAATGGTAGTTTTATGCTATCAACTCGTCGCGTGTGGTTTGCATGCACATGCCAGTTGCCGCCGTGGCTCCGCTGCAAAAGGCACTTCCGTTATATATACACACAACATTCGCTGGAGGCCTGCAGCGTCGCGCCGAACTCGCCAGCTCCGTAGACATACACAACACAACGCATGTGAAGCACAGGCACGAGACCGTAATCATTTTGTTCTCAGATAATGGCAGGTCCTCCATTGAGCCGCAGCCGCTCGCTTCCGCGGCGCCTCCTTCTCTTCTGCTTCTTGGTCTCCTGCATTGCGCTCGCGACGCGCACCGCCGACGCCAGCCGGCGTGACCTCATCGGCATCAGCATCGGCGGTGGCGGGGGGATCAGCATCGGCATCGGCGGCGGCGGGGGCAGCTCGCCGTCGCACCAGCAGCCGCCATCGCCGCCGTCGTCGTCCGAGCCGCAGGCGTGCGACTTCGAGAACGAGCGGATATACAGGGCGTACCTGGTGATCCAGAGGTTCAAGAACACGATCACCAGCGACCCGCAGGGCATCACCCGCAGCTGGACCGGCACCGACGTCTGCGGCTCCTACAAGGGCTTCTTCTGCGAGTCGCCGCCCAACGTCAAGGACCGGGCCCTCGCGTCCGTCGACTTCAACGGCTACATGCTGCGGTCCGCCAGCGTGGTCGGGTTCGTGGACGCGCTCCCGGACCTGGCGCTCTTCCACGCCAACTCCAACGACTTCGGCGGCCTGGTGCCCAACCTCAGGGCGCTGCAGTACTTCTACGAGCTCGATTTCAGCAACAACAAGCTCGCCCCCTGCACGTTCCCGACGGACGTGCTGGGGCTCACCAACGCCACCTTCATCGACATCAGGTTCAACAGGTTCTACGCCGACCTGCCGTACGGCCTCTTCTGCTCCTTCCCGATCGTGGAGGCCATCTTCGTCAACAACAACCAGTTCTCCGGCAGCCTCCCGGCCAACCTCGGCGACTCGCCCGTCAACTACCTCTCCCTCGCCAACAACAGGTTCACGGGGCCTATCCCGTCGTCCATCGCCCGCGCCGCCGGCACGCTCCTGGAGGTGCTCTTCCTCAACAACAGGCTCAGCGGCTGCCTCCCCTACGAGCTCGGCCTGCTCGCCAAGGCCACGGTCATCGACGCCGGCACCAACCAGCTCACGGGCACCATCCCGGCGTCCTACGCGTGCCTAAGGAAGGTGGAGCAGCTCAACCTGGCGGACAACCTCCTATACGGGGTGGTGCCCGACGCGCTCTGCCGCCTCGCCTACGACGGCGGCCACCTCGCCAACCTCACGCTCTCCGGCAACTACTTCACGGGGCTCGGGGCGTGCTGCTGGGACCTGCTCAAGAACGGGAAGCTCAACGTCGACCGCAACTGCATCCCGTACGCGCCCAACCAGCGGTCGCACCAGGAGTGCGCCGGGTTCTTCCACAGGACCAAGATGACGTGTCCCGTCAGCACCCACGTGCCGTGCTACCACAAGAGCTACGGTGTCGACGCCGGCGCGGAGGAGGCCAAGGCCGCGGCGGAGGAGTACAAGTACCGGACCTACTCGGCGCTGAAACCGTGATATGGGTCCAAGTTTCTCTCAGACGACGGCGACAGGCGAGGGCACACGTAGATGCATGCATGTGTCGAAAGAAATTACTAAGAGAAAATGCACTGTGAGTCTCGTGAACGCACGCGACAAGACGCAGCTGCTTGTTGGCTAATTGCGATGATTGGTTTGTGTTGATATTGTTTGTCGTTTCTACTTTCTATAGTTATACTTATATATGTTCCCTTTCTCATACTAGCAGCAGCACATTGCGAAGAATCTTCTTCAGTCGCTGATGATTGGTCGGGTGCGGCAATGGTCGGGCGCTAGGCTGATGGTGTTCGTGCGCGCGGCCTCTTTTGATTTCCTTTTGTTGCAGCCAATACTTGGAACTTTCATCTTTGATGCTTTTGCTCCTTCTTGTAATCATTGTCGTGGCTCGTGTTCGCAGCTTCATTCTCTAAGTTCCCTTTTCTTATCTAACGATTCAGGAAAGTGTAACTGAATTTTAGTGAAAATTGCGAACTTGCAATAATTTTCTAGAAAAATGCACCTAGGTTGAAAAGTGCAACTAAAGTTCAGTAAAAAAAGATGTATGTGCAATTGCAGTTAGTGAAGAGTGGAACTTGCATTTTCCTTGAAAAAAAATGCAATTGGGAGGACGTACCTTCCTCTGCAACGACAAGCTCGAGGTCCATGTTGTCGCATACGATCTTTGTGGATCCCTTCCGCATCATTGCTGCATTATATAAGGTGACGGTGGAGCGAGAAGGGCACCACCACCAAGGCCACCTTCTTTCCATATCGATCTCACAACAATGTTGAGACACCTTCGACGTTATGCTGCGAGGTGTTGGTGAAGCCTCAAGCGGCGGGTTGGGAATATTTTGGTGAGAAACAAGGTTGGCTTTACGATAATGAATTTGTAGAGGAGTTTCGTTGGATCGTGAGGTTGTGGATGGCCACGGCATAGATAGCTGAGGGCAACAGGTCAAGAAGTCACTGTTTGCTTAATGGAGAGAGAGAGAGAGAGAGAGAGAGAGAGAGAGAGAGAGAGAGAGAGAGAGAGAGAGGAGGGTAGAAGGAAAAAAAGGTTAGTTGGAGCCCACATAAGTGCCAACAAGTGGACCTCCTCTGCTAGTTTTGCTATCAAACCGTGAGAATTGGCTAATTTAGGTTCTGTGTGAAAGATTAATTCACAAGTTGAGGTTTTGTGAAAATAAAGATCAAAAGGTTGTGGCAAACTAATATAAGGGACTTCAAGGTGTGGTTTTGTGTAATTAAATTTAGTATATATTGTGCCAAAAATTTGGCTAGGTTAGTACATGGTCACAAAAGTGGAGAATCTAGAATGAAAATAGAAGGTGTGCTCAAAGTCTAAACCACTAGGCTATATCGACGAACGAGAACTATTATTGGTGTATAGTGGAAATAAAAGGAGGCATCCACATGACTCACTTTGATTTAAATGCGGTGTGTTCTCGACCTTGAGGGAATCTATTCCATGCAATCTATGTAAAGGAACAATAGATATATGTATTGCCAAAATTTTGCTAATTCCTAATACTCTAAGATTTCTTTAAGTATAAGTTGATCTCACACAGCATTTTCCAAGCAAGCAGTATATGAAGAAAGTGGGACTAGAACGACCAAGAACAGGCAATAATTAGACTTCCTCATCAGTTGTTTGTCTTGGAATTAGGTACCATCGGGCTCATGGACTATGCACTCACAAAAGATTCAATCCGTCTTGTAGGTAGAGGTACCTTCTAAACATGCACCGTGGTTTAAACACCAAAATGCAACTTCAGTTGATTTAGTGAAAGTTCTAACTTGAACACGTGTAACATGGGGTCAAATACATAAAGGCACCACACTCGTGGTACCTAGAAAAGATTAGGAAGACTTTTTTTTATGAAATATCACTGATGTGTTCAAAATCAATCAACATTACAAAGAGGACCAAAAGTAATAAAAGTTACAAATATATCATTGGAACACCTTGCCAAGGATACAAACCGAAGGCTCGCCGCCGTTTTCGCAGCCAGCCAAAACTTGCCATAGTAGAGCTTGTTGTAACAGACAGACAGGAAGACGACGAGCTAAGACCACAAAGGACCAGCGCACCAAAGCAGCAACTATCACCAATGATGACAACCGTAGATCGGAAGAGACTGACCTGAAATCACACAATGAACACAAAAACAGATCGGATCCCACGAGATCCATCGGACACACGAGTTCACACACCCTCCGTCAATTTTAGATGCACCATCGGAGTGGGGATGGAACAGAAAGGACCTTATTCTGACTTCAGAATGTAGCTGCTGCTTCAACATCCCAAAGAAGACACTAAAAAAGGCTAAATAAAGAACAGAAAACTCTGGCCGGAGGCCATGGTCCGCTATACCTTCAAGGCCCCAAGGACACTGGAGGCGGAGCGGACTAGCAACGTCATCAACGAGAGGGACAGAACCCTAGATAGATTTTGTTGTCGCCTCCATGATCGCCTTATTTTCTTCACATACTAGTTCGGTTTCGTGTGGACAAACCACATCTAATGGATCTTCCACACTTGGATACATTTTGTATTTTGAATTTTCTATGAACCCTCATACCTAAATTCAATGTTTTTTTAATCCTAAATTCAGTGTTTGAGTAGCACATATCAAACATATTGTAATATACTTAACGTCTTATAATATGAAATGGAGGTAGTAATAGATAGATTCACAAGGCATGGACTGCACCACACATGAACCAAACATGTCTGAATTTGACCTAGCCTTGCCACCTAGTCTCTAATTTTTATTGTCCTTCAGTGCACAAAACACATGCTTCCTCCCTTTTCCTCCACCATGCAGAGGCATATAAATCCCTGGACTTTGGGTGCAAGCAGTTGGAGTTGGTAGAATTGGATACATTCAGCTAATATTGTTGGAGATCTAGCAATAGGATTTGTGTTGCATAAGTGTGCCATGTAATCTCTATTATGTTTAGATGAGCTTTTCTCTAATTCTCTTTCTCGTAGAACTCTTCATAAAACTTAATAATAAAATGCATGTGTGCAAGGTCGGAGTGTTTTCCCTTTCAACAATAAACTAAAATTGAAGTTCACCGGCAATAAATCATAATCCTTCCATTCACTATTATAAGTCCTTGTGGATATTTCTATGCGGACTACATACAAACCAAAATTAATGTAATGTAAGTTATGCTAAGCTACAAAGAATCTACATGTGACCTGGATCAAAATCAGGCGATGCTTGTGTACATTATTTGTTGAAATTTGTGGATATATATTATTTGCTCGGGTATTAAGCCAAACCCATTTTTCACTCGAGGACAAACGATGACTCATTGATGCATGTTACAAACACTATTTCCATGTGACCATATATGAAGCAAACCCTGCTTATGGTAAGCACCATTGGGCACGTCGACCACGACAAATCATTGATGCGACTTCCATGGTGCTGATAGGGGCGGCCATATAAGGAATGGTGTGCTCAAAGGTTTCAAAAAGTCATGTTGAGATTGAAATCGATATGCATAAGAAACAGTAAGCGGCTATCTTCGGGTACGTTCACAATGGAGGGGGAGATGATGATGTTTCATGACATGTGCGATTAAGGTTTAGTTTGCGTGGAGTTTTCCACCCCGAAATTGTGTGCATGACATTTGTGAGCTAGTTGATCGATATAGTGCAACATTCTTTTCCTCTGTTGTGACTCCTTAATTATAGTGGCAGGGTTTTGTTTATTTTTTATTTTACTTTACTTTTTTATTTTGTTTATGTGCATCCTTAGTGTCTCGACTAGTTCTTGGCATTATGTTGTTGCTGGAGACCGCGTATAATTGGTATCTTCTAGATATTAATATATTTCCTTATCAAAAGTAAAATGAAGCAAACATGGTTTATAAAAAAACCCAGATAATACATTGAAATAATTGACAACAAACTAATGTTTAAGACAAACTATTGAGGGGGAGAGCAAATCTAAGAACAAAGCTCTTGTTGAGACCCGTTTACTATATAATTTATTTTTGATTGCATCTAAGCAAGACAATGTTGTTCTGTAACCTTTATTAGGATATTTAATAGACATCCACATTCTAAAATCTTCTATCAAGATATATATAAAGTTACTAGAATAGATGCAAATAAATATACATATGTGCATTCCGTATTTTCATCCATTTATTATTTACTTTAGATATTCAAAATTAGGTTTAGTGTATTGCACCAATCTATGAAAATAAAATACCTTCAAGGTAAATTTTAGTTCTACTTAGTATTGTATTCGTAACAATAGACATGTGAATTGTAATAGTGTACATTAAGCTAATATTATTAAATGTCAGTAATGCCACTAAATACAACAAAACAAACATGATTAAATTGGTTGTTAATGTTATTTGGTTATTACATAAAAATTACCAATTAAAATTTATTGACAAACTTGTCTATAAAGAGTATAAATGTTTAGTATAAATATGTGATGTCCACATATTGGTAGATCAGTCCTCTTGTTGGCTATAAGAAAGTGACACGTCATATATAACCAACTCTATAACTAATATTTACAATAGTTGGCTACAAAAGCATACTACTTAATCAATACGTGGTCCACATGTCACTCTCACAAAATGCCTAGGAGCATGTGCTAGAGCTAGCTATTAACTTAGAGACCGCTTATATTCTGTCTCCTCTTCTCTCTCTTTCACCTCACCTAAATTATATTATTTTATTTCTTATAACCAGCTGGCTATACCCTATTATACTTGCTCTTAGAACTACTAATACCTTGGTCTAAAGAGAGTGATTTTGATGGTCACGGTGCCCCATGCGCACGTTCTGCCTGCCTTTGATAGGTTTTTGATTGAATCTTTGTAATTATATTCCTCATGTGGTCCTCACCCTACACGTGTTTCAATAATTATTGGCTGAGACTAGTTATCCAATCCATGACCGTTGTCTTGTTCACGCGCGTGTCTTTAGTTTTCGCGCCAGCTAGGTTGGTCTGCGTGAGAGAAACCTAGCTGCCCTCTAATATACGGTTCGATGCATGTAAAGTGACATGAACCACATTAAGGAGAAACACATGTAGAACAATAAAACAACCACGTCAAAAGGTGTCCATCATGCAAACATTATGACACACACTAGTACATTTTTTGGTGGGTTGAAGTTACACGGTTTGGTCGTGTAGCTTGAAAGCAGCAGAGTTCCCTCTTGGTAGCATAGGCTCAGATGTTGTATAATCAGAGTACCAAAATCTACACTTTCTCGCTTATGCTATCCGATGATTATCATCTTTCATGCAATTCATGGGATGCAATAACCAAGTTTAATCGAAGGAAACTCTAAATCAAATATTGAAAGGAAATAACCTCTATTTCTAATTCCTATGTTTGGATGTGCATGGAATTTGCTGTTGAAATCAAAGGGTGTCCGCTAGTTCCAAATCATTTTTGGATGTACAAACCATGAAATTTAATGTTTTATTGAGTTTTGACAATATAAACTTATTTACATGTATAGAAAATAGTATGTGCATACTTCATGTTTATATATTATTTTCACACATAATAAAATTAAATAACATGAAGAAAGTCACGATGCCGACAACAATAACAACAACAACAACAACAACACAAGTATAATAATTTTCAAGTACGTATGCCAAGCATGACACAAAATAGTTTTCAAGTACCAACAACAATCACAACATGGATACTAATTTTGTCTCTAGCAAATAGCATAACAAGTGGATAGTTTATGTCTCTTACACATAGCACACACATAACACAAGTGGACATTTTATAAACAACAAACTGCATAGTAGTTCATAACAACAACCATTCATCATAGCAACCATCAAGGCATTCTCGAGGAACACCATGAATGCTTCGAACAAGCGCTCATTGAAGATCAACTTCGCATAAGCTGTTACCATATGAGAATCCCCAAGCCATGTACTTTCTGGAGTGCGTCAAGGATTTCAGTTGGAGGGGTTACCTTTGGTATAGGAAGTGGTTGATTGTCTCCAAAGCATCATCAAAATATGTCCTCATCTGACCATAATGCACAAGATAGCATCACCAAACGTCTGCCTCTTCTGAGGCACCTTGGGACATTATTCATCAACCAGTATGTCTTGTTCTTGAACACTCTTATCCCTTATCCTAGAACCTTCACCGGTCGCATGGTCTTTTGAATATAAAAAAAATTGACTACCAATGATTACATCGAAAGAGACTGTCCTAAAGTCACACCAATGAACACGAAAAATGACCGGTTCCCGGGTGATGAGGGGTAGCCTCGACAAATGTCCATTGTTATGGACTTAGGGATTCGTGGAAAAGAGAGCACTGGTGACAGGGGCGGAGCCAGGATTTAGGTATAGAGGGGGGCAAGCATACGCGAAGCCAAAAAAAAATCCCGGTGCTAAAATAAAGCGTCGATTTTTTGGGTGCTGAAGCAAATTGTAGGAACAATTCACTTGATATATCATTATTTGCTCCTGTTTTCCTCTTTAATTTTGAAGTACAATATTGTTGAGAATCCCTTTTAACTAATCGTATGCTAACTTGTATCCCTCTATTTAGAGTTTGTATAGATTTAGTTGTAACATATGACATATCATCAGACCTAGATTTAGGCCGTTGACTACCCGATTTCGCAATGGATATGGCCTTGTGGACGGTAGGTAGCCACTGGCGGCTGGATAATACACGACGACGATGCAACTGATAATAAACTGATATTTGTGTGGCTACTTTTTTAGAAATTTTTAATGGTTATCTCTTCTATCACAATTCACCAACGACCTGGATCCCAAAAAAAAAGCATTAGTCCATATTTGAGACTGAAGCAATTGGTGTAATATTGGCTATTTTGAACTAACCGATTGTAGCTAAACAGAAGGGAAAAGGAGATTAGACTAGACTAGACTAGCAATAATTCTATATGTTCACAGTATCTTGTTCTCATATACATACCTTGACTAATAATCTGGATGTGCCGCCCGACGGCAAGCGAGCAACGAAGTTCAGCGGACTGCGGACAGCCAACATAGTCGCCGACTCGCCGCTAGACAAGCTGGCCAATCAAGTCCCCTTGCCGCAAGATACTGCAGCGAACGAGCAGCGGCAGGGTCACATACCTTGCAGCAGCGAGATTGATCGATCAGATTGAGACGCGAGACTCGAGATGGAAACATGGTAACTGTAGGCGGAACGACCAGGCTTCCTGGATCGATGATTGACATGATGCTAGATGGGCTGTTTTAGTTGGGGCGATTGGCCTTTGGTGCGTACACAAACAGATGGATTTGGGCTTAGGTACAACTAATCAGGTAATGAGCACAGCAATTAGGCAAGACGTATACTTGATCCGCGGTATTTCCTTGAGGGGGGCGACACATTAGGGGGGGGTCTGACCCCTGCTCGCCCCCCTTGCCTCCGCCCCTGACTGGTGATTTCGTCAGTTGATCATACAAACAAGGGAGTCGATGTCGTCTGATTATGGAGAATATGATTACAAAGTTGTCGATTCGGTAGTTATGATCTAGCTTGCGGTGTATTGGTGTTTGATAGAAATATAAGGTTCCTCTCTGATGGCTCAGTTGATGTGGAGCCTGTTGGGAACCCCAAGAGCAAGGTGTGAAGCAGCACAGCAGCAAGTCTTCCCTCAGTAAGAAACCGGGGTTATCGAACCAGTAGGAGGAAGGAAACGTCACACAGGTGTTGCAAGCAAGGTGGAAACCACCACAACACAAACTCAAGACTTTGCCCCAACTAACAGTGAGGTTATCAATCTCACCGGTTGCTGTAACAAAGGATTAAACGTATGGTGTGGAAGATAATGGTTTGCAGCAAGTAAATAAGTAACAGTGGAGGATGTATCAATGGTAAAGATTGGACTGGGGTCCATAGTTCACTAGAGGTGCTCTCCTTAGATAAACAACATGGCATGAAGGGTAAACAAATTACAGCAGGGCAATTGACAGGAACTGAGCATGGCATAACAATGCAATACTAGACAAAAAGATCCTATGAGATTCGATTAGGCAATACAACAATACATAGACCGTCATCCAACTGCATCTATGACTAGAAGTCCACCTTCAGGTTATCATCCGAACCCCTTCCAGTATTAAGTTGCAAGCAACAGACAACTGCTTTAAGCAAAGTGTGTAAGGTAAACAATCCACTTGTTATATAAACAAGAGACCATTGTTTTCTCCCTAGTAGCAACAACACATCTACAACCTAAGAGATTTCTATCACTTCCCTTTGAAACTAGAGGCATGAACTCACTATCGAGCATAAATACCCCTCTTAGTGTCACTAGCAACTACTTGGACAAGATAGCTACTAACAATGGAGAGCATGCACGATCACAAACAACACAGACATGATAGTATCAAATAGACAAAACCATTAATCAATGTGACATAGTAATCTCAATATCCATGGGACCCCCGCAAACACAACATGCATGATTACAAATAGCTTAGATCTTGATCATTAACGGAGGTCACAAGATCTATACATGAAAGCACAAGGAGGATATACAACCATCTAGCTACTACATGGACCCGTAGTCCAAGGTGGAACTACTCATGCTTCATACCGGAGAAGAAGGGCTCCGGGATGATCTCTCCTCCGGCAGGGTGCCGGGAAGAACTTCAGATCCCCCCGATCTAGGGACAATGGTGGCAGCGGCTATAGAAGGTTTCATGGAGTTTTAATCGGGTGCCTAGGGTATCTACATCGGGGGCTTCTTATAGGCGAAGAGGCAAGGCTGGGAGGCGGCCGGAGGGCCCACACCCTACCTAGGAGCGGGGTGGGCCCACCCACGCCTAGGGGGTGTGGTGGCCCTGGCTCGCCTCTCCGTCTCCCCTCTTGACTTTGTGACGCCCACGGTAAAATATTGACTTTGGCTTTTGTCCCGTCCAATACCGAGAATATTGATTTTCTGCCTTTTTGGAACCAAAAACAGAAGTAAATAGGCAACTGGCACTGTGGCAACTTGTCAATAGGTTAGTTCCAGAAAATATATAAAAACACCTCAAAGTGTAGACAAACAAAGCAAAGTAGATATTAAACAAGCATGGAGCATCAAAAATTATAGATACGTTTCCGACATATCAAGCATCCCCAAGCTTAACTCCTACTCGTCCTCGAGTATGTAAGTGATAAAATAATAATTTTTGAGGTGACATGCACCGTCAAAACCAATATCAAACCATTTGCAAGCATTGAAAGCTGGGATCAAAGAACTCTAAACATGTGCATGAAAGATGGAGTTCTAACAATAAGACAAAGTAACTATGCATGCAACATGAAAGGCTACAAACAAAGATCATGAATAACATGCATTGAAAAACGTTTGTTTGTTTCACATACAGAAAACATGGCATAGTGGAATTCAGCTTGTCCCTTATAGAGTAGCAAATAGATGCACATGACACCTTCAAAGTTCATAAGTGTGACTAGATACAAATAGCACAAGAATAAGTAATATCACAATATGCATCAATCAATAAGTTTTGGGACACTACACATAGAATGACAACTATGCTCTCTTAATGGTGCCTAAAGGTAGAAGGTGGAGACTCAATACAATAGTGGAAGAAAGGCCTTTCATAATGGAAGCAGGGATTTCAAGTTTCACAAAGAGCTTCCAAAAATTATGATACTTGTTAGCTTTTAGCCCTCATTTCCCCTATCATAAGCATCTTGAAGTGATTAAGGTTAAAGTGAACAAACTATGGAGTATATGCTTGATAAAGTATAAGTTGGCAATCTCAAGTCCCTTGAATACGAGGGCCACACCTCATGCTACTCAACTTTAGTCACCTGTAAGTTCTTGTCATAGTAAGTACATGCGTATCATTGAGAACCGCCAACGGGATACCCCTTGCACATGATACGGGAGCTATCTCATAACAAAAATGACAAGGCAAGCAGACAATGAGCACCTCAACGATCTTTTTATTTACTATGTGCATAGCTTTTTATTGAGGATGCTTCACAGATAGCTCATTATGGTGATGCTGCAAGTTTCCACCATGATTAGGCATGGCTTAGGCTAGCGGCCTAGGCGTTTCTCTAACACAAAATACATAACTCCATGGACTTACAAGCTCTCTCTTTATTTCATACCGGTGACATCCATAGACAAAAGAGCATGATATCAACTGTGTACAAAGCACAAGTGCAATGTTGAAAATGTTCCCCGTGACAGCACGGTTCTGCTAATTCCAACGTATAAGTGCAAGCATATACAACATAGACGACACAATGGTTCAAGTTTATTAGGGGCAAAGAATATAAAGTGTGCCATCAAGTTTGTGAGGGCTTTAATCTCTAAGTTTTCAGATAACAAAGAGACTTTTTAACTGGAAGATAGCTGAAAACAAGAATATACTTGGAATGGTGTAACACACCATGCATATGAGTTTATAGTGGACACTTTGGAATAACTTGGTTTCTTGGGAGTTGGAAGCATGAGTAGAGCTTACTCATACAAGTGGAGGCTAGCAAAAGACTAGGAGCAACCAACTAAGAGAGAAATAATGGCCATAATCATGCAGAGCAACAAAACATTACTAATCAAAGTATAGAGTGGTACTACAAGTCAAGGACTAAATGATCATAGAGGCTACGGTGACTTGTTCATAGTCATAACATGGTGTGAGCATGTGAAAAGTCAACTCAAACAAAGCATCAAAGGATAATACCACAATACTATGCTTTTGCATGCTAAAACAACGCATAATTCTTTCAAGGCACACTAATAAATCCCAATTGTTTGGAACAAGAAATGCTACAACAATAATAACTAAGCATAAGATCAAAACAACACCTAGCATGTCATGCTAAAGTCTAAGTCACAGTCAATGCAAGCTCCTCCTGCACTTTCAAGCAAGAACTTCCTACTCCTTTCCAATACCAAGCAACTTATTTGAAAACAACATAGCGAGAACGGGGGTCCAAACTAATTTATTCAAGCAAACTAAAAAAACTAAGCAAAGTAAACGAAAACTAAGACGCTCCAAGAACAGCACAACAGAGCATGAAACGATAAAAACGAAGTGTCTAGACAGACCTGAGCTTTTTATTGATGAAGAAGGGGATGCCTTGGGCATCCCCAAGCTTTGACGCTTGTACCTCTTGGATATTTCTTGGGGTGACACCGTGGTGGCATCCCCAAGCTTGAGCTTTTTGTAGGGGTTCGTAGCATGGAAAACAAAAAAATTCTACCGCATGAACACACAATCAAGATCTAATCTATGATCAAGCCAAGATCTATCTACTAGATTGTAGCAACGAGTCAATAGAATATTAACCCTCGAATATCCAAAGCGGTTAACGAGAGCAGATTCTCGTGGGTGATGTAGTCGTACACTTCCGATCTCAAGATCGCGTAGACGATCCTTCCGGCGCTGCATTCCGGCAGCGCTTCCGCAGTCGGTCACACGTTCGGTACTCGATGAAGACCTTCCTCTCCCTTGTTCCAGCAGGCAGCGGAGGTTGTAGCACTCTCCTCGCGATTCCGGCAGCACAACGGCGTGGTACCGGAAGTAGAGGGGAGATCTCGCAGGGCTTCACCTTAAGCCGGAGCGAGTATGGTGGTCTATGAGAGAACCCTCGACGATCTAGGGTTTATACATGCCGAGGAAGAGGTGATAGGGCCGGAGGCTAGGGCTTGGAGGTGCCCAAGTCGGCGGCTAGGGGAGAAACCCTAGGGGCGGCGGCGGCTATGGAGGGCGGCAGCTGCTAGGGTTTAGAGGTGGGGATCTTGTGTACTTGGAGGGGAGCCCTGCCCCTCCTCTTATAGGAGGGAGGCGTCGGCCAAGGGGAGGGGAATCCCTCCCCAACTCGTATCCCAAGTAGGCCGGCGGTGGAGGAGGGACTCCTCCCCAACTCGGTTTCCACCTCCCTCTCCACTTCCCAAAAATAGCCGTTTGACTTTCAAATTGGCGTTTGACTTTTCAAACAAGGATTTGATTAAATCCTCTATTTTGTTCAGCGATGACACTTAGTACATGATGCAATCATTCCAACTTGGTATAACGCATTCATGTACCCTTCCCCTTCGGAGTGCTGGACATTCTGGAACCTTCTAGAACATTCCCGATGAAAACACCGGAACCATTCTCCAACCCCGAAACAGGACTTTCCTTATATGAATCTTATTCTCCGGACCATTCCGGATCTCCTCGTGATATCCCGGATCCCATCCGAGACTCCGAACAACATTCGGTCTCTTACTCATCATTCCATAACTACTCAACAACATCGAATCCTTAAGTGTGTCTCCCTACGGTTCATGAATTATGCGGACATGGTCGAGACACTTCTCTGATTCAATAACCAATAGAGGAATCTGGAAATTCATATGGCTCCCACATATTTCTACGATTACTTTGCGATCGAATGAACCACTTACATACGATACCAATTTCCCTTTGTCTCACGATATTTTACTTATCCGAGGTTTTGATCGTCGGTATCTCTACATACCTAGTTCAACCTCGTTACCGATAAGTACTCTTTTCTCGTTCCCGTGATATGTGATCCCTTGTGAGCCAGTCACATGCTTGCAAGCTAATTGGATGACATTCCACCGAGAGGGCCCAGAGTATATCTATCCGTCATATGGATGGACAAATCCCACTCTTGATCCATGTGTTTCAACCCATACTTTCCGAACACTCAATGCCACCTTTATAGCCACCCAGTTACGGTGTGGTGTTTGATGTCATCAAGCATCCTTCCGGTGATGGTGATAAGCATGATCTCATGGTCGAAGGAATTAGGTTACTATGTATCAGAAAGCTTATAGCAAATGAACTATATTAAATGACTTGATCTTTATGCTACACTTAACTATAGGAGTATGTCCATCACATCATTCTCCTAATGATATGACCCTGTTGTTAATAACATATCTATGTTCATGATAAGGAAACCATGATCATATATTAAACAACAAGCTAGTTTAACAAGAGGCTTTACTAGGGACTCTTTATGTTTACAAATCACACAAGTATTAATGTTTCCGGTTAATACAATTATAGCATGGTATGTAAACATTTATCATAAGTATGAAGATATGATAATAACCACTTTATTATTGCCTCTTGAGCATATCTCCAACAGTCTCCCACTTGCACTAGAGTCAATAATCTAGTTTCAAACCTTTGTGTATTCAACACCTATGGCTTTCTGGTGTCGTATGTACACTATTGCTAGTGGTCAACTGATCTCCGGATCTGACACTTCCAGGTCCGTGTGTAATTGCATGTCTTTGTGTCTCTACGCATCACTCATTCTCTAATGAGATGGCTTTGTATAAATTTGGTCCTTTGGTGAGACCTTTAGTTCTTTGGGGTTTAAAACATGTTGATAACATTGTCGTACAATATATCTTCATAGTATTATCCCGCTGTGAACTACACCTAGTTTGATAACAAACTAATGGACACAAATGCCCTCTTTAGCTGCTATAATAGCAGTTATATACTTAGCCCTTTTGTTGTAGTATCTGTCACAATGTCTTAACTTTGGAACTCATCCAAATCCATTATGGAACTTACTTTCCATTATATTGTGCCACCCTTAGTTTAGATTGAGATAAACTTAATTTGTACTTTGTGACAAAACTAGTATCAATGTAGTACTTTTACAATGAACTAACCATCTATTTGTCACTTCTACAAATAATATACTCTTAGTTCTTCCAAAAGATCATAAAAATATCCTTACTATTGTCCAATGATCATCTTATGAGTCATTCTGGTATATGCTCATAACATTTAGAGTATAGGACATATTTGGATTTGTACATATCACAGTATGATTGATATAAATACTTTTTGTGATTTCATACATCAAGTATCAATCTATACTTGAATCTTTGTTTCACTTACCCAGTGTCAATACACTTGAATATATTATCAATATTGAACTTATTCAATCCTTTCTGTGCGACAAGAACCTTTCTTGTAGTTTTCTATATTGAACTCATTCAATATATCATCTATGTACTTTCGGCACAACCTTATTAGCGTCTATTGATGCCAAATATTTGGGTTTTGCCTAAGTTTTTCATCAGGATGAAATTCTTAATATGTGTTAATAAAGATACATCATTTCCAATCAACAATATGTCTTCCACATAATGTATTAGAAACATGTCTTAGCGCTCCCACTTAATTTCTTGCAAATTCAAGCATCTTCATCGTCTCCGACGAATTTAAACTCCTTTAACAGTTTCATCATAGTGAAGATTCCAACTCCACAATGCTTACTTCAACCATTGAAGTTTGCATATGTATTTAGCACCCTTTGAATTAACAAAACCCTTTGGACCGTGTCATGCACATGTCCTAGGTAACCCTTCTATTAGAAGAACTTGTTTTGTTTATCCAACACATAACAAAATCATATGTCGTGGTTGCTACATTAATCCGTCTAGACTAAATATCACTATGAAAGATCAAATCTTGTCATAGTCAACCTTTGAACATTGTTGTGAAATCTTTCCCAACATGTCGACCATTTCATAGATGCGAAACATCCATGTCTATTTCTTTATAGATCCAAACACAACAGTAAGGTCTTACACCTTTCTCGAGGGTCCTTCAAGTTCAAAACTTGATTTCTCGTGTATGGAACTATCACGGATTTTATGGCTTCAAGCCATTTTACGGAGTCAGGGCCCATCATCGCTTCTTTGCATGTAGTACGTTCATTATTCTCAAATAATGATTCAACCCTCAAATCTTGGTATTTGATTGCTTACTCGACCTACTTGGTTCAATAGAAACTTTGACCTTCGTAACCACAACCTTTGAGGCACATGAGCCATGAGCATTGTTGCTGCCTCCAGAACACTTTTCGGTGCTGCGCAACTTTGCACATATAGCTAAGGTTCTTTTAACTTTATCAAAGTTCTATTGTCCTCCCACTTATCTTTTCACGAAAAATTCCTTCTCAAAGAAACTTGACGTTCTAAGTGACAAACACTTTTGTCTCCGATGTTATGGAGGATTACTTAACAGTTATTCAAAATAACATACAAAGACAGGTTCATCCGACTTTGGTTGCAAACATCTTTCTTATGCATAGCATACCAATGTTTAAGAAAGGACAACTTGGGTTTTATCCCAAACCATAACTTTATATGGTGTCATTTCAACGGATTATGATGGAGCTCTTTTCAGTGGAAAAATGGTAGTCTCTAAAAGCTTTTAATCTTTAAAATATAATGGCAGTTTTATGAATTACACCTTCGATCTTACCATGTCAAACAAGGTTCAATTACATATCTCGAACACTCCATACTCTTATGGTGTTTCGGGTAAAATGCAAATCCACGGAACGATTCCTTAAATCTTAGGTTTTATGCTAAACTTGTAACTCAAATATCTTCATTTATGATCTTATCATAAACTATTTATATTCTTGTTACAATGATTTTGCACTTCATCTTGAAAATCTTTGAACTTTTCAAATGTTTCATACTTCATCCTATTAAGTAAATATTCATATATTCACTCAAATTTTCGGAGAAAGCATATGAAGTTGAAATCCATCGCTCTTGACTACATATAATGGACTTCGTACAACAATATGTACAAGTTCCAATAAGCTAGTCATTTGTTCCCTTTTTGGCCTATGAACGAAGTTTTAATTATCTCTAGGAAAGTTTCACAAGCGTCATTTGATCAAAAATCAAAAGACTCTAAAATTCCATCCACATGGAGTTTCTTCATGTTTTCTTTCCAATATAATTCAAACGGCGATGTCACTTCCTAAGTGATCTTTCAATCAATTTGTCTTTCGACATTTTTAGCACTAGTTTTATGGATGTGATTTTCCAACGAGATTTGTGAATCATCCATCTTTTATGGATTACGGCAATTATTTGAACAACCCTTTTGTTCTCATAATACCTGATAAAACAAATCTTGAAGGCAAGCTTTGATGTTTAACGAGCAACACAATAACCCTTTATTTGTTCTCGATGAACATCATCACATATTCTTTTGCTAGTTACTTAGGCCATTGTAGTTCATGAATTGTGTTGTTTCGTATGACGATTCACACCAACAAATTCAGTATCAAATACTTAAGAACCACATTGTTTAATAAGCAAAGAATATAGCCATAACATGTATATCATCTATATACTTAAACTAAACAATTCTAGTCTTTTCTTTTCTGCCATATATTTATGAGATTCTCTTTCAGTATTTCCTTTTCTGTTTGAAAGAATCTATCAACATCAATAGTGGAGTCATACATATGACACATAGTCCAAAGCGTGTATAATTAAATACCAATGTCTTTGGACTTGCACTTTGAAGTAGATCACCATCATCAAATGTTTGGTGTGCTTTCAAATTCCATTCTTTAGTAATCTCTTGGTGTGGTAATTATTTTACCTACATCAAATATTCACCCTTATCATGGAATTATTCATGATCAAGCTACTTTTAGCTTATAAAGATGAATCGCGAGTATAATGTTTGCTCTCCAAAACCTTTTGGAGGTTTAGGACAACTAGTGTCTACAACCTTTTGCAAATTCTCATCAAATATGAGAACATGTATTTTGCCATATTATACTCTATCATGTTGTAACCAAAACTTCGTTTCAGATATCACAATATCTTCCACAGATCATGGTTTCTGAAACAACTCTTTCAGATCCTAGATAACCTTGATATTAAGACAATCCTTTGAATATCAAGAATCATGGAGACAAACATGATACTCATACACTAACACTTGGAATTGTCACTCTTGATTTAATACCAATTATTAAACTTCATGGAGTAACCGAAACTTACTGAAAATTTGCAATAGGACTTTTAAACTTTAGATTAACACTTCAAAACAATACGATACCAGTTCGTAAAGTAACTAACCAGAATTCTATAGTTCTATCATCTCAATTAAAACTAAGCGCAAGGTGGTAAACGGATGCCAATGACTACAACAATTATGCAAATTCACTTTGATTTAATTTATGATAAATAGTGCTCAACTTTTAATCATATTGTCGTTGAACTCCCACTCAAAACAATATCCCTCACATTGTTTTAGTGATCACACGAACCAAATCCACCACATCAAAACCGATCATCACGAGAGTTGATGTAGCTTCAATGGTGAACAATCATCATGTTCATCATATCTACTATATGACTCATTCTTTACCTTTCGGTGATCCGTGTTCCGAGACCATGTCTGTACATGGTAGGCTCGTCAAGATTAAACCTTAGCTTCCGCATGAGCAAATCTGGCTTGCTCACGTTGTATACACTCGCAGAATCTAACACACCCGATCATCACGTGGTGCTTCGAAACAACGAGATTTAGCAACGGTGCTTAGTAAGGATGAACACTTTAAAACTTGAAATTTGTGTGCTTGAGGGATCATCTTATAATACTACCGTCGTGAACTAAGAAATACAAGATGCATAAAAGGATTAACATCACATGCAATTCATAATATGTGATATGATATGGCCTTTCTTCTTGTGCTTACGATCTCCATCTTCAAGCACGAACATGATCTCCATCATCACCGGCATTGCATCAAGGTCAATGACGCCGCTCCATGGTTGTCGTCCACCAGCTTCAACTATTACAACTACTTTGAATAGACATGCGGGTCTTAACAAAATTTAAAGACAACCATATGGCTCCTGCCGGTTGCCAACTTACAATAAGGAACATTGCATACATCATATATAATCACAATCATGGCCATATCACATCACAGCACACCCCTGCAAAACAAAGTTAGACGCCTCTAATTTTCTTTGCATATTTTACGTGGTTTGGGGCTTTCAATAAGTGTCGCTCTAACTTACGAACAAGAACCACAACATTGATACTAGTATTGTCAATCACCTGTTGTAAATTGAATCTTAACTATGTTGGGAGAAACAGGCACCCGCAAAGCCACTTATGCAATACAAGTTGCATGTCAAGCGTGGAGCAAGTCTCATGAACGATGTCACGTAAGGTTAGCCCGGGCCGCTTCATCCCACCATCCCGCAAGATGCAAAGTACACAAGAAGCAATCGACAACAAAAACATCAATGCCCAGTATGACCATTGTGTTCTACTCGTGCAACAGATCTACATATAGACACGGCCCTGATACCACTATAGGGGTTCGTAGCATGGAAAACAAAAAATTTCTACCGCATGAACACACAATCAAGATCTAATCTATGATCAAGCCAAGATCTATCTACTAGATTGTAGCAACGAGTCAATAGAATACTAACCCTCAAAGATCCAAAGCGGTTAATGAGAGCAGATTCTCGTGGGTGATGTAGTCGTACACTTCCGATCTAAAGATCGCGTAGACGATCCTTCCGGCGCTGCATTCCGGCAGCGCTTCCGCAGTCGGTCACACGTTCGGTACTCGATGAAGACCTTCCTCTCCCTTGTTCCAGCAGGCAGCGGAGGTTGTAGCACTCTCCTCGCGATTCCGGCAGCACAACGGCGTGGTACCGGAAGTAGAGGGGAGATCTCGCAGGGCTTCACCTTAAGCCGGAGCGAGTATGGTGGTCTATGAGAGAGCCCTCGACGATCTAGGGTTTAGACACACCGAGGAAGAGGTGCTAGGGCCGGCGGCTAGGGCTTGGAGGTGCCCAAGTCGGCGTCTAGGGGAGAAACCCTAGGGGCGGCGGCGACTATGGAGGGCGGCAGCTGCTAGGGTTTAGAGGTGGGGATCTTGTGTACTTGGAGGGGAGCCCTGCCCCTCCTCTTATAGGAGGGAGGCGTCGGCCAAGGGGAGGGGAATCCCTCCCCAACTCGGATCCCAAGTGGGCCGGCGGTGGAGGAGGGACTCCTCCCCAACTCGGTTTCCACCTCCCTCTCCACTTCCCAAAAATAGCCGTTTGACTTTCAAATTGGCGTTTGACTTTTCAAACAAGGATTTGATTAAATCCTCTATTTTTTTCAGCGATGACACTTAGTACATGATGCAATCATTCCAACTTGGTATAACACATTCATGTACCCTTCCCCTTCGGAGTGCTGGACATTCCGGAACCTTCTAGAACATTCCCGATGAAAACACCGGAACCATTCTCCAACCCCGAAACAGGACTTTCCTTATATGAATCTTATTCTCCGGACCATTCCGAATCTCCTCGTGATATCCCGGATCCCATCCGAGACTCCGAACAACATTCGGTCTCTTACTCATCATTCCATAACTACTCAACAACATCGAATCCTTAAGTGTGTCTCCCTACGGTTCGTGAATTATGCGGACATGATCGAGACACTTCTCCGATTCAATAACCAATAGAGGAATCTGGAAATTCATATGGCTCCCACATATTTCTACGATTACTTTGCGATCGAATGAACCACTTACATACGATACCAATTTCCCTTTGTCTCATGATATTTTACTTATCCGAGGTTTTGATCGTCGGTATCTCTGCATACCTAGTTCAACCTCGTTACCGATAAGTAATGTTTTCGGTTAATACAATTATAGCATGGTATGTAAACATTTATCATAAGTATGAAGATATGATAATAACCACTTTATTATTGCCTCTTGGGCATATCTCCAACACTTTTGTCCATTCTTCATCTCATTACATCATTCTCTCTCTACACCTGAAAATTTTCCTTCATACAAAACTTCGCACAATCTTCATTAGCAACATTAGTGTATTCAAAAGATAATAGACCTTTGAGTTTAGCTTTGGAACAGCAAAACTTTTTACTAAAAACACAATCTACTGTAGCAACTCCTTCAAAAAGCTCAATTCATCAAAAGAGAACTCAAAAAGGAATCAATAAGAAGCAAATGCAAATAATGGCAGAAATCTGTCAAAACAGACCAGCAGGTAGAAACCGATTTTTTCAAAAATCTTCTGTTGCTCAAATCAAAAAGTGTTAAATCAAAGAAAGTTAGCTAACATACTGGGGGATTTATTCGTAAATTTTAAGCTCAATCCGACTTACAGAGACTACTCATGAATTTTTATGGTGGAGGATAGAAATCTGTTTCGGGACAGCAACTCCCCAAATCTTACTTCCCTCTCATTAGAAGTCATTCTTGGCACAAAAAGCAAACAAAAAGGATAAGGAGAGGTCATTACTGAAGTAATAACTTCCAAGACTCAAGAAAACTCTTGGGTTATCTCCCAACAAGTACTTTTCTTTAACGCCTTTAAGTTAGGCACAATAAGCTTGAGAAGATGCTCACATAAGAAATATGAATTGAAGTCAAAGAGAGCATCAAGAAGCAAATTCAAAACACATTTAAGTCTAATCCTCTTCCTATGCATCAGAATCTTGTACACAAATAAAATCACAAAGAACTAAGTGACAAGCATAGGAACATAAAACAAGAGTAACTTCAAAACTTTCAGCAAATAGAGAGGTGTTTCAGTACCATGAAAAATTCTACAACCATACTTTCCTCTCTCATAATAATTTTCAGTAGCCTCATGAAAAAACTCAACAATATAGCTATCACATAAATCATGATTTTCATGATCTACAAACACATAATTTCTATCAAGCTCAAAAATAGTGGGATTAAAGCCTTCACAGGTTTTACCCAAAGTAGATATTTCAAAAGGATCCACAGGAACATAACATTCATCCTCCTTTGGTAAGCATGGGGGATAATCAAATAATGTAAGGGATAAATAGTTACTCTCATTAGAAGGTAGGCATGGGTTGATAATCCATTCTTCTTTCTTTTGTTCATCACTCTCATCCTCTTTTTCATCTAATGAGCTTCTAGTTTCAACAATTTCTTCTTCCATAGGGCTCCTGTAAGGCATTAGTCTTTTCCATTTGTGGAAAGCATCTATTAAAATATTCAAGAATATAGTCATTTGCTTCCTTGTAATTATCAAAGCACAATTTAAGTATCTCATAAACCTCAAATTCATAAGGTGAATCATCAGTATTTTCAAGCAAACTGGCAAGTTCAAATGCACCCTTGAAGGCAATAAATTTTTCAATTTGTTCCACATCATAAAAGTCATAATTTCCTTTAACATAAGAAGATATGGTAACATTATCATTATGCTCACATTGGAAAGGTAGGTGTTTATACCTCCTATAGCAACAAGATTTATCAAAGCAATAAGTAACATTATAAGTAGAGCACACGTCTCTAGCAATAGTATTCAACTTATCAATTTGTTCCCATAAGTGTTTCCCTTTTTCTAACAAACGGTGTTCCTTATAATAATACTTTTTTTCTTCTGTGAACCCACCTTGCCAATAAGAACTAGTTTCAAAGAAACCATCCATTGATAGAAAGCATGACCAAGCAAGGCAATAATAGACCAGCAACCAGAGTGGGAACTAATTGTTTTGTGTTTTTGATAAGAAAAAGCAAACCAAACTAAACTATTTTTTTGGAGTTTTTGAAAAAAAGAGGCAAACAAAACCAAGCAAAAGAAACTAAGCAAACTAAAAACAAAGTAAATAGAAAGGTTGAGGAGGACTCCCCTTGTGAAGACGTCCTTAGCCTCCCCGGCAATGGCGCCAGAAAACTTGTTGATGGCTCAGTTGATGTGGAGCCTGTTGGGAACCCCAAGAGCAGGGTGTGAAGCAGCACAGCAGCAAGACTTCCGTCAGTAAGAAACCGAGGTTATCGAACCAGTAGGAGGAAGGAAACGTCACATAGGTGTTGCAAGCAACATGGAAACCTGTGATACATCCAAAACGTATCTACTTTCTCAAACACTTTGCTATTGTTTCTCCTCTAAACTTATGTGATTTGAATACAACTAACACGGACTGATGCTGTTTTCAGCAGAATTACCTTGGTGTCTAGTTTTTGTGCAGAAAATCAACTATCAGGAAAAATCCCGGAAAATATGCCAAAAATTATATTTCACCAGAAGATCCACGGAGCTAGAAGACGAGACGGAGAAGGAGCCTGGGGGGCCCACACCCCTGCCAGGCACGGGCCCACCACTAGCCGTGCCTAGGGGATGCAGGCACCCCCTCGGCCTCCCTCTGCGCCTATAAGTTGCCTTTCGACCTAAAAACCGAGGGGGGTCGATAGTTTTCCAGAAAGAGTTCCGCTACGCCGCCGCCACCAGAAACCAAGATTCGGATCCAGAAATTTTGTTCTGGCACCCTGCCGGGACAGGGAATTTGGGGAGGATCATCACCATCGTCATCACCAACGCCTCTCCATCAACCATCAATGTTTCCCTCATACATGAGTGAGTAATCCCCCGTTGTAGGCTTGGGGATGGTAGGGATTGGATGAGTTCTATCATGTAATCGAATAAGATTGTTAGGGCATAGTGCCCAATATCTCTATTAGTGTTATTTGACTTTGTTGCAACTTGTTATGCTTAATGCTTGTCACTAGGGCCCGAGTGACATGATCTCAGATATGAACTTATTATTGAATCATTATGATAGTATTGTTTATGATCTTATCTGCAAGTTGTGTACACATATCATTGTCCGGATCCAAAGGCCCCAAAGTGACAATAATTGGGACAACCGGAAGGGATGGCTATGGTGTGAGGATCACATGTGTTCACGGAGTGTTAATGCTTTTCTCCAGTGCTCTATTAAAAGGAGCACCTTAATTGCTAGTAGTTCCCTAGAGGCCCCGCTGCCACGGGCTGGCTGGACAGAAGATGTTGTGCAAGTTCTCATTGCGAGCACGTATGACTATATTTGGAGCACATGCCTAGGATTTTTTTTATTTATATGCAATGCCCTAGATCTTGAAGTTACATGTTTAGACTCGTCCATGCAACGCCCGTCCATCCATCCCTATGCCTACCGCACTCGAATCCCACTGTTTACTGTTACTGTTTCTATTGCTCATGTTTCAATGTTGTTGTTGCTTTGTTGTCACTACTACAAACTGTTGCTACTGATAAACTTCTGTGAGCAAGAACTATTTCCAGGTGCAGCTGAATTGACAAATCAGTTGTTAAGGCTTGAAAGTATTCTTTGGCTCCCCTTGTGTCGAATCAATAAATTGGGTAATACTACCCGCGAAGACTGTTGCGATCCCCTACGCTTGTGGGTCATCAAGACTATTTTCTGGCGCCATTTCCGGGGAGCAGCTTTATTTGTAAGTTCACTTGTATCTATTATTGTTCACTGCTACTCCTTTCATCATGGGGAAGACTCGTGATGGAAAGTTCCCTATTTTACCATCCACTACAAGAAGAGGTACAGTCCTAAACACCTCTGCTGCTCTTAATTCACCGCATGTTATAAGTAAGCTTGTCACACCACCACCACATACTCATGCTACACACACTGCTACTACTGCTGAGTCTGAAACTGCTTTTGATACTCATGATGTTACTTCTACTGTGCTTGATGCGAGTGGTTCACTAGGTCCTTTCCTAGATGCTACTATGGCTAGTCTAGGAAATACCGAAACTCCTAGTGAAGATACTGTTACACCTATTAGCTCACCTAAGTCTAGAGAGAGTTATGATATTAATGATGGTTACATTGAGTTTACTAATGAATTTGTTGAAGAGTGCCGAAACACACATGGTACTAGTGCTATTAAGAGTCCCCTTGCTAGACGCACCATTATTCCTGAGTTGTCCTCTGATCCTAAGTTTGCCACCATTCCCATAGATATTAAAGACAAAGATTATGATTTCCCTCTTGATTTATCCTATTTACATATTGTTGAGAAAGAACCTTTTTGTGGGACTGAAAATGAGAGTGTTGTGGCTCATATGAATGAGCTTTCTACTATTTGTGCTTTGTTCTCTGATGATTTTAAGATGTGCAAGTACTTTGTTACTAAGATCTTCCCTTTTTCACTAAAAGGAGAAGATAGGGCTTGGTTTAATAGATTACCTCCTGGTTCCATTGATAGCCCTGATTGTTTGATTGCTTCTTTCTTGCACAACACAAACTCAAGACTTTGCCCCAACTAACAATGAGGTTGTCAATCTCACCGGTTGCTGTAACAAAGGATTAAATGTATGGTGTGGAAGGTAATGGTATGCAGCAAGTAAACAAGTAACAATGGAGGATGTATCAATGGTAAAGATTGGACCGGGGTCCATAGTTCACTAGAGGTGCTATCCTTAGATAAACAACATGGCATGAAGGGTAAATAAATTACAGCAGGGCAATTGACAGGAACTGAGAATGGCATAAAAATGCAATACTAGACAAAAAGATCATATGAGATTCAATTGGGCAATACAACAATATACATAGACCGCCATCCAACTGCATCTATGACTAGAAGTCCACCTTCAGGTTATCATCCGAACCCCTTCCAGTATTAAGTTGCAAGCAACAGACAACTGCTTTAGTAAGGTAAACAATCCACTTGTTCTATGAACAAGATACCGTTGTTTTCTCCCTAGTAGCAACATCACATCTACAACCAAAGAGATTTTGTCACTTCCCTTGGAAACAAGAGGCATGAACCCACTATCGATCATAAATACCCCCTCTTGGAGTCACTAGCAACTACTTGGCCAAGATAGATACTAACAACGGAGAGCATGCAAGATCAAAAAAACATACATGATAGTATCAAATAGACAAAACCATTAATCAATCTGACATAGTAATATCAATATCCATCGGATCCCCCAAACACAACATGCATGATTACAAATAGATTAGATCTTGATCAGGAACGGAGATCACAAGATCTATACATGAAAGCACAAGGAGGAGATACAACCATCTAGCTACTACATGGACCCGTAGTACAAGGTGGAACTAATCAGGCTTCATACCAGAGAAGAAGGCCTCCGGGATGATCTACCCTCCGACAGGGTGCCAGGAAGATATTTAGATCCCCCTGATCTAGGGACGATGGTGGTGGCGGCTACAGAAGGTTTCGTGGAGTTTTGATCGGGTGCCTAGGGTTTCTGCATCGGGGGCTTCTTATAGGCGAAGAGGCAAGGCTGGGAGGCGGCCGGAGGGCCCACACCCTACCCAGGCGTGGGGTGGGCCCACCCGTGCCTAGGGGGTGGCCCTGGCTCGCCTCTCCGTCTCCCCTCTAGACTTCGTGATGCCCACGGTAAAATATTGACTTTGGATTTTGAATGGTTTTCGCAGCATAGTAAATCAAAAAAATTCTACGGATGCGAACAAGAAATCCAAGATCTAATCTAGGAGATGCAATCTACGAGAGAGATAGATGAGATCTTCATACCCTTGAAGAAATCGCACAGCGGAAATGTTCAACAGAACGTGGGTGATGTAGTCGAACTAGCCTTCTCCTCCTCGCGATCCGATCCGATCCAACGCCGCAAGTGGCGGCGCCTCCGAGTGATGCAAACATACGGTGCTGCGACGTCTACTCCTTCCCTGGTCCAGCAAGTGGGGTGGAGAGAAGGATTGGATCTACAGCACGACAGCGTGGTGCTATGGTGGAGAGTTTCTGCGGCAGGGCTTCGCCTACGCGCAATCGGGAGAGAGAGAGATGGAGGGGCAGCAGGACGGTGGCTAGGGTTGGAGGAGTGGGAGGGGGAGGGTGCTCCCCTGCCCTCTTTATATATGGGGCTGGCTGGCCTCCTTGGCCCCTCCTCCAAGCCCTAGGGCGGCGGCCCCAAGGGTTGGAGTGGGGGGCAAGTTTCCCCCTTCCTTCTAGAAGATCTCCCCTAGGGTTTCCCCTAGGCTGGCCGGCTGGGCCTTTGGGGCCTTGTGCCCCTGGCCCAATGCGGCCAGGGCACGTCCCCTTAGGCCCACGCAGGCCCCCGACAAGTGGGCCCACGTTGGTCCCACTCCGGAACCTTCTAGAACCTTCCGGTAAAATACTGATAAACTCCGAAACGATTCTGAAATCCAAAAACTGCTTTCCTTTATATGAATCTTATTCTTCGGACCATTCTGGAACCTCTCGTGATGTCCTGGATCTCA
Source organism: Avena sativa (assembly GCA_916181665.1). NCBI lineage: Eukaryota > Viridiplantae > Streptophyta > Magnoliopsida > Poales > Poaceae > Avena > Avena sativa. The sequence continues at coordinate 348,328,483 of OV702280.1, read as the reverse complement.
TCCGAGACTCTGAACAAAAACTCATAAACCAATTATCCATTCTATCCTAGCGTCGAGGCACGTTAAGTGTGTGACCCTACGGGTTCGAGAATATGCAGACATGATCTTCTATCAATAATCAACAACCAAGATCTGGAAACCCATATTGACTCCCACATATTCATCGATGATCATATCGGATGAACCACGATGCCAGGATTCAATTAATCCCATATATGTATTCCCTTAGTCACGCGATATTTTACTTGCCCGAGATTCGATCGTTGGTATCGGCATACCTAGTTCAATATCGTTCACATCAAGTACTTTCCTCGTTCCGTAATCCGATATCACTTTGTGATTAACTCCTTAACCACGTGCTTGCAAGCGGTGTTGATATCGATTACCAAGTGGGCCCGAAGTATATCTCTCCGACTCGGGAGGGACAAATTCCATCTTGATACATACAACCCAACAAGTACTTTCTGATCACCTGAGAGACACCTTTATGATCACCCTCACATAGGATGATGTTTGGTGACCTCAAAGCTTTCTTCCGATACCAGGGAGTTGTATTATCTCATGGTCTAAGGAATATAATACTTGACATAAGAAAAAGCTTCGCAAAGATGAACACGATGACACGATCTAATTGCTCTGCTTAATTTGGGTATGTCCATCATATCATTCTCCTAATGACATGATCTCATTAATAATCGACAACTCATGTCTATGGTTAGGAAACCTTAACCATCATTAATCAATGAGCTAGTCCATATAGGCGTACAAGGGACACAGTGTTGTTCATAAACCACACAATTATCAAAGTTTCCTCTTAATACAATTATAGCATGGAATATAAAATTTATCATGAACAAGAATTATAATAATAACATCTTTATTATTGCCTCTAGGTCATAATTCCAACAGTCTCCCACTTGCACTAGAGTCAATAATCTAGTTTACATCTGGCAACAATCTAACACCCATGGCATTAAGGTGTTGATCATGTTTTGCTCGTGGAAGAGGTTTAGTCAACGGATCTGCGACATTCAGATTCGTGTGTACTTTGTTAATCTTCAGATCTCCATCTGCTATATAATCTCGAATTATATGAAAACGGCGGTTGATGTGCTTGGTTTTGGATGATATCTTGGTTCCTTAGCCAGTGCTATGGCGCCAGTGTTGTCGCACAATATCTCCAGTGGGTCCAAGGAACTTGGAACCACACCAAGCTCAGTGATGAAGTTCCTGATCCAAACTCTTTCACTTGACGCTTCTGAAGCGGCCATGTATTCCGCTTCCGTTGTAGATCCCGCGATCACGCTTTGCTTGCAGCTTCTCCAGCTCACAGCTCCTCCATTCAAAATATAAATGTATCCTGTCTGAGATTTAGAATCATCCGGGTCGGTGTCGAAACTATCTCGACGTAACCTTTTACGACGAGCTGCTCATCACCTCCATAGACCAAGAACATTTCTTTAGTCCTATTTAAATACTTTAGGATATTCTTTACGGCTGTCCAGTGTTCCACTCCTGGATCACTTTGGTATCTGCTCGTCAAACTAAGAGCAATGGACACATCCGGTCTAGTACATAGCATGGCATACATAATAGAACCTATGGCCGAGTCATAAGGCACTTTGCTCATAGTATCTCTATCTGTTACCGTAGCTGGACACTGAGCCTTGCTCAATATCTTACCTGACAACATGGGCAATGAACCATTCTTTGCTTTATCCATTCTGAACCTTTTCAAAACTTTGTTTAGATATGTACTTTGTCTTAAAGCTATTAGGCGACTTTGTCTATCTCTATAGATTTTGATGCCTAATATATAAGCAACTTCTCCTAGGTCTTTCATTGAAAAACATTTATTCAAATAACTCCTCACATCGTTAAGCATACCAATGCCATTTCCAATAATCAATATGTCATCCACATATAGTACTAAAAATGTCACCGAGCTCCCACTCACTTTCTTGTAGATACAAGCTTCATAGCAATTTGGAACAAATCCAAAACTCTTGATCACTTGATAAAAACGAAGGTTCCAACTCCGAGATGCTTGCTTCAGTCCATAAATGGAACGCTGAAGTTTGCACACCTTATCACCATCCTTAGGATCGACAAAACCTTCGGGCTGCATCATATACAACTCTTCATCAATGTTGCCATTGAGGAACGCAGTCTTGACATCCATCTGCCATATTTCATAATCATGAAACGCAGCAATTGCTAATATATCCGAATGGACTTAAACATCGCTACGGGAGAGAAAGTCTCATCGTAGTCAACACCTTGAACTTGCCGAAACCCTTTTGCGACAAGTCGAGCTTTATAGACAGTAACATTACCATCCGCGTCCGTTTTCTTCTTGAAAATCCATTTGCACTCAATGGCCTTACGGTCGCTAGGAGGGTCCACCAAAGTCCACACTTGGTTTTCGCTCATGGATCCCAATTCGGATTTCATGGCCTCTAGCCATTTCTCAGAGTCTGGACCCATCATTGCTTCCTCATAATTCGCAGGTTCACTGTTGTCTAACAACAAGACGGTTGAGACAGGGTTGCCGTACCATTCAGGAGTGGCATGTGACCTTGTCGACCTACGAAGTTCAGTAGTAGCATCATTCGAAGTTTCATGATTCTCGTCATTAGCGTCCTCCCTTGTTGGTGCAGACGGCACTGGAACAATTTCAGGTGCTGCGCTACTCTCCAACTCGAGAGAAGGTTCAATAACCTCGTCTAGCTCTACCTTCCTCCCACTCACTTCTTTCGAGAGAAACTCCTTCTCAAGAAAGTATCCGTTCTTTGCGACAAACACTTTGCCTTCGGATCTGTGGTAGAAGGTATACCCAATCGTTTCCTTAGGGTATCCTATGAAGACGCATTTCTCCGCTTTGGGTTCGAGCTTGTCCGGCATCAACTTCTTGACATAAGCTTCGCATCCCCAAACTTTAAGAAACGACAACTTAGGTTTAGCACCAAACCACAGTTCATACGGTGTCGTCTCAACGGATTTAGATGGTGCCCTATTTAAAGTGAATGCAGCGGTTTCTAATGCATAACCCCAAAATGATAACGGCAAATCTATAAGAGACACCATTGATCGCACCATATCTAATAGAGTTCGATTCCGGCGTTCAGACACACCATTGCGTTGTGGTGTTCCGGGTGGCGTGAGTTGCGAAACGATTCTGCTTGCTTTAAGATGCGTGAGAAAATCATAACTCAAATATTCACCTCCACGATCGGATCGTAGAAATTTAATTTTCCTGTTATGATGGTTTTCCACTTCGTTCTGAAATTCCTTGAACTTTTCAAACGTTTCAAATTTATGTTTCATTAAATAGATATACCCATATCTACTTAAGTCATCAGTAAAAGTGAGAAAATAGCGATATCCACCGCGCGCCGAAACACTCATTGGTCCGCATACATCGGTATAAATGATTTCCAATAAGTCCGTTGCTCGCTCCATCATACCGGAGAACAGGGTTTTGATCATCTTGCCCATGAGGCACGGATCGCACGTGTCAAATGATTCAAAATCAAGAGACTCCAAAAGTCCATCAGAATGGAGTTTCTTCATGCGTTTTACACCAATATGCCCTAGACGGCAGTGCCACAAATAAGTTGGATCATCGCTATCTACTTTGCATCTCTTAGCCTCAATGTTATGGATGTGCGTTTCATTGCTTTCGAGATTCAGAAGAAATAAACCATTCACAACAGGTGCATGACCATAAAAGATGTTATTCATGTAAATAGAACAACCATTATTCTCCGATTTAAATGAATAACTGTCTTGCAATAAACACGATCCAGATATGATGTTCATGCTCAACGCAGGCACATAATAACACTTATTAAGGTTTAAAACTAATCCCGAAGGTAAAACTAAGGAGAGCGTGCCGACGGCCATCACATCAACTTTTGATCCATTGCCAACGCGCATCGTCACCTCAACCCTTGCTAGCCGTCGTCTATTCCGTAGCTCCTGTTTCGAGTTACAAATATTAGCAACTGAACCAGTATCAAATACCCAGGCACTACAACGAGCGCTAGTAAGGTAAACATCAATAACATGTATATCAAATATACCTTTAATGGTGCCAGCCTTCTTGTCGGCTAAGTACTTCGGATAGTTGTGCTTCCAGTGACCCTTGTCCTTGCAATAGAAGCACTCAGTGTCCGGCTTAGGTCCAGATTTGAGCTTCTTCTCAGCAGGGGCAACGCGCTTGCCGCTGCCTTTCTTGAAGGATTTCTTTGCACCCTTACCTTTCTTAAATCTAGGGGTCTTGTTGACCATCAACACATGATTATCTTTCTTGATATCCACCTTCGCAGCTTTCATCTTAGCGAAGAGCTCAGTGATCGTATCGGTGGAACCAATTTGATTGTGAGTGACTATAAAACCTTTGTAGCTGGGAGGGAGTGATTTCAGAACTCTGTCAATCTTGAGCTCTTCTGGAATCTTGCAGTCCAGTTGCTCAAGACGTTGAGTCTAGCCCGACATCTTAATGGCGTGCTCACTAACGGAACTCCCTTCCTCCATCTTGCAGTTAAAGAACTTCTCAGAGATCTCATATCTCTCAGAACGGGCCTGAGTCTGAAACATGGTTTTCAGTACCTCAAGTATCTCAAAGGGCCCGGCGAACTCCTCAAAACGATTTTGAAGGTCCGGTTCCATAGCAAACAACATGGTACTCTTAATCACTCCATAATCATCTTTGCGCGACTGATAAACAACTTTTTCATCAGCCGGCGCATTAGTAGCAGGGGCGTCACCTTGCGCTTTCTCTAGTACATAGTCCTTTTGACCGCCAGCGAGAATGATTCTCAGATTGCGGAACCAGTTGGTGAAGTTAGACCCATTGTTCTTCAGCTTTTCTTTCTCAGCAAAAACATTGAAGTTGAAGTTGGACTTAGCCATTTGATCTACAAAATTTGCAAATACAATTTAGACTATGTTCATGATAACTAGTTCAACTTAATCAAATTACTAGATGAACTCCCACTAAATTCAACATCCCTCAAGTTGTTTAGTGAACATGATCCAAATTCACCACACCTAATCCGATCTTCACGAGAAGAGATGTGGTTTCAATGGTGGACAACAAAGTGTCGATCATATCATTCATATGACTCATGCTTAACCTTTCGGTTTGTGTGTTCCGAGGCCATGTCTGTACATGCTAGTCTTGTCAAGTCAAACCCAAGTATTTCTGCATGTGCAAAACTGGCTTGCACCTGTTGTATGTGAATGTAGAGTTTATAGCACCCGATCATCACGAGGTGCTTGAACACGAAGAACTTTCGCAACGGTGCATACATGGGGAGAACACAATTTTATCTTGATCTTTAGGTGAGGAATCATCTTATAATGCTACCGCCGCGATCTAAGCATGATAAGATACATAAAAGGATAAACATCACATGCATATCATTTTATGTGAAATGGTATACCAATCTCCGCGCAATGATCTCCATCTTGTGCGTGCCAGAATGATCTCCATCACTCCACCATGATTGCCTCCACCACGAATAGCAACTAGAAGTATTGCTAACTACTTAGCGATAAAGTAAAGCTATTACATGGTGTATAAGAAGTTGACACACAGGTCATACACAATTATAACGACAACCATATGGCTCCTGCCAGTTGTGTACTCATCGACATGCAAGTCGTGAAACATTACAAAACATGATCATTGCATACATCATACACATCATGTCTTGGGCCATACCATATCACAAAACACTTCCTGCAAAAACAAGTTAGACGCCTCTACTTTGTTGTTGCATGTTTTACGTGGCTTATGGGAGTAACAAGCTAAGAACGATTCTTACCTACGGAAAGCCACAATGGTGATATTATGGTTGCTAACATCCGGTGTAAATCACATGACTACTATAGTGAGAGAAACTGGCATCCACCAGCCGCATGTGTGGAACAAGCCACACGTCAAGTGCGGAGCCGGTCTCGCGAACGAGGTCGTGTAAAGTTGGCCCGGACCGCTTCGATCTCACTATGCCGCGCCATAAAAAAATACACAACAAGAGGCTTGCAACAGAAAACATCAACGCCCGCAACAAGCATGGCGCGTTCTACTCGTGAAACACATCTACGCATAGATCTAGCTCTGATACCAATGAATGGTTTTGCAGCATAGTAAATCAAAAAAATTCTACGGATGCGAACAAGAAATCCAAGATCTAATCTAGGAGATGCAATCTACGAGAGATATAGATGAGATATTCATACCCTTGAAGAAATTGCACAGCGGAAACGTTCAACAGAACGTGGGTGATGTAGTCGAACTAGCCTTCTCCTCCTCGCGATCCGATCCGATCCAACGCCGCAAGTGGCGGCGCCTCCGAGAGATGCACACGTACGGTGCCGCGACGTCTCCTCATTCCTTGGTCTAGCAAGTGGGGTGGAGAGATGGATTGGATCTGCAGCACGACAACGTGGTGCTATAGTGGAGAGTTTCTGCGGCAGGGCTTCGCCTACGCGCAGTCGGGAGAGAGAGAGGTGGAGGGGCAGCAGGATGGCGGCTAGGGTTGAAGGAGTGGGAGGGGGAGGGTGCGCCCCTGCCCTCTTTATATAGGGGGGTGGCCGGACCCCTTGTCCCCTTCTCCAAGCCCTAGGGCGGCGGCCCCAAGGGTTGGAGTGGGGGGCAAGTTTCCCCCTTCCTTCTAGAAGATCTCCCCTAGGGTTTCCCCTAGGCTGGCCGGCTGGGCCTTTGGGGCCTTGTGCCCCTGGCCCAATGCGGCCAGGGCACTTCCCCTTAGGCCCAAGCAGGCCCCCGACAAGTGGGCCCACGTTGGTCCCACTCCAGAACCTTCTAGAACCTTCCGGTACAATACCGATAAACTCTGAAACGATTCCGAAATCCAAAAACTGCTTTCCTTTATATGAATATTATTCTTCGGACCATTCCGGAACCTCTCGTGATGTCCTGGATCTCATCCGAGACTCCGAACAAAAACTCATAAACCAATTATCCATTCTATCTTAGCGTCGAGGCACGTTAAGTGTGTGACCCTACGGGTTCGAGAATATGCAGACATGATCTTCTATCAATAATCAACAGCGGTATCTGGAAACCCTTATTGACTCCCACGTATTCATCGATGATCATATCGGATGAAGGACGATGCCAGGATTCAATTAATCCCATATATGTATTCCCTTCGTCACGCGATATTTTACTTGCCCGAGATTCGATCGTTGGTATCGACATACCTAGTTCAATCTCGTTCACATCAAGTACTTTACTCGTTCCGTAATCCGATATCACTTTGTGATTAACTCCTTAACCACGTGCTTGCAAGTGGTGTTGATATCGATTACCGAGTGTGCCCGAAGTACATCTCTCCGACTCGAGAGGGAGAAATTCCATCTCGATACATACAACCCAACAAGTACTTTCCGATCACCTGAGAGACACCTTTATGATCACCCTCACACAGGATGATGTTTGAGACCTCAAAGCTTTCTTCCGATACCAGGGAGTTGTATTATCTCATGGTCTAAGGAATACAATACTTGACATAAGAAAAAGCTTCGCAAAGATGAACACGATGACACGATCTAATTCCTTTGCTTAATTTGGGTCTGTCCATCATATCATTCTCCTAATGACATGATCTCATTATTAATCGATAACTCATGTCTATGGTTAGGAAACCTTAACCATCATTAATCAATGAGCTAGTCCATAGAGGCGTACTAGGGACACGGTGTTGTTCATAAACCACACAAGTATCAAAGTTTCCTCTTAATACAATTCTAGCATGGAATATAAACTTTATCATGAACAAGAATTATAATAATAACATCTTTATTATTGCCTCTAGGGCATAATTCCAACAGATTTTGTCCCGTCCAATTCCGAGAATATTGATTCTGCCTTTATGGAACCAAAAACAGAAGAAAACAGGCAACTGCCACTGTGGCAACTTGTCAATAGGTTAGTTCCAGAAAATATATAAAAACACCTCAAAGTGTATACAAATCAAAGCAAATTAGATACTAAACAAGCATGGAGCATCAAAAATTATAGATATGTTTCAGACGTATCACTCTCCGTCGGCTCCTCCCAGCCTTTATATGAGAGGCTGAGTCCTGGATCCGTATATGGATAGATTACAAGGTGTGATTACAAAACTATAACTATGTCGATTCTTACATTTATGTTCTTTGCCAAGTCAAGCTTTTGTTTGTCGGATGCTTCCTGGAGTCCATATATTCCATGGGCCTCATGGGCCATATCCCTAATGAACCTAGGGTAACCAATCATGGGCACCTGATAAGTCATACCCATGTCACCGGGAGATCCGCCATACAAACGATTCCATGTGTCCCTCATTGGAGCTAGATGCACCATCAGAGCGGGGATAGAGCGATAACGACCTTATTTTATTTCGAAGATGTATCGGCCATCTCAACATCGAAAAGAAAATAATTGAAAAAGGCTAAAGAAAGAACAACAAATGTACCGTCGATGAGGGGCCATGGTCTGTCATGCCTCCATGGCCCCCATGCCATTGGAGACAGAGCGGACTGACATCATCGCTGGCAAAAGAGACGAAATCCTATATGGGTTTTGGTTGTCGCTTGGACTGCCCTCTCGTTGGCCCCTTCGCATACCTTCTCGATTACAATACTTGATACTTTCTGGATTAACCTAATAGATTAGGCAGACTGGATAGTCTAGACATAGACATAATAAGAAGGAAAGTCCAATAGCTTGTTGCATGGCCAGACCAGGAATAGTTGGTGGTAGGAGACATTGTGTCATTGAAATTCTCCTGATGTATTATGTCGAATTAATTCATGCGTAAGAGTACTTGCACTCATGCCATATGGTCTAGCTAGACATCTGCTTCTCTATGATGATCTTAGTTTCCTTTAATTTAAAGGAATTGTGTAGGATTTTTGGAATGTATGGTCATTTTCAGTTTTTCCTACGAAAGTGTGGTTTGACTCAAAGGATTGGAACACTTAGAAAATCCTTCTAAGTATTCTTATGCACTCTATTTGGAGGAAAAATTACATCTACTCCAACTTGTTTTACAATTCCTTTGGTTTTCTTTGCATATTTGAACAAACACTATTGGATCCAATATCTTATAGTTTCGTAATCATGTAGGATTCAAAAAGACATTTTGCCAACTGGTCTATTCCCTCTTTTAAGATAAATGGAAATACATGGGTATTTAGAAACAATTACAAAGGCCAAGATATGAACTAGAAAAAAAGGGGAAAACAAATTGGTATGAATACTTGTTGTATGACCACATCATCAAGACCATATTAAGGGGCAAAAGACTACCCATTCACTAGGATAAGTTTTGGAAATAACAAGTTATATGCACCACAAAAACTAAACCAACCACCAATAAACAACACTTACCACAACAACACCATCGACCCATGATAGATCTAACATCTATCGTTGGTAATTATAAGCACTCCCACTTCAACAGAAGACAATCCTAGAGAGCCCACTAGTAGGTGTGAATTCAACATCGATGTCTGATGTATAAATTGATCATCTCCCCTCATATTGTCACAATCATCATTCCCACATAGACCTATCCAAAAATGTATAAAAGAGCACATAGTAAATATAGTCGCAATAGGAGATATCACCAAAACATGTTCAAATGTAATCATGTTCCTATCATTCCAAAGCCAACAAGCTACAACATATAGAATTTTTCCATTTAGAAAGAAGTATAAGAACCAAGAAGTTTGCCAAAGTGAAGAAGGGCAAGAAAAAGTACCAAGTATAGCTCCTAGAGTACCCCAAACCACTCTAGCATGGTAGTAACCAAAGAATGAATTTTTGGTAGATTCATTTTAATCACAAAAGGAACATAAAGGATGACTATTTTCCTTTATTCATATTATCTCTGGCTAAAATGGCATCTTGAGATAATTTCCACAAATAAAACTTTATTTTCAAGGAGATTTTCGCATTCCAAATCCATTTGTTATCCGATTCAGATAAATCTTTTCCCAAATATTGGTATATGAATTTACTAGAAAAATACCATTCGCAGTTAAGTTGTGGATCACACCATCTCAAAACATTTTAACTAGGACCAATAGTGCACAATTTTTTATATGATTCCACTAGCAAAACAAGAAGTAATATTCTTCTAAGGGTATATTAAACTCATTCACCACCTTTTCAAAGGTCCAATCCCGACCCTAACAAATATCATAAAGCATAGGATGCGATGTGCATAAAGGATCATCATGAAGCCAAGGGGTCAAGCCAAAATCGCACCAAGTCACCCTTATTCAAAACAATATTTCTATCAGCAAAGTAAACATCTCCGACTTTCATAAGTGTCTTCAACAAGAAGAATCATGCACCCTAGTTTTAGCAGATGTTACAGACTTGTTCCTCAAATATTTAGCTTTCACAATCTGTTTCCAAAGTGCAAATTGAGTTTCCAACTTCCACCACTACTTGCAAAGTGAACTCAGTTGTTTTCTTTATCAATTCTTTCACTCCAAGACCCCCTTTACACTTAGATCTACAGTTTCTAGTCCACTTTACCATATGTTATTTCTTTTTTTACCATCCTAAAAATAATCTCTCTTCTGTTTATCCAACTTTTCCACATATCACAAAAATGGACATGTAAAAATAGGAATTCCAGATAGATAGACCGGAGTCTTACAAAGTTAATCGCCCACGAAGCAGGATCACCAATCCAAGCATCTGACTTTCTGAGTATATTTGCATCGAAGAAATCCTGGTTCACATTTTGTAAGTTTGAGTAACAGGTACGCCAAGATATTTCATAGGCAATTGACTACTTGACCATTGAATAAGTCAGAATACAATTCTTTCACATTATTGTTGGCACCAATAGTGAAGATTTCACTTTTCATGAAGTTTATATTTAAACCTGACATAAGCTCAAACATATACATATAAATTTTAAGATTGACATCCATTTCGTGATTATGAGCTATGCAAAGAGCGGTATCATCGGCATATTCGAGTATAGAACCTCCATTTTTAATAAGATCATAGTAAAATGGCCATTATGCTAGGCATGTAAAACCATTTTAGATAATAATGGACATTTCAATCATCCGATCATGCGGTTTCATATTCATGTATTCTAAGAATCTTACAAGTCAAAAGAGCCCTTGCTATAATCCTATTTTTCCGAAAAGGAGGATAATCCCCGATGTATTTCTATAAATCATAGTACTCCCTCCCTTCACAATTAGATCGCATTCTGGGTTTAGTTAAAAGTAAAAGTATTTGAATCTTTGTAAGTTATATTTCCATAATATATACATTTGGAATAATGAATGTTTATATATTTTCCTATATTCTTGTCAAAGTTGATAAAGTTTGACTTTAAAGAATTCTAGTACGCGAAGTAATAAAAAACGGAGGGAGTATAACGGGTGCTAAGTAGACAAGAACGTCGCTATAATAATCATATAACAGGTGCAAACTGAAGTTTTTACAAATCGACTGAGTCAGAGACAAGAAATCTCAGTCCGGCTTGGATGTAGACATACAAAAAAAAAGTAGCTGCGCTCGCTCGATACCTCCATTCGAAAGGCCCGCGATAACTCCGACGGATCATGATTGTACGTACGCGCGCGGAATGTTCTCCGAGTCTCCATCGATTTGGCGCCACAAAACAACCGGCGAGAACATGACAGTACCATATGCTCTTGTAACCGTATATGCCCATGCACTTCCACCGGTGAAGTCGGCTAGAATAGCAACGTCGCAACTTGCGTCCATCATGGCATAGTATATATATGCATATGTTTGGATATATATATCGGGATATATAGTATTGTGTAGCGTACTACATGCGGAGGGCGTGGGGTAGGGTGGTTGCGACGCCCCTTTCGCGCCCCGCATCCGTCTGCCTGCAGGCTGTTCACTTTGTTGCTAGCTTCTCCTGGTGCGACATGCACGGCACGGCATGCCGCATGCCATTATTGCGAACGCACCCGTCGATCCACGTACGGATCGGATGGGGGGTGAGGCCAAAACCGATCGACGCGATTGGCCTTGGAAAAGAGAGCTGAGCTTACGTCTGATACGGTAGAGCCATAGAGGTTGACGCTCGCGGTCACGGGCTCGATCGAGCACAATAATGCGGCGCCCTTGTCTTGTCCGGTCCCCTCGCTCGCCGAACGCGCGCGGCGCGAGCGAGCGCCCGGCGGCATGTGCACAAGTGCTCGCTCCGCCTCCTCCTCCCGCGGGTCACCCGGCCGGTGAGCAGTCCGTTCGGCCGGCGAGCGGGCGGGCGGAATATATCGAGGGCGGAGGGGGGCTGTGCGCTAGCTTGCGTCGCAGGGCACGGTGTCGCTGTCACGCGCCGAGCGATGCATATGTTTGCCACCGCGTTTGGCTTCATGTCATGTGCTACGTACGTACGACCGTCGTCGACTAGTATCTGAATCCACCTGCTTGCACGACCCGTCGGCACAAAGCCTCGACACATAAGTAGCAATATCATCACGACGTTCCTGGCTAAACTTTGTCTGTCATCAGTAAAAAAAAAGCATATTTGCACGTGTGCCGGCAATGTTTGCGGTTGTAGGCTTTGACATGCTCATGGGAACACGATTTTTTTGCGAAAATTCCACCGATCTATTACTCCACTTGACCCTTGTCTATTATAAGTGTCGGAGGAAGTAATAATAATCGACAGCATTACAAAGAGCACCAAAAGGAATAAAAGTTATAAATCGGTTTTTGATCATCTATCGACGACTATAAACATTAGCACGAGCCGAAGTCGCGTCGTCTCCTCACTCCCCAATACTGGAGCCGGGCAAATCTTTTCGTGTTAAGACCCTAAAGAACCAACGCACTAGAGTAATAACTGTAGATTGAAAGAGACTGACCCAAAATCACATCAACGAACACGGAAAACCGATCAGGTCTTAGAACACCCGCCAGACACATGACTTCACGCGTCACACATCACTCGAACGAGGATAGAATAGAGAGAACTTTACTCTGAAAATAGCCGCGGCCTCACCTCCTAAAGAAGACACTAAAAAGTTTAAACAAGGGATGAAACCTAGACGTATTTTAGTATCACGCCGCTCTCTCCTGCCTCACGCGCGTGTACCGGTTCAGTGGCTACGCATGTAAGTTGACAATCAAAGACGAATATTGGAATGAGCAATGTGACACGTTCGGTCACGAGCGGCGACACTGCGTCCCTGCGACCTGCGTGTATCATTTCCTTTGCTGCAAGGTGTTCTACAGATTCATTCATGGTACACAGTGTACTGTACTATCCAAATTCATTTCTACAGAAGTAGTGTGAGACCGCGGGTACACGCAGAAATAGTAACCAAACATAATTAACTAATCCAACAGGTGCCAACTGCCAACTTATACAATATAATATACATCTCGAGTGAACAGTTCCTTTTACAAATTTCACAAGTGCAATAACCACCAAAACATTAGTACTTCACATGGCTAAAATTGACCCTTCTCATTAGAAATGGAATAACCACTCGAAATAGGCTTTTGTCCCGCTATATAAATATAGCAACCACACAGACCATGACATACACATACATACCTTAGAAGCAAGCAAGAACAAGCTCTCCCAAACGTTGCTAACAATACTCAAGAACAAGCTCTCCCAGACGGACGTTGCTAACAATACTGGTAAATTATAAATTTATAATCACAGAGCACTCTGGTAGCAGATTAGCAGTAGCACACGAACACTGCAGTCAAGCACTCACAATGTGCAACCAAAGAACTTGGAGGTTAGACAGGCCTTCAAGCAGTTCAACAGAAGATTCCTGAGCGGTCGCTAGCACCGAAACTCAAGATCTCGCAGGCAGGACAGGTATCAAGTATCAACACCTCCGGGCTATGCCTCGGTTCAAACTCAGGTGCAACCCTTTTATGCGTTCTTTCTGAAGACGAGCCTACTCAGCAAGCTCGCACGCCGTTTCTTCTTATCGGCAGAAAAGGCTACTCGTGGCGACCTTGGAATCACTAGAGGGACAGTGGCGGCCTGTCTCAAACCAATGTTGCCAGTTCTGCGACCCATGTCGGTGCCTTGCTCATGTACAAGGTCCTTCATGGTTGCAGCAGGTCCGCCTTGTTTCTTCCGTGCAACTTCTTCAGAACTGGGAGAACAGAACTCGTTGTCCGGCTTGGCCTCCTCTACGGCGGCGACAACTTTGGGAACTGGCGGCTTCTCTTTGCCTGAAGCGTCTGCATTTCCCGGGGTTTGTAGAGCCTGCAATTGTTTGCTTAGATTTGTCATTGTCTCCTGGCACTCTGCAAGTTTCTCGGCTGCTGCAGATATTGCCAAATTCTGCAAGAATTTGAACCAATATATGAGTTTCCATCACTAACAGCTACATAAAAATGGTGAACAAAGAACGTACACATTTGTCTTGTGCAGAACATAACCCGCTGGCCCATTAAAAAAAGAAAATATATAGTGATGAATGAATGTGTACCGACAGACGATTATAGTGTCATGCAAACTTTTTGCAAACCTTCATTTGTTGATTTATAGTGTTAAGTGATTCATAAAAAAACATTTTTACCCCCTTGACTATAAAATTACACATGTCGATGAATCATGTGACAGTGATGAAGTGAGTACTAAGAATGCTCCTTTAGTGACTATGTGTATTGTATATCTCGTGCAGAACTGCAGGTAGACTTGTAAACCGTTAAGATTAGTAATGTAAAATGTATTGAATTAAACCTAGAGCAAGAAAAAGTTTCTGAGGACATTAGATATTACCGTGGCTGGTTGTTTTCCCTCTACTTCAGGTATGCTCTCCATGCTCCCATCAACAGCAGCACTGCATCACAGAACAGGTATTATATATTCATATTTCCTGATTCTAAATTATACCGTACAAGTTGAGAAGAATAAAACTATCGATGATTCTCAGTAAGACTTACCTTTCTACTTCAAGGTACACCGACTTACTTTCCTGATAATTGTCATTCTGCTCTTGTCTTGCAAACAACTCTTCATCAATTTTACGAGTGGCAAACTGAATTTGGGAATGAGTTTCTGGGACGTCAAGAGGGGTCTGGCCCTCAGTTGTTCCAATCAGTTCTTTCTGTACCTCTTGTCCCATTCCTGAATCAATTTCTGATTTTGCACTATGCATTGCTTGCTTCTCCTGCATGTTTACTGTCCTAACTGATTCATTTTCATTGGACGTATTTGTAATGGAATCCACATTGTCTGGTCCGCCAATGCAGAAAAAGCATTGGCTCACTACCCACTCTAGGGTCAAGCAAACCTCATCAATGAACTTCTGAAGATTAGCATTTCCATCTAGTACATCACTGCAGACATGAACCAAGTGCTCCAGCTGTGAAGTGAGTTCAGTTTTCTCACGCAAAACCAATTGACAGCTCGTGACATTGTTTCCAGTGGTTCTTTCAAGCATGCAACTGATCCTTTCAATCAGAGTGGCCACCATGCTATCTATTTCTGCCTGTTGATATGAAAAGCCTGCCGCATCCTTTTCTTTGGCAGTAACCTCACTCCTGAATGCTCGTGTTACTTCATCCAGAATGACATCAACACTTATTTTATTGGCTCGATGCTTATGTATGATCAGCTTCAAAACATCCTGAATCAACTCAGGGTACTTATCAAAGAGACCATCTTCAGAGATTTGATCTGTGGCAACTATTTCTGATAGAACCATTTTGGAATGTGTATCAGATGCACCCGTGCCACATTGATGTGGTGCACCTGAAGACCTTGATTCTATCTCATGTTTCTCAATTTCGGCGAGATCAACAAGGAGCTGCATGTCACTTACTGCCATTCTTCTGCTCTGACTCAGTGACGTCTGTTTCTTCCCAGTTATCAACTGCTCTGGCTTGGAAACTAAAGGACTAGCAAACTGATCAGAATTGTTGCTTTGTTCCAAGTCATGGTCACTCCACAGCTCCTTGAGTTGCCTTTGCACTACTGACAGCTTGGATGCCTCATCTGCGTACTGCGACTTTGCAGACTGGATCTCGCTCTCCTTCCTGGCCAGCAACTGCCTGAGATGCCTGTTTTCATCATCCATTTCCTGCAACTTGACAAGGTAACCTTCAGACACAGAATGCCTCCGACTTGTTGATCTTGGTGATTGCTGCAGTGTTGTACTTGTGTGTGTCCTTCTCGTTCCATTCTCAACAGAACTGGCACCCCGTCGCTCGACCTCATCTTTCATCTTAACCAAGGCTGCAGGACCAGGCAGCCTCTTCTGGACCATTGTCCTCAGCCTCTGGCATTCAGCTTCCAGTGCAGTAATCTTCTGAAGGCTTTCCTGCTGCTGCTTCTGAGCAGCATCAATTGATTGGAGGTCATACTCCCTCTCTTTGTTCCGGATCTCGAGTTCCTTCTGCACCATGCGCGCCTCATACTGAAGGGACGCGCACTGTTTCTGCGTGTATTCAAGCTTGGCTGTTGCTTCAGTTAACCTCTGCTCTGAGTGTGCTTTGGATTCATTCAGTTCTCGGATCAACTTGTCCTTTGAGTTGACAGTGTTCTGAAGATTGTAATTTTCAGTGGCGACCTTCGCGAACCGCTTATTTGCAGCTTCTAACTTCTGCTGTAAATCACGTGATCTCTTTTGCTCAGAAGAGATCTTGTTAGCTGCTTCGATGATGATGCACTCGTTCTCTTCCCGGACAAGAAGTAGCTGCTCTGTGCAGGACCTCAAAGCATCCTCCATTTCAGTCATTTCCTTCCAAGATGTTTTTTCGCCTATGAAGTGTTACAAAGGCCTTCTGAAATAATCATGAAATCAAAAGCTTACTGATGTAATCATGGGCCAGGAGCAACTTGTTCATTGAAACATAATAACTACGCATAATTGTACAAAATAAACTACATATTTCAGCAGAAATTTAGAATGAAGTTATGAGTAACTACCGTAGCGCTGAACCGTATTCTGCAAATAAAACCATTTGGCCTGCCTGCCTGCAGACTGCAACGTGTTCTGACGTCTGAGACTTACCGAACTACTACCTCTGTTTTAAAATATAAGATGTTTTAGTTTTTTTCTGAAACACATGTATCTACACCCTTTTAGTGTATAGGTCCTACACACTGAAAAGATATCTAGATACATACACTTCAAAAACATGGCCAGGAGTATTATATTTGGAACGGAGGGAGTAATTCAGATTGAGTACTACATTGTAGTAATTTAATAAAAACGGCACCTATGAATTATGGCTATCAATCAGTATACTTTTTTTTTTGAGAAACCTCACACAAATTCTAAAGGTCCAAGCCCACCGTCCCAAATGAAATTTGACTAGGTCCGTAACTCCACATCGATCTATATCCTAGTACTATTTGATATCGTGTAGCAAATGGAGGTGGAGGTGAGTAACTCGGTGTGTGCGCGCGGCTTACCGGAGGGGCTGGACTGCCTGGACCCTTCCCCGCCGCCCCCATTGGCCATTGCCGCCGCCAGTTACCACACTCTGGCTCCGCGGCCGAGGGCGTCGCGAACAGGTCAGGCGTACGGAAGGGGCACGAAGCTTCCTCTGCCGTGCGGCATCCAAAACTGCATGCTCCTCAGCTCCTGCCTCCTCCATCTCCGGCCCCGGCGGCGGCAGGTGCTCTCGTTCTTTTTTTGTTTCCTCCTTTTTGGAGATGCGAGAAATGCTATTTTGCGAAGTGGAACACTACACTACATGGCTTTGGACCGTTTGGCCCAAGTTCAACGCTTTAACCGGTCCAAAAATCAAGACGTTTCTGGAAAGAAAAAGGGCAAGTATGGAAGCCTCCTATGCAGTTGTAAATGGGCCGGCAGCTCATTAAGCTATTGCTCATAACTTTGCTTTTAACAAAAAACAATAAATGATCCCTACAAACATCATGCTTGAATCAAATAATATTTGGAAAATTTTATAAAATAACTGATACGTATATGTTTTCCGCCTACAAATAAAATTGTGACTATCTCATGTAAATAATCACTCAAACATTCAAATTGTTACAATAAAAAATACGATTAATTGGTTTTTTCGTTTTCTAAATATGTTTTGGCTTTTGTGGAAAATGACAATGTAAGTCAAGAAGCATTCATGCAATTCAAACAAAAAGTTGATGTTGCATGTAGAAACATTAAACAAGTATAGATTCTTGATAGGAATAAATAACTTGGCTATGTTTAGTTCTAATGTTTTTGGGAAAAAGATGACACATGCACAATATATACCCACGAATAAAAATTTAATACATACAAACTATATAGAATGTCATAAATGACAAACCACCACTGAAATTACAAATGAAAACATCAAAGTAAAGTAATTAGAAAGGATAAAAGATGACTAGGGACACCAAATAAATCGAAAGAATTCCAATTCCTCTCATTGAGGTGGGGAGTCGTTGCAAAGCTTATTGGTCTCCTTTTGTTCACAAGAATTTCATAGGGAATTAGGTATTTTGGAGGATGCTATTCCTTATGATTTTTCTCTATAAAGTTTGTTTGGTCCGTAGGATTAAAGACCATATGAATCATTTGTATGGGCTACTTTGCATGCTATTCCATTTGGGAAATGACCTTAGGTCAGACCTTATGGAAATTTTCATTTGTCTTAGTGACAACTATGACATGCATATATTCCTTTAGACAAATTCCTAGGTTATTTACATGGTGCAACCAAACAACTTCAGATTCAAGTGCTTAATATTTCTGTAGGATTCAGTATGGCATGAAATCTCAAGCCTAGGTTCTCCTTATTCCTTTGGTTTTGAAAGAGTAAAATGCATCTCAAGTCCTAAAACTATTTGCGGGGTACCAAATTAATCCTAATTTTATGAAAATGCACATTCAAGTCCTATATGTTTGTCAACTATATCACCTCAAGTTCTACTGACAATGCATCATCTTTGATTTGCAGGCAATACTTTGCTCCAAACTCCCCCAAGAGTCTTCTCTTCTAGTTTTGTGGCTCTTCTCCTTCACATGTGCTATCTGATTTTCTCTTCCTTCCTCGTCATTGTGCCTCGGCATAATTGTGCAGTTTTCCCCACGGCGCAGGACAGCTTGAAGCCAAGCCCGGGCCAGAAGACCACGCGGTGCACAACAGCTGGGTACACCTCCCGGTGTCCAAGGAATTAGGCTCAGAATGGACCAATAGCCGCCAGATTGCGGAGAAGTCTGGCTTAGACACACAGCTCGTAGGTGGCAGTATGCTTTTTTATGTCATCCTGCAAGCCCAACTAGCAAAGACCACCGGCAGCCTTATACTTGAGCAGAGAAATTTGTGAAAGGTGGAGAAAGGACGAAAAGGGGCACTAGATTAGAATAGAGGATATTTTAGAGGGTTTTATGCAAAGTATTGCCACGTGGTAGTGGTCAACCTGCCACATGTGCAAGTCAAAGTAGATACAATGTCAGTAGGACTTGAGGTGATACACTTGACAAACATTTAGGACTTGAATGTGTATTTTCATACAATTAGGACTAACTTGGTACCCTCCGATAGTTTTAGGACCTGCAGTGCATTTTACTCTTTTTGAAATCGTGCAAACCAAAGAAGTTCTACACCTTTTCATATTCATGCATTTCCAAAATCATTTAAAGCAAAGAAAACATACATGAATGTGAGGAATGCAGGATATAGTCCAAACTTTTAATCCAATTTAGTTTGGTGACCTTACACTTCCTAAGTTTCCAATGAGTGTTCATGGGCCAAAATTTCTAACGGAAGTGTACAAATATATAATTGCGAGGAATGCAACAGAGGAGAATTTGAATAATTTATTCTGAAAATGGGATTCATTCATGTCAGACGGGAAAAAAAGGAACACGAGGAAAATACAATTTTCTTTTGTCTCTGTTGAACAAAGATACGAATAGTCAATTTTTATAGGTTTTAGCAGGTTTGCAAAGATGTTGGAATATTTTCACTTTTCCTAAAAACTTTGGAATGCAAAGATGACTATGCATATGTATGTAGCTGGCTTGTAGGTTTCGATTCCTAAGGGCGAACCCTGTTATTGCCAGTTCACTTATTTGCAGATGCCCCATAAAGAGTCCAAACAGAGGGCTCGATTCCGAGGAAAGAACCAGTGGAGCAGGAAAAGAACCTAGCAATTGCATACCGGCAAGGGATGTTACCTTGTGGCCTTCTTCGATCCAGCACCACCTGCCGGCCGGCGACACCGCGCAAGACCGGAACCTGGCGGCCGGCCCGATCTATGTCGTGACGAAGGAGAAAATCAGAGGTGGCGGCAGCTGCACGAGACACCGGCTCGTCGGTCGATCACCAGCTGATGAGAGCGCACACGGTTATGTAGCTGCAAGGGCAAGGCGGTCGACGCCAGCCCAGAAAAAACATTGTACTAGCGCCTAGCGCACGAGCCATGCCGTCTCTTTTTTCAGCCACTGCTTGGTGGCCTGGTTGTTGCGGCCTAGGGGCCGGCGTAGGGGCTCGGGCCGTCGCCCAGTACGACGGGGGCAGAGCAGCGGAACTGGCGAGGTGCTGTCGACGCCGCCACAGAGCGGGCGTGCCTTTCCGCGAGGCGACGGTCGAGCCGTGCCGTGCCGGTCGCGTGCGGAGCCTGATGGAAGGAAGCAAGGCGGTCTAGCTAGGCTCGGTTGCTCGTTCGGTCGGAGCGCGGACGGCGATTGGGCTAGGTCGGTTGGAGGCGGGGCCTGATGACGGAGTACACGCTGCACCTGACCTGACAGGTTCCATCTACTCCCGTTTCCCGTGGACGGTCCCGTTGCTTGTCCCCGTGGTTTCCTTGCCCCGGGTCCCCTCGCTTTCGCGAGCTGCTGCGTCGACCCCCGATGATGATGATGCTGCTGGGAGGACGAGCGCTGCGGCTTATCTGAACCGGAATGCCTGGTTCGAATCTGGGACAGGGAACCGACGTGCAGGCCTACAGGGGATGGGTGGGTGAATGTGTCGTTGCAACTAAGAACCGTGCACATCTATCCCCCTGTCAGGGTACCCTTGCAACTAAGTGTACAAAACATATGAGTACGACCCCTAATATTTTGTTGTGTTTATTTGGTTAACCCATGGAACTATATATAGACGTATACGGGGATACGTGGAGACTTGAAGTACAAGATACACCGAGAATCGTGCATATTTCCCCCCTGTACTTTTTGCGACGAAACAAATGCTATTTCACTGGATATTGAGTTTCAGAGAGATGTTAGTGGAAGAAAGCGCGGGGAACAAGGAAATCGCAGTGCAGCGAGGAAGGGAAATATTCAGCTTGACTGTTCAAGAAGCTAAATTTCGAGAAGCACTAGCACTCAACATGCTAGCACTACCAATCCTCCCTTGTTGCAGTAGTCTATTCTGTTACATTTCTCGAGGTTTCCATGTGGGTTCATGGTGGCAGCTTCGGCAGCCACATCAAATGTTTTGAGATTTGCTTATATGGTCATATTTCTAGTTCTTCTCTGTTTTTGGTGTTTCACACACGATGCATGGCATCATCGGTGCTGCTAATAATAATCATGTTCTAGCCTCTCCATGGACAAGGAAGGTCCTCCTTCGGTGATGGTAGCAATCAATGTCTCGTTGACCATGATCGATGGCACATGTGTTGCTCCCTCCGTGAACATGCTGGGAGGATGAGTGGTGCGGATTATCTGAATCGCAATGTCTGGCTTTTTTAACGGATAAGGCCCTGGAGGACTAGACAGTTCTGCATTATTTCCACACGGCGGTACAAGTTACATGAGGGACCACAATATAAATAAAAATTACAATGGGGTCCTGATTAAACACATAGAGGGCCTTAGAACTTTCTTCAGAATCGCAATCAAGCCCTTGTGACTCGCCGCAGTAACAGCAGGATGGACACAAGCGACGGCCGCCGAGATCCTCGCCGGGGACGAAACCACTTGGGAGGAAAACGGCGTCCAAACATGGAGGTTGAGAAGACGCGTCCAAGGCATCGCCAGATGCCTCCAGATGGCATCGAAGATCGATGACCTGCCATGGGTCACCGTAGAACAGCTCCAAGTCGCAGCACATGCACCCCTCCTCAGCACATCATGTTCCTCCAGCGCAGCACCCCCAATACTTCCCCCCTCGCCTCCACGGTCGTCTAGAGAATATCAGGGAAGACGGAACTGAGAACAAAGCACACCGAGGCCACTGACCTTATGAGAGGAGCCGCCGGTGGTAACCGCTGCCGCCGCATCTGGCTTCTTCCTTTGAAGCACCACAACGGAGCAGGTCTCCTCCGACGGAAGCTGGATCTGGCCAGAAAGATCCAACGCATCACTCCCTTGCTCGATCGTGGATCTGGGAAGCACCGCGCCATCCTCCTCCCACACCTCGCCACCATGGCCGACCAAGGGGAGAAGCATCACAAAAGGCCTTCGTATCCCGAAGAAGCAGCGCTCACACTTATTTGAGAGGCTACCACCCTCATTGGCGTCACCGGCGCTCTCCAGCCACAGGGGCTCGCCAGAACACAGAGAGGACGACCATCCGGCGCCGTGCGGCAGTGACGAAGGGGACAAGCACAATGGCATCTAGCCAAACGCCATAGAGGCACACACACAACTAATCCTAAACCTAGATCTACGGCGAGAAGCCTAAGCGGAAAACTATATAAAGGGCCCCAGCAACCTCCCCCATCTCCACTCCGTCCGGCGAGTCTGGCGGAGAAAGAGGAGAGAGGCGTCGGGAAGACGCACACGGAGGAACCGCCCAGGCCTTGCCTCTCGTTTTTTGCGAAGCAGTGGGGGCCTGGGAGCTAGTTCCGACGCCACCAAGGTGGAGGTAACGAAAGTGAGGAATTGTAATGCCTGGTTCAAATCTTGGATAGGGATCGACGTGCTAGCCTGCTGCAGATGTACAGAGGATGGTTGGGTGGATGTGTTGTTGCAACTAAAAACCATGCACATTTCTCACATTCTTCTAAGTATGAATATGTATATTATTCAACTAGAGCATCTCTAGCAGATTACCTGATAACTCGGTATCACAAAACCTTGTCATAAACCACAAACTTGTTTTATGCTACGGCATGTGGGATCTGTTCCGGCGTGACACGAGTCTTACCACAAAACATATTTGCAATATTTTGGAGTTTTGGACCAACAACTTCCAAATTCTAAACATTGAGAATTCAATTAACAATAGTGACGTGGGGTTAACACGTCAATATTCATTGTTGATGGACTTGGGTTTAACGAAGAGCGGTGCAGTAGAGATATCGTTCGGCTAATGGGCAAGCAACACGGGGACACGATGTTTACCCAGGTTAGGCCTCAGAGGGAAAACCTTACTCTTTTTTGTCTGTTCTTGATTATCGAAGGAACCAAGGGTTATAGGGGGTGCCTTGATGGTGATGGTGATGGTGCGTAGACGTAATCTAGCGGGTGTAAGCACTAGGGTTTCGGGTGTCCTCACCGTTCCCTCTAGGCCTTTATATGGGGAGGCCAGGTCTCATGATAGAGGTCGAGTCAGTTACAAGTTAGGGTTTCTCCTTTCAAAATTTCTATTTTAAGCTAGCCGTATCCTCCAAGGAGTCGCATCCTTCATGGGATTGGGCCACCCGAATCCTCCTAGGATTCGTCATTAGGTTTGGATCATCACATGGTCTCCCGCTGGGCCAAACCGGATAGGCCAATCTTGGGTACCCGTAGGGCATACCCATGTCAGATAGTGTTGTATAGATGAAGTAGCGATCAAACTTGCGCAAGAATATGAATGAAATGCCCCACACGAAGTACCACTGAAGCCATCATGCATAATCAGAGCCACCACCGCCGCTATCAAAGCAGCACCGCTTGCCGAAGCACCACCTCTTGTTGGTTGCAAGATTGCTGCTCTTCTAATCCCCATCCCCCACCCTCTCTCTCTCTCATTAGAGCATCCTCCTAGGCAATGTTGCATGTCCTCATCTTGGACTTATCGATAAGGATTCTTTGTTCCTCGAAGTCTGGCTTGCGCTTCCCATTTTCTGTAATTTGTTACCACCATGGCGTCTTATCTTGTTGCTTCTTCTCGGCTAACTCCTTTTTTTCTTGCAATTGTTGAGCCGCCAATGCTTGTTTGGACTTCATCATCTCATCGATCTTCTCCCTCAATCCTGTGTGCTCGGCCTTCTCATTCAACTCCATATTCTCTTTCCTTCTCCCGTTTGGTCTACCTTTGTTTCTTCCTCATTTTGGTGTCGGTTCATCATCATCCTCGTCGCCATCGGTGGTTGGTGCTAATTTCCTTGGTGGAGGAGCTTCTTGATCCCTTGAATTCCACTTCTCACTATGTTCAAGCAATTTCCAAAAATATTGGAGCATAGATGATTTGCCTTTGGATGCGGCCATTTGCTTGTACATTTCTTGTTCCATGCGATCCTACATTCATGAAATGGCAATAAGTCAAAAGTGGGCATATTTTTAGTGAACAATTGCACCAAAACTTCACAAATTAAAAACACAAACAAACTCGCGTAGTCATGAATAGTGCATCCACTTGGAGATGCCTTCCTCACTTGATCCAAGCACCAACTACTCCAAACGTCTACAACATCGCTTGATTACATCATACAGGCCTTGGAAGATCTTATTGTGTGGGTTGATGGTTCTAGCATGAATCGATGAAATTTTCTCGATTCTTTGCCGATATTTTTCCTGGTTTGATTGTTCCGGGTAACCGCATATAGTGAGACATTCCCATATACCTTCGCCAATGCTATGTCTTCAACTTTCATGTAATTTGTTGATCTCTTTGATTTCCCGTTTGCTTGAGAAGGACTAGAGGCTTCCTCTTCCACCTCTTTGGCATCATACTCTTGACTAAATGCTTCTAGTGATGGTGTGCTAATAATGTCAACCTTCCCATGTATTCACATGCATATGAAGTAGGAACCAAATGCAAATTGAAACTAAACAATAGAAAGCCGAACAAACTAAGCATTCGCATATAATCTGACAAACACATGAGGATAGTTAGGGGGAAATCATACCTATGTGTCACTTCACCGAACACATATGACATATGGCATGGTGTAGTTGATGATCGCGAAGGGAATTTTGGATGCTGGAGGTATGGAATCAGTTGTTGTAGTAGGCATGGGATCATCAGACGTTGTCTTCTTCGTCCTCAATGGACCAAAACCCAACGTTTTTGTCACCCCTGAGACGAAACATGCGGTAGAAGGCCGTTGGCGTGTTGGCGACGCCTCGTTGGGAGACCCCAAGAGCAAGGTGTGATGAGCACAGCACCAAGTTTTCCCTCAGTAAGAAACCGAGGTTATCGAACCAGTAGGAGGAAGGAAATGACTCAAAGGTGTTGCTAGCAACTTGGAGACCTGCACAACACAAACTTAAGAGTTTGCCCCAACGAACAGTGAGGTTGTCAATCTCACTGGTTTGCTGAAAACAAAGGGTTAACTGTATGGTGTGGAAGGTAATGGTGGTTTGCAGCAAGTAAACAGTAACAGTGGAAGATGTATCAATGGTAAAGATTGGACCGGGGTCCATAGCTCACTAGAGGTGTTCTCCTTAAGATAAACAAACATGGCATGTTGGGTAAACAAATTACAGCAGGGCAATTGACAGGACTGGGCAAGGCATAACAAGGCGCAAAAATATGCTAGCACTACCAATCCTCCCTTGTTGCAGTAGTCTATTCTGTTAAATTTCTCGAGGTTTCCATGTGGGTTCATGGTGGCAGCTTAGGCAGCCACATCAAATGTTTTAAGATTTGCTTATATGGTCTTATTTCTAGTTCTTCTCCGTTTTTGGTGTTTCGCACACGATGCATGGCATCATCGGTGCTGCTAATAATAATCATGCTCTAGCCTCTCCATGGACAAGGAAGGTCCTCCTTCGGTGATGGTAGAAATCAATGTCTCGTTGACCATGATCGATGGCACATGTGTTGCTCCCTCCGTGAACATGCCGGGAGGATGAGTGGTGCGGATTATCTGAATCGCAATGTCTGGCTTTTTTCTGAACGGATAAGGGCCTCGAAGGAATATATAGTTCTGCATTATTTCCATAGGGCGGTACAAGTTACATGAGGGACCACAATATAAATAAAAATTACGATGGGGTCCTGATTAAACACACATAGGGCCTTAGAACTTTTTTTAGAATCGCAATCAAGCCCTTATTTCTCATCGCAGTAATAGCGGGACGGACACAAGCGACGGCCGCCGAGATCCTTGCCGGGGACGAAACCACTTGGGAGGAAAACGACGTGAAGTGTCATCTCCAATCCATCGAAGACGGGCCTCCAAACATGGAGGTTGAGAAGACGCGTCCATGGCGTCGCCAGATGCCTCCAGATGGCATCGAAGATCGGTGACCTGCCATGGGTCACCATAGAACAGCTCCAAGTCACAGCACGTGCACCCCTCCTCGGCACATCATATTCCTCCAGCGCAGCACCCCAATACTTCCCCCCTCGCCTCCACGACCGTCCAGAGAATATCGGGGAAGACGGAACTGAGAACAGAGCACACCGAGGCCACTGACTTTATGAGAGGAGCCATCGGTGGTAACCGCCGCCGCCGCATCTGGCTTCTTCCTTTGAAGCACCACAACAGAGCAGGTCTCCTCCGACAGACGCCGGATCTGGCCAGAAAGATCTAGCGCATCACTCCCTTGCTCGATTGCAGATCTGGGAAGCACCGCGCCATCCTCCTCCCACACCTTGATGGCTCAGTTGATGTGGAGCCTGTTGGGAACCCCAAGAGCAAGGTGTGAAGCAGCACGGTAGCAAGTCTTCCCTCAGTAAGAAACCGAGGTTATCGAACCAGTAGGAGGAAGGAAACATCACACAGGTGTTGCAAGCAACGCAGAGACCTGCACAACACAAACTCAAGACTTTTCCCTAACTAATAGTGAGGTTGTCAATCTCACGGTTGCTGTAACAAAGGATTAAACGCATTGTGTGGAGGTAATGGTTTGCAGCAAGTAAACATGTAATAGTGGAAGATGTATCAATGGTAAAGATTGGTCCGGGATCCATAGTTCACTAGAGGTGCTCTCCTTAGATAAACAACATGGCATGAAGGGTAAACAAATTACAGCAGTGCAATTGACAGGAACTGAGCAAGGCATAACAATGCAATACCAGACAAAAAGATCCTATGAGATTCGATTGGGCAATACAACAATATACATAGACCGCCATCCAACTGCATCTATGACTAGAAGTCCACCTTCAGGTTATCATCCGAACCCCCTCCAGTATTAAGTTGCAAGCAACAGGCAACTTCTTTAAGCAAAGTGTGTAAGGTAAACAATCCACTTGTTCCATGAACAAGAGACCGTTGTTTTCTCCCTAGTGGCAACAACACATCTACAACCGAAGAGATTTCTGTCACTTCCCTTGGAAACTAGAGGCATGAACCCAATATCAAGCATAAATACCCCCTCTTGGAGTCACTAGCAACTACTCGGCCAAGATAGCTACTAACAACGGAGAGTACACAAGATCACAAACAACACAAACATGATAGTATCATAAAGACAAAACTATTAATCAATCTAACATAGTAATCTCAATATCCATCGAATCCCCGCAAACACAACATGCATGATTACAAATAGATTAGATCTTGATCATGAACGAAGCTCACAAGATCTATACATGAAAGAACAAAGGAGGAGCTACAACCATCTAGCTACCACATGGACCCATAGTCCAAGGTGGAACTACTCACGCTTCATACCAGAGAGAAGACCTCCGGGATGATTTCCCCTCTGGCAGGGTGCCGTGAAGAACTTCAGATCCCCCCGATCTAGGGACAATGGTGACGACGGCTACAGAAGGTTTCGTGGATTTTTGATCGGGTACTTAGGGTTTCTGCATCGGGGGCTTCTTATAGGCGAAGAGGCAAGGCCGGGAGGCGACCAGGGGGGGCACACCCTGCCCAGGCCCGGGCCCACCCCTGGTCGCGCCTAGGGGGGTTTCTCCGCCCTGGTTGCTTCTCCGTCTCGTCTTCTGGATTCGTGTCCCCCACGGTAAAATATTAACTTTGGCTTTTATCCCGTTCAATTCTGAGAATATTGATTTTCTGCCTTTCTGGAACCAAAAACAGAAGAAAACAGGCAACTGGCACTATGGCAACTTGTTAATAGGTTAGTTCCGGAAAAGATATAAAAACACCTCAACGTGTAAACAAAGCAAATCAAAGTAGATACTAAACAAGCATGGAGCATAAAAAATTATAGATACATTTTTGACGTATCACACCTCAGCACCATGGCCGCCTAGGGGGAGAAGCATCGCGAAAGGCCTCTAGATCCTGAAGAAGCGGCCCTCACACTTATTTGAGAGGATCCCGCCCACATTGGCATTACCGGCGCTCTCCAGCCATAGGGGCTCGCCAGAACACAGAGAGGACGGCCATCCGGCGTCGTGCGACTTTGCGATCCTTCTGAATGAAGCAGCCACAGGGGCTCGCCAGAAAAGGGGCTCACCCTATGAATTCTTCGACTGCGATCCTTCGGATCAGAATGCAAAAACTTTTCGGCAACTTTGACCCAACCAACTCTAAGTGAGTAACGTTCTCCTTGGCCACCCGAAACACCTCCGCGGTGGTAAAATTTCGGATGCTGTGTCTGTGACGCAAAGATAAGACCTACAGATATCGTCTGATGGACTGGTAACGCACCCGACTGCACTATGCTAGTAAAAATCCGTGCCAACAGGCGCGATGAAAATCCCGACAGACGCATTGGGTACATCATTCGAAAACTACTGGGATTCGACTCCTGTAAGACCTCAACGGCCTGAGTCGAATTACGCCAGAATATGTTCCGGGTTTGAGTCGAGGGACTCGAATCTGAAGAAGATCATGTTGTTTTGTCCTAAGACAGTTAACTGACCCTGATCCGTCGGGAGAGTCAGGCACACGCATCAACAATCCCTACATACTAAAATCATTCTCTGGTGAATAGAAACAGCTGCACCCAAAAGATTGAAGAGTCCTCAGCTGAATCTACGATTCGAATGAACACTCGAGGGCTACTGACATGGTTATACCCTACGGGTACACGACATTAGCATACCTGGTCCAGCCCAAGGAAGGCCCACGAGAATATACACGACCCATGAAGATTTTCGGGTGGCCCAAGCCCATGACGTCTTCGGATCCTTGGAGAGCAAAACTAGAGCAGATAGGATATTCAAAGGGGGCAAACCCTAAACCTGTAACCGACTCGATCTGTGCCCGGGACCTGCCTACCTCTATATAAAGTCTAGGAGGGAACGACGAGGAGGCTCTCTCTCTCATACCACCGCGTACACACCTCCATGCCAGATTGCATCTGCGCACCCCTATAACTTTCGGTTCCGCCGTAATCAAGAGCAGATAAGCAGGAGTAGGGTTTTCCCTCCGGGAGCCTGAACCTGGGTAAATCTCGTGTCCCCTGGTTACTTGTTTGTTAACCGTTCCGTGATCTCCAGCACCCCCATCTTCTCCAAAACCCAAGCTCATAAAAATGGGCATTGACGAGAATAAACCTCATCAATTGGCGCCATTTGTGGGAATCGGGGGTGATGATTGTGCGATCATGACAGTCCCGAACAAAGCGATCTACAATTCCTCGGCGACGGAGAGCCATCTCCTCTTTGGCGATTTCGACTTCACCGCCCACTCGCCAGCCACCATGAAGGACTTCGAGCCCGTAGGCGACGGACTCGAGATCCTGTTCGGGAGCTTCTACTTCCTGGTGGGACAGACCGGCACTCTCCGCCTCCCAGAGCGGGTGCCTCTGCCATCCATCAGGACCGCCTCATGGGCTCTGGATCCCAGCGTGCTACACACGCCAACATCGACAAATGAGTCATACGACAGCAGCAGCTGCAACTCAGATCTATGCGATCCTCCGTCGGATGAAGGAACCTACGGTTCCAGATCCGAAAGTTGTGGCAGCAGCGATCCGACCTACGGACGCTACCAATGTGCCATGGTCATCCAAAGCGACGTGGAGCAACATACACCAGGTTCGGGTGCTCACGTACCTCCACCCAACCCGTAGGGTAGAAACGGCGAAAACAGGAGGCTACCATCTCCCCGCCCAACAAGGACGATCCTGACGCCAATCGGGTAATCCACCTCAGCGAGGAAGGATGGAACCAAGCACGTGAAGCCGTGGCAGGCAACAAGATCCTGCCTGTGGGTGCCTCACAGGACCTACTAATGGCATACCACCTGCTCCTCATCGAAGAACACAAAAAGCAGGTGAGGATGCAAGAAGTACTCGACAAGCGCAAGCAAGCGGCCTCGGAGTCTAGCGCGCGGCGAGCTGCGCTCTCCGCTATTGGCGGTTCGAGCTCGCACGACAACAATTCCAACAAGCATCGTTCTCGCGTATAGAACATGGACCCCGCTGCACGTCGTGAGGTGACCCGAACCCTCAACACGTCCTTCATGGAGATGGACACCAATGGCAACGTCATCCCAAAAACGCCACAAGATGCGATCATGGCAGCCACCACATACCTTGCGTCTCATCCACCTCCGGTGGGGGACCCAAAGAGGGTCATGCACAATTCCGCACTAGCCGGACTCAGACTCGTTGGAGCTGCGCTCCACGAGGAAGCTCCTGCGGAGCCAAAAAAGAAGGTTGCGGTCAGATTCAACCACAGTCCCACACCCTCATCTGACAAGGAGGAACACGACCTACCTCGACGACACAAGAGCTCACGACGTCGCAGCCGCGACTATGACGCTCAAAGCGAACTTTCTCAGCGCAAGATCGACAAGGCACGCGCCAAGCGCGTGTGTTCATCCGAATCCGAAGAGGATGACGATGAATGAGAACTCTGCGGGGCTTGGTGCTTCAGCAGATCTGTTTAGCGGACACACATGCCGAGGAACTTCAAGCTTCCTTCGGACACTCCAAATTTCGACGGCACGCAGGACCCTAAGGCGTGGATCAGCGACCACCTGTCGTCCGTCAAGCTGCACGGCTGAAACAAAAACACCGCCCTGCAATGCCTTCAGCTGCAGCTGACAGGCGCAACCCAGATCTGGCTCAGCAGCTTATTCTCGGGATCCATCCGAAGCTGGGAGGAACTGGCGTATAGTTTCATCCGAAACTTCAAGGGTACCAGCAAGAGGTCAGCCTCGATCGAAGAGTTGCGGGCCTGCACCCAACAAACGGGCGAATCCATTCACTCGTACATACTATGCTGGTCCAACATCAAGAACTCCGCGACACACATCTATGAGGAGAGAACAACCGACGCCTTCAAAGACGGCGTCAAACGCCAGGACTCCAAGGAAGAACTTGGGCGCGTCAAGCCCAAGACACTCGACCACCTCATGGACATCGCCAACAGGTGGGCAGATGGCGAGGACTCCGTCCATCGAGCACATTCGGAGGAGGAAGATAACTACGGCCGCCGACGCGAGCGTCGTAGCAAGCAAAGATCACGCGTCTACGACGATCGTGACGAACCCGACATGGTCGCGGCTGGCTACGCCGACCGCCACAATGACAGCAACCGCAGCAGCGGCGGATACCGTGGAAACAACTTCCGTGATGGAGGACGCCCAACACAAACGTGGCAACGCCGCGACCGCGACGACGAGCCCTCGGCATACGACAAATTGTCGGGCCCATGCACCATCCACTTCTACATCGACAAGCAGGATGGCAAAAAGAAGGCCAACCATATGCTCAAAGACTGCCGCGAGTTCCAGGAACTCAGCGAGAGCCTGTCCCAGATGAGGCAGCAGGCACCGAACCCTGGGTACGAACACGCACCCGCACCAGGTGACATCGCCCACGGAGCTCCTCCGCCACCACCCGTGGGACCTTCGAATCACCCTGTCGCACCGACGCAGAACAACAGCGTAAACGGGTACCCCGCGTCGAAAGGATCACTGATGATCCAAAAGGGGCGCCCAACAAACAGGGTGCAAAAGAAGATCACCCGCCAAGTCAGCTTGGCCGTGACCGCCCCACCCGCCATACCTGAGTACCTCAGTGGTTCGGAGTTCTGCATCACATTCAGCCGTTCGGATCACCCTCGTCAAATCCCTCGCCCAGGTCATGCTGCCCTGGTGCTTGAGGCGCAGATCGAAGGATTCGAGATGAGCCACGTCTTCATGGACAGCGACATCAATCTGATGTTTGCTAGCACCTTAGCAGCAATGTGGATCCCGCTGTGCAGCCTGGAACAATCCGACACCATGTTCCACAACATCGTCCCAGGGAAGGGCATATTCCCCCTGGGAAAGATATGGCTCGACGTCATCTTCGGCAAGCCCGACAACTTTGCGAGCGACTCGAGTTCGAAGTGGTGGATTGGCCATCACAATACCACGCCATCATCGGGCGCGTGGCATTCGCAAGGTTCCTGGCAGTACCGCACTATGCGTACCTGCTACTAAAGATGCCAGGACCTAGGGGCGTCATCACGGTCCACGGGGGCTTCACCCGGTCCGACCACTATGACAGCTTGATAGGACAAAGGTGTCCGATCTTTCGATGAGATGATGATAGTCGATTTGGTGGAGTTCGGGCTTGACGATCCGACTACACATGCGAGCACGAGCGCCAATGTAATCGCTAGGCCGATCTCCTGGAGGTTACCGATCCTGCGGGAACACGATCAGCCTGACCAGCGAGGGTCTTAATTCCTACCTGAAATCGAGAACAAGTAAGAACTAATATTGCAATCAAGATATTGCGGATTAAGAGGAAAGCTTTATTGAAAAGGTGGGATCCTGAATAGGTGCGAAGTACAAGAGGCCTCTGCGACGCTCGAGCCTTGGCGAAGTTGCTACGATGGCTAACTTAATGTGTAAACAAAATCCGAGTCTAGGGTGACGGCTATGGGGAGTATTTAAGGAGGAAAAGGTGGGGTTTCGGCCAGCCATGGAAGTGGTGGCCGAATCCAACCCTAGAAGTCCTTTTCCCCTCAAATACGGACTCTAAAAAGTGGCTATTTAAAATCCTGCGAAAATTACATGGGCCTGGCCCAAAATAAAGGTGTCGGAGCACCATATTAAACTATGGACGAATTCGTGAAGTATTAATCTTGACTATTTCGTCCAAGCCTTCTTTCTTCATTATGGTGGCCTCAAAGTTCTGAAATCTCCATCCGTGGCCTTCTCTTGGATCATCACATGCTTGTTGCCATCTCCATGCATGGCCATGCTCCAATGCTTGTCCCTCTCATCCATGCTTGGTCCATCATTCCTAAGAGTAAGAAATACATCTGATTTAGGCAGCATCATATTCTCATGTATGGGAGGAATAGTTCCAAGAAACGAAAGTACCTGATAGTTAAGTTGTTTGGCACGAGATCTTGTGATGGGTCCTTGTATGTGTGTAGCTATAGGTACAACGGTTGTATCAATCGAAGGGATGTACACATCATGCTCCCCTTCTTGAATTGAAGTCGTCCTCGACGCAATCTCATTTTCCTCACCAAAGTAAGGCTTCAAATCTGCAATGTAAAACGTAGGACTAACCGTACCAAAGTCTGCAGGCAACTCAAGTTTATATGCATGATCATTTATTTTCTCTAACACCTTAAAGGGACCAGCAGCACGCGGCATTAACTTAGACTTGCGTAAATCAGGAAAGCGATCCTTACGCAAATGTAACCAAACAAGATCTCCAACATCAAACACAACATGCTTTCTCCCTTTATCCCCAGCAAGTTTATACTTAGCATTCATGTGTTCAATGTTATCTTTAGTAGTCTTATGCAAGTTTAATATCATTTCAGCGCGTTGTGTAGCATCCAAATTATTTTGCACCGAAGTAGGTAAAGGCAATAAATCAATAGGTGCACGAGGAACAAAACCATACACGATCTCAAACAGGCACATCTTTGTAGTAGAATGCAGCGAACGATTATAAGCAAATTCTATATGAGGTAAACACTCTTCCCACAATTTTAAGTTCTTCTTTAAAACAGCCCGCAACATAGTAGACAATGTTCTATTTACTACTTCAGTTTGTCCATCAGTTTGGGGATGACATGTAGTACTAAACAGCAATTTAGTCCCCAACTTAGCCCATAAACATCTCCCAAAGTGGCTAAGAAATTTAGTATCACGGTCAGAAACAATAGTATTTGGCACACCATGCAAACGAACAATTTCACGAAAGAACAAATCAGCAATATGCGCAGCATCATCCGTTTTATGACAAGGAATAAAGTGTGCCATCTTAGAAAACCGATCCACAACAACAAAAATACTATCCCTCCCCTTCTGTGTTCGTGGCAATCCCAAAACAAAGTCCATAGAAATATCCTCCCAAGGAACACTAGGAACAGGAAGAGGCATATATAAACCATGTGGATTAAGGCGAGACTTAGCTTTTTGACAAGTAGTGCAGCGTGCCACAAATCTCTCAACATCACGACGCATACGTGGCCAAAAGAAGTGTGCAGCAAGAACATCCTCCATCTTCTTGACACCAAAGTGTCCCATCAATCCTCCTCCATGCGCCTCCTGTAATAACAAAAGACGAACAGAACTATCTGGAATGCATAGTTTGTTAGCACGGAACACAAATCCATCATTGAAGACGAACTTGTTCCAAGTTCTACCATCTCTACAATTCTGCAACACATCTTTAAATTCAGCATCATGCACATATTGTTCCTTAATAGTTTCCAATCCTAATATTTTGAAGTCAAGTTGAGATAACAAAGCATAACGGCACGACAAAGCATCAACAATAATATTATCTTTACCCTTTTTGTGTTTGATAACATAAGGAAAAGACTCAATAAATTCAACCCACTTTGCATGACGACGATTCAACTTAGCTTGACTACGAATATGCTTCAAAGATTCATGATCAGAATGAATAACAAATTCTTTAGGCCATAGATAATGTTGCCAAGTTTCTAATGTCCGAACCAACGCATATAATTCTTTATCATAAGTAGAATAGTTCAGACTATCCCCACTCAATTTCTCACTAAAATATGCAACAGGTTTTCCCTCTTGTAATAACACCCCTCCCAAACCAATTCCACTAGCATCACATTCAAGCTCAAAAGTCTTAGTAAAACCAGGAAGTTGGAGTAAGGGAGCATGTGTTAACTTATCTTTCAATATGACGAAGGCCTGTTGTTGTGCATCGCCCCAAACAAAGGGCACATTCTTCTTGGTAAGCTCATTCAGCGGCGCGGCAATTGATCCAAAGTCTTTTACAAAGCGCCTATAAAAACCAGCGAGGCCAAGAAAACTCCTCACTTGTGTGACCGTCTTGGGCTGTGGCCAATTCTCAATAGCTTCAATCTTGGCTGGATCCACTTCAATACCCTGTGATGTAACAACAAAGCCAAGAAACGCAACTCGATTGGTGCAAAAGGTGCACTTCTCAAGGTTACCAAACAAACGTGCATCACGTAAAGCATTGAAAACAACACGTAAATGGTCCAAATGATCCTGTAAAGATTTGCTATAAATCAGAATATCATCAAAGTAGACTAGCACAAAACGTCCAATGAAAGCACGTAAAACTTCGTTCATTAATCTCATGAAAGTGCTGGGTGCATTAGTTAAAACAAACGGCATCACTAACCACTCATATAAACCGAACTTAGTTTTAAATGTTGTTTTCCATTCATCTCCTAATTTCATACGAATCTGGTGGTAACCACTACGCAAATCAACTTTAGAAAACATGGTAGAGCCACTCAATTCATCAAGCATGTTATCTAAACGTGGAATAGGATGACGATATCGAATAGTAATATTATTGATAGCTCTACAATCAGTACACATGCGTGAAGAACCATATTTCTTAGGTACCAAAATAATAGGAACAGCACAAGGGCTAAGGGACTCACGAATATGATCTCGGTCGAGTAGTTCCTGAATTGGGCGTTGTATCTTCTTTGTCTCCTCTGGATTGGTTCTATATGGTGCGCGGTTGGGCAACGTAGCACCAGGAATTAGATCAATTTGGTGCTCAATTCCTCTAATAGGAGGTAGTCCTGGTGGCAGCTCAGCGGGAAAGACGTCCTCATATTCCTACAAAAGGTTAGCAATAGTAGGTGGAAAAGAAGGAGGCATATCCTCAAATGAAAACAAAATCTCTGAAAGTACAAAGGAAGTCGCCTAGAGGGGGGGTGAATAGGCTTTTAAAAATATTACGGTTTAGGTGATGGAATTATGCCCTAGAGGCAATAATAAAGATGTTATTATTATAATTCTTGTTCATGATAAAGTTTATATTCCATGCTAGAATTGTATTAAGCGGAAACATTAATACTTGTGTGGTTTGTGAACAACACCGTGTCCCTGGTACGCCTCTAAGGACTAGCTCATTGATCAATGATGGTTAAGGTTTCCTAACCATAGACATGAGTTGTCAATTGATAATGAGATCATATCATTGGGAGAATGATATGATGGACAGACCCAAAATAAGCGAAGCAATTAGATCGTTTCATCGTGTTCATCTTTGCGAAGCTTTTCCTATGTCAAATATTGTATTCCTTAGACCATGAGATAATGCAACTCCCTGGTACCGGAAGAAAGCTTTGAGGTCATCAAACGTCATCCTATGAGAGGGTGATCATAAAGGTGTCTCTCAGGTGATCGGAAAGTATCTGTTGGGTTGTATGTATCGAGATGGAATTTGTCCCTCCCAAGTCGGAGAGATATACTTCGGGCCCACTCGGTAATCGATATCAACACCGCTTGCAAGCATGTGGTTAAGGAGTTAATCACAAAGTGATATCGGATTACGGAACGAGTAAAGTACTTGCTGTGAACGAGATTGAACTAGGTATGACGGTACCGACGATCGAATCTCGGGCAAGTAAAATATCGCGAGACGAAGGGAATATATATATGGGATTGATTGAATCCTGGCATCGTGGTTCATCCGATATGATCATCGATGAATGTGTGGGAGTCAATATGGGTGCCCAGACCCCGCTGTTGATTATTGATAGAAGATCATGTCTGCATATTCTCGAACCCGCAGGGTCACACACTTAACGTATCTCGACGCTAGGATAGATTTGATAATTGGTTTATGAATTTTTGTTCGGAGTCTCGGATGGGATCCGGGACATCACGAGAGGTTCCGGAATGGTCCGGAGAATAAGATTCATATAAGGCAATGCAGTTTTTGGAGTTCGGAATTGTTCCGGGTTAATCGGTATTGTACCGGAAGCTTCTAGAACCTTCCGGAAGGGGACCAACGTGGCCCCACCTTCCGGGAGGGGTCATGGGCCTATGAGGGAGTGTCCTGGCCGCATTGGGCCAGGGGCACAAGGCCCCATAGGGCCCAGCCGATCCTAGAGAGTTTAAATCGTTTAAACTAGAGATAGGGTTTCTAGAAGAGGGGAGAGTCCATGCCCCCCACTCCTTATCCTTTGGGCTTGGGGGAGGGGCTAGGGCTGCGCCCCCCTCTATATAAAGAGGGGTGGGGGCGCACCAACCCCCCACACCTCTCCTCCAAACCCTAGCCGCCTTGCTAGCTTTCCTCTCTCCCTCCCGACTGTTTGTAGGCGAAGCCCTGCTGCAGAAATTCTCCACCATATACACCACGCCGTCATGTTGTAGATCTAATCTATCTCTCCACCATACTTGCTGGTCCGAGGAAGGAGGAGACGTCGAGGTGCTGCACGTGTGCATCTCACGGAGGCACCGCCACTTGTGGTGCTAGATCGGATCGGATCGCGAGGAGGAGAAGCGAGTACGACTACATCACCCACGTTCCGACGAACGTTCCGCTGTGCGAATCTTCAAGGGTATGAAGATCTAATCCAATCTCTCTCGTTGATTGCATCTCCTAGATTAGATCTTGGCTTTCCCTCTGTTCGCATCCGTAGAAAATTTTGATTTACTATGCCGCGAAACCCTTCAGTGGTATCAGAGCTAGATCTATGCGTAGATGTGTTTCACGAGTAGAACGCAACATGGTTGTTGCGGGCGTTGATGTTTTCTGTTGCAAGCCTCTTGTTTGTGTTCTTCTTATGACGCGGGATAGTGAGATTGAAGCGGTCCAGGCCAACCTTACGCGACGTCGTTCGCGAGACCGGCTCCGCACTTGACGTGTGGCTTGTTCCACACATGCGGCTGGTGGATGTCAGTTTCTCTCACTATAGTTGTCATGGGATTAACACCGGAGTTTGGCAACCATAATATCACCATTGTGGCTTTCCGTAGGTAAGAATCGTTCTTAGCATCTACTCCCATAAGCCACGTAAAACATGCAACAACAAAGTAGAGGCGTCTAACTTGTTTTTGCAGGGAGTGTTTTCTGTGATATGGTATGGCCCAAGATGTGATGTGTATATTGTATGCGATGATCATGTTTTGTAATGTTTCACGACTTGCATGTCGATGAGTACACAACCGGCAGGAGCCATATGGTTGTCTTTATAATTGTGTATGACCTGCGAGTCAACTTCTTATACGCCATGTAATAGCTTCACTTTATCGCTAAGTAGTTAGCAATAGTTGTAGTTGCTATTCGTGGTGGAGGCAATCATGGTGGAGTGATGGAGATCATGCCGGAACGCACAAGATGGAGATCATTGCGCGAGGATTGGCTATACCATGTCACATAAAGTTATATGCATGTGATGTTTATCCCTTTATGTATCTTATTATGCTTAGATCGCGACGGTAGCATTATAAGATGATTCCTCACTTAAAGATCAAGATAAAAACTGTGTTCTCCCCAAGTATGCACCGTTGCGAAAGTTCGTCGTGTCCAAGCATCACGTGATGATCGGGTGCTATAAACTCTACGCTCACATACAGCGGGTGCAAGCCAGTTTTGCACACGCAGAAATACTTGGGTCTAGCTTGACGAGCCTAGCATGTACAGACATGGCCTCGGAACACAAGAACCGAAAGGTTAAGCATGAGTCATATGAATGATATGATCGACACTTTGTTGTCCACCATTGAAACCACATCTCTTCTCGTGATGATCGGATTAGGTGTGGTGAATTTGGATCGTGTTCACTAAACAACTTGAGGGATGTTGAATTTAGTGGGAGTTCATCTAGTAATTTGATTAAGTTGAACTATTTATCATGAACATAGTCTAAATTGTACTTGCAAATACTGTAGATCACATGGCCAAATCCAACTTCAACTTCAACGTTTTTGCTGAGAAGGAAAAGCTTAGAAACAATGGGTCTAACTTCACCAATTGGTTCCGCAATCTAAGAATCATTCTATCTGGCGGACAAAAGGACTATGTCCTTGGTAAAGCGTTAGGTGACCCCCCTGCTGCAACTGCGCCGGCTGATGAGAAAGCTGTCTATCAGTCGCGCAAAGATGATTATGGTGTGATTAAGAGCACCATGTTGTTTGCTATGGAACCGGAGCTTCAAAATCGTTTTGAAGAGTATCCCGGGCCCTTCGAGATTCTCGAGGAGCTGAAAACCATGTTTCAGACTCAGGCCCGTTCTGAGAGATATGAGATCTCCGAGAAGTTCTTTAACTGCAAGATGGAGGAAGGGAGTTCCGTTAGTGAGCATGCCATAAAGATGTCGGGCTACACTCAACGCCTTGAGCAACTGGAATGCACGATTCCAGAGGAGCTCAAGATTGACAGGGTTCTACAATCACTCCCTCCCAGCTACAAAAGTTTTGTAGTGACTCATAATCAGATTGGCTCCACTGATACGATCACCGAGCTCTTCGCAAAACTGAAGGCTGCGGAAGTGGACATCAAGAAGGATAATCATGTGTTGATGGTCAACAAGCCCTCCTTTAAGAAAGGTAAGGGAGCAAAGAAGCCCTTCAAGAAGGGCGGCGGCAAGCGCAATGCCCCTGCTGAGAAGAAGCTCAGGTCTGGTCCCAAGCCGGACACTGAGTGCTTCTATTGCAAGGACAAGGGTCACTGGAAGCGTAACTGTCCGAAGTACTTAGCGGACAAGAAGGCTGGCACCATCAAAGGTATATTTGATATACATGTTATTGATGTTTTCCTTACTAGCCCTCGTTGTAGTGCCTGGGTATTTGATACCGGTTCAGTTGCTAATATTTGTAACTCGAAACAGGAGCTACGTAATAGACGGCGGCTTGCGAGGGATGAGGTGACGATGCGCGTTGGCAACGGATCAAGAGTTGATGTGATGGCCGTCGACACGCTCTCCTTAGTTTTACCTTCGGGATTAGTTTTAAACCTTAATAAGTGTTATTATGTGCCTGCGTTGAGCATGAACATTATTTCTGGATCGTGTTTATTGCAAGACGGTTATTCATTTAAATCGGAGAATAATGGTTGTTCTATTTATATGAGTAACATCTTTTATGGTCATGCACCTCTTGTAAATGGTTTATTTCTTCTAAATCTCGAAAGGGATGAAACACACATCCATAACATTGAGGCTAAGAGATGCAAAGTAGATAGTGATAATACTACTTATTTGTGGCACTGTCGTCTAGGTCATATTGGTGTAAAGCGCATGAAGAAACTCCATTCTGATGGACTTTTGGAGTCTCTTGATTTTGAATCATTTGACACATGCGAACCATGCCTCATGGGCAAGATGATCAAAACCCCGTTCTCCGGTATGATGGAGCGAGCAACGGACTTGTTGGAAATCATACATACCGATGTATGCGGACCGATGAGTGTTTCGACGCGCGGTGGATATCGCTATTTCCTCACTTTTACCGATGACTTAAGTAGATATGGGTATATCTATTTAATGAAACATAAATCTGAAACATTTGAAAAGTTCAAGGAATTTCAGAATGAAGTGGAGAACCATCGTAACAGAAAGATTAAGTTTCTACGATCCGATCGTGGTGGTGAATATTTGAGTTATGATTTTCTCACGCATCTTAAAGCAAGTGGAATCGTTTCACAACTCACGCCACCCGGAACACCACAGCGCAATGGTGTGTCTGAACGCCGGAATCGAACCCTATTAGATATGGTCCGATCAATGATGTCTCTTACTGATTTGCCGTTATCATTTTGGGGTTATGCATTAGAAACCGCTGCATTCACTTTAAATAGGGCTCCATCTAAATCCGTTGAGACGACACCGTATGAACTGTGGTTTGGTGCTAAACCTAAGTTGTCGTTTCTTAAAGTTTGGGGATGCGAAGCTTACGTCAAGAAGTTGATGCCGGACAAGCTCGAACCCAAAGCGGAGAAATGCGTCTTCATAGGATACCCTAAGGAAACTATTGGGTATACCTTCTATCACAGAACCGAAGGCAAAGTGTTTGTCGCAAAGAACGGTTCCTTTCTTGAGAAGGAGTTTCTCTCGAAAGAAGTGAGTGGGAGGAAAGTAGAGCTAGACGAGGTTATTGAACCTTCTCTTGAATTGGAGAGTAGCGCAACACCTGAAATTGTTCCAGTGCCGCCTGCACCAACAATAGAGGAAGCTAATGACAAGGATCATGAAGCTTCGGACGATGCTGCTACTGAACGTCGTAGGTCGACAAGGTCGCGTGCCCCTCCTGAGTGGTACGGCAACCCTGTCTTGACTGTCTTGTTAGTAGAAGACAGTGAACCTACGAACTATGAGGAAGCGATGATGAGCCCAGACTCTGAGAAATGGCTGGAAGCCATGAAATCCGAATTGGGATCCATGAGCGAAAACCAAGTATGGACTTTGGTGGACCCTCCTAGCGACCGAAAGGCCGTTGAGTGCAAATGGATATTCAAGAAGAAAACGGACGCGGATGGTAATGTTACCGTCCATAAAGCACGGCTTGTCGCAAAAGGTTTTCGACAAGTTCAAGGTGTTGACTACGATGAGACTTTCTCTCCCGTAGCGATGTTTAAGTCCATTCGGATTTTATTAGCAATTGCTGCGTTCATGATTATGAAATATGGCAGATGGATGTCAAGACTGCGTTCCTCAATGGCAACATTGATGAAGAGTTGTATATGATGCAACCCGAAGGTTTTGTCGATCCTAAGGATGCTGATAAAGTATGCAAACTTCAGCGTTCCATTTATGGACTGAAGCAAGCATCTCGGAGTTGGAACCTTCGTTTTGATCAAGTGATCAAGAGTTTTGGATTTGTTCCAAATTGCTACGAAGCTTGTATCTACAAGAAAGTGAGTGGGAGCTCGGTGACGTTTCTGGTACTGTATGTGGATGACATATTGATTATCGGAAATGACATCAACATGCTTAACGATGTGAAGAGTTATTTGAACAAGTGTTTTTCAATGAAAGACCTAGGTGAAGCTGCTTATATATTGGGCATCAAGATCTATAGAGATAGACAAAGACGCCTGATAGCTTTAAGCCAGAGTACATACCTAGACAAAGTTCTGAAAAGGTTCAGAATGGATAAGGCAAAGAAAGGTTCAGTGCCTATGTTGTCAGGTAAGATATTGAGCAAGGCTCAGTGTCCAGCTACGGTAGATGATAG
This sequence comes from Avena sativa, assembly GCA_916181665.1. Classification (NCBI taxonomy): domain Eukaryota; kingdom Viridiplantae; phylum Streptophyta; class Magnoliopsida; order Poales; family Poaceae; genus Avena; species Avena sativa. The sequence goes on along the minus strand of OV702280.1, from coordinate 348,286,145 downwards.
GGAAGCTATGAGCAAAGTGCCTTATGCCTCGGCCATAGGTTCCATCATGTATGCCATGCTGTGTACTAGACCGGATGTGTCCAATGCTCTTAGTTTGACGAGCAGATATCAAAGTGATCCAGGAGTGGAACACTGGACAGCCGTGAAAAACATCCTAAAGTACCTAAATAGGACTAAAGAAATGTTCTTAGTCTATGGGGGTGATGAACAGCTTGTCGTAAAAGGTTACGTCGACGCTAGTTTTGACACCGACAAGGATGATTCCAAATCTCAGACAGGATACGTTTATATTTTGAATGGAGGAGCTGTGAGCTGGAGAAGCTGCAAGCAAAGCGTGATCGCGGGATCTACAGTGGAAGCGAAATACATGGCTGCTGCAGAAGCGTCAAGTGAAGGAGTTTGGATCAGAAACTTCATCACTGAGCTTGGCGTGGTTCCAAGTGCATTGGACCCACTGGAGATATTGTGTGACAACACTGGCGCCATAGCACTCGCTAAGGAACCAAGATATCATCCAAAGACCAAGCATATCAACCGCAAGTTTCATATAATCCGAGATTATATTGCAGATGGAGATCTGAAGATTAGCAAAGTACATACAGATCTGAATGTCGCAGATCCATTGACTAAACCTCTTCCACGTGTAAAACATGATCAACACCTCAGTGCCATGGGTGTGAGATTGTTGCCAGATGTAAACTAGATTATTGACTCTAGTGCAAGTGGGAGACTGATGGAATTATGCCCTAGAGGCAATAATAAAGATGTTATTATTATAATTCTTGTTCATGATAAAGTTTATATTCCATGCTAGAATTGTATTAAGCGGAAACATTAATACTTGTGTGGTTTGTGAACAACACCGTGTCCCTGGTACGCCTCTAAGGACTAGCTCATTGATCAATGATGGTTAAGGTTTCCTAACCATAGACATGAGTTGTCAATTGATAATGAGATCATATCATTGGGAGAATGATATGATGGACAGACCCAAACTAAGCAAAGCAATTAGATCGTTTCATCGTGTTCATCTTTGCGAAGCTTTTCCTATGTCAAATATTGTATTCCTTAGACCATGAGATAATGCAACTCCCTGGTACCGGAAGAAAGCTTTGAGGTCATCAAACATCATCCTATGAGAGGGTGATCATAAAGGTGTCTCTCAGGTGATCGGAAAGTATCTGTTGGGTTGTATGTATCGAGATGGAATTTGTCCCTCCCAAGTCAGAGAGATATACTTCGGGCCCACTCGGTAATCGATATCAACACCGCTTGCAAGCATGTGGTTAAGGAGTTAATCACAAAGTGATATCGGATTACGGAACGAGTAAAGTACTTGCTGTGAACGAGATTGAACTAGGTATGACGGTACCGACGATCGAATCTCGGGCAAGTAAAATATCGCGAGACGAAGGGAATATATATATGGGATTGATTGAATCTTGGCATCGTGGTTCATCCGATATGATCATCGATGAATGTGTGGGAGTCAATATGGGTGCCCAGACCCCGCTGTTGATTATTGATAGAAGATCATGTCTGCATATTCTCGAACCCGCAGGGTCACACACTTAACGTATCTCGACGCTAGGATAGATTTGATAATTGGTTTATGAATTTTTGTTCGGAGTCTCGGATGGGATCCGGGACATCACGAGAGGTTCCGGAATGGTCCGGAGAATAAGATTCATATAAGGCAATGCAGTTTTTGGAGTTCGGAATTGTTCCGGGTTAATCGGTATTGTACCGGAAGCTTCTAGAACCTTCCGGAAGGGGACCAACGTGGCCCCACCTTCCGGGAGGGGTCATGGGCCTATGAGGGAGTGTCCTGGCCGCATTGGGCCAGGGGCACAAGGCCCCATAGGGCCCAGCCGATCCTAGAGAGTTTAAATCGTTTAAACTAGAGATAGGGTTTCTAGAAGAGGGGAGAGTCCATGCCCCCCACTCCTTATCCTTTGGGCTTGGGGGAGGGGCTAGGGCTGCGCCCCCCTCTATATAAAGAGGGGTGGGGGCGCACCAACCCCCCACACCTCTCCTCCAAACCCTAGCCGCCTTGCTAGCTTTCCTCTCTCCCTCCCGACTGTTTGTAGGCGAAGCCCTGCTGCAGAAATTCTCCACCATATACACCACGCCGTCATGTTGTAGATCTAATCTATCTCTCCACCATACTTGCTGGTCCGAGGAAGGAGGAGACGTCGAGGTGCTGCACGTGTGCATCTCACGGAGGCACCGCCACTTGTGGTGCTAGATCGGATCGGATCGCGAGGAGGAGAAGCGAGTACGACTACATCACCCACGTTCCGACGAACGTTCCGCTGTGCGAATCTTCAAGGGTATGAAGATCTAATCCAATCTCTCTCGTTGATTGCATCTCCTAGATTAGATCTTGGCTTTCCCTCTGTTCGCATCCGTAGAAAATTTTGATTTACTATGCCGCGAAACCCTTCATTAGGCCCAAGTAAATACGGAATAAAACTAACGTTTAATTTATTGAGCACAAAACCTTGCCACTAAGTTTACCTAAGTGCACCAACAACCTATGCTAAGCAATACAAGCAACAAGGTTATAGCAAGAAATAAATACTTCAAGCACGATGGCTATCACAATGTAAAGTGCATAAGTAAAGGGCTCGGTTGAGAGATAACCGATGGATGCGGAGACGAAGATTTGTTTCCTGAAGTTCACTTCCAAAGAAGCTACGTCTCCGTTGGAGAGGTGTGATGGCGCAATGCTCTCCGAACGCCACAAATGGCTCACCTCGAGGTGTGGTGGCTCGATGCTCACCCAACGCCACACAAGGCCTCACCCCGGATGCGGAAGCACGCAACTCACCGACGCCACAAAAGGCTCACCCTATTCTCCCAAGTGCGCACCACAAAAGGCGAGCACTTGCTCCACTATGGGACGCTTGAGGGCGGTCACCGAACCCGTACAAGATTGGGGCTAACACCACAACTCAATTGGAGGCTCCCAACAACAAAGCCACAAAAGGCTACAATGCCACAAAAGGCCAACAAAGCCACAAGAGGCTACAATACCACAAAAGGTCAACAAGACCACAAAAGGTCAACAACCCAACCACACAACCGTCTAGGGTTCCAAGAACCCAAGAGTAACAAGCCCACAAGCTTGTACTCGCCGAATCTCCGAGGAGAACTCAAACCTATGCACCAAATGCAAGGGCAAGTCCTTCTCTCCCAAATTCCAACAAAGCTACAAAAGCTATTGGAGGAATAAGGGAGGAAGAACATAAGAGGAGAACTCAAACCTATGCACCAAATGCAAGGGCAAGTCCTTCTCTCCCAAATTCCAACAAAGCTACAAAATCTATTGGGGGAATAAGGGAGGAAGAACACAAGAGGAGAACACAAAACTCTCCAAGATCTAGATCCCAATGATTCCTTCACAAAGAAGGGATTTGACTTGGTGGGATTGTAGATCTAGATCTCCTCTCACTTTTCCCTCAAAAAGATGTAAGAATCATGGGAGGGAGAGGGAGTAAGAGAGCTCAAATAGGTCAACAATGGTGGGAAAAAACGAGCTCAAAAGATGGGGAACCATTGGGGAAGAAGCCCCCCCTTAAATAGGACAAGGAAAAACTGACCGTTTGGGCCAGATTCGCGCCCCCACCGGAACTTCCGGAAAATATAAACACAAGTTACTGAACCTGACCGGAACTTGGGTCGGAACTTGGGTCGGAACTTGGGTTGGAACTTGGGCCGGAACTTCCGCTCAAGCAAAAACACAGGACAACATTGCACGAAAACTTCAATAACTTTTGATCCCGGACTCCGTTTTTGATGATCTTGGGCTCGTTTTGAAGAGAACGAAAAGTTTTAAAAGATTATGCAAAGAAACATAATAGTCCAGCATGGAAGTATAAAACCAAATTGATAAAGATATGACCTCTCTAGAAGCGATGAACCGGTAAAACCTCCAAAACCCAAAACACAAGAAGTTGATCTTGGAAACTCCGATTGGGATGAAACCAATTTTGTTGGAAAGATAATGACGAATAGAATCCAACAAAAAGTCGAAATATTGGGTATCACCTTGGGATAAAATACTATGAATATATATGTGAAGTATCCCCCAAGGTGTGGAGCCGGAAAACTCGCAAGATCAAAAACCGCAATAAGATATGCAAGTGAAATCCTTAGATGATGAACTAGAGCTTGTTATGATGATGACCACAATATCTAGATCATCTCATGGACAAGAACCAAATAACAACCAAGAAAGATGATGCTATGAATGCAAAGGTTTGAGCTCTCTCCGAACAATGCAAACGAGACACCTGCTTGAGAGCCCCTCTTGATAGAACGGCTATCTATCCTAAACCCGGTCTCCCAACTAACAACACGAGACCGGAAAAAGAGAAGCCCTATCAAGAACATACCTTTGCCTTGAGAATCCCACTTGAACTTGATGTAGACCGTCTTGTTCTTCTATAGTGGGAACACCTTTCTTGGATGCTCTTGCTTGATGAAGATGAAGACTTGCAAATTGCTACCCCATACTCCATGGGGAAACCTCTTCTTTGAACTTGTCTTCATCATTCCATGAGCAAGAGGATGGCAAGATTCAAGCATGAGATCTTCTAGAGATGGCGCATCTTGAGCTCGCCCTTCTTCATCCCTACTTGAGGCTCCGTCTTGATGCAACTCTTTGCACATGTCTTGATCAACCTTCAAGCTCCTTCTTTCTTCATGATTCCAATGGGCACAAAGCCCTTGGACATTTCTTCATCTTCCAACCTTGAGACCAACACATGGCCCAAGTGATGCCAATGGACAAGCCTACAAGTGAAACTCAATTTACACATTAGTCCATAGAGATTGTCATTAATTACCAAAACCACACATGGGGGCATACATGCCCTTTCAATCTCCCCCATTTTTGGTAATTGATGACAATCCCTTAGCGAGGGTTTAAATATGACAATTAACGACCAAAGCGGTTGCCCCAACATCAAATACTACACAAGTATGTGATGTTGGTACAACCACAATATATAGAGCAAACTCCCCCACAATCTATGCATGTGTGATGAACTTGAATTTCATTGCATAGATTGCCAACCGTCACCGTTGGTTGAGTTTCCTCTATATATTCAACATGCAAAGCAAACACAAAGATGCAAGAGCATGAGAGGCAAATGCTTAAGAACACACTCAAAGCAAAGCCCAACTTCCCTTAAACCCTCCAAAACTTCTCCCCCATTGGCATCGATTGCCAAAATGGGTGAAAAGTTGTAGACGGTCAACATAGTGAAATTCCTCCAAAGGTGTGCATATGCACAAGTCAAATGATGAGAACTAGGGAGGAAGTAAAACTATATTGAGGACCCAAAGAAAGCAAAAAGAAAAGAAAGAAAAGAAAAGGGCTTCAACAAATGAAGCGAGAAATCAAAAGATCCAAAGAAACAATTGAAACACCATCAAATGATGTCAGAAGGGAACAACAAACAAAAGAGTGTTTAAATAAAAATAGAGAATCTCCCCAAACTTTGTGCAAAGATTAGAATACTTGTATCGAATACAATATGCACAAATATGGAATCCTTGCTCCCCCATAAGCATTTAAACCACAAGAAACGAGAAAGAAGGAACATGTGCATCATTAAATGAATTATAGAAGCTCCCCAAAAATTGTGCACCAATTATAGTAATTATATTTGGAAACAATGTGCAAAACCATGGAATCCTAACTCCTCCAAAACCATTTAACAATGCACACAAGATACAATAATTTGGAAACCACCGAAGAATCAAAATGAAGTAAGAGATGATTTCCAAGAAATGCAAAAACAACCAAATATTGATCTTCTCTTGTGTGTATAAATTTTTAGGTGGAAAATATCACAAAGACATATAACCACAAAGAAACATGCACACACAATATAGATACTCAAGAAAGCACATGAAGACCCCCCAAAAAAAGAAGTCATAGAGTATACGAATAAGATGTTTTGCTTGAAAGCATGCCCAAGGGCTCAAATATATCTTATTGTACATCAATGAGCTTCAAACACCAAAATACCCCATACAACACAACTATTCTCAAGGGAAGAAGAGGATAGAAGGAATATATGGAGAAAGGCAACAAGTATCATAAGATAGAAATCAACTTGGCAAAAATACTCACTATTGCACATGAGAGATATTGAGGAAACAATATGCAACAAAATTGCTAGATTGACATATTTGGGATTAGTGAATCATGAGCATGATTTAGTATAGTCCCCATTATATGCACTCATCTCAACAAACACACATTTGCAATAGATAGAACTCCTCAAAGCCAAAGCAAGAAATCCTACATATGGAAGAACACAAATTCATGCCAACAAGCAACCTACACAAGGTTGGGAACAAGATATGTATGCATGAGAGAGAGATACTTGTTACCGAGATATAATTGGTAGGATGAAGAAGATATGAATTCGTTGATCATCCTAGCTTGCATCCAACTGACATGTAGACGCCACTTATTCCTTGTTCAAGATACAAGCACCCAATATATATCTCCAATGTACCTAAAACACAATTAAGTACACTATGGTCCCCAACACATTGGGTCCAAAGTAGTTAGTGAAACTACAATACATAGGAGAGCCCCCACACAAATATGTGCATATTGATATGAAATTGAATTTCATGCACATCTTAGCCTATTAGGATTTGGTGGAGTTTTCCCTATATATCGGATCAAAGGAAGCAAGCATGCCATAATATATACACGAAGTAAATATGCATGCATAGGCTTTCAAGAACCAAAAGGAGATACAGTTTGAACAAAAACACCATGTAAACCAATAAGACACACACAAATTTGTGACTCGACAAAAGGTGTCCAAATTGTATCGAAGAGCCAAATCAACACATGAAAGAACAGAAGTTCAACAAATGAACTCGAAAGAGCCAAAGAAAAAGGAGAAGAAAAATACCAAGGCTCAAGGATTATCTCATCCTAAAAGAACAAAACAAGTGAAACGGAATGAGATAAAGCCAACTCCCAACGAGAGCAAGGAAATAATAACCAAAACAAACTCTTCACACTTTTCATTATGGCACACAAAGTACCAACACAAAAAGGATCGAGCTTCCAAGCAAAAAAAATTGGATCAAATCAAGAAGCATAAAACAATGTTCTAGATAATATAGGAGAGCTCCCCCATAAGTAGAGCATTATATATAATTTTGCCTTTGAATGCAAAATGCCCACAAATGAGATCATCACTACTACCTACACTAAGTAAAACACAAGGGAAAAAGAAATAAAATAAGAAGATCCACAAGAGGCAAGGAAAGCTTGGGAGCAACTAGACAAACATTTTATTGGCCAAAGATAAGACAAAAAGGAAAAGTCCAAAACGAATATGATCAATGAATTCTAACATATATTAAGTACTAATTGTCCAAGGACAAGAAGTAATAGGGATAATTTTCCCGAGGTAGTTTGCAAGGATATCCAAGATCATATTCACACAAAGAAGCATATAACAAGATAGGAATTAAAATTGATGCTTTGAAAGAGATTCTTGATTGCTTCAAATAGTCACACAATCACTAGTGATTGGATTAAATAGAAGCAAGTGGTTCCCATGAGGATATATAGATCCAAATATGAGGAAGCACATACCAAGAATCACTCTCACGAACAAGATCCAAAAGATGAGCAATAAAAACATTTAAGCAAATTGGAACTTGTATGAGCAAATGTGCCACATAGGAACTAGATAATTCTCAATATCAAATCTAAGTGGCACTACCTCAAATGTCCACATTTTCTAGGTTTGTAATATGCACAAAGCATATGACTCCCCCATAATGTGATAAACCAAGAAATCTCAACAAGAGGCAAAAAGATCAAACTAGAGGTATTAATGGACATTATGGAAACTTGAGTTTCTCATGAGAGAGACAAACCACATAGAGACAACAAAATGACTACTAAGTGGTTTTTCTCATGTACACACATTTTAGGATTGTGGAATGCCCAAGCATGACACTCCCCCAAAACGGAATAGTCCATTAATCCCTCACAAGAGCCAAATAAGATACCTACTAGAAACAATAAAGGCTCAAAACCAAGAAACACAAATACATGGTGTGCCAACCAAAATACACAAAGATAATTCATAGGTCAATATAAGTAAGTGGGAACCACAACATGTACAAGCACATGCAAGGTACAAAACCAACACATGCACAAGGGAGCAAGTAACTATAAATGTAAAGGAGTTTAGCACAAGTTACCGGAAGGAGGAACATTGGATAAGGAGTAGAAGCATGATAACCAATGACTTGACTTTGACAACAAGAATATAATGAAGATCTCTCAACTCTTCATAAGATAGCCAAGTCTCCAATGCCCTCCAAAAACACCTATTGATCAAGTTTTAGCCTGTTGGTCCCCAACCAAGTTGGATCCTAAGAAGTTAGTCACAATAGGCTTGGCCACCCAAATGGTTCTTTTATTAACACCACTTTGGGCACCAAACAATTTGGCAAACACATTGCCACCCTCATCCTTGCGAAGTGAATAAGCATCATCAAACAAGATAGGATGGGATGAGGATATACCCATGGTGCATGAGGAAGAAAGGTGCCCCTTCTCACGACATATGTAGCAAGTTCTTCTCTTGCCGTCTTTCTTCTTGGGAGGAGCTGCACCATGAAGAAGAGCTTGAGGCTTCTTGGGAAGTGGCCCATCTTGATCTTGTGGAGGAGCTTGAGGCCGCTTCCCCCGTTGCTTCTCACTAAGAGGCTTCTTCTTCAATGGGAAATCCCTCACATGATGCCCTTCTTCCTTGCACTTGAAGCACACAATGTTGGCCGGATTCTTCACTTGTCCTTGGCACTTCTTCTTGTTGCCCTTGTGCTTCAACGAGATAGTGGACATGCTCTTGGTGTTGGATTTGAATCCAAGCCCACTCTTGTCACTTGGGGGGCGTCACACACTCAACATATTCTTGAGCGTGGTCTTCCCTTCATGACACCTTTTCAAGTCATTCTTCACAGAAGTGACTTGAGCCTTGAGCTCTTTGACTTCCTCTACATGGTTAATATCAACAACAATACTAGAGGAAGTAGAAGCTTCATTGTTAGAGCAACAAGGCAAAGGATGCAATTCATCACAAGATTTAGCATGGTTGTGAGAGGATGAATTACAAGGACTAGCACATGGCAATATAACATTTGTAGTAGATATAGTGCTAATGTCCACATGAGGCCCACTAGATGTTACCTTTGACATAATGGCCTCATGAGCTAACCTTAGCCTACCATGGGAGACTAGAAGATCCTCATGCGAGCTTGAGAGCTTGGCATGACTTTCTTCTAATTTCCCATAGTTTCTCGTTAGCAAAGCAAGTTGAGCCTTTAGCTCAACATTCTCCTTCAAGATAGATGCTTCACAAGAAATAGAGTTAGTAGCACAAGCATCATCATTTAAAGCAAGAGGCGAGGTTAACTTGGAAAGCTCTTTATAATAAGAAGCTTTAAGTTGCTCATGTGACTCGGTGAGTTTGATGAGCTCCCCCTTGATGACCCTAGAGCCATTTTTATGGTGCTCAAAATCCTCAAGGAGTTTGGCATAAGCAACTTCAAGTTCATCATTTTTAATTTGAAGGGCACATGCCACCTCAAAATCTCTATCATGAGATTTCTTCACTCTAGATAGCTCTAGAGCAAAGGTCTCCTCAAGAGATTCCTTAGTGGCTTGTTCCTCTTCAAGATCTTCATTTAGGCTGGCAATTTCATTAGCATACTCACGCTCAAGACTACTTATTTTATCTATTTTGTCCTCATGATCATATATTAGTTGCCTACTTTCAATAGCACAAGTCAAGATTTCAATGAAAGTAGAGCAAGCATTTTTATTAGGATGAAGAGCACGAAGGACTAGCCCCCCCTTCTCTTTTAGAGAAGCAACATCATTATCTACTTCTACATGATCAACATTCACATCATCATGAGATATACTGGAGTCCAAAGGAGAGGTTACCTTTGAACCCTTAGCCATGAGGCACAAGTGAACATTGGAAGAAGATGATGATGAGGGAACACATGAAGCTCTAATGACAACTTTGCCTTGGCCCACACATTCTTCACTTTCCTCTACATGGTTAGCAACACAAGAACTAGAGGAAATGGAAGCACATTTATCATGGCAACAAGGCAAAGCAAGCATATCATCATGAGATATATCCAATTCATTTCTACAAGATATGCAAGGGCAATCAACACTAGGATGTAAATCACATATGGTCCTACAAGTGTTCATGCCCAAAGATACAACATTGCAATGAGATAGAGACGAAGAATCATGAATGGAAATCTCACTATCTACATTGCAAGTTCTATCACCACTCACCATATCATTACCTTGTGACAACTCACATGTTGGTGTAGTGGAAGAAGATGAGAACTCATCGCGGCCGGAGGTGGACGGAACACAATCATCCTCATTAAGCTTGGACACATCATATTTTGCTTGAAGCTTGGTCCATATATCATGAGCATTCTGGAAAGGCATGATTGAGGAAAGAACTACAAAGCTCACAACATTAACAAGCACATTAGATGCTTGAGCTTCGAGATAAGAGTTTGTCTTCTCCTCCAAAGATAGATTTTGGGGATCCTTAGGAGGAGACAAGCCCATATCTAGAATGCGCTCAATGTTTGGGTCAATGGCCCGGAAATGACTAAGCATGCGAGTACGCCAAACATCATAATGTGTGCCATCAAAAGTAAATGTGTGAGAGTGCACTAAACCCCTAGGAGACATATTTACTCTCGAGGCGGTGAAGCCTAAAAGCGAGAGACCTCGCTCTGATACCAATTGAAAGTACAAAGGAAGTCGCCTAGAGGGGGGTGAATAGGCTTTTAAAAATATTACGGTTTAGGCTCAAGTAAATAGGAATAAAACTAACGTTTAATTTATTGAGCACAAAACCTTGCCACTAAGTTTACCTAAGTGCACCAACAACCTATGCTAAGCAATACAAGCAACAAGGTGATAGCAAGAAATAAATACTTCAAGCACGATGGCTATCACAATGTAAAGTGCATAAGTAAAGGGCTCGGTTGAGAGATAACCAATGGACGCGGAGACGAAGATTTGTTTCCCGAAGTTCACTTCCAAAGAAGCTACGTCTCCGTTGGAGAGGTGTGATGGCGCAATGTTCTCCGAACGCCACAAATGGCTCACCTCGAGGTGTGGTGGCTCGATGCTCAACCAACGCCACACAAGGCCTCACCCCGGATGCAGAAGCACGCAACTCACCGACGCCACAAAAGGCTCACCCTATTCTCCCAAGTGCGCACCACAAAAGGCGGGCACTTGCTCCACTATGGGACGCTTGAGGGCGGTCACAGAACCCGTACAAGATTGGGGCTAACTCCACAACTCAATTGGAGGCTCCCAACAACAAAGCCACAAAAGGCCAACAAAGCCACAAGAGGCTACAAGACCACAAAGGTCAACAAGACCACAAAAGGTCAACAACCCAACCACACAACCGTCTAGGGTTCCAAGAACCCAAGAGTAACAAGCCCACAAGCTTGTACTCACCGAATCTCCGAGGAGAACTCAAACCTATGCACCAAATGCAAGGACAAGTCCTTCTCTCCCAAATTCCAACAAAGCTACAAAAGCTATTGGAGGAATAAGGGAGGAAGAATACAAGAGGAGAACTCAAACCTATGCACCAAATGCAAGGGCAAGTCCTTCTCTCCCAAATTACAACAAAGCTACAAAAGCTATTGGGGGAATAAGGGAGGAAGAACACAAGAGGAGAACACAAAACTCTCCAAGATCTAGATCCCAATGATTCCTTCACAAAGAAGGGATTTGACTTGGTGGGATTGTAGATCTAGATCTCCTCTCACTTTTCCCTCAAAAAGATGTAAGAATCATAGGAGGGAGAGGGAGTAAGAGAGCTCAAATAGGTCAACAATGGTGGGCAAAAACAAGCTCAAAAGATGGGGAACCATTGGGGAAGAAGCCCCCCCTTAAATAGGACAAGGAAAAACTGACCGTTTGGGCCAGATTCGCGCCCCCACCGGAACTTCCGGCAAATAGAAACACAAGTTACTAAACCTGACCGGAACTTGGGTCGGAACTTGGGCCGGAACTTGGGTCGGAACTTGGGCCGGAACTTCCGCTCAAGCAAAAACACAGGACAACATTGCACGAAAACTTCAATAACTTTTGATCCCGGACTCCGTTTTTGATGATCTTGGGCTCGTTTTGAAGAGAACGAAATTTTTTAAAAGATTATGCAAAGAAACATAATAGTCCAGCATGGAAGTATAAAACCAAATTGAGAAAGATATGACCTCTCTAGAAGCGATGAACCAGTAAAACCTCCAAAACCCAAAACACAAGAAGTTGATCTTGGAAACTCCGATTGGGATGAAACCAATTTTGTTGGAAAGATAATGACGAATAGAATCCAACAAAAAGTCGAAATATTGGGTATCACCTTGGGATAAAATACTATGAATATATATGTGAAGTATCCCCCAAGGTGTGGAGCCGGAAAACTCGCAAGATCAAAAACCGCAATAAGATATGCAAGTGAAATCCTTAGATGATGAACTAGAGCTTGTTATGATGATGACCACAATATCTAGATCATCTCATGGACAAGAACCAAATAACAACCAAGAAAGATGATGCTATGAATGCAAAGGTTTGATCTCTCTCCGAACAATGCAAACGAGACACCTGCTTGAGAGCCCCTCTTGATAGAACGGCTATCTATCCTAAACCCGGTCTCCCAACTAACAACACGAGACCGGAAAAAGAGAAGCCCTATCAAGAACATACCTCTGCCTTGAGAATCCCACTTGAACTTGATGTAGACCGTCTTGTTCTTCTATAGTGGGAACACCTTTCTTGGATGCTCTTGCTTGATGAAGATCAAGACTTGAAAATTGCTACCCCATACTCCATGGGGAAACCTCTTCTTTGAACTTGTCTTCATCATTCCATGAGCACGAGGATGGCAAGCTTCAAGCATGAGATCTTCTAGAGATGGCGCATCTTGAGCTCGCCCTTCTTCATCCCTACTTGAGGCTCCATCTTGATGCAACTCTTTGCACATGTCTTGATCAACCTTCAAGCTCCTTCTTTCTTCATGATTCCAATGGGCACAAAGCCCTTGGACATTTCTTCATCTTCCAACCTTGAGACCAACACATGGCCCAAGTGATGCCAATGGACAAGCCTACAAGTGAAACTCAATTTACACATTAGTCCATAGAGATTGTCATTAATTACCAAAACCACACATGGGGGCATACATGCCCTTTCATCCAATTATTTTATGCTTCTTTATTATCTAGAAGCATAAAACAATGTTCTAGATAATATAGGAGAGCTCCCCCATAAGTAGAGCATTATATATAATTTTGCCTTTGAATGCAAAATGCCCACAAATGAGATCATCACTACTACCTACACTAAGTAAAACACAAGGGAAAAAGAAATAAAATAAGAAGATCCACAAGAGGCAAGGAAAGCTTGGGAGCAACTAGACAAACATTTTATTGGCCAAAGATAAGACAAAAAGGAAAAGTACAAAACGAATATGATCAATGAATTCTAACATATATTAAGTACTAATTGTCCAAGGACAAGAAGTAATAGGGATAATTTTCCCGAGGTAGTTTGCAAGGATATCCAAGATCATATTCACACAAAGAAGCATATAACAAGATAGGAATTAAAATTGATGCTTTGAAAGAGATTCTTGATTGCTTCAAATAGTCACACAATCACTAGTGATTGGATTAAATAGAAGCAAGTGGTTCCCATGAGGATATATAGATCCAAATATGAGGAAGCACATACCAAGAATCACTCTCACGAACAAGATCCAAAAGATGAGCAATAAAAACATTTAAGCAAATTGGAACTTGTATGAGCAAATGTGCCACATAGGAACTAGATAATTCTCAATATCAAATCTAAGTGGCACTACCTCAAATGTCCACATTTTCTAGGTTTGTAATATGCACAAAGCATATGACTCCCCCATAATGTGATAAACCAAGAAATCTCAACAAGAGGCAAAAAGATCAAACTAGAGGTATTAATGGACATTATGGAAACTTGAGTTTCTCATGAGAGAGACAAACCACATAGAGACAACAAAATGACTACTAAGTGGTTTTTCTCATGTACACACATTTTAGGATTGTGGAATGCCCAAGCATGACACTCCCCCAAAACGGAATAGTCCATTAATCCCTCACAAGAGCCAAATAAGATACCTACTAGAAACAATAAAGGCTCAAAACCAAGAAACACAAATACATGGTGTGCCAACCAAAATACACAAAGATAATTCATAGGTCAATATAAGTAAGTGGGAACCACAACATGTACAAGCACATGCAAGGTACAAAACCAACACATGCACAAGGGAGCAAGTAACTATAAATGTAAAGGAGTTTAGCACAAGTTACCGGAAGGAGGAACATTGGATAAGGAGTAGAAGCATGATAACCAATGACTTGACTTTGACAACAAGAATATAATGAAGATCTCTCAACTCTTCATAAGATAGCCAAGTCTCCAATGCCCTCCAAAAACACCTATTGATCAAGTTTTAGCCTGTTGGTCCCCAACCAAGTTGGATCCTAAGAAGTTAGTCACAATAGGCTTGGCCACCCAAATGGTTCTTTTATTGACACCACTTTGGGCACCAAACAATTTGGCAAACACATTGCCACCCTCATCCTTGCGAAGTGAATAAGCATCATCAAACAAGATAGGATGGGATGAGGATATACCCATGGTGCATGAGGAAGAAAGGTGCCCCTTCTCACGACATATGTAGCAAGTTCTTCTCTTGCCGTCTTTCTTCTTGGGAGGTGCTGCACCATGAAGAAGAGCTTGAGGCTTCTTGGGAAGTGGCCCATCTTGATCTTGTGGAGGAGCTTGAGGCCGCTTCCCCCGTTGCTTCTCACTAAGAGGCTTCTTCTTCAATGGGAAATCCCTCACATGATGCCCTTCTTCCTTGCACTTGAAGCACATAATGTTGGCCGGATTCTTCACTTGTCCTTGGCACTTCTTCTTGTTGCCCTTGTGCTTCAACGAGATAGTGGACTTGCTCTTGGTGTTGGATTTGAATCCAAGCCCACTCTTGTCACTTGGGGGGCGTCGCACACTCAACATATTCTTGAGCGTGGTCTTCCCTTCATGACACCTTTTCAAGTCATTCTTCACAGAAGTGACTTGAGCCTTGAGCTCTTTGACTTCCTCTACATGGTTAATATCAACAACAATACTAGAGGAAGTAGAAGCTTCATTGTTAGAGCAACAAGGCAAAGGATGCAATTCATCACAAGATTTAGCATGGTTGTGAGAGGATGAATTACAAGGACTAGCACATGGCAATATAACATTTGTAGTAGATATAGTGCTAATGTCCACATGAGGCCCACTAGATGTTACCTTTGACATAATGGCCTCATGAGCTAACCTTAGCCTACCATGGGAGACTAGAAGATCCTCATGCGAGCTTGAGAGCTTGGCATGACTTTCTTCTAATTTCCCATAGTTTCTCGTTAGCAAAGCAAGTTGAGCCTTTAGCTCAACATTCTCCTTCAAGATAGATGCTTCACAAGAAATAGAGTTAGTAGCACAAGCATCATCATTTAAAGCAAGAGGCGAGGTTAACTTGGAAAGCTCTTTATAATAAGAAGCTTTAAGTTGCTCATGTGACTCGGTGAGTTTGATGAGCTCCCCCTTGATGACCCTAGAGCCATTTTTATGGTGCTCAAAATCCTCAAGGAGTTTGGCATAAGCAACTTCAAGTTCATCATTTTTAATTTGAAGGGCACATGCCACCTCAAAATCTCTATCATGAGATTTCTTCACTCTAGATAGCTCTAGAGCAAAGGTCTCCTCAAGAGATTCCTTAGTGGCTTGTTCCTCTTCAAGATCTTCATTTAGGCTGGCAATTTCATTAGCATACTCACGCTCAAGACTACTTATTTTATCTATTTTGTCCTCATGATCATATATTAGTTGCCTACTTTCAATAGCACAAGTCAAGATTTCAATGAAAGTAGAGCAAGCATTTTTATTAGGATGAAGAGCACGAAGGACTAGCCCCCCCTTCTCTTTTAGAGAAGCAACATCATTATCTACTTCTACATGATCAACATTCACATCATCATGAGATATACTGGAGTCCAAAGGAGAGGTTACCTTTGAACCCTTAGCCATGAGGCACAAGTGAACATTGGAAGAAGATGATGATGAGGGAACACATGAAGCTCTAATGACAACTTTGCCTTGGCCCACACATTCTTCACTTTCCTCTACATGGTTAGCAACACAAGAACTAGAGGAAATGGAAGCACATTTATCATGGCAACAAGGCAAAGCAAGCATATCATCATGAGATATATCCAATTCATTTCTACAAGATATGCAAGGGCAATCAACACTAGGATGTAAATCACATATGGTCCTACAAGTGTTCATGCCCAAAGATACAACATTGCAATGAGATAGAGACGAAGAATCATGAATGGAAATCTCACTATCTACATTGCAAGTTCTATCACCACTCACCATATCATTACCTTGTGACAACTCACATGTTGGTGTAGTGGAAGAAGATGAGAACTCATCGCGGCCGGAGGTGGACGGAACACAATCATCCTCATTAAGCTTGGACACATCATATTTTGCTTGAAGCTTGGTCCATATATCATGAGCATTCTGGAAAGGCATGATTGAGGAAAGAACTACAAAGCTCACAACATTAACAAGCACATTAGATGCTTGAGCTTCGAGATAAGAGTTTGTCTTCTCCTCCAAAGATAGATTTTGGGGATCCTTAGGAGGAGACAAGCCCATATCTAGAATGCGCTCAATGTTTGGGTCAATGGCCCGGAAATGACTAAGCATGCGAGTACGCCAAACATCATAATGTGTGCCATCAAAAGTAAATGTGTGAGAGTGCACTAAACCCCTAGGAGACATATTTACTCTCGAGGCGGTGAAGCCTAAAAGCGAGAGACCTCGCTCTGATACCAATTGAAAGTACAAAGGAAGTCGCCTAGAGGGGGGTGAATAGGCTTTTAAAAATATTACGGTTTAGGCTCAAGTAAATAGGAATAAAACTAACGTTTAATTTATTGAGCACAAAACCTTGCCACTAAGTTTACCTAAGTGCACCAACAACCTATGCTAAGCAATACAAGCAACAAGGTGATAGCAAGAAATAAATACTTCAAGCACGATGGCTATCACAATGTAAAGTGCATAAGTAAAGGGCTCGGTTGAGAGATAACCAATGGACGCGGAGACGAAGATTTGTTTCCCGAAGTTCACTTCCAAAGAAGCTACGTCTCCGTTGGAGAGGTGTGATGGCGCAATGTTCTCCGAACGCCACAAATGGCTCACCTCGAGGTGTGGTGGCTCGATGCTCAACCAACGCCACACAAGGCCTCACCCCGGATGCAGAAGCACGCAACTCACCGACGCCACAAAAGGCTCACCCTATTCTCCCAAGTGCGCACCACAAAAGGCGGGCACTTGCTCCACTATGGGACGCTTGAGGGCGGTCACAGAACCCGTACAAGATTGGGGCTAACTCCACAACTCAATTGGAGGCTCCCAACAACAAAGCCACAAAAGGCCAACAAAGCCACAAGAGGCTACAAGACCACAAAGGTCAACAAGACCACAAAAGGTCAACAACCCAACCACACAACCGTCTAGGGTTCCAAGAACCCAAGAGTAACAAGCCCACAAGCTTGTACTCACCGAATCTCCGAGGAGAACTCAAACCTATGCACCAAATGCAAGGACAAGTCCTTCTCTCCCAAATTCCAACAAAGCTACAAAAGCTATTGGAGGAATAAGGGAGGAAGAATACAAGAGGAGAACTCAAACCTATGCACCAAATGCAAGGGCAAGTCCTTCTCTCCCAAATTACAACAAAGCTACAAAAGCTATTGGGGGAATAAGGGAGGAAGAACACAAGAGGAGAACACAAAACTCTCCAAGATCTAGATCCCAATGATTCCTTCACAAAGAAGGGATTTGACTTGGTGGGATTGTAGATCTAGATCTCCTCTCACTTTTCCCTCAAAAAGATGTAAGAATCATAGGAGGGAGAGGGAGTAAGAGAGCTCAAATAGGTCAACAATGGTGGTCAAAAACAAGCTCAAAAGATGGGGAACCATTGGGGAAGAAGCCCCCCCTTAAATAGGACAAGGAAAAACTGACCGTTTGGGCCAGATTCGCGCCCCCACCGGAACTTCCGGCAAATAGAAAAACAAGTTACTAAACCTGACCGGAACTTGGGTCGGAACTTGGGCCGGAACTTGGGTCGGAACTTGGGCCGGAACTTCCGCTCAAGCAAAAACACAGGACAACATTGCACGAAAACTTCAATAACTTTTGATCCCGGACTCCGTTTTTGATGATCTTGGGCTCGTTTTGAAGAGAACGAAATTTTTTAAAAGATTATGCAAAGAAACATAATAGTCCAGCATGGAAGTATAAAACCAAATTGAGAAAGATATGACCTCTCTAGAAGCGATGAACCAGTAAAACCTCCAAAACCCAAAACACAAGAAGTTGATCTTGGAAACTCCGATTGGGATGAAACCAATTTTGTTGGAAAGATAATGACGAATAGAATCCAACAAAAAGTCGAAATATTGGGTATCACCTTGGGATAAAATACTATGAATATATATGTGAAGTATCCCCCAAGGTGTGGAGCCGGAAAACTCGCAAGATCAAAAACCGCAATAAGATATGCAAGTGAAATCCTTAGATGATGAACTAGAGCTTGTTATGATGATGACCACAATATCTAGATCATCTCATGGACAAGAACCAAATAACAACCAAGAAAGATGATGCTATGAATGCAAAGGTTTGATCTCTCTCCGAACAATGCAAACGAGACACCTGCTTGAGAGCCCCTCTTGATAGAACGGCTATCTATCCTAAACCCGGTCTCCCAACTAACAACACGAGACCGGAAAAAGAGAAGCCCTATCAAGAACATACCTCTGCCTTGAGAATCCCACTTGAACTTGATGTAGACCGTCTTGTTCTTCTATAGTGGGAACACCTTTCTTGGATGCTCTTGCTTGATGAAGATCAAGACTTGAAAATTCCTACCCCATACTCCATGGGGAAACCTCTTCTTTGAACTTGTCTTCATCATTCCATGAGCACGAGGATGGCAAGCTTCAAGCATGAGATCTTCTAGAGATGGCGCATCTTGAGCTCGCCCTTCTTCATCCCTACTTGAGGCTCCATCTTGATGCAACTCTTTGCACATGTCTTGATCAACCTTCAAGCTCCTTCTTTCTTCATGATTCCAATGGGCACAAAGCCCTTGGACATTTCTTCATCTTCCAACCTTGAGACCAACACATGGCCCAAGTGATGCCAATGGACAAGCCTACAAGTGAAACTCAATTTACACATTAGTCCATAGAGATTGTCATTAATTACCAAAACCACACATGGGGGCATACATGCCCTTTCATCCAATTGTTTTATGCTTCTTTATTATCTAGAAGCATAAAACAATGTTCTAGATAATATAGGAGAGCTCCCCCATAAGTAGAGCATTATATATAATTTTGCCTTGGAATGCAAAATGCCCACAAATGAGATCATCACTACTACCTACACTAAGTAAAACACAAGGGAAAAATAAATAAAATAAGAAGATCCACAAGAGGCAAGGAAAGCTTGGGAGCAACTAGACAAACATTTTATTGGCCAAAGATAAGACAAAAAGGAAAAGTACAAAACGAATATGATCAATGAATTCTAACATATATTAAGTACTAATTGTCCAAGGACAAGAAGTAGTAGGGATAATTTTCCCGAGGTAGTTTGCAAGGATATCCAAGATCATATTCACACAAAGAAGCATATAACAAGATAGGAATTAAAATTGATGCTTTGAAAGAGATCCTTGATTGCTTCAAATAGTCACACAATCACTAGTGATTGGATTAAATAGAAGCAAGTGGTTCCCATGAGGATATATAGATCCAAATATGAGGAAGCACATACCAAGAATCACTCTCACGAACAAGATCCAAAAGATGAGCAATAAAAACATTTAAGCAAATTGGAACTTGTATGAGCAAATGTGCCACATAGGAACTAGATAATTCTCAATATCAAATCTAAGTGGCACTACCTCAAATGTCCACATTTTCTAGGTTTGTAATATGCACAAAGCATATGACTCCCCCATAATGTGATAAACCAAGAAATCTCAACAAGAGGCAAAAAGATCAAACTAGAGGTATTAATGGACATTATGGAAACTTGAGTTTCTCATGAGGAAACCTCTTCTTTGAACTTGTCTTCATCATTCCATGAGCACGAGGATGGCAAGCTTCAATCATGAGATCTTCTAGAGATGGCGCATCTTGAGCTCGCCCTTCTTCATCCCTACTTGAGGCTCCATCTTGATGCAACTCTTTGCACATGTCTTGATCAACCTTCAAGCTCCTTCTTTCTTCATGATTCCAATGGGCACAAAGCCCTTGGACATTTCTTCATCTTCCAACCTTGAGACCAACACATGGCCCAAGTGATGCCAATGGACAAGCCTACAAGTGAAACTCAATTTACACATTAGTCCATAGAGATTGTCATTAATTACCAAAACCACACATGGGGGCATACATGCCCTTTCATCCTCTTTGCAAATAATTGCATAACATTGAGTAGTGTTTACATCTAGTTCAACAATATCAATTTTATTTGCAAGCATACATGGACTCTTCAAACGAATTTCAGTAGCATGGGTAGAATCAGATTTAGTGTTCTTTGGTGGTACAAAATCTGCAGCAACAATCTGATTCTCACTTTTATGTTTCTCCTCAGTTTTAGCTCTACTAGCTCTAGCAAGATCATCTTTTAAAATCTGTTCGGGAGTCATAGGTTTTAAACCAATTTTCTTTCTGTCATGCATAAGAGAATAGTGATTAGTTTTGCCATTATGAACAGATTCTCTATCAAATTGCCACGGTCTACCAAGTAACAAAGAACAAGCTTGCATAGGTACAACATCACAATCAACAAAATCAGAATATGTACCAATAGTAAAATGCACGCGTACCGTTCTTGTTACCTTGATCTTGCGGGAACTCTCAAACCATTGGATGTAATATGAATGTGTGCGTTGTCTTGTTGGAAGTACAAGCTTCTCTACCATGTCAAAACTAGCTAGATTATTACAACTCCCTCCATCAATGATGATCCGTATAGCTCTTTCCTTGACAACACCACGTGTTTGGAACAGGTTGTGGCGTTGATCTTGTTCAGATTTGCTCAATTGCACACTCAACACATGTTGTGTAATTAAACTCTTGTATTGATCAGCAGCTTCAGCTCCCATTACCTCTGTCTCTTCATCAGCATCAGAATTATCTCCATCTCGAGCAGAAATAAGGGCCAATGTATCTTCATCAAAGTCACTCGCTGAATCGTATTGACCATCCTCCCGTACCATCATCACACGTTGTGTTGTGCACTGTCTCTCAATATGACCAAAACCCCAGCACTTGCGGCATTGTATATCCTTTGTCTTACCCGTGGAAGCAATAGAAGATGCACTACGAGCAGGAGCATTGGATGATGGTGGAGGAGCAGCTGGAAATCTTGTGGTGGCCTTGGATGTGGTAGTAGCTGGTGGCGAATCACGAGAAGGAGGCGCTGATTGTCGGGATGTCCAAGTGGATGTGCGACCTGCAGAATTATTAGTCCTCCTCCATGGTGGTTGGCGATCCTGCACTTCACGTTTAGCTTTGCAAGCAAGATGAAACAAACGAGTGATAGAATTATATTCCTTATAATCTAATATGTGTTGAATGTCCTTGTTTAATCCACCAAAGAAACGTGCAAGCATTTGTTCATTAGATTCAACAAGACCACACCGAACCATCCCCGTTTGCAATTCCTGATAATACTCTTCTACGGAATTTTTCCCTTGCTCTAAACGTGTCAGATTCTTTAGTAAATCACGTTGATAAGTGGGAGGTACAAAACGAACACACATAACAGTTTTTAAAGCAGTCCAAGTACTAGGAATAGTAGTAGGATTTAAACGACAATACTCAGACCACCAAAGGGAAGCAAATTTAGTAAATTCACATGTAGCAGCACTAACACGCATATTCTAAGGATATTTTAAGCATGCAAAACGTTGTTCTACTTCCATCTCCCATGTAAGATATGCATCAGGATTATATTTACCCTCAAAAGATGGAATATTTAATTTAAGCTTTGCAACATGATCATCATCACGTACCGGTGGTCGAGCGTTGCGGTAGTAATGTCGGGGACGGCCAGCAAGTACCTGTGGAGGTTGTTCAACCTCCTCGTCAAACAGATCATCGTCGTCGGGGTCGTAGTAGTACCCGTCGTCTGTCCCCAATGTTGCAGCAGCAGCAGCGGCGGAAGTCTGAGGTGCGTCAGCCGCAGCGGTAGCCGCCTGGGGTGCGACGGCAGCCGAACCAGCAGTCCGACCCGTGATCGGGATGCACCGTGCGCCATGTGTGGGTGCGGGTGCAGGTGCGGGCAATCTGTTCAAAATCTCCTTGAACCAAGCGTCAAGCTTGGCGTTGAAGGATTTCTCGAGTCCATCGATCTTGTCCACGGCGTTGGTGAGCTTGGTGTCAAACTCCCCTAGGCGTGTATCCACGTCTTCAGCGCGAGTGACCAAGAGCTCGGAGAAGTGGGCATGTAGTTCTTCGTTCATCATTGTGGCAGGGTTCCGCGAAGTATCTGTCATGGTTAGTCCTTAAAAAGCACAGGTATATACTACGGAAATATGGTGGAAGGCACGCGTAATCCGTCAAGCAATATACGAAGCTTTTACAAGTTCTTACCAAACAACAGGAAAAGGCGATGTGTAACCGCGAGGATCAGTGGGTCCAGAGATTGAACCGAGCGATTACCAGGAGTCGAGACACCGCACGTGGAGGATATCTATGGAGCTCTGGGAAGGCTTAGCAAAGGGGTTAGCAATTATCAAAACAGCAATGCAAAAGTTGAAAGAATGCTCAACGATGGTACTGTGCTGGTCCTAGGCTAGACCGTACTAGAGACGTGAGCCTAGATCACCAACAATGTCATGACGCGACACAACAAGCAATGTATGATGATATGGCACCCTGAAAAGCGAACTGGGAGGTGGAAAATCACTATGATGGCGAGTGTCTAGAACTGATCTACGGGGTCTAAAAATAGGTTAGCCCCCAAAAAAAATTCGAAATTTTTTATTTTGCTCCGGAAAACGCGCAGGCGCCAAAATAATATCGCTATAACGGCCGATGGAGAAAAGTGATCCCCAGAGCCGAAAACTAGTATAGCCAGAAAAAAAAATTCGAGGCGGTTCCAGACTTTTTTTTTGCTCTCCTTCTGGACTTACGGCCGAACTCGGAGCTCGACTCGGACTTTAGCTTAACACGGAAACAACAAAGAAGGAAAGTAAAAAGAACTAATGACTCAACTCGGAATCGTGCCGCGGCAGGAAAACTGATCGGATTCTGTGTCGCGGTAGGGAGGCGGTGGCTGAGTATTAGGGTTTATGGTGGCTGGGTGTATGGCGGCGGAATATGGTGGCGGAATATGGTGGCGGTGATCGGCGAGTGTGGCGGTGACTACTATGATCAGAACTCGAAACTCTAAGGGACGAGACACTAAGACCAGTAACTCGACGCGACGATGTAGACACAAATTCAACAATGCAAAAACTGAAAAGATAATGCGAGGCGTAGATTGGTTACGGGATGGATCTAAACTCTAACTGTGTTTTTGGCTTTTTCGTGGGTTATAGGTAAAAACAGATCTAATCTACGAAAACAGTAAAATCTCACCGAGCAACCTGAAATCTGATACCACTTGATAGGACAAAGGTGTCCGATCTTTCGATGAGATGATGATAATCGATTTGGTGGAGTTCGGGCTTGACGATCCGACTACACGTGCGAGCACGAGCGCCAATGCAATCGCTAGGCCGATCTCCTGGAGGTTACCGATCCTGCGGGAACACGATCAGCCTGACCAGCAAGGGTCTTAATTCCTACCTGAAATCGAGAACAAGTAAGAACTAATATTGCAATCAAGATATTGCGGATTAAGAGGAAAGCTTTATTGAAAAGGTGGGATCCTGAATAGGTGCGAAGTACAAGAGGCCTCTACGACGCTCGAGCCTTGGCGAAGTTGCTACGATGGCTAACTTAATGTCTAAACAAAATCCGAGTCTAGGGTGACGGCTATGGGGAGTATTTAAGGAGGAAAAGGTGGGGTTTCGGCCAGCCATGGAAGTGGTGGCCGAATCCAACCCTAGAAGTCCTTTTCCCCTCAAATACGGACTCTAAAAAGTGGCTATTTAAAATCCTGCGAAATTACATGGGCCTGGCCCAAAATAAAGGTGTCGCAGCACCATATTAAACTATGGACGAATTCGTGAAGTATTAATCTTGAATATTTCGTCCAAGCCTTCTTTCTTCATTATGGTGGCCTCAAAGTTCTGAAATCTCCATCCGTGGCCTTCTCTTGGATCATCACATGCTTGCTGCCATCTCCATGCATGTCCATGCTCCAATGCTTGTCCCTCTCATCCATGCTTGGTCCATCATTCCTAAGAGTAAGAAATACATCTGATTTAGGCAGCATCATATTCTCATGTATGGGAGGAATAGTTCCAAGAAACGAAAGTACCTGATAGTTAAGTTGTTTGGCACGAGATCTTGTGATGGGTCCTTGTATGTGTGTAGCTGTAGGTACAACGGTCGTATCAATAGAAGGGATGTCCACATCAGGACTTCAACAGAATCTCCCAGTCATTCGGCATGCAGGAGGAGCTCACAACGCTGCGAGAGGTAACGGACAACGGGGCACCCCCAGTCTCGATACAAAACGCACCCGACATGTCGTTCGACTCAACAGTCAACACGAAGAAGGTGCAGGTCAACTCGACGGACGCCTCTAAGACGGCATTGATCGCCAATGACCTCAGCCCTGCATAGGAAAGCGCGCTCGTTGAATTCCTCCGTGAGCGCTGGAAAATCTTCGCCTCGTGTCCTGTGGACATGCCAGGAGTTTTCAGGGAATTCGCCGAGCACACACTCAATGTGTTCCCAGATGCCAAGCCTGTCAAATAGTCCATCCGACAATTATTCGAGCCACGGGCCGAAGCCATCAAAGTTGAAGTCAACAGACTGCTCGATGCTGATTTCATCAGGGAGATCAAGGAAAGCGAATGGCTGGCCAACATCGTGATGGTCCCTAAAAAGGATACAGACATCTTGCGGATGTGCGTGGACTTCACGTCGCTGAACAAGCACTGCCCGAAGGATCACTTCCCTCTTCCTCGGATCGATCAGATTATCGATTCGACTGCAGGATGCGAGAAACTCTCCTTCCTCGACGCCTACTCGGGCTACAATCAGATTCGAATGAAGGTCGAAGATTAGGAGAAAACGACATTCATCACGCCATTCGGAGTGTTCTGCTACAACACAATGCCCTTAGGGCTAAAGAACGCAGGTGCCACGTACAAGTGATGCATGCAGGCATGCCTGAAGAGCCAGATCGGCCGCAACATACAGGTCTATGTCGATGACATAGTAGTCAAGACAAGGGAGGCCAAGACATTGATCGACGATCTCCGTGAGACGTTCGACAACCTTGATCGCTACAAGATCAAGCTGAACCTAGAAAAGTGCGCCTTCGGCGTCCCATCTGGCCAACTGCTTGGCTACTTCATCTCCCAGCGAGGAATTGAGGCGAACCCGAAGAAAATCTGGGCCATACTGGCCATGGAGAAACCGAAGAACCTCAAAGGTGTCCAGCAACTAGCTGGGCGCAACACGGCGCTGAGCAGATTCATCAGCCGCATGGGTGAGAAGGCCCTGCCTTTCTACCAGCTGCTACCCAAAGCAGACAAATTCGAGTGGACACCTGAAGCCGATGACGCATTCGAAGATCTGAAGCGGCTGCTCTCAACCTTGCCCGTCCTGGTCACACCAAAGGAGCGCGAGCATCTCCTACTATACATAGCAGTCACGCATCAGGTGGTAAGCACCATGCTCGTGGTCGAAAGACCCAAAGATGGCAAGACCCATGGGGTCCAACGCCCTATCTACTACCTCAGCGAGGTACTGACGCCAACAAAACGGAGTTACCCTCACTACCAGAAACTCGCCTAGGGCGTGTTCATGACGGCTCGTCGGCTGAGCCACTACTTCTAGGAGCATCAGGTGATGGTTGTCAATGAGGCACCTCTTAACATCATCCTGAACAACCCGGAATCCACAAGACGCGTAGCCCTGTGGGGCATCGAGTTGTCCCCTCTAGACATAGTCTACGAGAAGCGCCATGCGATCAAGTCTCAGTTCCTACCGGACTACCTTGTCCACTGGATGGAGCTGCAGCTGCCAATCACCCCGGATATGACACAGTCATGGACGATGCACTTCGATGGCTCCAAGCGCGAGGCTGGAGCAGGAGCCAGGGTCATACTAACATCCCCACAGGGCGACACGATGAAGTATGTCCTCCGGATGAAATTTCTAGCTTCCAACAACGAAGCCGAATACGAGGCCCTCATCCACGGCATGAGGATGGCCAAGATCTACGGTGCAACGCGCCTGGTCATCTACGATGACTCGAACCTCGTCGTCCAGCAGACGATGAATGAGTGCGACGCACACGCCGCCAACATGATCGCGTACCGTGCGCTCTACAACTCAATCGAAGAAGACTTTGACGGCTGCGAGCTTCGACATGTTGGAAGAGAAAGCAACAAAGAAGCCGACAGACTCTCCAATATAGGCTCCACCTGCGCACGGGTGCCACCAGGTGTGTTCCTCGAACAGATTTGTCTGCCATCCATCAAAAGGAAATTCCCCAAGGGATCACCCGAAGAGGCAGAGCACTCGGGGGCTGCGCTAACCAAAGGACAGGAAGGACCCGAAAAGCTCGACACAGAGGTTACAGTGGTCAAACTGATGCAGGTCATGGCAATCGAGGAAACATGGACGCAGCCGTAACTTCGGTACCTGATAAACAGGGAACTGCCTGATGACCCGACAGATGCCCGGTGCATATCTTGCCGGTCCAAGGCCTTCACCATCATAAACGGCGAGCTGTACAAGTGTAGCATTTTGGGTGTACTCCAAAGGTGCGTCACCATCGGTGACGGCAAAACCATCCTCCAAGACATCCATGAGGGCATCTGCGGCCATCACGCGGGCAGCCGCGCCCTCGTCTCCAAAGCTCTACGAGCTGGGTTCTATTGGCCAACGGTCATGAACGACGCCAATGACATCGTCCGAAGGTTCAATGGGTGCGAGAGGTTCGCAGACAAACCGCACGCACCAGGATCGGAACTTAGGCCCATACCCCTGGCCTGGCCCTTCGCCCAATGGGGCCTCGACATGATCGGCAAACTGCCCAAGTCCTCGAAAGGAGGCCACGTCTACCTCCTGGTCGCAGTCGACAAGGTCACCAAGTGGATCAAAGCCATGCCCGTTACCAACAAAAAGGGTAAAACGGCCATGAAGTTTTTCGAATCCATAGTCTACAGGTTCGGCGTGCCGCACAACATCATCACGGACAACGGGTCGAACTTCATCTCCAAAGAATTCCAGGACTTCTGCGAAGGCCTCGGGATCAACATATCATACGCCTCTGTGGCGCACCCGCAAACCAACAGGCTGGTCGAAAAGGCCAACGGCCTCGTAGGCGGCGGCATCAAGAAGCGCCTACTGAGCCCACTCGAGCGGCTTGTGGGAGAATAGGCAAAAGATCTACCCTCCGTCCTCTAGAGCTTGCGCACAACGCCAAATAGCTCAACTGGCTACACGCCTTTCTTCATGGTGCATGGAGCCGAAGCCGTGCTGCCTGCAAAAGTGTGCCATAAGGCCCCACGGGTCGTCGCCTACAGCGAAGCCGAATCAATGACCGCACTTGAAGACGCCATCGACACACTCGACGAGGCATGCGACATCGCCGCGGCTCGATCGGCGGTCTACCAACAGATCCTCCGAAACTATCACAGCCGTCGGCTGCGTGCAAGGTCCTTTGTCGAAGGATACCTCGTCTTACGACTCAAGCAAGAGCGGCCGAAAAAGTTCGAGTCACCCTGGGAAGGACCATACGCCGCCCACTACGCACGGAAACCGAGGAGACGCCGTAATTCTCGCCACGTGGCGTGTGACCAGTCAACTTCAAGTCAGAAAGTGGGACCCATGTTCGTCCAGTCACGTCACCTCTGGCGCCGTAGACGATTGAGGTCACCGATCGTCAGCACTGACGTAATCAAATCCATACTGACAACGGTTACAAATCTTCGGCTAAACAGCTAAAGTACTCACTCGAATCTACGATTCGAGCAACTACTCAGGGGCTACTCCTATCAGGAGCGCTGGCCGCGCACCCAAAGCATGGATGAGGTACTACACCAATGATCTATTCTTCGGGTCCTACGCCGAGTCTACGACTCCACTACAGACTCGGGGGCTACTCCCATTGGGAGGATTGATTCAAGCATCCGAAAAAATTGTGTCCTATGGACCTGACATAAACAACGGCTGAATTAAAGTCTCTGCTCGAGTCTACGGCTCGAACAGACACTTGGGGGCTACTCCCATAGGGAGCGCTGGTAACGCACCCTATGAATTCTTCGACTGCGATCCTTCGGATCAGAATGCAAAAACTTTTTGGCAACTTTGCCCCAACCAACGCTAAGTGAGTAACGTTCTCCTTGGCCACGCGAAACACCTCCGCGGTGGTAAAATTTCGGATGTTGTGTCTGCGACGCAAAGATAAGACCTACAGATATCGTCTGATGGCCTGGTAATGCACCCGACTGTGCTCTGCTAGTAAAAATCCATGCAACAGGCGTGATGAAAATCCCGATGGACGCGTTGGGTACATCATTCGAAAACTACTGGGATTCGACTCCTGTAAGACCTCAACGGCCTGAGTCAAATTACGCCAGCATCTGTTCCGGGTTCGAGTCGAGGGACTCGAATCTGAAGAAGATCGTGTTGTTTTGTCCTAAGACAGTTAACTGACCCTGATCCGTCGGGAGAGTCGGGCACACGCATCAACAATCCCTACATACTAAAATCATTCTCTGGTGAATAGAAACAGCTGCACCCAAAAGATTGAAGAGTCCTCAGCCGAATATACGATTCGACTGAACACTCGGGGGCTACTGACATGGTTATACCCTACGGGTACACGACATTAGCATACCTGGTCCAGCCCAAGGAAGGCCCACGAGAATATACATGGACCATGAAGATTTTCGGGTGGCCCAAGCCCATGATGTCTTCGGATCCTTGGAGAGCAATACTAGAGTAGATAGAATATTCAAAGGGGCAAACCCTAAATCTGTAACCGACTCGATCTATGGCCGGGACCTGCCTACCTCTATCTAAAGGCTAGGAGGGCACGACGAGGAGGCTCTCTCTCTCATACCACCGCATACACACCTACACGCCAGATTGCATCTGCGTACCCCTGTAACTTTTGGTTCCGCCGTAATCAAGAGCAGACAAGCAGGAGTAGGGTTTTCCCTCCGGGGGCCTGAACCTGGGTAAATCTCGTGTCCCCTGGTTGCTTGTCTGTTAACCGTTCCGTGATCTCCAACACCCCCATCTTCTCCAAAACCCAAGCTCATAACAATGGTCATTGACGAGAATAAACCTCGTCAGCGGTGCACTGGAGATCTCGTTCGGCTAATGGGCAAGCAACACGGGGACACGATGTTTACCCAGGTTTAGGCCCCTGGAGGGAAAACCTTACTCATGTTTGTCTGCTCTTGATTATTGATGACCCACAAGTATAGGGGGTGTATTGTAGTACTTTCGATAAATAGGAGTGTCGATCCCAACGAGGAGCAGAAGGTGTTGAACAGTGGTATGGAGCAGGAAATCCCTGTGAATACTTAGCAAACGGATTTTTAGTGGTTTTCTGACAAGGCAACAAAACAAAGAGAAAGTAACAGAAGTAATGAACAAACAGAGCAAGTGTCCCAATCCTTTCTTAGCAAAGGACAAGCCGGTGGAAATACTTATAAGGACCAAACGTTCTCGAGGACCCATAGGAATTCTGTCAAGTGCTTTTGCTTCAAATAGTTGAGTACTCTTCTCTGGTGTTTGTAAGTGTTGTGTGGGTGAACTTGTGCTAACATACCGCCCTTCCTAGGACTAATACATACTTGTGATTAAACCCCCTGCAAACATCCATAACTATGGGAAAGTAATCAAGATAGAAATGTAACCTCAGCCTTAAACTCTGAGATCCTACGCTCCCTTGTGCAAAGGTGTCCTAACGTGGGTTCAGGTTTCTGTCATTCCGGCAACCCCACAATTAGTAGCCAAATACACAATGCATTCCCCTAGGCCCATAAATGGTGAAGTATCATGTAGTCGACGTTCACATGACACCACTAGAAGAATAGCACCACAACTTAAATACAAAACCATTGAATAATAACTCATCACAGATTCACTACTAACAACATGACTTCTCCCATGTCCTCAAGAACTAAACGAACTACTCACAAGACATCATATGGATCAAGATCAAAGATGATATGGTAATGGATAACAATCTGAACATAAACAATAATCCAATGGTTCCACTCACAAGCATCAACTAAAATAGTAATCAAAACCGGGAAAGTTTCCCCTAAGAACTAAAGCAATATCCAACACAATTGTTACAGTGGGACGAAGTGGTGATAATGGTGCTGGTGGAGATGATGGTGTGGATGATGATGATGATCCCGATGAAGCCTAGATTGTTGACGGTGTTGATGGCGATGGTCTCCCCTTTCAGGGAAGGAATCTCCTGGCAGAAATCTGTCTGCCAGAGAGGTCTTTCTCTCTCGGTGTTTTCCGCCCCCCAGAGGCGGCGTAAATCTATCTGTGGTTGCTCCCCGAGCCTTCGGGTTTCAAAGGGAAGATATAAGCGAAGGGGCGGAGTTGGAGGCCGAACAGGTGGGCCACACCTGCCCTAGGCGCGGGGTCAGGTGGGCCCGAGCCTAGGGGGTGTGGGCCCCTGTGGCCCCACTTCGTCCCTCCTTCTGGCTTCCTTCGTCTTCTGGTAAAATAATATGTTTCCATATTTTTCTGGTATTTTTTTGATCTTCACGAAATTGCACCGAAATGCCCTCTTTTCCATCAGAATCCAGACTCCGGCAGTCCATCCTCCAGGAATCATCCAACATGCATAAACAGATGAAAAGCCATAAGTAATACCTCATAATAAGACAAATATCAATGAATAGAGGTAAATTATGATATAGAATGGTGATGCAAATTGGGCGTATCAATTATCGAAGGAAGCAAGGGTTACAGGGGGTGCCTTGATGGTGATGGTGCGCAGACATAGTCTGGCGGGTGTAAGCGCTAGGGTTTCGGGTGTCCTTCTCACCGTTCCCTCCAGGCCTTTATATGGGGAGGCCAGGTCCCATGATAGATGTCGAGTCGGTTATAGGTTAGGGTTTCTCCTTTCAAAATTTCTATCTTAAGCTAGCCGTATCCTCCAAGGAGTCACATCCTTCATGGGATTGGGTCACCCGAATCCTCCTGGGCTTTGTCATTAGGTTCAGATCATCACATGGTCTCCTACTAGGCCAAACCGGACAGACCAATCTTGGGTACCCACAGGGCATACACATGTCAAATAGTGTTGTCTAGATGAAGTAGCGATCAAACTTGCGAAAAAATATGAATGAAATGCCCCACACCAAGTACCACTGGAGCCATCACGCATCACCAGATCCACCGCCGCCGCTATCGAAGCAGCACCGCTTGCTGAAGCACCACCTCTTGTTGATTGCAAGATTGATGCTCTTCTAATCCCCATCCCCCACTCTCTATCTCTCATTAGAGCATCCTCCTCGGCAATGTTGCATGTCCTCATCTTGGTCTTCTTGATAAGGATTCTTCGTTCCTTGAAGTCTGGCTTGCGCTTCCCATCTTCTGTAATTTGTTGCCACCATGGTGTCTTATCCTTTTGCTTCTTCTCGACTAACTCCTTTTTTTCTTGCAATTGTTGAGCCGCCAATGCTTGTTTGGACTTCATCATATCATCGATCTTCTCCCTCAATCTTTTGTGCTCGGCCTTCTCATTCAACTCCATATTCTTTTTCCTTCTCCCGTCTGGTCTATCTTTGTTTCTTCCTCATTTTGGTGTCGGTTCATCATCATCCTCGTTGCCATCCGAGGTAATTGGTGCTTCTTTCCTTGGTGGAGGAGATTCTTGATCCCCCGACTTCCACTTCTCACTATGTTCAAGCAATTTCCAACAATATTGGAACATAGATGATTTGCCTTTGGATGTGGCCATTTGCTTGTACCTTTCTTGTTCCATGCGATCCTACATTCATGAAATGACAATAAGTCAAAAGTGGGCATATTTTTAGTGAACAATTGCACCAAAACTTCACAAATTAAAAACACAAACAAACTCACGTAGTAATGAATAGTGCATCCACTTGGATATGCCTTCCTCACTTGATCCAAGCACCCACTACTCCAAACGTCTACAACATCGTTTTATTACATCATACCGGCCTTGGAAGATCTTATTGTGTGGGTTGATGGTTCTAGCATGAATCGATAAAATTTTCTCGATTCTTTGCCGATATTTTTCTGGTTTGATTGTTCCGGGTAATCGCATCTAGTGAGACATTCTCATATACCTCCGTCAATGTTATGTCTTGAACTCTCGTGTAATTCGTTGATCTCTTTGATTTCCCGTTTGCTTGAGAAGCACTAGAGGCTTCCTCTTCCACCTCTTTAGCATCATACTCTTGACTAAATGCTTCTAATGGTGTGCTAAGAATGTCAACCTTCCAATGTATTCACATGTATATGAAGTAGGAACCAAATGCAAATTGAAACTAAACAATAGAAAGCCGAACAAACTAACCATTCACATATAATTTGACAAACACATGAGGATAGTTAGGGGGAAATCATACCTATGTGGCACTTCACCGAACACATATGACATGGTGTAGTTGACGACCGCGAAGGGAATCTTGGATGCTGGAGGTATGGAATCAGTTGTTGAAGTAGGCATGGGATCGTGAGACATTGTCTTCTTCGTCCTCAATGGACCAAAACCCAACGTTTTTTTATCAACCTTGAGACGAAACATGCGGTAGAAGGCCGTACCCTGGCATGGTAGTGAGCCTCAATGATGCGGCCGCATGCGAGTCGACTCCATTGACGATGTGTTTGCCCTATCACTAGCGTTTTGGCGTGGCGGCGGCAACCACAGCCGGCCACGACATACCCGATGGAGAGAGATGCGGGCAACTGGAAGCCCCCATTGGAGATGGGTGAGGTAAGAAACGATGGACGAAGGGACATGAAAGTCCATGGCGATGATAGGGTAGCACATGTAGGAAGGACAATACAGAGTGAGGATATTGACCGCGGTGCTCGGGGGAGAGAAAGGGGCTGAAATTTTTATCTACTACACTTTGCAGTAGACCAGAAACATAGCCCGGACAAAAAATATATGGGTTGGGACTTTTGCGGTATCTACTTGGTGTGTTTTTTGCCCAAAACCGCAAAACGACAGTTATTTTGCGGGTTCAAGTCTTCTGTGGTATCTACTAGTGATGCTCTTATACATGAAATTCTTCATACTTATATTTTTGCTCGTTGGATATTGAACTCGAAAGAAATATTAGTGGAAGAAAGAGCAAGGGAACGAGGGAAACACTATGCAGCGAGACAAAATGAAATATCCAGCTTAAATGGACATTTTCTATCTGATAAGCGCCATGTCAGCCATATTAGTCTTAAGGCTTTGTGTTAGTTCCTGAACTGTACCGTGCATAACTTTTTCTCCAAAAGGAAGGATAAGCTACCCATCCTCTCAGATGCACACAACCTTAATTTATCGAAAAAATACAAAGCAACAAAATTATACTTATTTTTACAAATTGTAGTGGAAAAATAAAAATGAACATGCAGAAGTTGGTTATCGAAATTGAAAACAAGCAAAACCTAGTTGGAGAAGCTAGATTGTGATAATCCAGCCTTAGACAACAAAATACTAGTTGGCTCCTCTAGCATCTACATCCAAAAATACAGACAACTCAAATTTACAAAGTGGCCAAGAATAGAAGTCAAATTGGTTGAAAAAGATATGCATGATGGAGGGGCTTCCCAAACCCTCACTACTGTCCCGCTTTGTTGTCGTAGCCAATTCCTGTGCATTTCTTGATCAACGTTTCATGTGGGTTCATGGTGTTGGCTTTGTCGCCCACATCAACTGCATCAATTGTTTTAATATATGTTTGTGGTCCCATTTTTAGTTATTCGTTTGTTGTTTTACACACGATAACAACATCGATGCTGCTAACAATAATCATGTTTTGGCCTCTTCATGGACAAGGAAGGTCCTCCTTTGGTGCCGGTAGCGAGCGAGTGAGATCAATGTCTCATTGACTAGGGGTGTGTTTCATCTCATGTGATGGTGTGTGCTTTGGGTTTTCTTCTTCAGAGTTATTTCTTCTAGGCTTCCGTCTACGATTATTCCGATTGCTGGTTCCAGATCCTTGTCTAGTCAAGTTCGCGGCTCTGCCCAAATAGATATGCTGCAAATGACTTTATGCTCTCGTATGTAGTGATCGGTGAAAGGATAGAGCGAGTAACCTAGAGAGGTGAATATATTTCTAGTATAATTTTCCCATTTTCACAAGTTTTATACTTTGCGGATGAATAAAGTACCCGAGTGCTAAATAGTGCTTGAAGGCCAGTTTGCTCCATCGAGCCTCTGTTTCCTGTCCGTCGGATCAAGTCCAGATAGTTCTGATCGCCTCCCTCCTCGCGTTCCCATCCCGACAGCCACTAATCCCTTTGTTCCACTGAGCCTACCACCAACCACTCCAATGGAACCGCACAGGGTCATGCCGCCGCTGATCCTCCCGTCTCGCCCCCGTACCAGCCAACCTACCGCCTCCATCTAGCTGGAGATCCACGTAGCCAGTCTCCCGACCACCGAAAAGGAGCGCCCGCCTCATCTCGGCCGAAATACCTCCAGTTCGAGGCCTGCCCTCATCCAGTTCGTACTCTCCTCCAGCAAGAGATTTGGCGGCTACGCTCGCCTCATCGTCAGGGGCCTTCATGACATCCATGAAGAGCGCCAGCGAGCTAGGCGGCACGGTGGCCGTCGCAATGCGCCATGGCGGAAGGACGTGTCGGGGCATGGTGGGTAGGTCGTCTCCAACGCCGCCGTTGTCTGGTGTGATGGAGCCAAGATGAGAGGGACGACAGACCGCATAGCCGCAGGCCGTGGTGCCGGATTCGGCCGCCGCCAAGCCACTTATGTTCGCCAGATTCTTTACCTCCAGGTTGGACAGAGCAGCGACAGAGCTCTGCCGCTCGTCGCTGTGGTGATGAGAGGGACGAAGGCTAGGGACCAGACCACTACCATATCTAGGAACGAGAGGGGTTCTGTCGCACTGGGGAAGAGCTAAAGAGGAGAAGAGGAAGGGGTCGGTCGTCGTGCTCGGGCTCGTCGTGGTGGAGAAGGAGATGCGAACGAGAGGTTAGGGGGCGACGCTGCACTTGAGAGTGGGACTCGGTGCAGAACTGCAGATGGAGCCACACGGGGATATGGAGAGGGGGCGACACGAGAAATTGGCTAGCTGCTGGGGAAGAAGAGGACACTGGGTTTGCTCCTTCTGATATATTATTGCTAGCATGTTTTACAGTTTACTGCTAATTACTTCGGTCGTGCTTTCACGTGCAAGTGCCACTTTATTCTGCATAGTTGCACACACATCCAGCTGCAAGTATCACTTAATACTCAAGATAATGCATAGCATTCGCCTGACTGCAGAGTGGATATCTTGTATTTAGTTGTCACATGTTTGTATTTTCATAGGCGTAGTGAGTCTTTTCACTATATGCATGGAAGAATATAGATGAATTGTTTTGTTAAGAGTATTTCTATGGGCAAAGTGAGTTGATCCGCATAAAGAACCAAAGATATCTAAATGGTGCCCATGCTACTATATGTTTAGAATCCTACAAATTGTCTTCAGCTATATGTTCCACATATGAGATAAGTTGTACTTTGCACATTGGTAAATTGTTCTCTCACACATTGTTAAGTTGTATTTTAAGCATTAATTTGTTGTTTTACATATGTACTAAGTTGTATACCCATTATGATTGGTTTATCTAAAAGTTCATTTTTTATCATGGTTGTTTTTTTTATCATGGTTAAGTTGGTCCTAAATTCAGCTAAGTTGTTTTTTGTCAATCAGTTTTTTAGTTGTTTTGTATCTTATAATTTTAGCACCAACATGCTAATTTGTATACATATTGAATTAAGTTGTTTTGTTCAACTGGCTTGAGTTGTGTACTTAATATACCTAAGTTGTGTACAAGTAAGTCCCCCATGAGCTGGATAGATGAAATGTTTCTCCTCTATAAAGTTGTTTCTCTATAAAGTTGAATTAAGTTGTTTTGTTCAACCGGCTTGAGTTGTGTACTTAATATACCTAAGTTGTGTACAAGTAAGTGTAACACCGCGGTTCTGAAAAGACCGAGGCTTCTATGTGACATGCCAATCCCTGGATCGGTTCATTGGCCCACAATAGAATGAGATGAATAACATAGCCAAATATCCGTGTATCATAAATAACGAAGATCCAGAGTACCATTATTACAATAAAAGCTTAGCCCAAGGCTAGCTCAAATTATTCAGGTAGCAACATAAATAAAATAAATCCTCCATTCTTCAAATTGCCCACAAGTGAACAAGTGCCGAGTGGAGTACCGTTCCCTATATCGATTACTCAGAATCGGAATAACCTGCAACATGAAACGTAGCATCCCCGAAGGGTCAATACATGGAATGTATGGCAAGTAGAGCTAGTAAAGGAGACAATAGTACTAACATCTACATGCATATTTGGCAAGTGGAGTTGTGTCTGGCTTGCATTTACAAATACATTTGTCCTACTTTCATAAACAGTTTTTGATTTTCTTTAAAAAGATCCCAATTAAGTTAACCCAACAATATTAAAGCAATTATGAAATTAGAATGAGCGAGAAACATGTCATGGAATCAATATCAAGCAACTCAGTTGTCCATAACCGGGGACACGGCTAATCGATTAGATTATACACCCTGCAGAGGTTAGTACACTTTACCCATGTGACTTGGCCAGCCCAGCTCGTACCATCACTCTCATTTTGGGTGATGATAGGGAGAAGTCCAAGAAGAGACTGTTCGGGAAGTAGCACCCCAATCCCGACGCGCACCGGTCCAACCTACCAAAATTCTACATCTCTGGATACACGGGTTCGGGTTACCACAACCTACTAAGTCCAACCAACCGCCCATTTCATTATTGGCACATGGTTGTACACGTAAGCTACCAAATAAAGAAGCCAATCAATTTCTCTCGATACCTGGGTGCCTTTCCGCAATGAAACCACCAAAAAATATCAATACCATCACACCTAGGAGATTCATTGATTAAGTTGTTTTAGTTTTCACAAACCAATACTTTTAGAAACAAGTCTCAGTGATGTAACCCAGCCCTCGTTCAACATAGCATGGCTAAGCACATCTACCAACGGTGGTTCATCTACAAGGAAAGCCCTATCACATAATAGGACATAGCATAGCGATAGTATCATCCTACACATGCATCTACAAAATACACGACAATGCATTGAAAATAGTAGGACGATATCATGAACAAAGTAGCATCTACTTGCCTTGGTTGTAGCGGTCGGAAGAACAATCCACACACGAGCAAGCGTTGCACTCGTCACAATCTACACGATACAATTGCAATCATAAACAAACAATCCACAAGCATATGCAACAAAGATGATGCATGAAGGTATGCAAGACAAGTGGATTGGCGCTACAGCTGCACCACATAATCCTATTCAATAATAATACTGATTGCATGCATGGAAAATAGTTTTAGCGCAAGGAAAACTATTATACAAAATTTAATGCTCAAAACTAGAGCTAGAACTCAAATAATTCGCTACCGGTAGTATACTGTTTGTAAAATCTTGGGAAAATTCTACAATATAGGCATTGTTATTTAGAAACAGTACCAATTGGAATTACTCAAAAAGGAATTATAAAACTCCTCGAGTAATTAAAACACTACAGAAAGCCACTAGATAGTTTCTGCAGAAGTTTTCATTGTAAGCCTATCCTTTTAATTCACGATGAGATTCCCCTCGTTCCACTGAATCCAGGGACATATCATACGCAATTTTTGGAGCTACGGATCTCTTTTCTACGAATTAAATACTCCAAAAAGGCCATTAACTCATTTGATTAAACTGTACTAAACCTTGCTGCAAAAGTGTGAAACAAAGGTACAACAAGATTCTACACAACTCACTGAATCTACACATATTTTATTTGCAATTTTTGGCCCAGCGGTTTAATTTCTACGCAATTTACAAGTTTCTACCGAAATCTGCCAACTAAAACGATTAAATTAATTACCCAGTCAACTGTGTCTGTTGACTGGCCAACACGGCTGCTGACTAGGCGCTGACTAGGCGTCTGACTAGTCAACGCCTGGATACTGACCGGTCAACGTCCGATCTGGACCGTTGATCTGAGATCTAATGGCGGCTGCGGACTTCCCGGAAACGAACGGCGGCGATCTCGGGATGGCGGCGGCGATCGGTTCCGGCGATGGCGTTTGTCCTGCGCGGAAGGGAGACGGTCAGCGCGCGGATCAAGGCGGTCATGCAACGGCGGCGCGGCAGCGTGGCACGGCGCGCGAGGCGGCGGTGCGAGGCGCGCAACAGCGGCAGCGGCGCAGGCAGCGAGCAGCGCGGCTGGCGGCTCGGCTGGCGCGGCGGCAGGCGCGCGCGCGGCAGCAGCAGCAAGCAGCAGCGGCGGCGTGCAGCAGGCGGCGGGGCAGGCGGGCGCTGCAGCGCGGCGCTGGAGGGCGGCTCGGCTGGCGCGCGCTGGCGGCGCGGTGCAGGCGGCGGGGTCGGGCGAGCGAGGCGGCGCGGCAGGTGGTTGTGGCGAGGCGGCGGTGATGCGGGGAGAGGGGCGGCGGCGGTACCTGCGGGCGGCGGCGTGCACGGAGGCCGAGGCGGCGGCCGCGGGCACGGGATCCGAGGGGAGGCGCGGGTCCCGAGGCGGGCAGGGATGCGGCGGCGCGTGGGAGGAGAGAGGAGAGGCGGCGCGCGGTGCGGGGCCTCTTAAGTGGGGCCCCCTCGTGGGGTCCTACGCGGACACGCGCGCGGTTGGAATTGGACACGGAAATCGGCTCGATTTTTGATATTTTAATAAAGCGGCCGTAACTTTTCCATACGAGCTCCGAATCGGGCGATTCTTGCTCCTACGGTTTTGTAAAATCGAGGGGAACAATCTAGGGTCAAGGGTTGGGTGAAACCACTAGGCTACAAGGGTGGACTACACTAGTCCTACTAATGCCTCCCGTAGGAGCCTCGTAGTAGAATAGAATAGGGTTTTGAAAATAGCGTTTCGCCGATTCTTTTCAATCGACGGTTTTGCATGGAAGAGTATGATGCAATGATATGTATGATATGCAGAACCAAATCTAAAATTTGGGATGTGACAAGACTAACCCCCTTAAGATGAATCTCGTCCTCGAGATTCGGCGCGGCTAGCAAATAGGTGTGGGTAGTCCTCTCGGATGTCATCCTCACGCTCCCAAGTGGCTTCCTCTTCGGTGTGGTGGCTCCACTGCACCTTGCAAAACCTGATCGTCTTGGTACGGGTAGTCCTCTCCGCTGTCTCCAGAATCTTGACCGGTTTCTCCTCATAGGTCAAATCATTCTCAAGTTGAACCTCCTCTAGTGGCACAGTGTCTCTCAATGGTGTATCCACCATCTCCGGATGGCACTTCTTCAGCTGGGATACATGGAACACATTATGAACAGCGGACAAAGCCTCTGGCAACTCCAACTGATAAGCAACTTCTCCCTTGTGTGCTGAGACCCGATACGGTCCAACAAATCGAGGTGCCAGCTTACCCTTAATTCCAAATCTCTTGATTCCACGAAGTGGCGACACTCTGAGGTATGCTCTATCACCTATCTCATACACCACTTCCTTGCGCTTGGCGTCAGCGTAGCTCTTCTGCCTTGATTGTGCTACCTTCAGCCGGTCCCTAATCAAGGCGACCTTCTCCTCAGCATCCTTGATTAAATCAGGTCCAAACAACTGGCGTTCTCCTACTCCATCCCATAGCAATGGTGTCCGGCACCGTTTCCCATATAACACATCGAACGGTGACGTCTTGATGCTGGTTTGATAGCTGTTGTTGTAGGAAAACTCCGCATACGGCAAATTCTCATCCCAACTAGAGCCATGAGCCAAGGCGCAAGCTCTCAGCATGTCTTCCAAAATCTGATTCACCCTCTCGGTCTGTCCATCAGTCTGCGGGTGAAACGCTGTGCTAAACTCCAATCTAGTACCAAGTGACTCGTGCAGCTGGCGCCAGAAGTGTGAGGTAAATTGGGTGCCTCTGTCAGATACGATACTCTTGGGAACTCCATGTAGGCACACAATTCTGTCCATGTAAATCTTGGCCAACTTTGCACTCGTGTAGGTCGTCTTTACCGGTATAAAGTGGCCTACCTTGGTCAAATGGTCGACCACTACCCAAATGGAGTCATATCCTGACCTGGTCCTGGGCAATCCTGTGATAAAGTCCATTCCCACTCTATCCCACTTCCAATCCGGCACGGGCAATGGCTGTAGCAATCCTGCTGGCTTCTGGTGTTCCGCCTTCACTCGGCTACATACATCACATAGGGCAATATGCTCCGCGATGTCTCCCTTCATGTTGTTCCACCAGAATCTGTCCTTTAGGTCCATATACATCTTCGTATTGCCCGGATGTATGGAATACGGCGAGTCATGAGCTTCCTGCAGAATCAACTTCCTTATCTCGGGATCGTTGGGAACGCACAAACGATCTCCGTACCACAAGGTTCCTTGCTCATCCTCGCGGAATTCCCTTGCTCGACCCTCCTTCATCTTTTCCTTAACTTCATCTATCTCTTTGTCTCCTACTTGAGCCTTCCTGATCCTGTCCTGTAGCGTTGGTTGGACTTCCATTGTTGCCAAGTATCCTTCGGATACTACCTCCAGTCTAAGGTCCTTGAATTGCTTGCACAAATCCTCAGGCAATTCACCAATTGTCAATCCATTGGCATAAACCTTCCGGCTCAGAGCATCTGCTACTACATTTGCCTTTCCTGGGTGGTATTGTAGATTCATATCATAATCTTTGATAAGTTCCAACCATCTCCTTTGCCTCATGTTCAGTTCCTTCTGCATGAATATGTACTTCAGGCTCTTGTGGTCGGTGTACACATCACAGTGTTTTCCCATTAAGTAATGCCTCCATACCTTGAGCGCATGAACCACTGACGCTAACTCCAAGTCGTGTGTGGGGTAGTTCCGCTCATGGTGCTTGAGTTGTCGCGATGCATATGAAACCACTCTCCCATCTTGCATCAGCACACTCCCAAGTCCCTGTCGAGAAGCATCACAGTACACTTGGAAATCCTTCTAAAGATCTGGTGAACACAGAACAGGCGCGGTCACTAGTCGACGCTTCAGTTCCTGAAAGCTGGCTTCACATACGTCTGACCATTCAAACTTCCTCTCCTTCTTCAGAAGTTCAGTCATCGGCTTAGCAATCTTGGAAAAGTTTTCAATGAACCTCCTGTAATATCCAGCAAGTCCTAGAAAGCTGTGAATCTCTCCCGCGTTCTTGGGTGCTTCCCACTCTGTCACTGCAGTCACTTTGCTTGGATCAACAGCGACTCCTTCTCCTGACACTACGTGTCCAAGAAATCCAACAGTGTTAAGCCAGAATTCACACTTGCTAAATTTGGCATACAGCTTGTGTTCCCTCAGCTTCTCCATAATCAGTCGCAGATGTTTCTCATGCTCAGCATCATCCTTGGAATATATCAGTATGTCGTCAATAAACACCACCACGAACTTGTCCAAGTACTCCATAAATACCTTGTTCATCATGGTCATGAAATATGTCGGGGCATTCGTTAGTCCAAAAGACATAACCGTATACTCATATAAACCATACCTAGTGGTGAAGGCGGTTTTTGGTACGTCCTCCTCCCGGATCTTCAATTGGAAGTATCCTGATCGCAGATCAATCTTGTTGAACACCTTCGCTCCTTCCAGTTGATCAAACAAATCATTTATGTTCGGCAAAGGGTACTTGTTCTTGATGGTTACTTCATTCAGCGAGCGATAGTCCACCACTAATCTCTTGCTGCTATCTTTCTTCTCCACAAACAGAACAGGTGCACCCCATGACGACGAACTAGGCTGAATGAATCCCTTGTCCAACTGCTCTTTCAGTTGCTTCTTCAATTCCTTCAGCTCATCCACATCCATCTTATATGGTCTCTTTGCTATAGGTCCTGTTCCCGGCATCAGGTCGATGAGAAACTCTACTTCCCTGTCAGGTGGCATTCCTGGCAGCTCTTCCGGAAACACGTCAGGATAATCCTTAGTCACTGGCACAGTATCCATGCTAACCCCCTTAAGAGAATTCAACTTACACCTTCCTGGTCGTACCGCCGACTTGAATCTAATCCTCTTACCATCCGGGGTTTTGAGTGAAACAGCTCGCTGTGCACAATCTATGTGACCCTCATGCATAGACATCCAATCCATGCCCAGAATAACATCTAATCCATGTGATTCCAACACTACCAAATGTGCACTGAAGTTGTGTGTTCCAATCCTCACAGTTAAGTTGCGGCATCCCGCGCTAGCTATCATATCTCCTCCAGGTGAACTCACTCTAATAGACCCTTTCATAGACTCCGTAGGTAGCTTATACTTATCCACAAATGCCCTTGATATGAATGAATGAGATGCACCAGTATCGAAAAGTATGAAAGCTGGGTGAGTGTTGATTGGGAACTTACCAATCACAAGGTCAGGCTCATCTGGAATCTCCTCCACATTCATGTGGTTCACTGTGGCCTTCTCGTTGTTGGTTGGCTTCAGTCCTTTCCTCTCCGGACAGTTGTCAGCATAGTGTCCCTTCTGTTTACACTTGAAGCATGTCACCTCACTCAGATCCTTCTTCACAAAGCTGCGATCACGGTTGCGGTCGTGTCCACCGTGTCCTCCAGAGTGGTGAGAGTGTCCTCCCTTGTGGCTGTGGTGGTTGCTCCTATGGTTGTCATGACGATGCCCATCGCCTCCATGGTGGTGGCGGTCATGGCTCCCATGGTCACTTCCTCCATGCTTGGAGTATCCATCATATGAAGTGCGAGACTTGTGATGTGAACCAGAGTGGTGATTGTTACTCTTTCTCTTGCGGTTCTCCACCTGTTTGTGCTTCCCTTCCAAGATCCTGGCCTTGTCCATAAGCTCCTGGAAAGTGGGGCAGTAAACCACCAGTAGCTGTACTGAAAGCTCATCACTGAGGCCATCCAGGAATCTCTCCCTCCTTTTCGCATCAGTGTCAACATCCTCAGGTGCATAACGGGACAGGTTGTTGAACTCCTCAATGTACTCAGCCACGGTGCGATTGGTTTGGCGCAAGTTGCGGAACTCCTTCCTCTTCAGGCTCAGAACTCCTGAAGACACGTGGTTGGTCCTGAAACCTTCCTCAAACATTGCCCAAGTTACAGTATCCAGCGGGCGGGTGATCTGAAATGTGTCCCACCAAGAAGCGGCTGGTCCCTCCAGTAGGTGAGCGGAAAACCTCACCTTCTCAGCATCAGTGCATCCGACAGTTACCAGATCCTTGTTGACTAAACGCAACCAGTCGAGAGCAACCATTGGTTCCGTTGCAGTAGAGAACTTAGCTGGACTTAGCCTCCGAAATCTGGTGAGAGCATCTCCCTGAGGCTGATTGTTTCCATTGTTGTTGTTCTGATTTGCCATGAACTGAGTCATCACTTGGGTCAGCTGTGCCTGAGCTGCCATGAGTTGATCCAACTCAGTGGGTTGACGACGGGGAGGCATCTGCGGTTCAGCACAGGTAAGTTTAGAAAGAATCAACTACGACAATAGGATTCCACCCATGCATTATGATCAAACAACAACAAACAATAGCAGACAATCACAAGCAAGCAACACATCAACAAACAAGTGATCCAGCAACATCCCAGGGGTTATCCTAGCAGTATATACCTACTGAAATAGTTTTACAAGAATTGGTAATGGTTAACTAAACAGTTGATCAACTAAACAGCAAAAACAGCAATCTGCCAGAACAGTCCAGCAGCGTTCACGAATTTTTCCGCCTGACTTAAACTTGTCAGAAAATTTAGCTGATTTTTTCACATATAGTACAGAGAGTTTCGCATCAGCCCATTTTTTTTCAGATTTTTCCCAGTTACCAGAAAAATATGAAAAATCGTACAGTACTGCTGTATCAGCAGAAAACTACAGCGAAAATAACACAGATAGTAACCAAACTTGCCATAACTCTTTCATAAGATTCGCACAAATAATTCCTGGGATATTGGGGTACACAAATAAGCAACTAAAAACTCTTAAACTATCACAAACTAAGCTTCACATCGATCGAGACTAATCCTAACGAATTTGCCTAACATGGACTAATTGGTGGACTTCTATCTACTTCTTGAAGAGGTTGCGGTAGGTCCTTGCTGT
The DNA here is from genome assembly GCA_916181665.1 of Avena sativa. Lineage (NCBI taxonomy): Eukaryota > Viridiplantae > Streptophyta > Magnoliopsida > Poales > Poaceae > Avena > Avena sativa. The sequence continues at coordinate 348,241,411 of OV702280.1, read as the reverse complement.
CATGCGTTGGCGCTTCGGTTCACGGTACAACCATGGCGGCGGAGTGTACACTTCTCCTGAATCATCACTTGAGATCTCAAACTCCACCTCTTCTGGATCCTCCTCTTCTTCTTCACTCTCAGCTGCAACTGCAACGCGTCATCTCCTCCACCATCATCGTCTCCATCATCATCATCCTCGTCCCCATCATCATCATCGTCCCCACTGTCATCATCATCCCCATTGTTGCCATCATCTCCATTGTCATCATCAGAGGGTGGATTCAGCTGTGCTTGGAGAGCAGCAATCTGGGCTGTCATAGCTTCAATAGTTTGATCCCTTTCCTGGACGGTCCCTTGCAACTGTTGTATGTTCTGGGTGTTCTCCTGCACCGTACCATGAAGATGAGCTATGGTTGCATCTCTGGCTATCAGGGCATTCTCCAGAACTCCCACAGCTTCATGCAGGGTGTTAATCTCTTGTCCTTGGACCACCATACCATTGCTAGCAAAATCTGCAATCTCCTTTATTATCATCACTTTCTCAGCTAGAGCTCCATTCTCCCTTTCCATGTCCTCTATGTGCCTCCGACGGGGCGGCATGTTGTTCCTGTCGCCCGGGGTAACCACAATGTGCCCATATTCATCACGCCTCCCATAGTCACGGTAGGGTGAATCTGCTGGCAGTAGGTGTCGGACATGGTGGCACTGGCGAGACAGGGCTTCGTGTATGGCCAAGTTGATTCCAAGTCCCCAGTTGCAGTATGTCTTGGTGTAGATCAGGTGCACAGGGTTTGGCAAGGCGGCATCTCTGAATATGAAGGTGGTGATCTCCCATGCATCCTCACCATATCCATAGGTGTACAGCCTTCTTCCCTTGAACATGGGCAGTGGCAATCCCAATGACTGCGAGAGCTGTGCTAACTGTCTCGCAAAGGGCCTTGGTGACTCCATCGTGGCATACTCAGTCCTGACTTCTCCCATCTATCAAGTAAAGAGGAAAGTGTGAGAATAGCATATGATAAGAATTTCCAAGGGTGAAAGGCATAAGAGGAAAGACAGAGTTAATATAGGCTTAATAAATCTATGGCTTCCTAATCCAATCCTAGGTCACAATCCTACAGTCGACACACGGGCTCTGATACCATCCTGTAACACCGCGGTTCTGAAAAGACCGAGGCTTCTATGTGACATGCCAATCCCTGGATCGGTTCATTGGCCCACAATAGAATGAGATGAATAACATATCAAAATATCCGTGTATCATAAATAACGAAGATCCAGAGTACCATTATTACAATAAAAGCTTAGCCCAAGGCTAGCTCAAATTATTCAGGTAGCAACATAAATAAAATAAATCCTCCATTCTTCAAATTGCCCACAAGTGAACAAGTGCCGAGTGGAGTACCGTGGTCTATATCGATTACTCAGAATCGGAATAACCTGCAACATGAAACGTAGCAGCCCCGAAGGGTCAATACATGGAATGTATGGCAAGTAGAGCTAGTAAAGGAGACAATAGTACTAACATCTACATGCATATTTGGCAAGTGGAGCTGTGTCTGACTTGCATTTGCAAATACATTTGTCCTACTTTCATAAACAGTTGTTGATTTTCTTTGAAAAGATCCCAATTAAGTTAACCCAACAATATTAAAGCAATTATGAAATTAGAATGAGCGAGAAACATGTCATGGAATCAATATCAATCAACTCAGTTGTCCATAACCGGGGACACGGCTAATCGATTAGATTATACACCCTGCAGAGGTTAGTACACTTTACCCATGTGACTTGGCCAGCCCAGCTCGTACCATCACTCTCATTTTGGGTGATGATAGGGAGAAGTCCAAGAAGAGACTGTTCGGGAAGTAGCACCCCAATCCCGACGTGCACCGGTCCAACCTACCAAAATTCTACATCTCTGGATACACGGGTTCGGGTTACCACAACCTACTAAGTCCAACCAACCGCCCATTTCATTATTGGCACATAGTTGTACACGTAAGCTACCAAATAAAGAAGCCAATCAATTTCTCTCGATACCTGGGTGCCTTTCCGCAATGAAACCACCAAAAATTATCAATACCATCACACCCAGGAGATTCATTGATTAAGTTGTTTTAGTTTTCACAAACCAATACTTTTAGAAATAGTCTCAGTGATGTAACCCAGCCCTCGTTCAATATAGCATGGCTAAGCACATCTACCAACGGTGGTTCATCTACAAGGAAAGCCCTACCACATAATAGGACATAGCATAGCGATAGTATTATCCTACACATGCATCTACAAAATACACGACAATGCATTGAAAATAGTAGGACGATATCATGAACAAAGTAGCATCTACTTGCCTTGGTTGTAGCGGTCGGAAGAACAATCCACACACGAGCAAGCGTTGCACTCGTCACAATCTACACGATACAATTGCAATCATAAACAAACAATCCACAAGCATATGCAACAAAGATGATGCATGAAGGTATGCAAGACAAGTGGATTGGCGCTACAGCTGCACCACATAATCCTATTCAATAATACTACTGATTGCATGCATGGAAAATAGTTTTAGCGCAAGAAAAACTATTATACAAAATTTAATGCTCAAAACTAGAGCTAGAACTCAAATAATTCGCTACCGGTAGTATACTGTTTGTAAAATCTTGGGAAAATTCTACAATATAGGCATTGTTATTTAGAAACAGTACCAATTGGAATTACTCAAAAAGGAATTATAAAACTCCTCGAGTAATTAAAACACTACAGAAAGCCACTAGACAGTTTCTGCAGACGTTTTCACTGTAAGCCTATCCTTTTAATTCACGATGAGATTCCCCTCGTTCCACTGAATCCAGGGACATATCATACGCAATTTTTGGAGCTACGGATCTCTTTTCTACGAATTAAATACTCCAAAAAGGCCATTAACTCATTTGATTAAACTGTACTAAACCTTGCTGCAAAAGTGTGAAACAAAGGTACAGCAAGATTCTACACAACTCACTGAATCTACACATATTTTATTTGCAATTTTTGGCCCAGCGGTTTAATTTCTACGCAATTTACAAGTTTCTACCGAAATCTGCCAACTAAAACGATTAAATTAATTACCCAGTCAACTGTGTCTGTTGACTGGCCAACGCGGCTGCTGACTAAACGCTGACTGGGCGTCTGACTAGTCAACGCCTGGATACTGACCGGTCAATGTCCGATCTGGACCGTTGATCTGAGATCTAATGGCGGCTGCGGACTTACCGGAAACGAACGGCGGCGATCTCGGGACGGCGGCGGCGATCGGTTCCAGCGATGACGTTTGTCCTGCGCGGAAGGGAGACGGTCAGCACGCGGATCAAGGCGGTCACGCAACGGCAGCGCGGCACGGCGCGCGAGGCGGTGGTGCGAGGCGCGCGGGGCGGCGGCGTGCGCGCAGCAGCGGCAGCGGCGCAGGCAGCGAGCAGCGCGGCTGGCGGCTCGGCTGGCGCGGCGGCAGGCGCGCGCGCGGCAGCAGCAGCGAGCAGCAGCGGTGGCGTGCAGCAGGCGACGCGGTGCAGGCGGCGGGGTCGGGCGAGCGAGGCGGCGTGGCAGGTGGCTGTGGCGAGGCGGCGGTGACGCGGGGAGAGGGGCGGCGGCGGTACCTGCGGGCGGCGGCATGCACGGAGGCCGAGGCGGCGGCGGCGGGCACGGGATCCGAGGGGAGGCGTGGGTCCCGAGGCGGGCAGGGATGCGGCGGCGCGTGGGAGGAGAGAGGAGAGGCGGCGCGCGGTGCGGGGCCTCTTAAGTGGGGCCCCCTCGTGGGGTCCTACGCGGACACACGCGCGATTGGAATTGGACACGGAAATCGGCCCGATTTTCGATATTTTAATAAAGCGGCCGTAACTTTTCCATACGAGCTCCGAATCGGGCGATTCTTGCTCCTACGGTTTTGTAAAATCGAGGGGAACAATCTAGGGTAAAGGGTTGGGTGAAACCACTAGGCTACAAGGGTGTACTACACTAGTCCTACTAATGCCTCCCGTAGGAGCCTCGTAGTAGAATAAAATAGGGTTTTGAAAATAGCGTTTCGCTGATTCTTTTCAATCGACGGTTTTGCATGAAAGAGTATGATGCAATGATATGTATGATATGCAGAACCAAATCTAAAATTTGGGATGTGACAGTAAGTCCCCCATGAGCTGGATAAATGAAATGTTGATCCTCTATAAAGTTGTTTCTTTATCATAGTTTTGTTGTACATACATACGCTAGAGGATTTTCTGTGTAGACAATCTTGCAAGTGATTTCCTTGTTGGCTCGTATAACTAAGTTCATCGCGATACTTTAGTTGAGTTTCCACAGTTGTTTATACATGTTTAAGTTATCTTCTCAAAGTAGTTAAGTTGCTTCAATATATAACTAAGTTGATTAGCCACACGAGCTTACTTGCCTCCTAGGGGGAATTGTTCTGCTTTGATTTACTGTATTTTTTTCCGAAGTAGGTTGTATTGTCACTGTAGTTAAGTTGCTTTCAGCATATAACTAAGTTGATTTTAGCCAGATTATCCAAACTTGCATTCTAATTTTTTTGCGGGGGCGTTGTTTTGCTCTGATTTCACTATCCCTTTTTCTAAACTAAGTTCTCTCGTCATCGTAGTTAAGTTTGTTTCAACATAGATCTAAATTCATTTGCTATATTAGCCTAAGTTGTATTCTTGGTTTTTTAAGGGGGTTGTTTTGCTTTGATTCTTGTCTCCATTTCGCAATTAAATTGTCTTGTCAATTTAGTTAAGTTACTTTCATCATAGAACTAAATTCATTTGCTATACTAGCCTAAGTTGCATTCTATTTTTAGAGGATTATTTTGCTTTGATTCTTGTCTTCTTTTCCCAATTAAGTTGTCTTGTCAATGTAGTTAAGTTGCTTTCATCATAGAACTAAGTTGATTACCCTGATTAGTCTTAACTGGACAAAAATGATCTAATTTCAATAGAGGTAAGTTGCTTACGCCACGGTATTAAGTTGAATGTACCATGTACCATTTAATTAAGTTGATTGCACATCAACTCATTACCCTCCTACAAAAAACAACTCCATATTAAGTTGGTTCTCCACACAACCATGGTTTTATACTTTTAAGTTGCCTTCTCTGATCCAACTTTCATAACTAAGTTGATTTTATCATCATCTAAGTAACTTGATTGTGCATATTTTCTGTCGGTATAGTCAAGCTGCTTCTATCAGAATGCCCAAGTTGTATGTTGAAGTTAACTAAGTTGATTACACAACAACATGCTTAAGTTGGATTTTAATTCCACGGTCGTCCATGAAGACAGCGCACAGCCGTGACCAGCAGTGATTGTCTCCTAAGACGGTGCACCGCCGCTGCCTCCCACCGGTGATTGCCTCCAAAGATGACACACCGCTGCCGGCGGCGGCTAGCCATCGGTGTCTCCCTCCTCTAGGCAATCCGGATTAAAATCACAGAAGGTAACATACAATGTTTTGGACGTCATCGTGTTTATACTTTGCTCATATCCAGACTGTAAGTTTGTGCTTATGCATATAATTTTTTGTCTCAGTCTTGGTCGGTCATTGGTGAATTTATGAACTATTTGTGTCATCACTGAATGGATGATGGAAAACTAGATTAATGAGGAGAGCAGGCCACGGCTTGTTCAACCGGGTAAGTTTGAACTGGTGTGCAGATAGCTGGTTTAAAGTCTGAGCTTTAGTATCCATGCGTATGTATCGATCTGAATGTCTGACCATCCTAGCACGGTACCCCTTTCGCGATGGCAGCTATGTGTCATTCCCTGATAAGATCGCCAATGGCCGAAGCTAAGCGTCTTCAGAGATGATGGTCATTGTCTCGGCTATTCTAAGGAGAGCATTGCTCTGTTTTGTTACGTCCAGTGTCCAGAGGCAACGCGAAAGGGTACCTCTTCCACGATGATCAGCGGTCGCAGCGCATTGCCAGTGCCTGGTATGATTGCTCGTGGCCAGAGCTGGATGTGTCCAGAGACGGTGGCCATCGTCTCGGTCATGTACTCGGACCTGGACGTATTCAAATTTTCCAAGTTGTACTTTTGAAATCGGAACCGTATGAATATGTGATGTCTTTCCGAAAACGTATAACATGATTGAGGCGTGCTTTCCTTTTTTGGGTGAGGGCTAGATTAGACTAGCCAGCCCCCGGAGGCTAGCTAGCCGTGTCCAATAAAGTATGCCTTACAACTAGATGAAATAACATATATGCATTATTTTCTTCATGACCTTTTGAAACTTAGAGAATAGGATTTTCGCTAGGTGTTCAAAACTTCGGATTCAAGGGCCTTTGTGTTTGGTGACTGGTGAGGACAGTATTGTCCTTACCCTTTATTCTCCTTCTTTGCTTGATCTTCTTAAAGAAAATCTAGTCGCACTCAAGTTTGAAAAACAAGGCGTCAAGCAAGGCATCGCCGTTGGTCGCTTTGGTTTGTTGAACACGAGACGCATCCATCTCCTCCCTCTGGGTGCTCCGACGTCTCCACTCATCCTGCTGTGATCCATGTGACACCATCTTTCTCCTAGACGATGATTATTATTAATTAAGCGCGTGGAAAAGGACGATAAATCGAACATTCTGAAGATCCTTGGCTGAATTGTCAGCACTAGAAGAAATGCAGAACCGCCAGACACGTTCGCTAGTGGGCGGTGCACGCCTTCATTCATTCCCCGTTCCTTTCTTTACTCGTTCCTCGGGCAGGCCCCATGTGATCGATCCCGAATCGACCCAGCCCAACCAGATCCGCACACGCGTGCACCACCACTCCACTCCGCCTCTCGCTTCTTCCTCCTCCCCTCCACCTCCAGTGGCGCGGCGCCGACCGGTGCCCCGGACCCGGAGACGAGACTGGAGAGCGCCCCCTCCGTGCGATCTCCGGTCCCGATTCCTGCCGAGCCACAGGTACGAAGAACCAGCAAATCCCTCCCCCTCTTCCCCTCCCCTCCCCTTCGGTACCCTTCACGCTCACCAATCTCCTGTGGCTGTATACGAACGGGGCTTTGCTTTCTCTTGTTTATTTGTGTTACCTGAGATCTGGGGTACCACTGGGATTAGCCCCGCGTGAGAATCACCGCAATTTGCTAGGGTTCAATTTCTCCATGTGTTGTGTTACCTTGTGTAATTTGAGCTGCGGACATCGATTTTGAGGTGTTATACCAAAATTAACCTCGACAAATTTTCGTTGTGCCTGCTACACCCGGGCACACCATATCTAGACCCCCCCCCCCCCCCCCCCCCAACCAACACACACATAGAAGATGGTATTAGTTGGCCCTCAACCTGCTTGGTCGTTCAACACTCTAATAGGAACTCAGTTGCATTAATTATTTATTTGTTCATACTTATCCAGGATCTTCTGAAGCGGTTCTCTTGCCTGAAAGCACTAAAATTCGGTGTTGTGGATTGAACCAATACAATACGTCGCTCTGACTAGGATTTGTTTAGTTTGTCGCTATGTGCTAATCCATATCGTTACTTCATGAGTATATCTCCAACTGTGATTACTGGATGTTGAAAGTTCACCTGGCTTAAAGCGGACTGTGGGTATATTTTTTTGTGTGCGCCCCGGTATTTAGCTCGACTCGAATATTGGGGAACGCACAAAAATTACACTCAATTGAAACAAGGCCTAATGTGTCTTCATCAGTATATCTCCAACTGTGATTAGTGGATGTCGAAAGTTCACCTTGCTTAAAGCGTACTGTGGATCTATTTTTGTTTGAATCCCAAGAACAGACATTAGAACTTTTATATAGCTTGCATGGATCTTGGCTACTCATCTAAATATCTATTGGTGTCTGCTACTACCTATCTGTGCTGGTATTAACTCTTGTACTCATGATAGCTACTTTCTTATGTTAGGTGCACCACTGAAGGCAGGAATTTTTGTACATTGGAACTAGCATTAGACCCTACATGATAAGAAAGAATGGCACCAGGAAGCAAGGCGGAGCAAAAGGCAGCATTAGATGCTGGGGCATGGATGTTCAATGTTGTCACTTCTGTTGGCATAATCATGGTCAACAAGGCCTTAATGGCTACGCATGGGTTTAGCTTTGGTAAGAATAGAATGCCACACTTTGTGTTTATCTGTAGAACATCTGGTATCGCTAGAATCTCAAACCAAACTGCCCCCAGCTGTGCTCCCCACCAACTATATAATGGCGTATCACAGTGATCAAACTAGGACAGCACGCGGATATCCTTATCTCAATTCTGTTGACTTGTGTATCTATTTTTGTCAATGGAAGCTATTATGGCATTTATCATGGAACATTTGAACTGGTTGAACTTGCCAATTTACAATCTTGGACCCCATGGAACATTACTGGCTGAACTTGGGGCAGGATACATATATCCTTATCTGAATTTGTATGGAATTTAATTCTGTAAAATATTGTGAAATTTACCGATGAACATTAGACTGGTTGAACTTGCAAATTTACAAATTGAGAGGCGTCAAATTTCCAATAAATCAGAGAGTGATTTTGACCTGAGTTCTAGTGGAGTTGTAGTGATGAGATTGATCGAGTTTATGGGAGCACTAAAAAGAATGTTTGTAAGCTACTATATGTGTACATTGTGTTTCAGATTATAATATGTGCAGGAATTTAGTAGAAGATCTTATTTAGGGGCTGATGACCAGAAGTTCATAAATGGATATGTGTATTGTGTTGATGATTCTTTTTCTTGCCAATAATATTGTGTACTATTATATTTTGTTGGTACAGCTACAACATTGACTGGGCTGCATTTTGCAACCACCACTTTGATGACATTGATGATGAAATGGTTAGGATACGTTCAGCCATCTCATTTACCTCTGTCGGAACTAGTAAAGTTTGTCTTCTTCGCAAACCTATCAATTGTTGGGATGAATGTTAGCTTGATGTGGAATTCTGTTGGCTTCTATCAGGTAAAATCTGCAAGTCCTGTTTTGCTCAATTTATGAATTTATAAATGTAGTTTATATACTTATTTGTTTCCACCATTTCCTGTCTTCAGATTGCGAAGCTATCTATTATTCCACTTCTATGCATTATGGAGGTCCTATTCGAGAATTTCCGTTACTCGAGGGATACAAAGCTTAGTATAGTGGTTGTCCTTGTAGGTGTGGGAGTGTGTACAGTTTCTGATGTTAGTGTAAATGCACAAGGATTGATAGCTGCCGTAATAGCAGTGTGCGGCACTGCATTGCAACAGCATGTAAGTATTGAGTATGTCAGTTAATTTATTTTATTCTGTTGGTGGGCATCAATTTATAACATATCAACATCTGACGCATATTTTATTTCTTCCTATACTTCAGTCTCTGTAGTGTTCAGGCTTTAATTTGTTCTCTTGTTAAACTGCAACCTTTGTTCATTAAGGTCCTCGTACAACACAAAAATTGACCACATTGGTTGTGCCTTAGTACTAGACTGGGTCTGTATGACATTGATATCCAACGTAAAGCTTGCATTTGAAAGCCTAGGTTATTGTGCATATTTTATTACCTTATTTCACTTAGCTGAAGCTCTTGATGGTTCTCTGATGTCTCTTTCATAGCATTTTCTTTGACTCTCTGTGTTTCAAGGGAGACATAACATATACAGAAAAATTTCTTTGACTGCGTTTCAAGGGAGACTAACATATGCAGAAAAATTGCCCAATTAGTGCGTAAAAACAGTAAGTAGCTAGTAAATAGTAAAGGTTCTATTCATTTATCGCTTGTGACCAAAGAAGTTTTATCCTGAACCCCAGATTTTTTGCATGTTTTCAGAACTTATCTTTTTTGTGTACTCGTATTAAATTATTTTTCTTATCCTTTATTTTGCAGTATGTCAATTACCTTCAACGGAAGTACTCGCTTAACTCGCTCAAACTATTGGGTCATACTGCACCAGCTCAAGCAGCTTCGCTGTTGATATTAGGCCCATTCGTGGACTTCTGGCTGACCAGGAATAGAATCGACACTTTCCAGTACACCAGCATAGTGACGGTATGTAACCAACTGAAGAATATATATGGCATCATAATGCTTGCCAACATTCCATGAGTATACGACGGTGCAGTGATCAGAAAAAACATCATATAAAAATCAGTTGTTGTTGCGCTCGTTTGCTTTTAAAATTTGAGTATGGCATAATTCTGAATCACTATCTTTGGCACCCATAAAACACAGGTAGTTGATTGCATGATTAAGGTTGTGTAGTTATAGAAGGATCTAGTTGTCTGCAAAGTTAGCTACGTAGTATTTTTTATAGAACAAATCTGTGTTGGCTGTGTTATACTTTGAGCTTTTGAAGACATGAATGGCTGATCTTTGTTTTGTATCAGTTATTCTACTCATGTTTTGCTTTTGGACATCATAATTTTTGTTCCCGACTGACTCTTTTTCTTCCACCCACATTTCAGTTCTTCATTGTGCTGTCATGCGTGATTGCGGTCGGAACCAATCTCAGCCAGTTCATATGCATCGGGAGATTCACCGCCGTCACGTTCCAAGTGATCGGCCACATGAAGACTATCCTCGTGCTAACCCTGGGATTCCTGTTCTTTGGGAAAGAAGGCCTGAATTTCCACGTCGCGGTCGGGATGGTCCTCGCCGTGGTAGGGATGATATGGTACAGCAGCGCGTCTTCGAAACCCGGAGGCAAGGAGCGGCAGGGTGTGCCCAGCGAGAAGGGTCAGAAGTCGTCGTCGTCATCAGAGTCAGAACTGGACGATAAAGTATGAGATGAGGGAAGCCTCTGAGGTTCTTATTAGAATCATCTATTTATACACGGTTTCCCCGTCTTGTATCGAATTAAATTAACTCCTCTTTGTACACGGTTCCTTGGAGGAATGTTTCTACAGAGTTGGTAGAGGTGTAGGGCACAGCAGCAGAAAGCAAGAGTTTACGGAATTTCTCAGGAAATACTCCTTGCATAGGCCACGTGGGCAGACGTTTTCAGATTTAACACTTGGTAATTACAATCACTGTCGTTCTTTTGACCATTTGCACCTTGCTTGCCAGGCATAGTCGTCAGAGCATCTCCACGCACGTTCCTAGTCGTGTTCTTAGAAACCTGTTTTTGTCCGGATTTGACCAACTTTAGTTTGGGCTTTCTAGGCCATTCCTAGGATTTCGGAAACTCCCTCGGAACGCCGGACAAAGCGAGTTCGATGAGTGAACCCGTCTAGTCAGTATATATTCGCCTATATTCATCCAAAGTTTGCCTAAAATTATACCATATTCGTCCAAAGTTCGCCCATATTCGTCCATATTTGTCCAAAGTTTGTCCATATCGACCATATTCGTCTAAAACCGCCTATATTCGTTCATGTTCGCCCAAAGTTCGTCAATATCACCATATTCACCCAAAACTACTTATATTCGCCCATATCGCTCAAAGTTTGCCCGTATTCGCCCAAAGTTCGTCCAAAACCACCTATATTCGTCCAAAGTTTGCCAAAATTTGTTCAATTTTAGCTAAACGCAGTGGAAACGCGAGTAAAAAACTTGGCGTTTTTTAGGCCACAAACTAGTTTCATCCAGACCAAAATACGATCTAGATTTCAGCCTAAAAACGCCTCAGGAATGGGATGCTCTTACTCGTTACTACTGTAGATGGGAGTAGTGTGCCCTGCCACTGGTAGCGGAGACTGAAAACAAGCTGTAAACTGCAGCTGAACGGACACTGACAGCGAGCACCAGCTGTGGCTGCCGAGCGCTCATTGATGATTCAACTGCACTACATCAGCATTCCAGCGTGAGCCGAGTAGTGTCACTGGAGTTGGGCGTGAGCAGATCGGACCCGACCACCGCGCCGCTGCACAGCTGCACTCTGAGCTTCCTTCCGTGCCACTCCGTGCGTCGACATTGCGGTCGGCGGCCGATAAGTGATGGTTTGGTAGCGGCAATGACTTAGATAGTTGGCTCTTGTTTGGTACTCCCTTCGTTTGAAAATATAGGATGTTTTAGACGTGAAGCTAATATATTTAGACATAGATTAGTGTGTAGGTTTAAATAAATCTAGATATATTTATTTTATAAACCTAAAATATCTTATAATTCTAAACGGAGGAAGTATAATATTAGATGTTTTAGTTTCTGTGAAGCGAATGTATCTAGATATTTTTAGTGTGTAAATTCATAGTAAACTTATATACTTAAAAATGTCTAAATACATTCTCTTCACAAAAGTTAAAACATCTTATATTATATAATGAGGGGGTAGTATTTGTGGGATTACGAGAGATAATCCCTAGCAAACACCAAATCCTCAAATACTGCAAATAGCAAGTTTGGTTCTAGAGTATTGGACTAACTCAATCCCCACTAATCCCCACCTTTCTCAGAGTCTTGGGTATCTCCAGTGTTCTACGCGAATGGTCAACCTTTTTTTTGTGAAATTACGCGAATGGTCGACCTTTTTTTTGTGTGTGGCTGCTCTTCCGTGAAATAGGAGTCGCTTGCTTGGGTAGGAGTGATGATTGCAACATCGATAAACATTTTCGATGACAACCTTCGCTCTAGGTAGTGCGTGTGTGTGTAGTCCATGTGGGTAGCCAGGTTGGTTGTGTGTGCCCTCGAACCGGTGGTGTTCCATAATGGTCGGTGAGGATGTCTATATCAATTTTAGGCCTTACTTTCTAATAAAATTGAGGTTGTAAAAGTCAATCATGTGCAAGTTACCATTTGAGACTACAAGAGAATTGCCTACCTAAGATATTTACAAAATAGTTTTATTTATACTCGCACCATGCACTGATCGAACAATCTCGTCTGCCACTCCTTTGCCATTAATTAAATGTAGACTAAAGAAACAATGAAGGCGTTGTGGAACAAAGTTTTCCGGACGTTGTGCTCAGTTGTGCAGAAATGCGAGTAATAAGACGATAACGACTGAAATGAAAATATTTGGGTAGGGGTACTCCTGTTCCCGCCTACTTTTAAAAACCAAAAAACGTAATGAAGTAAAAAATATTAAAAATATATTTTTATGTAGAGGCAGCACGTGTGTATGTGAATGATTTTTGGCGTAGCGAAACTCGAAACTATTTAGCTTAGACAAAAATGACATAGTTTTGGATGAATAGTACAAGGAACCGCTGAGTTACAATCTTTTCTATAACTTAATACCCAAATAACCATATAAATTAACGGTACGGTAAATATACTTGCATGCACGTGTCCTAAAATTTGCGTTAACGAGTGTAATTGGTTGGACAAGCAACGTTTGCTGGAAACAAGTTATGGGAGAGGTTGACTATGATGGGATAATGGGATAACATGTCAGTCACACAGAAGAGTAAGAAGAGTATGACATCTTTGATCTGTAGATTAAAAAGCCTACAAAGAAAAGGGAGTTGACGGTAAACAAACTTCGGTTAACAAGGAGGAGGATCTGGATATGGATGATGCAGACAATAAAAAAAGAGATGCAAATGCAGCTGCGGTAAGTACTATGGCGTTGCTTCCACAAGGTATTATAGCAACGATGGCAGGTGTTTGCGATGACAATATTCTATGGCAGGAAAGGAAGTTTTTCTTAAAACGGTTGCACAGGTTATGCATGTGTTTACGACAACAATATTTAAGATTTCGAAATATATATTTAAAGAAATTACTTATGCTATTTCATAACTATGGTGGACTGATGACGATGACCACAAGAAAATGCAGTGGGTAGCTTGGTGAAAAATGTGTATAGCAAAAGGAAGAGAAGGAATGGGTTTCCGTGATCTACACACTTTTAATATGGCAATGCTAGTTAAATAATGCTTGAGATTGTTGGAAAGACCGGAATCCCTCATGTTCTAGAGTCCTAATAGCAAGATATTATCTTCATGGAAATCTCCTAAAAGCTCAATTGATACCCGATAGCTCGTTCATATGGCAAAGTATAATGGCGGGCTTGAAAACTTTTAAAAGAGGATGTATGTGGAGAATATGTGATGGATACCAAGTGAACATATGGGAGGATGCTTGGATCCCGACCAGCCCATCTCGGAAACTGGTAACTCCTCATGATAACATTCTTGTAACCAAACATTCTGAACTTATTGTTGACCCAGTTATAGGGCTATAGGATGAAGAGCTATTGTGGAGCCTATTTTGGTATGTGGATGTTAATCAAATTATGGACATACCCATTGCACCCCCTGGCATGGATGATTTTATTGCTTGGCATCATACAAGTAACGTTTTTCGGCGCGGTCGACTTATCATGCTGAATGGAATTATAAATTTGGTTGACAAGAGAGAAGAGATTTAGGGGTGGGGAATTCTGATATTAGCTCAATCTGGAAAAAATTATGGAAATTGAATATCCCAGAAAAAATAAAAATCTTTGGATGGAGAGTTCTCCACGGTCTTATAACCTGTTTTGGTATTCTGGATAATTCACACATCATTCATAATATCCCGGTGTGTTTAGTGGGCTGTGAAGATATTATGCACATCTTATTAACATGCTTACGAGTGAAGCATATTTGGGAAAAACTTCGTGTTGATTCGGTCATTCAGGAGGCCGTCAATTTAGACAGGTCTGAAGCGGTAGGGCTAGAACATATTATTTGTATAGATGAAACTTAGGATCCTCTTGGTGGTATTGAGCTTCCGAAGATTATCTTAACCGGTGTCTGGTATATTTGATGGGCAAGGATGTCAATTTACCCATGGAGAAATAGTGAAATCCCCTAGGAATCAATGTTGTTGATAGCAGTTCTAGCTACTAATTACTAGAGATATGGTAAATACTATGCATCGCAGACCGATGGAAAGAAAAAATTTGGACCGATCTGACGCCACCCATTTTCTTCACATCGTACAACCCACATACTTCAAGGCTTCTCACGAAAAAAATTTGGCCCAATAAAAGTCATACGTTACCCACCTCCTCCACTGAAATAGCTTCCGGATTTATCGCAAAATTGTTCTGCTCTCGCCGGATCTACTCGCGCACCGCACCGGCGCACCGCCACGCCTCTGCCCACCACGAGCGATACTTGTGACTCCACCTAGTCCTTGCCCTGCTTCAAGACACGTCGCTCTATCGTGGGGAGTTGGCGTCCAGGCCTCCCTGACTGCCGCCAGTCGGCGTTCTACAGTCGGAGGCGGCATAGCCGAGCGAATGAGGCTAGACTCAAACGAAGCATGGGACCGAAGACTCATTCCTTGAACGACTACACGATAAGGGAGTAGGTAACTTCTACTGTGGATAGTTAGTCTTCTATAAGTACACAACCTTATATATACACTAAAGTACGTCTAGATAAGCAATGAGAACATAGATCAATTCCTATGTTACTTTTCAAAGATCTAAAGTCCAGACTAGGATTTGTGGATGCATATGTGAGTTCTCCTTATTTTGCCAAGTTAGTACGTAAAGGATGACAACGACTTTATAGTCATAATAAGTGCTATCTTTCCTCCGTCTACCAACAAGTAATCCCCTTTATCAAGTCCCCGTGAGAGGCAAATATTAGGGAGGTGCACAACTCCCAACATCAAGATGAAGACAATTAACACATAGATATAATGATGTATAACATAATAATATCTATTTTATCGCAATCATATACTCCCTCCATCCCAAAATAGAAGTCTCAGATTTGTCAAAATTTGGATGAATCTATATACTACCCAAAATAAAAGTCTCAGATTTGTCAAAATTTGGATGAATCTATATGTAGATTCATCCAAATTTTGACAAATCTGAGACTTCTATTTTGGGACGGAGGAAGTACTAGGGTTTCTCCATAATAATCTCTATAATGATGTATAACATAATAATCTCTATTTTATCGCAATCATATACTCGCTCCATCCCAAAATAGAAGTCTCAGATTTGTCAAAATTTGGATGAATCTATATACTACCCAAAATAGAAGTCTCAGATATATAGATTCATCCAAATTTTGACAAATCTGAGACTTCTATTTTGGGACGGAGGAAGTACTAGGGTTTCTCCATCTCCCCAAAAACTAATGATTTACTTAGACATGGAGGCAAACAGCATCATGGCAATGGTAATGAAAACAATTATAGATGAATAGTTCTTGTATGAATCCACAACTAGTGCAAGAGTTACAACAAGATCTAGATGGGATGGATGGAGGTGATGATGATGATGATGGTGATGCAGCGGTTGATGAAGATGGAGATTAATGCCTTGGCCTCCCATATCTACTTAGGGCGAAGATGGATCCCTAGGGCAAGTTCCCCCTCCAGATCCTTTTAGGAGGTGAGGTTTTTAGTGATTTCTGGGTGTTCTGTATGTCGTCTCCCTGATCTAGTTGCATGGGGTGAAACTATTTGAGGAGGCTGTGTTGGTGCCAACTATATGACGGGAACTGTACTGATAGAATATTTCTTCCCACCATATAGTTGGTCGTTAAACCTTCCATGTCCTCCTATCGCTTTGGGTTTTCTTGCGATTTACGTTGTTTTTGGCTCCTTTTCACTCCAATATAACTGGTCTAAGAATTGTGTCCATCGGATCCATCATCTGTCCTGATCCTGGTGAAAATAAACATAAAAGGTGCGTGTGAATGCCGTAAAATACCAAGATCCTACCGCTATAATGCAAAATAATAATCTAAAACATGATGCAAATATGCACTCATCAACTTCCCCAAGCTTAGACTCTTGCTCGTCCCGAGCAAGTTTAGCTTAATGGATGTGATCCTCATATTCATGAAGCTGAGTCGATAAAATAAATGAGGCAGTTGTAGCATGTGTTTATCATATAGGATACATGTAAATAAGTTCATGAATAGTACCATACTCGAACCATCCGAATAATATTAGCAGGATTCCACACCTTAGTAATCAACAATTCATAAAAGATGAATCTCAATATGATATAAAGTGTTTCGGTTCGACCGAATGAGTTAGCGAGGTAGTCCCAAGTGTTTTAGGATTAACATATTCACTTGGGATTTAAAATCTCAAACGTTTCTTTGTCTTACCACAAGACAGTGGTGTATGCCTACTTGCTCTTTGCACATTCGATCTTTTTCTTCCTTTTCTTATATATATATATATATATATATATATATATATATATATATATATATATGCTCACACTTTTGTTTAAGTGTTGTGCAAAAGAGGTAGCCATACAATCCACTTCATGTAGGGATACAAAGTTTATCAATCTCAATTACCAAATTCCAATTGTATATAAAGCATCTTTATGGCTTGAATACTTTACCTCGACTTGTTCTCACCCTAAATTGATAGCACTATTATTTCCTTTGTTCAAGATTTATTGCTCAACTTGACTAATTAGATTATTTTTCTTTTTGTAAATCAAACCATCAACTTACAACATATTGACTAAATTATCTTTATATGTTCCGTTAATACCAATGGTGTGGAAAACTCCTATTGCTATCATCAAGTACAAATAAAATTATACTCAAGCCATTCATATATCCAATAAGACAAACTCAAACTCAATAATGCTCCATATATTATAATAAACTCAGAATTTCATAAATGGGATCGACTATTCCTAAAGGGATTCTAATGATGCAATCTTTATTCTATACTCGAACTAATGCAAAACTAAAATAGTAAACTTATAATATTGATTACAAGGTTTCAAAGATCTCCCCAAGCTTGGAATCAAGCCAGGCGGGATCAAGTAACTCCTTGATAGTACCTATTCCTCCTCCTGGGTAGGAAGAGTATTGCCTTCTTCACCTGTGTTGCTAACTTTAGCTATGCTTGCGGGACGGATGCTGAGCTCGGCCATGTCATACCGAAGCTTCAAAAAATTCTCTAAAGGAATTTCTTCTCATCTGTTAGCTCAAAAACAGTTTTAATCAATAAACCAACTCTACCATCGATGTCATTGACCTTTTTTCTCAAAGTATTTGTTCATCATCCAGTAGGAGTCAATCCCTTCTCCAATAGTTTCAACACATGTCTTTGAAGCTTTCTCCACTACTAACAACATGACTTCTCCCATGTCCTCAAGAACAAAACAAACTACTCACGAGACATCATATGGATCAAGATCAGAGATTATATGATAATGGATAACAATCTGAACATAAACAATAATTCAATGGTTTCACTCACAAGCATCAACTACAATAGTAATCAACACCGGGAAAGTTTCCCCTAAGAACTATGCAAGATTCAACACAATTGTTACAGCGGGATGGAGTGGAGATGATGGTGCTTGATATGTCGGAAATGTATCTATAATTTTGGATGCTTCATGCTTGTTTAGTATCTACTTTGCTTTGCTTTGTCTACATTTTGAGGTGTTTTTATATGTTTTTTGGAACTAACCTATTAACAAGTTGCCATAGTGCCAGTTGCCTGTTTTCTTCCGTTTTTGGTTCCAGAAAGGCAGAAAATCAATATTCTCGGAATTGGACGGGACAAAAGCCAAAGTCAATATTTTACCGTGGGCGACACGAAGCCAAAAGACGAGACGAAGGGGCGCCGCAGGGCGGCCAGACCCCCCTAGGCGCGAGTGGGCCCACCCCGCGCCTGGGCAGGGTGTGCCCCCCTGGTGGACCCCCTGGCTCGCCCCTTCGCCTATAAGAATCCCCCGATGCAGAAACCCTAGGCACCCGATCAAAACTCCACGAAACCGTCTATAGCCGCCGCCACCATCGTCCCTATATCGAGGGATCTAAAGTTCTTCCCGGCACCCTGCCGGAGGGGAGAGCATCTCGCAGGCCTTCTTCTTCATCATGCCACCGGTATGAAGCGTGAGTAGTTCCACCTTGGACTACGGGTCCATGTAGTATCTAGATGGTTGCATCTCCTCCTTTGTGCTACCATGTTTAGATCTTGTGAGCTCCGTTCATGATCAAGATCTAATCTATTTGTAATCATGCATGTTGTGTTTGCGGGGATCCAATGGATATTGAGATTACTATGTTAGATTGATTAATGGTTTTGCCTATTTGATTCTATCATGTATGTGTTGTTTGTGATCTTGCATGCTCTCCGTTGTTAGTAACTATCTTGGCCAAGTAGTTGCTAGTGACTCTAAGAGGGGGTATTTATGCTCGATAGTGGGTTCATGCCTCTAGTTTCCAAGGGAAGTGACAGAAATCTCTTCGGTTGTAGATGTGATGTTGCCACTAGGGAGAAAACAACGGTCTCTTGTTCATGGAACAAGTGGATTATTTACCTTACACACTTTGTCTAAAGCAGTTGTCTATTGCTTGCAACTTAATACTGGAGGGGGTTCGGATGATAACCTGAAGGTGGACTTCTAGTCATAGATGGAGTTGGATGGCGGTCTATGTATATTGTTGTATTGCCCAATTGAATCTCATAGGATCTTTTTGTCTAGTATTGCATTGTTATGCCTTGCTCAGTTCCTATCAATTGCCCTGCTGTAATTTGTTTACCCTTCGTTCCATGTTTATTTATCTAAGGAGAGCACCTTTAGTGAACTATGGACCCCGGTACAATCTTTACCATTGATACATCTTCCACTGTTACCTATTTACTTGTTGCAAACCATCATCACCTTCCACACCATATGTTTAATCCTTTGTTATAGCAAATCGGTGAGCTTGACAACCTTACTGTTTGTTGGGGCAAAGTCTTGAGTTTGTGTTGTGTAGGTTTCCACGTTGCTTGCAACACATTTGAGACGTTTCCTTCCTCCTACTGGTTCGATAACCTCGGTTTCTTACTGAGGAAAGACTTGCTGATGTGCTCATCACACCTTACTCTTGGGGTTTCCAACGAAGCGTCCCACGATAGTAATGGGCGCCATCAAGTATTTCTGGCGCCATTGCTGGGGAGGCTAAGGAAGTCTTCGCAAGGGGAGTCCTCCTCAACCTTTCTCTTTTCTTTGTTTTTAGTTTGCTTAGTTTCTTTTGCTTTGTTTTGTTTGCCTCTTTTTATCAAAAACTCCAAAAAAAATAGTCTAGTTTGGTTTGCTTTCTCTTATCAAAAGCACAAAAAAATTAGTTCCTACTCTAGTTGCCACCTTGCCCTTGCTCACCATGTTGCTCCCCAAGTTCACCCTAAAGGACCTTTCTATAGGTAGTGGCTCCATAATTGGGAAAGATAATATTGAAGAATTCTTTAATCATGTTAGTAAGCATGAGGATATTGAAGATAAATCTATAGTAGAGCTTGCTCCTAATTATGAAATTGCTGCAGCTTCTTTAGTTCATATGTTGGAGGCTAGGTTTATTAGCCTTAACCCCATGATGCAAATTTTGTTCCTAAAACTAAAAGAAGAAAAGAATGCTGAAAAGAGAGATTTTATTCTTGAAACTTTACTCAAAGAGTTCCATGATGTTGCTAAGGAAGCCAAAAAGGTATTTAAGCGTTTTAATATGCTAGGATCATGTGTAGATGTTGTGGGTGCTTCAGATAAAACCAAGCCTAGAGAGGAATTTAAGATACCTATACCCTATAAGCTTGCTGGGATGCATGAGGCCTTTGGAAAGAATTTTGATTGGATTGTTCCTGATAATCCTTTTGATGAAAGTAGTAAACCAAAGAGAAATGATAAGGAATCCTCCAACACTCATTTGGATGAGATACCTCTCATAGTTGAAGATTTGCAAGTATTGATCTCAATTCCTCATTTGAAAATACTTGATTTCTTGCTTCGTGTGCCTAACTTAAAGGAGTTAAAGAAAAGTACTTGTTGGGAGATAACCCAAGAGTTTCCTTGAGTCTTGGAAGTTATTACTTTAGTAATGACCTCTCCTTATCCTTTTTGTTTGCTTTTTGTGCCAATAATGACCTCTGATGAGAGTGAAATAAGTTTTGGGGAGTTGCTGTCCCGAAACATATTTTTGTCCTCCACCATAAAAATTCGTGAGGAGTCTCTGTAAGTCTGATTAAGCTGAAAATTCATGAATAAATCCCCCAATATGTTATATAACTTTCGTTAGTTCAACTCTTTGTGATTTGAGCAACAGAAGATTTTCGAAAAAATCGGGTTCTACCTGCTGGTCTGTTTTAACAGATTTCTGCCATTATTTGCATTTGCTTCTCATTGATTACTTTTTGAGTTATCTTTTGGGGAATTGAGCTTTTTTAAGGAGTTACAATAGTAGCTTGTGTCTTTAGTGAAAAGTTTTGATGTTCCAAAGATAAAAACCAATGGTCTATTATCTTTTGAATACACTAATGTTGCTAATAAAGATGTGTGAAGTTTTGTATGAAGGAAAAAAGTCTAGGTGTAGAGAAAGAATGATGTAATGAGATGAAGAATGGACAAAAGCTCAAGCTTGGGGATGTCACCCCGGTGTCACCCCAATAAATATCCAAGAGGTACAAGTGTCAAAGCCCGGGGATGCCCAAGGCATCCCCTTCTTCATCAATAAAAAGCCCGAGTCTGTCTAGACACTTCGTTTTTATTGTTTCATGCACTGTTATGTTGTTCTTGGAGCGTCTTATTTTCATTTGCTTTGATTAGTTTGCTTGAATAAAGTAGTTCGGACCCCCGTTCTCGCTGTGTTGTTTCAAATAAGTTGATTGGTGTTGGAAAGGAGTAGGAAGTTCTTGCTTGAAAGTGCAAGAGGAGCTTGCATTGATTGTGACTTAGACTTTAGCATGACATGCTAGGTGTTGTTTTGACCTTGTGCTTAGTGATTATTGCTGTAGCATGTCTTGTTCCAAACAATTGGGATTGCTTAGTGTGCCTTGAAAGAATCATGCGTTGTTTTAGCATACAAAAGCATAGTATGGTGGTATTCTTCTTTGATGCTTTGTTTGGGTTGACTTGGCACATGCTTACACCATGTTGTGACTATGAACAAGTCACCATAGCCTCTATTATCATTTAGTCCTTGACTTGTAGTACAAATCTATGCTTTGATTAGTAATGTTTTGTTGCTCTGCATGATTATGGTCATCATTGCTCTCTTAGTTGGTTGCTCCCAGTCTTTTGCTAGTCTCCACTGTTGGAGATATGCCCAAGAGGCAATAATAAAGTAGGTTATTATCATATCTTCATGCTTATGATAAATGTTTACATACCATATGCTAAAATTGTATTAACCGTAAACATTAATACTTGTGTGATTTGTAAACATAAAAGAGTCCCTAGTAAAGCCTCTTGTTAAAATAGCTTGTTGGTTAATATATGATCATGGTTTCCTGATCATGAACATAGAAGATGTTATTAACAACAGGGTCATATCATTAGGAGAATGATGTGATGGACATACTCCTATAGTTAAGCATAGCATAAAGATCAAGTCATTTAATATAGTTCATTTGCTATAAGCTTTCTGATACATATTAACCTAATTCCTTCGACCATGAGATCATGCTAATCACCATCACCGGAAGAATGCTTTGATGACATCAAACACCACACCGTAACTAGGTGGCTATAAAGGTGGCATTGAGTGTTCGGAAAGTATGTGTTGAGGCACATGGATCAAGAGTGGGATTTGTCCATCCATATGACGGATAGATATACTCTGGGCCCTCTCGGTGAAATGTCATCCAATTAGCTTGCAAGCATGTGACTGGCTCACAAGGGATCACATATCACGGGAACGAGAAAAGAGTACTTATCGGTAACGAGGTTGAACTAGGTATGCAGAGATACCGACGATCAAAACCTCGGATAAGTAAACTATCGTGAGACAAAGGGAAATTGGTATCGTATGTAAGTGGTTCATTCGATCGCAAAGTAATCGTAGAAATATGTGGGAGCCATATGAATTTCCAGATTCCTATATTGGTTATTGATCGGAGAAGTGTCTCGATCATGTCCGCATAATTCACGAACCGTAGGGAGACACACTTAAGGATTCGATGTTGTTGAGTAGTTATGGAATGATGAGTAAGAGACTGAATGATGTTCAGAGTCTCGGATGGGATCCAGGATATCACGAGGAGATCCGGAATGGTCCGGAGAATAAGATTCATATAAGGAAAGTCTTTTTTCGGAGTTCGGGAATGGTTCCGGTGTTTTCATCGGGAATGTTCTAGAAGGTTCCGGAAGGTCCGGCACTCCGGAGGGGAAGGGTACATGAATGTGTCATGACAATGTGGAATGGTTGCATCATGTACGAGGTCACTTGGCTGGACACTTGGAAGAGAGAAATCAAACTCTAGTTTGAAAGTAAAAAGGCCAGTTTGAAAAAGTCAAACTGGGACAATAATTTCCAAGTGGGGGAAGAGAAAGAAACCTGGGAAGAGAAGGTTTCCCTTCTCTCCTCCAAACCGCCGGCCATCAAGGGAGTTGTGGGAGGACTCGGCTAGCCCTAGCCGCCCCTCCCACCTATAAAAGAAAGGGAGGGGGCGCCCCCTCTCCCTACACCTTGTACCTTAGTCGGCGCCCCTCTAAACCCTAGGCTAGCCGCCGCCCCCCTTCTAGATGCGGCTGCCCTAGATCTCCTCTAAACTGCCGTCTAGCTAATCCCTAGCTGTTGGTTGCTCTAAAATCCCTTGGTGCCTCTAAACCCTAGACCACCAAGGCCTCTCTCATAGTCCACCATACTCGCTCCGGCTTAAGGCGAAGCCCTGCGAGATCTCCCCTCTACTTCTGGTACCACGCCGTCGTGCCGCCGGAATCGTGAGGAGAGTGCTACAACCTCCGCTGCCTGCTGGAACAAGGGAGAGGAAGGTCTTCATAGAGTACCAAACGTGTGATCGACTGCGGAAGCGCTGTCAGAACGCGGCGCCGGAAGGATCGTCTACGCGATCTTGAGATCGGAAGTGTACGACTACATCACCCACGAGAATCTGCTCTCGTTAACCGCTTTGAATCTTCGAGGGTTAGTATTCCATCGACTCGTTGCTATAATCTAGTAGATAGATCTTGGCTTGATCATAGATTAGATCTTGATTGTGTGTTCATGCGGTAGAATTTTTTTGTTTTCCATGCTACGAACCCCTATAGTGGTATCAGAGCCGTGTCTATATGTAGATCTGTTGCACGAGTAGAACACAATGGTCATTGTGGGCGTTGATGCTTTTGTTGTCGATTGCTTCTTGTGTACTTTGCATCTTGCGGGATGGTGGGATGAAGCGGCCCGGGCTAACCTTACATGACATCGTTCATGAGACTTGCTCCACGCTTGACATGCAACTTGTATTGCATAAGTGGCTTTGCGGGTGCCTATTTCTCCCAACATAGTTAAGATTAAATTTACAATGGGTGATTGACAATAGTAGTATCAATGTTGTGGTTCTTGTTCGTAAGTTAGAACGACACTTATTGAAAGCCCCAAACCACGTAAAACATGCAAAGAAAATTAGAGGCGTCTAACTTTGTTTTGCAGGGGTGTGTTGTGATGTGATATGGCCATGATTGTGATTATATTTGATGTATGCAATGTTCCTTATTGTAAGTTGGCAACCCGCAGGAGCCATATGGTTGTTTCCATTAAGTCCTTCGTGTCTATTATTCAAAGTAGTTGTAATAGTTGATGTTGGTGGAAGACAACCATGAAGCGGCGCCATTGACCTTGACGCCACACCGGTGATGATAGAGATCATGATTCGTGCTTGAAGATGGAGATCAGAAGCACAAAGAATAAAGGCCATATCATATCACATATTATGAATCGCATGTGATGTTAATCCTTTTATGTATCTTGTATTGCTTAGTTCACGACGGTATCATTATAAGATGATCCCTCAAGCACACAATTTCAAGTTTTAAAGTGTTCATCCTTAGTAAGCACCGTTGCTAAAGCTCGTTGTTTCGAAGCACCACGTGATGATCGGGTGTGTCAGATTCTACGAGTGTATACAACGTGATCAAGCCAGATTTGCTCATGCGGAAGCTAAGGTTTATCTTGACGAGCCTAGCATGTACAGACATGGTCTCGGAACACGGATCACCGAAAGGTAAAGCATGAGTCATATAGTAGATATGATGAACATGTTGATTGTTCGCCATTGAAGCCACATCAACTCTCGTGATGATCGGTTTTGATGTGGTGGATTTGGTTCGTGTGATCACTAAAACAATGTGAGGGATATTGTTTTGAGTGGGAGTTCAACGGCAATATGATTAAAAGTTGAACACTATTTATCATAAATTAAATCAAAGTGAATTTGCATAATTGTTGTAGTAATTGGCATCCGTTTACCACCTTGCGCTTAGTTATAATTGAGATGATAGAACTATAGAATTCTGGTTAGTTACTTTACGAACTGGTATCGTATTGTTTTGAAGTGTTAATCTAAAGTTTAAAAGTCCTATTGCAAACTTTCAGTAAGTTCTGGTTACTCCATGAAGTTTAATAATTGGTATTAAATCAAGAGTAACAATTCCAAGTGTTAGTGTATGAGTATCATGATTGTCTCCATGATTCTTGATATTCAAGGGATTGTCTTAATATCAAGGTTATCTAGGATCTGAAAGAGTTATTTCAGAAACCATGATGTGTGGAAGATATTGTGATATTTGAAACGAAGTTTTGGTTGCAACATGATAGAGTATAATATGGCAAAGGTCATGTTCTCATATTTGATGAGAATTTGCAAAAGGTTGGAGACACTAGTTGTCCTAATCCACCAAAAGGTTTTGGAGAGCAACATTATACTCGCGATTCACCGTTATAAGCTAAAAGTAGCTTGATCATGGATAATTCCATGATAAGGGTGAATATTTGATGTAGGTAAAATATTTACTACACCAAGAGATTACTAAAGAAAGGAATTTGAAAGAACACCAAACATTTGATGATGGTGATCTACTTCAAAGTGCAAGTCCAAAGACATTGGTATTTAACTATACATGCTTTGGACTATGTGTCATGTCTATGGCTCCACTATTGATGTTGATAGATTCTTTCAAACAGAAAAAAGAAATACTGAAAGAGAATCTCATAAATATATGGCAGAAAAGAAAAGACTAGAATTGTTTAGCTTAGGTATATAGAGGATATACATGTTATGGTTGTATTATTTGCTTGTTAAACAATGTAGTTCTTAAGTATTTGACACTGAATTTGTTGGTGTGAATCGTCATACGAAACAACACAATTCATGAACTACAATGGCCTAAGTAACTAGCAAAAGAATATGTGATGATGTTCATCGAGAACAAATAAAGGGTTATTGTGCTTGCCTTCAAGATTTGTTTTATCAGGTATTATGAGAACAAAAGGGTTGTTCAAATAATTGACGTAATCCATAAAAGATGGATGATTCACAAATCTCGTTGGAGAAATCACATCCATAAAACTAGTGCTAAAAATGTCGAAATACAAATTGATTGAAAGATCACCTAGGAAGTGACATCGCCGTTTAAATTATATTGGAAAGAAAACATGAAGAAACTCCATATGGATGGAATTTTGGAGTCTTTTGATTTTTGATCAAATGACGCTTGTGAAACTTTCCTAGAGATAATTAAAACTTCGTTCATAGGCCAAAAAGGGAACGAATGACTAGCTTGTTGGAACTTGTACATATTGTTGTATGAAGTCCATTATGTGTAGTCAAGAGCGATGGATTTCAACTTCATATGCTTTATCCGAAAATTTGAGTGAATATATGAATATTTACTTAATAAGGATGAAGTATGAAACATTTGAAAAGTTCAAAGACTTTCAAGATGAAGTGCAAAATCATTGTAACAAGAATATAAATAGTTTATGATAAGATCATAAAGGAAGATATTTGAGTTACAAGTTTAGCATAATACCTAAGATTTAAGGAATCGTTCCGTGGATTTGCATTTCCCGAAACACCATAAGAGTATGGAGCGTTCGAGATATGTAATTAAAACCTTGTTTGACATGGTAAGATCAAAGGTGTAATTCATAAAACTGCCATTATATTTTAAAGATTAAAAGCTTTAGAGACTACCATTTTTCCACTGAAAAGAGCTCCATCATAATCTGCTGAAATGACACCATATAAAGTTATGGTTTGGGATAAAACCCAAGTTGTCCTTTCTTAAACATTGGTATGCTATGCATAAGAAAGATGTTTGCAACCAAAATCAGATGAACATATCTTTGTATGTTATTTTGAATAATCGTTGAGTATTCCTCCATAACACCAAACACAAAAGTGTTTGTCGCTTAGAACGTCAAGTTTCTTTGAGAAGGAATTTTTCGTGAAAAGTTAAGTGGGAGGACAATAGAACTTTGATAAGGTTAAAAGAACCTTAGCTATATGTGCAAAGTTGCGCGGCGCCGAAAAGTGTTCCGGAGGCAACAACAATGCTCATGGCTCTCGTGCCTCAAAGGTTGTGGTCACGAAGGTCAAAGTTTCTATTGAACCAAGTAGGTCGGGTAAATAATCAAATATCAAGATTTGAGGGTTGAATCATTATTTGAGAATAATGAACAGACTACATGCAAAGAAGTGATGATGGGCCCTGACTCCGTAAAATGGCTTGAAGCCATAAAATCTGTGATAGTTCCATACACGAGAAATAAAGCTTTGAACTTGAAGGACCCTCGAGAAAGGTGTAAGACCTTACAGTTGTGTTTGGATCTATAAAGAAACAGACATGGATGTTTCACATCTATGAAATAGTCGACATGTTGGGAAAGAGTTCACAACAATGTTCAAAGGTTGACTATGACACGATTTGATCTTTCATAGCGATATTTAGTCTACGTGGATTAATGTAGCAACCACTACATATAACTTTGTTATGTGGTAGTTGAATAAACAAAACAAGTTATTCTAATAGAATTGTAACCTAGGACATGTGCATAACATGGTCC
This sequence comes from Avena sativa, assembly GCA_916181665.1. Taxonomy (NCBI): domain Eukaryota; kingdom Viridiplantae; phylum Streptophyta; class Magnoliopsida; order Poales; family Poaceae; genus Avena; species Avena sativa. Next base: position 348,213,778 of record OV702280.1, on the reverse strand, counting down.
ATAGGGTTTTTGTTAATTCAAATGATGCTAAAAGCATATGCAAACTTCAATGGTTGAAGTAACCATAGAGGAGTTGGAATCTTCACTATGATGAAACTGTTAAAAGAGTTTAATTTCATCAGAGACAATGAAGATGCTTGCATTTGCAAGAAATTAAGTGGGAGCGCTAAGACATGTTTCTAATACATTATGTGGAAGACATATTGTTGATTGGAAATGATGTATCTTTTATTAACACATATTAAGAATTTCATCCTGATGAAATACTTAGGCAAAACCCAAATATTTGGCATCAATAGATGCTAATATGGTTGTGCCGAAAGTACATAGATGATATATTGAATGAGTTCAATATAGAAACTACAAGAAAGGTTCTTGTCGCACAGAAAGGATTGAATCAGTTCAATATTGATGATATATTCAAGTGTATTGATACTTGGTAAGTGAAACAAAGATTCAAGTATAGATTGATACTTGATGTATGAAATCACAAAGAGTATTTATATCAATCATACTGTGATATGTACAAATCCAGATATGTCCTATGTCCTAAATGTTGTGAGCATATACCAGAATGATTCGTAAGATGATCATTGTAAGATAGTAAAGATATTCTTATGATCTTGCAAAAGAACTAAGAATATATTATTTTGTAGAAGTGACAAATAGATGGTTAGTTCATTGTAAATGAATTACATTGATACTAGTTTTGTCACAAAGTACAAATTAAGTTTATCTCAACCTAAACTAAGGGTGGCACAATATAATGGAAAGTAAGTTCCATAATGGATTTGGATGAGTTCCAAAGTTAAGACTTTGTGATAGATACTACAACAAAAGGCAAAGTATATGACTGCTATAATAGCAGCTAAAGAGGGCATTTGTGTCAAGTAGTTTGTTATCAAACTAGGTGTAGTTCACAGCGGGATAATACTATGAAGATATATTGTACGACAATATTATCAACATGTTTTAACCCCAAAGAACTAAAGGTCTCACCAAAGGACCAAATTTATACAAAGCCATCTCATTAGAGAATGAGTGATTCGTAGGGACGCAAAGACATGCAATTACACACGGACCTGGAAGTATCAGATCTGGAGATCAGTTGACCAATAGCAATTGTGTACATACAACACCGGAAAGCCATAGGTGTTGAATACACAAAGGTTTGAAACTATATTATTGACTCTAGTGCAAGTGGGAGACTATTGGAGATATGCCCAAGAGGCAATAATAAAGTAGGTTATTATCATATCTTAATGCTTATGATAAATGTTTACATACCATGCTAAAATTGTATTAACCGGAAACATTAATACTTGTGTGATTTGTAAACATAAAAGAGTCCCTAGTAAAGCCTCTTGTTAAAATAGCTTGTTGGTTAATATATGATCATGGTTTCCTGATCATGAACATAGAAGATGTTATTAACAACAGGGTCATATCATTAGGAGAATGATGTGATGGACATACTCCTATAGTTAAGCATAGCATAAAGATCAAGTCATTTAATATAGTTCATTTGCTATAAGCTTTCTGATACATATTAACCTAATTCCTTCGACCATGAGATCATGCTAATCACCATCACCGGAAGAATGCTTTGATGACATCAAACACCACACCGTAACTAGGTGGCTATAAAGGTGGCATTGAGTGTTCGGAAAGTATGTGTTGAGGCACATGGATCAAGAGTGGGATTTGTCCATCCATATGACGGATAGATATACTCTGGGCCCTCTCGGTGAAATGTCATACAATTAGCTTGCAAGCATGTGACTGGCTCACAAGGGATCACATATCACGGGAACGAGAAAAGAGTACTTATCGGTAACGAGGTTGAACTAGGTATGCAGAGATACCGACGATCAAAACCTCGGATAAGTAAACTATCATGAGACAAAGGGAAATTGGTATCGTATGTAAGTGGTTCATTCGATCGCAAAGTAATCGTAGAAATATGTGGGAGCCATATGAATTTCCAGATTCCTATATTGGTTATTGATCGGAGAAGTGTCTCGATCATGTCCGCATAATTCACGAACCGTAGGGAGACACACTTAAGGATTTGATGTTGTTGAGTAGTTATGGAATGATGAGTAAGAGACCGAATGATGTTCGGAGTCTCGGATGGGATCCAGGATATCACGAGGAGATCCGGAATGGTCCGGAGAATAAGATTCATATAAGGAAAGTCCTGTTTCGGAGTTCGGGAATGGTTCCGGTGTTTTCATCGGGAATGTTCTAGAAGGTTCCGGAAGGTCCGACACTCCGGAGGGGAAGGGTACATGAATGTGTCATGACAATGTGGAATGGTTGCATCACGTACTAGATCACTTGGCTGGACACTTGGAACAGAGAAATCAAACTCTAGTTTGAAAGTAAAAAGGCCAGTTTGAAAAAGTCAAACTGGGACAATAATTTCCAAGTGGGGGAAGAGAAGGAAACCATGGGAAGAGAAGGTTTCCCTTCTCTCCTCCAAACCGCCGGCCAGCAAGGGAGTTGGGGGAGGACTCGGCTATCCCTAGCCGCCCCTCCCACCTATAAAAGAAAGGGAGGGGGCGCCCCCTCTCCCTACACCTTGTCCCTTAGCCGGCGCCCCTCTAAACCCTAGGCCAGCCGCCGCCCCCCTTCTAGATGCGGCTGCCCTAGATCTCCTCTAAACCGCCGTCTAGCTAATCCCTAGCTGCTGGTTGCTCTAAAATCCCTTGGTGCCTCTAAATCCTAGACCACCAAGGCCTCTCTCATAGTCCACCATACTCGCTCCGGCTTAAGGCGAAGCCCTGCGAGATCTCCCCTCTACTTCCGGTACCACGCCGTCGTGCTGCCGGAATTGCGAGGAGAGTGCTACAACCTCCGCTGCCTGTTGGAACAAGGGAGAGGAAGGTCTTCATCGAGTACCGAACGTGTGACCGACTGCGGAAGCGCTGCCGGAACGCGGCGCCGGAAGGATCGTCTACGCGATCTTGAGATCGGAAGTGTACGACTACATCACCCACGAGAATCTGCTCTCGTTAACCGCTTTGGATCTTCGAGGGTTAGTATTCCATCGACTCGTTGATACAATCTAGTAGATAGATCTTGGCTTGATCATAGATTAGATCTTGATTGTGTGTTCATGCGGTAGAAATTTTTAGTTTTCCATGCTACGAACCCCTACATCCACTTGTATGAGTAAGCTCTACTCATGCTTCCAACTCCCTAGAAACCAAGTTATTCCAAAGTTTCCACTATAAATTCATATGCATGGTGTGTTACACAATTCCAAGTATATTCTTGTTTTCAGCTATCTTCCAATTAAAAAGTATTTTGTTATGTGAACACTTAGTGATTAAAGCCCTCACAAACTTGATGGCACACTTTATATTCTTTGCCCCTAATAAACTTGAACCATTGTGTCATCTATGTTGTATATTCTTACACTTATACGTTGGAATTAGCAGAACCATGTTGTCATGGGGAACGTTTTCAACATTGTACTTGTACTTTGTACTAAGTTGATATCATACTCTTTTGTCTATGGATGTCACCTGTGTGAAATAAAGAGGGAGATTGTAAGTCTATGGAGTTATGTATTTTGTGTTAGAGAAAAGGCTGGGCCGCTAGCCTAAGCCATGGCTAATCATGGTGGAAACTTGCAGCATCACCATAATGAGCAATCTGTGAAGCATCCTCAATAAAAAGCTATGCACATAGTAATTAAAAAGATCGTTGAGATGCTCATTGTCTGCTTGCCTTGTCATTTTGGTTATGGGATAGCTCATGTACCATGTGCAAGGGGTACCCCGTTGGCGGTTCTCTATGATACGCATGTACTTACTATGACAAGAACTTACAAGTGACTGAAGTTGAGTAGCATGAGGTGTGGCCCTCGTATTCAAGGGACTTGAGATTGCCAACTTATACTTTGTCAAGCATATACTCCATAGTTTCTTCACTTTAACCTTAATCACTTCAAGATGCTTATGATAGGGGAAATGAGGGCTGAAAGCTAACAAGTACCATAATTTTTGGAAGCTCTTTTTGAAACTTGAAATCCCTGCTTCCCTTTGTGAAGGGCCTTTATTCCACTATTATATTGAGTCTCAACCTTCTAACTTTAGGCACCATCAAGAGAGCATAGTTGTCATTCTTAGTTCTATGTGCAGTGTCCCAAAACTTATTGATTAATGCTTATTGTTGATATTACTTGTTCTTGTGCTATTTGTATCTAGTCACTCTTATGAACTTTGAAGGTGTCCTATGCATCTATTTGCTACTCTATGAGGGACAATTTGAATGCCACTATGCCATGCTTTCTGTATGTGAAACAAACAAACGTTTTTCAATGCATGTTATTCATGATCTTTATTTGTAGCCTTTCATGTTGCATGCATAGTTACTTTGTCTTATTGTTAGAACTCCATCTTTCATGCACATGTTTAGAGTTCTTTGATCCCAACTTTCAAAGCTTGCAAATGGTTTGATCTTGGTTTTGATGGTGCATGTCACCTCAAAAATTATTCTTTTTATCACCTACCTACTCAAGGACGAGCAAGAGTTAAGCTTGGGGATGCTTGATACGTCAGAAACGTATCTATAATTTTTGATGCTCCATGCTTGTTTAGTATCTACTTTGCTTTGCTTTGTCTACACTTTGAGGTGTTTTTATATGTTTTCTGGAACTAACCTAATAACAAGTTGCCACAGTGCCAGTTGCCTGGTTTCTTCCGTTTTAGGTTCTAGAAAGGCAGAAAATCAATATTCTCGGAATTGGACGGGACAAAAGTCAAAGTCAATATTTTACCGTGGGCGACACGAAGCCAGAAGACGAGACGGAGGGGCGCCACAGGGCGGCCAGACCCCCCTAGGCGCGGGTGGGCCCACCCCACACCTGGGCAGGGTGTGGCCTCCTTTGGTGGGGCCCCTGGCTCGCCCCTTCGCCTATAAGAAGCCCCCGATGCCGAAACCCTAGGCATCCGATTAAAACTCCACGAAACCGTTTGTAGCCACCGCCACCATCGTCCCTAGATCGGAGTTCTTCTCGGCACCCTGCCGGAGGGGAGATCATCCCAGAGGCCTTCTTCTTCATCATGCCAGCCTCCGGTATGAATCGTGAGTAGTTCCACCTTGGACTACGGTTCCATGTAGTAGCTAGATGGTTGTATCTCCTCCTTTGTGCTATCATGTTTAGATCTTGTGCTCCGTTCATGATCAAGATCATCTATTTGTAATCATGTATGTTGTGTTTGCGGGGATCCGATGGATATTGAGATTACTATGTCAGTTTGATTAATGGTTTTGTCTTATTGATTCTATCATGTCTGTGTTGTTTGTGATCTTGTATGCTCTCTGTTTCTAGTATCTATCTTGGCCGAGTAGATGCTAGTGACTCCAAGAGGGGGTACTTATGCTCGATAGTGGGTTCATGCCTCTATTTAATCTAAGGGAAGTGACAGAAATCTCTAAGGTTGTAGATGTGTTGTTGCCACTAGGGAGAAAACAACGATCTCTTGTTCATCAAATAAGTGGATTGTTTACCTTACACACTTTGATTAAAGCAGGTATCCATTACTTGCAACTTAATACTGGATGGGGTTTGTATGATAACCTGAAGGTGGATTACTAGTCATATATGGAGTTGGATGGCGGTCTATGTATATTGTTGTATTTCACAATCGAATCTCATAGGATCTTTTTGTCTAGTATTGCATTGTTATGTCTTGCTCAGTTCCTGTCAATTGCCCTACTGTAATTTGTTTACCCTTCATGCCATGTTTGTTTATCTAAGGAGAGCACCTCTAGTGAACTATGGACCCCGGTCCAATCTTTACCATTGATACATCTTCCACGGTTACCTGTTTACTTGCTGCAAACCATCATCACCTTCCAAACCATATGTTTAATCCTTTGTTACAGCAAACCGGTGAGCTTGACAACCTCACTGTTCGTTGGGTCAAAGTCTTGAGTTTTGTGTTGTGCAGGTTTCCACGTTGCTTGCAACACCTTTGAGATGTTTCCTTCCTCCTACTGGTTCGATAACCTCGGTTTCTTACTGAGGAAAGACTTGCTGTTGTGCTCATCACACCTTGCTCTTGGGGTTTCCAACGAATCGTCCCACGACAGTAGTGGGTGCCACCAGTGCTGGTGGAGATGATGGTGTGGATGATGATGATGATGATCCCGATGAAGTCTAGCTTGATGATGGTGTTGATGGCGATGATCTCCCCTCTCCGGGAAGGAATTTCCCCAGCAGAAATCTGTCTGCTGGAGAGCTCTTTCTATCTCGGTGTTTTCCGCCCCGCAGAGGTGGCGGAATCTTTCTATGGCCTCCCCCGTGTATTAGGGTTTCATGGAGAATATATATGCAAGAGGGCGGAGCCAGAGGTGGGCCAGGGCGGCCACACCCCCTATAGACGCGGCCTGGGGTGGCCCACGCCTGGGGGGGTTGTGGGCTCCCTGTGGCCCAACTCCGCCTCCCCTTTTGGCTTCCTTCGTCTTCTAGGAAAACATAATTTTCCGTAGTTTTTTTGGTATTTTCTTATCTTCGCGAAATTGCATCAAAACACCGCTTTTTCCATCAGAATCCTGACTCCGACAGTTCATCCTCAAAGAATTATCCAACATGCAATAATAGATGAAAAGACATAAGTAACACCTCTTAATATGAAATATATCAATGAATAGAGGCAAATTATGATATAGAATGGTGATGCAAATTGGACATATCAACTCCCCCCAAGCTTAGACCTCACTTGTCCCCAAGCGAAAACCGAGCTCAGTAAACATGTCCACAGGTTTATGGAGTGAAGTGTCGATAAAAAGAATACGGACAAGAAGCATCACACTTACCAATGCACAACTCATGGAAGAAAGCAGCTCGCCATTATATAACTTAGCTTGCAACAAGTATAGGAGTCATAATAAAGATGCATAAAGACAAATCATAATTGGGATTGGCAAACTTTGTTCTTGGTAAGAGAACAGTTGGCAAACAGTTTTCAAGCAAATCTTTTGTAAAGAAGTTTAAAACAGGAGTAATCTTTTTTGCTCAAACATAAAAGGCTTTTCACAAATATGGCTTTCAAAGCAATACTCACTTAGATAAGAGTCTTGTGCAAACAAGGAAGATAAAGAACATGATTGAATAAATCATCATATGAATACTTGAAACACAACAACTTAAATACTTGCTGGAGATAGAGAGGAATAGGTTCACTGACTCAACTTAGAAGTAGAAGAAAGGCCCTTCATAGAACGAAGCAGGGATTTCAAGTTCATAAAGAGCTTTCAAAATATTATGGTACTTAATAGCTTTGAGCTCTCATTTCCCATATCATAAGCATCTTGAGGTGATTAAGGTTAAAGTGAACAAAGATGGAGTATATGCTTGACGAAATATAAGTTGGCAATCTCATGTCCCTTTGAGTACGAGGGTCGCTCCTCATGCTACTCAAATTTAGTTACCGGCAAGTTCTTGGCATAGTAAGTACATGCGTATCATAGAGAACCGCCAATGGGGTACCCCTTGCACATGATACAGGAGCTATCCCATAATCAAAATGACAAGGCAAGCAGACAATGAGCATCTCGGCAATCTCTTATTTACCTTGGGAAAATGGTGCTTTTTTCTCTTTTTCCTCTTTTCAATATGTCTCCTTTTTTATATAAGAAGAAAGCTTCATAGATTTCTCATTGTGGTGTTGCTGCAAGTTTCCACCATGATTAAGCATGGCTTAGTCTAGCGGCCCAGGTGTTTCTCTAACACACACATACATAACTCCATGGACTTACAAGCTCCCCTTTTACTTCACATCGACGACATCCGCAAACAAAAGAGCATGATATCAACTGGGTATGTATTTACAGGTGTTGAAAGCGTTCCCCGTGACAGCACGGTTCTGCTAATCCCAACGTATAGATGCAAGCATATACAACTTCAATGACACGATGGTTCAAGTTTATTAGGGGCAAGAAAATAAGGTGTGCCATCAAGTTCGTGAGAGCTTTACTAACTAGTTTTCACGTAACAAAATATTTTTAATTTGAAAGATAGATGAAACTTGAGAATTTGCTAGGAATAACAATAATGCTAATAGGTAGATATGGTGGACACAAATGGCACGGGTTTTGGTTTAAAGGACTGTATGCATGAGAAGTATTCCCTCTCAGCACGGGTTTTTGGCTAGTAAGACTGGGTAGCAAGAAAAAGAGTTGAAGGAAACAAGCGAACATACAAGTGATAAAGCCAAACATGCAATCTTCCTTGAAGACACAAAAGATCTTAAATAAAGAATACTAAGCTTATGAGACAATCAAGAAAGAAAATAGATGATACAAAATACCTGTAAGTGCTTTTCTCTTTTCCTTTCAAACCTCAAAAGTGTTGCCAAAACCAATTTAGATCTACTTGATGCTCCCAAAGTGATACCAATACTGATCAACAAGATCAATCATATAATAGAGATTGCAAACTAAAATAAGAAGTGCAAAAAAAGTAAAAGATGAGACTTCTCATTAATATTCCATAAAGGCACTCACACTAAGGGATAAATAGATAACCAACTAAAGGAGAGATACTTCCACAATGCAAACCAACCTATAAGATAACTTCTCTACCCAATATATGAATCTACTAAAAAGGTAAAAAGATAAAAGATAATGATATGATACCACGGCACTCCCCCAATCTTGGAACAAGCCAAGGGGATGCCAAACCTGATGACGAATTACTCCTTCGGTGGTGGTGTTCTCTTGATAAGCTCTTCAATCATTTCCCTCAAATCCTCAATCTCGAAGGTTAGAGTACGAATCAATTCCGAATTATGCTCAATGCGGTTCATGATCATGTCAGACGGAGAATATCAGTCCTTGTTATTCTTTCCCCACTCTTCTTTCTTAATGTGTTCCTTCCCTGCATGGTTAGAACGAGGCAGATCCAAAACAGAGGGCAACCTCCCTTGGGGCACCTTTTGGTATTGTTGATCATGTATGAGAGTATGGAAGGTGTTCTTGGTGCATGAAGGAAGTGACCATGGAGCAAGGATATGACGCGGAGTTTTCCCTCCTGTTGACATCCGTGATGTCCTCCTAAGCTTGGTAGGGTTTGCCACCACTCTAATGCTTGCAACGGTAGAGCAAGTGTCCATATGCTCGTCCTCCTTCACGTCTTCTTCATCCCCAACCAAGATCTCCTCGGGGTTTTGAGGATCATCTTCCATGGGCTTCTTGCCTTTGTCGTTAGTGGAGACCATGGTGCTCTAAACTTGAGAAGATTTCCTGACAGAAACAGATCAAAACGAAAACACGACGAGAACAAGATATACGAACATCGAGGGATCCAGGGGGGTATATATTACGAAGTTCCACTTCATAAGGAAGGTGTTGTGCGAAAACGAGGCGAAGACGGGCTCTAGGGGGCTCACACCCCCTGGTGGCGCGGCTAGCTAGGGCCAGCGCCACTGGTGGGTTTGGACCACCTAGGCTCTGTTTCCTCCTCTGTTTCGTATCGTAACCTTCCATATGTAATAAAACATCAAAATATAAAGAAGAAGGTTTTTCACGAACCTTCTGTTTGCAGCACTTTTTGAAGGGTTTCGCGGCATAGTAAATCAAACTTTTCTACGGATGCGAACAAAGGGAAAGCCAAGATCTAATCTAGGAGATGCAAACAACGAGAGAGATTGGATTAGATCTTCATAGCCTTGAATATTCGCATAGCGGAACGTTCGTCGGAACGTGGGTGATGTAGTCATACTCGCTTCTCCTCCTCGCGATCCGATCCGATCTAGCACCACAAGTGGCGGTGCCTCCGTGAGATGCACACATGCAGCACCTCGACGTCTCATCCTTCCTCGGTCCAGCAAGTATGGTGGAGAGATGGATTGGATCTACAACACCACGGCGTGGTGTATATGGTGGAGAATTTCTGCAGCAGGGCTTCGCCTACAAGCAGTCGGGAGGGAGAGAGGAGGGGCAGCAGGGCGGCTAGGGTTGGAAGGGAAGGTGTGTGGGGTGGTGCGCCCCCAGCCCTCTTTCTAGAGAGGGGTGGGGCGCAGCCCTAGCCCCTCCCCAATCCCAAACCGGCGGCCCCAAAGGAGGAGTGGGGGGCAAGGAAACCCCCCCTTCTAGAAGCTCTATCTAGGGTTTAAACCCTCTTTGGCCGGCTGGGCCCTATGGGGCCTTGTGCCCTTGGCCCAATGCGGACAGGGCACTCCCTCATAGGCCCATGCCCCCTCCTGGAAGGTGGGGCCATGTTGGTCCCCTTCCAGAAGGTTCTAGAAGCTTCCGGTACAATACCGATTAACCCGGAACAATTCCGAACTCCAAAAACTGCATTGCCTTATATGAATCTTATTCTCCGGACCACTCCGGAACCTCTCGTGATGTCCCGGATCCCATCCGAGACTCCGAACAAAAACTCATAAACCAATTATCCAACCTATCCTAGCGTCGAGACACGTTAAGTGTGTTACCCTGCGGGTTCGAGAATATGCAGACATGATCTTCTATCAATAATCAACAGAGGGGTCTGGAAACCCATATTGACTCCCACACATTCATCGATGATCATATCGGATGAACCACGATGCCAGGATTCAATCAATCCCATATATATATTCCCTTCGTCTCGCGATATTTTACTTGCCCGAGATTCGATCGTCGGTACCGTCATACCTAGTTCAATCTCGTTCACAGCAAGTACTTTACTCGTTCCGTAATCCGATATCACTTTGTGATTAACTCCTTAACCACATGCTTGCAAGCGGTGTTGATATCGATTACCGAGTGGGCCCGAAGTATATCTCTCCGACTTGGGAGGGACAAATCCCATCTCGATACATACAACCCAACAGATACTTTCCGATCACCTGAGAGACACCTTTATGATCACCCTCTCATAGGATGACGTTTGATGACCTCAAAGCTTTCTTCCGATACCAGGGAGTTGTATTATCTCATGGTCTAAGGAATACAATATTTGACATAAGAAAAGCTTCGCAAAGATGAACACGATGACACGATCTAATTGCTCCGCTTAGTTTGGGTCTGTCCATCATATCATTCTCCCAATGATATGCTCTCATTATTAATCGACAACTCATGTCCATGGTTAGGAAACCTTAACCATCATTAATCAATGAGCTAGTCCATAGAGGCGTACTAGGGACACGGTGTTGTTCACAAACCACACATGTATTAAAGTTTCCGCTTAATACAATTCTAGCATGGAATATAAACATTATCATGAACAAGAATTATAATAATAACATCTTTATTATTGCCTCTAGGGCATAATTCCAACACTTTTACCTATTCAAAGACGAACTCTGCAGATTCTAGAGCTTGGTTTCTAATAAATTCTTCCGGAGTTACCATTTGAATAATATCAACGTCTTCATTGTAAGAATCTCTAGAAATATAATTTTTGAGCCTTTGACCGTTCACCACCTGTGTAGTGTTGTCCTTCAAGGAAGATATTTTAATATCCCCTGAACGATACACCTCCTCAATAAAAAAAGGTCCTTCCCATTTTGAGAGTAGTTTCCCTGCAAAAAATCTGAGGCAAGACCTATACAAAAGAACTTCCTCACCAACATGGAACTCCCTTTTGAGAATTCTCCTATCATGCCATCTTTTTACTTTTTCCTTAAAGAGTCTAGCATTTTCATAAGCTTCACTTCTCCACTCATCTAAGGTACTCAAGTCAAGCAATCTTTTCTCACCAGCAAGTTTAAAATCTCTATTCAGTTATTTCACTGCCCAATAAGCTTTGTGTTCTAATTCTAGAGGCAAGTGACAAGCTTTCCCATAAACCATTTTGTAAGGAGACATTCCCATAGGATTTTTATAAGCAGTTCTATAAGCCCATAAAGCATCATTCAACTTTTTAGCCCAATTTTTCCTAGATCTATTAAGAGTCTTCTAGAAGATAGATTTAATTTCTCTATTATAAATTTCTACTTGCCTAATGGTTTGGGGGTGATAAGTTGAAGCAATTTTATGGTTAACATCATATTTGTCAAGAGTCTTCCTAAAACCACCATGGATAAAATGAGAACCTACATCAGTCATGAGATATCTAGGCACACCAAACCTAGGAAAAATAATATCTTTAAGCATTTTTAAAGAGGTCTTACCATCAGCGCTGTTTGTAGGTATGGCTTCTACCCACTTTGTAACATAATCAACAGCAACAAGAATATGAGTATACCCTTTTGAAGGAGGAAAAGGACCCATAAAGTCAAATCTCCAACAATCAAAAGGTTCAATAACAAGAAAATAATTCATAGGCATTTCATTGCGTCTAGAAATATTACCAACTCTTTGACATTCGTCACATGATAAAATAAACTTCCTCGCGTCCTTGAAAAGAGTAGGCCAATAAAAACCAGATTGTAAATCTTTTTGTGCAGTCCTATCCCCAGCATGATGTTCTCCATAAGCACTGCCATGAAATTTTCTCAATATCTCTTGTTGTTCATATTCTGGGACACATCTTCGCATAATACCATCTACTCCTTCTTTATATAAATGTGGGTCATCCCAAAAGTAATGCCTTAGATCATAAAAGAATTTCCTTCTTTGCTGAGATGTAAAGGTTGGAGGCAAATACTTGGAAACAATAAAGTTAGCATAATCATCATACCAAGGACTCTCATGCGGGCTTACCCTTATTGCATCCAACTGTTCATTTGGAAAACTATCATTAACAGGCATAGGGTCAAAAGAAATGTTTTCCATCAAATGAGATAAGTTATCAGCAACAGTATTTTCAGCACCTTTCCTATCTACAATATACAGATCAAACTCTTGTAAAAGCAACACCCATCTAATAAGCCTAGGCTTAGCGTCTTTCTTTGTCATAAGGTACTTAATAGCAGCATGGTCAGTATGAATAATAACATTTGGATCAACAATATAGGTCTAAACTTATCATAGGCAAATATTACAGCTAAGAACTCCTTTTTAGTAGTAGCATAATTCTTTTGAGCATCATCTAGAGTCTTGCTAGCATAATGAATAATATTCAACTTTTTATTTATTCGTTGCCCAAGAACAACACCCACAAAAAAATCACTAGCATCACACATAATTTCAAAAGGTAAATTCCAATCAGGTGGTTGAACAATACGAGCAGTAGTGAAAGCTTTCTTCAAAGTTTCAAAAGCTTCCTTACAAGCATCATAAAAACAAAAGGTACATCTTTTTGAAGAAGATTAGTAAGGGGCTTTGAAATTTTGGAAAAATCTTTAATAAACCTCCTATAGAAACCAGCATGACCAAGGATACTACAAATACCTTTTATATCCCTAGCGCAAGGCATCTTCTCAATTGCTTCAATTTTGGCTCTGTCTACTTCAATACCTCTTTTAGAAATTTTGTGTCCAAAAACAATCCCTTCATTAACCATGAAGTGGCATTTCTCCCAATTAAGAACAAGGTTAGTTTCTTCACATCTCTGCAAAACTTTAGCAAGGTTGTGCAAACAATTATCAAAAGAAGTTCCATAGACGGAGAAATTTTCCATGAAAACCTCCACAATTTCTTCACAAAAACCATGAAAGATAGCAGACATACATCTCTGAAAGGTGGCAGGAGCATTACATAAACCAAAAGGCATACGCCTATAAGCATAAGTTCCATAGGGACAAGTGAAGGTGGTTTTCTCTTGGTCTTGTGCTCTCACATCAATTTGAGAGAACCCAGAATAACCATCAAGAAAACAGAAGTGAGTCTTTTTAGACAATCTTTCTAACATTTGATCAATAAAAGGCAGAGTATAATGATCTTTCTTAGTAACTTTATTAACCTTTCTAAAATCAATGCACATCCTATAACCAACCACTACTCTTTGAGGTATAAGCTCATTATTTTCATTAGGCACAACAGAGATTCCCCCTTTCTTTGGGACACAATGAACAGGGCTAACCCATTGACTATCAGCAATATGGTAAATAATACCAGCATCAAGGAGTTTTAATACCTCATTTCTTTACCACATCCTTCATCTTAGGATTTAAGCGGCTTTGGTGTTCAACAACTGGTTTAGCATCAGGTTCTATATTAATAGCATGCTGACATATAGTAGGAGAAATCCCTTTTAAATCATCAAGAGTATATCCCATAGCTCCTCAGTGTTTCTTCAATATTTCCAATAACCTTTCCTCTTCCTTCCCTGAAAGTTTAGAACTAATAATAACAGGATATATTTTCTTATCGTCTAGATAAGCATATTTAAGATCATCAGGTAGAGGTTTTAATTCAAATTAGGCCCCCCTTAGGTGGCAATGTGGTACCCAAATCTTCCACATGTAGGTTATGCTTAAGTAATTCAGGTTGACGAATGAAAACCTCGTCAATCTCATTTCTTTCCTTCATGAAGACTTCACTTTCATGATCTTCCATATACTGCTGCAAGGCATTGTTAGGAGCAAGAGAAATAGCAGAAAGTTGTTCAACCCTGAAATCCTCATTAGGCAATTCATTTTCATAAGGAGTTTTAGCAAATTTGAAAAATTTAAACTCATAAGACTCTCCATCAAACTTAGTCAAAACTTTCTCCTTCTTACAATCTATGATAGCCCCACAAGTATTCAAGAAAGGTCTACCAAAGATAATAGGACAAGTTTTACTAGCTTTTGAACCAAGTACCAGAAAATCAGCAGGATATTTAATCTTACCACAAAGAACCTCCACATGTCTTACAATGTCGATTGGACAAACTGCCTCTCTATTAGCAAGGTGAACAACCACATCTATGTCCTCAAGTTCACAAGGACCAATTTCATGCATAAATTTCCTGTAAAGCTCATAAGGAATAGCACTAGAACTAGCACCAATACCACATAAACCATAGTAGCAATGATCACCAATTCTAACAGAAAGCACAGGGACACTAGTTTTCCTAACTTTTCTAGGATGAGAGCCAATATTAGAAGTGTCTTCACAGAAGACAATGTGCTCATCCTCTATATTTTTAGTGACAAGATCTTTCACAAGGGCTACTACAAGTTCAATATTTATTTGCTCATCGGGCTCCACAGTTTTCTTTGCACTTTTGCTAACCACATTAGCTATAATACAATGTTCCTTTACCTTAGCAGGAAAAGGGATTTTCTCAACATAAGGTTTAGGCAAAATTGGACCAACAATACAAACTTCAATGCTAGCAGGAACATGGGTAACAATATCTTTATAAGGAGCATGGTACTTGTCCCACTCCTTTTGGGAAATTTCAATATAAGAGGCAAAGGCCTTAAAACATTTTGCAATTACTTGAGAATCAAGACCATACTCAGTACTAATATCGCGGAAGTCATCAGTTCCCATAAAAGATTTAATGCATACATAATCATAATTTATACCTGACTTTCTTCCTTTGTCATTCTCCCAAGCTTCAATGTTCTCTTGAATACGGTCTAGGAGATCCCATTTAGCTTTTTCCTTCATACGTGTGAATGATCCAGCACAAGAAGAATCTAATAAATCTTTATCATGAAGAGAAAGCCTTGCATAAAAGTTATTGATAATAATATTATTAGGGAGTTCATGAATAGGACATTTAAGCATTAGTAACTTCAATATCCCCCAAGATTGATCTCTCTCCATCGCGAGGCCAAAAGTTATATATTTAATTCATATCCTTTCTCACTGGGAGGATAGAATTTAGAATAAAAGAGAGGTACTATTTCCTCCCATTCCATGGATTGTCCATTCTTCAGCAGCTTATACCATTCTCCAGATCTTCCTTTCAATGATATATAGAGTAACTTCTTCTTCACCTGTTTAGTTGTGATACCTGCACACTTAAACAACCCGCATAAATCATGGATAAAAATCAAGTGATCACCAGGATGGACAGTTCCATCCCCTAAATAATAATTATCCATAACACGATCAACAATACTTGTAGGTATCTTAAAAGGATCTATCTCAATAGGTGATGGTCCGTCTACTACCCTAACAGTGGTAGTAGTTTTCCCAAACATAAAACCAAGTGGGTTATCCATATTGGAAACAAAGTAACAAACATAAATAAAAACGATACTCATAGTAGAAGTTTCTTTTACCAGTTCCACTCCTCAATAGTGCTTCACTCCCTGGCAACGGCGCCGGAAAATAGTCTTGATGACCCACAAGTATAGGGGGTGTATCGTAGTACTTCTGATAAATAGGAGTGTCGATCCCAATGAGTAGCAAAAGGTGTTGACTAGTGGTATGGAGCAGGAAATATCTGTAAATACTTAGCAAACAGATTTTTAGGGGTTTTCTGATAAAGCAAGGAAATAAAATGCAAGTAAATAAAGACATCAAATAATTGCAGCAAGTGGCCCAATCCTTTTTTAGCAAAGGACAAGCCGGTGGAAATACTAATTAGGACCAAACGTTTTCGAGGACACATGGGAATACTGTCAAGTGCTTTCGTCTCATATAGCTGATTAATCTTCTTTGGTTTTATAAGTGTGTGGGTGAACCTGTGCTAATGTACCGACCTTACTTGGACTAATACATACTTGTGATTAAACCCCTTGTAAGCATCCGCAACTACAAGAAAGCAATTATGATATAAACCTAACCATAGCCTTAAACTCTGAGATCCTATACTCCCTTGTGCAATGGTTTCCTAACGGGTGTTCAGGTTTCTGTCACTCCGGTAACCCCACAATTAGTAGCCAAATACACAATGCATTCCCCTAGGCCCATAAATGGTGAAATGTCATGTAGTCGATGTTCACATGACACCACTAGAAGAATAGCACCACACAACTTAAATATTAAACCATTGAATAATACCTCAACGCAATTCCACTACTAACAACATGACTTCTCCCATGTCCTCAAGAACTAAACGAACTACTCACGAGACATCATATGGATCAAGATCAGAGATGATATGATAATGGATAACAATCTGAACATAAACAATAATTCAATGATTTCACTCACAAGCATCAAATACAATAGTAATCAACACCGGGAAAGTTCCCCCTAAGAACTATGCAAGATTCAACACAATTGTTATAGCGGGATGAAGTGGAGATGATGGTGCTAGTGGAGATGATGGTGTGGATGATGATGATCCCGATGAAGTCTAGCTTGATGATGGTGTTGATGGCGATGATCTCCCCTCTCCGAGAAGGAATTTCCCCGGCAGAAATCTGTCTGCCGGAGAGCTCTTTCTCTCTCAGTGTTTTCCACCCCGTAGAGGCAGTAGAATATTTTTGTGGTCGTCCCCCGTGTATTAAGGTTTCGAGGAGAAGATATATGCGAGAGGGCGAATCCAAAGGTGGGACAGGGCAGCCACACCCCCTGTAGGCGCGGACTCGGGTGGCCCGAGCCTGGGGGTGGGCCCCTGTGGCCCAACTCCGCCTCCCCTTCTGGCTTACTTCGTATTTTGGGAAAATATAATTTTCTGTAGTTTTTCTATTATTTTCTGATCTTCGCGAAATTGCATCAAAACACCGCTTTTTCCATCAGAATCCTGACTTGGCAGTTCATCCTCCAAGAATCATCCAACATGCAATAATAGATGAAAAGACATAAGTAACACCTCTTAATATAAAATATATCAATGACTAGAGGCAAATTATCATATAGAATGATGATGCAAATTGGACATATCACTCATCATCTCCATCATTTGCGCGAACATGTCCTCCCAATTCGGGAGAGGCTTCATCTTTGAGATGGATGACGAAGATTATTATTTTGGTTCTACTCCCTCTATCCTATTCACGTGCTTCTCTTCCTTCTTCCTCCAAATATTGTTGACATGAAAAGGCTGCATGGCTTCGCTGCACAGATATTGTTAGAAGGGGCTTGTATGTAGATAGCGATGGTTTCTCGAGGCTGGAGGTTGTAGCTCTGCGAAAACTTAATGAAAAAGGTTAGATGCGACCAGCTTTAAAAGGGGAGGTCGAAAACCCTAGCCGCCTTTCGTAACGAGCAACTATACGAGCACGACCCGTATAGATCCCGCCATAAAGTTATGAACTGACTATAGATTTATTATCTACGGCGGTACCACCCTGATGACCCACAAGTATAGGGGATCACAACAGTGTTCGCGTGTAGTATTACCCAATTTATTGATTTGACATAAGGAGAGCCAAAGAATACCTGCAAGCCTTAATAAGTGAGTTGTTAGTTTAGCCGCACCTGGAAATAGTTTTTGCTCACAGAAGTTTATCAGTAGCAACAATTTGTAGTAGCAACAGCAGCAGCAGCAACAACAACAACAGTGAAATAGTAGCAATAGTAATAGTAACGGTAACGGTGGGATTGAAGTGCGGTAGGCATAGGGATAGATGGACGGGCGTTGCATGGATGAGTCTAAACATGTAACTTCAAGACCTAGGGCATTGCAGATTTAATAACAAGCATCCAAGTACTAAACAATCCTCGGCATGTGCTCCAAATATAGCCATACGTGCTCGCAATGAGAACTTGCACAATATCTTCTGTCCAGCCAGCCCGTGACAGCGGGGCCTCTAGGGAACTACTGGCAATTAAGGTGCTCCTTTTAATAGAGCATCGGAGCAAAGAATTAACAGTCCGTGAACACATGTGATCCTCACACCACAGCCATCCCCTCTGGTTGTCCCAATTATTGTCACTTTGGGGCCTTTGGATCCGAACAATGATACGTGTACATAACTTGCAGATAAGATCACAAACAATACTATCATAATGATTCAATAATAAGTTCAGATCTGAGATCATGGCACTCGGGCCCTAGTGACAAGCATTAAGCACAACAAGTTGTAACAAAGTCAAATAGCACTAATAGAGATACTAGGCACTATGCCCTAACAAAGCTTATTCGATTACATGATAGAACTCATCCAATCCCTACCATACCCAAGCCTACATCGGGGGATTACTCACTCATGGATGAGGGAAACATCGGTGGTTGATGGAGATGTGTTGGTGATGACGATGGCGATGATCCTCTCCAAATTCCGTGTCCCGGCAGGGTGCCAGAATGGTGTTTCTGGATCCGAATCTTGGTTTCTGGTGGCGGCGGCGGAGCGGAACTCTTTCTGGAAAACTATCACCCCCCTGGGTTTTAGGTCGAAAGGTAACTTATAGGCGCAGAGGGAGGCCGAGGAGCTGCCTGGGGTGGCCAAACCCCCTCTAGGAGCGGGGTCAGGTGGGCCCGCGCTTGGGTGGGTCTGGGCCCCCCAGGCCTCCCCTTCGTCTCTTCTTCTGGCTTCGTGGATCTTCTGGTGAAATATAATTTTTGGCATATTTTTCGGGATTTTTCCTGACAGTTCATTTTCTGCACAAAAACAAGACACCAAGGTAATTCTGATAAAAACAGCGCCAGTCCATGTTAGTTGTATCTAAATCACACAAGTTTAGAGAAGAAACAATAGCAAAGTGTTCGAAAAAAAGTAGATGCGTTTTGGACGTATCACACCTATACGGCCGCAACTATCCCGTTATATAGTTGGTCGTTAAACCTTCTGTATCCTGGCATAAAAATTAGGAGATGGGGTATACGACCGCAACTATACGGCTGAAAATTTAATTCCTGCCATATAGTTGGTCGTTAAGGCTACTGTATACATCAAAAATTATATGTTTCTTTGGGATTTCTTTATTAATCTGAAACTTAATGAAATACCAAGTTTTGACAGAAAAATGACAGCTTAAATTTCGAACAACATTAACATTCATTGGACGAGATTTTTAGCATAACCATATTTCTTCTATTTCACTAGACCTTTCAAGTGTTCCTTTATTCAATCACAAACTTAACTAAGCTTACTTGTAAATTTAAAACTTACTCAACCCTTTATTCACATGGGTTGCTGATACGTCCATAACGTATCTATAATTTTTATGATTTTATGCTATTATTATGCTTTTGACACTTCTTTTTATATAAAGTTCATGAGTTATTTGGACCAACCTACTAATAGTTGCAAAAGTGCATAATGTTCTTGTTTTACACTTTGATGTGTAGGAATTATCAAGAATACAAGTGGAACCCTTGTTGGAGTCAAATTGAGATTTTCTAGAAATATGTCTCAGAACTCTTTTCAAAGATGGTCACGTTTCAGGTCGAAGACAGCGTCAAACGGAAAACTCTTCAACTACAAAGTTGTACTCCCTCCGTCTCAAAATAGATGTCTTAGATTTTTTAAAATTTGAATGAATCTATATACTAAATGGTGTCTAGATTCATCCAAATTTTGATAAATTTAAGACATCTATTTGGAGAAGGAGGGAGTAGGAAATTTCACGACAAACCTTCTGGACATAAAATTTAGCTGATTCCGTGCCCAGACAGGCCCTCTGGGCCCGATTTACTGCAGCCCAAGATGGGGTGACGGAAATCCGAGAAGCTATATAAAGGGAGGAAACCTAATTCGTGGAAGACACCTTCAACCACGAATTTGCAGCCACCAAAGCCACGTTTTTGCCTCCCCCATAGATCCCATCTCCATGGGGGAGGACTCCCAAAAATCCATGAAGGAAAGGGGCTAAGGGGTGGTGCTCCCCCATGATACCGGCGACGAGGAAGGAGTCTCCCACACCGCCACCCTCTTCACCATCTTCACCGCCATCTCCATCACCTAATGCTCCTAGTATGCAGTGGTTCATCCTCTCACACACCTCTGTACCGTCCTATGTAAATATTGTGTTTGATGCTATAAGTTATAATCCTATGATCTATGTCATGTTTGTGTAGTTTCTTTGTTCTTAGATTGAATGGTTGAACGTCTCTGGTTCATTAGAGTTGTATGTTGATATGGTACAGTCCTTTGTTGTCCATTATATTTGTGTGCATATGGATTAAACATCATAGGGTTTATAGTATGTGTAAGAGGAAGGGGAAGTTCTGTCGGAGTGACAGAAACCTAAGGACGCGAACCGGAACATTGCACATATGGGAGTAAGAGGACCATTAACTTAAGGTTATGGTTGGGGAAACCTTAATGCTTTGTTAGTAGTTACGGATGTTTGCTAACAATCCAATCATATAGTACATGTAATTCTAAGTAGTGAAGCACATGTATATTTAGCCTCTCCCACATAGAAAACTGCATCAAAGACAATGAACCTGATTTATTCGCCAATTAAACTTGGACAAAGCAACCACTACTCCACACTCATTGTTCTGTTAGTTTAGTATATTTTATTGCTGCAGCAACTAGCTTTATTTTCTTGTCATTTATTATCTTGCAAAGCTTTCTCTAGTACTCGTATTGTTACTCTAGTTTTATTTCCTAGATAATGCAAACGTATAGTATGCGTAGAGTTGTATCAGTGGTTGATAGAACTTGAGAGAACATTTATCCTAACTTTAGCTCCTCGTTGGGTTCGACACTCTTACTTATCGAAAAGGCTACACATGATGTCCTATACTTGTGGGATATAAGTTGCCTCCCATGAAGTGCTCTTTTATGGTCTATAGCTTGACCGTAGTGTTGCTCACTTCGTCTCGATTTTATCCTTCTTCCAGTTGCCATTCCTTCCATACTTTTTCTCAATAAATTCTTCTGGGGTAATCACCTGTAAGGTGATTGCACTTATATCTTCTTTTGCTCGATAATGCTTCAAGCGTTGTCCATTCACCACCCATGAAAGAGAGGGTGTTTTTCCCTGGAGCTTCACTACTCCTGATGCATAAGATTCTTCAACTATATAGGGGCCTTCCCACTTTGATCTGAGCTTTCCTGGAAACAACTTAAGACGAGAATTATAGAGCAAAACCTTATCTCCATTTTTAAATACCTTATTATTTATTTTCCTATAAAAATGGATCATCCCAAAAGTAATATTTAATATCATTAACGAATTTCATTCTTTTATTTCTTGTCATACCAAGAGATACAAATTTTCCTACAAGATAATTAGCATAATCTGCAAACCAAGGATCATCGACTTTAATATTTGCTAAGTATTCTCCTGGAAATGACTCATTTATAGGTACGGGTCAGTAATTATTCCCTCCATCCTAGAGAGATGATCTGCTACCGGATTTATCCTTACCCCTCCTATCTACTATTTGAAAATCATATTCTTATAGTAATAACACCCACCGAATCAACCCGGGCTTTGCATCCTTTTTCACAAGGAGGTGACACAAATCTTGCTGATCTGTATGAACTATTACCTTAGAATTAATGATGTAAGATCCAAATTTATCACAAGCAAAAATTATTGCTAGGAACTCTTTTTCTGTAGTAGCATTTTTTTTAAATCTTATTAAGAGTTCTACTAGCGTAATGAATAACATTTAAATTCTTTTCGTCCCGCTGTCCTAACACGGCTCCTAAAGCATAGTCACTAGCATCACACATGATTTCAAAAGGTTCATCCCTTTTTGGAGATTGCATGATAGGTGCTAAAACTAATTTGTTTTTAAGATTTTCAAAAGCTACAATGCAGTCATGGTCTAAGTAGAACGGAGTTTTTTCTCAAGAAGGTTAGTGAGAGGCATAGCTAATTTAGCAAAATCTTTTATAAAACGCTTGTAAAAACCTGCATGTCCTAGAAACATTTTTAAGTTTTTAATGTCTTGGGGTATGGGAAGATTTTCTATAGCACTTATATCGGTCTTATCTATTTCTATACCTTTTTCTGAAACCTTATGTACAAAAAATTTACCTTCTCTTTCCATGAATCAACATTGCTTCCAATTCAAAACTAAATTTGATTGCCTGCATCTTTGCAAAAACTTGGTTAAATTGTAAAGACAATTATCAAATGTTGTTCCATAAACAACGAAATCATTTGTCAGAACATCCATAGTCTCCTCAACAAGATCATCAAAGATTTTTTAAACACATTCTTGAAAGGCTGCAGCTGCATTACATAAGCCAAATGGAATTAATCTATAAGCATATGTACCATAAGGACATGTGAAAGTTGTTTTCTCTTGATCTTCGGGTTGTATAGCAATTTGAGAATAACTGGAATAACCATCAAGAAAACAAAAACAAGAGTTATTGCTTAGTCTTTCTAAAATTCTATCCATGAGCGGTATAGGTTTATGATTTTTTCGTGTCTCACGATTTAGTTTTCTAAAATCGATGCACATGCGATATCCAACAATAGGTCTTATAGAAACTAGCTCACCATCCTCATTCATAGCAGCATCAAGACCCCCTTGTGTCAACTATAGGTACATTATAATATCCAACAATAGGTCTTATAGTATGCAATGAGCTGTGCTAACCCATTTACTATCAGAAATATGATATATTATGCTGACATCTAATAAACGTATAACTTCTTTTCTTACTGCTTCCTTCATTTTTGGATTAAGCCTTCTCCGTGTGTCAACTACAGATACATCATCTTCAAGCATGGTAATCTTATGTGTCACAGTGGATGGATCTATTCCTTTAATAACACTAGGAGTATATCCAAATGCTTCACGATGCTTGATCAAGACCGAAAGAAGTTTATTTATTTCATTTTCTGATAATGTTTTACTCATAATAACATGACATTTATTTTTATTATCTAAAAATTCATACCTCATATAGTCTGGGAGTCGTTTCAATTTAATTGACGGAGGTTCTTCGTCTCCTTTTCTTACCAGTTCTTCATATTCATGTGGGTTTTGTGCTTCCGGGATGGAGTCAAGGTAATCATCCATGTCTTCTATTTCCTCATCATCTAGTGCCTCTTCCCAATTAACTAAGCTCCTCTCTTATTCATCTTGCGGAGTGCTGAAATGGATTGAGGCTAGCTCGGCAATTGTTTTCCCTTCCTTGATATCTTCCACTTTATATGGCCTCTTCTTTAGTTTGGCGAAGTGGAATGTCATTTCCTCTTCTTCAAACATCATTGAAATAGTCTCATTCTTATTATCAATTTGAGCTTTGGTTATAGAGACAAAAGGCCTGCCTAAAAGAATAGGACAAAAAGTATCTCGAGGCATATCAACAATATGAAAATCAAGAGGGTACATGAGTGATCCAATAAAGACATATACATTTCTAATAACACCTTCCGGTTTTATATTAGTTCTATTAGACAATTTAATATTAGTGTCTACCGGTTCCATATCTGGATCATTTAAACTGTAGCGAAGTTCCTCATAAAGTGACGAAGGCATAATATTTATAGTGAAAATCATCTCACAAATTCCGTACAAGAAAGTTTCTCCACAATATATATGAGTCATAGGTTTAGAAATTTCTCTACCTCGTATCTTACCTGTGATGAAGTCTGAAGTTTCAAAGTCTAGCATAACCACTTCATTCTCCATGGTTCGTGCCTCCATAAGATCCTTAAATATAACAATATTTGCATTGGTAGCATCAGGGTTCTTCTCTGGCTTCTTTAATCTTCTCCTTATGTGTTCTTACTTCCTGCACTTTTTCTTAATATTCTCTTTAATAGGTTCAAAGGAAAATTCTAACAATGATGTGTTCTCTCTTGCTCGTTTCTTTTCTTCGAGGGGTTTATAAGGTTCCCATTCTGTAGGTACCTGTGGATGCCTTGCATAATTCTCAATAATTTTCTTTACTGAATAAGAATCAATACCGAGGGTTTTAATCATCACACAAGTCCTTTCATCAGCAAGAAAATCGTTAACACAAGAATATTCAGAAGAACTATTCATATTGCTCTCCTCATTTTCAAGACTTTCTGTTGTCTCCCTCATTTTTATTATTAATTTCCAGGCTTTATCATAGGTATAAGATAGAAAACTACCATTAGAAGCGGTATCTAAGCTCACTCTATTTTTAGTATTAAGCCCTCCGTAAAAAGTATGAGTGATTAACCAACCAGGCAAATGGTGATGGAGGCAATTGTCTAGATAGACTTTATAACTTAGATAACCTTTATATAAACTCTCATCAGGATTATTTTTGAAACTGATAATAATACCTCTCATCCTGTGAGCTTTACTTTTTGAATAATATTTTGACAGGAAATTGGTTGTCAAATCCGTTCAGCCAAGGATCTATACCAGTTGCAAACATTATTAGAGAGAGTTTGTCTAAACAACTGGATTTTAACTTTATCAAAAGTCAGAATCATCAAATATAAAGGAACCAAAAACATCTTCAAAGAATTGTACGTGTCCATATAGACTCTCTTCATTGGTTCATGCAAACTTCTTAGAGTTTAGTAATTCAAATTATAAAGGATGGATCTCAATACCATCGGGGTTTATGATTTTATTGATAGTTATAAAAGCGTCCATTGGCGAACCCATATTCCTTACTGCCTCAAGCTGGATTAAATGTTGAGTGTTTTCCATTGTTACGGTACTGCAACTCAAATAAAAAATTAGTACAACGAAAGTAAATAACTAAAACTAAAGTGACTTATAGCACTAAGCTTCCCGACAATGACGCCAGAAAATAGCTTGATGACTGCAAGTACACATATTGTTTGTAGCTAGTTTCGAAATAAAGATATCGATCCCACAGAGAGCAGTAGGAGAAAGACTAAAATGCTTTTAACTAAAACTAAACGAAATACTTAAGGAATAATTCTAAGATGGAAAATAAGAATTGTTTTTGGATTTTTGATTGAGCAAAGCAATAAAGTAAAGTGAAGTAAAACTTAATGCAGAAAGTAGTAATCATGTGCGTAAGAAAGCTTGGAACTACAAATAGGGAAAAGACGTTCTCGAGGAGTGGTGGATACACCGCTAGCAATTTAGACCGAGTGATCAAGATTATTATAACAGATATTTTCATGACATGTATGTTTGTGGGAGGAGCTCCATATATGGAATAATATGCAGCAACCACTGCTCACATTATCCTTCATAACCACAGCTGACTGATAAACGACATCAATCGTATTATCCCGCTATTAAGGGATTTCTCCCGCGGCATGGACATGACTCGGTGAGTTCTTCTTGCTTCACCAAGTTAGTACGTAAAGGATGACAACGACTTTATAGCCATAATAAGTGCTATCACCCCTCCGTCTACCAACAAGTAATCCCCTTCATCAATTCCACGTGAGAGACAAATATTAGGGAGGTGCACAACTCTCAACATCAATATGAAGATAATTAACACATACATATAATGATATATAACATAATAATCTCTATTTCTTCTCAATCATATACTAGGATTTCTCCATCTTCCCAATAACTAATGATCTACTCAGACATGGAGGCAAACAACATCATGTCAATGGTAATGGAAACAATTATAGATAAATAGTTTTTGTATGAATCCACAACTAGTGCAAGAGTTATAAGAAGATCTAGATGAGATGGACGGAGGTGATGCAGCGGTTGATGAAGATGGAGATCGATGCCTTGCCTCCCAGATCTGCTTAGGGTGAAGATGGATCCCTAGGACGAGTTCCCCCTCCAGATCCCTTCCGGAGGTGAGGTTTTCGGTGATTTCTGGGTGTTCTGTATGTCCTCTCCCCTATCTAGTTGCACGGGGTGAAACTATTTGAGGAGACGGTGTCGGTGCCAACATACGGTAGGAACTATACAACCAGAATATTTCTTCCCGCCGTATAGTTGGCCGTTAAACCTTCTGTGTCCTCCTATCGCTTCGGGTTTTCTTCTGGTATTATTGATATTTTCCAAATTTGCGATTTACGTTGTTTTTAGCTCCTTTTCACTCCAATATAACTGGTCCAATAATTGTGTCCATTGGATCCATCATCTGTCATGATCCTGGTGAAAATAAATATAAGAGGTGCGTGCGAACGCCGTAAAATACCAAGATCCTACCGCTATAATACAAAATAATAATCTAAAACATGATACAAATCTGCACTCATCACAGACCGATGTGTTGATTTTAGTACCCCAATGCCCTTCACCAGCAGGTGTAGGCACTCTAAGAGGCATGAAGGGTTATCAGCAGTGGCATGAGGTTGTTGTTGCAGGTTATGGACGAGGCTCTAATGTTCCCCGTCAACTCGCATGTGGCATCACCATGAGAGGTGGATGGCTAGAATTGTGCCTAACGACACAAACCCTGTGACATATTCTTATTGTATATAGAAGTAAGTTATGATATTAACTGAAGCATAGGCTATTTTATTTGGAAGCAAATTGTATCCTCTATAGGAAACAAATATTCGTTACATTCAAAGCAGATACTATTTCCTTTGGAAGGAAATTATATGCACTTATGGAACCAATGCTGATAGAACCTATTTGTTACATTGTCTACATACAATATTTTATTTGTAAGCAACATATATTCTCGCTAAAAGCAATGTTGGTACAAATGAATAATTGTATTTTCCATAGTGGGAATAAAATACTAGATGTTAACAACCTCCAATTTTCTTGAAAGCAATCAACCTGACCAACACAAGCAAATTATTCTAGGTAAGAAGCCAAATTAAGTTACAATAGCAAGTATATTTTCCTGAAAAATGACGTTTCCATCAATGGAAAATAATGGTTCCGTGGCAAAAAAAATTGCTGGGATTTCAAGAATTGCTATTTTATATTAGTCTGAAATCATTCATAATTTCCAAAAATTAAGAAATGTTTTTTGATAGATAAGACGTGTATTATTGTTATTGGTTACATGGAAGCTTGCAATTAATGCCTGGAATCACAGAAGAGTTACACAAGGCCTGGTTCAAAATCAAGCGACCATGCTGCCTCTAATCATAGGGCCAGATACTCGTCCGATGAGAAACAAATAATCGGCTTCCGATTCCTAGATATTGCACGACTCTTGTCAACCGCAAACTTGTTGGTTGGATATGCCCACCTCTAGGCAGGTAAAAATGAATGTGTACGCAACTTTCAGTGTTGATCGAGGGAGTGAAAGTGCGTGTGTTGTCATAAGAGATTTTAAAGGCAAGGTTGTTTTTGTCCATACTAAATATCCGCCTTTTGTAGTAGATTCAAAGACTGCCGAAGTATATACTCTTCGGGAGGGCCTCTTTCTAGCCCAACATATGGGGTGCAACCGCTTTACTATACAATCTAATATTATGGAGGTGATTGAAACAATGAATGATGGGGGCTTTTTTACTACAGCCGCAACAAAAATCTTCTATGATTGTAACATATTGGCTATGGGTTTCTCTTTGGTCAAATTTGAGTACTCTGCTTGTGAGGCTAATTCAGCGCCACGTGAACTTGCTAAGTCTAGTTTCCATTCTTCTAGTTCTTGTACCTAGGATGATGATCCTCCTAGGTTTATTTTTCCTTTTTGATACACGATATAAGCGTGTTTGATTATCAATAAATCTAGCGGGGGACTGAGTCGGTTGCCTAAACAAGTCTAAAAAATATAACTTTAATGTCATGCACGTATGAGTCTTGTATGACTTTTCTTCGTAATGCTAAGAAGACGGGTTCGGTCCGGTCGCGTCATGGAGAAGAGGGTATAGGTCAATGATGATTTCGCAAAAGAAAACCTCCCAAACATATGCCTATCCTAATTAACCATCTAGTCTTCTGACCACGGGTCCTGCAGATAGCTACATCGGCACATACATCGCTACATCGATATCACCAGCGATGACCGCGCATGACGCTCTGACGTGTCTTCAATAACCGTAAATTTGTATTAGCGATGCACAATTGATTTCCTAGGTCAAGTCCAATGACTAACGATGACTTTAACTCAAAATACAAAAGCATTTCTTAAGAAAAAGTACATAAATTAGTATCCTTGATTAGCTTGTTAGATGTGGCTGCTGAAATAAATGTACATGGTTGCTAGAAAGACTATATTTGGTTGTCACATTTTAACCAAGGTAAAATCATAGTGAAAAAACTTGTAATATACACTTGCTAGATGATACAAGAATGCTTGCCGGATAAATTACACTAAATTGGCAGGTTTAAGTCATCAAGAAAATTAAAAGATACGCTTGCCAGCTAACGTATGAATTCTTGCCAGAAAAAATACACATGATTGACACATAAATACACATGGCTCTCAGATGAAATATACGAGGCGTTTTTCGTTGAAAAAAAAGACAAACTTGTTGGCTTGTCTACATATGATTACCGAGATAAAAAAAGACACAGTTGACCAGTTCTAAAATATATTATTTGCTTAGAAAAAGGAGCTACGTGGTTAATTTTGAACACAACAAAAAATATGTTAATATAGCTACTAGATTGTTTAAATACACTTACAAGGTATTTTCGACATAGCTACCAAGTTCTTAAAAGATAGCTACCAGATTAATTTTTACAAAGAGCTAAACAATGGTCTAGGCAGCGAGGAAGGTGAGATGGATGCATCATGTCAAATGGACTTTCTCCTCACCAAATTGAAGGGGTGTTTGTTTAGGCTTTTGACCACTTCTTTACTAGAAAAAGCCTGAAAAACGAAACAAACGGGCCAGCTGTACGTTAGGCTTTTGGCAAAGTACTCCTACGAAACAGCCTTCACGGCCAAAGCACGGTCGCTGGGTGCTTTCCGCAGCTTCCCACAAATACCAACGAACAGTTTTCGTATTTGGACGTAAATTCACCGCAATTTACAAGAAAATGCCACCGGGAACTGATTCCCGTACGTGACCCCAGTTCCTCAAAAAAAAAAACGCCACGACCTAGGCCTCGTACGCGAACGGGTCCCCTGCCCTTCCTTCTCTCGTGATAGGGTTCGTCGCCCCGCGTGCCTTCTCTCTCTAGCGCCACCGCCAGCTCCCCTGCCTCCTCCCCACCCCCTCCTTCCCGCCCCCTCCTCCCTGTCGCCGCCGGCCTCCTTCCTCCCAGCCTCCTCCTCGCTGTCCTCCCGACCGCCCTCCTCCCTGCCTCCTCCCCGCCGCTCTCCTCCCTGCCTCCTCCCTGCCGCTAGCGGCCTTCCTCCTTCCCGTCGCTCTCCTCCCTTCCGTCGGACCTCGCATAGCCGCCGCCAAGACCGCCTACCTCTCCGGTGAGGCCACTGTCTAATTGATTCTGGGGCTGTTTACTTGATTCTTGTTGTTTGATGTGGTATGAAATTTGATGTTGTTATATGTTAAATGTGGGCTGTGGTACAAGAATCAAGTGCTATGAAGATGTTGTACTGCTATAAAATTCCATTCATGTATTTGTTCATGTGGTGTTGTTTGAAAATTTGATGTCACCTGTAAAACCGAATGACTAATTTGATGATGTTTGCTGCTAATAATGTGTTGGTATTGCTAAAATTATGTTGCTTGTTGTAGTATTGGTACGTGTTGGTCTTGCTGAAATGTCGAATATGGTTCGGGATCCATACCACACTAGAGTTTTCTGTGACATTTGTATGGAGGAAGTGAACGACAACAATAGGGATGGGGGTTGCTTGAGTAGAAAGGGGTACAAGAATCTTGGAGACAAATTTGCCAAAAAACAGGAAAAAGATTAACACAGAGACAATTCAAGAACAAGTGGGATGCTTTAAAAAAGGATTACACGAGGTGGATGGAACTGCAAAATGCGACCGGGCTTGGTTGGGATCCTATAACAAGAACTATGGATGCCTAGCTATGTTTCTATGGATGATTGGAGGACCATAGTCATTTAGCCAAGTTGAAAACCATTCTTGTCGTTCAACTGAAACAATTTATAGGAAGTTTTACATGGTTTTGGATTGCTTGTACAAGTTGGGTAAGGATAACATAAAGCCAGTAGATCGAGAGTTGAAGGATGTGCATCCAAGACTTCAAGATGCACACTTCTGGCCTCATTTCAAAGATGTCATTGGCGCCATAGATGGCTCGCACGTTCCAGTTGAAGTACCTACAAAAGAGGTGGTTAACCATACAGGAAGTCATGGTTACACATCACAGAATATTCTAGCGATATTTGACTTTAATTTGAGATTCACCTTTGTTGTTGCTAGATGGCCTGGTTCGGCGCATGATACACGCATTCTACAATGCTTCATTGAGAAGTATCCAATAGGGTTTCCGACTCCTCCTGGTGGTAATATTCTATATCTTTGTCTACATGGCACACACATAGTTACAAATGCATTGTCGTTGATGTTTGATTTTTCGTTCATGTGCAGATACATATTACTTTGTTGATTCTGGTTATCCAAATAGAAAATGGTTCTTAGCTCCTTACAAGCAGAACACATACCACATACCAGATTTTCGTCGAGAAGGGAGACCAACAAATAGGGAAGAGATTTTCAACTATCTACACTCATCGCTCCGGAATGCTATCGAGCGTGTCTTCGGTATATTGAAAAACAAGTGGCACATATTGAAGTATATTCCTTCTTATGGTCTGGTTACTTAGAAAAGAATTATTCTTGATTGCATAACACTTCACAATTTTATTAGAGACTCCAACTTACGCGACAAACAGTTTGATCGGTGTGATGCAGATGAGGACTACCTTCCTAAGGTCCAAAGGCAATGAGTAACATCAGTCGGTGATACTGCTCCGAGTGGACTACACACAGTAGACATGAACTCAACGCGTGATCACATCGTTACTGCATTGTACAATGCTAGAAGAAGATGATCGGGTTGATCGGTGCGGATGTATCTATATTCATTATGTCACTATCTTTATTTGTTTAATGGTTGGATATGTATTTTGGACAAACCAATATGTGACATATGGTATATAATAATAACATATGCGTTTATGCACTTCAATACTAAAGTTTACGTGTTATATTAATTACAAGGATATTACAGACAATTTCTTAGAACACAGCCAGCCAGCCAACCAAGTTGTCAAACAGTCAAACTCAGAAAAGTAGCTTTTTCTGCACAGCTGCACAGCCAGCCAGCCATAGCCCAAACAAATAGGCCCTGAAGCGTGAGCTTAGCATCTTTCAGATGATAGTCCCTGCAGTAGCTAGAAAAGGTCTTCTTAAAATAATAGGCTCGCTCTTTCCAAAAACTAGCGAGAGGTTCCCCACTCTTTGAGGGCCGAGTGGCAGCCTCAACCCGGGAATTAGTTAATTCAAGAAGAGAAAAAGGAGATCAGGACTATATTTCGTTGCCCAAATGAATCCCATCCAATAGTTTACTTATGAAATGAGTCCGTTACAAAGTTCAAGGCCTAAGACAATTCCAAATAGAAAAACTTCAATCTAGTTTCCAACAATTAAAGATCCAGATCATGAAATTGCATTTCAATGGAGTTAGAGACGCATCAATTTGCGTCAAAGGTCCTAGGTACATAACCGCTTAAGATACCCAAAGTTTCATATATGAAGCAAGTTTTCAAGAAACTGCTCGAGTTTTAGCAAAAGCTGCCCTCCGATGTCGCATTGATTGGTTGAAAGGGTTGAAAGAAAATGTAGTTTTGGGGGTGATTATACATGTTGGTACCGGATTTCTAAAATTTGTGCATCGTTCTCCTTGGATCTTTAAAGAGGACGATATCGAATAGCTTTTTGAGTTCATGTTATTTACTATTAGTAACCAGATCCTTCGAGTCGTGCGGCAGGGAGAAAATCACAAAAAATATTATAATTTTATAGTTTATGAACTAGTCAACTTAATTTTTTGAAAAAAAAAGTTATATGGTTATTGACATATACTTTGCTAGATTTCTAAACATATTTGATACTAACTCCGTTCCGGTATATAAGACAAATACGTAATTCGAGATAATAGTTTGACCACAAATTTGGTCAACAAAATACAAACTATATATAACAAAAACTATACTATTAGATTCATATTTAAAATACGCTTCCAATGGTACAGTTTTTGTGACATATAATTTATATATTGTTGACCAAATTTATGGTCAAACTATTTTTTCAAAGTACGTATTTGACTTATAAACCAGAATGGAGATAATACCGTGGAAGAGAGAAAGAGGGTAACCGTTGCAAACGTGTGTACTTTACTGGAGTAATAATAATATAGTTAACTCCATAAAGCATCGACTGTCACTCTAACATCCTCCAGTCTTTAATATAGTACATGCAATCTTTATTGCAGTGGCATAAGTCTTTACCATAGCGTCCATTCAGCTTCCACTGTAAAGCGGCTGCCTGCTATACGGTGATAGTTTGAACCATGTGCTACCGTCACACGAGAGAAAGCACCTTGCGAACGGCTATTCATAGGTTATTTCTCCTTTTATGCTAGGTTGATCCAAAATATTTATTGCTAATTTATACATATAAAGATACTACTAATTATAAAATAAACGCACACACCACATTTGAACAACCACAGCTGAATTTATGTAGGAAATTAACTAAAAAACCCCGCAAAAGGAAAATTCTTGTAGGATTCTAATCCTAGAGAATATTCCTATGGAAATCCTTCAATCAAATCAATAAAATAAGGGAAGCCCTCATATCGAGACGTTGCAACTGCGATTGCTGGAATTAATAATTGCCATAAGTCTACAATAAAACCACACTTTTTTTTGGAAGTCAATAAAACCACACCTAATCCAGCTATCCCTAATCCATCCATGGAACGTGACAAGAAACGTGACGCTGTCGAAAGAAAACAAAAACACACGGAACGTCAGGGTGGCAGACAAGAATCCGCCTGGCGGTCCGGCCAGCCCATCCCAATCCAGCGGTCAAGGACGCCCAGGAGTACCGTTCTCGAGCCCACACGGCTCCACCAAAAGCCCGCTCGGACCCAAGCCCACCACCCGAAGCACAACGCAACCCAACCCAGATGGCGAAGCCGTACGCGGACAACTGTCCACGGAAGAGAAGCAATCCCCGTGGGATCGCGTCCCTCACGGACCCGGTCTTCGTGCACCATCCGAACCGGAGCCAGGCTCCACCAGAAACAGGAAGGAAGGCGGGTAGCGCAGGAACACCGAGCCCAGCCCGGGTCGGGCCTAGCAACAAACCCTAAGCCGAAGCAACAACACAGGTGCGCTCCCAGTCCCATATAACAACCTTCTCCCCCGTCGCGGCGTCTCCCCCGGTTGAGAGAGTCGTGCCCCCGCGTGTTCTCCGCCTACGGCCCCTCCTCTCTCTTTGTATCCCGCAACCAAAAAACTACCCCCAAAAAAACTCGCAAAACCAAAAAAATCCCCCTGCCTCGGCGGGATCTACTCCTATCGCTATATACCAATCCGGCAGATAGGGTTTAGCGCCGATTTTTCGGGAAAAAAATTCGAAAAAAACAGGAGTTCGTCGCTAGAAGGAGGAGGCGATGGCAGCGGTGGTGGCGAACGGTGGGTCGGCGGCGGCGGTGGCGGCGGTTGTGCCCGCGGCGGCCCCGGCGGGAGGCGTCGGCGTCGCCGTCGCGCAGCCCCTCCCCACGACCTCGCTCTACGTCGGCGACCTGGAGGCCTCCGTCACGGACTCGCAGCTCTACGAGCTCTTCAGCCAGGCCGGCCAGGTCATGTCGGTACGCGTCTGCAGGGACGTCAACTCGCGCCGCTCCCTCGGATACGCCTACGTCAACTTCAACAACCCCATGGATGGTAAGACGATGGACCCCCCTCCCCTCTCTCTCTCTCGGATATCCGTCTCCGTGGTGCGATTTGTGATTACGTGACTGGTAGGGGTTTAGATGTGGTTGAATTGCGGTACGATCAGATATGGTTTCGTTTCGGGGTTGAATAGATCCGATAGCATCTACTTTTGACTTGGTTGTTCAGTTACTCGGTTGTGGATTGTTTTTTTTTTGGTTGTAACAGTTTTGGTAGATAATGAAGCGATTATTATACTAGAAAAAAAGGAACAACTTCTTCTGTACAGTCGATTGATTTTTAGGATAGTAGTGGGGAGGATGTTAGGGTTCCCTGAATTTGTTAGTTTTGTTGATGATAATTGACTCTTATTGGTGGTATATTCTATAGAATACTGGAAGTTCTGAATTGCTAGGTTGATTTGCTGTATTTTAGGTGTGTAGGAACATCACTGCCATCGGGGTGTGTGCTGGAAGAATTGACGTCTCACTAATTTGATTATAATATGCAGTATTAGCTGGCCCTCAGCTGTTGATGAATTGTTGTTTAGATTAGCTGTTCTGTATATAGAATTGTAATAACACCGGGCAACCCTCTTATGTGTGCATGGTAAATAAATATAATGGGGGCACATTATGTGTGCTTCTTAGCAGAAGATGTGTGGTCTAGTGATATTTATGTATAGGTATATGTTCGGATGTTGAAAGCTGTCAGGTCAAGTAATGCTAGAATCCACTATTTTTTATAAAGCAGTTGTTAAAGCCTCATCAAACTACATCATCTGTCAGTATTGTTCTTGTTCTTTTCCTGTGCTGCTACTATGTGTTATTACTATGGTTAAATGTGGAGCATATTTTGGTTCTTAATTGATTATGATTCCATTTGGCAGCTGCAAGAGCAATGGAAGTGCTCAACTTTGCTCCTCTGAACGGCAAGGGCATTCGGGTGATGTACTCAAACCGTGACCCAAGCAGCCGCAGAAGTGGCTCTGCCAATATTTTTATCAAGGTACCGTCGTATCTTTTAATTTGCATTGCCACCTTTAAACAATTGGATTTCTTGGACTTACCACTGATGACAGCGCTTTAAACTTTCTTTTTGCAGAACCTTGACAAAACTATTGACAACAAAACTCTTCATGATACATTTTCTGCGTTTGGTCCGATTCTCTCATGTAAGGTTGCCATGGATGATAGTGGCCAATCCAAAGGCTTTGGCTTTGTTCAGTATGAAAAAGAAGAGTCTGCACAGTCTGCCATGAAAAGCCTAAATGGTATGCTTATCAATGATAAGCCTGTTTATGTTGGACCTTTCCTTCGCAAGCAAGAGAGAGACAATTCTTTTGACAAGGCAAAATTCAACAATGTCTTTGTGAAGAATTTATCCGAGTCTACCACAAAAGAGGATCTAGTCAAGATATTTAGTGAATATGGCAATATTACAAGTGCTGTTGTCATGATTGGCATGGATGGGAAATCAAGGTGCTTTGGCTTCATCAATTTCGAGAGTCCAGAGGCTGCTGCTCGTGCTGTTGAGGAACTTAATGGGAAGAAGATTAATGACAAAGAGTGGTATGTTGGAAGAGCCCAGAAGAAATCTGAAAGGGAGATGGACTTGAAGAGAAGTTTTCAGCAAAGCATGAAAGATGCAGCTGATAAGTATCAAGGACAGAACTTGTACTTGAAGAATTTGGATGATGGCATTTCAGATGATCAGCTACGTGAACTGTTCTCTAGCTTTGGCAAAATTACCTCATGCAAGGTGCGTATATGTTGGGAATCATACTTTTCCCCTCCTTTGTTTTGTTATCCACGAATAGAGCTAATTTTTATATTTAATAGGTAATGCGTGATCAAAATGGTGTCAGCAAGGGGTCTGGCTTCGTTGCATTTTCTACCCGTGAGGAAGCATCTCAGGCTGTAAGTATTGTTTCTTGAATGTCGTGTTGGTTAATGTGCCTCAGACGCTGACATGTTTTTTGTTTACACAGCTAACTGAAATGAATGGCAAAATGATATCTGGAAAGCCACTATATGTCGCATTTGCCCAACGTAAGGAAGACAGAAAAGCGATGTTACAGGTATCATTCCTGGAACCACCTTAGTTTGTTTTTAGTGATTTCAAGTTGTTATTAGTAGCGGCCGGTTTAGATAGAGAATAGAAGCACACTAGATGCCATGCTAATTTCTGCTTGTATCACTTGGAACTAAGTCAAGTTATGTTTATCTGTCTTTCTCTAACTAAATGTGATGATGATTGTAAACCTTTGTTCTTTATAATCTCAAGCGTTCAGATCAAAACTTTTTTGTTCACATTGGAGGCATAAAGGATGTGCAAGATCTCCTCCAGTGTTATTTTTTCTTTGTAGCTAGCAATTGAAAAATGTGACTTTCATAGTCTGCACCATAAATTTAAATTATGGTTTGATATTGTGTCATGTAAAACTTAATTGATCAAGTCTCCTGTTTTTGATGAAATTTCTTGAGATTTGGAAAGGCATTGTTGAATTATACTTGACCATCCATCATTAAATTGCTGATGGTATTATTCCATGTCATTCAGGCTCAGTTCTCTCAAATGCGCCCTGTACCAATGACACCTTCTATGACTCCTCGACTTCCCATGTACCCTCCCATGGCTCCTCTTGGGCAGCAACTCTTCTATGGGCAAGCTCCACCTGCTATGATGCCCCCTCAGGTACTATTATAAGCCGTATGTTTACTTTAATTCTGAACTTAGTTTAATTGTAATAAAGGAGAAGCAATATATTTCCATGGCAAACATAATTTGATAGCATCATATGTCATAATCTTAGGGCAGTTTTTTTTTTGAGAGAAATCTTTGGGCAGTTCTGTGTGTGTCAGTAGCGCTATTCTTCGGGGTTAATGGTTTGTCACTTACACTAAGGAAACAATATCATTGTTCAGTTATCCAATTTATTCTTAATGCCATGTGTTTGGTTGGGTATATACTCTGGAGTACAATTAAATGTAGCAATGTAGCACTCTTCACTTGCCAACACCATTGCATTAGTTCTTCTGGACTCAATGCTCACAGTGAACACTTCTTAGCATGTCTTGTTCATTTGACATTTCACTCAAAACTGTAGTTGTCCCTTCAAAAGAAAATTGTAGTTGCGTATGCTCATTATGTTAGTACATGATTTGTACCGGTGTTCAGTTTACCTAGATAAACTTAAATGAAAAATATGACTGCTGGATATTGATTATATGTTTACTATCATGTAGCCGGGATACAGTTTCCAGCAACAGCTTGTTCCAGGCATGAGGCCTGGCGGTGCCCATATGCCAAATTACTTTGTTCCAGTTGTCCAACAAGGTCAGCAGGGTCCGCGCCCAGGTATTAGGCGCTCTGGTGCTGGTTCTGCCCAGGGACAGCAAACTCCTCAGCCATTTCAGCAACAGGTTAGCAACAATGCATTCCATGCCTATAATATCTCCTGCTATTATGTCAATTCTAGGATGTTAGGTGTTATTTGTATAATTGTAAACATAAATCAGGTAGTTGACTTTGTTTCATATAGCCTATGCCAACAAGTATGTTATGCTACTTTTCTTATTGTGCAATCCCTTGTTGTGTTGGAATTGTACAATGCTAGGATGTTAGGTGTTATTCATATAATTGTAAACATAAATTAGGTAGTTGACTTTGTTTCATATAGCCTATGCCAAAAAGTATCTTGTGCTACTTTTCTTGCGCAATCCTTTGTTGTGTTGGAATTGTGCAATGCTAGGAGGGTTTTTGCCGTATGCAGTACTGAAAGTGCAACTATATAACTTATCATTGCTTCTGTAACAGATGCTTCCGAGAGGACGTGTCTACCGGTACCCACCTGGACCTGTACGTAACATGCCTGAGGTTCAACCGATGCCAGGAGTTGGTGTTGGGGGTATGATTCAGCCATATGATATGGCAAGCTTCCCTGTGCGAGATGCTGGCTTGTCACCTGCTAATCCGTTGGGAACTCTAACATCTGCCCTTACAAATGCTACTCCAGACCAGCAAAGAACGGTATGTCTTAGTGTGTCATCATCCTCTACTCTATCTGGTGTTAAATTCTTACCCATTTCCATGCTAGGCAAATTTGCAGATGGTCACAGTGACACTAAACTAGATGCCAATGTTTTATTGTTCTTTGGAGACATGTACAGCATGCACTAGATGCCCTATTTTACAAAATTCTCTATGCTGCTTTTGTGCCTATTTGCACTGCCAGTTTTCTGATGTTTTTATTTTCATCCA
This sequence comes from Avena sativa, assembly GCA_916181665.1. NCBI lineage: Eukaryota > Viridiplantae > Streptophyta > Magnoliopsida > Poales > Poaceae > Avena > Avena sativa. The sequence goes on along the minus strand of OV702280.1, from coordinate 348,175,251 downwards.
GTTACTTGGAGAAAGCCTCTATCCACTTGTTGAGCAACTGGAACGCAACCAAGCTGCAAAGGTCACTGGCATGCTTCTGGAGATGGACCAGACAGAGGTTCTGCATCTGCTCGAGTCTCCGGAGGCTCTGAAGTCGAAGGTTGCTGAGGCAATGGATGTTCTCCGCAACGTGGCTCAGCAGCAGAATCCGAACGCCCCTACCAGCCAACTTGCTGGGCTATCACTGGCCGACAACATCATCGCTTAGTTAGAGTCGTAGCAGTCGAATGATGCTATTCTTTTATCCCCTGTGGTTGAACTTGGGTGAGTTTGAGTTTTTGCGCCGGATGTTGGGCTTTATCTATCTGCCTGTCGCTGACTGGCCAGTTACCTGTTTCCGTGTTTGACTATTGAGGCCTTGGTTGCGGTCCTCTTATGTGCTTATGTGTTGCAGACTTTTGCTATTAAAAATGAGTGAGAACGACATTGCTGTCCCGTATTTACTTAAATTTTTAGTTCTCTTTGCATGGAATATATCTATGGTAGTAGGTTGCAAACGCACTGCTCTTTGTTAGTATTTGTTTTACCAGTTTCTGTCTTTCGGGTATTTGCGTCATTGTCTGTTTCACCGGTTTCTGTCTTTCAGTTTAGTCAGTTTTGTACTCCCTCTGATCCATATTAGTTGGTTTAGATTCATCTAAATACGAATGTATCTAGTCAAATTTTAGTGCTAGATACATGCATATCTAGACAAATTTGGGTTAAAGTAATATGGGTAGGAGGGAATACATAAGAACAACTCTATTCATATCTAGACAAATTTGGGTCAAAGTAATATGGGTAGGAGGGAATACATAAGAGCAACTCTGGCAGATCTTGCATATTTGCATGTCGGTACTGCAAATGCTGAGTGATCGTAGTCGTGAAGACTAGATACCACATCTACCGAACACACTTCGCCGAGAATGATCCTAGTCGTGAAGACTAGATACTGCATCTACCGAACACACTTTGCCGAGCATGCGGTGCACTTCGTGAAGACTAGATACTGCATCTACTGAACACGCTTCGCTGGAGAATTTAAGCTTAAATGCGAATGATCCTAGTCGCGTAGACTAGATACCGTATCTACCAAACACGTTTCGCTGGAGTCGTAGACTAGATGCCGTATCTACCGAACACATTTCGCCGGAGAATTTAAGAACACAAGATATTTAAGGGTAGGTTCGCTTCCTCGAACCAAGTGGAATGAAATAAAACTATTCCCTACATAGAACTAATTTTTATGTTCGCTTGTAGAATGAAACGGAACCAAGTGGTTTCTCAAAAGGGATATTCTCGCCATATAAGATGTGGTGAAACGGCTGTTAATTAGCCTATATTAATTACGAAGTATTCCGATAATTCAACTGAAAAATAATTAGCCGTTGTTAATTATTGAAATTAAAAATGCTATTTTGCCACCGTTAATTACGATTTTGAGATAAGTTCTGCTCTTCAAATCCCCTCAACTGAACAAAAAATAATGTTCATTACGATTTTAAGATTAAAAAGGCCATTAGCCGCAGTTAATTATGATTTTAAGATTAAAAATGCCATTTGCCACTGTTAACTATGATATTGAGACAAAAGATTAACTTTAACCTCATTATGTTCTGCTCTCCAATTCCCCCAACCGAACAAAAAACGGAACCATTTCGTTCCGACTTTTTATCCAGACCGAACACATAGGAACGAAACCAACCCATTTCAGTGGAATGGAACCATGACATTCCATTCTACTTAGTTCCCAAACCAAACACACACTAAAAGAACACACTTCGCAGGAGAATTTAAGCGTAAGACCAATTTAGTGCAAGATCAGAGTTTGTACAACTTCTATTTACATTGCAATGTTGTCATCTTGATTAGTGATATCAAATTCAGACTTAGTATGAATTTCCTAGAGGGTAAAGTGGTGTATGCTCCTAGAATTTGGTAAGACGGCTCATGGGCTTGCGGCTTTGGGCATAATCCGTCTAGTGACCGGTGATTATGCCGTGTCTTAATGGAATATGAGTGTTCTATATCAAAGAAAAATGCAAAAACACAAATTACTACCTAAACCTAATTTCATCGCCGCGGCAACTATCTACCAAAATGTAGTCTAGAAAACCTCACCAGTTCCTATTTGTCCTGGCGGAGACGCGGGCGGCTCAGTCGATCTCGAGGTCGATCTTGGCCTGCTTCGCCGCCTCCCGCCGCCATTCCTCATACTTATCGGCGGTGCAGCGGCTTGTCTCCAACACCAAAGCAAGGACAGTTCCGAGGTGGTCGTCGTCGATGAAGTCGCCGCGTGCTAAGCCCTCCGCCCCTCGAGCATCGCGGTGACCTTGTCGATATCCGCGTCGTCGATGTAGTCGACTGGCGCAAACACCGTGACATGGGTATGACCTATTGTGTCCCTATGATTAGTTACCCTAGGTGCATAAAATCTCATGGCCCACGAAGGCCCAACAGAGTCCAAGAAGCACCCGAAGAATAAAGACTTCCTTATCTATTAAGGACTAATCAGGAACCGACATAGAGTTCGTATTGTAAACATAAACTTGTAACCTCTTCAGCTACGGATCCAAGACCCAGACTCTCATATAAAGGCTGGGAGGACCCGATAGAGGGAGCACCTTAGATTTTCTACAACCCTTCTTGAGCTAGAACGTAACTAGCAAACCAACGACTTTGTAACCGAGCTTTTCCAATAATCAGACTATATCGATTTTCTTGTTTGTCTGATCAGCTGACGAAATTCCCAACGCTCTTTTTTCCACGAAAACCCTAAGTCCATAACAATGAGCATTGCCGAGGTTACCCCTTGTGAATTGGCGCCTCGTCGACGCCGACCTCCTTCTTCACCGGAACTAGGGCACATGAGCTCGACGCAAACGTAGATGGCGGGCAGCGGGAGCTCAACGCGGACGCGGACGACGGGCGTCGGGAGCTCGATGGGGACGGGGTGCGGGCCTACCAGTATCGCGACTCCCGGCGAGAGAACATGGGCGGAAGATTGGTGTAGCGGTACGAAACGCGGATGCGCGCAGCGCCCGAGACCCTCCGGCGCCGCTCCACCCTCTCGTCAGCGTCGAGCTCGTGGGCGGGATATCCGCGGCCAATCTGGCTGCCCCCGTGGCCGCATCGAGCTCCACCCAAGGACATGGTTGTGAGGCAGATGAGAATTTGCAGTGGGGGAGAGGGATTGCTCGCCGGCGATGCGGCGGATGGGGAGGCGATGCGACAGAGGGGGATAGGATTTCGACCCGCATCGGTGGCTCCATGCCGCAAATATACCGCATGATGCAGTGTGAAAGCAGGGCCCGATAAAAATTATGCGGGCCAGATCACCGATCCGGGGTCTAGTCCGGCCCAAAATAACATTGAAACCCACATATCATCCCAATATTCCATTGCGGGCCGATATGCAGAGTCTGCTAGAGTTGCTCTAAGTCGACAACCTGCAACAACCGTGGAGTAGTCTATTTTTAAAATGGTCTAGAGTACTAATAATCCCATAAAGCCCGAAGTTGTAGGCCTACACTGTAAATCAAACTTGAACAAATTATGCTCTAGTTTAGAATGTTCCATTCATCCATTGTGAAGCACGAGTTATGGGTGCCTGCACTATACACATGCTCCTTCTTGCACACATTGCGTTCTTGACGCATTACGACTTTATGCCCCGTGACATTCGCTCAAGTTTGTGCTTTGTTTATTGCTTGAAGCTTGCACTTTCGCTCGCCCAAAGAAGGAGCTTCTTGTTATCATGGCTAGTGGTATTTGGTGGCATGGTGATGCTTGGCATTGAGGTGGTGTTGGTGGTTGGTGTGATGAGAGTCTGCACATCGATATGCACGCAGAGGATGGGTTGGCAGATGGTTGATGAAGCGGTGATAGTCGAAGTGAGCGCGTTGGTGTCGTTTCGCGGATTTTCTGGGTAGATCTAAGCTCCTGACTTGGCGATTGAGTGTTTTCCGGTTTTTTTAGGAGAGCTAGTGATGGGCTGCTATCATCATGCTCGACGGTTATGTTTTGGTGGCTTTGGTTTATATGATTTATGTAATGGTTTTTGTCGGACTTTATTGCTTTAATAATAGACCGTGTGCATCACTACATTCAGAGACCAGGGCTCCGTTCTCCTTTTCGAAAAAAACACAAGCAGCACGGTACCTTCTTATCATGCTCAATGTCTGTACTCTGGAATATTAACCTGTACAAGAATAGATTTAGCCGAATTAATTCTTTCAGCCAGTGGCATGTCCAACTCTGCCGTATTTGAGGAAAGCATCGATGCTATCAGAACAATGGAGATCTGCCTCATTCACCACGCGACGGATCATCACCACCAACTAGATCAATTAACGATCCATACAAGTACTAGCTAGATATTTCACGTCACCACCTACTAGAACAATCGCTCTAATTTCATACTACCACCTACTGGAACATGCCACTCAACTAGGAGTACTAGATGGTACAATCCCCACTCAACTATACTAGAAAAATCCCTACTCAACAAGCAGCTTTATAAGAGCAGCCCCACAGTCCACAACACCAGTCAGCGCCATGTCTAGCAGCAAACCGGCCGGACTAGGGGCAGCGAGCGTGATCCTTGGAGCAAGGGCGAGAGTTCCACCCTTGTCGACAAGTGGGTCAAGCTGTGCCATAAGAGCGAGCACCTCAGTGGTATCGAGTGGCACGATGTCTACGCCACCGTCAACGCCCACCGTGCTGCTGCCAGACACCGCTTCGACCGCACCGTAGCCGAGTGCCAGTTGCGCCTCAATGGCCTCAAGCCCAAGTATTACAAGGGGGTCGACGACCAGGGGCATGCCTAGCTCCAGGCCTTCTCCAGCTTCACCGCCAAGATGCCGCCAACGTCCGTCAAGGAGAAGGGAGAGGCGAGTGGGCCGGTCCGTGGGAGGATGGTCCCGACAAAGCGTTGCCACTTATCCAGCCTCGAGTAGGTCGTGCTAGACTTTGTTTCTTCTTAGGGACCAGCACGTGGTTAGCTACCCAGGTGCTTTCCTTTATCTCCCTTATGAAGTTGGCATCAAGGAGTCCGTTGACTTTGATGCCAACCTCTTCAGCTTTTTTCTCGGACAGTCGACGCATCGACTGCTTCACTGGCTTTGCATCCGGAAACCGGAAACACATTGAGTGCATGCTCGGCGAATTTCCTGGTAACTCCTGTCATGTCCACAGGACACCAGACGAAGATTTCCCAGTGCTCACAGAGGAATTCGATGAGCGCTAGTTCCGATGCGGGACTCAGGTCGTTGGCGATCAAAGTCGTCTTAGAAGAGTCCGTCGGGTGGACCTACACCTTTTTGGTGTTGATTGTGGAGTCGAACGACATGTCAGGTGCATTTTGCCTGGTAACTGGGGGCAGACTGTTGTCTCTTGACTCCTTTAGCCTTGCAAGCTCCTCCTACATGCCGAATGACTGGGAGATTTTATTAAAATTCCTGTCATAGCTGTCTCACTTCGTGAAGCTTCCTAGGACGATGATGACGCCGTTGGGCCTTGGCATCTTCAGCAGAAGGTACGCGCAATGTGGCACTGCCAGGAATCTTGCAAATGCCACTCGCCCGAGGATGACGTGGTATTGTGAGGGCCAGTCCACCACTTAAACTCGAGCCGCTCGCCCCTAAAGTTGCTGGGGGTGCCGAAGATGACGTCGAGCCATATTTTGCCCAGGGGGTATATTCTTTTCCCTAGGACGATGCCGTGGAACGTCGTGTCTGACGCCTCCAGGCTGCATAGCGGGATCCGCATAGCCGCGAGTGTGCCGGCGAACATCAGGTTGATGCCGCTGTCACCGTCCATGAAGACGCGATCATCTCGAATCCCCCAATCTGGGCCTCGAGCACTAGGGTAGAATGATCCAAGCGAGGTATCTGGCATGGGTGATTCGAACGATCGAACGTGATGCATGATTCCGAGCCGCTGAGGTACCTAGGTATAGCTGACGAAGAGGTGACGACCAGGTTGGCATGGCGGGTGATCGTCTTCTGCACCCTGTTGGCAGGACGCCCCTTTTGTATCATTATATCCCCAACTGTGGCGGGTATGTATTGTAGGGGGTTCGTAGCATGGAAAACAAAAATTTTCTATCGCATACAAACAAACAAGCCAAGATCTATCTACTAGATTGTAGCAACGAGTCGATGGAATAACTCACCCTCGAAGATTCCAAAGTGTTTAACGAGAGCAGATTCTCGTGGGTGATGTAGTCGTACTCTTTCCGATCTCAAGATCGCGTAGACGATCCTTCCGGCGCCGCGTTCCCGCAGCGCTCCCGCAGTCGGTCACACGTTCGGTACTCGACGAAGACCTTCCTCTCCCTTGTTCCAGCAGGCAGCGGAGGTTGTAGCACTCTCCTCGCGATTCCGGCAGCACAACGGCGTGGTACCGGAGGTAGAGGGGAGATCCCGCAGGGCTTCGCCTTAAGCCGGTGCGAGTATGGTGGAGCTTATGAGAGAGGCTATTAGTGGTCTAGTAATTAGACACACCAATTAGAGGGCTCTAAACCAATTAGAAGGCTCTAAACCGAAACAGCTCTAAACCGGGGTCTAGGTCTAGTTTCTAGTTTAGAGGATAGGAACTTGTGTGTGCTAGGAGGGGAGCCCTGCCCCTCCTTATATAGGTGGGAGGGCTGGCTGCGCCATGGGGAGGAGAGTCCCTCCCCAAGTCGGCTTGGTGGGGCGCCGGCCAAGGGAGGAGTCCTCCCCCAATTCGGCCTCCACCAATCCTCCTCTTTTCCCACTTCCCAAAATTGGCAGTTTGACTTTCAAATTAGCCGTTTGACTTTTCCAATTTAGGAATTAAATAAACCCTTTATTTTGGACAGCGAGAACACCTAGTACATGATGCAATCATTCCATCTTGCAATGACACATTCATGTACCCCTTCCCCCCCGGAGTGCCGGACATTCCGGGACCTTCTAGAATGTTCCCGATGAAAACACCGGAACCATTCCCCAACTCCGAAATGGGACTTTCCTTATATGAATCTTATTCTCCGGACCATTCCGGATCACCTCGTGATATCCCGGATCCCATCCGAGACTCCGAACAACATTCGGTCTCTTTCTCATAATACCATAACTACTCAAACAACGTCGAATCCTTAAGTGTGTCTCCCTACGGTTCGTGAATTATGCGGACATGATCGAGACACTTCTCCGAACAATAACCAATAGAGGAATCTGGAAATTCATATGGCTCCCACATATTTCTACGATTACTTTGCGATCGAATGAACCACTTACATACGATACCAATTTCCCTTTGTCTCACGATATGTTACTTATCCGAGGTCATGATCGTCGGTATCTCTGCATACCTAGTTCAACCTCGTTACTGATAAGTACTCTTTTCTCGTTCCCGTGATATGTGATCCCTTGTGACCAAGTCACATGCTTGCAAGCTAATTGGATGACATTTCACCGAGAGGGCCCAGAGAATATCTATCCGTCATGTGGATGGACAAATCCCACTCTTGATCCATGTGTTTCAACCAATACTTTCCGAACACCCAATGCCACTTTTATAGCCACCCTGTTACGGTGTGGTGTTTGATGACATCAAAGCATCCATCCAGTAAAGGCAATATGCATGATCTCATGGTCGAAGGAATTAGGTTACTATGTATCAGAAAGCATATAGCAATTGAACTATTGAAATGACTTGATCTTTATGCTACGCTTGTCTATAGGAGTATGTCCACCATATCATTCTCCTAACGATATGATCTTGTTGTTGATAACATCTCAATGTTCATGACAAAGAAACCACATCATCAATCAACCAACAAGCTAGTGAAGTATAGAGGCCATACTAGGGACTTCAAATTAAGTTTACAAATCACACAAGTATTAATGGTTTCCTTGTTAATACTATTATAGCATGAATGTAAACATTTATCATAAACACAAAGATATATAATAATAACTACATTTATTATTACCTCTAGGGCATATCTCCAACAGTCTCCCACTTGCACTAGAGTCATCTAATCTAGATTACATGGTAATATACCGAACACCCATGGCAGTTTGGTGTTGGTCATGTTTTGCCCTCGGGAGAGGTTTAGTCAACGGATCCGCCACATTCAGATCTGTGTGTACTTTGCAAATCTTTATATCCCCATCCTGGATATGTTCTCGAATAGCGTGAAAACGCAGCTTGATATGCTTCAGCTTCTTGTGTGACCTTGGTTCTTGCGCATTGGCTATGGCGCCCATGTTATCACAGTAGATAGACATTGGGTCCAGCGCACTTGGAACCACACCCAGCTCTGTAATGAACTCTTTCATCCATATCGCTTCTTGTGAAGCCTCCGAAGCAGCCATGTATTCCGATTCAGTTGAAGATCTCGCCACAACGCTTTGCTTTGCACTCCTCCAGCTAACTGCTGCACCATTCAAAATAAATACGTATCCAGATTGTGATTTAGAATCATCCGGATCGGTGTTCCAACTAGCATCGGTGTAACCATTAACAACGAGCTGTTCATCACCTCCATAAGAAAGAACCATATCCTTAGTTCTTCTCAAGTACTTAAGGATGTTTTTGACCGCTGTCCAATGATCCACTCCTGGATCACTTTGATATCTGCTAGTTAGACTAACAGCATATGCGATGTCGGGTCTAGTACATAGCATGGCATACATTAGAGATCCTATGGCTGAGGCATAGGGAGTCTTACTCATCTTTTCTCTATCTTCTGCCGATGTCGGACTTTGAGTTTTACTCAAGGTCGTATTGGGCAACATGGGCAAGAACCCTTTCTTGCTATCTTCCATTCCAAACCTCTTTAGAACTTTGTCCAAATATGTACTTTGTGACAATGATATTTGGCGTTTCGATCTATCTCTATAAATCTTTATGCCTAATATGTAAGCTGCTTCGCCAAGATCCTTCATTGAAAAACTATTATTCAAATATTCCTTGACACTATTAAGAAGGTCTACATCATTCCCAATCAACAATATGTCATCCACATACAGTATTAAGAATGCTACAGAGCTCCCACTCACTTTCTTGTAAATACAAGCTTCTCCATAAGTTTGTATAAAACCAAAACTTTTGATTACCTTATCAAAACGTTGATTCCAACTTCGGGATGCTTGCTTCAATCCATAGATGGACCGTTGAAGCTTGCATACCTTGTTAGCATCTTTAGGATCGACAAAACCTTTGGGTTGTATCATATACAACTCTTCATCAATGTCTCCATTGAGGAATGCTGTTTTGACATCCATCTGCCATATCTCATAATCATAATATGCAGCGATTGCTAACATAATCCTCACAGACTTTAGCTTCGCTACCGGTGAGAAAGTCTCATCGTAGTCAACTCCTTGAATTTGTCGAAACCCTTTTGCGACAAGTCGAGCTTTATAGACAGTAACATTACCATCAGCATCTGTTTTCTTCTTGAAAATCCATTTGTTCTCGACAGCCTTCCGGCCATCCGGTAAGTCCACCAAAGTCCATACTTGGTTTTCGTACATGGATCCAATCTCGGATTTCATGGCTTCTTGCCATTTATTGGAATCTGGGCTCATCATCGCTTCCTCATATGTCTCGGGGTTATCGGTGTTGTCCACCAACATGACATTCATAACGGAATCATACCAATCTGGAGTGGTACGAGTTCTCGTTGACTTCCGAGGCTCTGTAGTAACTTCAACCGAAGTTTCATGATCACCATCATTAGCTTCCTCTCTTATTGGTGCAGGCACCACAGGAACTTCTTCCGGTGCTGCGCTACTCGCAAATTCGAGAGAAGGTTCGACAACCTCGTCGAGTTCTACTTTCCTTCCAGTCACTTCTTTCGAGAGAAATTCCTTCTCTAGAAAGGATCCATTCTTAGCAACGAAGATTTTGCCTTCGGATCTATGATAGAAGGTATACCCAACAGTTTCCTTCGGGTATCCTATGAAGACGCATTTTTCCGCTTTGGGTTCAAGCTTGTCCGGCTGTAACTTCTTTACATAGGCTTCGCATCCCCAAACTTTAAGGAACGACAATTTAGGTTTCTTCCCAAACCATAATTCATACGGTGTCGTTTCAACGGATTTAGACGGTGCCCTATTTAAAGTGAATGCGGCTGTTTCTAATGCATAACCCCAAAATGATAGTGGCAAATCTGTAAGTGACATCATAGAACGAACCATATCTAAGAGAGTTCGATTACGACGTTCAGACACACCATTACGCTGTGGTGTTCCCGGCGGTGTCAACTGCGAAAGTATTCCACATTTCTTCAAATGCTCGCCAAACTCGTAACTTAGATATTCACCTCCACGATCAGAACGTAGAAATTTAATCTTCTTGTTACGTTGATTCTCTACCTCACTTTGAAACTCCTTAAACTTCTCGAAAGTTTCGGACTTATGTTTCATGAAATAGATATACCCATATCTACTCAAGTCATCCGTGAAGGTAAGAACATAACGATAACCACTGCGCGATGCTACACTCATTGGACCACACACATCGGTATGTATGATTTCCAATAAGTCTGTAGCTCGCTCCATCATACCAGAAAATGGAGTCTTAGTCATTTTACCCATCAGACATGCTTCGCATCTTTCAAGTGATTCAAAATCAAGTGATTCAAGAAGTCCATCGGAATGGAGTTTCTTCATACGCTTCACTCCAATGTGACCAAGACGACAGTGCCACATATAGGTCGAGTTATCGCTTGATTTCAATCGTTTAGCTTCAATGTTATTAATATGTGTATATCCACTATCGAGATTCAATATGAATAGACCATCTATCAAAGGTGCATGTGCATAAAACATATTACTCATATAAATCGAACAACCATTATTCTCGGATTTAAACAAGTAACCGTCTCGCAATAAACAAGATCCCGATATAATGTTCATGCTCAACGCAGGCACCAAATAACAATTATTTAAGTATAAAACTAATCCCGATGGTAGATGAAGAGGTAGTGTGCCGACCGCGATCACATCAACCTTTGATCCGTTTCCCACGCGCATCGTCACCTCGTTCTTCACTAGCTTCTGTTTATTCTGCAGCTCCTGTTTCGAGTTACAAATATGAGCAACCGAACCAGTATCAAATACCCAGGCACTACTACGAGTACTAGTGAGATACACATCAATAACATGTATATCAGATATACCTTTCTTCTTGATGTTGCCGTTCTTCAAATCCGCCAAGTACCTTGGGCAATTCCGCTTCCAGTGACCTTCTCCCTTGCAGTAAAAGCACTCAGTATCAGGCTTGGGTCCAGCCTTGGTCCTCTTCGTCGGCGTGGTAACTTTCTTACCACCCTTCTTGAAGTGTCCCTTCTGCTTAGACTTGCCTTTCTTGAATTTGGTGGTCTTATTGACCATCAACACTTGGTGCTCTTTCTTGATCTCCACTTCTGCAGATTTTAACATAGCAAATAGTTCTGGCAACTCTTTATTCATGTTCTGCATGTTGTAGTTCATCACAAAGTTCTTGTAACTTGGTGGTAGTGATTGGAGGATGCGGTAAACTCCCAAAGTATTAGGAATCACTATACCCAAACTTTGGAGTTTATTTGCGTGCCCAGACATTTTAAGCACATGCTCACTGACGGAGCTACCCTCTTCCATCTTGCAGTTAAAGAACTTTTCAGAAGCTTCATAACTTTCAATTGCCGCATGAGTCTCAAAGATTAATTTGAGATCCTCGACAATATCATATGGATCTGACTCTTCAAACCTTTTCTGAAGCTCCGATTCTAAACCATACAAGATAGCACACTGAACTATGGAGTACTGATTCTTCCGAGCGAGGTAAACATTCTTTACTTCATCGGTAGCATCAGCTGCAGGTGGGTCACCTAGCGGTGCATCCAGCACATAGGTCAAATTACCAGCTGTGAGGACAATCCTCAAATTGCGGAACCAATCCGCGAAGTTGCTTCCATTGTTTTTCAACTTTTCTTTCTCTAGGAACGCATTAAAATTGATGGTAGGGGCTGCCATTGATCTACAACATATTTGCAATAGTTTAGACTAAGTTTATGACAAATTGAGTTCAAATTAATTAATGAAATTAAACTAGGTGAACTCCCACTCAAAACAACATCCCTCACATTGTTTTAGTGATCACACGAACCAAATCCACTACATCAACACCGATCATCACGAGAGCTGATATAGTTTTAATGGCGAACAATCATCATGTTCATCATATCTACTATATGATTCATGCTTTGCCTTTCGGCGATCCGTGTTCCTGAGGCCATGTCTGTACATGCTAGGCTCGTCAAGATCAAACCTTAGCTTCCGCATAAGCAAATCTGGCTTGCTTACGTTGTAGTCACCCGCGGAATCAAAGACACCCGATCATCACGTGGTGCTTCGAAGCAGCAAGCTTTGGCAACGGTGCATACTAAGGGTGAACACTTTTAGAACTTGAAATTTATGTGCATGAGGGATCATCTTATAATGCTACCGTCGTCTACTAAGCAATACAAGATGCATAAAGGATTAACATCACATGCAATTCATAATATGTGATATGATATGGCCTTTCTTCTTTGTGCTTCCGATCTCCATCTTCAAGCACGAACATGATCTCCATCATCACCGGCATAGCATCAAGGTCAATGACGCTTCTTCATGGTTGTCGTCCGCCAACTTCAACTATTACAACTATTTTGAATAGACACGCAGGCCTTAACAGAAATTAAAGACAACCATATGGCTCCTGCCGGTTGCCAACTTACAATAAAGAACATTGCATACATCAAATATAATCACAATCATGGCCATATCACATCACTGCACACCCCTGCAAAACAAAGTTAGACGCTTCTACTTTCTTTGCATATTTTACGTGGTTTGGGGCTTTCCATAAGTGTCGTTCTAACCTACGAACAAGAACCACAACATTGATACTAGCATTGTTGATTACCCGTTGTAAACTGGATCTTTACTATGCTAGGAGAAACAGGCACCCGCAAAGCCACTTATGCAATACAAGTTGCATGTTAAGCGTGGAGCAAGTCTCATGAACGATGTCATGTAAGGTTAGCCCGGGCCGCTTCATCCCAACATACCGCAAGATGCAAAGTACACAAAAAGCAATCTACAATAAAAGCATCAACGCCCACAATGACCATTGTGTTCTACTCGTGCAACAGATCTACATATAGACACGGCTCTGATACCACTGTAGGGGGTTCGTAGCATGGAAAACAAAAATTTTCTATCGCATACAAACAAACAAGCCAAGATCTATCTACTAGATTGTAGCAACGAGTCGATGGAATAACTCACCCTCGAAGATTCCAAAGTGTTTAACGAGAGCAGATTCTCGTGGGTGATGTAGTCGTACTCTTTCCGATCTCAAGATCGCGTAGACGATCCTTCCGGCGCCGCGTTCCCGCAGCGCTCCCGCAGTCGGTCACACGTTCGGTACTCGACGAAGACCTTCCTCTCCCTTGTTCCAGCAGGCAGCGGAGGTTGTAGCACTCTCCTCGCGATTCCGGCAGCACAACGGCGTGGTACCGGAGGTAGAGGGGAGATCCCGCAGGGCTTCGCCTTAAGCCGGTGCGAGTATGGTGGAGCTTATGAGAGAGGCTATTAGTGGTCTAGTAATTAGACACACCAATTAGAGGGCTCTAAACCAATTAGAAGGCTCTAAACCGAAACAGCTCTAAACCGGGGTCTAGGTCTAGTTTCTAGTTTAGAGGATAGGAACTTGTGTGTGCTAGGAGGGGAGCCCTGCCCCTCCTTATATAGGTGGGAGGGCTGGCTGCGCCATGGGGAGGAGAGTCCCTCCCCAAGTCGGCTTGGTGGGGCGCCGGCCAAGGGAGGAGTCCTCCCCCAATTCGGCCTCCACCAATCCTCCTCTTTTCCCACTTCCCAAAATTGGCAGTTTGACTTTCAAATTAGCCGTTTGACTTTTCCAATTTAGGAATTAAATAAACCCTTTATTTTGGACAGCGAGAACACCTAGTACATGATGCAATCATTCCATCTTGCAATGACACATTCATGTACCCCTTCCCCCCCGGAGTGCCGGACATTCCGGGACCTTCTAGAATGTTCCCGATGAAAACACCGGAACCATTCCCCAACTCCGAAATGGGACTTTCCTTATATGAATCTTATTCTCCGGACCATTCCGGATCACCTCGTGATATCCCGGATCCCATCCGAGACTCCGAACAACATTCGGTCTCTTTCTCATAATACCATAACTACTCAAACAACGTCGAATCCTTAAGTGTGTCTCCCTACGGTTCGTGAATTATGCGGACATGATCGAGACACTTCTCCGAACAATAACCAATAGAGGAATCTGGAAATTCATATGGCTCCCACATATTTCTACGATTACTTTGCGATCGAATGAACCACTTACATACGATACCAATTTCCCTTTGTCTCACGATATGTTACTTATCCGAGGTCATGATCGTCGGTATCTCTGCATACCTAGTTCAACCTCGTTACTGATAAGTACTCTTTTCTCGTTCCCGTGATATGTGATCCCTTGTGACCAAGTCACATGCTTGCAAGCTAATTGGATGACATTTCACCGAGAGGGCCCAGAGAATATCTATCCGTCATGTGGATGGACAAATCCCACTCTTGATCCATGTGTTTCAACCAATACTTTCCGAACACCCAATGCCACTTTTATAGCCACCCTGTTACGGTGTGGTGTTTGATGACATCAAAGCATCCATCCAGTAAAGGCAATATGCATGATCTCATGGTCGAAGGAATTAGGTTACTATGTATCAGAAAGCATATAGCAATTGAACTATTGAAATGACTTGATCTTTATGCTACGCTTGTCTATAGGAGTATGTCCACCATATCATTCTCCTAACGATATGATCTTGTTGTTGATAACATCTCAATGTTCATGACAAAGAAACCACATCATCAATCAACCAACAAGCTAGTGAAGTATAGAGGCCATACTAGGGACTTCAAATTAAGTTTACAAATCACACAAGTATTAATGGTTTCCTTGTTAATACTATTATAGCATGAATGTAAACATTTATCATAAACACAAAGATATATAATAATAACTACATTTATTATTACCTCTAGGGCATATCTCCAACATGTATCTGCTCTGTTATTCTAGGTCGGCGCAGCTGCAGGCTATGCGGGTGCTCCGGGTGGTGGAGGTGGAGCTCCATGTGCGACGGCTCCTAAGGCGGGGGCGAATCCTGGATTCACCGCCTGTCGGCGCATCTGGGCGTAGCCCTCATGGAGTTTCTGGAACTCCCTGCAGTCCTTGAGCATGTGGCCGGCCTTCCTTTTGCCATCCTGCTTGTCGATGTAGAAGTGGATGGTGCAGGGGCCGATAGTTTGTCGAGTGTGGATGGCTCGTCGTCGCAGTTGTGGCGCTGCCATGTTTGTGTTGGCCTTCCATCATCGCGGTAGTTGCCGCTGGGATACCCGATGTTGCAGTTCCCGTCCTCGCGGCGATCGGCGTAGCCAGCCGTGACCATATCGACCTCTTCGCGCTTGTCGTAGACGCGCGTTCTTCTTTTACCTCGGTGACCCGCGACCGAAGTCGTCTTTGTCATCCGGCATCCTCGCCATCGGCCCAACAATTGGCAATGTCCATCAAGTGATCGATGGTTTTGGGCTTGACGCGCCCGAGCTCATCTCTGAATTTGTGGCGCCTTACGCCACCGTTGAAGGCGTCGATTTCCCTTTCCTCCGAGATGTTCTTAGCGGAATTCTTGATGACGGACCAATGCTGTATGTACGAGCGGATGGACTCACAATAGGCGCGTAGCTCCTTGATTAAAGCCGGCCTTTTGCTGGTTCCTTTGAAGTTACAGATGAAGCTGTACGCCAGCCCTTCCTAGCCGCGGATGGATCCGGAGGGGAGGCTGTTGAGCCAGGCTCTGGCCGCACCCGTCAGCTGCAGCTGAAGGCATTGCATGGCTGTGTTTTTACTCCCGCCATGGAGTTTGACTGACGACAGATGTTCGTCTAGCTAGATCTTTGGCTCCTGCATGCCGTCGAACTTCGGGTTTTCCGAAGGAATCTTGAAGCCCTTAGGCATCCGCGATTGTCGTACAACCCTGCTGAAGCATCTGGCGCCGCATAGTTCTGTGTCTTCCTATTTGGATGGAGCATGCACGTTTTGCACGTGACTTGTCAATCTTGCACTACGTGAGATCTCTACAGGCGTCGTAGTTGTGGCTCCCGTGCCGTGGGCTGCGGCGATGCCGCGGCAGGTCATGCTCTTCCTCGTTGGATGAGAGTGTGCGGCTCCTGGTGAACCTTATCGTCACCTTTTTCTTTGGCTCCGGATTCACTTCGTCGTGGAGCGCGGCTCTGACAAGTCTGAGACCTGCAATCGCAGATTTGTGGATTGCGTACCGTGGATCCCCCGCTGGTGGCGGGTTTGCTGCCAAGTAGGTGGTGGCCGCCATGACTGCAGCCTGCGTCGTTTTGGGCATGATGTTGCCCTGCAAGTCCATTGACATGAATGACGAGTCGAGTGCCTTGGTGGCCTTGCGTTATGCAGCGGGATCCATGCGCTCCATGCGGGAGAGATACTTGCGACTGTCGTAGCCTTTCTAGGAGGAGCCACCAGCGGAGGAGAGCGCAGCTCGCCGCATGCTTGACTCGTCAGCCGCACTCCTGCGCTGCTCAAGCTCGTATTGCTGCTTGATTTGTTGATTGTTCTACTCGATGAAGAGCCAGTGGTAGCTCATCAACATGTCGCGGGGGGCATCGATCGGCAGAGGATTGGTACCTCGTATAGCTGATACGTCCAAAACGTATCTACTTTCTCGAACACTCTGCTATTGTTTCTTCTCTAAACTTGTGTGATTTGGATACAACTAACACGGACTGACGCTGTTTTTAGCAGAATTACCTTGGTGTCTTGTTTTTGTGCAGAAAATCAACTATCAGGAAAAATCCCGGAAAATATGCCAAAAACTATTACTCACCAGAAGATCCACGGAGCCAGAAGGGGAGACAGAGAGGAGGCCTGGGGGGCCCTAGACCCACCCCAGGTGCGGGCCCAGCTGACCCCGTGCCTGGAGGGGGTGCGGCCACCCCAGGCAGCTCCTCGGCCTCCCTTTGCGCCTATAAGTGGCCTTTCGACCTAAAAACCGAGTGGGGTTCGATAGTTTTCTAGAAAGAGTTCCGCTCCGCCGCCGCCACCAGAAACCAAGATTCGGATCCAGAAACTCCATTCTGGCACCCTGTCAGGACGGGGAATTTAGAGAGGATCATCGCCATCGTCATCACCAACGCATCTCCATCAACCACCGATGTTTCCGTCATCTATGAGTGAGTAATCCCCTGTTGTAGGCTTGGGGATGGTAGGGATTGGATGAGTTCTATCATGTAATCGAATAAGATATGTTAGGGCATAGTGCCTAGTATCTCTATTAGTGCTATTTGACTTTGTTACAACTTGTTATGCTTAATGCTTGTCACTAGGGCCCGAGTGCCATGATCTTAGATCTGAACTTATTATTGAGTCATTATGATAGTATTGTTTGTGATCTTATCTGCAAGTTGTGTACACATATCATTGTCCGGATCCAAAGGCCCCAAAGTGACAATAATTGGGACAACCGGAGGGGATGACTGTGGTGTGAGGATCACATGTGTTCACGGAGTGTTAATGCTTTTCTCCGGTGCTCTATTAAAAGGAGCACCTTAATTGCCAGTAGTTCCCTAGAGGTCCCGCTGGCACGGGCTGGCTGGATAGAAGATGTTGTGCAAGTTTCATTGCGAGCACGTATGACTATATTTGGAGCACATGCCTAGATTTGTTTAGTACTTGGATGCTTGTTATTATTTATCTGCAATGCCATAGATCTAGATGTTACATGTTTAGACTCATCCATGCAATGCCCGTCTATCCATCCCTATGCCTACCGCACTCGAATCCTACTGTTACCGTTACTGTTAGTATTGCTCATGTTTTGCTGTTGCCTTGCTGTTGCTACTACAAACTGTTGCTACTGATAAACTTCTGTGAGCAAGAACTATTTCCAGGTGCAGCTGAACTGACAACTCAGTTGTTAAGGCTTGCAAGTATTCTTTGGCTCCCCTTGTGTCGAATCAATAAATTGGGTAATACTACCCGCGAAGACTGTTGCGATCCCCTACACTTGTGGGTCATCAAGACTATTTTCTGGCGCCGTTGCCGGGGAGCATAGCTTTATTTGTAAGTTCACTTGGATCTATTATTGTTCACTGCTACTCCTTTCATCATGGGTAAATATCGTGATGGAAAGTTCCCTATTTTACCATCCATTACAACAAGAGGCATAGTCCTAAACACCTCTGCTGCTCTTGATTCATCGTCTGTTATAAGTAAGCTTGTCACACCACCACCACATACTTATGATACACACACTACTACTAGTGCTGAGTCTGAAACTGCTTTTGATGCTCATGATGTTACTTCTACTATGCTTGATGCGAGTGATTCATTAGGTCCTTTTCTAGATGCTAATATGGCTAGTCTAGGAAATACTGAAACTCCTAGAGAAGACACTATTACACCTGTTAGCTCACCTGAGGCTAGTGAGAGTTATGGTATTAATGATGGTTACATTGAGTTCACTAATGAATTTGTTGAAGAGTGCCGAAACACACATGGTACTAGTGCTATGAAGAGTCTCCTTGCTAGACGTACTATTATCTAAGTTTGCCACTTCTCCCATAGATATTCAAGATGAAGATTATGATTTCTCTCTTGATTTGTCTTATTTAGATATTGTTGAGAAAGAACATTTTTGTGGGACTAAAAATGAGAGTGTTGTGGCTCATATGAATGAGCTTTCTACTATGAGTGCTTTGTTCTCTGATGATTTTAAGATGAGCAAGTACTTTGTTACTAAGATCTTCCCTTTTTCACTAAAAGGAGAAGCTAGGGCTTGGTTTAATAGATTACCTCCTGGTTCCATTGATAGCCCTGATTGCTTGATTGCTTCTTTCTTCCAAAAATATTTCCCTCCCAGTGCTAGACATCCTACTTTGTAGAGACTTTTTGATTTTAAACAGGGAGAATAAGAGAAATTGCATGAGTCATGGAAAAGATTCTGTGCCTTGATTCATGCACATTCTGGATGTCCATTACCTAAGAATGAGCTTCTTGATATTTATTATAATGGACTAACTGAGGATTCTAGGACCTACCTAGATAGCTTTGCTCATTGTGTTTTCATGAAAAGGACTCCTACAGATGCTAAAGAATTAATGACCAAGATAAGCAAGAATTATGATGATTGGACTTCAACTGAGCTGAATACACCTGAGACTATTACTCCTGAACCAGTTGTTCCTGAACCAGTTCCAACACCAACAACAAAGAAGAGGGGAGTTATTGCATTAAATGATGAAGTGATGAAGGTAGCTAAGAAATTTCTAAAGGAGAGAGGTATTAGAGCTGAAGATGTGAGGAATCTACCTCCTATAGAAGAATTATGTAAGCCAATTCCCCACTCATATACTATTGAGGTACACTCTCTCCAACACTTCGATGAAGGTGATATTACTTATGGTAAGCCTCCTGATCAATGGTTAGAGGAACTTGACACTTTTATTGTTAAACAAGGTAATTTTAATAAACAAGTTCAGAATCATTTATTGGAAAACTCTAGAGCTATCCATGAGTTGAAAGATATTGTGGAAAGAACTTCTAATGATATTAAAATGCTTTGTAAACACTTTCAAATGGTTCAAACCTAACTTGATCAACTTGCTAAGGTACAAAAGGATATGCTAGTTAATGCCTCAGGAAATAAACATGCTTATGTAATTAGAACTAGGAGTGGTGCAGCTACTCAAGATCCTTTATATCCTGAAGGACACCATTAAAGAATAGAGCAGGATTCCCAACAAGGTGAAGATAGTGGTAGTCCTCGTAAGAGAAAGAAACATAAAGTAGTTGAGCAACCACTTGAACCTGCTGTAGATCCTAATAGTATATCTGTCTCTGATGCTGAAACTGAGAGTGGTAATAATAATGAGCCTCCTGATTAGGAGGAAGGTGAGGAAGAACCTGAGAAGCACACTAGGAACACTAGGTACACAAAGGAAGATTTTATTGCTAATAAACATGGTAAAGAGAGAAAACCTTGGGTGCAGAACCCTATGCCTTTTCCAGGTAAGAAACACAAGTCAAAGGAGGAAGAACACTACAACAAGTTTTGTGAGTGGATGAAGCCTTTATTTTTTCAAATTCCTTTGACTGATGCTATTAAGTTGCCTCCTTATTCAAAGTATATGAAGGATATTGTCTCTAATAAAAGGAAGATTCCTAATGAGGAGATTTCTACTTTGCTTGCTAATTATTCCTTCAATGGCAAGGTTCCAAAGAAACTTGGTGATCCAGGTATACCAACTATTCCCTGCTCTATTAAGAATAATTATGTTAGAACTGCTTTATGTGATTTGGGAGCTGGAGTTAGTGTTATGCCTTTTTCTCTCTATAAGAGACTCTAGCTAGAAAAGTTGATACCAACTGATATATCTTTGTAAATGGCTGATAAGTCAACTACTATTCCTGTTGGTATATGTGAGGATGTTCCTGTTCAAGTTGCTCATAATTGCATGGTTTTAACTGATTTTGTTGTGCTTGAAATGCCTGAAGATGATAATATGTCTATTATTCTTGGGAGACCTTTTCTTAATACTGCAGGTGCTGTCATCAATTGCAATCAAGGAAAAGTAACATTCAATATTAATGACAAAGAGCACACTGTCTATTTCCCCAAGAAGGTTGTTAAGAGCTATTGCCTGAATTCCATTGAAAACATTGAGAGCATCAAAATTGGAGAATTATATTGTCCCATTCCACAAGAAAATTTTGAAACTATTATGATTGGGACCACTGCTATCAAGTATGAGGTAACATAATCACCTTATGGAATGCAAAGTTTTGATTTATATAAGATTGTTTTGGTAACAAGACTTGATCAACCTTGATAACAAAAGGATTTTAATGAACAAAATAATGTTTTCATAGTGGTTATACTTGCTCACTTTTATTTTTCTCCTTTCCAATCTTTGCTCTTCGTCGTGCCTAACTTAAAGGCGTTAAAGAAAAGTACTTATTGGGAGATAACCCAAGAGTTTCCTTGAGTTTTGGAAGTTATTACTTCAGTAATGACCTCTCCTTATCCTTTTTGTTTGCTTTTTGTGCCAAGAATGACCTCTAATGAGAGGGAAGTAAGATTTGGGGAGTTGTTGTCCCGAAACAGATTTCTGTCCTCCATCATAAAAATTTGTGAGGAGTCTCTGTAAGTCGGATTGAGATAAAAATTTACGAATAAATCCCCCAGTATGTTAGATAACTTTCGTTAGTTCAACACTTTTTGATTTGAGCAACAAAGGTTTTTGGAAAAATTGGTTTCTACTTGCTGGTCTGTTTTGACAGATTTCTGCCATTATTTGCATTTGCTTCTTATTGATTCCTTTTCGGGTTCTTTTTGGGAAATTGAGCTTTTTGAAGGAGTTGATACAGTAGCTTGTATTTTTAATGAAAATTCTTGTTGTTCCAAAGCTTTGCCAGAGGTCTAATATCTTTTGAATAAACTAATGTTGCTAATGAAGATTGTGTGAAGTTTTGTATGAAAGAAAAAATTCAGGTGTAGAGAGAGGATTATGTAATGAGATGAAGAATGGACAAAAGCTCAAGCTTGGGGGGAGCCACTCTGTGTCACCCCAAGAATTACTCAAGAGGTACAAGCGTCAAAGCTTGGGGGTGCCCAAGGCATCCCCTTCTTCATCAATAAAAATCTCAGGTCTTTTTAGACACTTCGTTTTTATTGTTTCATGCATAGTTGTGTTGTTCTTGGAGCGTCTTAGTTTTTTTTTGGTTTTCTTTTGCTTCGTTTGGTTTTGAGTTGGTTGCCTTCTAAAAAAATCGAAAACACCAAAAATATTTGTTTTTCTTCTTTGGTTTTGTGAGTTCTTTGCAGGGTTCAGCCGTCCTTAGTGGATTTTGGTTTCATGTTAATTATTCAAGCCACACAAGTGAAGGTCAATAATGAAGATTAATACAACTCAAGGTGTGGTAAGAGGCTGGTAATGAACTCTATTTGTTTCATTTTTGTACATATACTCATCATTGTGAGCATGCTTAGCCTGTTTGTGTAAGGTGTATGTCATTATGGATGCTTAGTAGTTCTTGCTTGTCTATGATTAGCTCCAGCTTGCTAATAGTTTGTAGAATGTCATATGAATGTTTGCTTGCATTGTTTTATTCATATTTTGGTATGACATTGTGGTATCCTCCTCTAACTGTTCATGTGAATCGACTTGGCACATGTTCACGCATGCATATGACTAATCAATAGTCAGTAAGCCTCGATGATTTATTTTGCCTTAGAGTTCTTGTATCACCTTCATGCCATAATTAGTCCTGTTTTGCTGCAAGCATGATGATGATAGTTATTCCTCTCTCGTTTTTCGCTCCCTCTCTATTGCTAGCCTTCACTTGCACTGAGTATGTGCTCCAGCTGTGCTTCCAACTCCCCAAAACGAATATTGCCACCTGTGTCCACCATACCTACCTATTAGCATCATTTGCTACTGATACGTTGGAAACGTATCTATAATTTTTTATGCTCCATGCTTGTTTAGTATCTACTTTGCTTTACTTGTCCACATTTGAGGTGCTTTTTACATGTTTTCTGGTAATAACCTATTAACAAGCTGCAACAGTGCCAGATGCCTGTTTTCTGCTATTTTGGGTTTCAGAAAAGTTAGTAAAGAAATATTCTCGGAATTGGACAGGACAAATGCCAAAGTCAATTACTTTCTGTGGGGAACAAGAAGCCTAGAGGAGAGCCGGAGGGGCCAGCCAGGGGGGCAGACCCACCCCAGGCGCGAGGACAGGTGGGCCCGCGCCTGGCTAGGGTTTGGTGGCCCTGGCCATCTCCCGGTCTCGCCCCTTCACCTATAAGAAGCCCCCGATGGAGAAACCCTGAGTACCCGATCAGAAATCCACGAAACTGTCTATAGCCGCCGCCACCATCGTCCCTAGATCGGGGGGATGTGAAGTTCTTCCCGGCACCCTGTCGGAGGGGAGATCATCCCGGAGGCCTTCTCTCCGGTATGATGCGTGAGTAGTTCCACCTTGGACTATGGGTCCATGTAGTAGCTAGATGGTTGTATCTCCTCCTTTGTGCTTTCATGTATAGATCTTGTGAGCTCCGTTCATGATCAATATCTAATCTATTTGTAATCATGCATGTTGTGTTTGCAGGGATCCGATGGATATTGAGATTATTATGTTGGTTTGATTAATGGTTTTGTCTTTATGATTCTATCATGTCTGTGTTGTTTGTGATCTTGCATGCTCTCTGTTGCTAGTGGTTATCTTGGCCAAGTAGTTGCTAGTGACTCCAAGAGGGGGTATTTATCCTCGATAGTAGGTTCATGCCTCTAGTTTCCAAGGGAAGTGACAAAAATCTCTTCGGTTGTAGATGTGCTGTTGCTACTAGGGAGAAAACAACGGTCTCTTGTTCATGGAACATGTGGACTGTTTACCTTACACACTTTGCTTAAAGCAGTTGTCTGTTGCTTGCAACTTAATACTGGAGGGGGTTCGGATGATAACCTAAAGGTGGACTTCTAGTCATAGATGCAGTTGGATGGCGGTCTATGTATATTGTTGTATTGCCCAATCAACCTCATAGGATCTTTCTAGCTAGTAGTTGCATTGTTATGCCTTGTTCAGTTCCTGTCAATTGCCCCACTGTAATTTGTTTACCCTTCATGCCATGTTGTTTATCTAAGGAGAGCACCTCTAGTGAACTATGGACCCTGGTCCAATCTTTACCATTGATACATCTTCCACTGTTACATGTTTACTTGCTGCAAACCACCATTACCTTTCACACCATACGTTTAATCCTTTGTTACAGCAAACCAGTGAGTTTGACAACCTCACTGATTCGTTGGGGCAAAGTCTTGAGTCTGTGTTGTGCAGGTCTCTGCGTTGCTAGTAACACCTGTGACGTTTCCTTCCTCCTACTGGTTCGATAACCTTGGTTTCTTACTGAAGGAAACTTGCTACTGTGCTGCTTCATACCTTGCTCTTGGGGTTTCCAACCAAGCGTCCCACGACAAGTACTGGGCACCATCAAGCTATTTTCTGGCGCCGTTGCCGGGGGGCTAAGGACGTCTTCACTAGGGGAGTCCTTCACTTCCTTTCTCTTTACTTTGTTTTTAGTTTGCTTTGTTTCTTTTGCTTGGTTTTGTTTGCCTCTTTCGAAAACACCCAAAAAAATAGTCTAGTTTGGTTTGCTTGCCTTATTAAAAAACATAAAAAAAATTAGTTCCTGTTCTAGCTGTTGCTGCTGTTTTTAGCTTGCCGACCGTTTGCCAAAATGAACTCTGCTGAGAACACCAAGTTGTGTGACTTCAATAGAACCAACAACAATGATTTCCTTAGCACTCCTATTGCTCCACCTGCTCCTGATGCTACCTTTTATGAAATTAAGCCTGCTTTGTTGAATCTTGTGATGAGAGAGCAATTTTCTGGTGCTGGTTCTGATGATCCTGCTGCCCATCTTAATAGCTTTGTTGAACTTTGTGAGAAGCAAAAGTATAAGGATGTAGACGGAGATATTACTAAGCTCAGGCTTTTTCCTTTCTCCTTGAGGGGAAAAGCTAAAGAATGGTTGCTATCTTTGCCTAAAAATAGTATTGATTCTTGGACTAAGTGCAAAGATGCTTTTATTGGAAAGTACTATCCTCCTGCTAAGATTATTGCTATGAGAAGTGACATTATGAAATTAAAACAGCTTGATAGTGAACATGTTGCTCCTGCTTGGGAAAGAATGAAATCTTTGGTTAAAAATGCCCTATTCATGGACTCACTGCTTGGATGATTATCCAAACTTTTTATGCAGGTTTGAACTTCTCCTCAAGAAATCTGTTAGATTCAGTTGCTGGAGGTACCTTTATGGGCCTCACTTTGGGTGCTGCAACAAGGCTCCTTGATAATATGATGGTTAACTACTCTGAATGGCATGTTGAGAGAGCTCCACATGGTAAGAAGGTAAATTCTGTTGAGGAAACTTCCTCTTTGAGTGCAAAGATTGATGTTATTATGGCTATGCTTGTTAATGGGAAAGCTCCTCTAGATCCTAATAGTGTTTCCTTAGCTTCTTTGGTTGCTCAAGAAGAGCAAGTTGATGTGAACTTCATTACAAACAACAATTTCAACAACAATGCCTATAGGAATAATTTTGGTAGCAACAACAATTATAGGCCTTATCCTCCTAATAATGGAAACTCCTATGGAAGCTCTTAAAGTAATGTTAGAAGTGCCCCCTCTGAACTTGAAGTCATGCTCAAGGACTTTATTAGTAAACAAACCACTTTCAATAAGACTATAGAGGAAAAGCTTTTAACTGTTGAGAAAAATATATCCTCTTTGTCTAAAGCTCAAACTTCCTTGGTTAATAAAATTGCTGCTAAACCTAAAACTATGGAAGATACCTTTGCTACTGCTCATGCCATACAAGTTACTATTGATGAAAATGTTAGGCTGTTAGCTCAACTTCATGCTAAGTGGGAAAGCGAAGCTGAAATTGATAGAAACAATAGTGTGTGCACTATCACCACTAAACCACAAGTATCCCCCATTCCTCCTCCTACTATGCCTACCACTAGTGATGCTAAGTTTGACTTTGATATTGATGGTTGCAATATTTCTAAAGTGATTATGTTCTTGCAAAAGCTTGCTAGAAGTCCTGATGCTAGTGATATGCATGTTGCCTTTACCAAACATATTACAGATGCTCTTGTTAAGATTAAGGAAGAGAAGCTAAAACACAAAGCTTCTATTCCTAGGAAAGTAGAAGATAGTTGGGAACCCATTATTAATATGCAAGTGAATGACTTTGATCTCAAAGCTTCATGTGATCTTGGTTCTAGTGTCTCTATTATGCCTAGGAAGATTTATGGAATGCTTGATTTGCCACCATTAGAAGATTATTATTTGGATGTCCCACTTAATGATAATGCCAAGAAGAAACTCATGGGGAGTATTAATGATGTTCTCATCATGGTTAATAATGCTTATGTCCCTGTGGATTTCTATGTTTTGGATGTTGAATACAATGCTTCTTGTCCTATTACTTTGGGAAGACCTTTTCTTAGAACAGTTGGTGCCATCATTGATATTAAAGAAGGCACCATTAAATATCATTTTCCATTCAAGAAAAGTATTGAACACTTCCCAATGAGAAGAGAGAAGTTGCTTTTTCCTCCTCCTTTGAAAGCAAGGTTTGATGTTAATGCTTCTTCATTTGAAAATACTTGATTCTTCTTGCTTCTTGTGCCTAACTTAAAGGCGTTAAACAAAAGTACTTGTTGGGAGATAACCCAAGAGTTTACTTGAGTCTTGGAAGTTATTACTTCTGTAATTACCTATCCTTATCCTTTTTGTTTGCTTTTTGTGCCAACAATGACCTCTAATGAGAGCGAAATAAGATTTGGGGAGTTGCTGTCCCGAAACAGATATCTGTGCTCCACCAAAATATTTCGTGAGGAGGCTCTATAACTAAGATTGAGCTCAAAATTTACGAATAAATCCCCCAGTATGTTAAATAAATTTATTTAGTTCAACACTTTTTGATTTGAGAAACCGAAGATGTTCGAAAAAATCGGTTTCTACCTGCTGGTCATTTTTGATAGATTTCTGCCATTATTTGCATTTGCTTCTTATTGATTGATTTTTGAGTTCTCTTCAGGTAAATTGAGATTTTTGAAGGAGTTACTACAGTAGCTTGTGTTTTTAGTGAAAAGCCTTACTGTTCCAAAGCTTTTCCAGAGGTCTAATATCTTTTGAATAAGCTAATGTTGCTAATGAAGATTATGTGAAGTTTTGTATGAAGGAAAATTTTCAGGTGTAGAGAGAGAATGGTGCAATGAGATGAAGAATGGACAAAAGCTCAAGATTGGGGATTCCACCATGGTTTGACCCCAAGAAGTATCCAAGAGGTACAAGTGTCAAAGCTTGGGTATGTCTAAGGCATCCCCTTATTCATCAATAAAAAGCTCAGGTCTGTCTAGACACTTCGTTTTTATTGTTTCATGCATAGTTGTGTTTTTTTGGAGCGTCTTAGTTTTCGTTTGCTTTGCTTAGGTTGTTTAGTTTGCTTTAATAAAGTAGTTTGGACCCCGTTCTAGATGTGTTATTTTGCAAATAAGTTTGTTTGGTGTTTGGAAAGGAGTAGTAAGTTCTTACTTGAAGTGCAAGAGGAGCTTGAATTAACTGTGACTTAGACTTTAGCATGACATGCTAGGTGTTGTTTTGGCATTATGCTTAGTGATTATTGCTGTAGCATGTATTGTTCCAAACAATTGGGATTGCTTAGTGTGCCTTGAAGAAATTATGCGTTGTTTTAGCGTGCAAAAGCATAGTATTGTGGTATTATCCTTTGATGCTTTGCTTGGGTTGACTTGGAACATGCTCACACCATGTTATGACTATGACAAGTCACCATTAGCCTCTATGATCATTAGTCCTTGACTTGTAGTACCACTCTTTGCTTTGATTAGTTTGCTTTGTTGCACTGCATGATTTTGGCCAGTATTGCTCTCTTAGTTGGTTGCTCCCACTCTTTTGCTAGCCTCCACTTGTAT
The DNA here is from genome assembly GCA_916181665.1 of Avena sativa. Lineage (NCBI taxonomy): Eukaryota > Viridiplantae > Streptophyta > Magnoliopsida > Poales > Poaceae > Avena > Avena sativa. The sequence continues at coordinate 348,147,592 of OV702280.1, read as the reverse complement.
GAGTAAGTTCTACTCATGCCTCCAACTCCCAAGAAACCAAGTTATTCCAAAGTGTCCACTATAAAATCCTATGCATGGTGTGTTACACCATTCCAAGTATATTCTTGTTTTCATCTATCTTCCAATTAAAAACTATTTTGTTATGTGAAAACTTAGTGATTAAAGCCCTCACAAACTTGATGGCACACTTTATTCTTTGCCCCTAATAAACTTGAACCATTGTGACAACTTTGTTGTGTATGCTTGCATTTATAAGTTGGAATTAGCAGAACCATGCTGTCACGAGGAACGTTTTCAACATTGCACTTGTACCTTGTTGTACTCAGTTGATGTCATGTTTTTTTCTATGGATGTCACCGGTGTGAAATAAAGAGGGGACTTGTAAGTCCATGGAGTTTGTATCCTGTGTCAGAGAAATGCCTGGGCCGCTAGCCTAAGCCATGCCTAATCATGGTGGAAACTTGCAGCATCACCATAGTGACATCTATGAAGCATTCTTCTTAAAAAAAGAGACACATTGAGAAAAGAGGAAAGAGAGAAAAAAGCACAATATTCCCATGGTACATAAGAAGAATTGCTGAGATGCTCATTGTCTGCTTGCCTTGTCATTTTTGTTATGGGAAAGCTCCTGTACCATGTGCAAGGGGTACCCCGTTGGCAGTTCTCAATGATATGCAAATACTTACAGTGATAAGAACTTACCTGGACCCAAAGTTGAGTATGCATGAGGTGTGGCCCTCGTATTCAAGGGGCATGAGATTGCCAACTTATACTTCGTCAAGCATATACTCCATCTTTGTCGCTTTAACCTTAACCACTTCAAGATGCTTATGATAGGGGCAATGAGGGCTGAAAGCTAACAAGTACCATAATTTTTGGAAGCTCTTTTTGAAACTTGTAATCCATGCTTCCTTTACAAAAAGGCATTTCTTCCTCAGGCTGGGCGTTCGGGTTTACCCAAAAATTCGGGTCGGGTACTTTGGGTTTTTAAAATTTTGGGTTGCTGAAACTAACACCCAAAGTTTTTCTCAAAAAAATGAAGCCCGAAAATTCGGGTACCGAACATTTCGGGTTCGGGGTTTGCCCGATCCGCCCGAACAGAAAACCTGATGCATTATCGTTCTACTTCGGTAACCAGAAAATGGCAGCGCGCTATGCATCAAGAAAGTATGGGGCGCTGGTAGATACCAAGGCCATGGCGATGGCTCGAGTCTGAGGGGATGGGGCCATGTAGGCTGGAGGCTGCGTGGCGAAGGAGAGGAAGAGCAATAGTGGCGACGGCCGGAGCCCGGAGGCAACGAGGTCGAGCATCCCGCCCCGCCGCTGGGACTATTGGTCTTCCTAGGACTAGAGGCGGTGGAGCATAACTGAGCATGGATGCTTAGGAGAGCCTCCTCCCCGGCTCCTCACTGCTGCAATAGCCGACGATACAGACTATGGAGGACCCAGTCAAGATCCATTGACAGCCGCGTGCCTTTTTTTAGCAAATGGCGGCTGGGTGCCTAAGTCATGGGAGTGTGATAGGTCGGCCGACCATGCCAGGGATTAGGTCTGTACATGGGGAAGTTGGGCTGGCCCGCGCTAACAGGCTAAAAGGAGGCAGGATTTTCACGTGGTCTTCAACTATTTCGGGTTAATCGGGCTGTTCGGGTACCATGAACAGGAACCAATTTTTTCCTAATTTCATTCGGGTTTTTGAAATTGACACCCGATATAATGATCGGGTTTTTCGAATTCGGGCTATTCGGGTTCGGGCTCGGGTAATTCGGGTTCGGGATTCGGGTTTTATGCCCACCGTGATTTCTTCCACCATTATTGAGTCTCCACCTTCTACCTTTAGGCACCATTAAGAGAGCATAGTTGTCATTCTGTGTGCAGTGTTCCAAAGCTTATTAATTGATGCATATTGTGTTATTACTTGCTCTTGTGCTACTTGTTTCTAGTCACCCTTGTGAACTTTGCAGGTGTCCTATGCATTATATTGCTACTCTATGAGGGAGAAGCTGATTACCACTATGCTATGTTTTCTGCATGTGAAACAAACAAACTTTTTCAATGCATGTTATTTATGATCTTTGTTTGTAGCTTGTCATGTTGCATGCATGGTTACTATGTATTATTGTTAGAACTCCATCTTTCATGCACATGTTTAGAGTTCTTTGATCCCAACTTTCAATGCTTGCAAATGGTTGGATCTTTATTGTGAGGGTGCATGTCACCTAAAAAATTATTATTTTTATCACTTACCTACTCGAGGACGAGCATGAGTTAAGCTTGGGAATGCTGATACGTTGGGAACGTATCTATAATTTTTGATGCTCCATGCTTGTTTTGTATATACTTTGCTTTACTTGTCCACACTTTGAGGTGCTTTTTACATGTTTTCTCGTACTAACCTATTAACAAGTTGCAACAGTGCCAGATGCTTGTTTTCTGCTGTTTTTGGTTTTAGAAAAGTTAGTAAAGAAATATTCTCGGAATTGGACGGGACAAACGTTATAGTCAATTACTTTCCGTGGGGAACAAGAAGTCTAGAGGAGAGCCGGAGGGGCCAGCCAGGGGGGCAGACCCACCCCAGGCGCGGGGCAGGTGGGCCCACACCTGGCTAGGGTTTGGTATCCCTGGCCGCCTCCCGGTCTCGCCCCTTCGCCTATAAGAAGCCCCCAATGCAGAAACCCTGAGTACCCGATCAGAAATCCACGAAACCGTCTGTAGCTGCCGCCACCATCGTCCCTAGATCAGGGGGATCTGAAGTTCTTCCCGGCACCCTGCCGAAGGGGAGATCATCCCGGAGGCCTTCTCTCCGGTATGATGCGTGAGTAGTTCCACCTTGAACTATGGGTCCATGTAGTAGCTAGATGGTTGTATCTCCTCCTTTGTGCTTTCATGTATAGATCTTGTGAGCTCCGTTCATGATCAAGATCTAATCTATTTGTAATCATGCATGTTGTGTTTGCGGGGATCCGATGGATATTGAGATTATTATGTTGGTTTGATTAATGGTTTTGTCTTTATGATTATATCATGTCTGTGTTGTTTGTGATCTTGCATGCTCTCCGTTGCTAGTGGTTATCTTGTCCAAGTAGTTGCTAGTGACTCCAAGAGGGGGTATTTATACTCGATAGTGGGTTCATGCCTCTAGTTTCCAAGGGAAGTGACAGAAATCTCTTCGGTTGTAGATGTGCTGTTGCTATTAGGGAGAAAACAACGGTCTCTTGTTCATGGAACATGTGGACTGTTTACCTTACACACTTTGCTTAAAACAGTTGTCTGTTGCTTGCAACTTAATACTGGAGGGGGGTCGGATGATAACCTGAAGGTGGACTTATAGTCATAGATGCAGCTGGATGGTGGTCTATGTATATTGTTGTATTGCCCAATCAACCTCATAGGATCTTTCTAGCTAGTAGTTGCATTGTTATGCCTTGCTTCCTGTCAATTGCCCCTCTGTAATTTTTTTACCCTTCATGCCATGTTGCTTATCTAAGGAGAGCACCTCTAGTGAACTATGGACCCTGGTCCAATCTTTACCATTAATACATCTTCCATTGTTACCTATTTACTTGCTGCAAACCACCATTACCTTCCACACCATACGTGTAATCCTTTGTTACAACATACCGGCGAGCTTGACAACCTCACTGATTCATTGGGGCAAAGTCTTGAGTTTGTGTTATGCAGGTCTCCGTGTTGGTAGCAACACCCGTGTGACGTTTCCTTCCTCCTACTGGTTCGATAACCTTGGTTTCTTACTGAGGGAAACTTGCTGCTGTGCTGCTTCATACCTTGCTCTTGGGGTTTCCAATGAAGCGTCCCATGACAAGTACTGGGCGCCATCAGCTACTTCAGTGCATATTTTATATATGCCATGTTTTCTTCCAAAAAAAATGTTTGTCTGTTTTGAGAAAGTTAGTTAGTAAAGCTCTCACAAACTTGATGACACACTTTATTCCTTGCACTTAATAATCTTGAACCATTGTGACTAGTCCATGAGAGTTATATTCTTGCTTATTATATGCTGGGAGTCAACAGAATCGTGCTGTCACGGGGAACGCTTTCAACACCTTTTGGATATCCTATCCAGTTGATACTTTGCTCTTTTGTTTACGGATGTCGACGATGTGAAATAAAAGGGGAGGTTGTGAGTTCATGGAGTTTATACATTGTGTTAGATAAACGCCTGGGCCGCTAGCCTAAGCCATGCCTAATCATGGTGGAAACTTGCAGCATCACTGTAATGAGCATCTAGGAAGCATCCTCAATAAAAGGTATGCATATGGTAAATAAAAAGATTGCTGAGATGCTCATTGTGTGCTTGCCTTGTCATTTTGGATATGGGAAAGCTCTTGTACCATATGCAAGGGGTACCCCGTTGGCGGTTCTCGATGATATGCATGTATTTACAATGATAAGAACTTTCAGGTGACCAAAGTTGAGTAGCATGTGGAGCGACCCTCGTACTCAAGGGACTTGGGATTTTCAGCCTATGATCTGTCAAGCATATGATTTAGAGTGGACCTAACTTTCACCTTAACCACATGAAGATGCCTATGATAGGGGCATTGAGAGCTCAAAGCTAACGAGTACCTTCCTTTCGGCATTGGGAAGCCTTTCAAAGCTTCACAAAACTGTTTTCATAATTTTGTTGAGTCACCACTTATTCTATGAGCACCTTCTTGAGAGATAGTTGTCATTCTTTTGTTTGTTCCAAAACTTGGTTAATTATGTCATGACTTTGATTCTTGTATCTCTGATATCTTTACCTCTAGTCTTCACTTGAACTTCAGAGGTGCCTTGGCATTCATATTGTGCTCTTCAAACAAAGGCAAGCGAGATATCACTCTATCATACCTTATTATGAGCATTGCAATGTTGCTTATGTTTATGTTTCATGCTACTTATTATTATTGAGTTGGTTTATCTTCATAGCTTGCAATGACTATTGAGTAGACTTAGTTGCATACTTCTTATTATGAATTGTCTAAGCATCTACTCCTGTGATGAGAATATATACATCATATGAATCAAAGTGTTCGTGAAAAGTTCTTTTATCGCACTCAGTTTTCAACTGAATTGCTTGAGGACAAGCAATAAGCTAAGCTTGGGGGCAGTTGATACGTCCAAAACGTATCTACTTTCTCAAACACTTTGCTATTCTTTCTTCTCTAATCTTGTGTGATTTGGATACAACTAACACGGACTAACGCTGTTTTGAGCAGAATTACCTTGGTGTCTTGTTTTTGTGCAGAAAATCAACTATCAGGAAAAATCCCGGAAAATATGCCAAAAACTATTTCTCACCAGAAGATCCACGGAGCTAGAAGGGGAGATAGAGAGGAGGCCTGGGGGCCCCAGACCCACCCCAGGCGCGGGCCCACCTGACCCCGCGCCTGGAAGGGGTGCGGCCACCCCAGGCACCCCCTCGGCCTCCCTCTGCGCCTATAAGTTGCATTTCAACCTAAAACCCGGGGGGTGGGGTCGATAGTTTTCCAGAAAGAGTTCCGCTCCGCCGCCGCCACCAGAAACCAAGATTCGGATTCCAGAAACTCCGTTCTGGCACCCTGCCGGGACGGGGAATTCAGAGAGGATCACGCCATCGTCATCACCAACGCATCTCCATCAACCACCGATGTTTCCCTCATCCATGAGTGAGTAATCCCCCGTTGTAGGCTTGGGGATGGTAGGGATTGGATGAATTCTATCATGTAATCAAATAAGATATGTTAGGGCATAGTGCCTAGTATCTCTATTAGTGCTATTTGACTTTGTTGCAACTTGTTGTGCTTAATGCTTGTCACTAGGGCCTGAGTGCCATGATCTTAGATCTGAACTTATTATTCAATCATTATGATAGTATTGTTTGTCACCTTATCTGCAAGTTGTGTACACATATCATTGTCCGGATCCAAAGGCCCCAAAGTGACAATAATTGGGACAACCGTAGGGGATGGCTGTGGTGTGAGGATCACATGTGTTCATGGAGTGTTAATGCTTTGCTCCGATGCTCTATTAAAAGGAGCACCTTAATTGCCAGTAGTTCCCTAGAGGCCCCGCTGCCACGGGCTGGCTAGACATAAGATGTTGTGCAAGTTCTCATTGCGAGCACGTATGACTATATTTGGAGCACATGCCTAGGATTGTTTAGTACTTGGATGCTTGTTATTATTTATCTGCAATGCCCTAGATCTTGAAGTTACATGTTTAGACTCGTCCATGCAACGCCCGTCCATCCATCCCTATGCCTACCGCACTCGAATCCTACTGTTACAGTAACGGTAATAGTAACAGTAACTGTAACAGTAGGATATGAGTGCGGTAGGCATAGGGATGGATGGAGGGGCATTGCATGGACGAGTCTAAACATGTAACTTCAAGATCTAGGGCAATTGCAGATAAATAAGAATAAGCATCCAAGTACTAAACAATCATAGGCATGTGCTCCATATATAGTCAAGCGTGCTCGCAATGTGAACTTGCACAACATCTTTTGTCCTGCCAGCCCGTGGCAGCGGGGCCTCAAGGGAACTACTGGCAATTAAGGTGCTCCTTTTAATAGAGCACCGAAGCAAAGCATTAACACTCCGTGAACACATGTGATCCTCACATCACAGCCACCCCCTCTGGTTGTCCCAATTTCTGTCACTTCGGGGCCTTTGAATCCAGACAATGATATGTGTACACAACTTGCAGATAAGATAACAAACAATACTATCATAATGATTCAATAATAAGTTCAGATCTGAGATCATGGCACTCGGGCACTAGTGACAAGCATTAAGCACAACAAGTTGCAAAAAAGTCAAATAGCACTAATAGAGATACTAGGTACCATGCCCTAACAATCTTATTCGATTACATGATAGAACTTATCCAATCCCTACCATCCACAAAGCCTACAACGGGGCATTACTCACTCATGGATGAGGGAAACATTGATGGTTGATGGAGAGGCGTTGGTGATGACGATGGCGATGATCCTCCCCAAATTCCCCGTCCCGGCAGGGTGCCAGAACGGAGTTTCTGGATCCGAATCGCGGTTTCTGGTGATGGCGGTGCAGCGGAACTCTTTCTAGAAAAACGTCAAACCCCCCTGAGTTTTTAGGTCAGAAGGCATCTTATAGGCGAAGAGAGAGGCCGAGGGGGTGCCTGGGCTAGCCACACCCCTCCCAAGCGCGGGGTGGGCCCACCCGCGCGATAGGGGAGTGTGGGCCACCCAGGGCTCCCCTCCGTCTCGTACTCTAGCTCCGTGGATATTCTGGTGAAATAGGATTTTTGGCATATTTTCCGGGATTTTTCCTGATAGTTGATTTTCTGCACAAAAACTGGACACCAAGGTAATTCTGCTGAAAACAGCGTCAGTCCGTGTTAGTTGTATCCAAATCACACAATTTTAGAGGAGAAACAATAGCAAAAGTGTTCGGGAAAGTAGATATGTTTTGGATGTATCAAATCCCCCAAGATTAGCTTATTGCTTGTCCTCAAGCAATTCAGTTGAAAACTGAGTGCGATAAAAGAACTTTCAAGAACACCTTTGCTTCATATGATGTATATATTCTCAGCACAGGAGTATATACTTAAACCATTCATGGTGGACACTGTTGGCATTATTGGTTTTGGGGAGTTGGATGCACAAGTAGAGCTCATACTCAATGCAAGTGAAGGCTAGCAGTAGAGGGAGCGACAAACGAGAGAGCAATAACTATCATAACCATGATTGGAACAAAACAAGACTAAATATGGCATGAAAGTGATACAAGAACTCTGAGGCAAAATAAATTATCGAGGCTTACTGACTATTGTTTAGTCATATGCATGCGTGTGCATGTGCCAAGTCGATTCACATGAAACATTCAGAGGAGGATACCACAATATCATACCAAGTTATGAATAAAACAATGCAACCAAACATTCATATGACATGCTACAAACTATTAGCAAGCTGGAGCTAATCACAAGAAAGCAAGAACTACTAAGCATCCATCAATAACATACACCTTACATGAACAGACTAAGCATGCTCACAATGATGAGTATATGTACAAAAATGAAAACAAAGAGAGTTCGTTAACAGCCTCTGACCACACCTCAAGTTGTCTTAATCTTCATTATTGCCCTTAACTTGTGTGACTTGAATAATAACATGAAACCAAACTCCACTGAGGATGAATGAACCCTGCAAAGAACTCACAAAACCAAAGAAGAATGACAAATGTTTTTGGTGTTTTTGATTTTTTTAAAGCAAGCAAAACAAATTAAAAACAAACCAAGCAAAATCTTGTTGGATTTTTCTTTAAGGCAACAAAGCTAAAAAGCAAAAAAAAAACAAGAGAAGCAACAAAAATATTTTTGGTATTTTTGTGTTTTGAGAAAGCAGAAACAAAAACCAAAAATAAAGTGAAACAATTGATATACAAAGGACCGACGAACATGATATATAGATGAGTGTGATGTCGGTATACCTTCCCCCAAGCTTAGGCTTTTGGCCTAAGTAGGGCTCAATAGCGCGGGTAGTAACCCCAAGATGGTGGGTCATCATCGGAATGATCATAGTCAGGCGCTTGCGATGAAGAAGAAGACGCACCCTAGTCATAGGAGGGCTGCTGGTATGAAGACTCTCCCAAGTTGGAGGGCTGAACCGAATCATCTTCGGCATCCTCTCCAACATTCTCTTGCTGGGAGAGTTCCGCCACATATGTGTCAAACTCCTCCTCCGTGAGCGACCATCCTTGCATGTTATCAAAATTAAACAAAGCAGGTGCAGGCAAATAAACTACTTTCTCAGTCCTACCCCCTCTCCAACCACGTTTGACAAAGGATAATTCGTACGATAAACTTCTCATAGTAGCCCCTAGAGAAACAAAGTTATGCTGAACCATGGAATCAAGATCAAGCCTCTATATGGGGAACCGATAATCTGAATGGTGAGGCTCTAAACCATGGAAAGCTAGCAACCTAGAAGCAATGAGACCTCCACAAATTCCACCCTTCTCGCGGTCAGTGGTAAGACGGTAAGCTATCAAAACACCCAAATTATAAGTTCTATCCCTATTCAAAGCCGCTGAGATAAAATCTAGATCAAAAGAAGATAACTTTCTAGCAATCTTTCTAGCAAGAACACACTTGGTAATGAAATAGGCAAAACATCTAATGGATGGGAACTAAATGTTCCGAATTTTACCACTTTCCTTCGAGAAGTCGAAATCTTGGAAAATTGCATCATATAAATCCATAAGTGACTTAGGCCTCTCCTTAATCTTCTCACAAGATCCCCAATGAGGTACTTTAATTGCTACACAGAAATCAGCAAAAGGCAGGTCGACAGCTAGATTGTATATTTTATAATGGACCATGGGATTAGATGAGGACCAAGTAAACTGAAAGTCCTGCACCATAGCCATGGTTAGCTTGACATACTGAAATGGTTCCCCTTCAAAAAAGTGTTCCAACCCTGCATTGGTAATCATAGTTTGGAAATCTTGGAAGATCCCTGCGGCTCTCATAAATTCAGGGCATGGATAAATGGAAGGGAATACTCTTTCCTCATGATGAACTTTCATTGGCTCAGGTACCATCAAATCATATTAATTCAGTGGATATGAACTCATCTTCCTTTCTGAAATTTTTAGACAAACATCAAACCAAGTGATTTCCAAGTTGATAATTGATGAGAAACTACTATTGGGACTTGCTAAAGGGCTACACATGCATCAAAATGAAATCTCTAAGCATAGAATAAGCATGCAATCTCACACAACCTGACACCTATAGCAAAAAAATACTCAATATACAATCTACCAATCACAAATCTAATTGGACAAGCGGAGGAGGCACATACCAAGGAGTAATCCCTCCAAAAATCAGCAGCAAAGATGGGCTGAGCAAGGAGATCGAAAATCGGGAGCAAGAACAGCAGGAACTCGAGCTTGAGAAAGTTTTCCGGTGTTTTTCTGGAGAGAGAAAGAAGATGGCTGGGAGGAGACACTTTGGAGAGCCATAGGTGGGCCACACCCATGCCAGGCGCCACCCAGGGGTGTGCTGGCCTGGGGGGGGGGGGCTGGGCCACTCCAGGTGTCCCTCTGCCCCTTTTTTGAGGAAAAAATTATTTTGATTTTTCTGGGATTTTTTGAAAAACATTATTTTGGCCAATTTTCAGGGTATGAAAATTGATTTTCTCACAGAAAAGATTTTTTAGAAGAAGCAAAAGCAAACCAAAACCAAAACTACAGAAGTTCTAAGACACTCTAACAAGCAACCAACTAGCAAAACCAAAGCTAGCAAGAGAAAAAGCAAAGACTAGGAAGGAGAAGAGTACAAGTGAGCAAGTATGACCATAGTAAAAACATTATTTTGTTCATTAAAATCCTTTTGTTAACAAGGTTGATCAAGTCTTGTTACCAAAACAATCTTATATGAAACAAAACTTTGCATTTCACAAAGTGATTATGTTACCTCAAACTTGATAGCAATGGTCCCAATCATAATAGTTTCAAAATTTTCTTGTGGAATGGGACAATATATTTCTCCAACCTTGATGCTCTCAACATTTTCAATGGAATTCAGGCAATAGATCTTAGCAACCTTCTTGGGTAAATAGACAGTATGCTCTTTGTCATTAATATTAAAAGTTACTTTTCCTTGATTACAATTGATGACAACACCTGCAGTATTAAGAAAAGGTCTCCCAAGAATAATAGACATATTATCATCTTCAGGCATTTCAAGCACAATAAAATCAGTCAAAACCAAGCAATTATGAGCCACTTGAACAGGAACATCCTCACATATACCAACATGAATAGTAGTTGACTTATCAGCCATTTTCAAAGATATATCAGTTGGTATAAACTTTTCTAGCTGGAGTCTCTTGTAGAGAGAAAAAGGCATAACACTAACTCCAGCTCCCAAATCACCTAAAGCAGTTCTAACATAATTGTTCTTAACAGATCAAGGAATAGTTGGTATGCCTGGATCACCAAGTTTCTTTGGAACCTTACCATTGAAGGAATAATTAGCAAGCAGAGTAGAAATTTCCTCATTATGAATCTTCCTTTTATTAGAGATAATATCCTTCATATACTTTGAATAAGGAGGCACCCTAATAGCATCATTCAAAGGAATTTGCAAAAATAAAGGTTTCATCCACTCACAAAACTTGTTGTAGTGTTCTTCCTCCTTTGACTTGTGTTTCTTACCTGGAAAAGGCATAGGTTTCTACACCCAAGGTTCTCTCTCTTTACCATGTTTTAGCAATAAAATCTTCCTTAGTGTACCTAGTGTTCTTAGTGTGCTTCTCAGGTTCTTCCTCAACTTCCTCCTTATCAGGAGAATCATTTTTATCATTACCACTCTCGGTTTCAGCATCAGAGACAAATATACTATTAGGATCTTCAGCAGGTTCAAGTGGTTCCTTAACTATTTCCTTTTTCTTTCTCTTACGAGGACTACCACTATTTTCACCTTGTTGAGAATCCTGCTCAATTATTTTAGGGTGTCCTTCAGAATATAAAGGATCTTGAGTGGCTATACCACTCCTAGTTCTAATTCCATAAGCATGTTTATCTCCTGAGGCATCAACTAGCATATTTTTTGTACCTTAGCAAGTTGATCAAGTTGGGTTTGAACCATTTGAAAGTGTTTACAAAGAATTTTAATATCATTAGAAGTTCTTTCCACAATATCTTTCAACTCATTAATAGCTCTAGAGTTTTCCAATAAATGATTCTGAACTTGTTTATTAAAATTACCTTGTTTAACAATAAATGTGTCAAGTTCCTCTAAACATTGACCAGGAGGCTTACCATAAGTAATATCACCTTCATCAAAGTGTTGGAGAGAGTGTACCTCAATAGTAGATGAGTGGGGAATTGGCTTACATAATTCTTCTATAGGAGGTAGATTCTTCACATCTTCAGCTCTAATACCTCTCTCCTTAGACATTTCTTAGCTACCTTCATCACTTCATCATTTAATGCAATAACTCCTCCCTTCTTTGGTGTTGGTATTGGAGCTGGTTCAGGCACAACTGGTTCAGGAGTAATAGGCTCAGGTGTATTCAGCTCAGTTGAAGTCCAATCATCATAATTCTTGCTTATTTTAGCCATTAATTCTTCAGCATCTGTAGGAGTTCTTTTCCTAAAAACACAATCAGCAAAGCCATCTAGGTATGTCCTAGAATCATAAGTTAGTCAATTATAATAAATATCAAGAAGCTCATTTTTAGGTAATGGACATTCAGGATGTGCATGAATCAAGGCACAGAACCATGTCCATGACTCAGGCAATTTCTCTTCTTCTCCCTGTTTAAAATAAAAAGTCTCTACAAAGCAGGATGTCTAGCACTGGGAGGAAAATATTTTTGGAAGAAAGAAGCAATCAAGCAATCAAGCAATCAGGGCTATCAATGGAACCAGGAGGTAATCTATTAAACCAAGCCTTAGCTTCTCCTTTTAGTGAAAAAAGGAAGATCTTAGTAACAAAGTACTTGTGCATCTTAAAATCATCAGAGAATAAAGCACTTATAGTGGAAAGCTCATTCATATGAGCCTCAACACTCTCATTTTCAGTCCCACAAAAAGGTTCTTTCTCAACAATGTCCAAATAGGATAAATCAAGAGAGAAATCATAATATTTATCTTTAATATCTATGTGAGAGGTGGCAAACTTAGGATCAGAGGACAGTTTAGGAATAATGGTACGTCTCTCAAGAAGACTCTTAATAGCACTAGCACCATGTGTGTTTCGGCACTCTTCAATAAATTCATCAGTAAACTCAATGTAACCATCATTGATATCGTATCTCTCTCTAGACTCAGGTGAGCTAATAGGTGTAACAATGTCTTCACTAGGAGTTTCAGTATTTTCTAGACTAGCCATAGTAGCATCTAGGAAAGGACCTAATGAACCACTCGCATTAAGCATACTAGAAGTAACATCATGAGTATCAAAAGCAGTTTCAGATTCAGCAGTAGTAGTAATGTGTGTAGCATGAGTATGTGGTGGTGGTGTAACAATCTTACTTATAACAGACGGTGAATCAAGAGTAGCAGAGGTGTTTAGGACTGTACCTCTTCTTGTAGTGGATGGTAAAATTGGAAACTTTCCATCACGAGACTTCCCCATGATGAAAGGGGGGGTGGTAGCAGTGAACAATAATAGATCCAAGTGAACTTACAAATAAAGCTATGCTCCTCGGCAATGGCACCAAAAAATAGTCTTGATGACCCACAAGTATATGGAATCACAAAGTCTTCGCGGGTAGTATTACCCAATTTATTGATTCGACACAAGGGGAGCCAAAGAATACTTGCAATCCTTAACATATGAGTTGTCAATTCAGCTGCACCTGGAAATAGTTCTTGATCACAGAAGTTTATCAGTAGCAACAGTTTTGTAGTAGCAACAACAAAGTAACAGCAGCAGTAGAACAAGAGCAATAGTAACAGTAGTAGCAAACAATAGGATATGAGCGCGGTAGGCATAGGGATGGATGGGCGGGCGTTGCATGGACGAGTCTAAACATGTAACTTCAAGATCTAGGGTAATTACAGATAAATAAGAATAAACATCCAAGTACTAAACAATCATAGGCATGTGCTCCATATATAGTCATGCGTGCTCGCAATGAGAACTTGCACAACATCTTTTGTCCTGCCAGCCCGTGGCAGTGGGGCCTCAAGGGAACTACTAGCAATTAAGGTGCTCCTTTTAATAGAGCACCGGAGCAAAGCATTAACACTCCATGAACACATGTGATCCTCACATCACAGCCATCCCCTCCGGTTGTCCCAATTTCTATCACTTCGGGGCCTTTGGATCCGAACAATGATATGTGTACACAACTTGCAGATAAGATCACAAACAATACTATCATAATGATTCGATAATAAGTTCAGATCTGAGATCATGGCACTCGGGCCCTAGTGAGAAGCATTAAGCATAACAAGTTGCAACAAAGTCAAATAGCACTAATAGAGATACTAGGCACCATGCCCTAACAATCTTATTCGATTACATCACAGAACTCATCCAATCCCTACCATCCCCATAGCCTACAGCGGAGCATTACTCACTCATGGATGAGGGAAACATGGATGGTTGATGGAGAGGCGTCGGTGATGACGATGGCGATGATCCTCCCCAAATTCCCCGTCCCGGCAGAGTGCCAGAACGGAGCTGGATCCGAATCGCGGTTTCTGATGGTGACGACGCAGCGGAACTCTTTCTGGAAAAACGTCGAACCCCCTTGAGTTTTTAGGTCAGAAGGCATCTTATAGGCGAAGAGAGAGGCCGGCGGGGTGCCTGGGCTGGCCACACCCCTCCCAGGCGCGGGGTGGGCCCACCCGCGCGGCAGGGGGGTGTGGGCCACCCAGGGCTCCCCTCCATCTCGTACTCTGGCTTCGTGGATCTTCTGGTGAATAGGATTTTTGGCATATTTTCTGGGATTTTTCCTAATAGTTGATTTTCTGTACAAAAACTAGACACCAAGGTAATTCTGCTAAAAACAACATCAGTCCGTGTTAGTTGTATCCAAATCACACAAGTTTAGAGGAGAAACAATAGCAAAAGTGTTCGGGAAAGTAGATACGTTTTGGACGTATCAAGCGGCTCAGCGCTATCGAGTGGCGCGATGTTTGTGCCGCCGTCAATGCCCACCGTGCTGCTGCTAGGCACCGCTTCGACCAGACCATGGCCAAGTGCTAGCGGCGCCTCAACGTCCTCAAGCCCAAGTATTACAAGGGGGTCAACGACAAGGGGTAGGCCTAGCTCCAGCCCTTCTTCGGCTTCACCGCCAGTGTCCGTCTAGAAAAAGGGAGAGGCGAGTGGGCCGGTCAGTGGGAGGATGGTCCCGGCGAAGCGCCACCACTTATCCAGCCTCAAGTTGGTTGTGGTTGTGGACAAGGAGGAGGATATTGGGGGAGAGGACCCGGCGCATGGGGCCGCGAGCAACCGAAGGCAGTGGTGATGAAGCTGACGGAGGTGTACCAGAGCGTGGAGATGTAGAGGCTGAGCATGGAGAATAAGAAGCTGAAGTAGCTGGCTTGCTGTAGAAAGGGCTAAAGTTGTCTATATTTAATTATGCATGTTTTAATTCTTGAAAGTAGCTGGCTTGATGTAGAAAGGGTTGAAGTAGTTTAGATTTAATTATCTAAATATTAGTTCTTGGAAGTAGCTGGATGTGTGTAGAAAGGGCTGAAGTAGTCTAGATTTAATTATCTTATTAGCTCTTGAAAGTATCTAGCTTGGTGTAGTAAGTGCTGAAGTAGTCTAGATTTAATTATCTAAGATTTAGTCCTTAGAAGTAGAGACCTTGGTGTAGGAAAGGGATAAAGTTCCTAGTGTTTTTAATACGTACTATGGAAATTGGCGCGACACAGCGATACGTCATGCCTGTGGCATTAATACGAAACAAATAACTAATGACGAATTGCAATCAAAATTACTAACCGACAAATAATTACCGTAAAATATTTAAGTCGTGCACAGTTGAAAATGCTATTGAAAAGCTACCGTAAAAAAATTACACACTACAAAAAAAATCACTGCTGGGTAATAACCATTCGGAAATCTACTGTTGAAGTTATAGATTTTATCAGAAAATTACCAAAAGAAAAATTAATACAACATGGCAATTTATTGTTAGCCTATTGGCAAAAAATAAGACATCTACGGTACATTAGGGCATGAGGAGGTGGGGCACGGAGAAGCCCCAAATCCTTCCGTCCTTTATATATGTAGATATAGATATATTTCCCAGCACTGGAAGCATCTTTGTGAATGCAGTCCAGAGAAGCATCCCTTACTTTACCGCCACACCCTTGTGTACATCCATGACCAACTTCGGAGTTCCTGTGGCGTACGGTCTTGCTGGAAGCAGCATGGGGAACCTGTTGTCAACTTGTCATGCTGCTGCTGCTGCTCAAGCAGGATGCACAGCCGCCAAGTAGCTGCAGGTTGGCAGCACCAACTGCATATGAACGGCAACCGGCCAATAGGCTGGACGTGAAGATGTCGTCGCAAGCAATTGTGGAGACCACGAGCATGGAAGACAGTGGTGCCCTCTATGGAGGAGTGTGGCTGGGAGCAAGGCAAGGATGATTCTCTGTTTGACCTGCTGGGTGAAGCATATATACCAACTAAAGCTAGAACGCAACAGAAAAGGCCACTTTCTTTGAAAGTTCTTTATTTGATTTGAATTTAGCTTCTCCATTTGTTAGACATGCAAGGTTACTTACATGAAGACTAACCCCGGACGCATGCCTCCGATGCTCCGAAAGCTATACATTGCACTAAGAAGCAAAGTATCATGCTTGACAAGCTGGAGGCGGGCAGGAAGGGCCCACGAACCATCCGCTTCTACTTCCCAATGAGAAATTTACTACTAGTTCACTCGATAGCAGGATGACCGTTGACCGGATAGTTTAAACGCTCACGCAATGAACACCTGGATCCTATCTCCCATGCCGTCCTCAAAGTCGAGCAGTATCTGGCCGTTCTGGGGGTTGTCTGAGTCTATAGGTGCATCACGGAGCCTTTCCATGATATTTGCTCCAGCCAGTCCTGCAAAGCGTAGAAAGGAAATGATCAAATGAAACATATACAGGCCACAAATTCTTCTCTATCTCAAAGATTATTTATGTTCCCCACAGGAACAGAAGTACAAACCTGGAATAACTTTTGTCATCCCTTCTAAGAATCCAGCCTGTTGCAGAGAAAGAGGCAATAGTAGTAAGAAAACTAGTGTTATAATGAACCCAGAATCAAGATGTTCCCTAGATTGGTGTCAATGTCAAAACTTCAAGTCACTGCTATATACTGAATCGAGAGTAGGCTTTGTAAATGAGCTCTTACAGGTATCCTGGCATCCATTTTCTGGACTCCGTCTCTTCCTGTAATCCTTAGTCGAAGCGTGCGGGACCACATCCCGCTTGAAGGACCTCTGCCTCCAGTGGAACCAGGATCATAGAGCTGAGGCAGTATGTCAATAATAGGATCTTGTGATTTCTCAGTCCTTGACTCGGTGTCTCCTGATCTGCTTGCTTCGCTTGTATAATCGTAAAAACCTATAATTGTGATGTACCAGGATAAGAAAAACCTGTTCATATTCAACATAGTTTATGAGAGAGTAAATGCGCACCACTCCCGTAGGATGATTGAGCTGGTGTCGCAATGTAGCGCTTTTCCTCTTCATAATAGTGGTTAAACCCTAGTGTATCCTTGATCTCCTCAAATGATGGCAAACTACCTGGAGGAGGTATGCGACCACCTTTTATAGCAACGAGTGCATCCTGCAGATCAGGGTTTCTTATACAGTTAATTATTGGCAGTGGAAATGTAACTCATCTGTGGCACCAAAGTGAACTACACAATTACTACCAGTTCACATACACAGAGGATCGGACCCACATGCCACGTCGCCATATTAAATAAGCACACAATAACAGAAGATAATATGTGAGCGAGGACACATTTTTTTGTTCGCCGAAAACTTCTAGGGAAAATCCATGCGCATAATCCTTTAGAACACAACTACTACAGTTAGTGAAGAAAGAATATACACATGAGTTGTTTCTTAAGCATTTCATCTCTCTAAAGTCGGTGTAGAATCTGACACAAGCATTGTAGGCATACAAAGTATAAACAACAAACCTCCATTGCACGCATTGATACCCCAATTAGAGATAATGGGTAGGCTATGATTTTGTAACCAATTTCTTCAAGTTCAAGAGGGCTCAGTATAGGAGTTTTACCACCACCTTCTAACATATTGGCCTGAAAAAGAAGTACGGAGTATGCTGAGGACAGAACTCTTTCAAGGTGATTAGAAATAGTCCGAAAAAGAGCACTACTGCAGTGAATAGATCTAACCATTTTTGGAACTCCAGGTGAAACTGCACAAAACGCCTTCATCTCTTCCCTTGAAGCAAGGGCATCAATAAATAGAACATCTGCCCCAGCATCAGCAAAAGCACGTGCTCTCCATAATGCTTCATCAAGAGACAAAGCTTGACGAGAGTCTGTCCTTGCCACAATAACAATGTCAGAGCCACTCTCCTTCCTGGCATCTACAGCAGCTTTTATGTGCATAATTGCTTCCTCTCTTGACACAACTTTCCTTCCTTGTGTATGTCCACATGCTTTTGGTGACACCTTCAGAATACTATACATCATATCACTAAAAAAGGAACTAAACGAAAGGGAAAAGGAAGATTTATCACAAAAAAAACTGCCAGTCTTTTTGTTAATAATCAATATAAAACGAAATAAAATCTGCGAACTGCAATGGGAATGGAAATATTATATAGTTTAAATGCACAGCTCAAAATCGGATAAATGATCCTTAGTTTCTATTCCCTCCATCTAGACAAAGAATGTATATCAAATTAGGCATAACTAAGAATGTGAGATGTCAACCAGGGTCTAGAGCCCAGACTTATGTAAGGCAGTGGCAGGGGTTCGTATCAAACATCTAGTCAGCATGAATCTGAATGGAGAATTAGGATGTTATACAAACTATATGCAACGTAGTATATGTGTATGTTGACATTCAGGTGCAGCATTCTAGTCCAGTTATATGGTAGTTGTGCACACAGAATAGGTTACTGAAGTAAAAACAGCAATACAATTTAGTAAACAGCACAATGCTGAGAATATCAAAGTAACGCAAGATTTCAAGAGTAAGGACCTTAACTTAGCACTTATTTTGGACCAAAGGATGCCACATATACATATCCCGTGAAATTTATGTTTTTGCAAAATAATCTAGAACCCTGGCTGAATACCATGTTGACACGAAAGAATATAACATAGTCCCCTTATTGCTAAAATTCCAAGCACAAAAAATAAAACCTAAGGGAGTTCATTCACAGTCATTATTCCTTGAAATGCGTACCTGATCTTCAAGAATAATTCCAGCAAAACCAGCATTGATGAATCCTTTCACAGTCCTCTTAACATTCATAGAGTTTCCATAACCATTATCAGCATCACCAATCACAGGCACCGATACCGCTTCAGTGATCAAACGCCCTTGATCTACCATTTCACCATAGGAGATGAGACCAACATCTGGCAATCCAAGCCGTGCAGCGGATATCGAGAACCCTGAAAGACAGAACTGAATTAAATTATGCGCACTTCAAATGTCGTAAACCTCATTTTACATAGCCCTGGGCTAGCACCATAAGCAAACTATTCCGTGGTTCCATTTCAAGGGTTCTGACAATAACTGCACAAGTGAAACATGGCCTCCTGGTGATCTGATATGCAATGCCACTAAGCCACTTGATCAGAGTGCCCTCAACAGAACTTAAGAACAGCAACCAATACAGACTAGCACAAGAGAAGATTCTCGCGTGAGTCTAAGGTTTCATCGTCTTTATGACATATGGGGTGTAATAGGCAGTACGGCACCTTAACCACCCGGCACCACATTAGCGCGTGTGAGTATCTACGAGCAGGGAATCATAATCCAGTGAATCCACAAAGACACGGTTACACAGTAAGCACCTGTCTCTATACTACTATGAGTGAGTGGCATGGAGTCCAGGAGAAGCAAAAGAGCGAACACGTACCGCTCGTGAAGCAGGCCCTGAACCCAGCGCGCTCGACGAGGCGCGCGCTGAGCGCGTCGTAGCAAGCGGGAGCCTGGTGGGCACCCGGCGTCTCCAGGACCCGCCTGAGCGCTGCTGCGGGCAGCTCCCCGGCACCGGCGCCCGCGCTCCCTCCGGCTGCGGCATAGGAGCAGCGCGTGGAGATCCGGGCGCTGGCAGACGAGTGAAGGGCTCGTCGTTGGAGGAGCGGGGGCGGCCGGACGCGGCAGGAGTCGGCGCGGCTTGAGGTGCACGGGGACAGCGAGGCGGGCGGCTGGTGCAGGAGAGCGGCGTAGCACGCCATTTCCGCTGTCTGCTTGCTCTCTGTACAGTACTAAAATCTAGAATTGCCTCTTTCGCCAGTACTGCGCACTAGTCCCAGTCTCGCTGCCTCCCCGGTCCCACTTGACAGAGAACTCCCCCCACAGGCCACAGCCACAGGCCCACACTCGGAGGCGGAGCTGGTTGAACCCAACCGTGTGAGCCTGTGAGTACGCTCCTGTTGCTATCCCGGCAATTTCTTCTTCGTTTCCGGTCACAACCCTCGCCTCCACCAACCATGCCGCCGCCGCCGCGGGCGCTGCCGGAAGAGCTCCTAGAGGAGATCCTCCTCCGCCTCCCTCCAGATGATCCCGGCTGCCTCTTCCGGGCCTCCCTCGTCTGCAAGCCCTGGCGCAGCCGCCTCACCAGCTCCGCCTTCCCCCGTCGCTACCGCGAGTTCCACGGGACGCCTCCTTTGCTGGGATTCTTCGAGAACGACTTCTCGGTATGCTGCTGGTTCGCTCCCTTGTCCCCCACATCCCCTTTCCTCCCGGTCCACCCCGGCGACCACGAACTCTTGGCGCACGACGCCCGCCACGGCCTCGTCCTCTTAAATGGCTCCTGGAAGGAAACGGTGGAACTCGTCGTATGGGATCCCGTGCGCCACCGCCAGTGGGAATTGCCCTTCCCGGAATTCGACCGGGTATCAGGCAGCGCGGCGGTGCTCTGTGCCGTCCATGGATGCGACCACCTCGATTGCTGTGGGGGGCCCTTCCTCGTGGTCTACGTGGGCACCGATCGAGAAGGGGTCGCACGCTCTTCCGTGTACTCTTCAGAGGCTCGTGCCTGGGGGCCAGTGACATCTTGTGAGCACCCTGACTTAGTAGTCATTAACGATTGGCCCAAAGTCCTTGTGGGAAAGTCAGTTTATTTCTTGTGCACTTTGGGCTCGATTATCCTGCGGTACAACTTGCTCAGCCAGGAATTATCAATGGTTACTTGGCCGGCTATGTACAAGTGGGAGCACCACAGTCGTATCCTTATGAGGATGGAGGACGGTGTGCTGGGATGTGCCAGTTTGCAGGAGTCCAGACTTGAACTATGGGCGATGGAGTTTGGCGCCCATGGAGCCGTGAAATGGGTGTTACGCAGAGTAGTCGAGCTCGAGAACTGCCTGCCCTCTCGCTCCAGTTATGTGATTAATTTTGCGGAGGGAGTTGGTGTATTTTTTGTGTGGACAAATATTGGTATCTTCACAGTTGAGCTTAAGTCAGGCCGAATTAAGAAGATATCTAGCAGTACCAACCAACCCATTCCATACATCCGTTTTTACACTCCAGGTACTAGCACGTCAAACATGTACAAGCTTCTCTATGTTTGCTTTGCTATGATTTGTGACCAAGTAGTTTTCCGTTAGCGACATGAAGTTTGGTTGATGGTACATAATAATGAGTGTGAGAAAGAATGGACATATTGCAATCTCATAAGTCATAATAATACAGAGCATATGTTTTCAGATCAATCTGGGGGCATAACGCCTCCATCAACCATGGCCTCCTCAGATAATGTTGAGATGGCCCGAGATGAGCACCGTGATGTGCTGCTGTCACACTTAAGTGGGGAGGTGGGCGATGACAAGGAGAAATGGGTAGAGAAGGTTGAGGAGGATTGCGAATGGGAGGAGGACGGGTGGGAGGACGAGGAGAAGTTCGAGGAGGAAAAGGGGGCTCGGGAGAAGTGTCAGGTACGAAAGCAGAAAAAACTTGCGCAGGTTCATTTTGAGGATGGGTCTGAGGCTATTGAGGAAGGGGAGTTCGTCCGCGCCCAGATCTGCTTCCACAATGCCCTCTATTACATGTTAGAATTTCTCCTTTCCACTTTCTTACTCCAAATCCTGCCAGACGTGTACATACAGATGGATCATGGTCTTATGGATACAACTTCCAATTAGCGTTGTTACCTGTATTGGTATTTTCATATGTGCGTAGTTGCTTTGAGATTTTGACTTACATAGTCTTTGGAATGAGCTTAATTGGGTTTAGAAGGTTTTAACTGCTTATGCTCCAAAAATTGAGAATTGGGACCTTGCCTTTTTTTTTATGATGTGTGAATTGTGACGAGCGCCAAATCAATGTGCTTCAGGGATTAGTGTTTACCCATTTGAGAAATGTCCATATATTTCTGAAGTACCGTTTATTTGAATGCTTGAGTAAATGGCACTTACCCAGCTAATACTACCACAGTGGCAGTTTGCAAAAAACTCGGTGAGTGGGATCAGAAAGTCTTACACTAAGTCACACTTTGGACCAACTGGAGTAAGAAATTAAGAATAACTGGCCTGTAGTGCAGTTTATTTATATGTTACTTAGAAATTGCACTTAATTATTACACTCCAGGTGGTTGTGTTACGAAAGGAAATAAACAACTGGCATATTTAGCGCCTTACTGATAAAGAAGTATGGCGTAATTTTAATTGTGATGTTCTATTTGAGGTTCATTACCTTTCATGGCCTTATGTTATACTCTTAACATTGATGTACTGATAAATTTAGTAATTACGCCTTGTTGTCACCTAGGGTGTTACAATACGGGAGACTTTCTACAATGTGTATTAGTGCATATTACAAGTATGGACTTGCTTTGTTGTACGAAGCTCAATCCAAGATTGCACCACATCAAAGGTTAGTGAAGGGTGTGGCCAGCAAAGATGATACCAGAAGCACAAAGGCGTCTGGTAGCAATATATGGGAAGGTGATACTAGAAAAGGTATATGGCATTACTACTTTACTCCATAAAATCATACTATGAGAGTTATTTTTATCTGCATATATGTAATTGATAACATTATAGTGGTTAGTAAACTGCTATTCTGTAAGGTACTTTTGCAAATTAAGAGCCATGTTTGAAGATCAGAAATGTCTGGAATTATTTCTCAAATTGCCTCATCATTCTCTCGTAGACTGTTTCATGAAAGTGGTTTTTGGAGTACTATGCATTTTCGTGCTGTAAATTATAGAATGGCATGATATCTGGAACCTTCCGGTGGACGGTTAGTCAGGCGCAGGTGTCAACCCCTCAGTTGGTTCTGGGTTTGATCGTTTGAGTTCTCGGACTCCTCAAGTGCAAGTCAGGGCTCCTGGTGGAAAAAAAATGGTGGATTATTTCGGAGACAACAAATTTGTTATTGCTCACTCGTACAAAAAGTCTATTCATGGTCGGCCATATTTTTGTTTTGAATGGGTGGGATCTGGTATCATATGTCCTCTGTTAGCCTTCTTGCTTGATTTTTTTATGTCATGCTTACTTGTACACTTGGAATTGCAATGCCTGATTAAACAATCATTGCCTTCATTCTATTTTGCAATTGGCTTTCTTCCAATGTTAGCCTTCTTGGTTGATTTTTTAATGTCATGCTTACTTGTACACTTGGAATTGCAATGCTTGATTAAACAATCATTGCCTTCATTCTATTATGCAATTGGCTTTCTTCCAATGTACTTGAACGAACTAGCTTTTATTACAATATACAAGCGCCTGTATTTTATGCAATTACATGTTACAAATATTGTGCAACCCACAACTAATGTGAATAATTGGTTGCATTCTAAAAACACCATTTTTCTTAACGGTCCGACATTTTCCTTCTGATTCTTCTGGGATTTAGCATGGTTAAGAAAGGCGTGCACTGAAGCACAACTAGGCTCTAGGCGGCAGCAAAAGCCTTGCGTTTAATCATACTATGTGTGCGTTTAAGCGAGATAGGTGCTAGACAGAGACAAAACTAGGAATTAACAACTAGCGCTTTTTTTATCCTTGGGATTTAGAGGGGGACATGAGAGATAAGAGAAATTAGGGTAACCTCTAGTCTTCTTTATTCGGTACCCAGGGTCTCCTGGTCTCCTTATATACATGAGGACAACCTCAAATAAGGAAGTACTCCCTCCGTTTTAAAATATAAGATGTTTTAGGTTTGTAAAGAAAATGTATCTAGACTTGTTTTAGTGTGTAGATTCACTCTAAACATGAGTGAACCTATATACTAAAAGTAGTCTAGATACATTTGCTTCACAAAGCTAAAACATCTTATATTTTGAAACGGAGGGAGTACAATCTAACTTTGGAAATGAAAAAGAGTCCTAACATTGGGGCCAAAAGGCAGGCAGGGTTGGCTCTCCCTGCTGTGGCCTGAATCTAAGGGTGGCCCAGCCCCCTGTACTCCCTCCTGTACTGTTGCGGTGTTGCCCTCACATAACACTACAATAATTGATGACCATGTTCGATGTGCATTTCCTCATGTCACACTAAATGCCAATATAACTACTTAATGAAGAATAACTCACAGGGCTAACGTGATTCTGATTTTATTCAGATTTGGACCTGGCCTGGAAAATGTTGCATATTGCGAGGACAATACTTGAGAAAAGACCTTGCATCCCTATGGAGAAAGTTGAGATCTTTCTTCGCTTGCTGAAGTCTCTATGGAAAGAGGTAGTTTCAGCTATCTTACTTACAGTAAATGGTTTTGATACTCATATTGCACATTTTAATTGCAGAAGATATAGACTACTCCCTCCGTGCTTGGCTCAAAGCTTTAGCCATCTTGGAGCATTTGGTTGAGCCTGACCATTGTCGAATTATCTTAATGTATCCTGCTTGTGGTAATAACAGTATCAATTGTGTGCCATATAGTAGTATGAAACATCATGTTTGCAATTTGAGTCAGTTGACTTGAAAATTTAGGTGGCTTAAGGTGTTGTTTTCATTGTATTATTCATGTTCTTTCAATTGATTTAGGCATACTGAAATCTTGCACGGGTATCTTCATTTGCATAAATCCACATGCTAGTGTACGTGTGAGGATGAACTTTTCGCTGAAGAATAACTCATATTATGCTGGCATATTGCAAATTTGGGTTTGTTAGAGTATATAGTCTCTCTTTATATTTGTCCATTGTCTAAGGGCCTTTTGGCATATTTGCCTTTTCCACACCTGTACATGTATTGGCCTTTGGCCCCCTGTGAATACTAAGTTGCTGATTCCTCAATTCACAACATGGTATCAGAGCCCAGGTTAGGGTTCCTTCGCACGCGCAACTCGTGCTGCTGCCGCCGCCGCTAGTCACGCCGGCCGCTGGCTTCTCTCTACTCCATCCCATCTTCTCGTTCGATTCTCCCCTGCTCAAGATCTAATTGCGGGTCAGCTGCTGCTGCTCTGCTTCTGGCTCGTTCGATTCAGGTCCCTGCCTGGCTGATTCCAGCCGGCCGGCCAGCCGGAACTGCTTTGTCCACTACCGGCTGCCCCTGTACGTGTCCTGGCGTGATCCATAACCACATAGTCAGCTACTGCTGCAAGGATTCGCCCCATCCAAGCTAGCTAATTGGCTCATGTAACTAGCTTGTTGGCATCTGGTTGCTTTTCAAGCTACTGCTAGAGTTTCGCGGCCAACCTGATCTGGTCTGATTTGGTTTGGCCTGATTTGTTTCGGAACAAGAGAAGTTGCTGCCATGTCGTCTTTATCTGCGGGATATGTGGCTGTTCCGCGCTGCTCAGTGACGTTTGATGGCACCAACTATGCTGAGTTTGTTGGCTTTATGCGCATTCACATGCGCGGCCTCCGTCTGTGGGGCGTTCTCTGTGGCGAGGTCATCTGTCCGCCACGCCCTGTTGCTCCTATACCACCGGTGCCACCCGTTCTTGCAGCTGATGCTTCTGATGTTGATAAGGCTGCAGCCAAGACTGTTGATGATGCTGCAATGACTGCTTATGACCGTCAGGTATCTGACTACTCAGATGCTCTTGCCACTTACCGTGATGATCTGGCTACTTATGCTCAGTGGTGTGATGAGGATGCTCGTGCTGCTGCTGTTCTTACTGCCAGTGTTCTCCCCCAGTTTTCTTCTGAGTTTATGATACTTGGCTCTGTTGCCGAGATGTGGACCTCTCTTCGTCAGCGATATCAGCCCTCTGGTGATTCTCTCTACTTGTCTGTGGTCCGTCAGGAGCATGCTCTTCAGCAGGGTGACTCCAGTATTGATGAGTTTTACACGCAGAGTTCTGCTATCTGACGTCAGCTCGACTCTCTCTGCTCTGTTGTCTGTGGGACTTGCTCGTGTTGTCAGATCACGCGGTCTGACTTGGATTTTCAGCGCATCCATGAGTTCTTATCTCGACTTCGCCCAGAGTTTGAGCCCTGTCGGGCTAATCTGTTTGCTCGGGGCCGTGTTCCCCTTTCGGAGGTGCTTGCTGAGCTTCGTGCCGAGGAGACTCGCCTTCGTGGCGCTGGTTTGCTTGGAGTTCCCACTGTGCTCGCCACTCGAGTTCCTGCTCCGGCGACTGCTGCGACACCACTGCTACCCACTCCTGGTGGTGGTAGTCGCCCTCCTTCTGTTGGTGGCGGTGGTCACCCCTTTTCTGGTGGTGGGGGTCGCCCTCCTTATGGTAGTTCGGGCCGCCCTCGCTCTCGTCAGTTCTTTGGTTACTGTCAGAGGTCTGGCCACCCCGAGTCCGATTGTTTCAAGAAACAGCGTGATATGGAGCGTGCCTCTTCGTCTAGCTCCCGTGGTCCTCCACCAACACCAGCCACCGTCTCTCTGACCCACCAGGATATTGTGCAGCTAAAGCGTCTGCTTGCTGCTTCTGGCTCTTCCTCGTCGGGCATTGCAGGCTCTGTGACTGGTTCTCCGAGCGTTGAGCGGCCACCGTTGCCATCTACACGGTCAGGTACATCCCCATGGGTTTTGGATTCTGGAGCTTCTTTCCATATGTCTTATGACTCTTCTGCCTTGTCATCTCTTCGTCCTGTCGGTTCTGCTGTTCATGTTCTCACAGCTGATGGCACCTCTCTTCCTGTTGCTAGTCGAGGCACCCTTTCCACTCCTTGTTTTTCTGTCCCTGGTGTTTCTCATGTTCCGCGTCTTACCATGAATCTTTTTTCCGCTGCTCAACTTACTGATTCTGGTTGTCGTGTTATTCTTGACGCTGATTCTTGCTCTGTCCAGGATCGTCGCACGAAGATTCTGGTTGGGGCTGGCCCTCGGCGCCATGATTCTCAGGGTCTTTGGGAGCTCGACTGGCTTCGTGTTCCCTCTACTTCCACCAGTTCTCGTGCTCTTGCTGCTTCCGCTTCCGCATCTTTTCAACAATGGCATCACCGTCTCGGTCATCTATGTGGTTCTCGTTTGTCATCTTTAGTTCACCGAGGTCTTCTGGGGCATATCTCAGGAGATGTCTCTTTACCGTGTCAAAGTTGTAGACTTGGCAAGCAGACTCAGTTACCTTATCCTACTAGTGAGTCAGTGTCTCAGCGCCCCTTTGACTTAATTCATTCTGATGTATGGGGTCCCGCTCCCTTTGCTTCGAAGGGGGGTCATCGCTACTATGTTATTTTTATTGATGACTTTTCTCGTTACACTTGGCTTTACTTTATGACTTCTCGCAGCGAGGTTCTCTCTATCTATAAACGTTTTGCTACCATGGTTCACACCCAGTTCTCCACTCCTATTCGTGTTTTTCGTGCTGATTCGGCTGGTGAATACATTTCCCAAATGTTGCGTGGTTTTCTTGCTGAGCAGGGCACTCTTGCTCAATTCTCTTGCCCTGGTGCTCATGCCCAGAATGGCGTCGCTGAACGCAAACATCGTCATCTTCTTGAGACAGCGCGTGCGCTGATGATCGCCGCCTCTCTTCCGCCCCATTTCTGGGCTGAGGCTGTCTCCACCTCTGCCTATCTCATCAACATTCAGCCATCGGCTGCCTTACAGGGTGGTATTCCTCAGGAGCATCTTTTTGATCGTTCTCCTTATTATTCTGTGCTTCGGTTGTTTGGATGTGTTTGCTTTGTTCTTCTTGCTCCTCGCAAACGCACCAAACTCACTGCTCAGTCCGTTGAGTGTGTTTTTCTCGGGTATAGTGATGAGCATAAGGGTTATCGGTGTTGGGATCCTCTTGCTCGTCGGATGCGCATTTCTCGGGATGACCTTCGATGAGTCTCGTCCTTTCTATCCACGGCCATCTTCCTCGAGTTTCTCTGTGGAGGACATCTCTTTTCTCGCTTTCCCTGGTACACCTCCCTCTGTGCCTCAAGTTCCTACTCCTCCGAGTCCCATTGCTTCTGATTCTACGCCTTCTTCCCCCACAAATTCTTCTCCCCCTTTGTCAGCTTCTCCCTCATCGACTGATTCTCCCCCTTCCTCCCCGATATCCACCATGCCTTCACCTTCTCCAGTTGAAAGGGCATGTATGCCCCCATGTGTGGTTTTGGTAATTAATGTGTAAATTGAGTTTCACTTGTAGGTTTGTCCATTGGCATCGCTTGGGCCATGTGTTGGTCTCAAGGTTGGAAGATGAAGAAATGTCCAAGGGCTTTGTGCCCATTGGAATCATGAAGAAAGAAGGAGCTTGAAGGTCGATCAAGGCATGTGCAAAGAGTTGCATCAAGCATCAAGATGGATCAACCTCAAGTAAGGATGAAGAAGGACGAGCTCAAGATGCGCCATCTCTAGAAGATCTCATGCTTGAAGCTTGGAATGATGAAGACAAGTTCAAAGAAGAGGTTTCCCCATGGAGTATGGGGGAGCATTTTGCAAGTCTTCATCAAGCAAGAGCGAGCAAGAGCAAACAAGAAAGGTGTTCCCACTATAGAAGAACAAGACGGTCTACATCAAGTTCAAGTGGGACGCTCAAGGCAAAGGTATGTTGATAGGGCTTCTCTTTTGCCGGTCTCGTGTTGTTAGTTGGGAGACCGGGTTTAGGATAGATAGCCGTACTATCAAGAGGGGCTCTCAAGCGGGTGTCTCGTTTGCATCGTTCGGAGAGAGCTCAAACCTTTGCATTCATAGCATCATCTTTCTTGGTTGTTATTTGGTTCTTGTCCATGAGAGGATCTAGAGCTTGTGGACATCATCATAACAAGCTCTAGTTCATCATCTAAGGATTTCACTTGCATATCTTATTGCGGTTTTTGATCTTGCGAGTTTTCCGGCTCCACACCTTGGGGGATACTTCACATATATATTTATGATATTTTCTCTCAAGGTGATACCCAATATTTCGACTTTTTGTTGGATTCTATTCGTCGTTATCTTTCCAACAAAATTGGTTTCATCCCGTTTGGAGTTCGGATGCAAAAGTTATTGCGTTTCTGGTTTTCTGGTTTCTGGTTTTTCCCTGACCGGAAGTTCCGGCTTCCCACCGGAAGTTCCGCTAGGGCATTTTTGCCGCCGAAAGTTCCGGTGGAAGTTCCGGGTCTTGTTCCGCTCACGTTCAGAAACCTTCTGTATTGAATATGTCTATTTGCCGGAACTTGGCCGGAACTTGATCGGAACTTGTCCTGGCAAAAGTTCTTGAGCGGAACTTCCGCCCCAGGGCCGGAAGTTCCGGCCATGATTCGTGTTTTCAGTTTCTCGCTCCGCAGTTTTTGACCGTTGGCTGGGTGCCACCGGAACTTCCGGCCTCCCACCGGAAGTTCCGGCCAGGTGTCGCGAATGCCCATAACGGGCGGATCTGGGAGCCCTTTAAAAGGGGCTCCTCTTCCCCTTCGTGGGTACGAGCTTTTCTTCTTGGTTCTTGGCTTTCTCTCTCTCCTCCATTGTCAACCTTGAAGAAGCTTTGCCTCTCCCTTCCCCCTCCTATGATTCTTTCATCTTTTTGAGGGTTTTGAGAGAGGAGATCTAGATCTACAATCCCCCCAAGTCAAATCCCTTCTTTGTGAAGGAATCATTGGGATCTAGATCTTGGAGAGTTTTGTGTTCTCCTCTTGTGTTCTTCCTCCCTTATTCCCCCAATAGCTTTTGTAGCTTTGTTGGAATTTGGGAGAGAAGGACTTGCCCTTGCATTTGGTGCATAGGTTTGAGTTCTCCTCGGAGATTCGGCGAGTTCAAGCTTGAGAGCTTGTTTCTCTTGGGTTCCTTGGAACCCTAGACGGTTGTGTGGTTGGTTTGTTGACCTTTTGTGGTCTTGTTGACCTTTTGTGGTCTTGTAGCCTTTTGTGGCGTTGTTGGCCTTTTGTGGCATTGTTGGCCTGTTGTGTCTTTGTTGTTGGGAGCCTCCAATTGAGTTGTGGAGTTAGCCCCAATCTTGTACGGGTTCGGTGACCGCCCTCAAGCGTCCCATAGTGGAGCAAGTGCCCGCCTTTTGTGGTGCGCACTTGGGAGAATAGGGTGAGCCTTTTGTGGCGTCGGTGAGTTGCGTGCTTCCGCATCCGGGGTGAGGCCTTGTGTGGCGTTGGGTGAGCATCGAGCCACCACACCTCGAGGTGAGCCATTTGTGGCGTTCGGAGAGCATTGCGCCATCGCACCTCTCCAACGGAGACGTAGCTTCTTTGGAAGTGAACTTCGGGAAACAAATCTTCGTCTCCGCGTCCATCGGTTATCTCTCAACCAAACCCTTTACTTATGCACTTTACATTGTGATAGCCATCGTGCTTGAAGTATTTATACCTTGCTATCACCTTGTTGCTTGTTTTGCTTAGCATAGGTTGTTGGTGCACCTAGGTGAACTTGGTGGCTAGGTTTTGTGCTCAATAAATTAAACGTTAGTTTTATTCCGCATTTACTTGAGCCTAAACCGTAATATTTTTAAAAAGCCTATTCACCCCCCCTCTAGGCGACTTCCTTTGTACTTTCACCAGTGTTTCCATCTTTTCCTTTCTATTATTCTCACCGTCCACGCGTTCTTGATGATTCTACTGTTGGGCCATCAACCTCTGATGTGTCGTCTGCCTCCTCTCAACCAACTTATGATCTTCGTTCTCGGCCTCGTCCCCCACCTGATCGCTATTCTCCTGAGCGTTTTGGCCTTTCTGCTGTCCTTGAGTCAACCTCTTATCGAGATGTTGTTGCCCACCCCGAGTGGCAACTTGCGATGGCCGAGGAGATTGCTGCACTTGAGCGCACTGGCACGTGGGATTTGGTTTCTCCCCCTCCCCATGTTCATCCCATCACGTGCAAGTGTGTCTATAAGGTTAAGACTCGCTCCGATGGTTCTCTTGCGCGCTATAAAGCGCGTCTTGTGGCTCGTGGCTTTCAGCAGGAGCAGGGTCGCGACTATGATGAGACTTTCGCCCCTGTGGCTCACATGACCACTGTTCGCACTCTTCTCGCCGTGGCCTCTGTTCGCCACTGGTCTGTGTCTCAGCTGGATGTGCAGAATGCTTTCCTCAATGGCGAGCTGCGTGAGGAGGTTTATATGCAGCCACCTCCTGGGTACTCTGTCCCTGACGGCATGGTTTGTCGTCTTCGGCGCTCTCTCTACGGCCTTAAGCAAGCCCCTCGCGCCTGGTTTGAGCGTTTCGCCTCCGTGGTCACTGCTGCGGGTTTCTCGCCCAGCGCCCATGACCCTGCTTTGTTTGTCCACACTTCTCCTCGCGGTTGAACTCTTCTTCTTCTCTATGTTGATGACATGATCATTACTGGTGACGACTCTGAGTACATTGCCTTTGTTAAGGCTCGTCTCCGTGAGCAGTTCCTTATGTCTGATCTTGGCCCTCTTCGCTACTTTCTTGGGATCGAAGTTTCCTCTACCTCTGATGGTTTCTATATCTCCTAGGAAAAGTATATTTAGGATCTACTTGCTCGTGCTGCTCTTAGCGATGAGCGCACTGCTGAGACTCCTATGGAGCTCAATGTTCACCTTCGTGCCTCTGATGGTGATCCTTTGACTGACCCGACGCGCTATCGCCATCTGGTTGGGAGCCTTGTCTACCTTGCCGTCACCCGTCCAGATATCTCCTACCCTGTCCATATTCTGAGTCAGTTCGTCTCTGCTCCCACTTCGGTCCACTACAGTCACCTTCTTCGTATTTTACGATATCTTCGTGGAACGTTCTCTCGCCGTCTTTTCTTCCCTCGCTCCAGCTTCCTTCAGCTCCAGGCCTATTCGGATGCTACGTGGGCAAGTGATCCATCGGACCGCCGCTCACTCTCTGCTTACTGTGTGTTTCTTGGTGGTTCTCTCATTGCTTGGAAGACGAAGAAACAGACAGCAGTTTTCCGCTCGAGTGTAGAGGCTAAGTTGCGAGCTATGGCTCTTTTGACCGCAGAGGTGACATGGTTACGTGGGTTATTGGAGGATTTTGGTGTTTCTGTCTCTACATCGACTCCTCTTCTATCAGACAGTACAGGTGCTATCAGCATTGCGCGTGACCCGGTGAAGCATGAGCTCACCAAGCACATCGGTGTGGATGCCTCTTTTGTGCGTGCTGCTGTGCAGGATCAGGTTCTCGCTCTTGAGTACGTGCCTTCCGAGCTACAGTTGGCAGATTTCTTCACAAAGGCCCAGACTAGAGCACAACATGGTTTTCTCCTCTCCAAACTCAGTGTTGTTGACCCACCATGAGTTTGAGAGGGGTGTTAGAGTATATAGTCTCTCTTTATATTTGTCCATTGTCTAAGGGCCTTTTGACATATTTGCCTTTTCCACACCTGTACATGTATTGGCCTTTGGCCCCATGTGAATACTAAGTTGCTGATTCCCCAATTCACAACAGGGTTGTGCTTTGTTAATTTCCTTAGTTTGTCGTAGAAACCTCCACATATTTCTGGCTTTCAACTCAGCATCCAAGATTGAGGATGCGATTCCGTACGGTGTAAAGGTTATAGCATTGTACAAGTCGCGTATGCAGAAGCTGAAAGTGGCCAAAGAAGCTCTTTTGTCTGATAAAGGTGATAATGCATCTGCTGCTGAAGTTGACTCGGAGAATTCTTTCCTAGACATCCTTACTAGCATATTCACTGTACTAGAGAAAAAGGTAAATGTGTCAGTTCCTTCATGTTATCTAAATGGTTTACACCATGAACATGCTAATACATTAGTACCGGATGATGAACTTATAAGGAACAACAACATGTTTTCATTTTTTTGGATTCAGCTTGAAGACTTGGCGCAAGCAATGCTGACCCCAATCTCAAAGGCAAGTGGTGTGCACAATGTTGGCTATGCTGTGCCAGGAGCTGCATCTTTGACCTCTCAAATTGCTGGACCAAGTAATTCTATGTGTAGAGCAGCAACAATCGAGACTCCCAACCTTGGGACTGCATGCCATGCATGGAACAATCTAATATCAAGCAGATCTCTGCTGAACCTTGTCGCAAGAAACTTTGCATAGGATTCTTCACCTGTAAAAGGTGATAGCAGGTAGCGGCGGCACATAAGGTGTTCATCCCGCAGCACAGGGAGGGCGATGCCTCTGTACCAGAGTAGAGTACAGCTCGATTAAGCCTTACTTGTTAGTAAATTATGACTTGAACCTTTTACTCTTAGCTGGCTATATGGTTCCATCTATTTAGGGTCTATATATATGGAACCATTTACTTGGATGCAAAATTGCAGAAGATTCTCTTCATGGCGTGT
Source organism: Avena sativa (assembly GCA_916181665.1). Taxonomy (NCBI): domain Eukaryota; kingdom Viridiplantae; phylum Streptophyta; class Magnoliopsida; order Poales; family Poaceae; genus Avena; species Avena sativa. Next base: position 348,114,393 of record OV702280.1, on the reverse strand, counting down.
ACTTACTGGTTTGAACTCTTGTTAAGCTTAAGTTCAGTGCAATTGAAGTGCGGATGGATTGATCCCGAGTGAACTGTTGTTGGTTCCAGGTTCCCGTAATGATCTGCATTATTATGTATCACTTGTACTCCCTCTGTCTAAGAATAGATGTTTTGGGTTTTTCAAATTTTGGATGAATCTATATACTAAATAGTGTCTAGATTTGTTAAAATTTTAATAAAATTTTAACAAATTTGAGATATCTATTTTAGGACAGAGGGAGTAGTACTTTAGAATATCATCATCCTCCAGTTAAACTGGCCAAATAGGATGTAAATGGCATTTTCATGTTCTTGTATACTACTTCCTCCGTTTAGAAATATAAGATGTTTTAGATTTGTGAAGGAGATGTATCTAAACATGTTTTAGTGTATAGGTTCAAATGAATCTAGACACTAAAAGATGTCTAGATATATCTCATTCACAAACCTAAAACATCTTATATTTCCAAATGGAGGGAGTAGCATCTATCATTGCATCCTGCTGTCGTGCATCTGTTATCTTACTCGGACTGCCTTTTTATACCTCTGCTGAAGGAGACGTGAAGTCATTTCTGCTGTTGGTGATAAAAGGCTTTTTTTTGACAATATAAAAGGGAAAACGATACGATATCCCCGGGGGATAGAATCCCCCGGGTCGCTACTCCCGTCGCGAACCCCACCTACCCCGCATCTGGCGCTGCCCTCTCTCCCCCCGTCGTCTTTCTCCTACCCCGCCTCGATCCCCATCTCCCAGCGACCGCTGTGCGCCGTGCGCCGCTGCCGCAGGACCCCGCGCTCGCGCCACCGTCTCCTCACCGCCCAGCGCGTCCTCCTCCTCTGCAGAACAGTGGCCGCCGCCCTCCCGAGCACCCTGACCCGCCATGGCCACCCGTGCTGCCGCTTGTTCTTGCACCTCCGCGTCCCTGCAGCCGTGCTACCGCAGCCTCACCTAGCTGCGCCACCGCAGCCTTGCCTCGCCGCAGCCATGGTGCTCGACCACGAGTTGGAGGTGCTAGCTCTCGACGACTCCATATTTCCCCACGCCGCACATAGTCCGCCATTGGAACGACCTTTGGCCGCCGACGAGCTGTGTTTCCCGCGCTGGTGGTGGCGCTGCCCGCGCTGGTAGTGGCTTTGCGCCGGTTTTCGGTGGCAGGTGCTGCTGGCGCCGGTGGTGGTGCTGCCCCGTGTCAGTAGTGGTGCTACTCCGTGCCCCGTTACGATCTGTGTGAGGCTCTGCTACAAGCAGTTATCAGACTTGCTACATAGGCATGCCGGCCTCGCTACATAGGCAGCGGGGGAGAGGTATAGCGAAGACGCTTTTTGCTACAAGCGGCGTGAAGCTTTGCTACAAAGGCACGACGGCCTTGCTACAAAGGTATGTCAGCCTTGCTACAGATGTATGTCATCGTTTTCTTGGACGATGGCGTCAGCCTTGCTATAGAGGAACAACATCACCTTCTCCAATGACGGCTTTTTTTGCTACAAACGGTGTGAAGCCCTGCTATAGGGGCATAACGTCCTTGCTATAGAGGCACGACAACGTCTTCTCTGGCAACATCTTTTCTTCTCCGTCGACAAAGCGTTTTTGCTACATGCAGCCGACAACAGTGCTACAGGGTGCCTTGGGTTTTTCGGCGAGATATCCGGCGAAATAGGAGTTTGCTACAATATAAGTTTTTTTTTTGCTACAACTATTTTGTGATTTTGCTACAATAGCGCAATATTTTTCTACACGGTCTCCGGTGAGGTCTAACGGCGAAATTCTCCGGCGAGGTCGGATATGCTACAATAGCACAACTTTTTTGCTACACGGTCGCCGACAAGGTCTCCGGCGAAATCTCCGGCGAGGTTCAGTCTGTTTTTATTTTTCTAGACCGAACCATTTTCTGCTATAATGTAGCAAAAGAGGGGCAAATGTAGCAAAAACGGGATTTTGAATCCGAAAAAGAACAAGTGGTTGGCTGCGGACCGGGATGAAAACCACAAATCCTCAAGGGCCGCTTAGCACTGTCCATATGAAAGGCTTTTGTATAAAAATAAATAAAAGGCTTTTGTATATGGAGGACAGTTGAAGGTGCTCCGTGCGCGCCAGGGCCAAGTTTCGCTTTCGCAGCCTCCCCGGTCCCCCCACGAGCGGAGCTGGTCGAACGGACCCAACCGTGTGAGACTCCCAGTTGCTAACCCATCAGTTCATTCTTTCCGGCCCAACCCTCGCCTCCACCGGCCATGCCGCCGCCGCCGCCGGCGCTGCCGGACGAGCTCATCGAGGAGATCCTCCTCCGCCTCCCTCCAGAAGATCCAGGCTGCCTCTTTCGCGCCTCCCTCGTCTCCAAGCCCTGGCGCAGCCGCCTCACCGGCTCCGCCTTCGCTCGCCTCTACCGCGAGTTCCACGGGACGCCTCCCTTGCTGGGATTCTTCGAGAACGACGAGACGGTATTCTGCTGGTTCGCTCCCTTGTCCCCCACCTCCCCCTTCGCCCCTGTCCACCCCGACCACCGTAATCTCTTCGCTCTCGACTCCCGTCACGGCCTCGTCCTCCTAAATACTGTTGGCCCGGACGGCGAACCCCTGGACCTCGTCGTGTGGGACCCTGTCGGCCGCCGCAAGTGGGAATTGCCCTACCCGGAGTTCGCAGACTGGGGAACCGTCCCAGACAGCGCCGCGGTGCTCTGCGCCGTCGATGGCTGCGACCACCTCCACTGCCATGGCGACCCCTTCCTCGTTGCCTACGTGGGCACCGATGAAGATGGGGCCGCGCACGCTTGCCTCTATTCTTCGGAGGCTCGTGCCTGGAGTCCCGTGACATCTTATGAGCACCCTGACTCCTTCCTCGAGGTTATTACCTCTTGGCCCGTAGCCCTTGTGGGAAATGCCCTCCATTTCCCTTGCAGTTCCAGTCCCAGGATTATCCTGCGGTATGACTTGTTCAACCAGGAACTATCAGTGATTACCTGGCCAGACATGTACAAGTGGGAGTACAATTATATCCTTATGAGGACGGAGAACGGTGTGCTGGGTTGTGCCAGTTTGCAGGAGTCCATGCTTGAACTATGGTCGATGGAGTCTGGCGCAGATGGAGCTGTGAAGTGGGTGCTAAGCAGAGTTGTCGAGCTCGAGAACTGGATACCCTCTTGCACATCTTTCGTGACTAGCTTTGCAGATGGAGTTGGTGTATTTTTCGTGCGGACAAATCTCGCTGTCTTCACAGTTGAGCTTAAATCAGGCCGAGTTAAGAAGGTCTCTAGCAGCGAGGACCGAGTCATTCCATACATGAGTTTCTACACTCCAGGTACTAGCACGTGAAACCTCTCTGTACTTGCTTATGTTTTGCTTGGCTATGATTTGTGAATAATTTAGTTAAAACTAAATAAATTTTCTATTAGTGATATGAAGTTTGGCTGATGGTACACAAGAATGAGTTCGTGAAATTGGATATGTTGCAATCTCATATATATATTTCAACTTTTCAGATCAATCTGGATGCCTAGCGCCTCCATCAACCATGACCTCCTCATCAGAGAAGAACGTTGAGACAGCCCGAGAAGAGCACGATGATCGGCTGCTGCTGCACTCAAGTGGGGAGGTGGCCGATGAGAAGGAGAAATGGGTAGAGAAGGCTGAGGAGGATTGCAAATGGGACGAAGGCGGATGGCATGAGGAGGGCTCGGTGGAGGATTGGGAATGGAAGGGGGAGAAAGCTTTGGAGCAGTTTCAGGAGGGGTCCAAGGCGTTCAAGGAAAGGCGATTTGGCCATGCCAGGAACTGTTTCCACTATGTCCTCACAGAAGAGTTAGTGTTTCTTTCTTCTACATGCTGCTCTTAGTTTAAAGCCTTGCTGAAGCATGCATACATATGGGTTACTGGATACAACTTCCATGTGATGAGCTTAACTGGGTTTAAGATGTCCTCATTTGTCCGGCAGCAATACCTGAGAATTTGGACCTACCTTTCTTTTGTCATGCTCTGTGAATTGTGACAAATGCCAGATCAATGTGCATTTGCTTCAGGGTTTGATGTTTACCCATTCGAGAAATGTACATATGTTTCTGAAGTGTCGGCTGTTTTAAATATTTGAGTAAATGTAACATAGATCAACTATTCTTAGCAGAGTTGCAATTTAAAATTTGCAAAAGCCTCATCAACTTTGGTCCAAAATTCTTACACTACTAACTCACACTTTTAACGCACTGGTAAGAATAACTGGCCCAAAGAGCAGTTTTATACTCCGTTGCAGTTTATATGCTGATTAAAAATTGCTCGTAACTAAGAGTATCACACTCTTGGTGGTTGTTACAAAAGGTGACAACCAACAGATAGAGTTAGCACATTCCTGATGAAATAATTGTTTGTAGTTTTGATTGTGTTCTATCTCAGGTTACATTAGCTTTCATGGCCTTATGTCATAGTCTTAACAATGATGGAGTGATAATTTTGTAATCAACGGCTTTGTTTTCACATAGGGTGTTCTATTGTGGGAGACTATCTCCAATATGTATTATGACATATTACAAATATGGTCATGCTTTGCTGTACGAAGCTAAAGCGAAGATTGCACAATACCAAGACTTAGTTGAGGGTTCAGCCAGCAGAGATGATATTGGAAGCTCAAAGGCCTCTTGTAGCAACGTTAGGGAAGATGATACTGAAAAAGGTATATGCCATTACTCCTTTACTCCATCCAACTATATGTACTACGAGATATACTACTACGTATTAGCTGCATATATGTAGTTGATTAACGTTATATTGGTTACGATTTATGAACTTGTCTCTTCATCGATTCATAAACACTGAGGAGTCTACATAGTAAAACTCTAGCCTGCAGTGAACTGCATGTGCAAATTAGTAGCCTTGTTCGGAACTAGGAAGTGACTAGAATCATCAATTATCTCATCATTCTGTAGTAGACTGTTTCATCAAAGTAGTTTTGGGAGTACTAAGCATTTTGTGCTATAAATTATTAAATATCAAATGATTTCAAGAATCCTCCAGTGGACGGTTGGTCAATAAGCTGTCAACCCCTCAGTTCACCTGGGTTTGATTCCTCGGATTCATCAGGTGCCTACTCTGTAGGTGCAAGCCAGGGCTCCTGCTGGAAAATATATAGTAATAGATTATTTCGGATACAACAGTTTTTCTTATGGCTCGCTCATAGAGAAGTCTGTTCTTGGTTGGCCATATTTTGGCTTTTGGGCGGGATGGGATCTGGTACCATATGTACGCTATTAGCCTTTTTTTTGTTTTGCTTCCATGCTTACTTGTACATTTGGAACTGCCTGATTAAACATATATTGATATATATGAACCATTGTCTTCATTTGATTCTGCAATTGGCTATCTGTCCAATGTACTTGAAGCTTTTTTAATATACAAGCGCATGTCTTTTGTTCAAGTATGTCCTATAGATATTGTGCAATGATGTTAGGTAGATTGGTGACACCCTCAACTGAGGAAATACAGTCTGTAACTTTGGAAATGGAAAACTGCCCAAGGCAGGCATGGGTGCCTTTCCCCGTTGTGGCGTGCACCTAAGGGTGGCCTCGCCTCCTGCACTGTTGCCCCCACATCAAACTACAATAATTGATGACCTTGTTCCATGTGCATTCCTTCATGTCACAACACGTAACAGTATAGCCACACATTGAAGAAAAACTCAGAGCAAGCATGATTCTGATTTTTGTTCAGATTTGGATCTGGCCTGGAAAATGTTACATATTGCGAGGGCAATACATGAGAAGTGTCCTTTCATCCCTATGGAGGGAGTTAAAATCTTCCGTGCTCTTGCTGAAGTCTCTTTGGAAAGAGGTAGTTCAGTTATCTTACCTACTCCTGCATCTAATTGGTCAGTTGTCTTGATACTTATGGCTCACATTTTAATTGCAGAAGACATAGACTACGCACTCCGTTGTTGGTTCAAAGCTTTAGCCAACTTGGAGCATTTGGTTGAGCCTGACCATTGTCAAATTATCTTACTGTATCCTGCTTGTGCTAGCGATAGTATCAATTATGTGTTATATAGTAATAGTAGTGTGATTTGCAATCCAAGTGCTACAGTCACAATGCCTTCTAGGCGTGTGTCTTTCTGTATCCTGCTTGTGGTAATAACAGTATCAATTATGTGCTGTATACTAGTACGAAGCATCATATTTGCAGCCCAACAATGGCTGCGCCTTCTAAAGCACGTGTCTTCAGGGTTTTAGGTATACATTTTAGTCAGTTAACTTGAAATCATGGGTGTTCTTTTTGTTGTAGTATTCCATGCGCTTTCAATTGATTTGATCTTACTGAAATCTTGCACGGGTATCTCCATCTGCATAAATGCACATGCTAGTATATGTGTGTGGATGAACTTTTCGTTGAAGAACAATTCAGTTTGACAATGCTGGTATATTGTAGATTTTGGCCATTCTTTGTTAATTTCCTTAGTTGGTCCTAGAAACCTCCACATATTTCTGACTTTCAAGTCAGCATCCAAGATTGACGATGCAGTCGCACGCGCTGCAAAGGTCTTTTCATTGTACAAGTCACGCATGCAGAAACATATAAATGCCAACAAAACGTTGTTGGCTGTTAAAGGCGATAGTGCATCTGCCGCTGAAGTTGGTTCAGAAATTTCCTCGCTCGACAACGAGATGGAGCTCCTTTCTAGCATATTCACTGTACTAGTGGAGAAGGTAAATAAGTTAGTTGCTTCGTGTTACCTAGATGGTTTACCTCATGAACCTACTAATACAGTAGTACTATATGAAGAAACTTACAGAAAATACATGTTTGAATATTTTGGTTTCAGTTTGAAGAACTGACGAAAGAAATGTTAACCCCAACCTCGAAGCCAAGTGGTGCGCGTAACGCTGTCTATGCTGCGCCCAGAGCTTCATCTTTGACTTCAGAAATTGCTGGACCAAGTAATTCTTTGTCTACAACAGCTACAATCGAGACTCCTGGTAGTACTGGAACCGACCTTGAGACTGCAGGCCAAGCTAATGTCAAGCAGATCGCTGCTGAATCTTCTCTCAAGAAACTTGCAGAGGATTCCTCATCACCTGTAAATGGTGATAGCAGCAACAAGTCAGATGTTCATCCCGCAGCACGGGATGGAACCTTTTAGCTGACTATATGGCCCCTTTTTAAGGGGATATATGGTCCCACTTGCTTAGATGTAAATTTCTGCATGTTGTTTTGTCAGAGCTGCTCTGCTTAATGCAGAAGAATATATTCATTTTGGCATGTATGAACTGGTATCAGCTCTTGCTAACCTGAAGTTAAATGCAATTGAAGTCGCAGATGGGTTGATTCCGAGTTAACAACTATGCTCGGTTCCAATTTGCTGCAATTCTCTGCATTATGCACAATGCATGGTATGATTAGAGGTCCATTGTGAACTGTCCTTGTCGAATTTCATCCTCCTGGTAGTTCAACTGCCCAGAGGGGATGGAAATTACATTTTCCTGTTGCACTCTTGCAGCATCTTTCATTCCGTCATGCCGTCGTGCATCCGTTTTGTTACTCCGATCGCCTCTGGTATGTTTGGTTTGTGCTATAAATGAACTGACATGTGAGCTCAAATATTGAGCCAAATACTTAAAATCAGGAGAGTACTTCGCAGTGTAGATGAGATCTATAGGGAAGGGGAAGGAAAACCTCTTTGTTACACCGTAAGAATGGAGAGAACTCTATTCCACACACTATTGACCAGAGTAAATAACAGTAACAGTCAGCAGTACTACTAGTCCCTATACTCAGGATTTACTGCATTCTGCCCCTGAATTGGCTCAAGCAGACGCTTTAGTCCAAAACATGGCCAAGAATGTAAACGAGGCCAACGTGACATTCTAGCGACGCAAGGCGTCAGAGAATTCAACGTGTCAAAATGCTTGCAGGAGCGTTATCTCTCCCGAACATGCTTTCACCCGCTATATATTAATATAGCAATCACCTTGTACAACTTTGAGACAAACAGCACAATCAAGACCAAAATAACAAAAAACAAGAAAAAATAATTCTGACGGCGCTAGATCAACAAAAGCAATGATGACCCACAAGTGCTATGTCCTTCGGAGAATTTCGGCCACATACTTAGGGCGTCTCCAATGTATGAATAAGAATGGGTCATAAGGCCTTAAGGTCGACCATAGCTAGATATAAGCATTGTAGCTGTCGGTCTTAAGAGAAAATTCCTTACAGTCGGCCACACCGGTATGGCTCGGCCATAAGAGATAAAAAACTATTAATTCTCTCTCCTCTCTCTATGATGTGCAACTGTGAATCTCTGTGTCGTCCACGTGAAGACACCTAGTGGGCTCCACCTTAAGGTCCAACAAGAAACTTAAGCATTGGAGACATTTTAACATGCTATAGCCAACCCGATGGGTCCCACCTTAAGGCCGACTCAGGAATTAAACATTGGAGACGCTCTTATGCTTCGGTATCGCCGCATACCAAGCAACACCTTCAAGAAGGGATGCGGCAGCGACGCTACTGTCCGGATTGGTCCTAAGATTTCTCTTGGTATATGAAGAGGAGTGGGAAAGATGTACACCCGACGCCCTTCAAAAAGGAACCGGGGCGCCCTCAGACATCACCACGTCGATGCTGACCAAACCGACGAGATTTCTCCCGACCCCCAAAAAACCACAACCTCAGAAAAATTCGTATTACTCCACCAAACTTGTGGCCCACCAACATGAGTCACCATGGTCTTGAAGTCACCATCGTTGTCTCACCATCGCGAACGTTGCGTGACCGGTCGGGCCGAGACGAAACAACCATAGACAAGGGGCAGCAGCTCCACGGCCACACGAGAGGGAACATTCTCCACCGCCATAAACGATAGCTGTTCAGACGAAGCGGCAAGAGCACACCAGAACAACATTGGAGCGGGAGGGCGGCAAGAGTGTTAGGCCATGTTTTTTTTTGAAAAACAAGACCTCGTCCGTGTCCCAGTATATTGTATCCCCCTATCCGTCATCGCCATTGAAATGGCAGTATCGAGCTCGACCAGCAACCAGTCTTACAAGCGTGTAGGCGAGGGAGGTCCCCATTATCGAGTGCCCTTGCCCTTAGTGCGAGTGGAGGGATGTGAAACAGTTCACAACCCACATTAACTCTATCTACTGTTGAAGCTATACTCGCCGAGTCGTCCTTGCAGGAGGCTTCGGAGGCTTGCCTCCGCCACCCAAAAAATCCCTCATCGCCGCCTCGTTCACTCTGCAGTCACCAGACGAGGCCCTCAACAGACGACGACGTTGGGTTCCCACAATAAAGCCATTCCCTAGGCGTTTTTTCTCCTTTCTTGGCCCCAACTAGTTCAGCTGCCGCCTTGTGCAACCTCTACCGGTCAGCGTTGGACTGAATCAAGAGGACGGATCTTGGGTGCCCGCGGTGCACCTCCCTCAACAGATTTCTCGCACCAATCAGGCAACTTCATGATACCACGTGGACTTCTTTAGCCGGGCACACAGTCTGCAACTCTCCCAAGTGGCGTGCGTGCGTGTTTGGATCTACAGGTGCCAGATCGACATTTATGATAGCCTAAGCGATGTGCTCGTTTGCCTGATTTTCCTCTGCCACATGAGTGCGGCCCAATGTGTCGTCGTCGTCGATGACACTGTGAAGATCCATGGCCATGTGGCTACTGGCAACCCTGATTCACTTTGGGTTGGCCTTGGCACTGTCATTGTTGTGACTACCAAGATGTTGATGGGGGATCATGGTGATCATGATTTAAAAAGCTGGATAGGATCTAGGGGTTCCATGTCGCATGCTCATGGCAAGTCGAGAGTCACTGAAGATTCCAGGGAGTACTGACCGCATCCCAGGAGAAGTATGGTTGCCAGATGATTAGCGTTTTGAAATAGTGTTCTCGACGTGTGGGGGCGGTGACACTAGCAGACTTTATTATTGGCGGTCTCAACTTTTGGGTCAAAACCCTAGGTTAACCTTCAACGGTTGTACTTGGGAATGGTGGCTCCATAGTTGTTCTTGTTGAAGGCATTGTCCTGATATTGGATCTTTTTCAGGGTGAAAACCCGGGATCTGACATAATGGTTATACTAGACGATTGCTGTGTTTATGCACTGTTACCTAGCTAGATGCATCATTCGGAGAACCTTTTTAGGGAGTCTAGGTGTCGTTACCACTAGTGGTGCTCTTACTGCTGCGAGCCTCTAATTGTCCCAGCATGTTTTTTCTTTTGTTTTCACGGTGTGTGCATTTATGTTATTGCGGCAACTAGGTGTAATTGTATCATCTTGATATTAATATATTTTCTTTATCAAAAAAACTGAACTCACTGAGTCCCCTTCTATGGACATCAAATTATTAGAAGTCTATCCTACACTCAAAGCCAGGCTTGTCATTTTCTCATGTCTTTCTCTTTGGAACTCTTTAAATTGAATCCGTTAGTTCCTTCACCATGGATCACCATTATAATCATCATCTTCTACCAATGTCCTAGCATGTGAGTTCTTGGTCATCGATCGAAGAAGATCTTGACCTCGAATGCTCAATAAGTATCTCACTCCATGAGTGGAGGTGAGTTCCTCCACGAGCCCAGATCGAGTGGTCTCCTAGAATATTGAGAAATTACAAAAAGCTCCTACAATATTTTTGAATATCATAGCCGAGGAGGATATTTTAGAAGGTTCAAGAAATTCCAAGAATTATCAAGGTAGAAGATACTTAAATAGAACTCTAGAATTAGGAAAAATTATAGAGTTTGATATTTAGGAGTAGTATGAAATGAAATATTTAAATTTTGTAGAGAATTGTATAATTTTAGATTGTTCCACATGGAAATAATCCAAGGATCTCACAAATATAAATAGAGGTGTCACCCCTTCCCAAACTATGTGACATGGAAGAAGGTAAAAATAAAGTTGTAGGAGCTGTCAAGAAAGAAAGGTTGGATGGCCATTCTAGGTCCATAGTGTATGGGAGGTAGCTACATTAGAAGTGTGTACCAAGCTAAAGTGTTGAATAAAAGTTGAGTTACCCGTTATGAGAGTGTGACATCCTAATTTTTGATGCTTCATGCTTGTTTTATATCATTTTTCTTATGTTTTGTCTACACTTTGAGGTATTTTTATACACTTTCTGGAACTAACCTATTGATAAGATGCCACAGTGCCAGTTGCCTATTCTGCTTTTTTTGGTTTCAGAAAAGCTAAAAAATGAATATTCTCGGAATTGGACGGGACAAAAGCCAAAGTTACTATTTTTCTCGGAGCGATACGAAAAATCGAAGCAGAGACGGAGTAGGGCACCAGGGTGGCCACACCCTAGGGTGGCGTGGGCCCACCCTGTGCGTGCCACTAGGGGGTGTGGGCCTCCACCGACCTTGCCTCCTTCGCCTATAAGAAGCCCCCGGGGAGAAAACCTTAGATAGGGAAGCATACATCCACGAAAAGGTCCGCAGCGCCGCCGCCACCGAAGGGGAGATTCGGGGGACAAAAGTCTCTGTTTCGGCACCCTGCCGGGACGGGGAATTGCCCCTAGAGCCATCATCATCGACTCCACCACCATCTCCATCGCCGTTGATTATTCCCATGATGAGGAGGGAGTAGTTCTTCCTCGAGGCTAAGGGCTCTACTGGTAGCTATGTGCTCATCTCTCTCTATGCATGATCATATTGTGATCATGAGCTTTGTAATCAAGTAGGTCTACTATGTTACTCAAGTGCTTCAATAGATCTCTGCTCTCCCCACGTGTGTGAAAGTGACAACGTGCACGCCGTGGTAGCACTTAGGCTAGAGTTTATAAATACTTATCATGTGTATATTTGGAGTTGGATGTCTTTATGAAATTGTGGTGTTTGTTGGAACCATCTAGCGCTTAAGGTGATAGTGTGGGGTTATCTATATGGGGAAGGCGGACTTTGAGGAGTGCTGTTATAGCCCTACCATGGATTAGAGTGTCCAACCGGAGAGTAGTTAAGAGTAGTATCATGAAGAGAATATCTTTATTGAGAGTGTTCACTAGTGAAAGTATGATCCCTAGGCCTTGTTTCTAAACATTGAAACACCGTTTGCATCTAGATCTGTTACATGTTTGCTTGCTTCCATATTTTTTCCTTTAGTCTTTTCCTCCCCGCCAGAAGCTCTTTTCTGGCACTGTTACCACTTATAATCATCCATACCACTTGTATTTCACTATCTCTTTGCCGAACTAGTGCACTTATACATCTGACAACTGTATTGGGTGTGTTGGGGACACAAGAGACTTCTTGTATCTTGATTGCAGGGTTGCTTGAGAGGGATACCTTTGACCACTTCCTCCCTGATTTCGATATACATTGGGTGATCCACTTAAGGGAAACTTGCTACTGTTCTACAAACCTCTGCACTTGGAGTCCCAACAACTGTCTACAAGAATAGAAGTGCGTAGACATCAAGATCTTTTCTGGCGCCGTTGTCGGGGAGGTAAGGTAAAAGGTACTCACATCCTCTGGTGTGTGAGTGCTCGAAGTTATTTCCTTTAGATTCTGCATTTTTGTCTTTTTATTTCTTGTTTTCACTAGTTAGGCTTAATGGAAAAAACAACAAAATTAGAGAGCTTTATAGTATTTAACTTGAGTTAGGACATGACGTGTTTGAAGAGAAAATTAAAAAACCTATGGAGCTTTATTTGCATGCTAATAGCAATGTAATTAGTATGAATTCTTTGAACACCATTATTGCTAATGCTATGGAAACGTCTAAGCTTGGGGAAGCTAGTTTTGATGAAAATGATCTATTTTGTCCCCCGGCTTTGGAAGATAGCTATTCTATTGCTTATGATGGTACCAAACCTCCAATTTATGATGATTACAATGATGCATATGATATTTTCAGTCCACCTACTATTGAGGAGAAAATTAATTATGATTTCAATATGCCTCCTATATTTGATGATTATGGTGATGAGAATAACAGTAATAGCTATGTTGTTGAATTTGCTCCCACTACAATTAATAAGAATGACTATGCTTATGTGGAGAGTAATAATTATTATATGCATGTGGGTCATGATAAGAATGTTTTATGTGATAGTTATATTGTTAATTTCATTCATGATGCTACTAAAAGTTATTATGAGAGAGGGAAACATGGTTTTATGCATCTCAATAATATTAAGTTTCCCCTCTTTATGTTGAAAGTCTTGAAGTTGCACTTGTTTTGCTTTCATATGCCTATTGCTTTGTGCTTTCATGATTTGTTTCTTTACAAGATTCCTATGCATAGGAAGTGGGTTAGACTTAAAAGTGTTTTGAATTTTCTTCTTGATGCTCTCTTTTACTTTAATTCATACTTATTATGTGAGCATCTTCTCAAACTATCGAGCTTAACTTAAAGGCGTTAAAGAAAAGTACTTCTTGGGAGATAACCCAATAGTTTTCTTGAGTCTTGGAAGTTATTACTTCTGTAATAACCTCTTCTTATACTTTTAATTGATTTAGAATAACCTCTAATGAGAGGGATGTAAGATTTGGGGAGTTGCTATCCCGAAACAGATTTTTGTGATCCACTGTAAAAATTCCTGAAAATCTCCCAGGTTGTTAGCTAACTTTCATTAGTTCAACACTTTTTTATTTGAGCAACAAAAGGTCTTCGAAAAAATCGGTTTCTACCTGCTGGTCTGTTTTGATAGATTTCTGCCATTATTTGCATTTGCTTCTTATTGATTCCTTTTTGGGTTATTTTTGGGAAACTGAGCTTTCTTAGGGAATGCTACAGTAGCTTGTGTATTTAGTGAAAGTTTTGCTGTTTTGAAACTAAACCCAAAGGTCTATTATCTTTTGAATGCACTAATGTTGCTAATGAAGATTGTGAGAAGTTTTGTATGAAGGAAAATTTTCAGGTGTAAAGAAATAATGATGTAATGAGATGAAGCCCAAGAAATATTCAAGAGGTACAAGCGTCAAAGCTTGGGGATGCCCAAGGCATCCCCTTCTTCATCAATAAAAATCTCAGGTCTTTCTAGACACTTTGTTTTTATTGTTTCATGCACTTTTGTGTTGTTCTTGGAGCGTCTTTGTTTTTCATTGTAGCTTTCTTTTGCTTGTTTGCTGCAATAAGTTGGTTGGACCCTAGCACACTTCTTTTGGAGAGAGAGACACTCGGTTTTCATTGCCTAGAACACTCTAGTTTTCACTCTTATTGTTCTGTGAGTGTTCACTTTTGCTAGCACTGCTTTTAGCTTTAGTTTTCTTGTGCTTTTAGCTTAGAACTTTTTAGTTCTTCTTTGTGGATGTGTGAGACAAGCTCACTGATCTTTATTGATTATTATCGTTGTGAGTTGTTTCAAATAAGTCGATTGGTGTTGGAAAAGAGTAGGAAGCTTCATGTTTAAGTGGTACAAAAGGGAGCTTGTTTTGACTGTGACTTAGACTTTATCATGTCATGCTAGATGTTGCTTTGACCTTATGCTTAGTCATTATTTATGTAGCATGACTTGTTCAAAACAATTGAGATTGCTTAATGTGCCTTGAAAGAATGATGCGTTGTTTTAGCATACAAAAATATAGTATTGTGGTATTCTCCTTTGATGCTTTGTTTGGGTTGACTTGGCACATGCTCAAACCATGTTATGACTATGAAACAGTCATCTTAGCCTCTATGATCATTTAGTTTTTGACTTGTGGTACCACTTTATGCTTTGATTGATAATGTTTTGTCGCTTTGCATGATTATGGCCATTATTGCTCTCTTAGTTGGTCGCTCGCAGTCTTTTGCTAGCCTCCACTTGTACTAAGTAACCTCTACTCATGCATCCAACTCCCAAGAAACCAAGTTATTCCAAAGAGTCCACTATAAATTCCTATGCATGGTGTGTTACACCATTCCAAGTATATTCTTGTTTTATCTATCTTCCAAATTAAACTTGTTATGTGAAAAATTAGTGATTAAAGCTCTCACAAACTTGATGGAACACTTTATTTTTCTTGCCCCTAATAAACTTGAACCATTGTGTCATCTATGTTATATGCTTGCACTTATACAATGGGAATTAGCAGAACCGTGCTGTCACGAGGAACGCTTTCAACACTTGTAAATATCTACCCAGTTGATATCATGCTCTTTTGTTTATGGATGTCATCAGTGTGAAATAAAAGGGGATCTTTTAAGTCCATGGAGTTATGTATGTGTGTTAGAGAAATGTCTTGGCTGCTAGCCTAAGACATGCCTAATCATGGTGGAAACTTGTAGCATCACCATAGTGAGCAATCTATGAATCATTCTTTTGATTGATGCAGCGCTGAGTTGATGTAGGAGCGCCTCGTTGGGAACCCCAAGAGCAAGGTGTGAAGTAGCACATTAGCAAGTTTCCCTCAGTAAGAAACCGAGGTCATCGAACCAGTAGGAGGAAGGAAACATCACATAGGTGTTGCAAGCAACGCGGAGACCTGCACAACACAAACTCAAGACTTTGCCCCAACGAATCAGTGAGGTTGTTAAGCTCACCGGTTTGCTGTAACAAAGGATTAAGCGTATGGTGTGGAAGGTAATGGTTTGCAGCAAGTAAAAAAGTAACAGTGTAAGATGTATCAATGGTAAAGATTGAACCGGGGTCCGTAGTTCACTAGAGGTGCTCTCCTTAGATAAACAACATGGCATGAAGGGTAAACAAATTACAGCAGGGCAATTGACAGGATCTGAGCAAGGCATAACAATGTAATACCAGACAAAAAGATCCTATGAGATTCTACTGGGAATACAACAATATACATAGACCGCCATCCAACTGCATCTATGACTAGAAGTCCACCTTTAGGTTATCTTACGAACCCCCTCCAGTATTAAGTTGCAAGAAACAGACAACTACTTTAAGCAAAGTGTGTAAGGTAAACAATCCACTTGTTCTATGAACAAGAGACCGTTGTTTTCTCCCTAGTGGCAACAACACATCTACAACCGAAGAGATTTCTGTCACTTCCCTTGGAAACTAGAGGCATGAACCCACTATCGAGCATAAATACCCCCTCTTGGAGTCACTAGCAACTATTTGGCCAAGATAGCTACTAACAACGGAGAGCATAAAAGATCACAAACAACACCGACATGATAGTAGAAAATATACAAAACCATTAATCAATCTGACATAGTAATCTCAATATCCATCGGATCCCCGCAAACACAATATGCATGATTACAAATAGATTAGATCTTGATCATGAACAGAGCTCACAAGATCTATATATGAAAGCACAAAGGAGGAGATACAACCATCTAGCTACTACATGGACCCATAGTCCAAGGTGGAACTACTCACGCATCATACCGGAGAAGAAGGCCTCTGGGATGATCTCCCCTCTGGCAGGGTGCCGGGAAGAACTTCAGATCCCCCTGATCTAGGGACGACGGTGGCGGCGGCTACAGAAGGTTTCGTGGAGTTTTCATCGGGTGCCTAGGGTTTCTGCATCGGGGGCTTGTTATAGGCGAAGAGGCGAGGCTGGGAGGCGGTTAGGGGCCCACACCCTACCCAGGCACAGGGTGGGCCTATCCGCGCCTAGGGGGGTGTGGCAGCCCTAGTTCGCCTCTCCGTCTCCCCTCTAGAGTTCGTGTCGCCCATGGTAAAATATTGACTTTGGCTTTTGTCCCATCCAATTCCGAGAATATTGATTTTCTGCCTTTCTGGAACCAAAAACAGAAGAAAACAGGCAACTGGCACTGTGGCAACTTGTTAATAGGTTAGTTCCAGAAAATATATAAAAACACCTCAAAGTATAGACAAAGCAAAGCAAAGTAGATACTAAACAAGCATGGAGCATCAAAAATTATAGATACGTTTCCGATGTATCAAGCATCCCCAAGTTTAACTCCTGCTCGTCCTCGAGTAGGTAAGTGATAAAAGAATAATTTTTGAGGTGACACGCACCATCAAAACCAAGATCAAACCATTTGCAAGCATTGAAATCTGTGATAAAAAACTCTAAACATGTGCATGAAAGATGGAGTTCTAACAATAGGACATAGTAACTATGCATGCAACATGAAAGGCTACAAACAAATATTATGAATAACATGCACTGAAAAACGTTTGTTTGTTTCACATACAGAAAACATGGCATAGTGGCATTCAGCTTGTCCCTCATAGAGTAGAAAATAGATGCATAGGACACCTTCAAAGTTCACAAGGGTGACTAGAAACAAGTAGCACAAGAACAAGTAATATCACAATATGCATCAATCAATAAGTTTTGGGACACTGCACACAGAATGGCAACTATACTCTCTTAATGGTGCCTAAAGGTAGAAGGTGGAGACTCAAATAATAGTGGAAGAAAGGCCCTTCATATAGGGAAGCAGGGATTTCAAGTTTCAAAAAGAGCTCCCAAAAAGTATGGTACTTGTTAGCTTTCAGTCCTCATTGCCCCTATCATAAGCATCTTGAAGTTATTAAGGTTAAAGTGAACAAACTATGGAGTATATGCTTGACAAAGTATAAGTTGGCAATCTCAAGTCCCTTAAATACAAGGGCCACACCTCATGCTACTCAACTTCAGTCACCTGTAAGTTCTTGTCATTGTAAGTATATGCGTATCATAGAGAACCGCCAACGGGGTACCCCTTGCACATGGTACAGGAGCTATCCCATAACCAAAATGACAAGGCAAGCAGACAATGAACATCTCAGCAATCTTTTTTATTTACTATATGCATAGCTTTTTATTGAGGATGCTTCATAGATAGCTCACTATGGCGATGCTGCAAGTTTCCACCATGAAGGCATGGCTTAGGCTAGCGGCCCAGGCGTTTCTCTAACACAAAATACATACTCCATGGACTTACAAGTTCCCTCTTTATTTCACACCGATGACATCCATAGACAAAAGAGCATGATATCAACTTAGTACAAAGTACAAGCGCAATGTTGAAAACGTTCCCCGTGACAGCACGGTTCTGCTAATTCCAACGTATAAGTGCAAGCATATACAACATAGATGACACAATGGTTCAAGTTTATTAGGGTAAAGGAATATAAAGTGTGCCATCAAGTTCGTGAGAGCTTTAATCACTAAGTTTTCACATAACAAAGAGACTTTTTAACTGGAAGGTAGCTGAAAACAAGAATATAATTGGAATGGTATAACACACCATGCATAAGAGTTTATATTGGACACTTTGGAATAACTTGGTTTCTTGGGAGTTGGAAGCATGAGTATAACTTACTCATACAAGTAGAGGCTAGCAAAATACTGGGAGCAACCAACTAAGAGAGCAATAATGTCCATAATCATGCAGAGCAACAAAACATTACTAATCAAAGCATAGAGTGGTACTACAAGTCAAGTACTAAATGATCATAGAGGCTATGGTGACTTGTTAATAGTCATAACATGGTGTGAGCATGCGCCAAGTCAACCCAAACAAAGCATCAAAGGAGAATACCACAATACTATGCTTTTGTATGCTAAAACAACACATAATTCTTTCAAGGCACACTAAGAAATATCAATTGTTTGGAACAAGACATGCTACAACAATAATCACTAAGCATAGGGTAAAAACAACACCTAGCATGTCATGCTAAAGTCTAAGTCACAGTCAAGGCAAGCTCCTCTTGCACTTTCAAGTAGGAACTTCCTACTCCTTTCAAACACCAAGCAACTTATTTGAAACAACACAGCGAGAACGGGGGTCCAAACTACTTTATTCAAGCAAACTAAACAACTAATCAAACCAAACGAAAACTAAGACGCTCCAAGAACAACACAACTTGTGCATGAAACAATAAAAACAAAGTGTCAAGATAGACCTGAGCTTTTTATTGATGAAGAAGGGGATGCCTTGGGCATCCCCAAGCTTTGACGCCTGTACCTCTTGGATATTTCTTGGGGTGACACCGGGGTGGCATCCCCAAGCTTGAGCTTTTGTCCATTCTTCATCTCATTACATCATTCTCTCTCTACACCTGAAATTTTTCCTTCACACAAAACTTTACACAATCTTCATTAGCAACATTAGTGTATTCAAAAGATAATAGACCTTTAGGCAAAGATTTAGAACAGCAAGAATTTTCACTAAAAACACGAGCTACTGTAGCAACTCCTTCAAAAAGCTCAATTCCCTCAAAGAGAACTCAAAAATGAATCAATAAGCAAATGCAAATAATGGCAGAAATCTGTTAAAACAGACCAACAGGTAGAAACCGATTTTTTCAAAAATCTTATGTTGCTCAAATCAAAAAGTGTTGAACTAACAAAAGTTATCTAACATACTGGGGGATTTATTTGTAAATTTTCAGCTCAATCAGAGTTACACGTACTCCTCACGAATTTTTATGGTGGTGGACAGAAATCTGTTTCGGGACAACAACTCCCCAAATCTTACTTCCCTCTCATTATAGGTCATTCTTGGCACAAAAAGCAAACAAAAAGGATAAGGAGAGTTCATTACTGAAGTAATAACTTCCCAGACTCAAATAAACTCTTGGGTTATCTCCCAACAAGTACTTTTCTTTAACGCCTTTAAGTTAGGCTTGATAGTTTAGGAAGATGCTATCATAAGAATATGAATTGAATTAAAAGAGAGTATCAAGAAGCAAATTCAGAACACATTTAAGTCTAACCCAATTCCTATGCATAGGAATCTTGTATGCAAGTAAATTCACAAAGAACAAAATGACATGCATAGGAAGATGAAACAAGAGTAACTTCAAAACTTTCAGCACATAGAGAGGTGTTTCAGTACCATGAAAACTTCTACAACCATATTTTTCTCTCTCATAATAATTTTCAGTAGCCTCATGAATAAACTCATCAATATAACTATCACATAAATCAGGCTTTTCATGAGCTACAAACACATAATTTCTATCAAGCTCAAAAATAGTGGGATTAAAACCTTCACAAGTTTTACCCATAGTAGTTATTTCAAAAGGATCCACAGGAACATAACATTCATCCTCCTTTGGTAAGCATAGGGGACAATCAAATAATGTAAGGGATAAAGAGTTACTCTCATTAGAAGGTAGACATGGGTAGATCCATTCTTCCTCCTCTTGACCATTACTCTCCTCCTCTTTTTCATCTAATGAGATTTTAGTTTCAGCAATTTCTTCTTCCATAGGCTCCTTCAAGGCATTAGTCTCTTCCAAATATGGAAAACACCTATTAAAATATTGAAGAATATAGCCATTTTCTTCCTTGTAATTATCAAAGCAAAATTTAAGTATCTCAAAAACCTCATGTTCATAAGGTGCATCATCAGTATTTTTAAGCAAACTGGCAAGTTCAAATGCACCCTTGAAGGCAATAAATTCTTCAATTTGTTCCACATCATAAAATTCATAATTTCCTTTAACATAAGAGGATATGGTAACGTTATCATTATACTCACACTGAAAAGGGAGGTGTTTATACCTCCTACATCAACAAGCTTTATCAAAGCAATAAGTAACATTATAAGTAGAGCACACCTCTCTAGAAATAGTATTCAACTTATCAATGTGTTCCCATAAGTGTTTCCTTTTTTGTGACACACAGTGTTCCCTATAATAATACTTTTGTTCTTCCGTGAACCCACCTTGCCAATAATAACTAGTTTCAAAGAAACCATACATTGAGAGAAAGCATGACCAAGCAAGGCAACAACAGACCACCAACTAGAGTAGGAACTATTTTTTATGTTTTTGAATATAGAAAGCAAACCAAAATAAACTAATATTTTTGGAGTTTTTGAAAAGAGGCAAACAAAACCAAGCAAAAGAAACTAAGAAAACTAAAAACAAAGTAAAGAGAAAGGAAGTGGAGGACTCCCCTTGTGAAGACGTCCTTAGCCTCCCCGGCAATGGCGCCAGAAAAGGCTTGATGCAGCGCTGAGTTGATGTAGGAGCACCTCGTTGGGAACCCCAAGAGCAAGGTGTGAAGCAGCACAACAGCAAGTTTTCCCTCAGTAAGAAACCGAGGTTATCGAACCAGTAAAAGGAAGGAAACGTCACACATGTGTTGCAAGCAACGCGGAGACCTGCACAACACAAACTCAAGACTTTGCCCCAACGAATCAGTGAGGTTGTCAAGCTCACCGGTTTGCTGTAACAAAGGATTAAACGTATGGTGTGGAAGGTAATGGTAAAGATTGGACCGGGGTTCATAGTTCACTAAAGGTGCTCTCCTTAGATAAACAACATGGCATGAAGGGAAACAAATTACAGCAGGGTAATTGACAGGAACTGAGCAAGGCATAACAATGCAATACCATACAAAAAGATCCTATGAGATTCGATTGGGAAATACAACTATATACATAGACCGCCATCCAACTGCATCTATGACTAGAAGTCCACCTTCAGGTTATCATTCGAACCCACTCCAGTATTAAGTTACAAGCAACAGACAACTGCTTTAAGCAAAGTGTGTAAGGTAAACAATCCACTTGTTCTATGAATAAGAGACCGTTGTTTTCTCCCTAGTGGCAACATCACATCTACAACCAAAGAGATTTCTGTCACTTCCCTTGGAAACTAGAGGCATGAACCCACTATCGAGCATAAATACCCCTCTTGGAGTCACTAGCAACTACTTGGCCAAGTTAGCTACTAACAACGGAGGGCATGCAAGATCACAAACAACACAGACATGATAGTATCAAATAGACAAAACCACTAATCAATTTGACATAGTAATCTCAATATCCATCGGATCCCCGCAAACACAACATGCATGATTACAAATAGATTAGATCTTGATCATGAACGAAGCTCACAAGATCTATACATGAAAGCACAAAGGAGGAGATACAACCATCTAGCTACTACATGGACCCATAGTCCAAGGTGGAACTACTCACGCATCATACCGAAGAAGAAGGCCTCCGGGATGATCTCCCCTCCGGCAGGGTGCCGGGAAGAACTTTAGATCCCCCCGATCTAGGGACGATGGTGGTAGCGGCTACAAAAGGTTTCGTGGAGTTTTGATCGGGTTCCTAGGGTTTCTGCATCGGGGGCTTCTTATAGGCGAAGAGGCGAGGCTGGGAGGCGGCCAGGGGCCCACACCCTACCTAGGCGCAGGGTGGGCCCACCCGCGCCTAGGGGGGTGCGGCGGCCCTGGTTCACCTCTCCGTCTCCCCTCTAGAGTTCGTGTCGCCCACGGTAAAATATTTACTTTGGCTTTTGTCCCGTCCAATTCCGAGAATATTGATTTTCTGCCGTTCTGGAACCAAAAACAGAAGAAAACATGCAATTGGCACTGTGGCAACTTGTTAATCGGTTAGTTCCAAAAAAGATATAAAACACCTCAAAGTGTAGACAAAGCAAAGCAAAGTAGATACTAAACAAGCATCGAGCATCAAAAATTATAGATACGTTTCCGACATATCACTTATAAAAAAAGAGAGATAGAAAAAAAGAGATTGATAAAAAAAGAGATGAGAAAAGAGGAAAGAGAGAAAAAGAACCATTTTGCCATGGTAAATAATAAGATTGCTGAGATGCTCATTGTCTGCTTGCCTTGTCATTTTGATATGGGATAGCTCCTGTATCATGGGGCAAGGGTACCCCGTTGGCGGTTCTCTATGATACACATGTACTTACTATGACAAGAACTTACCGATAACTAAAGTTGAGTAGCATGAGGAGCAGCCCTCGTACTCAAGTGACATGAGATTGCAAACTTATACTTTGTCAAGCATATACTCCATATTTTGTTCACTTTAACCTTAATCACTTCAAGATGCTTATGATAGGGGCAATGAGAGCTAAAAGCTAACAAGTACCATAAGTTTTGGAAGCTCTTCAAGAAACTTGAAATCCCTACTTCCCTTTGAAGGGTATTTCTTCCACTTTTATATTGAGTCTCCACCTTCTATCCTTAGGCACCAATTAAGAGAGCATAATTGCCATTCTTAGTTCTATGTGCATTGTCCCAAAACTTATTGATTGATTAATATTGTTGATATTGCTTGTTCTTGAACTATTTGTATCTTGTCACCCTTATGTACTTTGAAGGTGCCCTATACATTTATGTTTTGCTACTCCATGAGGGACAAGCTGAATGCCACTATGCTATGTTTTCTATATGTGAAACAAACAAACATCTTTCAATGCATTGTTA
Organism: Avena sativa; assembly: GCA_916181665.1. Classification (NCBI taxonomy): domain Eukaryota; kingdom Viridiplantae; phylum Streptophyta; class Magnoliopsida; order Poales; family Poaceae; genus Avena; species Avena sativa. The sequence goes on along the minus strand of OV702280.1, from coordinate 348,091,341 downwards.
TTCATGAATCTTTGTTTGTATCCTTTTATGTTGCAACATAGTTACTTTGTCTTCTTGTTAGAACTACATCTTTCATGCTCATGTTTGAGTACTTTGATCCCAACTATCAATGTTTTACAATAGTTTGATCAAGATTGTGATGGTGCATGTCACCTCAATAAATTTTCTTTTTATCACTTACCTACTCGAGGACAAGCAGGAGTTAAGCTTGGGGATGCTTGATACATCGTAAACGTATCTATAATTTTTTATGCTCCATGCTTGTTTTATATCACTTGTCTTATGTTTTGTCTACACTTTGAGGTATTTTTATACACTTTTTGGAACTAACCTATTGACAAGATGCCACAGTGCCAGTTCCCTGTTTTCTGCTGTTTTTGGTTTCGGAAAAGCTAAAAAATGAATATTCTGGGAATTGGACGGGACAAAAGCCAAAATTACTATTTTCCCCGAGCGATACGGAAAATCGAAGCAGAGACGGAGTAGGGCACCAGGGTGGCCACACCCTAGGGTGGCGCGGGCCCACCCTAGGCGCGCCACCAGGGGGTGTGGGCCCCCTGGGCCTCCACCGACCTTGCCTCCTTCGCCTATAAGAATCCCCTAGGGAGAAAACCTTAGATAGGCAAGCATACATCCATGAAAAGGTCCACAACGCCACCGCTACCGAGGGGAGATTCGGGGGACAGAAGTCTCTGTTTCGGCACCCTGTCAGGACGGAGAATCGCCCCCGGAGCCATCTCCATCGACTCCACCACCATATCCATCGCCGTTGCTGATTCCTATGATGAGGAGGGAGTAGTTCTTCCTCAAGGCTAAGGGCTTTACCGGTAGCTATGTGTTCATCTCTCTCTATGCATGATAATATTGTGATCATGAGCTTTGTAATCAAGTAGATCTACTATGCTACTCAAGTGCTTCAATAGATCTCTGCTCTCCCCACGTGTGTGAAAGTAACAGCGTGCACGCCGTGGTGGCACTTAGGCTAGAGTTCATAAATACTTATCATGAGTATATTTGGAGTTGGACGTCTTTATGAAATTGTGGTGTTTGTTGGAACCATCTAGCGCTCAAGGTGATAGTGTGGGGTTATCTATATGGGGAAGGCGGACTTTGAGGAGTGTTGTTATAGCCCTACCATGGATTAGAGTGTCCAACCGGAGAGTAGTTAAGAGTAGTATCATGAAGATAATATCTTTATTGAGAGTGTTCACTAGTGAAAGTATGATCCCTAGGCCTTGTTCTAAACATTGAAACACCGTTTGCATCTAGATCTGTTGCACTTTTTCTTGCTTCCGTCTTTTTGCCTTTAGTCTTTTCCTCCTTGTCAGAAGCTCTTTTCTGGCACCGTTACCACTTATAATCATCCATACCACTTGTATTTCACTATCTCTTTGCTGAACTAGTGCACCTATACACCTGACAAGTGTATTGGGTGTGTTGGGGACACAAGAGACTTCTTGTATCTTGATTGCAGGGTTGCTTGAGAGGGATACCTTTGACCACTTCCTCCCTGAGTTCGATATACCTTGGGTGATCCACTTAAGGGAAACTTGTTGCTGTTCTACAAACCTCTGCACTTGGAGGCCCAACAACTGTCTACAAGAATAGAAGTGCGTAGACATCACACCTCTAGTGGTGTGGATGGTAGAGCCACCACACATGGTTCCTTAGAGTTGGTATCAAAGTCGAGGAATACCACGAGATTATTATAAAAGTGGTATCATAGCATGCATTAGGGACCGACCAGAAAATGAGCGAAAGGAGAGTGTTGAGCACTTACATAGGTTGATGCACTGTTCAACAAGCATTGGACACTTACATTGTTTGGAGTCACTAGGAGGATCTAATGGGATTCGTTGCCGGAGCACAGTCTAGAATTATTAAGATTTCCAGTCTAGGACTAAACGAAGGACGTTGTGGCGGCAGTTCAGATGGTAGATATCATGATCATGAGTATTGTCTTGAAGAGGCTAAATAACCCCAATTTTGGATATTATCATACCTACATGGAGTACTACCTATAGGGACATGACCTATTGATAGGTAATCACATGGACAGAGTTTACTCCTTTGGGGAATGAAAATGCCATGTATATGTGGCACATGGAGGCGAGAAAGGATTTGTTCATGTTGAATACCACGATTGTGATGGCTATTGGAGCAAATACGAGATGCTGAGATGCCAAAGATAGCTTGGGAAACATTCGCGAAGCTTTCCTTTAGGAAGAACATGACGCGATTCCAGATCCTAGAAAATGATCTAGCGGGTATCTCACAAGGTACTATGAGCAATATTATATATTTGTCAGAGTAAAGAATATTTTCCATGAGATATCTCAGATAGATACCGAGGATAAGAAGCAAGACAAGGAGGAGGAGGATCATCATCCATGGCCTACTGAAGGGATACAGGTAGGCTACACTAGCGCAAATCAAAAAAAATTCTACCGCGTAAACCAGGATTACTGTTGTCATAGATCACGGGATTACCACTAGATGCGCAGTTGTGGAACTTGATGAAGCACGTCGAGGTAGTGCATACGATCTACGACTCCTCCTCGTTCTCGTCCCACGAGCAGCTCCCCTTGTGCAGCTCGCCTAAACGCTACAGATGCAGCGCCTCCGAGGTATCCACACGTACAGGGTGGAAGCGTCAGACGCCGGACTGCTAGGTCCGCGCGCGCGACACAAGCGTGAGGAGTGGCGGCTGGCTGGAATGGTCTAAGGTCTAACCTTGGTCAGCTCGCCCCACCCTCCCTTATATAGGCGTCCCTAGTGGGCTTCTACATTAGGAGACCATTAGTAGCCTAAGCCTGGTCTAATTCGGATCCAATCCTCAATAGGCTTCCAGCCCCTTAAGTGTGTGACCCTATAGGTTCATATACATATAGACATGACACGAATACACTTATTCTGCCAATAGTTGGTAGTGGCCTCTAGCAAGACATGCCAACTCCTAAACGCATACAAAGATCATATCGGACGAACCATCACAAGGTTTAGTACATGTCTTTCCCTTTGCCTCACGATATTTGGTCTAGCTCCAAGCTGACCTCTCTTTGTCGATACCGTAACTCGGAATCCCTTTACTAGGTTAACTCTTAACCTTATGTAGCACGGCCATGCATTTCTGGATCCGATCACTCGAGGGGCCCAGAGATATCTCTCTCAAGTAGAGAGGGGCAAATCCCATCTTGATTGACCATGCCTTGCAGCATGTTTCAGGACAAACCCGAAAGCTACCTTTATAACTACCCAGTTACGGAGTAGCGTCTGATAGCCCCAAAGTAGGTCGATCCACATCTCAAGTACATGCGACAACCTCAGGTCTAAGGACAAAACGCACACGATGTGTAGAGAGAGCTGCAAGTCTAATTGTCAGTCTCAAGTTGGGTCAGTCCAACCCCATATTCATAACATGTGTCCACATCATTGTTTTTGCATCACCATGTCTATGACTTGCGAAACATAGTCATCAACCAATCGATGTGCTAGTATAATATTCACGTGTGTCCTCACATGAACTCCGACTAGGGAAAACTCTTAAATAACCATACAAGTAAAGAGTTTCACAAATAATTCACATAATTGCCAATCAATACAAGTTTACTGATATGGATATTCAAGGAAAATTACAATAACTCATGGATAAATATGAAATATAATCATCTCTATGATTGTGTAACACCCTCAGAATCGGACCTATGCAAGTTTTAGCGAAACCCGCCAAACCCGCATAGAAACGATTCAAAGGTGCCCACCAGGCACTTTCGTGCGGGTGGAAAACGAAGTAATAACATTACACAACAGTCCTCGATGGGACCCACAGAACAGATATATATAACCGCGACTCCATGAGTCAAGAATACAGATATAATATACAAAGATCCAAATCACCTTTAAATCGATATAGCGTCCGACTACGGACAAGATGCAAATGGGGCTAAGAGCCCTGAAGAATAACCAATGGCGTCCATAACCCTGCCCAGGCCAAGCCGGAAGGGTAACCCTGCTAACGACGCCGGTCTCAAACCTGCTTAAACAAAAGGGGTGCCGACAAAGGGCAAAGGAAAAAGAGGAGCGTCAGTACTGAGGCCAGTACACGGCGAGACTAGAATTCGGCGGTCCTCGCCTACATAGGTATGGTGGACTGAAGCGGCAGCGGCAGCATGCACTAGACAACCTATAGAGACTCGATACAACTGTCGGATTTAAGAGAGGGTAAGAATGACCTACTCGGATCCAACCTGGAGCTAACACCAAACAATCCCATCCTGGCGTTTCCCCCTCGCGACCAAACGAGGAAGTCAACCGAGGAACTCACACAGTTGGCATTTTTATTTATTCAGTTATCGTTGCAGCAATTACTAGTCAGGTGTAGATAATCATCCTGATAAAATAAGCAGTGGGCACTTTTAGTTAACCATTCCGTGATAGTTGCAACACTTACTAGTCAGATACAAATAGCATGAGATAGCCCAAAACCCAGCAGTTGTTGGTACTTTATTCAGCCATTCCGTTGTAGTTGCAATACTTACTAGTCAGGTACAATGGTCGCAAGCGACACTCCAAACAAGCAATTGTGGGCAGTATTAATTAGCCATTCCATTATAGTGAAGCTGATTACTTGTCATCATAAAGTCAAATTTATAGCAATAAACTTTAGTTATGCTTGTCTATGGTCGAGATACTGTGCTCCAAGTCGTCCATAACCGCGGACACGGCTTTCAGAAAGTTTTACCCGGCCGGGGTGCACCAATAGCAACACACACTCGATCAACCTCGGAAAAACCAAAACAAAACCCAACGAGGCTTTCACGACAAAGCAATCACAGGATTCAGAAATATTTCAGGGGGGCACCCCTTGGAGTAGACCCGCAACGAAGTAAGCAAGCTCCGAGACGGACTCAAGGTTTGGGTAGACGGCTGTGAACGACTGGGAACCCAAAACTGGGCTTGTCGACACCGCGGAATCGTGTCCCGATCCTAAACAGTACAGTGTGCTATACATCGCACAATCGTAAATAAAGCAGTAGCATGGCATAAGTACAGGATCGTAAATAAAACCTCAAACTAGTTTGTGGCCCCAAGAAATAAGACTGAATCAAGCTCTGGCTAAGGGGGGTCCCATATACCTCCCGGATGTGGATAGCGCGATAAATCAAGGAACAGGTATCAAGTACTCGGGGTCCTACGGGACACAAGTGGGCGTTCGGAAACCAAATATTATCTATCACCCACCGATGCCTCTGCTTACTTCAATTTTAGTTATTAAACAGGAATTAAAGTGAACGAAAAGTAAAGCCGAGATCATCTCCAACATCCAACATGTGGCAATACTCCAACAACTGTGGTACATGGCGGCGCGCAACAGCACTTGAGCAAGCGACTACGACGCGCAAGTCCAACTATCTACCAAACAACAGGTAATAGGATGTGTCCAAGGCAAAATATGGCTGCAAGGGATATCACGGGTACGAAAACTAGAGCATCGCAACACAGATAGCAAAGATCAACAGGAGGGAAAATAAATACTATAAAAGTAAGATAGGTAGAAAGGGGGAGATGCTCGCCTGAAAACACTGCCGAAGGGTTCAACCGAAGATCGGGTCGAAGCTCACATCAACTCAACGGCCTTATCCGCGAAGAAGCAAAACACTAGAATGAACACCGGATGCAATATTTAATACTACGGCAAAAGATCGGCATGATGCATGTATGATGTATGGCATGGCAAAGATGCGATGCAATTAGGTCATATTAAGCGGAACCGGGGTCCGGACAATTAATTAGGTGGTTCATGTTGTTTATCTATCCCGCAAATTAAATATTGTGTAATAAGGCAGAATATAGCACCGGTTCGCTACACAACTTTAAATGAGGCCGATATGAGACTAGATTTGCCCGCATATGGGCCCCATATTTAATTATTAGGTGAATCGGCATAAGGCCCCCAAACCACATGAGTGTATGCATGCAAGACAATTATTATGCGACAAGTTATATTTTATTATAAAATAGGGTTTCGGGAAGGGATTCACACATTGAGGGGTCTCGACGGTCTTGGGGTTCCGGGGTTCGGGGTCCGGTCTCGGGGTTCAGGGTTCGACGGAACGTTTTCGGACTCCGGGATCATTCTCGGATATCGGGGGTAGTTCTTGTCGCCTCCGGGAAGCAGAACTTGGGTCGGTGTCGGGCGCATCGGATGCTTCCGGGTCGGTGACGGTCTTGTCGGTTCAGCGGTTTCGATTGTCGGTGTCGGACTCGGATCTCGGTACTGGAGGATCTTGGTGTTCTATGCGGTCGATCCTGCCGTTCCGGGATGGAGAATTTTCGTCCGGGGGAGTACTTGGCGTTCCGGACTCTCGACGAACCTTGGCGTCCGAGAAGAAAATCATGTCGGTCCGCAGCATAGATCTTGGGGAGGTTCGGGATCTCGACGCCTTTGGGTCGGGGAAGGCGATCTTGGGGTTCCGTTCGTGTGGCGGTCTTGGCCGACGAGGGGCTCGAAACACATCCATTGAAGGGTCACATGCCAACCACCATATCCTCACTTTGCTTCTTGGGTACTTGCACAGGGACAACCTCCAGGAATCAACAAAGGACACAGTGGCATATCCAGAAGCCTCTGCATCCAACAAGGACCAAACCTGCATAGACCACAGCGAACACAAGGATGCGAGCTGATGCGCCGAGACGACCAGGAGGGAACTGGCGAGCGGCAGGGACGGCCAGAGGCGACGGGGCCACGCGGCGGAGGAGACAGAGGCGCGACGGAGCGGGCTCGACGGCGACGAGGGCGGCGGAAAACGGGCCCGACGGGGAGGCGGTCGACGCGCGAGGGACGAAGCACGACGAGGGGGCGGCCGGAGGTTGTGCAGGGCTCCAGGGAAACGCGGAGGACGTCGAGGAGGCGGAGGCGGGGAACGCGGGGCCGCCTGGGGACGTGGTGCTCGACGGCGGAGCTCGACGGCGCGGAGGAGCTCGGGGAAGGCCGGCGGGGTCGCGTGGCGTCGTCGGGAGGCAGAGCTTGGCGGAGAGGAGAGGGGGTCGGAGCGGGGCCGGGGTCGGCTGGCGCGGCGCCGGCGCCGGTGCGAGGCGGGGCCGGGCGGTGAGCCGGAGGAGAGGGAGGGAGGAGGGTGGAGGCGCGGGAAGGCGAAGGAGAGCTCGAGACGAGGCGGTTCCGGCGGGGGAGCGGTGAGGCGAGGCGGCGGGCGACCTGCTGGGGACGCGGGCGCCGGCGGCGAGGAGCCATGGCGCCAGGGCGGCGGGAGGAGGGTCGCGGAAGGAGGAGGGAGGAGGGGGAGCCGACGCGGCGAGGGGGAGGCGGGTCCGGTGGTCAGAGGAAGGGGCCGGGGCGGGGTCGACTGGCGACGAGGGGGGGTCGCTGGCGAGGGAGAGGGAAGGCGTCGGGGTTGGGAGAGAGGATGGGGACGGGGCGCGGTTGGTGGGGGAAGAGGACAGGGAGCGGCAGGTGGGGCTTGGGTGGGGCCAGGGCGTGGGCCAGCAGGGAGGGGTGGGCCAGGTGCCAGGTAGAGAGGGACCAGGGGTGCTGCGTGTGTGGCGTTGGGTGTGTTTGGGCAGGGTTGTGTGCTGCGAGAGAGAGAGGGAAGGGAGAGAGGGCCAAGTGGCAGATTTTGGTTGGAGGGGGGAATGGCCAAGATGATGTGGCAGCCTGCGATAGGAGGGGGTGAGGTGGAGGGGGTATGTGGGTAGAATATCTGGTAGCTTTAGGAATTTAGGCGGACCGATTTGAAAATGGGGGTGGTCGTTCGGGTCGGATCGGCCCGTTCGACTGCCCCCACTAAAAATAATTTAATATTTTATTTAATTTTAAATGCACCGTTTGCAAACCGATATCAGACAACAAAAATATTCCGGAGGCCCGGGGTTTTGTGTTTGAACAAAGACGGGGCGTTTAGAAAATAAAAACATGCTTTGCGACAATAGTCTTATGCAAACAATGCATGATGATGACGATGCAATGCACAAATTCAACGCGATTTTCTAGTAGTGGTTTTGCGGGATGCCACAATTCGACACCACTAACAAGGGATCTCGCCCTCGAGATCCGCCTCATGGTACCGGAAGGAAGGGGTCGGCGATCTGTGTCTTCTCGCTTCGTTTCGATCCTCGCGACACCACTAACAAGAGGTCGTTGTCCGTGATCGTCGAGAGGACACTCCGGAAAACAAAAGGTCGAAGGTAGAGGCATCAACAAATAAAGCCACCTCTAGCTTCCGTGGACGGAGTAAAATTGCTGGATCCACTGATTCGATGTACAAGAGCGAATGATAAGAGTAGTCGGATGGTGATCAGTCCATCGCGCACCCAAACCATTACTCTGCACACGAATAGGCGGATTATGCAACCAACTCTCGGAATCAGACTGAAGATCTCGACAAGCGAGGTTCGGAAGAAAGGAGTGATGCAGACCCTGCATCGGATCTTGCGTAGATGATGTCGTCGCGTCGGAAAACACCGGAAGGCACAAACAAGGAACAAAGAATGGTACCACAGAAGACGGATTCCTCAGACAGCATGAACACCGGATGGCAGAACACCGTTATCAAAGGAGGAAGCGAAACCCTAAAGGTACGACGGAAACCCAACCACGAGAATTCCTGGACTCGAAGAAAGGGACGAGAGCGGATTCAAAACACGTAGAGGTAAGAGGAGAATAGCAGAGGGGTAAGGAGTAAAATCAGACCTAATCAGAACTATCCAACCGATTTTTTGCAAAATTGTTTTGACACTCTACTTCGGCCGTTAGCTAGGTTATCCTACAGGCTGGACTTGTGGGGTATCGCAACTGCTGAGCTCTGATACCACTCTGTAACACCCTCAGAATCGGACCTATGCAAGTTTTAGCGAAACCCGCCAAACCCGCATAGAAACGATTCAAAGGTGCCCACCAGGCACTTTCGTGCGGGTGGAAAACGAAGTAATAACATTACACAACAGTCCTCGATGGGACCCACAGAACAGATATATATAACCGCGACTCCATGAGTCAAGAATACAGATATAATATACAAAGATCCAAATCACCTTTAAATCGATATAGCGTCCGACTACGGACAAGATGCAAATGGGGCTAAGAGCCCTGAAGAATAACCAATGGCGTCCATAACCCTGCCCAGGCCAAGCCGGAAGGGTAACCCTGCTAACGACGCCGGTCTCAAACCTGCTTAAACAAAAGGGGTGCCGACAAAGGGCAAAGGAAAAAGAGGAGCGTCAGTACTGAGGCCAGTACACGGCGAGACTAGAATTCGGCGGTCCTTGCCTACATAGGTATGGTGGACTGAAGCGGCAGCATGCACTAGACAACCTATAGAGACTCGATACAACTGTCGGATTTAAGAGAGGGTAAGAATGACCTACTCGGATCCAACCTGGAGCTAACACCAAACAATCCCATCCTGGCGTTTCCCCCTCGCGACCAAACGAGGAAGTCAACCGAGGAACTCACACAGTTGGCATTTTTATTTATTCAGTTATCGTTGCAGTAATTACTAGTCAGGTGTAGATAATCATCCTGATAAAATAAGCAGTGGGCACTTTTAGTTAACCATTCCGTGATAGTTGCAACACTTACTAGTCAGATACAAATAGCATGAGATAGCCCAAAACCCAGCAGTTGTTGGTACTTTATTCAGCCATTCCGTTGTAGTTGCAATACTTACTAGTCAGGTACAATGGTCGCAAGCGACACTCCAAACAAGCAATTGTGGGCAGTATTAATTAGCCATTCCATTATAGTGAAGCTGATTACTTGTCATCATAAAGTCAAATTTATAGCAATAAACTTTAGTTATGCTTGTCTATGGTCGAGATACTGTGCTCCAAGTCGTCCATAACCGCGGACACGGCTTTCAGAAAGTTTTACCCGGCCGGGGTGCACCAATAGCAACACACACTCGATCAACCTCGGAAAAACCAAAACAAAACCCAACGAGGCTTTCACGACAAAGCAATCACAGGATTCAGAAATATTTTAGGGGGGCACCCCTTGGAGTAGACCCGCAACGAAGTAAGCAAGCTCCGAGACGGACTCAAGGTTTGGGTAGACGGCTGTGAACGACTGGGAACCCAAAACTGGGCTTGTCGACACCGCGGAATCGTGTCCCGATCCTAAACAGTACAGTGTGCTATACATCGCACAATCGTAAATAAAGCAGTAGCATGGCATAAGTACAGGATCGTAAATAAAACCTCAAACTAGTTTGTGGCCCCAAGAAATAAGACTGAATCAAGCTCTGGCTAAGGGGGGTCCCATATACCTCCCGGATGTGGATAGCGCGATAAATCAAGGAACAGGTATCAAGTACTCGGGGTCCTACGGGACACAAGTGGGCGTTCGGAAACCAAATATTATCTATCACCCACCGATGCCTCTGCTTACTTCAATTTTAGTTATTAAACAGGAATTAAAGTGAACGAAAAGTAAAGCCGAGATCATCTCCAACATCCAACATGTGGCAATACTCCAACAACTGTGGTACATGGCGGCGCGCAACAGCACTTGAGCAAGCGACTACGACGCGCAAGTCCAACTATCTACCAAACAACAGGTAATAGGATGTGTCCAAGGCAAAATATGGCTGCAAGGGATATCACGGGTACGAAAACTAGAGCATCGCAACACAGATAGCAAAGATCAACAGGAGGGAAAATAAATACTATAAAAGTAAGATAGGTAGAAAGGGGGAGATGCTCGCCTGAAAACACTGCCGAAGGGTTCAACCGAAGATCGGGTCGAAGCTCACATCAACTCAACGGCCTTATCCGCGAAGAAGCAAAACACTAGAATGAACACCGGATGCAATATTTAATACTACGGCAAAAGATCGGCATGATGCATGTATGATGTATGGCATGGCAAAGATGCGATGCAATTAGGTCATATTAAGCGGAACCGGGGTCCGGACAATTAATTAGGTGGTTCATGTTGTTTATCTATCCCGCAAATTAAATATTGTGTAATAAGGCAGAATATAGCACCGGTTCGCTACACAACTTTAAATGAGGCCGATATGAGACTAGATTTGCCCGCATATGGGCCCCATATTTAATTATTAGGTGAATCGGCATAAGGCCCCCAAACCACATGAGTGTATGCATGCAAGACAATTATTATGCGACAAGTTATATTTTATTATAAAATAGGGTTTCGGGAAGGGATTCACACATTGAGGGGTCTCGACGGTCTTGGGGTTCCGGGGTTCGGGGTCCGGTCTCGGGGTTCAGGGTTCGACGGAACGTTCTCGGACTCCGGGATCGTTCTCGGATATCGGGGGTAGTTCTTGTCGCCTCCGGGAAGCAGAACTTGGGTCGGTGTCGGGCGCATCGGATGCTTCCGGGTCGGTGACGGTCTTGTCGGTTCAGCGGTTTCGATTGTCGGTGTCGGACTCGGATCTCGGTACTAGAGGATCTTGGTGTTCTATGCGGTCGATCCTGCCGTTCCGGGATGGAGAATTTTCGTCCGGGGGAGTACTTGGCGTTCCGGACTCTCGACGAACCTTGGCGTCCGAGAAGAAGATCATGTCGGTCCGCAGCATAGATCTTGGGGAGGTTCGGGATCTCGACGCCTTTGGGTCGGGGAAGGCGATCTTGGGGTTCCGTTCATGTGGCGGTCTTGGCCGACGAGGGGCTCGAAACACATCCATTGAAGGGTCACATGCCAACCACCATATCCTCACTTTGCTTCTTGGGTACTTGCACAGGGACAACCTCCAGGAATCAACAAAGGACACAGTGGCATATCCAGAAGCCTCTGCATCCAACAAGGACCAAACCTGCATAGACCACAGCGAACACAAGGATGCGAGCTGATGCGCCGAGACGACCAGGAGGGAACTGGCGAGCGGCAGGGACGGCCAGAGGCGACGGGGCCACGCGGCGGAGGAGACAGAGGCGCGACGGAGCGGGCTCGACGGCGACGAGGGCGGCGGAAAACGGGCCCGACGGGGAGGCGGTCGACGCGCGAGGGACGAAGCACGACGAGGGGGCGGCCGGAGGTTGTGCAGGGCTCCAGGGAAACGCGGAGGACGTCGAGGAGGCGGAGGCGGGGAACGCGGGGCCGCCTGGGGACGTGGTGCTCGACGGTGGAGCTCGACGGCGCGGAGGAGCTCGGGGAAGGCCGGCGGGGTCGCGTGGCGTCGTTGGGAGGCAGAGCTTGGCGGAGAGGAGAGGGGGTCGGAGCGGGGCCGGGGTCGGCTGGCGTGGCGCCGGCGCCGGTGCGAGGCGGGGCCGGGCGGTGAGCCGGAGGAGAGGGAGGGAGGAGGGTGGAGGCGCGGGAAGGCGAAGGAGAGCTCGAGACGAGGCGGTTCCGGCGGGGGAGCGGTGAGGCGAGGCGGCGGGCGACCTGCTGGGGACGCGGGCGCCGGCGGCGAGGAGCCATGGCGCCAGGGCGGCGGGAGGAGGGTCGCGGAAGGAGGAGGGAGGAGGGGGAGCCGACGCGGCGAGGGGGAGGCGGGTCCGGTGGTCAGAGGAAGGGGCCGGGGCGGGGTCGACTGGCGACGAGGGGGGGTCGCTGGCGAGGGAGAGGGAAGGCGTCGGGGTTGGGAGAGAGGATGGGGACGGGGCGCGGTTGGTGGGGGAAGAGGACAGGGAGCGGCAGGTGGGGCTTGGGTGGGGCCAGGGCGTGGGCCAGCAGGGAGGGGTGGGCCAGGTGCCAGGTAGAGAGGGACCAGGGGTGCTGCGTGTGTGGCGTTGGGTGTGTTTGGGCAGGGTTGTGTGCTGCGATAGAGAGAGGGAAGGGAGAGAGGGCCAAGTGGCAGATTTTGGTTGGAGGGGGGAATGGCCAAGATGATGTGGCAGCCTGCGATAGGAGGGGGTGAGGTGGAGGGGGTGTGTGGGTAGAATATCTGGTAGCTTTAGGAATTTAGGCGGACCGATTTGAAAATGGGGGTGGTCGTTCGGGTCGGATCGGCCCGTTCGACTGCCCCCACTAAAAATAATTTAATATTTTATTTAATTTTAAATGCACCGTTTGCAAACCGATATCAGACAACAAAAATATTCCGGAGGCCCGGGGTTTTGTGTTTGAACAAAGACGGGGCGTTTAGAAAATAAAAACATGCTTTGCGACAATAGTCTTATGCAAACAATGCATGATGATGACGATGCAATGCACAAATTCAACGCGATTTTCTAGTAGTGGTTTTGCGGGATGCCACAGATTGCCTCTAGGGCATATTTCCTTCAGTCTCCCACTTGCACTAGAGTCGATCTAAAATGTATCTAATACCAATTTCTCTTGTGTGCGCTTCATGCGCGGGCTGCGGGAGAGGCTTAGAGCAAGGGATCAGCAACATTTGAGTCCGTATGTATTTTGCATATCATGACACTACCATCCTCAACGAACTCACGAATCTGATGGTAACGCATGCGAATATGTTTGTTCTTCTGGTGCTGTCTAGGTTCCTTGGCTTGTGCAATAGCACCATTGTTGTCACAATAAACATCCAAGGGATTGGACGCGCCCTGAACGGTGAACCACACCGAGAGCGATCAGGAAATTCCTAATCCAAACAGCTTCCTTTACGGCCTCCGAGGCAGCAATATATTCAGCTTCTGTTGAAGAGGAGGTCACCGTATCTTGCTTGGAACTTTTCCAGCTCACAGCACCACCATTCATGATAAACACATAACCTGATTGCGATTTCGAATCATCTGAGTCATTAAGGTAACTCGCATCTGTGTAACCCTTTACACTGAGTTCATCATCACCTCCATAAACTAGGAACACATCCTTAGTCCTTTTCAAGTACTTAAGGATGTTCTTTACCGCTGTCCAATGACCTTCACCTGGATCAGCCTGGTATCTGCTCGTAACACTTAGAGCATTGGAAACATCTGGGCGAGTACATATCATTGCATACATGATGGATCCAATAGCCAAAGCATATGGAACCCTACTCATGCGCTCACGTTCATCAGTAGTCGAAGGACACTGAGTCTTGCTGAGTTTTATGCCATGAGACATGGGCAAGAACCCCTTCTTAGCCTCTTCCATGCTGAACCGTTTCAACACTTTGTCAATGTATGTACTCTGTCTTAATCCAATTAGCCTTCTTGATCTATATCTATAGATCTTGATATCCAGAATATATGCCGCTTCTCCCAAGTCCTTCATCGAAAAACTATTTTTCCGTGAGGTCTTAACAGACTCGAGCATAGGAATGTCATTTCCAATCAGCAATATGTCATCTACATATAAGATTATAAATATCAGTGCTCTCTCTCTTTCCTTCTTGTAAACACAAGGTTCTTGTTCGTTTTTGATGAAGCCAAACTCCTTTACAACTTCATCAAATCGAATGTTCCAACTCCGAGATGCTTGCTTCAGCCCATAAATGGATTTCAGAAGTTTGCATACCTTTCCAGCATTGTTTGGATCGACAAAACCTTCGGGCTGCATCATATACACGTCCTCAGTTAGGATTCCATTTAGGAAATCCGTCTTGACATCCATCTGCCATATTTCATAGTCAAAATGTGCAGCAATGGCTAGAATTATCCGTATAGATTTAAGCATCGCTACGGGCGAGAAAGTCTCGTCGTAGTCAACTCCTTGAACTTGTCGAAAACCTTTTGCAACAAGTCGAGCTTTATGGATGTGAGCATTTCCATCCATATCAATCTTCTTCTTATAGATCCATTTGCACTCGATGGCTTTAAAACCATCAGGCAGGTCAACCAAGTTCCAAACTTGATTGTCACCCATGGAATCTATCTCGGATCTCATGGCGATCAGCCATTTCTCAGAGTCTGCATCCACCATCACTTCTGCATAGGTTGCAGGCTCATCATTGTCTAACAATAATAATTCCCGCGCTTCGAGGAGCCTCGCTTGAAGAGAATATGCCCGAGAGGCAATAATAAAGTGGTTATTATCGTATTCCTTGTTTATGATAAATGTTTATTTTGCATGCTATAATTGTATTAATACGGAAACGTTAATACATGTGTGTTTAATAAACAAACAGAAAGTTCCTAGTTATGCCTCTCTCATAACCTAGCTCGTTGATTAACAAGATGATCAAGGTTTCCTGATCATGGACATTGGATGTTGTTAATAACGGGATCACAACATTAGTGTAATGGTGTGATGAACATTCATCCGAAGTATAGGATTACGATCAAAGTCATTGAGTTTATATTGCTATAACAACTTACGAAGTGATCCTAATCCTTAGACCATGAGATCATGTCAATCACTAACACCGGAAGAGTTTCTTGATAACATCAAACGTCACACCGTAACAGGGTGATTATAAAGATGGATTCAGAACTAATAAATTGTTATGTTGAGGCCCATGGATCGAGAGTGGAATTTGTTCATCCCGATGATGGATAGATATACTCTGGGCCCTCTCGGTGATATCACATTGATTAGCTTGCAAGCAAGTGATTTGATCACTATAATGTTATATCACGGGAACGAGAAAAGAGTACATGTTAGTAATGAGATCAAACTAGGTATGGAGATACCGATGATCGAAGGTCGAACATGTAATATATCGCGAAACAAAAGGATTAAGATACTAGCGTAAAAGGTTCCGACGATCACAAGAAAGTCATCGTTGAATGTGTGGGAGTCAGTATGGGTCTCCAGATCCTGCTTCTAATTATTGATCCGAGAGGGGTCTCGATCATGTCCGCATTATTCACGAACCGTAGGGTGGCACACTTAAGAGACACCGACATCCATTTGGAGCAAAAGTTTCATGCCGAAAAGAATAACAAGCGCAGGAATTTATTTCACTAGATACCGAAACAGGCTTTCGGGTGAAATTGCATAAAGTGGTAATGCATGTGAAATAGAATTCTAGCAAGGGTTTATTTGTGAATGTTTGTCATTAAAGTAATTGACAAAATTCTGAATAAAATAAAAGAGTTTTATTTAATGAGAGTTTGCATTAAATTTGGTGGAAATTTAATGGGAATTTGAGTGGGTTTTTGAGTGGAGGGAATTGAAAGGCATTTGAGTGAGTGGAGTGTCCACCCACATGAATGTGGAAGAGGTGGGGGAAGCCCCATGGCTGGGCGCATGGCCCCTTGGGTGCCCCCATCTCCCTATAAAAGGAGCCCCCTCCCTCTCTCTCTCACTCACACCTCCTCGTGAAGGATCTCTCTCCCCCTCTAGAATTTATCCCCCATGGTCTCGGACTAGCGAGATACATGTTCCCGGTGGCTATTCGGAAAGAAAGAGTTGTGCTTCCGCTGCATCGCTGGAGCGAGGAGGCGGAGGTTGCTCGGTGCCTCGAACGTGTGTGCGAGCACGGATGCGCTGCTGTTTTGCGGCGCTAGGACTTCCTCTCGATCTTGAGATCGGCAAGAGATCGTCTACATCAACCACGAGTTTGGACTCGTTAAGCTTTGTCGGTCTTCAAGGGTATGTTCTCTACGGATATACATCGGCCCGTTGTTTGTATCTACTAGATAGATCTTGGTACATAGTTCTTCCCATCGTAGGAATTTTTTTGTTTTTTATGCTGCGAACCCTACAGTGGTATCAGAGCTGGATCTATGCATAGATACTTTGAACGGGTAGAACACATATGAGTATGTGGGAGATGATGATCATTTTATTGCTTCTTAGTTGTACTTTGGATATTCATGTCATAGTGGGATGAAGCGGCCCGGACAAACTTTACATGTCCTCGCACATGAGACCTGTTCCACGCTTGACATGCAACTAGTTTTGCATAAGTGGCTAGCGGGTGTCTGTCTCTCCTACTATAGTCAATATCTAATTTGCAACGAGTTGTCAACAATTTTTTTATCCTTGTTGTGGTTCATGTTCATAGGTAAGAACGGTTCTATCTTCGAAAGCCCTAAGCCACGTAAAACTTGCAATGGATAAATTAGAGGCGTCTAGTTTAGATTGTTGCTGGGCTAGTGTTATGATATGGTGATGTTGTAAGTAGAAGTATGAGATGATACTCTTACAACACACATAGCGTGTAATCTCCATAGACCTTGGACTTACACATAAAGGTATGATAGAGATCATACCATGGTGCACATGATAGAGATCATATGCGGGAACCATATCATTCCACTAATAAACATGTGATGTTTGATAGCATCTTATACTGCTTGTTTAGCGCTTTATTAGCATAATAAGATGATCCCTCATTTAGATATCAAGATAAAATTGTGTTCTTCCTTAAGTATGCACCGACAATGTTTCGTCGCTTCAAGGCATCACGTGATGATCGGGTGTCCTTGAATCCACGAGCATATCTCGGGTGTAAGACAGTTACACACACGAATACTAAGGTTCTTACTTGGCGAGCCTAGCATGTAAAGACATGGCCTCGGAACACGGACCGAAAGGTTAAGCATGAGTCATATGTTTTGATATGATGACCATATGGATGCTCGCCTTTGAAGCTACACCGACTCACGTGATGATCGGACTTGGTGTAGTGGCTTTGGTTCATGTAATCACCAAAAAGACACGAGGGATGTCGTTTTTGAGTGGGAGTTCATTTCTAATTTGGATTAGTAGAACTCAATTTATCATAAAATTAAATCAAAGTGAATTTGTATAATTTGTTGTAATAATTGGCATTCGTTCACTACCTTATGCATAGTTGTAATTGAGATAATAGAACTATAGAATTCTGGATATTTACTTTACGAATTGGTATCGTATTGTGTTGAGTGTCAATCAAAGTTTAAAGTCCTATTGCAAACTTTCAGCAAACTCTGTTTACTCCGTGAAATTTAATAGTTGGTATTAAATCGAGAGTAACAATTCCAGTGTTAGTATATTAAGTATCATGTTTGCCTCCATGATTCTTGATTGTTTTAATATCAAGTTTATCTAGGAGCTGAAAGAATTGTTTCAGAAACCATCATGTGTGGCATATATAACGATATCTGAAACAATGTTTTGGTTGCAATATGATAGAGTATAATATATGTTCTCCTATTGGATGAGAATTTACGAAGGTTGGAGATGCTAGACATCCTAATCATCCAAAAGGGTTTTGGAAAGTAATGTTATACTCACGATTCGCCTTTATAAGCTATAGTAGCTTGATCATGAAAGTCGTCATGATAAGGATGAATAGAAGATGTATGTAAAGTGTTTACTACACTAAAATATTACTAAAGAATGGATTTTGAAAGAATACCGATCATTTTGATGATGGTGATATACTTCAATGTGCAAGTCCAAAGGTATTATTATTTGAATATACACGCTTTGGACTATGTGTCATGTATATGGCGCCACTTTTGATGTTGATAGATTCTTTTAAAAAGGAAAAGGAAATGCTGAAAGAGAATCTATAAAATATATTTGGCAGAAAATAAAAGATTGAAAATATCCAATTTAGGTATATGGATGATATACATGTTATGGTTGTATTCTTTGCTTGTTAAACAATGTGGTTCTTGGGTATTGGATACCGAATTGGTTGGTATGAAATTTCATACGGAAGAACGCAATTCATGAACCACAATGGCCTAAGTAACTAGCAAGAGAATATGTGATGATGTTCATCGAAAACAAACAAACCGTGGTTTGTATTTCTCGTTGACATCAAAGCTTGACTTCAAGATTTGTTTTAATAATTGTTATTTGAATCAGGTATTATGAGAACAAAGGTTTTTCAAATAATTACCGTATTCCATATAAGATGGATGATTTACAATCCTAGTTGGAGAAATCACATCCATAAAACCTAATGCTAAAATGTCGCAAGACAAATGATTGAAAGATCACTTACAAAGTGACATCGCTGTTTAAATTATATTGGAAAGAAAACATGAAGAATCTCCATATTCATGGATTTTTGGATTCTTTGATTTGATAAAGTGACGCTCGTGAGACTTTCCACGTGATAATTAAAACTTTGTTCAAAGGCCAAAGAAGAACGAACGACTAAATTATTGGAATTTATACATATCGATGTATGTATTCCATTATGTGTAGTCGTAAGCGATGGGTTTCAACTTCATATGCTTTCTCCGGAATTTTGAGTGAATATTTACTTAATGAGAAATAAGTGTGAAATATTTGAAAATGTTTAAAGACTTTCAAGATGAAGTGAAAATCATTGTGAGAAGAAAATAAATGGTTTATGATTTTATCATAAGGGATTTATTTGAGTTACAAGTGTAACAAGAAAATAAATGAATTATGATTTTATCATAAAGGGATTTATTTGAGTTGCAAGTTTAGCAAAACACCTAGATTTACATATCCCGAAACACCATAGGAATATGGAGTGTTTGAGATTTGTAATGAAACCTTGTTTGACATGGTTGGATCAAAGCTGTTATTGATAAAACTGCCATTATGTTTTAAAAGATTAAAGCTTTAGAGACTTCCGGTTTTACACTGAAAAGAGCTCCATCTTGATCCGTTGAAATGACACCATATGAGTTATGGTTTGGTGTAAAACCCAAGTTGTTATTTCTTAAATTTTGGTATGCTAAACATAAGTAAGATGTTTACAACCGAAGTCGAATGAGCATGTCTTAGTAGGTTATTTCGAATAACAATTGGTTATTCCTCCATAACACCGAGGACAAAAGGGTTTGTCGCTTGAAATGTGAAGTTTCTTGAAAAAGGAATTTTTCGCAAAAGTTAAGTGGGAGGACAATAGAACTTTGATAAGGTTAACGAACCTTAGCTAAATGTGCTGAGTTGCGCAGCGCCGGAAATCGTTCCGGAGGCTGCCATAATGCTCATAGCTTATGTGCCTCAAAGGTTGTGGTCACGGAGATCTAAGTTCTTATTGAACCAAGTCGGTCGAATAAACAATCAAATACTAAGATTTGAGAGTAAATCATTATTGTTTGATAATGATGAACCGAATACATACAAAGAAGCGATGATGGGCCGTGACTCCGCCAAATGGCTTGAAGCCATAAAATCCGTGATAGTTCCATACACGAGAAATCAAGTTTTGAACTTGGAAGACCCTCCGGAAAGGTGTAAAAACCTATCGGTCATATTTGGATCTATAAAGAAACAGACATGGATGTTTCACCTCTATGAAATAGTCGACATGTCATAAAGTATTTTACGACAATGTTCAAGGAGTTGACTGTGACAAGATTTGATCTTTCATAGTGATATTTAGTCTGGACGGATTAAAGTAGCAACCACTACATATAATTTGGTATATGATAGATGAATAAACAAAACAAAATTCTTCTAATAGAATGGTTACCTAGGACGTGTACATGACACGGTCCAAAGGGTTTTGTTAAAATTCAAAGTATGCTAAAAGGGCATGCAAACTTCAACGGTTGAAGTAAGCATCGCGGAGTTGGAATCTTCACCTTAATGAAAAGGAGTTTTCATCAGGAGGCGATGAAGATGCTTGCATTTGCAAGAAATTAAGTGGGAGCGCTGAGACATATTTCTAATACATTATGTGGATGACATCTTGTTGATTAGAAATGATGTATCTTTTATTGACAAAGGTTAAGAATTTCATTTCGATGAAATACTTAGGCAAAACCCGAATATTTAGTGTGAATGTCTATAGTGGATAGACTATGACGCCAATATGGTTGTGCCAAACGTACATATATGAGATATTGAAGGAGTTCAATATAGAAACGATAAGAAACAGTTCTTGTTGCATGGAAAGGAATTGAATCAAGATTCAAGTGTATCGACACTTGATAAGTGAAACAAGATTCAAGTGCTTTGACACTTGATGAGTGAAATCACAAGGATGTTTTGATCAATCATACCATGATATGTACACATCCAGATATGTCCTATGCTCTAAGTGTTATGAGCATATACCAGAATGAAAATGATCATTGGACGATAGTGAGGATATTCTTATGATCTTTTGGAAGAACTAAGAATATATTTGTGTAGAGGTGACAAACAATTACAAATAGTTCATTGTAAAGAGTTACATTGATACTAGTTTTGTCACAAGATACAAATTAAGTTTATCTCAATTTAAACTATGGGTGGCACAATGTAATGGAAAGAAGATTCCATGATGGATTTGGATGAAATCCATAGTTAAGACATTGTGACGAATACTACAACAAAAAGGCTAAGTATATGACTGCTATAGTAGCAGCAAAGGAGGGAATTTGTGTCAAGAAGTTTGTTATCAAACTAAGGTGTGGTTCGCAACGGGCTAACACTAAAGATATATTGTATGACAATAGTATCGACATGATTTAACCCCAAGGAACTAAAGGTCTCACTGAAAGACCAAATTTATACAATGCCATCTCATTGGAGAATGAGTGATGCGTGAAGACGCAAAGACATGCAAATACACATGGACCTGAAGCGTCAGATCCGTAGATTATGTTAACCACTTGCAATTGCGTATATGGAACACCAGAAAGCCATAGGTGTTCAATACGCAAAGTTTTCAAACTAGATTATTGTCTCTAGTACAAGTGGGAGACTGAAGGGAATATGCCCGAGAGGCAATAATAAAGTGGTTATTATCGTATTCCTTGTTTATGATAAATGTTTATTTTGCATGCTATAATTGTATTAATACGGAAACTTTAATACATGTGTGTTTAATAAACAAATAGAAAGTTCCTAGTTATGCCTCTCTCATAAACTAGCTCGTTGATTAACAAGATGATCAAGGTTTTCTGATCATGGACATTGGATGTTGTTAATAACAGGATCACAACATTATTATAATGGTGTGATGAACATTCATCCGAAGTATAGCATTACGATCAAAGTCATTGAGTTTATATTGCTATAACAACTTACGAGGTGATCCTAATCCTTAGACCATGAGATCATGTCAATCACTAACACCGGAAGAGTTTCTTGATAACATCAAACGTCACACCGTAACAGGGTGATTATAAAGATGGATTCAGAACTAATAAACTGTTATTTGAGGCCCATGGATCGAGAGTGGAATTTTTTCATCCCGATGACGGATAGATATACTCTGGGCCCTCTCGGTGATATCACATTGATTAGCTTGCAAGCAAGTGATTTGAGCACTATAATGTCATATCACGGGAACGAGAAAAGAGTACATGTCCGTAATGAGATCAAACTAGGTATGGAGATACCGATGATCGAATCTCGGACATGTAATATATCGCGAAACAAAAGGATTAAGATACTAGCGTAAAAGGTTCCGACGATCACAAGAAAGTCATCGTTGAATGTGTGGGAGTCAGTATGGGTCTCCAGGTCCCGCTTCTGATTATTGATCTGAGAGGGGTCTCGATCATGTCCGCATTATTCACGAAATGTAGGGTGACACACTTAAGATACACCGACATCCATTTGGAGCAAAAGTTTCATGCCAAAAAGAATAACAAGCGCAGGAATTTATTTCACTAGATACCGAAACAGGCTTTCGGGTGAAATTGCATAAAGTGGTTATGCATGTGAAATAGAATTCTAGCAAGGGGTTATTTGTGAATGTTTGTCATTAAAGTAATTGACAAAATTCTGAATAAAATAAAAGAGTTTTATTTAATGAGAGTTTGCATTAAATTTGGTGGAAATTTAATGGGAATTTGAGTGGGTTTTTGAGTGGAGGGAATTGAAAGGCATTTGAGTGAGTGGAGTGTCCACCCACATGAATGTGGAAGAGGTGGGGGCAGCCCCATGGCTGGGCGAATGGCCCCTTGGGTGCCCCCTCTCCCTATAAAAGGATCCCGCTCCCTCTCTCTCACTCACACCTCCTCGTGAAGGATCTCTCTCCCCCTCTAGAATTTATCCCCCATGGTCTCGGACTAGCGAGATACATGTTCCCGGTGGCTATTCGGCAAGAAAGAGTTGTGATTCCGCTGCATCGCTGGAGCGAGGAGGCGGAGGTTGCTCGGTGCCTCGAACGTGTGTGCGATCACGGATGCGCTGCTGTTTTGCGGCGCTAGGACTTCCTCTCGATCTTGAGATCGACAAGAGATCGTCTACATCAACCACGAGTTTGGACTCGTTAAGCTTTGTCGGTCTTCAAGGGTATGTTCTCTACGGATATACATCCGCCCGTTGTTTGTATCTACTAGATAGATCTTGGTACATAGTTGTTCCCATCGTAGGAAATTTTTTGTTTTCTATGCTGCGAACCCTACATCACCGACCTTCGTGGTTGTGGTGCTTCTATTGCCACGGGTTCCTCAACTTGTTCTGCTACAATAGCATCACTCGTAGAAGTATCCCCAACTGGCTCATCTTGAACTTCTTAAAGTTGCACCGACCTTCCACTTGTTCCCTTTGTGAGAAACTCTTTCTCTAGGAAAACACCGCTACGAGCGACAAACACTTTGCCCTCTTCTCGGTTGTAGAAGTAATACCCTAAGGTTTCCCTAGGATATCCCACGAAAATGCACTTATCCGATTTGGGTGTTAGCTTGTCCGACTGAAGCCGCTTGACAAAAGCATCACAACCCCAAATCTTTAGAAAAGACAAACTGGGATTCTTTCCAGTCCACATCTCATATGGTGTCTTAACTACGAATTTAGATGGTACCCTATTAAGTGTGAAAGCTGCCGTTTCTAGAGCGTAACCCCAAAATAACAATGGCAAATCCGACTGGCTCATCATCGATCGAACCATGTCCAACAAAGTTCGATTACGCCGTTCGGAGACCCCGTTCCTTTGAGGCGTTCCGGGCGGCATAAGTTGTGGAACAATTCCGCAACTCTTAAGATGATTGCTAAACTCGTGACTCAAATGTTCACCTCCACGATCAGATCGCAAGGCCTTTATTTTCTTGCCACGTTGATTCTCTACTTCACTCTGAAACTCCTTGAACTTTTCAAAAGTTTCAGACTTATGCCTCATCAAGTAGACATAACCATATCTAATGAAATCATCAGTGAAATTAATGAAATAGTGATATCCTCCTCTGGCTGTCGTGCTCATTGGTCCACATACATCAGTATGAATGAGTTCCAACAAGTTTGTCGCTCTCTCGGGTAAACCCGAAAAAGGCGACTTGGTCATCTTTCCAAGTAAACAAGCCTGACATGTCTCGTATGATTCAAAATCAAACGAAGTTAGAAGACCATCACCATGGAGCTTCTTCATGCGCTTTTCACTTATATGCCCCAAACGACAATGCCATAAATAGGTAGGACTCAAATCATTAGGCCGAAGCCTTTTAGCACTAACATTGTAAACAGATGCATCATCAAGATTTAAAATAAATAACCCATTCACAATGGGAGCATTACCCATAAACATATCATTCTTAGAGATTACACAACCATTGTTTGCACTCGCGAATGAATAACCATCCCCCATCAAACATGAAGGTGATAAAATGTTTCGACCCATACTAGGAATGTAATAACAATTATTCAACTCCATAATAAATCCTGACGAAAGGTGAAGTTGCATGACGCCGACGAACAATGCAGCAACCCTTGCTTTATTTCCGACGCGAAAATCCACTTCTCCTTTCTATACTTCTCTAGTCCTTATTAGCCCCTGCATCGAATTGCAAACATGAGCAACTGATCCGGTATCAAATACCCAAGAGTTAACATAGGAATCAGCGAGAAGAATGTCCACAACATTTACAACAAGCGTACCTGAGTGGGAAGTACTCTTACTTCCACTCTTCTTCAAAGAAGCCTGGTACTTGCTGCAGTTTCTCTTCCAGTGGCCATGTTCATGACAAAAGAAGCACACAGTGTCTTCTACAGGTCCATCCTTTTGCTTGGGTGCAGGCTTAGGGATCGTATCCTTAGCATTGCCCTTATTCTTCCAAGAAGTACCCTTTTCTTGAAGCTAGGGTTGTTCTGCACAGCCATCACATGGCTATGCCCTGCACACTTCTTCATGTCACTTTCTGCTGTTTTAAGCATCCCACATAATTCATTAAGGCCCTTCTCCACCCCATGCATATGGTAGTTCGAAATGAACTGCCCATAGCTGGATGGAAGAGACGCCAAAATGAAGTCAGTGGCCAACTCTTGGCCTAGTGGAAAACCAAGATTTTCCAAAGTCTGACTGTAACCAACCATTTTGATCACATGGGGGCCTACAGCTGCTCCCTCTGCCAGCTTGCATTCGACAAATGACTTGGCAACATTGTACCTCTCAGTCCTTGCCTGATCTTGGAACATGTCCTTAAGCGCGACGATCATATCGTACGCTTCCTGATCCTTAAACTTCTTTTGGAGTTCAGGTTCCATGCATGCACGCATAAGGCAGCTAACCTCAAGAGAATCATCACATGATCTCTTGTAGGCATTCTTTAGGGCAGTAGATGCATTATCAGCAGGTTCATCGGGGATTGGGGTATCCAGAACCGTTTCCTGTTTATCATACCTGAGAACAATTCTCAGGTTACGGACCCAGTCCGAATAGTTTGTTCCATTTAGTTTAACTTTGTCAAGAATCGAACGTAAAGAGAAAGGTGATGTAGTGTTCGGTGCCATTGATCTACAACAGAAAACATGCAAAATACTAAGCCATGTAACCATGAAAGAGTAAAACATATTAAACAAT
Organism: Avena sativa; assembly: GCA_916181665.1. NCBI lineage: Eukaryota > Viridiplantae > Streptophyta > Magnoliopsida > Poales > Poaceae > Avena > Avena sativa. The sequence goes on along the minus strand of OV702280.1, from coordinate 348,065,878 downwards.
TTAATAGCATATACTCCCACTTAAATCAATATCCCTCTATTGATACTAAGTGATTCAAGATCCACAATTAATAAGTCGACTAGTGAGCTTTAGCATCACTGCTAGTAGACAGGGTAAATCGGTAAGCAACACTTGCTAATCATATCACATATGACTTTTGTTGTTGGGTGACATCTCTATGTCAAAACTAGGCGCCCAACCTTTATGCCCCAAGGTCCTTAGCTGTTAAGATGATCTTGTCAAGTTCACCAACCCTTATGCGTGTAGGTATCCGATACAAACCCATCCAGCCAAGGAAAACCGCGGCACCCTAATTTCGTAGGCCCACCAACGATTGTACAGGGCATAGGATGGTGCAAGGTTTGGTTGGGAGGGCATGGTTTAACTTAAAAATTCCGAGGGATCGTTCTACTTCTATCATCTAAGCATGCATAGTAGTAAAACACATAAGAATAGCATTCACATAGATGTGACACAGTATGGCCCATTTTCTCATGGTGATCTCCATCGCCATAGAACCTGTCCACCATGATGATCTCCATCTTCATGTTCCATGTGAGCCATCTTCCGAGTGATGAGTCATCCAAGAACTAATACAAGTTATTACTCCTAACAGCTAGTAATCAAAATTACATAGTATTGGGATCATCACAAGTTGGCACGCAGGCCATTACAATAAATGACAACACATATGGCTCCAGCCGTGTTGCCCTACTCATGACACGCAGGTCATGCAAATTTTCATACATGCATCACATACATATATGGGCCATACTGATCACATACATCCTGCAAAAACAATTTATGCATAGAATCGCATTCTACCGGATCATGTGACATCGCAGCACCTAGTTACCTGAACGAGATACAAAAGGGGCTATGATTAAGGGGGTCTAGGGGGTCTCCCCCTGCGGGGTTCAAAGGGGCAGCGCCCCTCACGGTATCTCCGGGCGTCCGGAAAACCGTGAAAATGAGAGATCGAATCTTCACAATTTTCTTTAAGGATTTTGATCGGCAAATCAAATTTACCATAAACCGTCTGTTGTTACGATCTGATCAAACTCCTTTGATCACGGTACATCGATTTTAGATCTAGGTTCCGATTCGATCAATCATATTGATCTTCGCGTGACTCAACAGGATTTATGTGTCACTGTCTACCCCGATGGCGGAAACTGACCGGTAGGGGTAAGTCGTTCGACTACCTCGGAATCACGATCACGGAAAGCAAGATCATAGATCAATCCTAAACCACCGCCATATAAACGGTCACATCATTCATATCAATCTGCATATCACCATATGCAAACATCCTGAACCTATAACTGAACAGCATCGGCTCTAATACCACTGAAGGGATAGGTAGGCTACACTAGCGCAAATCAAAAAAATTCTACCGCGTAAACCAGGATTACTGTTGTCATAGATCACGGGATTACCACTAGACGCGCAATTGCGGAACTTGATGAAGCACGTCGAGGCAGTGCAGACGATCTATGACTCCTCCTCGTTCTCGTCCCACGAGCAGCTCCCCTTGTGCAGCTCGTCTAAACGCTACAGATGCAGCGCCTTCGAGGTATCCACACGTACAGGGTGGAAGCGTCAGACGCCGGACTGCTAGGTCCGCGCGCGCGACACAGGCGTGAGGAGTGGCGGCTGGCTGGAATGGTCTAAGGTCTAACCTTGGTCAGCTCGCCCCACCCTCCCTTATATAGGCGTCCCTAGTGGGCTTCTACATTAGGAGACCATTAGTAGCCTAAGCCTGGTCTAATTCGGATCCAATCCTCATTAGGCTTCCAGCCCCTTAAGTGTGTGACCCTATATGTTCATATACGTATAGACATGACATGAGTATACTTATTCTGCCAATAGTTGGTAGTGGCCTCTAGTGTAACACCCTCAGAATCGACCCTATGCAAGTTTTAGCGCTTCCCGCCAAACCCGCATAGAAACGATTCAAAGGTGCCCACCAGGCACTTTCGTGCGGGTGGAAAACGAAGTAATAACATTACACAACAGTCCTCGATGGGACCCACAACACAGATATATACTACAGCGACTCAAAGAGTCAAGAATACAGATATAATATACAAAGATCCAAATCACCTTGAAAATGATACAGCGTCCGACTACGAACAAGATGCAAATGGGGCTAAGAGCCCTGAAGAATAACCAATGGCGTCCATAACCCTGCCCAGGCCAAGACGGAAGGGTAACCCTGCTAACGGCGTCGATCTCAAAACCTGCTTAAACAAAAGGGGTGCCGACAAAGGGCAAAGGAAAAAGAAGGAGCGTCAGTACTGAGGCCAGTACACGGCGAGGCTAGAATTCGGCGGTCCTCGCCTACATAGGTATGGTGGACTGAAGCGGCAGCGGCAGCATGCACTAAACAACCTATAGAGACTCGATACAACTGACGGCTATTAGAGAGGGGTAAGAAAGACCTGTTCGGATCCAACCTGATACTATCATCAAACAAACCCATCCTGGTGTTTCCCCCTCGAGACCAAACGAGGAAGTCAACCGAGGAACTCACACAGTTGGCAGTTTTACTTATTCAGTTATAGTTGCGGCACTTTACTAGTCAGGTTTAGATAATCATCCTGATAAAGTAAGCAGTGGGTACTTTTAGTTAACCATTCCATTATAGTTGCAACACTTACTAGACAGATACAATTAGCATGAGATAACCCAAAACCCAGCAGTTGTTGGTACTTTTATTCAGCCATTCCATTGTAGTGAAGCTGATTACTAGTCATATCGGATACAAGTCAATTCATAACAATAAACTTTAGTTATAGTTGTCTATGATCAAGCACTGTGCTCCAAGTCGTCCATAACCGCGGACACGGCTTCTCGAAAAGATTTAACCCTGCAGGGGTGCACCAAAGTATCCACAAGCACTTCGACCCTTTTTGCCAGATCAGTTAACATACACCCATCGGTATGTCGGCGGGGCCTAAGTCACGACGTTCCCAGATCCAAAGCAAGTACATGGGGGCCACCCCACCAAGTCGACACCCGCAACAAAGTCGGCCGGTCTCCGAGACAAACTTAGGGTTTGGGTATACGGCTGTGAACAACAGCAAATCCCCAAACGGGGACTGTCGACACCGTGAAATCGTGTCCCGATCCTAAACAGTACAGTGTGCTCCTCGCACAAACGTAATAAAGCAGTAAAGCATGGCATAAGTACAGGATCGTAAATAAAACCTCAAACTAGTTTGTGGCCCCCAGTACAATACTTTGAAATCAGGTAATAATCAATGGGGAGCCCATATCTCCCCACCTGTGGTTAGCGCGCTCAATCTCGGAACTGTTGGAGATATGCCCAAGAGGCAATAATAAAGTGGTTATTATCATATCTTCACACTTATGATAAATGTTTACATACCATGCTATAATTGTATTAACCGGAAACATTAATACTTGTGTGATTTGTAAACTAAAATAAGAGTCCCTAGTATAGCCTCTTGTTAAACTAGCTTGTTGGTTAATATATGATCATGGTTTCCTGATCATGAACATAGAGATGTTATTAACAACAGGATCATATCATTAGGAGAATGATGTGATGGACATACTCCTATAGATAAGCGTAGCATAAAGATCAAGTCATTTAAATAGTTCAATTGCTATATGCTTTCTGATACATAGTAACCTAATTCCTTCGACCATGAGATCATGCATATCACCTTTACCGGATGGATGCTTTGATGACATCAAACACCACACCGTAACTGGGTGGCTATAAAGGTGGCATTGAGTGTTCGGAAAGTATTGGTTGAAACACATGGATCAAGAGTGGGATTTGTCCATCCATATGACGGATAGATATACTCTGGGCCCTCTCGGTGAAATGTCATCCAATTAGCTTGCAAGCATGTGACTGGCTCACAAGGGATCACATATCACAGGAACGAGAAAAGAGTACTTATCAGTAACGAGGTTGAACTAGGTATGCAGAGATACCGACGATCATAACCTCGGATAAGTAAACTATCGTGAGACAAAGGGAAATTGGTATCGTATGTAAGTGGTTCATTCGATCGCAAAGTAATCGTAGAAATATGTGGGAGCCATATGAATTTCCAGATTCCTCTATTGGTTATTGTTCGGAGAAGTGTCTCGATCATGTCCGCATAATTCACGAACCGTAGGGAGACACACTTAAGGATTCGACGTTGTTTTGAGTAGTTATGGTATTATGAGAAAGAGACCGAATGTTGTTCGGAGTCTCGGATGGGATCCGGGATATCACGAGGTGATCCGGAATGGTCCGGAGAATAAGATTCATATAAGGAAAGTCCCGTTTCAGAGTTCGGGAATGATTCCGGTGTTTTCATCGGGAATGTTCTAGAAGGGTCCGGATTGTCCGACACTCCGGGGGGGAGGGTACATGAGTGTGTCATTGAATGATTGCATCATGTACTAAGTGTCTTGCTGTTCCAAAAACATGAAAGTCAAATTGCCAGTTTAAAAGTCAAACGGCTAAAACAGGAAACTGTGGGAAACAGGAAACTGTGGGAAACAAGCAAGAGGAGGTTAAAACCAACTTGGAGGAGGAGTTCCTCTCCTCCTTGGCCGGCGCCCAGCCCTAGGCCGAGTTGGGGAGGGACTCCCTCCCTCCCTGGCACGCCTAGCCCCTCCACCTATAAAAGGAGGGGCAGGGCTCCTCCTTGAGACACACATGTTTCTACCTCTAATCTCCGGTTTAGAGCCGTTTTGGTTTAGAGCTTCTAATTGCTTTAGCCTGCGGTTTAGAGCCTTCTAATTGGTGTGTCTAATCTCTAGACCACTAATAGCCCTCTCTCATAATCCACCATACTCGCTCCGGCTTAAGGCGAAGCCCTGCGGGATTTCCCCTCTACTTCCGGTACCACGCCGTTGTGCTGCCGGAATCGCGAGGAGAGTGCTACAACCTCCGCTGCCTGCTAGAACAAGGGAGAGGAAGGTCTTCGTCGAGTACCGAACGTGTGAATGACTGCGGGAGCGCTGCCGGAACGCAGCGCCGGAAGGATCGTCTACACGATCTTGAGATCGGAAAGAGTACGACTACATCACCCACGAGAATCTGCTCTCGTTAACCGCTTTGGAATCTTCGAGGGTAAGTTCCCCTATCAACTCGTTGCTACAATCTAGTAGATAGATCTTGGCTTGTTTGTTTGTATGCGATAGAAAATTTTTGTTTTCCATGCTACGAACCCCTACAGTGGTATCAGAGCCGTGTCTATATGTAGATCTGTTGCACGAGTAGAACACAATGGTCATTGTGGGCGTTGATGCTTTTATTGTCGATTGCTTCTTGTGTACTTTGCATCTTGCGGTATGTTGGGATGAAGCGGCCCGGGCTAACGTTACATGACATCGTTCATGAGACCTGCTCCATGCTTGACATGCAACTTGTATTGCATAAGTGGCTTTGCGGGTGCCTGTTTCTCCTAGCATAGTTAAGATCCAATTTACAACGGGTGATTAACAATACTAGTATCAATGTTGTGGTTCTTGTTCGTAAGTTAGAACGACACTTATTGAAAGCCCCAAACCACGTAAAATATGCAAAGAAAGTAGAGGCGTCTAACTTTGTTTTGCAGGGGTGTGCTGTGATGTGATATGGCCATGATTGTGATTATATATATGATGTATGCAATGTTCCTTATTGTAAGTTGGCAACCGGCAGGAGCCATATGGTTGTCTTTAATTTATGTTAAGACCCGCGTGTCTATTCAAAGTAGTTGTAATAGTTGAAGCCGGTGGACGACAACCATGGAGAAGCGTCATTGACCTTGATGCAATGCCGGTGATGATGGAGATCATGTTCGTGCTAGAAGATGGAGATCGGAAGCACAAAGAAGAAAGGCCATATCATATCACATATTATTGAATTGCATGTGATGTTAATCCTTTATGCATCTTGTATTGCTTAGTAGACGACGGTAGCATTATAAGATGATCCCTCATGCACATGAATTTCAAGTCATAAAGTGTTCACCCTTAGTTAGCACCGTTGCTAAAGCTTGTTGTTTCGAAGCACCACGTGATGATCGGGTGTGTTAGATTCTGCAAGTGTATACAACGTGAGCAAGCCAGATTTGCTCATGCAGAAACTAAGGTTTGATCTTGACAAGCCTAGCATGTACAGACATGGCCTCAGGAACACAGATTACCGAAAGGTAGAGCATGAGTCATATAGTAGATATGATGAACATGTTGATTGTTCGCCATTGAAGCTATATCAACTCTCGTGATGATCGGTTTTGATATGGTGGATTTGGTTTGTGTGATCACTAAAACAATGTGAGGGATATTGTTTTGAGTGGGAGTTCACCTAGATTAATTTAATTATTAATTAGAACTCAATTTATCATAAACTAAATCAAAGTGAAATTGCATAGTTGTTGTAGTCATTGGCATCCGTTTACCACCTTGCGTTTAGTTATAATTGAGATGATAGAACTATAGAATTCTGGTTAGTTACTTTACGAACTGGTATCGTATTGTTTTGAAGTGTTAATCTAAAGTTTAAAAGTCCTATTGCAAACTTTCAGTAAGTTCCGGTTACTCCATGAAGTTTAATAATTAGTATTAAATCAAGAGTAACACTTCCAAGTGTTAGTATCATGTTTGTTTCCATGATTCTTGATATTCAAAGGATTGTCTTAATATCAAGGTTATCTAGGATCTGAAAGAGTTGTTTCAGAAACCATGATGTGTGGAAGATATTGTGATATCTGAAACGAAGTTTTGGTTGCAACATGATAGAGTATAATATGGCTAAAGTCATGTTCTCATATTTGATGAGAATTTGCAAAAGGTTGGAGACACTTGTTGTCCTAATCCTCCAAAAGGTTTTGGATAGCAACATTATACTCATAAATTCATCGTTACAAGCTAACAGTAGCTTGATCATGGACAATTCCATGATAAGGGTGAATATTTGATGTAGGTAAAATGTTTACTACACCAAGAGATTACTAAAGAAAGGAATTTGAAAGAACACCAAATATTTGATGATGGTGATCTACTTCAAAGTGCAAGTCCAAAGACATTGGTATTTAATTATACACGCTTTGGACTATATGTCATATGTATGACTCCACTATTGATATTGATAGATTCTTTCAAACAGAAAAGGAAATATTGAAAGAGAATCTCATAAATATATGGCAGAAAAGAAAAGACTAGAATTGTTCAGTTTAAGTATATAGATGATATACATGTTATGGCTATATTCTTTGCTTATTAAACAATGTGGTTCTTAAGTATTTGATACTGAATTTGTTGGTGTGAATCGTCATACGAAACAACACAATTCATGAACTACAATGGCCTAAGTAACTAGCAAAAGAATATGTGATGATGTTCATCGAGAACAAATAAAGGGTTATTGTGTTGCTCGTTAAACATCAAAGCTTGCCTTCAAGATTTGTTTTATCAGGTATTATGAGAACAAAAGAGTTGTTCAAATAAATTACCGTGATCCATAAAAGATGGATGATTCACAAATCTCGTTGGAGAAATCACATCCATAAAACTAGTGCTAAAAATGTCGAAAGACAAATTGATTGAAAGATCATTTAGGAAGTGACATCGCCGTTTAAATTATAATGGAAAGAAAACATGAAGAAACTCCATGTGGATGGAATTTTGGAGTCTTCTGATTTTTGATCAAATGACGCTTGTGAAACTTTCCTAGAGATAATTGAAACTTCGTTCATAGGCCAAAAGGGAACGAATGACTAGCTTATTGGAACTTGTACATATTGTTGTATGAAATCCATTATGTGTAGTCAAAAGCGATGGATTTCAACTTCATATGCTTTCTCCGAAAATTTGAGTGAATATATGAATATTTACTTAATAAGGATGAAGTGTGAAATATTTGAAAAGTTCAAAGACTTTCAAGATGAAGTGCAAAATCATTGTAACAAGAATATAAACAGTTTATGATAAAGATCATAAAGGAAGATATTTGAGTTACAAAGTTTAGCATAATACCTAAGATTTATGGAATCGTTCCGTGGATTTGCATTTCCCGAAACACCATAAGAGTATGGAGCGTTCGAGATATGTAATTAAACCTTGTTTGACATGGTAAGATCAAAGGTATAAATCATAAAACTGTCATCATATTTTAAAGATTAAAAGCTTTAGAGAATACCGTTTTTCCACTGAAAAGAGCTTCATCATAATCCGTTGAAATGACACCATATAAGGTTATGGTTTGGGATAAAACCCAAGTTGTCCTTTCTTAAACATTGGTATGCTATGCATAAGAAAGATGTGTGCAACCAAAGTCGGATGAACCTGTCTTTGTATAAACTGTTAAGTATTCCTCCATAAACACCGGAGACAAAAGTGTTTGTTGCTAGGACGTCAAGTTTCTTTGAGAAGGAATTTTTCGTGAAAAGTTAAGTGGGAGGACAATAGAACTTTGATAAGGTTAAAAGAACCTTAGCTGTATGTGCAGAGTTGCGCAGCACCGAAAAGTGTTCCGGAGGCAGCAACAAAGCTCATGGCTCACGTACCTCAAAGGTTGTGGTCACGGAAATCCAAGTTCCTACTGAAACAAGTAGATCGGGTAAACAATCAAATACCAAGATTTGAGGGTTGAATCATTATTTGAGAATAATGAACCGACTACATGCAAGGAAGTGATGATGGGCCCTGACTCCGTCAAATGGCTTGAAGCCATAAAATCCGTGATAGTTCCATACACGAGAAATCAAGTTTTGAACTTGAAGGACCCTCGAGAAAGGTGTAAGACCTTACAGTTGTGTCTGGATCTATAAAGAAATAGACATGGATGTTTTACATCTATGAAATAGTCGACATGTTGGGAAAGAGTTCACAAAATGTTCAAAGGTTGACTATGACAAGATTTGATCTTTCATAGCGATATTTAGTCTAGATGGATTAATGTAGCAACCACTACATATAATTTTATTATATGGTAGTTGAATAAACAAAACAAGTTCTTCTAATAGAAGGGTAACCTAGGACGTGTGCATGACACAGTCCAAAGGGTTTTGTTAAAATTCAAGGGATGCTAAAAACATATGCAAACTTCAATGGTTGAAGTAAGCATAGCAGAGTTGGAATCTTCACTGTGATGAAACTGTTAAAGGAGTTTAAAAGTTCATCAGAGACGATGGAGATGCTTGCATTTGCAAGAAATTAAGTGGGAGCGCTAAGACATGTTTCTAATACATTATGTGGAAGACATATTGTTGATTGGAAATAATGTATCTTTTATTAACACATATTAAGAATTTCATCCCGATGAAAGACTTAGGCAAAACCCAAATATTTGGCATCAATAGACGCTAATATGGTTGTGCCAGAAGTACATAGACAAGATATTGAATGAGTTCAATATAGAAACTACAAGAGAGGTTCTTGTCACACAGAAAGGATTGAATAAGTTCAATGTTGATGATATATTCAAGTGTATTGACATTTGGTAAAGTGAAACAAATAATCAAGTATAGATTGATACTTGATGTATGAAATCACAAAGAGTATTTATATCAATCATACTATGATATGTACAAATCCAGATATGTCCTATGCTCTAAATGTTGTGAGCATATACCAGAATGATTCGTAAGATGATCATTGGACAATAGTAAGGATATTCTTATGATCTTTTGAAAGAACTAAGAGTATAATATTTGTAGAAGTGACAAATAGATGGTTAGTTCATTGTAAAAGTACTACATTGATACTAGTTTTGTCACAAAGTACAAATTAAGTTTATCTCAATCTAAACTAAGGGTGGCACAATATAATGGAAAGTGAGTTCCATAATGGATTTGGATGATTTCCAAAGTTAAGACATTGTGACAGATACTACAACAAAAGGCTAAGTATATGACTGCTATTTTAGCAGCAAAAGAGGGCATTTGTGTCAAGTAGTTTGTTATCAAACTAGGTGTAGTTCACAGTGGGATAATACTATGAAGATATATTGTACGACAATATTATCAACATGTTTTAACCCCAAAGAGCTAAAGGTCACACCGAAAGACCAAATTTATACAAAGCCATCTCATTAGAGAATGAGTGATGCGTAGAGACGCAAAGACATGCAATTGCACACGGACCTGGAAGTGTCAGATCCGGAGATCAGTTGACCACTAGCAATAGTGTACATACAACACCAGAAAGCCATAGGTGTTGAATACACAAAGGTTTGAAACTAGATTATTGACTCTAGTGCAAGTGGGAGACTGTTGGAGATATGCCCAAGAGGCAATAATAAAGTGGTTATTATCATATCTTCACACTTATGATAAATGTTTACATACCATGCTATAATTGTATTAACCGGAAACATTAATACTTGTGTGATTTGTAAACTAAAATAAGAGTCCCTAGTATAGCCTCTTGTTAAACTAGCTTGTTGGTTAATATATGATCATGGTTTCCTGATCATGAACATAGAGATGTTATTAACAACAGGATCATATCATTAGGAGAATGATGTGATGGACATACTCCTATAGATAAGCGTAGCATAAAGATCAAGTCATTTAAATAGTTCAATTGCTATATGCTTTCTGATACATAGTAACCTAATTCCTTCGACCATGAGATCATGCATATCACCTTTACCGGATGGATGCTTTGATGACATCAAACACCACACCGTAACTGGGTGGCTATAAAGGTGGCATTGAGTGTTCGGAAAGTATTGGTTGAAACACATGGATCAAGAGTGGGATTTGTCCATCCATATGACGGATAGATATACTCTGGGCCCTCTCGGTGAAATGTCATCCAATTAGCTTGCAAGCATGTGACTGGCTCACAAGGGATCACATATCACGGGAACGAGAAAAGAGTACTTATCAGTAACGAGGTTGAACTAGGTATGCAGAGATACCGACGATCATAACCTCGGATAAGTAAACTATCGTGAGACAAAGGGAAATTGGTATCGTATGTAAGTGGTTCATTCGATCGCAAAGTAATCGTAGAAATATGTGGGAGCCATATGAATTTCCAGATTCCTCTATTGGTTATTGTTCGGAGAAGTGTCTCGATCATGTCCGCATAATTCACGAACCGTAGGGAGACACACTTAAGGATTCGACGTTGTTTTGAGTAGTTATGGTATTATGAGAAAGAGACCGAATGTTGTTTGGAGTCTCGGATGGGATCCGGGATATCACGAGGTGATCCGGAATGGTCCGGAGAATAAGATTCATATAAGGAAAGTCCCGTTTCGGAGTTCGGGAATCATTCCGGTGTTTTCATCGGGAATGTTCTAGAAGGGTCCGGATTGTCCGGCACTCCGGGGGGGGGGGGGGAGGGTACATGAGTGTGTCATTGAATGATTGCATCATGTACTAAGTGTTCTTGCTATTCCAAAAACATGAAAGTCAAATTGCCAGTTTGAAAGTCAAACGGCTAAAACAGGAAACTGTGGAAAACAGGAAACTGTGGGAAACAGGAAACTGTGGGAAACAAGCAAGAGGAGGTTGAAACCAACTTGGAGGAGGAGTTCCTCTCCTCCTTGGCCGGCGCCCAGCCCTAGGCCGAGTTGGGGAGGGACTCCCTCCCTCCCTGGCGCGCCTAGACCCTCCACCTATAAAAGGAGGGGCAGGGCTCCTCCTTGAGACACACAAGTTTCTACCTCTAATCTCCGGTTTAGAGCCGTTTTGGTTTAGAGCTTCTAATTGCTTTAGCCTGCGGTTTAGAGCCTTCTAATTGGTGTGTCTAATCTCTAGACCACTAATAGCCCTCTCTCATAATCCACCATACTCGCTCCGGCTTAAGGCGAAGCCCTGCGGGATTTCCCCTCTACTTCCGGTACCACGCCGTTGTGCTGCCGGAATCGCGAGGAGAGTGCTACAACCTCCGCTGCCTGCTGGAACAAGGGAGAGGAAGGTCTTCGTCGAGTACCGAACGTGTGACCGACTGAGGGAGCGCTGCCGGAACGCAGCGCCGGAAGGATCGTCTACACGATCTTGAGATCGGAAAGAGTACGACTACATCACCCACGAGAATCTGCTCTCGTTAACCGCTTTGGAATCTTCGAGGGTAAGTTCCCCTATCAACTCGTTGCTACAATCTAGTAGATAGATCTTGGCTTGTTTGTTTATATGCGATAGAAAATTTTTGTTTTCCATGCTACGAACCCCTACAGGAACAGGTGTCAAGAACTCGGGTCCTACGGGACACAAGTGGGCGGTCGGAAACCAAATATTATCTATCACCCACCGATGCCTCTGCTTAATTCAATTTTAGTTGTTAAACAGTAATTAAAGTGAACGATAAGTAAAGCCATGATCATCTCCAACCTCAACATGCGGCAATTCTCCAACAATTGTGGTACTTGACGACAAGCAAAAACACTTGAGCAAACGACTACGACACGCGGGTCCAACTATCTACCAAACAACAGGTAATAGGATGTGTCCAAGGCTATATATGGCTGCAAGGGATATCACGGGTTCGAAAACTAGAGCAACACAACACAGATAGCAATAGATCAACAGGAGGGAATAAATACTATAAAAGTAAGATAGGTAGAAATGGGGAGATGCTCGCCTGAAAACATTGTCGAAGGGTTCACCCGAAGATCGGGTCGACACTCGCATCAACTCAACGGTCTTATCCGCGAAGAAGCAAAACACTAGAAGAAACACCAGATGCACTATTTAATACAACGGCAGAAGATCGGCATGATGCATGTATGATGTATGACATGGCAGAAGGCGATGCAATTAGGTCATATTAAGCGGAACCGGGGTTCCGACAATTAATTAAATGGTTCCAGTTGTATAGCTACCCCGCAATTTAAATGTTGTCTTAACAAGGCAAAATTATATCACCGGTTCGCTACACAAATTTAAATGAGGCCAATATAAGACTAGATTTGCCCGCATATGGGCCCCATATTTAATTATTAGGTGAATCGGCATAAGGCCCCCAAACCACAGACAAGGATGCATGCATGAACAATTAATATGCAGCAGGTAATATCATTTATAAGATAGGGTTCGAGAAAAGGTTCACACATTAGGGGTCTCGACGAACTTGGGGTTCCGGGGTTCGGGGTTCGGTCTCTGGGTTCAGGGTTCGACGGGTCCGTTCTCGGCGGGATCGTTCTCGGGTAGCGGGGTAGATCTTGTCGTGCTTCAGGTTCGGGCCTCAGGGTCTTGGGGTTCGCGTCCGTGTGGCGGTCTTGTTGTTCCGTGCAGGCGTTCTCGAGGTCGATGGCGAACTTGTCCGGTACCGGGGTTCGGGGACGGGAAGGAGTACTTGGCGTTCGGGATGAAGATCTTGGCGTTCCGCGGCGAAGTGCTTGTTGTGCCGGTGGCGATCTTGGCGGTCTTCGGGTCCGGACTTCGCTTCCGGGAACGAGTCCTCAGAGTCTCGACGAACTTGGTGTTCTAGATTTGGTTGATGGCCTCGGGTTCCGGATCCGCTTGTCAATGATGACCTTGGAACGGCACCCTTCGGTTGGCATCGTGGGGGTAGCGTCGTCGGCCACCTAGGCAGGTACTTGCCCGGATGTAGGTCTTGTCCACCACGTCGGTCTCGGGAAACATCACCATCTTGCACTACCGAAAACGGGGGTAGCGTCGACGACCTGCAGAACACCCAGCGAAGGCATCGGGTAGAGGAGGCGCTGGCGCATGCGCAACGAAGCAGGGGCCTGGCCAAAACGTCCTGGACAGGGAGGAGAGGGGCGAGGCAGAGGGCGGTGAGGTGAAGGGGCCGCGGGTCGGCGTCGACGCGTAGGAGGGCGCCGGCGGTGAGGGACACAGCGGCGGGGGCGCCAAGGCCAGCAAGCTCGGGGAAGGGGAGGCGGCTTGGGCGGCGGAAGGCGGAGGCGCTGGGTGGCGAACTGCGGGGCAAGCGGAGGGCGGAGAGCGACGGCGGCGAGGGGGCTCGGGGCGGCGGTCCGGCGAGGCTGGGGCGGGCGCTTGGCCGGCGGCTTGCAGAGGGGGAAGGACCGGCGGGGAGGAGGCTTTGGCGGCGCTGGAGGGGAAGCGGGGAGGAGCGGCGTTGGGGCCGAGGTGGGGGACGCGGCGGCGACGCGGGTTGGGGACGGGAGCGGGTCGGAGAGAAGGAGCGGCGCTCGGCCGGAGCTGGGGGAGAAGGGGCGGGGTCGGCCGGAGATGGGCGGCAGCGAGGTGGAGAAGGAGAGGGGTCGGGCTAGAGGGAAGAGACGGGCGGGCACAGGGAGAGGAGGGCCGCGGTGAGGGGGCGCCTGGCGGGGAGCCGAGGGAGGAGGGAGCGGTGGTCGGCGACTGCAGGGGGCGAGCTCGGGAAGCGAGGGTCGCCGGGGCGGCGCGCGGAGGGCGAGCAGAGGCGAGCGGCGGCCTTGCGGGAGGGGGGAGAGACGAGCGAGGGGGCGGAGGAAGGTGGGGAACGGAGCTGGAGGAGAGGGAGGAGGGGCGGTGGCTCCGGTGCGGCGCGGAGAGGACGGAGGGTGGAAGCAGAGAGACGAGAGGAGGAGGGTCGCGAGAGGCGGGTGGCGTGCGGGAGACGCGGGGTTGGGGGTGGGCCAGGTGGGTCAGGGGGGTCGGCTGAGACGTGGGGAGATGGCTGCGGGTGGGCCAGAGGGGGTGGGGGCCCCAGCGGTCAGGGAGAGTGGCGGGCTGGGGATGAGTGGCTGTGTGGCAGTGTGTGTGTGTGTTTGTGTGTGGGTGGGCAGGTGGAGGGTTAGGTGGCAGCGGTTGATTGGTTGGGGATAGGGAGAGGGTGAGGTGGCGAGAGCCGATTGGGTGGGGTGATGTGGAGGGGGGTGTGGTTAGATAGGTTGGTAGCTTTAGGATTTAGGTTGGACCGATTGTATTTTCTGGGGTGGTCGTTCGGGTCATTCGGCCCGTTCGACTGCCCCACAAAAATAACTAAACATTCTATTTAATTAAAACGGGGCGTTTGCAATCTGTGTTTAGACAAAACAAAATATTCCGGAGACCCGGGTTTGAATTTGAAAACAAGACGGGGCGTTTTAGAAAACAAAACAAGCTTTGCGAAAATAGTTTTAGGCAAACAATGCAGGATGATGACGATGCAATGCACAAATTCAACGCGATTTTCTAGTAGTGGTTTTGCGGGATGCCACAATTCGACACCACTAACAATGGATCTCGCCCTCGAGATCCGCCTCATGGTACCGGAAGGAAGGTCGGCGATCTGCATCTTCTCGCTTCGTGTAGATCTTCGCGACACCACTAACAAGAGGTCGTTGATCCTGTTCGTCAAGAGAACACTCCGGATAAACAACGGACGAAGTTAAAGGTAAGGCCACCTCCAACTTTCATGGAAGGAGTAAAATTGCATCGATCCACTATTCAATATACAGAGCAAATGATAAGAGTAGTGGTATGGTCGCGACTCCATCCCGCACCCAAAGCATTACTATGTACACGAATAGATAGATTATGCAACCAACCCTCAGGATTCAGACTGAAGATCTCGACAAGCAAGGTTCGAAAACAAAGGAGTGATGCAGACTCTGCATCGGATCTGGCGGAGATGATGTAGTCGCGTCGGAAAACACCGGAAGGCACAAACAAAGAACAAAGGATGGTACCACAGTAGACGGATTCCTCAGGCAGCTTGAACACCGGATGGTAGAACACCGTTGTCAAAGAAGGAAGCGAAACCCTGAAGGTACGACGGAACCCAACCACGAGAATTTCCTGGACTCGAAGAAAGGGACAAGAGCGGATTAAAAAACACGTAGAGGTAAGAGGAGAATAGCAGAGGGGTAAGGAGTAAAAGCAGACCTAACCAGATCTATCCAACCGATTTTGCAAAATAGTCTTTGACGCTCTACTTCGGCCGTTAGCTAGGTTATCCTACAGGCTAGACTTGTGGGGTATCGCAACTGCTGAGCTCTGATACCACTCTGTAACACCCTCAGAATCGACCCTATGCAAGTTTTAGCGCTTCCCGCCAAACCCGCATAGAAACGATTCAAAGGTGCCCACCAGGCACTTTCGTGCGGGTGGAAAACGAAGTAATTACATTACACAACAGTCCTCGATGGGACCCACAGCACAGATATATACTACAGCGACTCAAAGAGTCAAGAATACAGATATAATATACAAAGATCCAAATCACCTTGAAAATGATACAACGTCCGACTATGGACAAGATGCAAATGGGGCTAAGAGCCCTGAAGAATAACCAATGGCGTCCATAACCCTGCCCAGGCCAAGCCGGAAGGGTAACCCTGCTAACGGTGTCGATCTCAAAACCTGCTTAAACAAAAGGGGTGCCGACAAAGGGCAAAGGAAAAAGAAGGAGCGTCAGTACTGAGGCCAGTACACGGCGAGGCTAGAATTCGGCGGTCCTCGCCTACATAGGTATGGTGGACTGAAGCGGCAGCGGCAGCATGCACTAAACAACCTATAGAGACTCGATACAACTGACGGCTATTAGAGAGGGGTAAGAAAGACCTGTTCGGATCCAACCTGATACTATCATCAAACAAACCCATCCTGGTGTTTCCCCCTCGAGACCAAACGAGGAAGTCAACCGAGGAACTCACACAGTTGGCAGTTTTACTTATTCAGTTATAGTTGCGGCACTTTACTAGTCAGGTTTAGATAATCATCCTGATAAAGTAAGCAGTGGGTACTTTTAGTTAACCATTCCGTTATAGTTGCAACACTTACTAGACAGATACAATTAGCATGAGATAACCCAAAACCCAGCAGTTGTTGGTACTTTTATTCAGCCATTCCGTTGTAGTGAAGCTGATTACTAGTCATATCGGATACAAGTCAATTCATAACAATAAACTTTAGTTATAGTTGTCTATGATCAAGCACTGTGCTCCAAGTCGTCCATAACCGCGGACACGGCTTCTCGAAAAGATTTAACCCTGCAGGGGTGCACCAAAGTATCCACAAGCACTTCGACCCTTTTTGCCAGATCAGTTAACATACACCCATCGGTATGTCGGCGGGGCCTAAGTCACGACGTTCCCAGATCCAAAGAAAGTACATGGGGGCCACCCCACCAAGTCGACACCCGCAACGAAGTCGGCCGGTCTCCGAGACGGACTTAGTGTTTGGGTATACGGCTGTGAACGACAGCAAATCCCCAAACGGGGACTGTCGACACCGCGAAATCGTGTCCCGATCCTAAAGAGTACAGTGTGCTCCTCGCACAAACGTAATAAAGCAGTAAAGCATGGCATAAGTACAGGATCGTAAATAAAACCTCAAACTAGTTTGTGGCCCCCAGTACAATACTTTGAAATCAGGTAATAATCAATGGGGGGCCCATATCTCCTCACCTGTGGTTAGCGCGCTCAATCTCGGAACAGGTGTCAAGAACTCGGGTCCTACGGGACACAAGTGGGCGGTCGGAAACCAAATATTATCTATCACCCACCGATGCCTCTGCTTAATTCAATTTTAGTTGGTAAACAGTAATTAAAGTGAACGATAAGTAAAGCCATGATCATCTCCAACCTCAACATGCGGCAATTCTCCAACAATTGTGGTACTTGACGACAAGCAAAAACACTTGAGCAAACGACTACGACACGCGGGTCCAACTATCTACCAAACAACAGGTAATAGGATGTGTCCAAGGCTATATATGGCTGCAAGGGATATCACGGGTTCGAAAACTAGAGCAACGCAACACAGATAGCAATAGATCAACAGGAGGGAATAAATACTATAAAAGTAAGATAGGTAGAAAGGGGGAGATGCTCGCCTGAAAACATTGTCGAAGGGTTCACCCGAAGATCGGGTCGACACTCGCATCAACTCAACGATCTTATCCGCGAAGAAGCAAAACACTAGAAGAAACACCGGATGCACTATTTAATACAACGGCAGAAGATCGGCATGATGCATGTATGATGTATGACATGGCAGAAGGCGATGCAATTAGGTCATATTAAGCGGAACCGGGGTTCAGACAATTAATTAAATGGTTCCAGTTGTATAGCTACCCCGCAATTTAAATGTTGTCTTAACAAGGCAAAATTATATCACCGGTTCGCTACACAAATTTAAATGAGGCCAATATAAGACTAGATTTGCCCGCATATGGGCCCCATATTTAATTATTAGGTGAATCGGCATAAGGCCCCCAAACCACAGACAAGGATGCATGCATGAACAATTAATATGCAGCAGGTACTATCATTTATAAGATAGGGTTCGAGAAAAGGTTCACACATTAGGGGTCTCGACGAACTTGGGGTTCCGGGGTTCGGGGTTCGGTCTCTGGGTTCAGGGTTCGACGGGTCCGTTCTCGGCGGGATTGTTCTCGGGTAGCGGGGTAGATCTTGTCGTGCTTCAGGTTCGGGCCTCAGGGTCTTGGGGTTCGCGTCCGTGTGGCGGTCTTGTTGTTCCGTGCAGGCGTTCTCGAGGTCGATGGCGAACTTGTCCGGTACCGGGGTTCGGGGTCGGGAAGGAGTACTTGGCGTTCGGGATGAAGATCTTGGCGTTCCGCGGCGAAGTGCTTATTGTGACGGTGGCGATCTTGGCGGTCTTCGGGTCCGGACTTCGCTTCCGGGAACGAGTCCTCAGAGTCTCGACGAACTTGGTGTTCTAGATTTGGTTGATGGCCTCGGGTTCCGGATCCGCTTGTCGATGATGACCTTGGAACGGCACCGACGGTCTTCGGTTGGCATCGTGGGGGTAGCGTCGTCGGCCACCTAGGCAGGTACTTGCCCGGATGTAGGTCTTGTCCACCACGTCGGTCTCGGGCAACATCACCATCTTGCACTACCGAAAACGGGGGTAGCGTCGACGACCTGCAGAACACCCAGCGAAGGCATCGGGTAGAGGAGGCGCTGGCGCATGCGCAACGAAGCAGGGGCCTGGCCAAAACGTCCTGGACAGGGAGGAGAGGGGCGAGGCAGAGGGCGGTGAGGTGAAGGGGCCGCGGGTCGGCGTCGACGCGTAGGAGGGCGCCGGCGGCGAGGGACACAGCGGCGGGGGCGCCAAGGCCAGCAAGCTCGGGGAAGTGGAGGCGCTGGGTGGCGAACTGCGGGGCAAGCGGAGGGCGGAGAGCGACGGCGGCCAGGGGGCTCGGGGCGGCGGTCCGGCGAGGCTGGGGCGGGCGCTTGGCCGGCGGCTTGCAGAGGGGGAAGGACCGGCGGGGAGGAGGCTTTGGCGGCGCTGGAGGGGAAGCGGGGAGGAGCGGCGTCGGGGCCGAGGTGGGGGACGCGGCGGCGACGCGGGTTGGGGACGGGAGCGGGTCGGAGAGAAGGAGCGGCGCTCGGCCGGAGCTGGGGGAGAAGGGGCGGGGTCGGCCGGAGATGGGCGGCAGCGAGGTGGAGAAGGAGAGGGGTCGGGCTAGAGGGAAGAGACGGGCGGGCACAGGGAGAGGAGGGCCGCGGTGAGGGGGCGCCTGGCGGGGAGCCGAGGGAGGAGGGAGCGGTGGTCGGCGGCTGCAGGGGGCGAGCTCGGGAAGCGAGGGTCGCCGGGGCGGCGCGCGGAGGGCGAGCAGAGGCGAGCGGCGGCCTTGCGGGAGGGGGGAGAGACGAGCGAGGGGGCGGAGGAAGGTGGGGAACGGAGCTGGAGGAGAGGGAGGAGGGGCGGTGGCTCCGGTGCGGCGCGGAGAGGACGGAGGGTGGAAGCAGAGAGACGAGAGGAGGAGGGTCGCGAGAGGCGGGTGGCGTGCGGGAGACGCGGGGTTGGGGGTGGGCCAGGTGGGTCAGGGGGGGTCGGCTGAGACGTGGGGAGATGGCTGCGGGTGGGCCAGAGGGGGTGGGGGCCCCAGCGGTCAGGGAGAGTGGCGGGCTGGGGATGAGTGGCTGTGTGGCAGTGTGTGTGTTTGTGTGTGGGTGGGCAGGTGGAGGGTTAGGTGGCAGCGGTTGATTGGTTGGGGATAGGGAGAGGGTGAGGTGGCGAGAGCCGATTGGGTGGGGTGATGTGGAGGGGGGTGTGGTTAGATAGGTTGGTAGCTTTAGGATTTAGGTTGGACCGATTGTATTTTCTGGGGTGGTCGTTCGGGTCATTCGGCCCGTTCGACTGCCCCACAAAAATAACTAAACATTCTATTTAATTAAAACGGGGCGTTTGCAATCTGTGTTTAGACAAAACAAAATATTCCGAAGACCCGGGTTTGAATTTGAAAACAAGACGGGGCGTTTTAGAAAACAAAACAAGCTTTGCGAAAATAGTTTTAGGCAAACAATACAGGATGATGACGATGCAATGCACAAATTCAACGCGATTTTCTAGTAGTGGTTTTGCGGGATGCCACATCTAGCAAGACGTTCCAACTCCTAAACGCATACAAAGATCATATCGGACGAACCATCACAAGGTTTAGTACATGTCTTTCCCTTTGCCTCACGATATTTGGTCTAGCTCCAAGCTGGCCTCTCTTTGTCGATACCGTAACTCGGAATCCCTTTACTAGGTTAACTCTTAACCTTATGTAGCACGGCCATGCATTTCTGGATCCGATCACTCGAGGGGCCCAGAGATATCTCTCTCAAGTAGAGAGGGGCAAATCCCATCTTGATTGACCATGACTTGCAGCATGTTTCAGGACAAACCCGAAAGCTACCTTTATAACTACCCAGTTATGGAGTAGCGTCTGATAGCCCCAAAGTAGGTCGATCCACATCTCAAGTACATGCGACAACCTCAGGTCTAAGGACAAAACGTACACGATGTGTAGAGAGAGCTGCAAGTCTAATTGCCAGTCTCAAGTTGGGTCAGTCCAACCCCATGTTCATAACATGTGTCCACATCATTGGTTTGACATCTCCATGTCTATGACTTGCGAAACATAGTCATCAACCAATCGATGTGCTAGTCTAATATTCACGTGTGTCCTCACATGAACTCTGACTAGGGACAACTCTTAAATAACCATACAAGTGAAGAGATTCACAAACAATTCACATAATTGCCCATAAATACAAGTTGCCTGATATGGATATTCAGGGAACATTACAATAACTCATGGATACATATGAAATATAAGCATCTCTATGATTGCCTCTAGGACATATTTCCTTCACCTATGACCCGAGTTCAATGGGTTTATGGCCACAGTAGGCGGAGGGATGATGCAACCATGCTCGGTTGAGCTATGGAATTTGTTGGATAATTAGCAAGCATTAGCCAAGGAGGTGGTATAAGATCACCTTCAAAGAGCGGGGATAAAGAAGAGGCACTCTTAACCAGCGGGAACAGGAGTCCACTAAGTGGAAGAGAAGATGAAAAGGAGAAGTGGACACATAAATTGAAGGTGGTTTCCAAAGGAGAGCAACTACTCAGGGATATCTCAAACAAGAAGATAATGATAACATCATGAGATGATAAAAGAAAGAACAAAAATGTGACTACTTCAACTTTGGCAAGAACGGTCACCTTTCTACGTAATTTAGAAATCCAAAGAGGTGCTAAGAAGGAAATATAAACCCTACTTAACATTAAATAAGAAATTGTGCTGACAAATGCTGGCCAATGAAATTATGGAAGCCTACATGAAATTTTCCCATGCTTCATTGGTAAACTAGCTACTCCACTATGTAGGGCCAGCCCTCGGGGTGGGCAGGGTGTGCGGCCTGAGCGGGACCCAAAAATCCAGGGGCCCACCCCAGATTAATCAGTACTAGTTGTATTATTGCCTGATTAATACGTATCACGTATGATAGTCTAGCGATAGGGAAAGAAAAGGGCCTAATGGGCCATGTACGAGGAAGAGTTGGAAACACATGAAAAGGGACGGTCGACACGCATGTAAAAAATAACTGATCGATGGATTTGTGTCTCCGTGTCCATGTTCCCAATGAGTACTATTTAAAAAAATGAGTAATATTTCTCCTCGTCTACTCAACAGCGCAGGGCCGCCACCGACGGACGCGTGCGGCGTGCAGGGCCAAGGCCTTCTTCATTTTTCGTGGTCGACACAACGATCAGTCGACATGATCAGGCAGTGATATTTCGGTCTCACGGTAATAGTTTAAGACATCATGTGATTTATGGTTCTTATATTCTTCTAAATTTTTCCTAATTTTAATTTCTAGTCTGTCAGTTTGTCGACTTGTCATCTCACCGATTTCAATTTCCAGGCCCCGATCAGGAGACTACGCCACATTTGAGAGGGAGTTTTAAGTTAAATACTCCATCGAATGTTGAGGTATGTGATCGTATTTCTGAATTAAAGATGATGAGATTCACCTTGTTAGATGGTGTAATGTCTGCTATGAAGATTTACAAGCATGTCAGAGAAGTTGATTGCTATCCTAATATCGTCATTGCTTATCATATCTTATTTGTTGTGGATGTGACTATCACATCGGGTAAAAGAATCTTTTGAAAATTGAAATTGTTGAAGAACTATTTGAGGTCAACGATGACTCAACAGAGTGTAAATGGTTTGGCAACATTATGCATCTAAGTAATTATTAGATGACATCGACCTCATCGTAACCGACTTTGTATCAAGAAATGCTTGAAGAAAATTATAAGGTAATATATCTAAAATGTATAATGCTTTTGTATGTATTTAAGTGTTATTGATAACATATGTTGTTTTAGGCATAAAATTTCATTATTAATATGTATATATGTTAAGGGCACCAAGGACCCAAGATTTAGTCTCGCCCTGGCCCCTGGAATCTCAGGACCGGCCCTGCCACTATGCTCAAGTGACAAAGATTGGGATGCTCAAGTAGTGGTTTGCATGAGTGGTGACAAGTTTTACCATTTTAAAGACCACCAAGAGGTTTTGGATCAATTAATGGTTGATATTAGTCCGGAAGAAAGTGAAGAAGAAGAATTGGATGCGATACATTGGAGAGGTTTCTATGTGCTTCAAAGTTTGTTATGATAAAATTCTCAATATTTAGCAATTTATTATATTTATTAGAAATAAACAATTAATAGTTATAAAAGTGCGTACTTTCTTCTTTTACACCTTGTTTCGTAGGATTTCTATGTATATTACAAAGAATCCCCTTGTTGATGTGAAATTTGGAGTGTTTTTAAATCTGTCCTCTTTTCAGATGACCATGAAGCAACATGATGATGACACCATATGGTAAAACTCCCAACATGAATGTTGTGGGAAATTTTCACTATGATGATTTTTGTATAAATAACATCTCTATATATATGAGATCATATGCGACTAGTATAACCCCATCACTGAAGCCCCAAAACAAAACAATGGGCGTCCAAAAGTGGATGACGGGATTAAATTTAACTTTTCCCATAATCGATGGGTTCGACCATGGCTTGGTTCTAGGGACTCATGGGGACACAAATAAGTCCTAAGAAGGTTCTATAGGTGCCCAAGGGCCCTCATGTCCTATATGCAATGTCCCACCCTATATAGGATAAGAAAACCTTTTTTTGGAGGCCACCCATTACCATGTGTGAGAAAACCCGTTGTAGGTGTGGTGTGTAAGGAATAGTATGAGATCAATTATGTAATGATGAATATCCATATTTATTTGGGTTTTCTATCTCAAATGTGTTGTATAATTGTTAACACAATTTTTCTACGCGTAATTCTTGCTATTAGGGGCCGAGTGACATGATTTCAGTATTGAAATTTTATTGTTGATAGGTAGGTAAAATAAGGGAGATATGCTGTAATTTGAGGAGTTTGTGTGTTCATGAAGTGTTAATGCATTGTTCCGAGTGACTTAAAAATGGCATCCTTAATTTTCCAAAGTTCCTTAATTGTCCCCGGTGAAATACGAGGTAGTTCAATAGATGTTATGCAAGTTCTAAAGTAAGCACATACAAAAAAGTATGGAACACATGCCTACAATTCAACTTTACTAGAGCTAGATTCGATAGAAGTGATTTTATTGTTATATCAATGATCCCATCTGTGCAACACCCTCCTTATCACTCCATGTCTATGTTTTAAAGCTTGCTTGATCTCAACACAACACCAACATCTCTCTTCAATTTTCCACACTTTTACTTTTATATTATTTACTTTTCCGTATCAGTTTTAAAATCCTGCCACATCAATTACATTAGTTTATTTAGTGCATAGATAATTAGAATAGACACTCTAATTACTTTACCTTCTTGCTCCTAGAGATCGATACTTTTACTTCCACATTGATATGTGCTACAACTATCCCTTGCAATTGGGGGTTATCAGGGTGTAGAAGGCGGATTCTCCATAGAGGTAATAAATCAAGATACCATTGTCGAGTATAAAATAGTTTGGAAATTATAGATATGAAGATTTGAATGCTCTCCCCAATGTGAAGGAATATGCAAAGTTTAAGGGGAGAGAGAGAGAGCTATTTTCTCATGAGTTAAGAAGTACACGTACAAACTGAGAGGATATAGAGTATGACACGTCCCACACTTGAGGAGGTTAGTCTAAATGAACAAGAGAAATCAGAACATGATGCCGATTTTGGATCAAGAGCACCTCATCTAAAAAAATTTAGTAGGGAGGCAAGTGTGGAGAAAGGAAAAGAAAAAGTGAGCTTAAAGGAGGTAACACGACATGAAGCACTAGTGCAAACAAGTTAAAGTGATATAAGTTCCCATGATATGAAGAAAAGAAGTAGCAAAATGGAAGGTCTCAAAAGATATAAGGACGTCAAGAATGAGATGATCCACCTGTAAACTATGGAAGTAGGGGGGAGGGATTGAGGACAAGCAATACATACTTGGGAATGTTCTCGAAATATTGAGAAAGGTTAAAAGAATCTTCTAGAATATTTTGGAGTATCATACTCGAGGAGGATATTTGATAAGGTTCTCGAAGATCCAAGAATTATAAAGGTAGAACTCCAGAATTAGAGGAAAGGTCTAGAGTAAGATATCTAGGAGTAGTGAGAACTATAGAGTATTCTAAAATTGGGGTGTAAGTGTTAGATTGTGCCACATAGAAAGAATCTTAGGGTCTTGTACAAGTATAAATAGGGGTGTAGGAGCTACAAAGTAAAAAGTTAGGGATGGCCATGAGAAGACCATAATGGGGAGAGGTAGCCACGTTACAAATATGTACTAATTTAAAGTATGAAGTCTGAGTTACCCCATCATGAGAGTTTGATCTCCTGGTAGTAAGAAGGTCTTCAAGTAGTGTGGGTAGTAGAGCCACCATATAGGGTTCCTTACAGTCGGTATCAAAGTCAAGGGCGACCCAGGTTTCCTGGAGTCATCGTACACAAGTCTATAGTCAAGCAAGGATTTCTCCCGATTTAACCCTTCCTCCACGAGCTCGATCGGTTCCTCCATATTGAGGAAGGTTTGGTCAAAGATGGCTTGGATAGTACCATTAAATACGTTTTCATCCTCAAGGACACTATAAACAAAGGAGACGAATAATACTTAGGGTGAGAAAAAGAGGATCGCTTCTCTCCCTAGGCTACCCTTATTTATAAATCATCGAAAAGTTGGCAAAAAATGGCGCCTCCTCAAGTCCCAACACACACCAAGACTCTCAACATTATCTTGTCCCATCAAATACCTAGACACTTAAATCCATAATGGATATGACGCAAGTGTGTGTGGGGTGTGTGTGTGTGGGGGGGGGGCTATGCGATTATTAAAGGAGATATGTCCTAGAGGCAAATAATAAATGAGTATTATTGTTATATCTCAATTAGTTCGTAATAGTTTCATATTGTGCTATAACTGTATCAAGTGGAAACATTGATACATGTGTGATATGAAACAGAAGTATCTAGTAGCCTCTATACATACTAGTTCCTTGGGCAGCCGATTATTAAGGTTTCCTGATCATGGAGCTTTCCTGCCAGTTGACAACAAGGTCATATCATTGGTGAATGATGTGATGGACATTACCCAAAGATTGCAACACGATCAAGTCATGAAGTTCATCGTTGCAATAGTTAAAAGTGTAGTCTCCTTCTATTTAGACCGTGAGATCATATTAATCACTGTCTCCCGACTACATCAAACATCACTTGGTAAAACGATGATCATAAATGTGTACATTAGGTATTAAAGAGGTACAGTTGAGGCTTATGAATCAAGAGCGGGATTTGTTGACCCGCGTGATGGGTAAGATACATAAGGCCAACTTGGTGAGATTACATCCATAATATTGCAACATGTGACTAGGTCACGGGGATGTAATATCGCGGAAATAAGTGAAATAGTACTTGTCGGTAGCGAGGTTGAACAGGGTATGTGATACCAATGATCGAATATTGGAAAAGTCGTATCGAAGAAACAAAGAAAATCGGAGTCAACGGTTATGGTTCAAACGACATTGTCATCATGGAATGCACATGGGTCAATATGGGCATCCTGGTCCCGCTATTGATCACTGATGAAGATCATGTCTGTGCCATTCCTAAGTCGTGAGAAGATACACTTAAGGGTATGATGAGCTAGAGATCTTCTGTAAGTTGGAATCACATTAGAGAAAGAGAAAGCCAGAATCATTCCAAAGAGAGATCCGAAGTTGTTCGGAGAAAAAAAAGGACCGAAAGGTGTTTCGGATAAATAGAAATTTATAATATGCATTTATTATATATTAATTATACACTAATATGTACTAAATAAATATTTAAATTAAAATTTATAGGGCAACTTTCTGAATAGGCCAAAACCCCGGAGGGAATTGGCCCAAAAGGAAGCCACCCCGAAAAGAAAAAAAGGAAACATTAGGAAAACAGCCCTGCCACGCGTGGGCCAAGCAGCTCACGTAAGCAAGCGAGCGTGCTCTAAGCGCCGCTCAGGGCGGCAGGTTGTTGTGCGCCACCCCGCGCACAAGCGGGCTGCAGGAGGGCCGCAGACGCGAGCCGGCCAACCCAGGCCTAGCCGCTGTGCTACCGCCGCGTCGCCTGTTGGGCCATCGTGAGCTGGTGGGCCACACGGGCAGAAGGCCAGCCCACCCGGGCGCAGTTGTGAGCTGCTGCGCGCTGGGCCACGGTGGGCAGTTGCGGTTGGATGCTGGGCTAGGCACTAGTGTTAGGGCCGGCCCTGGGGTGGGCAGGGTGTGCGTCCGCCCAGGGCCCCACGAATCCAGGGGCCCCACCCCAGATTAATCAGTACTAGTTGTATTATTACCTGTGACAGGGAAAGAAAATGGTCTAATAGGCCATGTATGATGGTCGGCATGCATGCAAAAAATAACTGATCGATGGATTTGTCTTCGTGTCCATGTTCCCAATGAGTACTGTTTTAAAAAAAACGAGTACTATTTTTCCTCGTCTACTCAACAGCGCAGTGCCGCCACCGACGGACGCGTGCGGCGTGCAGGGCCAATGCCTTCTTCATTTTTCGTTGTCAACACAGCGATTAGTCGACAGGATCAGGCAGTGATATTCCGGTCTCACGGTAACAATTTATGACATCGTGATTTAGGGTTCTTATATTCTCCTAATTTTGATTTCTAGTCTGTCAGTTTGTCGACTTGTCGTCTCGCCGATTTCAATTTTCAGGCCCCAATCACGAGACTACGCCACAGCTGAGAAGGCATTTTAAGTTAAATACTCCATCTAATGTTGAGGTATGTGATCATATTTCCGAATGAAAGACGATGAGATTCACCTTGTTAGATGGTGTAATGTTGCTATGAAGATTTACAAGCATGTCAGAGAAGTTGATTGCTATCCTAATATCGCCATTACTTATCATATCTTATTTGTTGTGTATGTGACTATCGCATCGGGTAAAAGAAGCTGTTTAAAATTAAAATTGTTGAACAACTATTTGAGGTCAACAATGACTCAATAAAGTTTAAATGGTTTGGCAATATTGTGCATCTAAGTAATTATTAGATGACATCGACCTCATCGTAACCGACTTTGTATCGAGAAATGCTTGAAGAAAATTATAAGATAATATATCTAAAATGTATACTGTTTTGTATGTATTTAAGTGTTATTGATACCATACGTTGTTTTAGGCGTAAAATTTCATTATTAAGATGTATATATGTTAAGGGCACCAAGGGCCCAAGATTTAGTCTCGCCCCGGGCCGCTGGAATATCAGGACCGGCCCTCACTAGTGTCCTAGCCGGCTGCCCCTCCTTTCCCCCCTTTTTCCCTTTATTCATTAGTCCCATATGGGGCACCCAATGGAGAGGGGACCCCCTTCGCCTATATAAAGCAGTGGTCATGGGTGGGATTAAACACACAGTATGAGATATTTTTCTAAGGCATTTTCTTAGAGAACTCTCCCTTTCTCAAGTTGTCTTCATGCATCGTACGGTCCCAAGAAAGGACTATACGCGCAAGAGACGACGAATCTGCAGCACGTCGTTGCGCTGCAGGGATTCCAAGTCGAAGATCTACTTTCACACTCTTCCCAGGATCGGGGAGCCGAAGGTCGTCATCGTACACCGTATGTGTATGAAACCGGTATGTACTTGAAACCTCGACCGTTACTACATTACTTTTAGATAGATCTTGGACGGTTGGAGCATTCCAACGTAGGAATATTTTTGTTTTCTGCCATGAAACCCCTTCAATTACCACACACACTTTATTTGCAAGGCCTGACAAAATATATCATCTTGAGGAGAGTCATCATATCTTATGACCAGATGCAGATTGCTTCAATACTATGTGAAAATACCATATCAATGAGGTAGATATCTTGGAGAATGTGGGTCACTCACATAAAAACAATTAATCGATGGATGGAAGATGATGATTTGTATCCTTACTCGTGTTTTAGATGCATAGAGGACATGATTTATACGCCTACCGAGTAAAACAACTTGTATGATCGGAGTGGAAAGCTTAGTAAGTTACATGTGCCAATTTAGCTAAAAGCTTGTTGGATCCCTACGGGCAACTAGCAATTTTGAGATTACATCCGTGACTTAGTCAAATATCCCCTATTGCAATCTTCCTATACCGATTGACACAGATTGCAGTCAGCTAGTATCCATCGTTTAGTCCATGGACTTGTATAGATCTAGTTTTTTTTATATTTTTTCTAAGATCAAGGTGTTAGCATCTCGTGGT
The DNA here is from genome assembly GCA_916181665.1 of Avena sativa. NCBI lineage: Eukaryota > Viridiplantae > Streptophyta > Magnoliopsida > Poales > Poaceae > Avena > Avena sativa. The sequence goes on along the minus strand of OV702280.1, from coordinate 348,036,980 downwards.
AGACTTTGTAAGTTTGTAAAGGTGGATCCTGGATAGATTAGGATGAGCCACTGTCTAGCAAATTTTGCTAGGATATAGAAGATAGCTGTTACTTGGCTCGGATCAGGTCTGATGTTGTTTTTTGGTATCTCGAGTCTAAGGTATATGCAATTCCTACTGCTTAATAACGATCCATTTTTACCCGCAAAAATCCCCTATTGCGGTACCACATCACGTATATCTAGGGGCTTGTCGATAATTATAGCCGTATATTAGCATGCATATAATATGCACATGAAGAAACGAAGACGTGTTCATATAAGGGATCTTCCATAACACCCTACCCCTACGTACACAGGATGAACTCGTTCTCGTACACAGGATGAACTCGTTCTCATATAGGAAGAAATCACTTTTTGTATTCAAGAAGAATGTTGACTAAGAGATATTTTTGTTAGTGATACGTCGAAAACGTATCTATAATTTTTGATGTTCCATACTTGTTTTGTATGTACTTTGCTTTGCTTTTTCTACACTTTGAGATGTTTTTATATCTTTTCTGAAACTAACCTATCAACAAGTTGCCACGGTGCCAGTTGCCTGTTTTCTGCTATTTTTGGTTTCAGAAAAGCTAGTAAGGAAATATTCTCGGAATTGGACGGGACAAACGTCAAATTCAATAACTTTCCATAGGGAACAAGAAGTCCAGAGGGGAGACGGAGAGGCGTGCCAGGGCAGCCACACCCCCCTAGGCGTGGGTGGGCCTTGCCCTGCGCCTAGGCAGGGTGTGGGGCCCCTGGCCACCGCCTCGGCCTCCCCCTACGCCTATAAGAAGCCCGTGGGGAGAAAACCCTAAATAATTCATCATACTTTCAGAAAAACCTCTCTAGCGCTGCCGCCACCAAAAAGGGAGATTCGGGGGACAAAAAGTCTTTGTTCTAGCACCCTGCCGGGACGGGGAAGTGCCCCCGGAGCCAACTCCATCGATCTCCATCCCCATCTTCATCACCGTTGCTGATTCCCATGATGAGGAGGGAGTAGTTCTTCCTCGAGGCTAAGGTCTCTACCGGTAGCTATGTGTTCATCTTTCTATCTATGCATGGTCATATTGTGATCATGAGCTTTGTAATCAAGTAGATCTACCTTGCTACTCAAGTGCTTTAATAGATCTTTGCTCTCCCCATGTGTGTGAAAGTGACAGCGTGCACGCCATGGTGGCACTTAGGATTGAGTCTACATAAATACTCTTTATGCTTTAATAGATCTATAATTTTCCCCACGTGTGTGAAAGTGACAGCGTGCATGCCGTGTGTGGCACTTTGGCTAGATTGAATATTTGTTATGATTTATATTTGGAGTTGGATGTCTCTATGAAATCGTGGTGTTTGTTGGAACCATCTAGCGCTCAAGGTGGCAGTGTGGGGTTATCTAGATTGGGGAAGGCGGACTTTGAGGAGTGTTGTTATAGTCCTACCGATGATTAGAGTGTCCAATCGGAGAGTAGTTAAGAGTAGTATCTTGAAGAGAGGATATTTATATGAGAGAGTCTTCACTAGTGAAAGTATGATCCCTAGGCCTTGTTTCTAAATATTGAAACACCGTTTGCATCTAGATCTGTTGCATGTTTGCTTACTTTAGTCTTTACCTCACCGTCAATCTATTTTTGCCACCGTTACCACTTGTATTTCACTACCTCTTCGCTGAACTAGTGCACCTATACACCTGCAAAGTGTATTGGGTGTGTTGGGGACACAAGAGACTTCTTATATCTTGATTGCATGATTTCTTGAGAGGGAATACCTTTGACCACTTCCTCCCTGAGTTCGATAAACCTTGGGTGATCCACTTAAGGGAAACTTGCTGCTATTCTACAAACTTCTGCACTTGGAGGCCCGACAACTGTCTACAAGAATAGAAGTGCGTAGACATCAAGCTTTTTTCTAGCGCCGTTGTCGGGGAGGTAAGGTAAAAGGTACTCACATCCTCCGGTGTGAGTGCTCGAAGTTATTTCCTTTAGATTCTACAATTTTGTCTTTTTGTTTCTTGTTTTCACTAGTTAGGCTTAATGGAAAACAACAACAAAATTAGAGAGATCTATAGCATTTATCTTGAGTTAGGACATGAAGTGTTTGAAGAGAAAATTAAAAAACCCTATGGAACTTTATTTGCATGCTAATAGCAATGTTATTAGTATGAATTCTTTGGACACCATTATTGCTAATGCTATGGAAAAGTCTAAGCTTGGGGAAGCTAGTTTTGATGAAAATGATCTTTTTAGTTCCCCAGCTTTGAAAGATAGCTATTCTATTGCTTATGATGATACCAAACCTCCAATATATGATGATTACAATGATGATATTGATATTTTCAGTCCACCTACTATTGAGGAGGAAATTAATTGTGATTACAATATGCCTCCTATATTTGATGATTATGGTGATGAGAATAATAGTGATAGCTATGTTGTTGAATTTGCTCCCGCTACAACTAATAAGAATACATTTGCTTATGTGGAGAGTAATAATTATTTTATGCATGTGGCTCATGATAAGAATGTTTTATGTGATAGCTATGTTGTTAATTTTATTCATGATGCTACTGAAAGTTATTATGAGAGAGGGAAACATAGTCTTATGCATCTCAAAAATAATAAGTTTCCCCTCTTTATGTTGAAAATTTTGAAGTTGCATTTGTTTTGCTTTCCTATTCTTGTTGCTTTGTGCTTTCATGACTTGTTTCTTTACAAGATTCCTATGCATAGGAAGTGCGTTAGACTAAAATGTGTTTTGAATTTGCTTCTTGATGCTCTCTTTTACTTAAATTCATATTTCTTATGTGAGCATCTTCTCAAGCTATCAAGTCTAACTTAAAGGCGGTAAAGAAAAGTACTTCTTGGGAGATAACTGAATACCCACAAGTGTAGGGGATCGCAATAGTCTTCATGGGTAGTATTACCCAATTTATTGATTCCACACAAGGGGAGCCAAAGAATACTTGGAAGCCTTAATAACTAAGTTGTCAATTTAGCTGCACCTGAAAATAGTTCTTGCTCACAGAAGTTTATCAGTATCAACAGTGTGGTAGTAGCAAGATCAAAGCAATAGCAGCAGTAAAACAAGAGCAATAGTAACAATAACAGTAAACAGTGGGATTCAAGTGCGGTAGGCATAGGGATGGATGGACGGGCGTTGCATGGACGAGTCTAAACATCTAACTTCAAGATCTAGGGCATTGCAGATAAATAATAATAAGCATCCAAGTACTAAACAATCCTAGGCATGTGCTCCAAATATAGTCATACATGCTCGCAATGAGAACTTGCACAACATCTTCTGTCCAGCCAGCTCGTGGCAGCGGGGCCTCTAGGGAACTACTGGCAATTAAGGTGATCCTTTTAATAGAGTACCGGAGCAAAGATGTTATGGGGTAACCCCTTGGGGTGGCCCGATCTTTCACGAATCTCCACAGGAAACGAGGGGAAAGCGGTGGACGGGGAGAGAGGGGATGAAAACCACGAACACACGCACACAAATCACGATACACGCCGATAACTCACGCCGGTGGCAACCGGTCCAACATAATCCCTAGGATCGGTGTTGGGCGAAGCTCTCTCTCCACGACCAACAACGGAGGCGAGATGCTTGGTGAGATCTTGACGACTTGGGGGTGAGAAACCGAGAACCCAAGGCCTTGTACAACTTGAATGCACTAGGCAAGATCCAAGAGGGGGTGGATAATAGGGTGCCCCTTGGTAGGAGCATGAGACCAATAGATGAAAGATCCTCAAAGGGGTGTCCTTAATCTATTATTATCCAAGTCTAAGGTTTACAATAGAGGATGGGGGTTATTTATAGGCCAACCACATAAACATGGGTAGTTTAGGAACAAAATGGCGAAATATAGAGAGGGTTACAGGGCGCTGGGCCGACTTAACACGATCTGGTTCACGCGCGTCCGGTAGTACCGGTCTCAACCGGTAGTACCGCTTCCGGGTCCGGTAGTACCGCTTGCAGCCCTGGGACTTCCGTTGGCGGTAGTGCCGCTGGCCGGTAGTACCGGCCACCGGATCCGGTAGTACCGCTGGAGACAGAGAGTATTTGGCTTCTTTCGCTGGTGTTCCTCCGTTCACTGGGTCCTTCTCTTCGTACCTGATGATGCACAAGGTATGCGTATGAATTAGCAGGCCATCCAAGGGTGTATCGAAGTCACACAAGGAAAGGAGCGAGTTCACCTTAGCTTGTAGGAGTTTGGCTCGGGCGCGAGTCATGGGTCCACTTGGGGAGCTCGTGGGAGTAGATGTAGTAGCGTTCGTAGGACGGGCTGCATCAGGTCCCCCCTTGGGAAAGAGTCGTCCTCGACTCTTCAACCTTCTCAACTTCATCTTCTCCATGGTAGGGTGAGAGGTCCTTGACATTGAATGTCGAGCTCACAAGATACTTTGATGTTGGGATATCGATGATGTAGGCGTTGTTGTTGATCCTCTTTAGCACTTTGAATGGTCCATCACCTCTTCGCTTGAGTTTGGAGTCGCGTTCCTTGGGGAAGCGGTCTTTACTTAAGTGTATCCACACAAGGTCGCCTTCTTCAAAGATCATCTCTTTCTTGTTCTTGTTTAGCCTTGATGCTTGGCGACGGACTTGTTGCTCGATCGTAGCTCTTGTGTCTTCATGGAGTTTCTTCATTGTTTGGGCACGCTTGACAACGTCCATATTGGCACGTTCGTGAAGCGGAAGTGGCAGGATATCGAGCGCGGTGAGAGGCTCGAAGCCATAGACGATCATGAACGGTCTCCTCATGGTGGTGGAGTGCTTGGCGCGGTTGTAGGCGAACTTGGCGTGTGGAATACATTCCTACCAGTCTTTAAGGTTCTTCTTTATCAACACACGGAGGAGTGTGCCAAGGCTTCGATTGACGACTTCGGTTTGTCCATCGGTTTGAGGATGCGAGGCGGACGAGAAGAGGAGCTTGATGCCGAGCTTGGACATGAGAGTCTTCCAGAAGTAGGTCATGAATTTGACGTCGCGGTCGGAGACGATTGTTCTTGGTACACCGTGTAGCCTAATTATTTACCTGAAAAACAAATTTGCTACATGTGAAGCATCATCGGTCTTATGGCACGGAATGAAGTGTGCCATTTTTGAAAAGCGATCCACTACCACAAATATAGAATCATGTCCATGTTTAGATCTAGGCAATCCTAACACAAAGTCCATGCTAATGTCCGACCAAGGTGCATGAGGAATAGGCAATGGCATATAAAGACCAAAGGGGTTAGACTTAGACTTAGCTTGGATACATGTAGTGCATCGTTGGACGTGGCGCTCCACGTCGCGCTTCATCTTTGGCCAAAAGTAGTGAGTGGATAGCATGTCATATGTCTTGTCACAGCCAAAGTGACCCATAAGGCCTCCACCATGGGACTCTTGAAGAAGCAAAATTTGGAGAGATGACTTCGGAATGCAAAGCTTGTTTTGTTTGAAAAGAAAACCCTTATGCAAATAGAAATCATCAATCCCTTTGTCTATTGAACATCTTGCAAAAATTGGTCCAAAGAAAGGGTCGGACGCGTACAAAGATTTGATGTCATCAAGACCCAAGACATTTACTTCGAGCCGCGTAAGAAGGTTTGTGTTTTTGCGAGACAAGGCGTCCGCTACCACATTTTCTTTGCCCTTCTTGTATTTGACAATGTAAGGAAAAGACTCCATGAACTCAACCCATTTGGCGTGCCTTTTACTCAAATTGGCTTGGCCCTTAAGATACTTCAACGACTCATGGTCGGAATGGATGATAAATTCTTTGGGCCAAAGATAGTGTTGCCACACTTGAAGGACACGAACCAAGGCAAAAAGTTCTTTGTCATAAATGGGATAGTTAAGGCGTGCGCCATCAAGTTTCTCACTATGGTATGCAATAGGACGCCCATTTTGCATAAGGACGCCTCCAATGCCAATACCACTAGCGTCACATTCAATCTCAAAGGTTTTTGTGAAATCCGGTAATGCAAGAAGTGGTGCTTCGGTGAGCCTCGTTTTGAGCTCATCAAAAGCCTTTTGTTGTGCTTTTCCCCAAACGAACGTGACATTTTTCTTGGTCAATTCGTTCAGGGGGCAAGCAATGGTAGAAAAGTCTTTCACAAAGCGACGGTAAAAGCCAGCCAACCCATGAAAACTACGAAGTTCACTAACATTGGTAGGGATGGGCCAATCTCGTATGTCCTTAACTTTTGAGACATCAACTTCAATGCCATTAGAAGACACAACAAAACCAAGGAAAATCAGCTTGTCTTTTGCAAAAGTGCACTTTGGGAGATTAGCATAAAGCTTTTCATGACGAAGGATTTGAAGGACCTCCTTAACATGAGTAACATGCTCCTCTAGTGACTTGCTATAGACAAGGATGTCATCAAAGTAAACAACGACACTCTTCCCAATGAGAGATCTCAAAATATGGTTCATGAGGCGCATGAAGGTAGATGGGGCATTTGATAAGCCAAAAGGCATAACCAACCATTCATAGAGACCAAGCTTGGTCTTGAAGGCGGTTTTCCACTCATCACCTTCGGCCATGCGAATTTGATGTTAACCACTATGAAGATCAATTTTCGAAAATATAGTGGCTCCACATAACTCATCAAGCATGTCATCAAGACGCGGTATAGGATGTCGATAACACACGGTGATAGCATTGATTGGACGGCAGTCCATGCATAACCGCAACGTATCATCCGTTTTTGGAACTAGGATCACGGGGACCGCGCTTGGGCTAGTGCTTACTTGGATCAAACCTTTGGAGACGAGTTGGTTGATTTGACGTTCTATCTCCTTCGTCTCTTCCGGGTTTGTGCAATACGCGGCGCGGTTTGGGAGTGGGGCGCCGGGTATGAGGTCGATGCGGTGCTCGATTCCACGAAGAGGAGGTAGGCCATGAGGAAGCTCTTCGGGAAATACATCGTGGAATTCCTGCAAAATAGCCATCAAAGAAGGAGGAACATTTGTCAAGTCATTAGTTCCTTGCGCTAGTCCCTTGCATACAAGGACATAGTGCAAGATGGATGGGTTGTTCCGCACTTCTCTCATCTCACTTTTGGTGGCAAGAAGAACACTCTTAGTTTTTCCACTCGAATTTGGCTTGTGGCACTCACTCACTATAGTGTGGTTCTCTCGCTCACCACTCTTCTCACAAGGTGTTTTTGTGTATTGCGCCCTCGCTAAAGCCTTTGCATTGTCCGCAATTATTTGGCTAGGAGTCATTGGTTGCAACACACAAGTTTTTTCAAGTCGTTTGAAGGTATAAGTGTTTGAGTGACCATCATGCAAAGCACGCTTGTCATATTGCCACGGCCTTCCTAGCAACATATGGAAAACCGTCATTGGAACCACGTCGCATTCCACCGTGTCTTTGTATGTTCCAATTGAGAACGTTACCGAGACGGTGTGCTTGATCTTGACGGACCCTTGGTCACTTAGCCATTGTATATGGTAGGGGTGCTTATGCGGATGGAGGGTGAGGTTGAGTTTCTCACACAATTCTGTGCTTGCAAGGTTGTGGAAACTCCCTCCATCGATGACAACTTTGATGGACTTCCCATTGATACCGACACGAGTTTGGAAGATGTTTGATCGTTGATGTTCATTCTCATTGACTTGAGTAGTTAAGACCCTTGTGACCACAAGCGATGGACTTGCATCATGCTCACACACAAGTAGTTCTTGGTCCTCTTCCAAATGTTGCCTTGCCAATGCTTCCTTGACCCTTGCATCAAACTCATCTTCACTCAAGTATTATTCATCACTGTTGTCATGGATGAACAAAACTTTCTTGTTCCCACATGCGGCCGACTTGTGTCCTTTGCCTCCACACTTGTAGCATTCACTATTGAATGGTTGATCATGCCTTGTGTATTTGACACTTGGGGGCTGTTTTCCTTGAGGGAGTGTTGGCTTGAAGGGAAGCTTGGTGGTACTTGATGAGCTTCCACTTGGTGTTTTTGGAGTAGTGGTTGAGGCTTGCTTGTATGTGAAGTACGTCTTTGTCTTGTTGTACTTGATGTCCTCTTGCACTTGACGCTCGGCCTTTGATGCGATGTGCACAAGCTCAACCATGTTGTTGTACTTTTGGAACTCGGTGATGCGCTTGATTGGATGGTTCAAGCCATTGAGGAAACGTGCCATTGTTTGCTCATCACGCTCTTCAATGTTGGCACGGATCATGTTGAGCTCCATTTGCTTGAAGTACTCTTCCATGGTCTTTGTCCCTTGACTTAGCGTTTGAAGCTTGTTGAAGAGGTCACGCGTGTAGTGCGAAGGAACAAAGCGGGATCTCATATGAGCCTTCATATCTTGCCAAGTTGAGATTGGAGGCTCTTCTTTTGCTTCTCGAGCGAGTTGTACTTGTTCCCACCAAAGGTTGGCATACTCATCAAACTCGAGGGATGCCATGGCCATCATCTTCTCATTGCTATAGTTGTGCATGCGGAAGATCTTGTCAACCTTGAGTTCCCATGAGAGATATTCTTCGGGTTCATTGGAACCGGTGAACTTGGGCATGGTGAATTTGAGCTTGCCGAAAGTTTCTTATCCATTGCAGTTCCGGTGGCGGCGGTTGCCATTATTTTGGCGGTCATCATCATCATCCGAGCTCTCATGTCTTGCTTGGTGATGGTTGTGTTGCCCTTGCGGTTGTTGAGGTGCCGCGTTTGGTGGTGGAACTTGGTTTTGATGACGAGCTTGGGGAGCTTGCTCGTGTTGTTGGCGCGGTTAAGGACGACGAGGAGGTTGATGGTCCTCACGACGAGCTTGGGGAGCTTTCTCTTGTTCTTGTCGTGGTTGATGCCGAGGAGCATTGTCTTGCGCCATGTGGCGAGGAGGATGTCGAGCCGCATGCGCAATGGGCTGCTCTCTTTCTTCTTGATGTGGAGGAGGCTCGTCATGATGATCATGTTGTCGGCGTTGACGTTCATGTCGATGATGACGCCTTGGTGGATCTTCGAGTGCTTCACGCCGACGGTGATCTTGTTCGTCCACTTCGGATGCTTCACTTGTTGTTTAAGGAACATGTCGATGACGATTGGCTTGGTGGTCCATGTGAGGTTGCTCTTGTTGAATCACAAGTGCCCTTGGTTGTGGACGGTTCGCTTCACGTCTTGGAGGTCTTGCGGAGAGGTCACCATCATAGCTTGATGTCGTGGCGTGTCGCGGAGATGGTACCGCTTGAGAAGAGCTCATGGATTAAAGGACGGGTCCATCCCGGTGCCTTGACGCGTGACGGCGAGGTGCACTTGATTCACTTGAGGAGTGTCGTGATGAGCTTGGATCGCGTGAGCGTGGCCTTGCTAGCCCATCAATGAGGCGTTGAAGCTTCTCATCCGTTGAGGCGAGGGCGCGACCAAGAGCTTCATTTTGATGACCGAGGTTGTGTTGCATGGCATGCATTTGACCTCGGACTTCTTCGAAGCGGTTGTCGATGTTCTTGAATTCCACGCGGGCTTCGCTAAATTGTTCATCTTGGCGCTGCTCAAGAGCTTCACAACAGTAGTTGAATTCTCCTCGGACCTTCCAATGATCCCACCTTGTCATGTATTATGTGTCGTCCTCCGGAGGTGGTGGTGGTTGGGACGGTTCGCCATTCCTGTCCATGATGCAAAGCCGACAAGGGTTGTATATGGAGAATAAGGGTGCGTAGAGTTAGCCTTTTACCTCACCTTGGAGATTATATCAAACCAATTGCCACACAAAGGAGCGAACAGTGTGCAAAGTGAAATGGTAAAGAAACTCACACACAAATATGCTACAACTCTCAAAAGATTTTGGTGGAAGGTTAGGATTGTGGAAAACCAAACGAAATGATCCAAGCAAAAGGTTATTGTTCTACGTGGTAAAGAACCAAAGATCAAAAGCAAAAGGATACGATCTACAAAAACACGGAAGAACGCACATGTGGAGAATAACGGGGTTAGCATGACTATGAAAATGAGCACAAAAGGTCCTAACGAAGACTACGCTCAGTTGTCGTGCCAACTCAAGGAGAGACCACAACTCGTTTGCCAAAAGAGGATAAGCAATAGATTTGTGCACTTGCCTTGGTGCGCTCTTTTCTCTCTCTTTTTGGCTTACAAGCTTGGTATTCTCTTTTGTATTGGGAGACTATGTATCTTTTTTTTGATTCTTTTTCTTTTTCTCCCTTTCTATGCTACTATGTTAACTTTTGTATTTGGCCTCACGCTCTCATGAGTTGCTCTCATAGGATAGATACACACAAAGGAAGATATGGGGCTGTCAAAGTGGCGCAAGTTATACCTTTGGTATTGTTGACGACTTGCAACCGTTGGTGGGGATGATGTTCGAGTGTCGCGGTGTCGTTGAGCGCGTGGTGACTTTGATGCGGAAGCTTTTGTTAAAATGGCGATAAACACGCGAAACACGAACAAGTTAAAGAGGATAGTCAGCAAACGAAGTTGAGGCGTCAAAGAGAAGAAGAAAGCTGTCTGTGTCGCGCGGTAGTACCGCCAGGTACGACCGGTAGTACTGGAGGGCGGTAGTACCGCCTGTGCGACCGGTAGTACCGCCGGGCGCAGAACTTGAACGAGATCCACTTGACAAAAACCTCAAATTCGTGGGAATTTGACCGAAAGGCTGGGCTAGGAACAAAAAGGGCTATAGACCGACTCCAAAAGCAACAGATCTATGGACCAAAACCACGAAAAACTCACCAAATCCAAAGATCGATCCGAAGGAAAATTGGGCCTCTTTTTGGTAGGATTTTCGATTTTAAGGGGATAGAAGAAAAATTGGGGGGAAGTTCGTGATCAACCTTGCTCTTGATACCAAGATGTTATGGGGTAACCCCTTGGGGTGGCCCGATCTTTCACGAATCTCCACGGGAAACGAGGGGAAAGCGGTGGACGGGGAGAGAGGGGATGAAAACCACGAACACACGCACACAAATCACGATACACGCCGATAACTCACGCCGGTGGCAACCGGTCCAACATAATCCCTAGGATCGGTGTTGGGCGAAGCTCTCTCTCCACGACCAACAACGGGGGCGAGATGCTTGGTGAGATCTTGACGACTTGGGGGCGAGAAACCGAGAACCCAAGGCCTTGTACAACTTGAACGCACTAGGCAAGATCCAAGAGGGGGTGGATAATAGGGTGCCCCTTGGTAGGAGCATGAGACCAATAGATGAAAGATCCTCAAAGGGGTGTCCTTAATCTATTATTATCCAAGTCTAGGGTTTACAATAGAGGGTGGGGGCTATTTATAGGCCAACCACATAAATAGGGGTAGTTTAGGAACAAAATGGCGAAATATAGAGAGGGTTACAGGGCGCTGGGCCGACTTAACACGATCTGGTTCACGCGCGTCCGATAGTACCGGCCTAGCTACCGGTAGTATCGGTCTCAACCGGTAGTACCGCTTCCGGGTCCGGTAGTACCGCTTGTAGCCCTGGGACTTCCGTTGGCGTCTTCAGTGGGGAGCGGTAGTAGGGGGCGGTAGTGCCACGGACCGGTAGTACCGGTTCCAGATCCGGTAGTACCGCTGGAGACAGAGAGTATTTGGCTTCTGTTGGCGTCGTCTGTAGGGAGCGGTAGTAGGGGGCGGTAGTGCCGTTGGCCGGTAGTACCGGCCGCCGGATCCGGTAGTACCGCTGGAGACAGAGAGTATTTGGCTTCTTTCGCTGGTGTTCCTCCGTTCACTGGGTCCTTCTCTTCGTACCTGATGATGCACAAGGTATGCGTATGAAGTAGCAGGCCATCCAAGGGTGTATCGAAGTCACACAAGGAAAGGAGCGAGTTCACCTTAGCTTGTAGGAGTTTGGCTCGGGCGCGAGTCATGGGTCCACTTGGGGAGCTCGTGGGAGTAGATGTAGTAGCGTTCGTAGGACGGGCTGCATCAAAAGCATTAACACTTTGTGAACACATGTGATCCTCACATCATAACCATCCCCTCCGGTTGTCCCAATTATTGTCACTTCGGGGCCTTTGGATCCGGACAATGATATGTGTACACAACTTGCAGATAAGACCACAAACAATACTATCATAATGATTCAATAATAAGTTCAGATCTGAGATCATGGCACTCGGGCCCTAGTGACAAGCATTAAGCACAACAAGTTGTAACAAAGTCAAATAGAACTAATAGAGATACTAGGCACTATGCCCTAACAGATCTTATTCGATTACATGATAGAACTCATCCAATCCCTACCATCCCCAAGCCTACAGCGAGGGATTACTCACTCATGGATGAGGGAAACATCGATGGTTGATGGAGAGGCGTTGGTGATGACGATGGCGATGATCCTCTCCAAATTCCCCGTCCCGGCAGGGTGCTAGAACCGAGTTTCTGGATCCAAATATTGGTTTCTGGAGGCGGCGGCGGAGCAGAACTCTGTCTGGAAAACTATCGAACCCCCTGATGACCCACAAGTATAGGGGATCACAACAGTCTTCGCGGGTAGTATTACCCAATTTATTGATTCGACATAAGGGGAGCCAAAGAATACTTGCAAGCCTTAACAACTGAGTTGTCAGTTCAGATGCACCTGGAAATAGTTCTTGCTCACAAAAGTTTATCAGTAGCAACAGTTTGTAGTAGCAATAGCAACAGCAACAGTGAAACAAGAGCAATAGTAACAGTAACGGTAACGGTAGGATTCGAGTGCGGTAGGCATAGGGATGGATGGACGGGCGTTGCATGGACGAGTCTAAACATGTAACTTCAAGATCTAGGGCATTGCATATAAATAATAACAAGCACCCAAGTACTAAACAATCCTAGGCATGTGTTCCAAATATAGTCATACATGCTTGCAATGAGAACTTGCACAATATCTTCTGTCCAGCCAGCCCGTGGCAGTGGGGCCTCTAGGGAACTACTGGCAATTAAGGTGCTCCTTTTAATATAGCACCGGAGCAAAGCATTAACACTCCGTGAACACATGTGATCCTCACACCACAGCCATCCCCTCCGGTTGTCCCAATTATTGTTACTTTTGGGCTTTTGGATCCGGACAATGATATGTGTATACAACTTGCAGATAAGATCACAAACAATACTATCATAATGATTCAATAATAAGTTCAGATCTGAGATCATGGCACTCGGGCCCTAGTGACAAGCATTAAGCACAACAAGTTTCAACAAAGTCAAATAGCACTAATAGAGATACTAGGCACTATGCCCTAACAGATCTTATTCGATTACATGATAGAACTCATCCAATCCCTACCATAGGGCTGGAATTCGAGCCGAGCCGAGCCGAGCCAATTCGGCTCGACTCGCTAAAGCTCGTTCAACTAACGAGTTAGCTCGACTCGGCTCGTTTATAGAACGAGCTCATATTTGAAACTCGGCTCGACTCGGTAAACTCACGAGTAGCTCGCGAGCAGCCGTTTAGATTGTTATAAGTTATAAATATAAACACATATAAGAAAAACTAGTAATTATTCTAATAATTTGAAACTAGAACAGCAATAGTACTTCCATAATAACACGAAGGAAGATCAATAAAAAATATAGTAGCTCTACACCATTACAGGTTCAAGGAACATTCATAGTACGACACTTATCTATGAAAATTTTCAAACTCTATATTTAAACGAGTTTAACGAGCTAAATGAGTAGCTCACAAGTAGCTCATTTAGCTTGGGTGAACAAACAAGCTCAAATCAAAAACTTCGCTCGACTCATTAGACACCGAGTTCGAGCCGAGTCGAGTTGTGTCACGAGTTACTCATTTAGCTCACGAGTTTCGAGTTATAATTCCAGCCCTACCCTACCATCCCCAAGCCTACAGCGGGGGATTACTCACTCATAGATGAGTGAAACATCGGTGATTGATGGAGATGCATTGGTTATGACGATGGCGATGATCCTCTCCAAATTCCCCGTCCCAGCAGGGTGCCAGAACAGAGTTTCTGGATCCGAATCTTGGTTTCTGGTGGCGGTGGCGGAGCGGAACTCTTTCTGGAAAACTATTGAACCCCCCTGAGTTTCTAGGTCGAAAGGCAACTTATAGGCGCAAAGGGAGGCCGAGGAGCTGCCTGGGGGTGACCAAACCACCTCCAGGCGCGGGTCAGGTGGGCCCGCGCTTGGGGTGGGTCTGGGCCCCCCAGGCCTCCTCTCTGTCTCCCCTTCTGGTTCCGTGGATCTTCTGGTGAGAAATAGTTTTTGGCATATTTTCCGTTATTTTTCTTGATAATTCATTTTCTGCACAAAAACAAGACACCAAGGTAATTCTGCTGAAAACAGCGCCAGTCTGTGTTAGTTGTATCCAAATCACACAAGTATAGAGGAAAAACAATATCAAAGTGTTCGAGAAAGTAGATACTTTTTGGACATATCAACTCCCCCAAGCTTAGCTTATTTCTTGTCCTCAAGAAATCCAGTTGAAAACTAAGTGCGATAAAAGAACTTTCACGAACACTTTGCTTCATATGATGTAAATATTCTCAGCACAGGAGTATATGCTTAGACAATTCATAATAAGAAGTATGCAACTAAGTCTACTCAATAGTCATTGCAAGCTATGAAGAGAAACCAACTCAATAATAATAAGTAGCATGAAACATAAACACAAGCAACATTGCAATGCTCATAATAAGGTATGATAGAGTGGTATCTCGCTTGCCTTTGTTTGAAGAGAACAATATAAATGCCAAGGCACCTCTGAAGTTCACATGAAGACTAGAAGTAAAGATATCAGAGATACAAGCATCAAAGTCATGACATAATTAATCAAGTTTTGGAACAAACACAAGAATGACAACTATGCTCTCAAGAAGGTGCTCATAGAATAAGTGGTGACTCAACAAAATTGTGAAAATGGTTTTGTGAAGGTTTGAAAGGCTTCCCAATGCTGAAAGGAAGGTACTCATTAGCTTTGAGCTCTCGTTGCCCCTATCATAGGCATATTCATGTGGTTAAGGTGAAAGTGAGGTCCACTCTGGATCATATGCTTGACAGACCATAGACTGGAAATCCCAAGTCCCTTGAGTACGAGGGTCGCTCCGCATGCTACTCAACTTTGGTCACCTAAAAGTTCTTGTTATTGTAAATACATGCATATCATCGAGAACCACCAACGGGGTACCCCTTGCACATGGTACAGGAGCTTTCCCATAACCAAAATGATAAGGCAAGCAGACAATGAGCATCTCATCAATCTTTTTATTTACCATATGCATAGCTTTTTATTAAGGACGCTTCATAGATGCTCATTATAGTGATGCTGCAAGTTTCCACCACGATTAAGCATGGCTTAGGCTAGAGGCCTACGCGTTTCTCTAACACAATGTATAAACTCCATGAACTCACAACCTCCCCTTTTATTTCACATCGTCGGCATCCATAAACAAAAGAGCAAGGAAGCAACTGGATGAAATATCCAAAAAGTGTTGAAAGTGTTCCCCGTGACAACACAGTTCTGCTGACTCCCAGTATACAATAAGCAAGCATATAACTTTCATGGACTAGTCACAATGGTTCAAGATTATTAAGCGTGAGTAATAAAGTGTGCCATCAAGTTCGTGAGAGCTTTACTAACTAACTTTCTCAAAACAGACAAACATTTTATTTTGGAAGAAAACAAGGCATATTGAATATGCACTGGAATAGAAAATGATGCTAATAGGTAGGTATGGTGGACATAGCTGACAATATTGGTTTTGGTGAGTACATACTCAGTGCAAGTGAAGGCTAGCAATAAAAAGGGAGCGACAAACGAGAGAGCAATAGCTGTCATAATCATGCTTGCAACAAAACAGGACTAACTATGGCATGAAAGTGATACAAGAACTCTGAGGCAAAATAAATCATCGAGGCTTACTGACTATTGATTAGTCATATGCATGCGTGAGCATGTACCAAGTTGATTCACATGAACAGTCAGAGGAGGATACCACAATATCATACCAAAGTATGAATAAAACAATGCAAGCAAACATTCATATGACATGCTAAAAACTATTAGCAAGCTGGAGCTAATCATAGACAAGCTAGAACTACTTGTAGGGTTCGCAGCATAGAAAACAAAAACCTACGATGTGAACTATATACCAAGATCTATCTACTAGATACAAACAACGGGCGGATGTATATCCGTAGAGAACATACCCTTGAAGACCGACAAAGCTTAACGAGTTCAACTCGTGGTTGATGTAGACGATCTCTTGCCGATCTCAAGATCGAGAGGAAGTCCTAGCGCCGCAAATCAGCAGCGCATCCGTGCTCGCACACACGTTCGAGGCACCGAGCAACCTCCGCCTCCTCGCTCCAGCGATGCAGCGGAAGCACAACTATTTCTTGCCGAATAGCCACCGGGAACATGTATCTCGCTAGTCCGAGACCATGGGGGATAAATTCTAGAGGGGGAGAGAGATCCTTCACGAGGAGGTGTGTGAGAGACAAGTGAGGAGGGGGGCTCCTTTTATAGGAGGAGGGGGGCACCCAAGGGGGTGGCCGCCGGCCATGGGGGCTGCCCCCTCCCCTCCTTCATTCATGTGGGTGGACACTCCACTCACAAAATGCCCTTTAAAATCCCTCCACTCAAAAGTCCACTCAAATTCCATTAAATTTCCACCAAATTTAATGCAAACTCTCATTAAATAAAACTCTTTTATTTTATTCAGAATTTTTTCAATTACTTTAATGACAAACATTACAAATAACCCCTTGCTAGAATTCTATTTCACATGCATAACCACTTTATGCAATTTCACCCGAAAACCTGTTTCGGTATCTAGTGAAATAAATTCCTGCGCTTGTTCATTCTTTCGGCATGAAACATTTGCTCCAATTGGATGTCGGTGTCTCTTAAGTGTGTCACCCTACGGTTCGTGAAAAATGCGGACATGATCGAGACCCCTCTGAGATCAATAATCAGAAGCGGGATCTGGAGACCCATACTGACTCCCACACATTCAACGATGACTTTCTTGTGATCGTCGGAACCTTTTACGCTAGTATCTTAATCCCTTTGTTTCACGATATATTACATGTCCGAGATTCGATCATCGGTATCTCCATACCTAGTTTGATCTCGTTACCGACATGCACTCTTTTCTCGTTCCTGTGATATAACATTCTAGTGATCAAATCACTTGCTTGCAAGCTAATCAATGTGATATCACCGAGAGGGCCCAGAGTATATCTATCCGTCATCGGGATGAACAAATTCCACTCTCGATCCATGAGCCTCAACATAACACTTTATTAGTTCTGAATCCATCTTTATAATCACCCTGTTACGGTGTGACGTTTGATGTTATCAAGAAACTCTTCCGGTGTTAGTGATTGACATGATCTCATGGTCTAAGGATTAGGATCACTTCGTAAGTTGTTATAGCAATATAAACTCAATGACTTTGATCGTAATGCTATACTTCGGATGAATGTTCATCACACCATTACACTAATGTTGTGATCCCGTTATTAACAACATCCAATGTCCATGATCAGGAAACCTTGATCATCTTGTTAATCAACGAGCTAGTTTATGAGAGAGGCATAACTAGGAACTTTCTGTTTGTTTATTAAACACACATGTATTAACATTTCCGTATTAATACAATTATAGCATGTAAAATAAACATCTATCATATACTTGGAATACACATAATAAACACTTTATTATTGCCTCTCAGGGCATATTCCCTTCAGTCTCCCGCTTGCACTAGAGACAATAATCTAGTTACATAGTGATAAATCTAACACCCATTGAGTTCTGGTGTTGATCATGTTTTGCTCTAGGGAGAGTTTTAGTCAACGGATCTGCTACATTGAGATCCGTAAGTACTTTACAAATCTTTATATCTCCATCCTTGACATGCTCGCGGATGGAGTGAAACCGGCGCTTAATATTCTTGGAATGCTTGTGAGACCTTGGCTCTTTGGCATTGGCAATGGCACCATTGTTGTCACAATATATCACCATTGGGTCCAACGCGTTTGCCACCACTCCTAGTTCGGATATGAACTCCTTCATCCAAACTGCTTCCTGAGCCGCTTCTGAAGCAGCAACATATTCGGCCTCCGTTGTTGATCCCGCTACCACAGGTTGTTTGGAGCTCCTCCAACTAACCGCTCCGCCATTCATGAGAAATATGTATCCGGATTGAGACTTAGAGTCATCCGGATCGGTGTCAAAGCTAGCGTCGACATAACACTTAGCGACGAGCTCTTCTTCACCTCCGTATACAAGAAACATATCCTTAGTTCTTCATAAGTACTTAAGGATATTCTTGACCGCTATCCAGTGTTCCGAACCTGGATCCGATTGGTACCTACTAGTCAAACTAATAGCATGTGCCACATCCGGTCTTGTACATAGCATGGCGTACATTATAGAGCCTATGGCTGAAGCATAGGGGACTTTGTCCATTATCTCTCTTTCTTCCGCCGAAGCCGGACTTTGAGTCTTACTCAATGTCTTGCCTTGCAACATAGGTAAGAACCCCTTCTTACTTCCGTCCATTTTAAACTTCTTTAAAATCTTATCAAGGTATGTACTTTGCGATAGCCCTATTAGGCGCCTAGATCTATCTCTATAGATCTTTATGCCTAATATGTATGACGCTTCACCTAGGTCCTTCATTGAAAATTTGCTGTTTAGATAACTTTTAACACTGTTTGAAAGATCTATATCATTTTCGATCAATAATATGTCATCCACATATAATATCAGAAATGCCACATTGCTCCCACTCACTTTCTTGTAAATACAAGCTTCTCCATAAGTTTGGACAAATCCAAACTCTTTGATCACCTCATCAAAGCGGAGATTCCAACTTCGTGATGCTTGCTTCAATCCATAGATGGATCGCTGAAGCTTGCACACCTTGTTAGCATCCTTAGGATCGACAAAACCCTTTGGTTGTATCATATACAACTCTTCTTCAATATTACCATTGAGAAACGCGGTTTTGACATCCATCTGCCATATCTCATAATCGAAATATGCAGCAATTGCTAACATAATCCTAACTGACTTTAGCATCGCTACGGGAGAGAAAGTCTCATCGTAGTCAACTCCTTGAATTTGTCGAAACCCCTTTGCAACAAGTCGAGCTTTATAGACGGTCACATTACCATCAGCATCAGTTTTCCTTTTGAAAATCCATTTGTTCTCCACGGCCTTTCGGTCGTGAGGTAATTCCACCAAGTTCCAAACTTGATTTTCATACATGGATTCCATCTCGGATTTCATGGCTTCTAACCATTTGTTGGAATCTGGGCTCATCATCGCTTCTTCATACGTCGCAGGGTCATCATTTTCATCAACCATGAAATTCATGACAGGATTTCCGTACAGCTCGGGAGCTGCACGCGTCCTGTTTGACCTGCGAGGTTCGGTAGTACTCTCTTTCGGAGTTTCATGATCATTATCATTAGTTCCCTCTTCAACAGGTGGAGCCAACTCCGGAACAACTTCCGGCGCTGCGCTACTCGCCATACTTTGAAGAGAAGGTTCCACAACCTCTTCGAGTTCTACCTTCCGACTACTCACACCTTTCGCGAGAAACTCTTTCTCTAGAAAGGATCCATTCTTGGCAACTAAAACCTTGCCCTCGGATCTATGATAGAAGGAATACCCAATAGTTTCTTTAGGGTATCCTATGAAGACACATTTTTCCGCTTTGGGTTCGAGTTTATCCGGTTGAAGTTTCTTCACATAAATATCGCATCCCCAAACTTTAAGAAATGACAGCTTAGGTTTGTTTCCAAACCACAATTCATACGGTGTCTTTTCAACGGATTTAGATGGTGCCCGATTTAAAGTGAATGCAGCAGTTTCTAGTGCATAACCCCAAAATGACAACGGCAAGTCCGTCAGAGACATCATAGATCGAACCATATCTAATAAAGTACGATTACGACGTTCCGACACACCATTTCGCTGTGGTGTTCCGGCAGGTGTGAGTTGTGAAACAATTCCACACTCGTTCATGTGAGTGCTAAACTCGTAACTTAGATACTCACCTCCACGGTCGGACCGTAGAAATTTGATCTTTCTATTACGATGATTTTCCACTTCATTCTGAAATTCCTTGAACTTTTCAAAGGTTTCAGACTTGTGTTTCATCAAGTAGATATAACCGTATCTACTCAAATCATCCGTGAAAGTAACAAAATAACGATATCCACCTCGCGCCGACACACTCATTGGACCACATACATCAGAATGTATGATTTCCAATAAATCTGTCGCCTGTTCCATTGAACCGGAAAACGGCGTTCTAGTCATCTTGCCCATAAGGCATGGCTCACATGTATCAAATGATTCATAATCAAGTGATTCCAAAAGTCCATCCGAATGGATCTTCTTCATGCGTTTAACGCCAATATGACCTAGACGGCAGTGCCACATATATGCGGATATATCATCATTAAGTTTAATCCTTTTAGCATCAACATTATGAATATGTGTAACATTATCATCGAGATCTAATAGAAATAAACCATTCATCATCGGTGCATGACCATAAAAGATTTCATTCATATAAATGGAACAACCATTGTTCTCGGATTTAAATGAATAACCACTTCGCATCAAACACGATCCAGATACAATGTTCATGCTCAGTGCAGGCACCAGATAACATTTATTCAAGTTTATAACTAATCCCGACGGCAAGTGGAGAGGCAGCGTTCCGACGGCGATCACATCAACGCTTGATCCATTGCCGACACGCATCTTGACCTCACCCCTTGCTAGCGGTCGCTTGTTCCGCAGCCCCTGATTCGAGTTACAAATATTAGCAACTGAACCGGTATCAAATACCCAGGTGCTACTGCGAGCACTAGTCAAGTACACATCAATAACATGTATATCATATATACCTTTGTTTGCCTTGCCGGCCTTCTTGTCTGCCAGATACTTGGGGCAGTTGCGCTTCCAGTGGCCAGTCCCCTTACAATAGTAGCACTCGGAATCAGACTTAGGTCCAACTCGGGGTTTCTTTTCAGGCGCGGCAACATGCTTGCCTCCCTTACTTCCCTTCCGTTTTCCCTTCTTGTCTTTCTTGAAACCAGTGTTCCTATTGATCATCAACACTTGATGTTCCTTTTTGATCTCCACTTCTGCAGTTTTAAGCATTGTCAGAAGCTCGGGGAGAGACTTCTTCATGCCTTGCATATTATAGTTCATCACGAAGCTCTTATAGCTAGGTGGCAGAGACTGCAGAACACGATGGATGCCTAAGTCAATGGGAATCGATATTCCCAAGGACACAAGCTTATCGGCGTAACCCGACATCTTGAGTACATGCTCACTAACGGAGTTGTGCTCTTCCATCATGCAGCTAAAGAACTTTTCTGAAGCGTTGTAGCTCTCTACAGCAGCATGTGTGTCGAAAATCATTTTCAACTCACCCATTGTATCAAATGCATTGCCGTTTTTGAAACGCTTTCGAAGTTCCGGCTCTAGCCCATACAATATGCCGCAATGAACTAAGTTGTGGTCCTCCTGACGAGTCTGATAGACATTCTTCTCCTCGTCAGGGGCATCATCAAAAGGTGGGGGGCCTAACGGCGCTTCTAGCACATATTGCTTTTGTGCAGCAGAGAGGAGAATCCTCAAATTCATGGCCCATTCAGTAAAGTTGCTACCGTTCGTTGCTAGTTTCTCTTTCTCCATGAACACATTGAAATTAAAAGCAGGTGGTGCCATCTACAACAGAATTTGTAAAGTTTAGACTAAGTGTATGATAGATTGAGTTCAACTAATCGAATGAACTCCCACTCAAAAACGACATCCCTCGTGCCTTTTTGGTGATTACATGAACCAAATCCACTACACCAAGTCCGATCATCACGTGAGTCGGTATAGCTTCAAAGGCGAGCATCAAATGGGCATCATATCAACTATATGACTCATGCTTAACCTTTCGGTCCGTGTTCCGAGGCCATGTCTGTACATGCTAGGCTCGCCAAGTTAGAACCTTAGTATTCGCGTGTGTAACTGTTTTACACCCGAAATATGGTCGTGGATCCAAGAACACCCGATCATCACGTGATGTCTTGGAGCGACAAAAACATAATCGGTGCATACTAAAGGAAGAACACATTCTTATCTTGATATTTAAATGAGGGATCATCTTATTATGCTAACAAAGCGCTAAACAAGCAATATAAGATGCTATCAAACATCATATGTTTATTAGTGAAATTATATGGTTCCCGCAGATGATCTCTATCATGTGCATCGTGGTATGATCACTATCATACCTATATGTGTAAATCCAAGGTCTATGGATTTTACACGCTATGTGTGTTGTAAGAGTATCATCTCATACTTCTACTTACAACACTACCATATCATAACACTAGCCCAGCAACAATCTAAACTAGACGCCTCTAATTTATCCATTGCAAGTTTTACGTGGCTTAGGGCTTTCGAGATAGAACCGTTCTTACCTACGAACATGAACCACAACGTGTATAATCAAATTGTTGACAAATCGCTTGCAAAATAGATATTGACTATAGTAGGAGAGACAGACACCCGCTAGCCACTTATGCAAACTAGTTGCATGTCAAGCGTGGAACAGGTCTCATGTGCGAGGACATGTAAAGTTTGTCCGGGCCGCTTCATCCCACTATGCCACCAATATCCAAAATTACGACAAAGGAGCAACAACATGATCATCATCGCCCACATACTCATATGTGTACTACCCGTGTAAAGTATCTACGCATAGATCCGGCTCTGATACCACTGTAGGGTTCGCAGCATAGAAAACAAAAAATTTCCTACGATGTGAACTATATACCAAGATCTATCTACTAGATACAAACAACGGGCGGATGTATATCCGTAGAGAACATACCCTTGAAGACCGACAAAGCTTAACGAGTTCAACTCGTGGTTGATGTAGACGATCTCTTGCCGATCTCAAGATTGAGAGGAAGTCCTAGCGCCACAAATCACCAGCGCATCCGTGCTCGCACACACGTTCGAGGCACCGAGCAACCTCCGCCTCCTCGCTCCAGCGATGCAGCGGAAGCACAACTCTTTCTTGCCGAATAGCCACCGGGAACATGTATCTCGCTAGTCCGAGACCATGGGGGATAAATTCTAGAGGGGGAGAGAGATCCTTCACGAGGAGGTGTGTGAGAGACAAGTGAGGAGGGGGGCTCCTTTTATAGGAGGAGGGGGGCACCCAAGGGGGTGGCCGCCGGCCATGGGGGCTGCCCCCTCCCCTCCTTCATTCATGTGGGTGGACACTCCACTCACAAAATGCCCTTTAAAATCCCTCCACTCAAAAGTCCACTCAAATTCCCATTAAATTTCCACCAAATTTAATGCAAACTCTCATTAAATAAAACTCTTTTATTTTATTCAGAATTTTGTCAATTACTTTAATGACAAACATTCACAAATAACCCCTTGCTAGAATTCTATTTCACATGCATAACCACTTTATGCAATTTCACCCGAAAACCTGTTTAGGTATCTAGTGAAATAAATTCCTGCGCTTGTTCATTCTTTCGGCATGAAACATTTGCTCCAATTGGATGTCGGTGTCTCTTAAATGTGTCACCCTACGGTTCGTGAATAATGCGGACATGATCGAGACCCCTCTCGGATCAATAATCAGAAGCGGGATCTGGAGACCCATACTGACTCCCACACATTCAACGATGACTTTCTTGTGATCGTCGGAACCTTTTACGCTAGTATCTTAATCCCTTTGTTTCACGATATATTACATGTCCGAGATTCGATCATCGGTATCTCCATACCTAGTTTGATCTCGTTACCGACATGCACTCTTTTCTCGTTCCTGTGATATAACATTCTAGTGATCAAATCACTTGCTTGCAAGCTAATCAATGTGATATCACCGAGAGGGCCCAGAGTATATCTATCCGTCATCGGGATGAACAAATTCCACTCTCGATCCATGAGCCTCAACATAACACTTTATTAGTTCTGAATCCATCTTTATAATCACCCTGTTACGGTGTGACGTTTGATGTTATCAAGAAACTCTTCCGGTGTTAGTGATTGACATGATCTCATGGTCTAAGGATTAGGATCACTTCGTAAGTTGTTATAGCAATATAAACTCAATGACTTTGATCGTAATGCTATACTTCGGATGAATGTTCATCACACCATTACACTAATGTTGTGATCCCGTTATTAACAACATCCAATGTCCATGATCAGGAAACCTTGATCATCTTGTTAATCAACGAGCTAGTTTATGAGAGAGGCATAACTAGGAACTTTCTGTTTGTTTATTAAACACACATGTATTAATGTTTCCGTATTAATACAATTATAGCATGCAAAATAAACATCTATCATATACTTGGAATACACATAATAGACACTTTATTATTGCCTCTCAGGGCATATTCCCTTCACTACTAAGCATTCATAATGACATACACCTTACACAAACAGGCTAAGCATGCTCACAATGATGAGTATATGTACAAAAATGAAACAAATAGAGTTTGTTACCAGCCTCTTACCACACCTCGAGTTGTCTTAATATTCATTATTGCCCTTCACTTGTGTGACTTGAATAATTAACATGAAACCAAAACCCACTGAGGACGGCTGAACCCCGCAAACAACTCACAAAACCAAAGAAGAACAACAAATAATTTTGGTGTTCTCGATTTTTTAGAAACAAGCAAACAAAGAAAAACCAAACAAAAGAAAAGCAAACTAAAAAAAGCAAAAATCTTTTTGGATTTTTATTTTAAGCCAAACCAAAGCAAAGAAACAAAGAAACAAACCAAGAGAAACAACGTAAATATTTTTGGTATTTTTGGGTTTTTAGAAAGAAGCAATGAAAACCAAAAAGAAAGCAAAAACAATGGATATACAAATAACCGACCGAACATGATATATATATATGAGTGTGTGATGTCGGTATACCTCCCCCCAAGCTTAGGCTTTTGGCCTAAGTGGGGCTCAATCCCATGGTGCCCAAGTAGATGCACCTCCATAGTATGTCGAGGAAGCTCGCTCGTCCTGGTACGAGCTCGAGGACTCCCCTGTATAATGTAACACGAGGTCATATGAGGGCGCTTCCTCTTGATAGTGCCCGTGGAAGTTGAGAGAGCACAGCTTGTCATCCATCTCCGCCTTCATGCGTGACCAAGGTCCCTGAGAAATACTGAACAAAGTGTATTGGGGTAGAGGGATCTCTCTCTCTTCCCCGTCAGTACACAGCATTCTATAAACCAAGTTCTCAAGAGTAGAGTTGTAACATCCCTAAAATCATGATTTCAAAGTTTGCATATCATTCATGCATGCATATAATTTTGAGATCATTGTCCAACTATTTTCAAGAAAACAGAAGCACATAGTGCTATTATTTTATGTGAGCAAGCTTAAATCAAATGACCATCCTCATTTGAGAACATAAGTGTTTTAAACCAAGTTTTGTTGGCTTCCTTGTTGATTGGATTGAATGTGGAGTTTGGATAAAAAATTCATAGAACAAATGTGGTTTTAAAAACCATTTTCAAAACATTTCCAAATCAAGTGCTATGTCACTGTTTATTTTTATTTTATTCTAAATGACCAAGCTAATTCAAAGTAACCACTTGTTTTTATGCCCAGAAGTGTGAATGTTGCACCCTGCAAAATCCTGAAAAATTTTGAATTCAAAAAAGCTTTTGAAACCATTTGAAATTCATTCCAGAAATTCAAAACAGAAAAAGAAAAAGAGAAAGGAATTAGAAAAGGGCCAGCGCCAGGATTCTGGCCCAACTGAGAAAGCAGCCCACTAAGCCCACCCGGGTTCCCTCTCTCCCTCTCTCACTCGCAGACGCACCCAGCAAGTGACTGATGCCAGGACCCCACCCCCCTCTGTTTCTCTCGCAGACAACTGGGCCCCGTCCACGTCACCGTCGTCTTCCCCAAATCTCGCCTGCAGACCACGTCGTCGCTGCCGTTGATGCCGATAATGGCGCGGCGTAATTAGCCTTGATTCTGCGAGCGTTTACTGTCGCGCTTCGGCCTACTTAAACCACACCCCGCCGCGGTCATTTCCCCCCACACTGCACACTCTTCTCGCCACCAGGCTGCCTCTAATTCGTATTGCACCGCCGCAGTCAGAGCCAACTCTGGCGAGGTATTCCGGTAAGACCCCGTCGCCCCTTGCTGTCTAAGTTTGCCAGAATGATCACGACAACCATGCGCATCTTCTCACCCTATTGGTGCATGCTAGGACCGTCTGGAGACTCGCCAACGACGACGACCGCAAGTGCCTGACGCTTTATTCTTCTCCGGCGATCGATTGCGGTAAGCACTGAGCGCCCCTCGACCTCTCTCGCATACGACTAGGTTCGCCTTGTCCTTGCGCAGCTACTGATGCCTCTGGTTGGTACTAGGAAGACCCAGAGTGTCGGCAACAACTTCGTCTGCAACCACCCGACGCCGTGCACGACTCCGACGAGCTCCAGCAGCCCACACCGTGCGCCCCTTGCCAAGCCGCCGCAAGGTTGAGCATCAGCATGTCGCCACGGTTCTAGTAAGCCCCTCCGACGACCCTAGGACGACCTGTAGTGCCGCGCCGCCGTAGGCAGAGCTCGCCACCGCCGCTAGCGCCGCCCGTCTGTGGTCAGTTAGTTTAGGGCCGTAGGATTTAGATCTAACGTGCGAGATTAGATCTGTGACGAAGAGGTAAGTTTAGATCTGAGCCGTGCGTGTTTAGTTAGATCCAACGGTAGCCGAGCGTGATCCAGTGCGAAGCGTTACGCACCAATTAGAACATGACGCGTGGCTGAGTTTAGATTTAAAACTGAATTTTGAATCTGATTGTTATTCAAATTTGATTTGGCTATAACTTTTGATCCCCACGTTAGAATTTGAAAAAATTTATACCGTTGGAATCAGGAGAGCAAGCTCTTTCTAAATATGCAATGTGTTTAATGTTTAGCTTCTGTTAAAAAGGTTTTATTTGCAGAAACTTGTGTAGGACTAATTAGAGTTTATGAAATGTTTAGGAAATAATTTAGGGTATAAATATTGGTTGTTTGGCAAGTTTTTAACTTGTTAGTGAATCAGTACTGTTTACTTGCTTGGTTGAATTTTAAAAATCATCATATACCATCTTGCATGCATGCATATATTTTTGATTCTATATGTTTTGTGTGTAATTTGTTGCTACCAATCTTTGTGTAGATTTTGGTGCTAGTGATTGTGATTGTGAGGAGTGCTACTCTCCCAACTACCAAGGCAAGTGGTACTTCATGAATATTATCATTCCTATGTTTTCTACTAAGTATTAGAAATATTTTGTTAGACTTGCATGCTATATTTTTGCTTATATGCCATGTTGGGAAATCCTAGTAGTTGTAGAAATGCTAGGGAATTTCTAAGTTAAGTTAATATCTATGCCATGCTTAGCCTAGCTAGTAGCAACCAAGGGTTGGTGAAATATATACATGCTATGATGAAAATATTCCTAAGTCCTTTGGACTTGTGTTTTGTCTAATAAAACAACTAAGTTAATGAAACACCTGGGTGGAATGGAAGGAAAGGTTTATGTTGAGTGGTTACACAAGGCCCATTTCTATGGTTTACCTTGTGTATCTCACTTGTGGTAAGCCACCCAGGAACAAAGAGATTTTAGAGGCCAAGTGTTAAGAAGCTTCTAGTGTAGCCACTTGGCAATATGGGCTCTTCCTGGATCACATAGGTTGCTAGAACTTAGCCATTTGGACAGATGGTGGTAGTGGGATGATAGGTTGGAACGCGTCCATTTGGTCTAAGGGAAGGCTTCTGAAAGGTCCTGTCTTGGTGAAACCAAGTCTGGTGGGGAATGTGCACAACCTCTGCAGATGGAAAAACCTAAGTACTTAGCCAAGTCCATGGCAATGGACAACTTGAGCATCAAGACATGGAAGCTATCAAGAATCTCCTCATCCCAATTTCTAAGTAAAATTTGTGGGTGAACAAGGGTGAAGGACCTCAATGTCTATTGGTGGTTCCTTGGGAAAAGTTTTGACAAAGAAAAACTTAGTGATTTCAACTAATAGGCAAAATCTATCTTAAGCAAAGCAAGCCAAGCTACACTTAGCCAAATTGCATATAGTATATAGTCCACTTAAAATTATACTAAGGTATCACTTGCCAATACTATTCCAAAGTATTGATCCACTGTGGCTGTAACTTGTGATGTTGCATGTTACTCTGATGAGGATTAGGTGTCATGAGTCTACACTCAACATGTTTGCCTATGGCACATGAAGATGAAGACTTTTATTTATTTACTTATTCAAACTCTTGTATTAGGCCTGTGGCCTTGGAGTTGTAAAGACTATGTTTATCTCTGGAATGGCTGTAATAAATGACCTTTGTATCTGTGTACTTCATCTTAAACTGTGGATGCTAGCATTGATCCAGGGGCTAGCATTGTAATCACAGTGATCCTTTTCCTTTATAAAGGAGGGATCTTACAAGAGCTAGAGGTGACAAAGTGGTGCGCCTTCATGGCAGCAAGATCAAGCCTTAGAGGAACCAAAACTGTATCATGTGGATCAACAGCAATGTCCAAGGTAGTAGCAATACGAGTAGCAATAATTCCCCCATAAATGGGTCCCTTAGCAGCTAAACGACGAGCAATGAGGGAACCAAGATTATACTTAT
Source organism: Avena sativa (assembly GCA_916181665.1). Taxonomy (NCBI): domain Eukaryota; kingdom Viridiplantae; phylum Streptophyta; class Magnoliopsida; order Poales; family Poaceae; genus Avena; species Avena sativa. The sequence continues at coordinate 348,008,372 of OV702280.1, read as the reverse complement.
CCTCACCATAGAGTGCAGAAGCTAAGAAGGCCAATTGATAGTTGGAGATATTACTATTGTTCTCCCTACCAAGAACACTGGTGGTAAGATAGTAGACAAAGTACCTGATGGCTGGAAGTTGAATATTCTTTATCTTCCCTCGTTGAGCTCTACGATCATCATCATTGGTTATTCCTTGATAAAGCTCCAACAAATCAGCTGGAAGAGCTGGAATATTCTTTGATGACCCAGTTGTACCAAGTCCCAAGGCCTTGCAAAATTTCTTCAAAGACATATAATGAGCCCTGTCATAAATTTTGAAAGACACAGAGGGCTTGAACAGGCTGTTAGTAAAGGAGAAACTCTCTACAAATTTTTTAGTAAGCACAACATATTGTGCACTGTCATCCTGCATGAAACTTGTTAGACCAGCCCTCTCAATCAAAGCCATGAAATCGTTAAGAATCCCAGCAGCTCGCAAGAAAGCTTGGCAAGGAAAGGTGGAGGGGTGCGCATCACCTTCATCTCCCTCGTCACCAAATCGCGGAGTGATGAGATCCTCATTGTATGAGGGTCTAGTACGGGTAGATGACCTTGGAAGCCTTGCCCTTCTAGGTGCATCACTCTCAAATATATCACCAAAGGTGTGGTGGTCCATGACTTCCCTATTCTGAAATTTTTAAACAACCATCAAACCAAGTGATTTCTAAGTTGATAAATGATGATCAACTACTATAGGAACTTGCTAGAGGACTACACATGCATCAAAATGAAATTTCTAAGCATAGAACAAGCATGCAAGCTCAAACAACCTGTCACCTATAGCAGCAAAATACTCAAGATACAATCTACCACTCACAAATCTAATTGGACAAGTAGAGAAGGCACATAATAAGGAAAAATCCCTCCAAAAATCAGCACTTGAGATGGGCCGAACAAGGAGATCGAAAATCGCGAGCAAGAACAACAAGAACTCAAGCTTGAGAAAGTTTTCCGGTGTTTTTCGGGAGAGAGAAAGAATGTGGCTTTGAGGAGGCAGCCTGGAGTGGCCCAGGTGGGCCAGACCCCCCCTAGGTGCCACCAGTGGTGGGCCCACGCCGACCACAGGTGTGGTGGCCTGGGGTGGCCCCTGGGTCACCTCTAGTACCTATCTGCCCCTTTTTTCGAGGAAAAAATTATTTTCAATTTTCTGGGATTTTTCGGGAAACTTTATTTTTGGCCAATTTTCAGGGTATGAAAATTGATTTTCTCGGGAAAACAGTTTTTCGGAAGAATCAAAAGCAAACCAAAAGCCAAACTACAGGAGCTCTAAGAAACTCAAACAAGCAAACAACTAGCAAAACTAAATCTAAAGCAAAGACTAGGAAGGAGAAATGAAAAAGAATTTGTTACCTCATACTCTTATTACCAAAGTGGAAACATTATTTTGTTCATTAAAATCCTAAAGCAAGTATAACCAAAGTGGAAACATTATTTTGTTCATTAAAATCCTTTTGTTAACAAGGTTGATCAACTCTTGTTACCAAAACAATTTTATATGATGCAAAACTTTGCATTCCACAAGGTGATTATGTTACCTCATACTTGATAGCAATGGTCCCAATCATAATAGTTTCAAAAATTTCTTGTGGAACGGGACAGTATATTTCTCCAACCTTGATGCTCTCAATATTTTCAATAGAATTCAGGCAATAGCTCTTAACAACATTCTTGGGGAAATAGACAATATGCTTTTTGTCATTAATATTGAATGTTACTTTTCCTTGATTACAATTGATGACAGCACCTGCAGTATTAAGAAAAGGTCTCCCAAGAATAATAGACATATTATCATCTTCAGGCATTTCAAGCACAACAAAATCAGTTAAGACCATGCAATTATGAGCAACTTGAACAGGAAGATCCTCACATATACCAACAGGGACAGTAGTTGACTTATCAGCCATTTGCAAAGATATATCAGTTGGTATCAACTTTTCTAGCTGGAGTCTCTTATAGAGATAAAAAGGCAAAACACTAACTCTAGCTCCCAAAACACATAAAGCGGTTCTAACATAATTATTCTTAATGGAGCAAGGAATAGTTGGTATACCTGGATCACCAAGTTTCTTTGGAACCTTACCATTGAAGGAGTAATTAGCAAGTAGAGTAGAAATCTCCTCATTAGGAATCTTCCTTTTATTACTTTGAATAAGGAGGCAATTTAATAGCATCAATCAAAGGAATTTGCAAGAATAAAGGTTTCATCCACTCACAAAACTTGTTGTAGTGTTCTTCCTCCTTTGACTTGTGTTTCTTACCTGGAAAAGGCATAGGTTTCTACACCCAAGGTTCTCTCTCTTTACCATGTTTATTAGCAATAAAATCTTCCTTTGTGTACCTAGTGTTCTTAGTGTGATTCTTAGGTTCTTCCTCAACTTCCTCCTTACCAGGAGCATCATTATTATTACCACTCTTAGTTTCAGCATCAGAGACAGACATACTATTAGGATCTACAGCAGGTTCAAGTGGTTCCTCAACTACCTTGTGTTTCTTTTTCTTCCTCTTACGAGGACTACCACTATCCTCACCTTGTTGGGAATCCTTCTCTATTCTTTTAGGGTGTCCTTCAGGATATAAAGGATCTTGAGTAGCTGCACCACTCCTAGTTCTAATTCCATAAGCATGTTTATCTCCTGAGTGATTAACTAGCATATCCTTTTGTACCTTAGCAAGTTGATCAAGTTGGGTTTGGACCATTTGAAAGTGTTTACAAAGCATTTTAATATCATTAGAAGTTCTTTCCACAATATCTTTCCAATCATGGATAGCTCTAGAGTTTTCCAATAAATGATTCTGAACTTGTTTAATAAAATTACCTTGTTTAACAATAAGAATGTCAAGTTCCTCTAAACATTGATCAGGAGGCTTACCATAAGGAATATCACCTTCATCAAAGTGTTGGAGAGAGTTTACCTCAATAGTGGATGAGTGGGGAATTGGCTTACATAATTCTTCTATAGGAGGTAGATTCTTCACAGTTTTGGCTCTAATACCTTTCTTCTTTAGACACTTATTAGCTTCCTTCATCACTTCATCATTTAATGCAATAACTCCCCTCTTCTTTGGTGTTGGTGTTGGAACTGGTTCAGGAACATCTGGTTCAGGAATAACAGTCTCAGGTGTATTTAGCTCAGTTGAAGTCCAATCATCATAATTCTTGCTTATCTTAGACATTAATTCTTTAGCATCTATAGGAGTTCTTTTCCTAAAAACACAATCAGCAAAGCTATCTAGGTATGTCCTAGAATTATCAGTTAGTCCATTATAATAAATATCAAGAAGCTCATTCTTAGGCAATGGACATCTAGGATGTGCATGAATCAAGGCACAGAACCTTGTCCATGACTCCGGTAATTTCTCTTCTTATCCCTGTTTAAAATCAAAAAGTCTTTGCAAAGCAGCATGTCTAGCACTGGGAGGAAAATATTTCTGGAAGAAAGAAGCAATCAAGCAATCAGGGTCATCAATGGAACCAGGTGGTAATCTATTAAACCAAGCCCTAGCTTCTCCTTTTAGTGAAAAAGGTAAGATCTTAGTAACAAAGTACTTACGCATCTTAAAATCATCAGAGAATAAAACACTCATAGTAGAAAGCTCATTCATATGAGCCACAACACTCTTATTTTTAATCCCACAAAAGGTTCTTTCTCAACAATATCTAAATAAGATAAATCAAGAGAGAAATCATAGTCTTCATCTTTAATATCTATGGGAGAGGTGGCAAACTTAGGATCAGAGGACAACTTAGGCATAATAGCACGTCTAGCAAGGAGACTCTTAATAGCACTAGTACCATGTGTGTTTCGGCACTCTTCAACAAATTCATCAGTGAACTCAATGTAACCATGATTAATATCATAACTCTCACTAGACTCAGGTGAGCTAACATGTGTAACCGTGTCTTCACTAGGAGTTTCGGTATTTCCTAGACTAGCCATAGTAGCATCTAGAAAAGGACCTAATGAACCACTTGCATCAAGCACAGTAGAAGTAACATCATGAGCATCAAAAGCAGTTTCGATTCAGCAGTAGTAGCAGTGTGTGTAGCATGAATATGTGGTGGTGGTGTGACAAGCTTACTTATAACAGACGGTGAATCAAGAGCAACTGAGGTGTTTAGGACTTTACCTCTTCTTGTTGTGGACGGTAAAATATGAAACTTTCCATCACAAGACTTCCCCATGATGAAAGGAGTAGCAGTGAACAATAATAGATCCAAGTGAACTTACAAAAAAAGCTATGCTCCCCGGCAAGGGCGCCAGAAAATAGTCTTGATGACCCACAAGTGTAGGGGATCGCAATAGTCTTCGCGGGTAGTATTACCCAATTTATTGATCCGACACAAGGGAAGCCAAAGAATACTTGCAAGCCTTAACAACTGAGTTTTCAATTCAGCTGGACCTAGAAATAGTTCTTTCTCACAGAAGTTTATCAGTAGCAATAGTTTGGTAGTAGCAACAGCAAAGCAATAGCAGCAGTAAAACAAGAGCAATAGTAACAGTAATAGTAAACAGTGGGATTCGAGTGCGGTAGGCATAGGGATGGATGGACGGGCGTTGCATGAACGAGTCTAAACATGTAACTTCAAGACCTAGGGCATTGCAGATAAATAATAACAAGCATCCAAGTACTAAACAATCCTAGACATGTGCTCCAAATATAGTCATACGTGCTCGCAATGAGAACTTGCACAACATCTTCTGTCCAGCCAGTCTGTGGCAGCGGGGCCTCTAGGGAACTACTGGCAATTAAGTTGCTCCTTTTAATAGAGCACCGAAGCAAAGCATTAACAGTCCATAAACAAATGTGATCCTCACACCACAGCCATCCCCTCCGATTGTCCCAATTATTGTCACTTCGGGGCCTTTGGATCCGGACAATGATATGTGTACACAACTTGCAGATAAGACCACAAACAATACTATCATAATGATTCAATAATAAGTTCAGATCTGAGATCATGGCACTCGGTCCCTAGTGACAAGCATTAAGCACAACAAATTTTAACAAAGTCAAATAGCACTAATAGAGATACTAGGCACTATGCCCTAACAGATCTTATTCGATTACATGATAGAACTTATCCAATCCCTACCATCCCCAAGCCTATAGCGAGGGATTACTCACTCATGGATGAGGGAAACATCGATGGTTGATGGAGAGGCGTTGGTGATGACGATGGCGATGATCCTCTCCAAATTCCCCATCCCGGCAGGGTGCTAGAACAGAGTTTCTGGATCCAAATCTTGGTTTCTGGTGGCAGCGGCGGAGCGGAACTCTTTCTGGAAAACTATCAAACCCCCTCGGTTTTTAGGTCAAGAGGCAACTTATAGGCGCAGAGGGAGGCCGAGGGGGTGCCTGGGGTGGCTGCACCCTCCCTAGGCGCGGCCAGAGGTGGGCTCGTGCCTGGCAGGGGTGTTGGCCCCCCAGGCCCCTTCTCCGTCTCGTCTTCTGGCTCCGTGGGTCTTCTGGTAAAATATAATTTTTGGCACATTTTTCGGATTTTTTCCTGATAGTTGATTTTCTGCAAAAAAAACAAGACACCAAGGTAATTCTGCTGAAAACAACGTCAATCCGTGTTAGTTGTATCCAAATCACACAAGTTTAGAGCAGAAACAATAGCAAAAGTGTTCGGAAAAGTAGATACGTTTTGGACGTATCAATAACCCAAGAGTTTTCTTGAGTCTTGGAAGTTATTACTTCAGTAATGACCTCTCCTTATCCTTTTTGTTTAGTTTTTGTGCCAAGAATGACCTCTAATGAGAGGGAAGTAAGATTTGGGGAGTTATTGTCCCGAAACAGATTTCTGTCCTCCACTAAAACAAATTCGTGAGGAGTCTCTATAAGTCGGATTGAGCTGAAAATTTACGAATAAATCCCCAGTATGTTAGATAACTTTCGTTAGTTCAACACTTTTTGATTTGAGAAACAAAAGGTCTTCGAAAAAATCGGTTTCTACCTGCCGGTCTGTTTTGACAGATTTCTGCCATTATTTGCATTTGCTTCTTATTGATTCCTTTTTGGGTTCTTTTTTGGGATATTGAGCTTTTTGAGGGAATTGCTATAGTAGCTTGTGTTTTTAGTGAAAGTTTTGCTATTCTAAAGCTAAACTCAAAGTTCTATTATCTTTTGAATACACTAATGTTGCTAATGAATATTGTGTGAAGTTTTGTATGACGAAACATTTTCAGGTGTAGAGAAAGAATGATGTAATGAGATGAAGAATGGACAAAAGATCAAGCTTGGGGATGCCACCCCGTGTCACCCCAAGAAATATTCAATAGGTACAAGCATCAAATCTTGGGGATGCCAAAGGCATCCCCTTCTTCATCAATAAAAATCTCAGGTCTTTCTAGACACTTCGTTTTTATTGTCATGTATTGTTGTGTTATTCTTGGAGCATCTAGTTTTCGTTTTTGGTTTTCGTTTGATTAGTTTGCTTGAGTAATTTAGTTGGTTACACCACACTTCTTTTGGAGAGAGACACACTATGTTTCCATTGCCTAGAACACTCTAGTTTTCACTCTTATTGTTTTGTGAGTGTTCACTTTTGCTAGCACTACGTTCAGTCTTAGTTTTCTTGTGCTTTCAGCTTAGAACTTTTTAGTTCTTCTTTGTGGATTTGTGATACAAGCTCACTGATCTTTATTGATTATCATCTTTGTGAGTTGTTTCAAATAAGTTGTTTGGTGTTGGAAAAGAGTAGAAAGTTTCATGATTATAGTGGTACAAGAAGGAGCTTGCTTTGACTGTGACTTAGACTTTAGCATGTCATGCTAGATGTTGTTTTGACCTTATGCTTAGTGATTATTTTTGTAGCATGACTTGTTCCAAACAATTAGGATTGCTTAATGTGCCTTGAAGGAATCATGCGTTGTTTTAGCATACAAAAGCATAGTATTGCGGTATTCTCCTTTGATGCTTTGTTTGAGTTGACTTGGCACATGCTCACACCATGTTATGACTATGACAAGTCACCATAGCCTCTATGATCATTTAGTCCTTGACTTGTAGTACCACTCTATGCTTTGATTAGTAATGCTTTGTTGCTCTGCATGATTATGGCCATTATTGCTCTCTTAGTTGGTTGCTCCTAGTCTTTTGCTAGCCTCCACTTGTATGAGTAAGTTCTACTCATGCTTCCAACTCCCAAGAAACCAAGTTATTCCAAAGTGTCCACTATAAACTCCTATGCATGGTGTGTTACACCATTCCAAGTATATTCTTGTTTTCAGCTATCTTCCAATTAAAAACTATTTTGTTATGTGAAAACTTAGTGATTAAAGCCCTCACAAACTTGATGGCACACTTTATATTCTTTGCCCCTAATAAACTTGAACCATTGTGTCATCTATGTTGTATATGCTTGCACTTATACGTTGGAATTAGAAGAACCGTGCTGTCACGGGGAACGCTTTTAACATTGCACTTGTACTTTGTACACAATTGATATCATGCTCTTTTGTCTATGGATGTCGCCGGTGTGAAATAAAGAGGGAGCTTGTAAGTCCATGGAGTTATGTATTTTGTGTTAGAGAAACGCCTAGGCCGCTAGACTAAGCCATGCCTAATCATGGTGGAAACTTGCAGCATCACCATAATGAGCTATCTGTGAAGCATCCTCAATAAAAAGCTATGCATATAGTAAATAAAAAGATTACCGAGATGCTCATTGTCTGCTTGCCTTATCATTTTGGTTATGGGATAGCTCCTGTACCATGTGCAAGGGGTACCCCGTTGGCGGTTCTCTATGATACACATGTATTTACTATGACAAGAACTTACATGTGACTGAAGTTGAGTAGCATGAGGGCCATGAGATTGCCAACTTATACTTTGTCAAGCATATACTCCATAGTTTGTTCACTTTAACCTTAATCACTTCAAGATGCTTATGATAGGGGCAATGAGGGCTGAAAGCTAACAAGTACCATAATTTTTGGAAGCTCTTTTTGAAACTTGAAATCCCTGCTTCCTTTATGAAAGGCCTCCCTTCCACCATTATTTGAGTCTCCACCTTCTACCTTTAGGAACCATTACGAGAGCATAGTTGTTATTCTTTGTGCAGTGTCCCAAAACTTATTGATTGATGCATATTGTGATATTAATTGTTCTTGTGCTATCTGTATCTAGTCACTCTTATGAACTTTGAAGGTGTCATATGCATATATTTGCTACTCTATGAGGGACAATCTGATTGACACTATGCCATGTTTTCTATATGTGAAACAAACAAACATTTTTCAATGCATGTTATTCATGATCTTTGTTTGTAGCATTTCATGTTGCATGCATAGTTACTATGTCCTATTGTTAGAACTCCACCTTGCATGCACATGTTTAGAGTTCTTTGATCCCAGCTTTCAATGCTTGCAAATGGTTTGATCTTGATTGTGATGGTGCATGTCACCTAAAAAATTATTCTTTTTATCACTTACCTACTTGTAACACCCTCAGAATCGGACCTATGCAAGTTTCGGCGATACCCGCCAAACCCGCATAGAAACGATTCAAAGGTGCCCACCAGGCACTTTCGTGCGGGTGGAAACGAAGTAATAACATTACACAACAGTCCTCGATGGGACCCACAGAACAGATATATACAACAGCGACTCAATGAGTCAAGAATACAGATATAATATACAAAGATCCAAATCACCTTGAAAACGAGAGAGCGTCCAGCTACGGACAAGATGCAAATGGGGCTAAGAGCCCTGAAGAATAATCAATGGCGTCCATAACCCTGCCCAGGCCAAGCCGGAAGGGTAACCCTGCTAACGGCGTCGATCTCAAAACCTGCTTAAACAAAAGGGGTGCCGACGAAGGGCAAAGGAAAAAGAGGAGCGTCAGTACTGAGGCCAGTACACGGCGAGACTAGAATTCGGCGGTCCTCGCCTACATAGGTATGGTGGACTGAGTGGCAGCGGCAGCATGCACTAAACAACCTATAGAGACTCGAAACAACCGGAAGCTAGTAGAGAGGGGCAAGAAAGACCTATCCGGAACCAACCTGATACTAACACCAAACAATCCCATCCTGGTATTCCCCCTCGCGACCAAACGAGGAAGTCAACCGAGGAACTCACACAGTTGGCAGTTTTATTTATTCAGTTATCGTTGCAGCAATTACTAGTCAGGTAAAGAGAGTCGTCCTGATAAAATAAGCAGTGGGCACTTTTAGTTAACCATTCCGTTTTAGTTGCGTCACTTACTAGTCAGATACAAATAGCATGAGATAACCCACAACCCAGCAGTTGTTGGTACTTTTATTTAGCCATTCCGTGGTAGTTGCCATACTTACTAGTCAGGTACAATGGTCGCAAGCGAAAACTCAAACAAACAATTGTTGGCAGGTTTATTTAGCCATTCCATTGTAGTGAAGCTGATTACTAGTCATTATAGAGTCAAATTTATAGCACTACTTTAGTTATAGTTGTCTATGAACGAGATACTGTGCTCCAAGTCGTCCATAACCGCGGACACGGCTTTCAGAAAGTTTTAACCCGGCCGGGGTGCACAAATAGCAACACACACACGATCAACCTCGGAAAAACCAAATCAAAACCCAACGAGGCTTTCACGACAAAGCAATCACAGGATTCAGAAATATTTCAGGGGGCCACCCCATTGAGTAGACCCGCAACGAAGTAAGCTAGCTCCGAGACGGACTCAAGGTTTGCGTCAATGGCTGTAAACGACTGGGAACCCAAAACTGGGATTGTCGATACCACGAAAACATTCCTCTTACCTAAACAGTACAGTGTGCTCCTCGCACAATCGTAAATAAAGCAGTAAAGCAGGGCATAAGTACAGGATCGTAAATAAAACCTCAAACTAGTTTGTGGCCCCAAGAAATAAGACTGAATCAAGCTCTGGCTAAGGGGGGCCCATAATTCCCCGTATGTGGATAGCGCGATAAATCAAGGAACAGGTATCAAGCACTCGGGGTCCTACGGGACACAAGTGGGAGGTCGGAAACCAAATATTATCTATCACCCACCGATGCCTCTGCTTACTTACTTCAATTTTAGTTGTTAAACAATAATTAAAGTGAGCCATAAATAAACCATGATCATCTCCAACATTGAACGGGCGGCAATTCTCCAACAACTGTGGTACTTGACGACAGCAACAGCACTTGAGCAAGCGACTACGACGCGCAAGTCCAACTATCTACCAAACAACAGGTAATAGGATGTGTCCAAGGCAATATAAGGCTGCAAGGGATATCACGGGTACGAAAACTAGAGCATCGCAACACAGATAGCAATAGGTCAACAGGAGGGAATAAATACTATAAAAGTAAGATAGGTAGAAAGGGGGAGATGCTCGCCTGAAAACATTGTCGAAGGTTCAACCGAAGATCGGGGCGAAGCTCACATCAACTCAGCGGCCTTATCCGTGAAGAAGCAAAACACTAGAATAAACACCGGATGCAATATTTAATACTACGGCAAAAGATCGGGCATGATGCATGCATGATGTATGGCATGGCAAAGATGCGATGCAATTAGGCAAGATTAAGCGGAACCGGGGTCCCGACATTTAATTAAACGGTTCGAGTTATTTATCTACCCCGCAAATTAAATGTTGTTTGAACAAGGCAAAATATAGCACCGGTTCGCTACACAAATTTAAATGAGGCCAATATACGACTAGATTTGCCCGCATATGGGCCCCATATTTAATTATGAGGTGAATCGGCATAAGGCCCCCAAACCACACGACAATATGCATGCAAGTATGATCATTAATATGCAACAAGTTTTATATTTAGCATTTATAAAATAGGGCTCAGGAAAAGGTTCACACATTAGGGTTCGACGATCTTGGGGTTCCGGGGTTCGGGGTAGGTCGCAGGGCTCAGGGTTCGACGGGATCGTTCTCGGACTCCGGGGTTAGGGTCTTGGCGCATCCGTGGTCTTCGGGTCATGTCGACGGTCATGGCGTTCCGAGGCAAAGATCTTGGCGTGTCGAGGGTTCGGTCTCGGGGATCGGTCTTCGGGGTGGAGAACTTTACGTCTGTGTAGACGATCTTGTCGGGTCCTTGCCGAAGGTCATGGCGTGCCGCGTCGATGTCCGTACCGTCCGTGTTCTCGAGCATCGCATCCGAGGAGGAGAACTTGTCGCATCCGGGGAGACCTTGATTCGGCTTCGGTCGAAGTGTTCGGAAGCAGCTCTTGGTGTAGGGACGGTCCTCGTCGGTGATTCTTCGGGTCTCGACGTCACTTGCCGACCTCGCCGACTCGAGCCAAAGGAGGTCCTGGTTGTAGCACCACACCGTCAACACACCTTGTCGGCACATCACCATCTTTACTCGGTCACTTCCATCTCAACTCCAATCTTCCAACATCCACACCCACAGAGAAGCATGCAAGGCGGCCGACGCAGGAGGGGTCGCGCAGGCCGGCGGTAGAGCACGCTCAGGAGGAGCGACGACGGGAGACGGCTCGGGCTGGTGAGGATAGGTCCAGGACGGCGCCAGGGACAGACATGGCAAGGAGGAAGACGGTCTCCGGCGAGGAGGAGGGCGCGTTGGCGGCGGGTTGCCGGGCGAGCCGGGCGGCAAGGAGGTGCGCCCGTGGCTTGCAGAAGAGGCGGGACCGGCGGCCGGGCGCGCAGCGGCGACGGGACGGAGGGGCTCCAGGCGGGGAGGTCGGGGCGCGGCGTCGGGCAGAGCTTGGAGGAGCAGAGGCGTAGGCGGAGGATGCGGATGGCCCGGTGGCGCGGCGGAGGACGAGGTGAGGGAGGCCGGAGCGGGGCCGGGGTCGGTTGGCGCCGCTCGGGGAGAGATGAGGGAGGTGGGGAGGGTGGTCGCCGCGGGGAGAGGTGGGGGACCGAGGTGACGCGAGGCGGCGCAGGGGGCTCGGGGCGGCGGAGAAGGAGGGCGAGCGCGAGCAGCGGCCGGCGGGGAGCTCCGGTGGAGAGGGGAAGGCGGAGGCGGCGCACGCTGGACGGGGAAGAAGAGCAGGGCGGCGGGGAGGCGCAGCAGGGAGGTCTGCCGGCGGCGGGGTGGCCAGAGGAGAGGAGGACGCGGGGAGGTTGGGGAAAAGAGGAAAAGGGGGAAGAGAAACAGGGAGAGGGGCGGGGTCGGTAGGTGGGGCCCGGGGCGGGTCCCGCGGACAGGGGAGAGGGTAGGGAAGAGGTGGGTGAGAGGGGGAGGGGGTGGGGGCTGTGGGGCGTGCGTGAGTGTGCTGAGTGGGGAGTGGGGGTGAGAGAGAGTGGCCAGGTGTCAGATGGGGGTTGGGCCAAGGGAGGGGCTGGGTGAGGTGGCGAGAGGCTACTGGTTGGGGTGAGGTGGAGGCAGGGTGGGTAGTTTAGGTCTGGGTATAAAAAGGGTTCTAGGCGGACCGATCTGTTTTGTACGGGGGTGGTCGACTGGGTCGAATCGGCCTGTTCGACTGCCCCCTAAAATAATATAACTTATATTTAATTTGCAATAAGCTTTTTGTAAATAGTTTTTAGACGACAAAATATCCAAAAGCATCCGGGGTTTGATTTGAAATAGAAGGAGGGCTAGTTTTCAGAAAACCATAGACTTTCGCAAATAGTTTTTAGGCAAAAATAATATGCATGATGCTGACGATGCTCAAATGCAATGTGGCATGATGACATGAGCATGCGGTCATGACGATGCAATGCACAAAAACAACGCGATTTTCTAGTAGTGGTTTTGCGGGATGCCACAATTCGACACCACTAACAATGGATCTCGCCCTCGAGATCCGCCTCATGGTACCGGAAGGATGGTCGGCGATCTGCATCTTCTCGCTTCGGGTAGATCTTCGCGACACCACTAACAAGAGGTCGTTGTCCGCGATCGTCGAGCAAACACTCCGGGGACAAAAGGTCGAAGGTAGAGGTATCCACAAATAAAGCCACCCCTAACTTCCGTGGACGGAGTAAAACTGCTGGATCCACTGATTCGACGTACAAGAGCGAATGATAAGAGTATTGGTATGGTAGCTACTCCATCCCGCACTCAAACCATTACTCTGCACACGAATAGGCGGATTATGCAACCAACTCTCGGAATTAGACTAAAGATCTCGACAAGCGAGGTTCGGAAACAAAGGAGGGATGCAGACTCTGCATCGGATCTGGCGTAGATGATGTCGTCACGTCGGAAACACCGGAAGGCACAAACAAAGAACAAAGGATGGTACCACAGTAGACGGGTTCCTCAGACAGCATGAACACCTGATGTAGCATCACCGTTACCAAAGGAGGAAGCGAAACCCTAAAGATACGACGGAAAACCCAACCATGAGAATTCCTGGACTCGAAGAGAGAGAAGGGAGCGGATTCAAAACACGTTGAGGTAAGAGGAGAACAGCAGAGGGGTAAGGAGTAAAATCAGACCTAATCAGAACTATCCAACCGATTTTGCAAAAATAGTTTTTGACACTCTACTTCAGCCGTTAGCTAGGTTATCCTACAGGCTGGACTTGTGGGGTATCGTAACTGCTGAGCTCTGATACCACTCTGTAACACCCTCAGAATCGGACCTATGCAAGTTTCGGCGATACCCGCCAAACCCGCATAGAAACGATTCAAAGGTGCCCACCAGGCACTTTCGTGCGGGTGGAAACGAAGTAATAACATTACACAACAGTCCTCGATGGGACCCACAGAACAGATATATACAACAGCGACTCAATGAGTCAAGAATACAGATATAATATACAAAGATCCAAATCACCTTGAAAACGAGAGAGCGTCCAGCTACGGACAAGATGCAAATGGGGCTAAGAGCCCTGAAGAATAATCAATGGCGTCCATAACCCTGCCCAGGCCAAGCCGGAAGGGTAACCCTGCTAACGGCGTCGATCTCAAAACCTGCTTAAACAAAAGGGGTGCCGACGAAGGGCAAAGGAAAAAGAGGAGCGTCAGTACTGAGGCCAGTACACGGCGAGACTAGAATTCGGCGGTCCTCGCCTACATAGGTATGGTGGACTGAGCGGCAGCGGCAGCATGCACTAAACAACCTATAGAGACTCGAAACAACCGGCAGCTAGTAGAGAGGGGCAAGAAAGACCTATCCGGAACCAACCTGATACTAACACCAAACAATCCCATCCTGGTATTCCCCCTCGCGACCAAAAGAGGAAGTCAACCGAGGAACTCACACAGTTGGCAGTTTTATTTATTCAGTTATCGTTGCAGCAATTACTAGTCAGGTAAAGAGAGTCGTCCTGATAAAATAAGCAGTGGGCACTTTTAGTTAACCATTCCGTTTTAGTTGCGTCACTTACTAGTCAGATACAAATAGCATGAGATAACCCACAACCCAGCAGTTGTTGGTACTTTTATTTAGCCATTCCGTGGTAGTTGCCATACTTACTAGTCAGGTACAATGGTCGCAAGCGACAACTCAAACAAACAATTGTTGGCAGGTTTATTTAGCCATTCCATTGTAGTGAAGCTGATTACTAGTCATTATAGAGTCAAATTTATAGCACTACTTTAGTTATAGTTGTCTATGATCGAGATACTGTGCTCCAAGTCGTCCATAACCGCGGACACGGCTTTCAGAAAGTTTTAACCCGGCCGGGGTGCACAAATAGCAACACACGCGATCAACCTCGGAAAAACCAAATCAAAACCCAACGAGGCTTTCACGACAAAGCAATCACAGGATTCAGAATTATTTCAGGGGGCCACCCCATTGAGTAGACCCGCAACGAAGTAAGCTAGCTCCGAGACGGACTCAAGGTTTGCGTCAATGGCTGTAAACGACTGGGAACCCAAAACTGGGATTATCGATACCACGAAAACATTCCGCTTACCTAAACAGTATAGTGTGCTCCTCGCACAATCGTAAATAAAGCAATAAAGCAGGGCATAAGTACAGGATCGTAAATAAAACCTCAAACTAGTTTGTGGCCCCAAGAAATAAGACTGAATCAAGCTCTGGCTAAGGGGGGCCCATAATTCCCCGTATGTGGATAGCGCGATAAATCAAGGAACAGGTATCAAGCACTCGGGGTCCTACGGGACACAAGTGGGCGGTCGGAAACCAAATATTATCTATCACCCACCGATGCCTCTGCTTACTTACTTCAATTTTAGTTGTTAAACAATAATTAAAGTGAGCCATAAATAAACCATGATCATCTCCAACATTGAACGGGCGGCAATTCTCCAACAACTGTGGTACTTGACGACACGCAACAGCACTTGAGCAAGCGACTACGACGTGCAAGTCCAACTATCTACCAAACAACAGGTAATAGGATGTGTCCAAGGCAATATAAGGCTGCAAGGGATATCACGGGTACGAAAACTAGAGCATCGCAACACAGATAGCAATAGGTCAACAGGAGGGAATAAATACTATAAAAGTAAGATAGGTAGAAAGGGGGAGATGCTCGCCTGAAAACATTGTCGAAGGTTCAACCGAAGATCGGGGCGAAGCTCACATCAACTCAGCGGCCTTATCCGTGAAGAAGCAAAACACTAGAATAAACACCGGATGCAATATTTAATACTACGGCAAAAGATCGGGCATGATGCATGCATGATGTATGGCATGGCAAAGATGCGATGCAATTAGGCAAGATTAAGCGGAACCGGGGTCCCGACATTTAATTAAACGGTTCGAGTTATTTATCTACCCCGCAAATTAAATGTTGTTTGAACAAGGCAAAATATAGCACCGGTTCGCTACACAAATTTAAATGAGGCCAATATACGACTAGATTTGCCCGCATATGGGCCCCATATTTAATTATGAGGTGAATTGGCATAAGGCCCCCAAACCACACGACAATATGCATGCAAGTATGATCATTAATATGCAACAAGTTTTATATTTAGCATTTATAAAATAGGGATCAGGAAAAGGTTCACACATTAGGGTTCGACGATCTTGGGGTTCCGGGGTTCGGGGTAGGTCGCAGGGCTCAGGGTTCGACGGGATCGTTCTCGGACTCCGGGGTTAGGGTCTTGGCGCATCCATGGTCTTCGGGTCATGTCGACGGTTATGGCGTTCCGAGGCGAAGATCTTGGCGTGTCGAGGGTTCGGTCTCGGGGATCGGTCTTCGGGGTGGAGAACTTTACGTCTGTGTAGACGATCTTGTCGGGTCCTTGCCGAAGGTCATGGCGTGCCGCGTCGATGTCCGTACCGTCCGTGTTCTCGAGCATCGCATCCGAGGAGGAGAACTTGTCGCATCCGGGGATACCTTGATTCGGCTTCGGTCGAAGTGTTCGGAAGCAGCTCTTGGTGTAGGGACGGTCCTCATCGGTGATTCTTCGGGTCTCGACGTCACTTGCCGACCTCGCCGACTCGAGCCAAAGGAGGTCCTGGTTGTAGCACCACACCGTCAACACACCTTGTCGGCACATCACCATCTTTACTCGGTCACTTCCATCTCAACTCCAATCTTCCAACATCCACACCCACAGAGAAGCATGCAAGGCGGCCGACGCAGGAGGGGTCGCGCAGGCCGGCGGTAGAGCACGCTCAGGAGGAGCGACGACGGGAGACGGCTCGGGCTGGTGAGGATAGGTCCAGGACGGCGCCAGGGACGGACATGGCAAGGAGGAAGACGGTCTCCGGCGAGGAGGAGGGCGCGTTGGCGGCGGGTTGCCGGGCGAGCCGGGCGGCAAGGAGGTGCGCCCGTGGCTTGCAGAAGAGGCGGGACCGGCGGCCGGGCGCGCAGCGGCGACGGGATGGAGGGGCTCCAAGCGGGGAGGTCGGGGCGCGGCGTCGGGCAGAGCTTGGAGGAGCGGAGGCGTAGGCGGAGGATGCGGATGGCCCGGTGGCGCGGCGGAGGACGAGATGAGGGAGGCCGGAGCGGGGCCGGGGTCGGCTGGCGCCGCTCGGGGAGAGAGGAGGGAGGTGGGGAGGGTGGTCGCCGCGGGGAGAGGTGGGGGACCGAGGCGACGCGAGGCGGCGCAGGGGGGCTCGGGGCGGCGGAGAAGGAGGGAGAGCGCGAGCAGCGGCCGGCGGGGAGCTCCGGTGGCGAGGGGAAGGCGGAGGCGGCACACGCTGGACGAGGAAGAAGAGCAGGGCGGCGGGGAGGCGCAGCAGGGAGGTCTGCCGGCAGCGGGGTGGCCAGAGGAGAGGAGGATGCGGGGAGGTTGGGGAAAAGAGGAAAAGGGGGAAGAGAAACAGGGAGAGGGGCGGGGTCGGTAGGTGGGGCCCGGGGCGGGTCCCGCGGACAGGGGGAGAGGGTAGGGAAGAGGTGGGTGAGAGAGGGAGGGGGTGGGGGCTGTGGGGCGTACGTGAGTGTGCTGAGTGGGGAGTGGGGGTGAGAGAGAGTGGCCAGGTGTCAGATGGGGGTTGGGCCAAGGGAGGGGCTGGGTGAGGTGGCGAGAGGCTACTGGTTGGGGTGAGGTGGAGGCAGGGTGGGTAGTTTAGGTCTGGGTATAAAAATGGTTCTAGGCGGACCGATCTGTTTTGTACGGGGGTGGTCGACTGGGTCGAATCGGCCTGTTCGACTGCCCCCTAAAATAATATAACTTATATTTAATTTGCAATAAGCTTTTTGTAAATAGTTTTTAGACGACAAAATATCCGGAAGCATCCGGGGTTTGATTTGAAATAGAAGGAGGGCTAGTTTTCAGAAAACCATAGACTTTCGCAAATAGTTTTTAGGCAAAAATAATATGCATGATGCTGACGATGCTCAAATGCAATGTGGCATGATGACATGAGCATGCGGTCATGACGATGCAATGCACAAAAACAACGCGATTTTCTAGTAGTGGTTTTACGGGATGCCACACTACTCGAGGACGAGCAGGAGTTAAGCTTGGGGATGCTTGATACGTCGAAAAAGTATCTATAATTTTTGATGCTCCATGCTTGTTTTGTATCTACTTTTCTTTGCTTTGTCTACACTTTGAGGTGTTTTTATATCTTTTCTGGAAATAACCTATTAACAAGTTGCCACAGTGCCAGTTGCCTGTTTTCTTCTATTTTTGGTTCCAGAAAAGCTAGTAAGGAAATATTCTCGGAATTGGACGGGACAAACGTCAAAGTGAATAACTTTCCATGGGGAACAAGAAGTCCAGAGGGGAGATGGAGAGGCGTGCCAGGGAAGCCACGCCCCCCTAGTCACGGGTGGGCCCTGCCCCGCGCCTAGGCAGGGTGTGGGGCCCCTGGCCACCGCCTCGGCCTCCCCTTGCGCCTATAAGAATCCCCCGGGGATAAAACCCTAAATAATTCTTCATACTTCCAGAAAAATGTTGGGGTTCATAACATGGAAAACAAAAAATTTCTACCGCATACAAACAAACAAGCCAAGATCTATCTACTAGATTGTAGCAACGAGTCGATAGAATAACTCACCCTCGAAGATTCCAAAGTGTTTAACGAGGATTCTCGTGGGTGATGTAGTCGTACTCTTCCCGATCTCAAGATCGTGTAGACGATCCTTCCGGCGCTGCGTTCCGGAAGCGCTTCCGCAGTCGGTCACACGTTCGATACTCGATGAAGACCTTCCTCTCCCTTGTTCCAGCAGGCAGCGGAGGTTGTCGCACTCTCCTCGCGATTCCGGCAGCACGACGACGTGGTACCGGAAGTAGAGGGGAGATCTCGCAGGGCTTCGCCTTAAGCCGGAGCGAGTATGGTGGACTATGAGAGAGGCCTCGGTGATATAGGGTTTAGACGCACCAAGGAGAGAGGGCTAGGCCGGCGGATAGGGCTTGGCGAAGCCCAAGTCGGCGGCTAGGGTTTGCCCTAGGCGGCGGCAGTAGCAGGAGCTGGTGGCGCCGGCGGCTTAGGGCTAGCGTTTGGAGAGGGCAAGGTGTAGGTCTTGGAGGGGCAGCCCTGCCCCTCCTTATATAGGTGGGAGGGCGCGGCCAAGGGGAGGGGAGTCCCTCCCCAACTCGGCCTCCTTGGCCGGCGGTGGAGGGAGAGGGACTTCCTCCCCAAGTAGGTTTCCTACTCTCCCTCCAACAAGCAAAATAGCCGTTTGACTTTTCAAATTGGCGTTTGACTTTTCAAACTAAGATTTGATTTATCCCTTTATTTTGCTCAGCGATGACACCTTTGTACATGATGCAACCATTCCAACTTGTTATGACACATTCATGTACCCTTCCCCTCCGGAGTGCCGGACATTCCGGAACCTTCTAGAACATTCCCGATGAAAACACCGGAAACATTCTCCAACCCCGAAACAGGACTTTCCTTATATGAATCTTATTCTCCGGACCATTCCGGATCTCCTCGTGATATCCCGGATCCCATCCGAGACTCCAAACAACATTCGGTCTCTTACTCATCATTCCATAACTACTCAACAACGTCGAATCCTTAAGTGTGTCTCCCTACGGTTCGTGAATTATGCGGACATGATCGAGACACTTCTCCGAACAATAACCAATAGAGGAATCTTGAAATTCATATGGCTCAAACATATTTCTAAAATTACTTTGCGATCGAATGAACCACTTCCATATGATACCAATTTCCCTTTGTCTCATGATAGTTTACTTATCCGAGGTTTTGATCGTCGGTATCTCTGCATACCTAGTTCAACCTCGTTACTGATAAGTACTCTTTTCTCGTTCCTGTGATATGTGATCCCTTGTGAGCCAGTCACATGCTTGCAAGCTAACTGGATGACATTCCACCGAGAGGGCCCAGAGTATATCTATCCGTCATATGGATGGACAAATCCCACTCTTGATCCATGTGTCTCAACCAATACTTTCCGAACGCTCAATGCCACCTTTAGAGCCACCCAATTACGGTGTGGTGTTTGATGTCATCAAAGCATCCTTCCGGTGATGGTGATAAGCATGATCTCATGGTCGAAGGAATTAGGTTACTATGTATCAGAAAGCATATAGCAATTGAACTATTAAAATGACTTGATCTTTATGCTACGCTTATCTATAGGAGTATGTCCATCATATCATTCTCCTAACGATATGATCTTGTTGTTAATAGCATCTCAATGTTCATGATAGGGAAACCACAATCATTATTAATCAACAAGCTAGTATTATGAAGAGGCTTCACTAGGGACTTCAATTTGAGTTTACAAATCACACAAGTATTAATGTTTCCTTGATAATACTATTATAGCATGAATGTAAACATTTATCATAAACACAAAGATATAATAATAACTACATTTATTATTGCCTCTAGGGCATATCTCCAACAGTCTCCCACTTGCACTAGAGTCAACTAATCTAGATTACATGGTAATATACCGAACACCCATGGCAGTTTGGTGTTGGTCATGTTTTGCCCTCAGGAGAGATTTAGTCAACGGATCCGCCACATTCAGATCTGTGTGTACTTTGCAAATCTTTATGTCACCATCTTGGACATGTTCTCGAATAGCGTGGAAACGTAGCTCGATGTGTTTCAGCTTCTTGTGTGACCTTGGTTCTTGCGCATTGGCTATGGCGCCCATGTATCACAGTAGATAGACATTGGGTCCAGCGCACTTGGAACCACACCGAGCTCTATAATGAACTCTTTCATCCATATCGCTTCTTGTGAAGCCTCCGAAGCAGCCATGTATTCCGATTCAGTTGAATATCTCGCCACAATGCTTTGCTTTGCATTCCTCTAGCTAACTGCTGCACCATTCAAAGTCAATATGTATCCAGATTGTGATTTAGAATCATCCGGATCGGTGTTCCAACTAGCATCGGTGTAACCATTAACAACGAGCTGTTCACCACCTCCATAAGAAAGAACCATATCCTTAGTTCTTCTCAAGTACTTAAGGATGTTTTTGACCGCTGTCCAATGATCCACTCCTGGATCACTTTGATACCTGCTAGTCAAACTAAAAACATATGCAATGTCGGGTATAGTACATAGCATGGCATACATTAGAGATCCTATGGCTGAGGCATAGGGATTCTTACTCATCCTTTCTCTATCTTCTGCCATTGCTGGACTTTGAGTTTTACTCAACGTCGTATTGGGCAACGTGGGCAAGAACCCTTTCTTGCTATCTTCCATTCCAAACCTCTTCAGAACTTTGTCCAAATATGTACTTTGTGACAATGATATTAGAAGTCTCGATCTATCTCTATAAATCTTTATGCCCAATATGTAAGCTGCTTCGCCAAGATCTTTCATTGAAAAACTATTATTCAAATATTCCTTGACACTATTAAGAAGGTCTACATCATTCCCGATCAACAATATGTCATCTACATATAGTATTAAGAATGCTACAGAGCTCCCACTCACTTTCTTGTAAATACAAGCTTCTCCATAAGTTTGTATAAAACCAAAACTTTGATTACCTTATCAAAACGTTGATTCCAACTTCGGGATGCTTGCTTCAATCCATATATGGACCATTGAAGTTTGCATACCTTGTTAGCATCTTTAGGATCGACAAAACCTTTGGGTTGCATCATATACAACTCTTCATCAATGTCTCCATTGAGGAACGCCGTTTTGACATCCATCTGCCATATCTTATAATCATAATATGCAGCGATTGCTAACATAATCCTCACAGACTTTAGCTTCACAACAGGTGAGAAAGTATCATCGTAGTCAACTCCTTGAATTTGTCGAAACCCTTTTGCGACAAGTCGAGCTTTATAGACAGTAACATTACCATCAGCATCTGTTTTCTTCTTGAAAATCCATTTGTTCTCGACAGCCTTTCGGCCATCCGGTAAGTCCACCAAAGTACATACATGGTTTTCATACATGGATCCAATCTCGGATTTCATGGCTTCTTCTTGCCATTTATTGGAATCTGGGCTCATCATCGCTTCCTCATATGTCGCAGGGTCATCGGTGTTGTCCACCAACATGACACTCATAACGGGATCATACCAATCAGGAGTGGTACGAGTTCTCGTTGACCTGCGAGGCTCTGTAGCAACTACAACCGAAGTTTCATGATCATCATCATTAGCTTCCTCTCTTATTGGTGCAGGCACCACAGGAACTTCTTCCGGTGTTGCGCTACTCGCAAGTTCGAGAGAAGGTTCGATAACCTCGTCGAGTTCTACTTTCCTTCCAGTCACTTCTTTCGAGAGAAATTCTTTCTCTAGAAAGGATCCATTCTTGGCAACGAAGATTTTGCCTTCGGATCTATGATAGAAGGTATACCCAATAGTTTCCTTTGGGTATCATATGAAGACGCATTTTTCCGCTTTGGGTTCAAGCTTGTCCGGCTGTAACTTCTTTACATAGGCTTCGCAACCCCAAACTTTAAGGAACGACAATTTAGGTTTCTTCCCAAACCATAATTCATACGGTGTCGTTTCAACGGATTTAGATGGTGTCCTATTTAAAGTGAATGCAGCTGTTTCTAATGCATAACCCCAAAATGATAGCGGTAAATCTATAAGTGACATCATAGAACGAACCATATCTAAGAGAGTTCGATTACGACGTTCGGACACACCATTACACTGTGGTGTTCCCGGCCGTGTCAATTGTGAAAGTATTCCGCATTTCTTCAAATGCTCGCCAAACTCGTAACTTAGATATTCACCTCCATGATCAGAACACAGAAATTTAATCTTCTTGTTACGTTGATTCTCAACCTCACTTTGAAATTCCTTAAACTTCTCGAAATTTTCAGACTTATGTTTCATGAAATAGATATACCCATATCTACTCAAGTCATCCGTGAAGGTAAGAACATAGCGATAACCACCGCGCGATGCTACACTCATTGGACCACACACATCGGTATGTATGATTTCCAATAAATCCGTAGCTCGCTCCATCATAACAGAAAATGGAGTCTTAGTCATTTTACCCATCAGACATGCTTCGCATCTTTTAAGTGATTCGAAATCAAGTGATTCAAGAAGTCCATCGGAATGGAGTTTCTTCATACGCTTCACTCCAATGTGACCAAGACGACAGTGCCACATATAGGTCGAGTTATCGCTCAATTTCAAACGTTTAGCCTCAATGTTATTAATATGTGTATTTCCACTATCGAGATTCAATAAGAATAGACCATCTATCAAAGGTGCATGTGCATAAAACATATTACTCATATAAATCAAACAACCATTATTCTCGGATTTAAACAAGTAACCGTCTCGCAATAAAACATATTACTCATATAAATCAAACAACCATTATTCTCGGATTTAAACAAGTAACCGTCTCGCAATAAACAAGATCCCGATATAATGTTCATGCTTAACGCAGGCACCAAATAACAATTATTTAAGTATAAAACTAATCCCGATGGTAGATGAAGAGGTAGCGTGCCGACCGCGATCACATCAACCTTTGATCCATTTCTCATGCGCATCGTCACCTCGTTCTTCGCTAGCTTCCGTTTATTCTGTAGCACCTGTTTCGAGTTACAAATATGAGCAACCGAACCAGTATCAAATACCCAGGCACTACTACAAGTACTAGTGAGATACACATCAATAACATGTATATCGGATATACCTTTCTTCTTGATGTTGCCGTTCTTCAAATCCGCCAAGTACTTTGGGCAATTCCGCTTCCAGTGACCTTCTCCCTTGCAGTAAAAGCACTATGTATCAGGCTTAGGTCCAGCCTTGGTCTTCTTCGTCGGTGCGGCTGAAGGGTTTTGCGGCATAGTAAATCAAAATTTTCTACGTATGCGAACAGAGGGAAAGCCAAGATCTAATCTAGGAGATGCAAACAACGAGAGAGATTGGATTAGATCTTCATACCCTTGAAGATTCGCACAGCGGAACGTTCGTCGGAACGTGGGTGATGTAGTCGTACTCGCTTCTCCTCCTCGCGATCCGATCCGATCTAGCACCATAAGTGGCGGTGCCTCCGTGAGATGCACACGTGCAGAACCTCGACGTATCCTCCTTCCTTGGTCCAGCAAGTATGGTGGAGAGACGGATTGGATCTACAACACGACGGCGTGGTGTATATGGTGGAGAATTTCTGCAGCAGGGCTTCGCCTACAAACAGTCGGGAGGGAGAGAGGAGGGCAGCAGGGCGGCTAGGGTTGGAGGGAAAGGTGTAGGGGGTGGTGCGCCCCCAGCCCTCTTTATATAGAGGGGTGGGGAGCAGCCCTAGCCCCTCCCCCAAGCCCAAACCGGCGGCCCCAAAGGAGGAGGAGTGGGGGGCAAGGAAACCCCCCTTCTAGAAGCTCTATCTAGGGTTTAAACCCTCTTTGGCCGGCTGGGCCCTATGGGGCCTTGTGCCCCTGGCCCAATGCGTCCAGGGCACTCCCTCATAGGCCCATGCCCCCTCCCGGAAGGTGGGGCCACGTTGGTCCCCTTCCAGAAGGTTCTAGAAGCTTCTGGTACAATACCGATTAACCCGGAATAATTCCGAACTCCAAAAACTGCACTGCCTTATATGAATCTTATTCTCCGGACCACTCCGGAACCTCTCGTGATGTCCCGGATCCCATCCGAGACTCCGAACAAAAACTCATAAACCAATTATCCAATCTATCCTAGCGTCAAGACACGTTAAGTGTGTGACCCTGCGGGTTCGAGAATATGCAGACATGATCTTCTATCAATAATCAACAGCGGGGTCTGGAAACCCATATTGACTCCCACACATTCATCGATGATCATATCGGATGAACCACGATGCCAGGATTCAATCAATCCCATATATATATTCCCTTCGTCTCGCGATATTTTACTTGCCCGAGATTCGACCGTGGGTACCGTCATACCTAGTTCAATCTCGTTCACAGCAAGTACTTTACTCGTTCTGTAATCCGATATCACTTTGTGATTAACTCCTTAACCACATACTTGAACGCGGTGTTGATATCGATTACCGAGTGGGCCCGAAGTATATCTCTCCGACTTGGGAGGGACAAATCCCATCTCGATACATACAACCCAACAGATACTTTCTGATCACCTGAGAGACACCTTTATGATCACCCTCTCATAGGATGACGTTTGATGACCTCAAAGATTTCTTCCGATACCAGGGAGTTGTATTATCTCATGGTCTAAGGAATACAATATTTGACATAAGAAAAGCTTCGCAAAAACGAACACGATGACACGATCTAATTGCTTCGCTTAGTTTGGGTCTGTCCACCATATCATTCTCCCAATGATATGATCTCATTATTAATTGACAACTCATATCCATGGTTAGGAAACCTTAACCATCATTAATCAATGAGCTAGTCCTTAGAGGCGTACTAGGGACACGGTGTTGTTCACAAACCACACAAGTATTAAAGTTTCCGCTTAATACAATTCTAGCATGGAATATAAACATTATCATGAACAAGAATTATAATAATAACATCTTTATTATTGCCTCTAGGGCATAATTCCAACAGCGGCAACTTTCTTACCACCCTTCTTGAAGTGTCCCTTTTGCTTAGACTTGCCTTTCTTGAATTTGGTGGTCTTATTGTCCATCAACACTTGGTGCTCTTTCTTGATCTCCACTTCTGCAGATTTTAACATGGAGAAGAGTTCTGGCAACTACTTGTTCATGCTTTGCATATTGTAGTTCATCACAAAGTTCTTGTAACTTGGTGGCAGTGATTGGAGGACACGGTAAATCCCCAAAGCATTAGGAATCACTATACCCAAGCTTTGGAGTTTGTTTGCATGCCCAGACATCTTAAGCACATGCTCATTGACAGAGCTGCCCTCTTCCATCTTGTAGTTAAAGAACTTTTCAGAAGCCTCATAGCTCTCAACTGCCGCGTGAGTCTCAAAAATAAATTTGATTTCACGGACAATATCATGTGGGTCTGAATTCTCAAACCTTTTCTGAAGCTCTGATTCCAAACCATACAAGATAGCACACTGAACTATGGAGTACTGATTCTTCTGAGCGAGGTAAACGTTCTTTACTTCATCGGTAGCATCAGCTGCAGGAGGGTCACCCAGCGGTGCATCCAGCACATAGGTCAAATTACCAGCATTGAGGACAATCCTCAAATTGCGGAACCAATCCGCAAAGTTGCTTCCATTGTTTTTCAACTTTTCTTTCTCTAGGAACGCATTAAAATCGATGGTAGGGGCCGCCATTGATCTACAACATATTTGCAATAGTTTAGACTAAGTTTATGACAAATTGAGTTCTAATTAATCGTTAAATTAATCTAGGTGAACTCCCACTCAAAACAATATCCCTCACATTGTTTTAGTGATCACACGAACCAAATCCACCACATCAAAACCGATCATCACGAGAGTTGATGTAGCTTCAATGGCGAACAATCGACATGTTCATCATATCTACTATATGATTCATGCTTTACCTTTCGGTGATCCGTGTTCCGTGACCATGTCTGTACATGCTAGGCTCGTCAAGATCAAACCTTAGCTTCCGCATGAGCAAATCTGGCTTGCTCACGTTGTATACACTTGCAGAATCTAACACACCCAATCATCACGTGGTGCTTTGAAACAACAAGCTTTAGCAACGGTGCTTACTAAGGATGAACACTTTAGAACTTGAAATTTATGTGCATGAGGGATCATCTTATAATTCTACCGTCATTAACTAAGCAATACAAGATGCATAAAGGATTAACATCACATGCAATTCATAATATGTGATATGATATGGCCTTTCTTCTTTGTGCTTCCGATCTCCATCTTCAAGCACGAACATGATCTCCATCATCACCGGCATTGCATCAAGGTCAATGAAGCTGCTCCATGGTTGTCGTCCACCAGCTTCAACTATTACAACTACTTTGAATAGACACGCGGGTCTTAACAAAATTTAAAGAAACAACCATATGGCTCCTGCCGATTGCCAACTTACAATAAGGAACATTGCATACATCAAATATAATCACAATCATGGCCATATCACATCACAACACACCCCTGCAAAACAAAGTTAGACGCCTCTAATTTCTTTGCATGTTTTACGTGGTTTGGGGCTTTCAATAGGTGTCGATCTAACTTACGAACAAGAACCACAACGTTGATGTTTGAACTATCAAGTGCTCGTTGTAAATTGGATCTATACTATAATGGGAGAGACAGACACCCGCAAAGCCACTTATGCAATACAAGTTGCATGTTGAGCGTGGAGAAAGTCTCATGAACGATGTCATGTAAGGTTAGCCCGGGCCGCTTCATCCCATCATACCGCAAGATGCAAAGTACACAAGAAGCAATTGATAATAAAAGCACCACCGCCCACAATGACCATTGTGTTCTACTCGTGCAACAGATCTACATATAGACACGGCTATGATACCACTGTTGGGGTTCGTAGCATGGAAAACAAAAAATTTCTACCGCATACAAACAAACAAGCCAAGATCTATCTACTAGATTGTAGCAACGAGTCGATAGAATAACTCACCCTCGAAGATTCCAAAGTGTTTAACGAGAGTGGATTCTCGTGGGTGATGTAGTCGTACTCTTCCCGATCTCAAGATCGTGTAGACGATCCTTCCGGCGCTGCGTTCCGGCAGCGCTTCCGCAGTCGGTCACACGTTCGATACTCGACGAAGACCTTCCTCTCCCTTGTTCCAGCAGGCAGCGGAGGTTGTCTCACTCTCCTCGCGATTCCGGCAGCACGAGGCGTGGTACCGGAAGTAGAGGGGAGATCTCGCAGGGCTTCGCCTTAAGCCGGAGCAAGTATGGTGGACTATGAGAGAGGCCTCGGTGATCTAGGGTTTAGACGCACCAAGGAGAGAGGGCTAGGCCGGCTGCTAGGGCTTGGGGAAGCCCAAGTCGGCGGCTAGGGTTTGCCCTAGGCGGCGGCAGCAGCAGGAGCTGGTGGCGCCGGCGGCTTAGGGCTAGCTAGGGTTTGGAGAGGGCAAGGTGTAGGTCTTGGAGGGGTAGCCCTGCCCCTCCTTATATAGGTGGGAGGGCGCGGCCAAGGGGAGGGGAGTCCCTCCCCAACTCGGCCTCCTTAGCCGGCGGTGGAGGGAGAGGGACTTCCTCCCCAAGTAGGTTTCCTACTCTCCCTCCACCAAGCAAAATAGCCGTTTGACTTTTCAAATTGGCGTTTGACTTTTCAAACTAGGATTTGATTTATCCCTTTATTTTGCTCAGCGATGACACCTAGTACATGATGCAACCATTCCAACTTGTTATGACACATTCATGTACCCTTCCCCTCCGGAGTGCCGGACATTCCGGAACCTTCTAGAACATTCCCGATGAAAACACCGGAAACATTCTCCAACCCCGAAACAGAACTTTCCTTATATGAATCTTATTCTCCGGACCATTCCGGATATCCTCGTGATATCCCGGATCCCATCCGAGACTCTGAACAACATTCGGTCTCTTACTCATCATTCCATAACTACTCAACAACGTCGAATCCTTAAGTGTGTCTCCCTACGGTTCGTGAATTATGCGGACATGATCGAGACACTTCTTCGAACAATAACCAATAGAGGAATCTGGAAATTCATATGGCTCCCACATATTTCTATGATTACTTTGCGATCGAATGAACCACTTACATACGATACCAATTTCCCTTTGTGTCACGATAGTTTACTTATCCGAGGTTTTGATCGTCGGTATCTCTACATACCTAGTTCAACCTCGTTACTAATAAGTACTCTTTTCTCGTTCCCGTGATATGTGATCCCTTGTGAGCCAGTCACATGCTTGCAAGCTAATTGGATGACATTCCACCGAGAGGGCCCAGAGTATATCTATCCGTCATATGGATGGACAAATCCCACTCTTGATCTATGTGTCTCAACCAATACTTTCCGAACACTCAATGCCACCTTTAGAGCCACCCAATTACGGTGTGGTGTTTGATGTCATCAAAGCATCCTTCCGGTGATGGTGATAAGCATGATCTCATGGTCGAAGGAATTAGGCTACTATGTATCAGAAAGCATATAGCAGTTGAACTATTAAAATGACTTGATGTTTATGCTACGCTTATCTATAGGAGTATGTCCATCATATCATTCTCCTAACGATATGATCTTGTTGTTAATAACATCTCAATGTTCATGATAGGGAAACCACAATCATTTATTAATCAACAAGCTAGTATTATGAAGAGGCTTCACTAGGGACTTCAATTTGAGTTTACAAATCACACAAGTATTTATGTTTCCTTGATAATACTATTATAGCATGAATGTAAACATTTATCATAAACACAAAGATATAATAATAACTACATTTATTATTGCCTCTAGGGCATATCTCCAACAGTCTCCCACTTGCACTAGAGTCAACTAATCTAGATTACATGGTAATATACCGAACACCCATGGCAGTTTGGTGTTGAAGAGAGGATATTTATATGAGAGAGTGTTCACTATTAAAAGTATGATTCCTAGGCCTTGTTTCTAAATATTGAAACACCGTTTGCATCTAGACCTGTTGCATGTTTTCTTGCTTTAGTCTTTACCTCACCGTCAAGCTATTTTCTGCCACCGTTACCACTTGTATTTCACTATCTCTTCGCCAAACTAGTGCACCTATACACCTGACAAGTGTATTGGGTGTGTTGGGGACACAAGAGACTTCTTGTATCTTGATTGCAGGATTGCTTGAGAGGGAATACCTTTGACCACTTCCTCCCTAAGTTCGATAAACCTTGGGTGATCCACTTAAGGGAAACTTGCTGTTGTTCTACAAACCTCTGCACTTGCAGGCCCAACAACTGTCTGCGAGAATAGAAGTGCGTAGACATCAGTTAGTTCAGTGGGGTACTAAATTAGAGTGATCTCAACTTGAAGACCAAGATAAGACATATATAAAGGACTCGAGGCAATGACAAAAAAGGAAGAAACAGATGCATAAACACCCTTGAAGCTCTAGTCGATCAAAGGTTAGCATGTAGGCCCAAATCTTCATTGTAATCATATTGATCTTATAAGAAAAATCATCAGCAAATTAAAGTAGGAAGTAGGGATGTTACCAACATTGGGGGCTTGAACATTGGTAAAATCACGTCTCCTGTTGTCTCGCCGTTGTTGGAGTTTCTAGGCG
Organism: Avena sativa; assembly: GCA_916181665.1. Taxonomy (NCBI): domain Eukaryota; kingdom Viridiplantae; phylum Streptophyta; class Magnoliopsida; order Poales; family Poaceae; genus Avena; species Avena sativa. The sequence goes on along the minus strand of OV702280.1, from coordinate 347,978,504 downwards.
AGATCGCCTTACCCTCTCGTTTTCTATATGATATCTATATAGTATTATAATTGTTGATAGTTTTTTCCAAAAACTTGGTCAAATTTTATATAGTTTGACTTCTAAAAAAATTATTGGTCTTCTTTTATGGAGCGTAGGTATTACTATATATGCATGATCAGTGGTGTGGACCTTTCTCCTTTTGTGAGAAATTTCCAGCACTGTTTGACATCTATAACCAATAAATTTGTACTATTAGAGATATGCATGTTAGGGAAATGCATGACTGTGGATAGAATTTCATTTTCAGGAGATGGTTGACTCCTATGCTCCAAAATAAATGGAAGAAACCGAGGAACCTTCTTGTGACTGTAGCACTGAATGATAATCATGACAGACCAAAATGGAAGTTCACTAAGTCTTGCAAATTGTCAGTGAAATCTTTGTATCATAAGTTTTATGATACTGGGCTTTGAGTTGGTGGACACGGAAGACTAGAAATCATGCTTGTTTTGAAGAGAAATTGATTTGATCCCCTCTGAGATTGATTTGTTACATGTGTGCTTTCTTGATTTTGGGGGTAGGTCTTCAAAATGATCAGGACATGGGCATGCTGAATGAAGAGGAGGATAGGCTTTAGAGGGTGTCCACCCAGGTGCACAACATGGTGAGGCGAGCAACGACGCTGAGAATGGACACTGGAGGAGAAGATGAAGATGTTGATGTGAGTGGTGACTGAAGTTTGGCGGTCGGTCTGGTGTGTTTGTGGACACCTTTGTGGCTGTCTGTCTGGTCATTTTGGGAACTTGTTAGTGTGCTCATGGGGATAAAACCTATGTGCGATCTCGTTGGTTGAGTCTGTTGACGTGTGTGTTTAAAATTTGGTCCTGGCTGCGTTTAGACGGATCCCTATGTGGTCTTCTTGTTCCTAGCTTTGCTTAGTTTGCTTCTGTTCTATTCTATTTCCGTTTGTAAGTTTGGACCTGGGACATCTGTTCTATTATCTACTCATAATGGAACCCGGCTCTTTGTGGAGGCTTATGGAAAAATACCCTCTTATGCATGATCGATGTAAATTGCTCATAGACAGTTGATTCCTAGTTTTTGTACTTTTGTTTTTTTACTCCTTCCATACCAGGTTATTAGTCTATTACGTATTTTGAGATAAAACTTTGACAAATAATTTAGCCAACAAAATTTTAGTCATATGTCACCAAAAGTACATCATTGGATTCATATTTTAAAGATGTTTGCAATGATATAATTTGGGTGACATATCACTAACAATTTGTTTGCTAAATTACTAGTCAAAATTTTACTTCAAAATACGTAATAGCCTAATAAACTGGTATGGAGGTAATAGGAACCTTTATGTAAAGGGTTAATTGGATCTACGCCATTGCAACTTTCACTCTTTAGAGAAATGCCATTACAAAAACCAAAGTTAGAAATATGCCACTCTAACTATCTTATACCTCTATCTATGCCATTATCTCTAATACCAGACCATATACTGACCTTATACTTCCATATATACTTGTACACCAACGTATAGACCTTATACTTCCATATATACCTGTACATCAACGTACGTACGGATGCGTCAAGAAGAAAAAATCACTTACGAGTTATGAGCCATACCCGACTCAGGGAGCTCGAAATGGCATCAAAATTCCCCGCTCGAACTCTCCATGGCGGCGGCGGTCAGATCGGCCGGGGCTGGAGGCGATGTAGAGGAGGGTGGCTGGCTTGGACGCGGCCGCTGTTTGAAGAGGTTGTCACGGGTTTGGACGCACGCACGGCTGAAGGAGGGGCACTGTCGCATCGTGTCTGCAGCCGCACCCGATCTCAACTCAGCTCCCTCTCTCTAATCCCTGCTACTGCCTCGTCATTCCTCTCTCACGCACCACGCGGCAAACCATAGGCACAGTAGTGCAGAGCCCCCCCTTTAAATCCGGTTGGGAGGGCCCTCTAACAGCGGTTCTTCAACCGCTGTTGAGGGTTCGGTGTTAGAGGGGGGGCCTTTAACACCGGTTCTTATACGAACCGGTGTTAAAGGGTGGCGCACGTGGGGCTGTCGCAGGCCTTAGCCCCCCCTTTAACACCGGTTCTGGGCTGGAACCGGTGTTAAAGGTTCTTTTGCCGCGGCAGAGATTTAGGCCGTTTTCCTGCCGCGGCAGAGTTCTGCCGCGGCAGGAAAACGGCCTAAATCTCTGCCACGGCAGAGTTCTGCCTCTGCCCCGTTCTGGGCGTATTTCTGCGGGAGGGGGGGAGGGGGAATCGATCGGGAGCGGCATACACATACATCGTTATCGGTACATACGAGTACATGAATAATTAAGCAACTATTATTATATACAAACATCGTCATCGGCACATACATCGTCATCGTTCATTTTGGTGGATATCTAAAGAGTTCTCCGTCAGGCGTGACGACCTCATCAAGTATGAACCCCGCCAATTCCTCTTGAATGGCTCGTATGCGTTCAAATGGTAGGAGTTGGTCCCGCATCCATTCGATCTGAATATATATGAAGAATGGGCCGTCAATATATATATAAGAATAAAACTCAACACAATTGATGGTAATAAAATAATGTTGTGGACTTTGTTTACTTACTTTAAGTTGTTCTAGTGCGGCTTGGCCCGTCGCACATATCGTGTTGCGAATGAACTCGCAAACATAGTACCCACATAAGTTATTGTCGTGTCCCTGATGCGCGCACTTTACGAGAATAGAGAGTTCAATCAAAATAATAATCAATAAAGCATGATATAATGGAATTGGAAGCAGAATCAAAGAGATACGCAGACCTAGCTAGCTAGTATTACTTACATTTTGGTCTACAAATTTTAGTTCTTCTGACCATTCACCCACGGTCCTGCCCGTGAACCTTTTCCAAACCCTGTCCGGCAAAGAAAATGGATAAAGGAGTAATTAATTACTTGTTGTCACGAAAGTTGCCAATCTAGTGCGATAATATGATTGAAATTACCTCTGGAGCATCTCTCTAAAGTCTGCCCATATCTCTTTTTCTTTTCGTAACGAGTCCATGACAAGGACTTTTCCTGAGTCGGGTTGAATGACTAGCAGAATAAAGTGGAACCTACGCACGCATAACTCATCATCAGTTACACTTAACATCGAGTAAGCCGAAATAGAATGTGTACAAGAGAGAGGGTAACAGTACTCACGAGAAGTTGTAAGGCAATAGTATTTCTCTTTTGGTTTGTTGTCTCAGTAAAGACCTTAGCAAGTAATCTTCTGTTTGCCCAGGTTTGGTTCTTACCACTTCTTCATGAACTCTATTTGGGTCAACAAACCCAATGTCAAAAGGGCCTCCTTTCCTGCATTCCATAACCTTTTTCCTGCATAATAGTATATAAATATATGGTGAGCATATATATATATACATGCAATTAATGAAGTGAATGAGATGAGATATAAATTACAGAAATAGTACTTACACACAATAAAGGCTGATGGCAGCTTTGTCGAGTTCCTTCTGATTGAATAGAAAATGCAAGTCTTGAATGTTGAAGTCGATCCCGTCGTCTCCGCAGAAGAAAATCTCATATCTTATATGCATCGTGATCCATTCTTCCTTTCTCGTCTTGCAGAAATCAAGGTACCACTTATGCAATTTTCGCATCTTTGTTGGTAGATTCTTGAGCTCCTCTTTCTTGACGAGATTCTTCCCATACTTCCATGGCTGTATGGGGTTGGCATCGCATTTGGGCAAGTTGTCTCCCATGATGTTCAAGTATGCAATGTAACTCATCCCCATCTCATTGGCCTTTCTTTGTAGCTCTGCCCCGTAATCATTTACGGGAGGAGCGTCCCGTGTGTCGAACACTTGGAGCGGGGCGCATGATTGGTTTTCCTGCTCTCTGAGCATGGGAATTGTTTTCTAGGGTGCCTCACGACTGCTACTTTCAGTCTCCCTACGGCGCCTTGCATCCGCCTTCAAAATCTGGTGCTCGTAGTCCGGCACAAGTGGGGTTTCAGGTTTCAAAAGATTTTTGTAAAACTTCTCCACCACCGCCGGATCTATTTTCTCCTTTGGCTCGGCCCGTCTAGGTGCAAAGAATTTCTTGACCTCTTCTTCCGAGATCCTATTGGTCTCCTCGTCGCTGCGATTCCACGGTAAAACCGGCAATGGCTTGGCGGAAGGCTGCGGGACGTAGTTTTTTGAACTCTTTGGCGTACGGTTTCCTGCGGATTTCTTTGTGGCAGTGCTACTGATGCTCTTCGTGGCAGTGCTCTTCCGCTTACGCTGAGGAGATGGCTGAAGCACCGGAGATGGCTGACGGGCAGGAGATGGCTGGCGCGCCGGAGATGGCTGCCGCGCAGGAGATGGCTGAAGCACCGGAGATGGCTGCCGCGCAGGAGATAGCTGAAGCGGCTCAGACTGCTGACGCTGCGGAGACGGCGGGGGTGCCAGTGGCCTCCAATTTGGAAGCACGATGTGTTCCTTCTTCCAAAGAATGGTTCTTTTCACTGCAAATTTGAGTTGAGTTTCCCCTTCACCTGTAGCATGGTCAAGCTGTGCTTCCTCATATTCCTTCACAACCTCATCCACCCCGACAATAGCATAGCCATCTGGAATCGGTCGGCAGTGGTAAGTTCCACCAGCTACAGGAGGTAAGGCATAGCCGACAACCACCTTAATGGATAAGCCCATTAATCTCACATGCAGCTCAGCGTGTTCGCTCTCCGTGATCTCATCCATGGGGTATCGAGGACCCGCCATTTGAAGCGTGGGCTGCACATTCTCCGTGGAAGCCATGCTGCTTTTCCACGCAGAGTCTGGGCCGCCGGCAGCTTCCAATGCAGGCTCTTCGTGCCGCTGAGATGGGCCGGTAGCTTGATGGCTCTGTTGTGCATTCACTTGCGTCTGCAGCACCGCAAGTGCATGTTCTATCTGTGTCATCTGCTCTGTACGCTCTTTTTCTTTTCTGTCGCGCCATCTGTAAGAGTCGCTCCACTCGGCAAACCCATCCTTCCACGTCATACCCCCTGTGCCTCGTGCATGTCCAGGGCATTCTTTTTTACCGATGGCGCGTGTGAGCTGGTCATTCTCTCTGTCGGGATGGAAGTGTAGGGGTTCGTAGCATGGAAAACAAAAAATTTTCTATCGCATACAAACAAACAAGCCAAGATCTATCTACTAGATTGTAGCAACGAGTCGATGGTATAACTTACCCTCGAAGATTCCAAAGCGTTTAACGAGAGCGGATTCTCGTGGGTGATGTAGTCGTACTCTTTCCGATCTCAAGATCGTGTAGACGATCCTTCCGGCGCCACGTTCCGGCAGCGCTCCCGCAGTCGGTCACACGTTCGGTACTCGACGAAGACCTTCCTCTCCCTTGTTCCAGCAGGCAGCGGAGGTTGTAGCACTCTCCTCGCGATTCCGGCAGCACAACGGCGTGGTACCGGAAGTAGAGGGGAAATCCCGCAGGGCTTCGCCTTAAGCCGGTGCGAGTATGGTGGAGCTTATGAGAGAGGCTATTAGTGGTCTAGTAATTAGACACACCAATTAGAAGGCTCTAAACCAATTAGAAGGCTCTAAACCGCTGGCTAAAGCAATTAGAAGCTCTAAACCAAAACGGCTCTAAACCTGAGATTTAGAGGTGGAAACTTGTGTGTTCTAGGAGGGAGCCCTGCCCCTCCTTTTATAGGTGGGGAGGCGCGGCCAGGGGAGGGGAGTCCCTCCCCAAGTCGGCCTTGGGCTGGGCGCCGGCTTGGAGGAGTGGGACTCCTCCTCCAAGTTGGTTCCAACTCCTCTTGCTTGTTTCCCACAGTTTCCTGTTTCCCACAGTTTCCTGTTTTAGCCGTTTGACTTTCAAACTGGCAATTTGACTTTCATGTTTTTGGAACAGCAAGAACACTTAGTACATGATGCAATCATTCAATGACACACTCATGTACCCTCCCCCCCCCCCGGAGTGCCGGACAATCCGGAACCTTCTAGAACATTCCCGATGAAAACATCGGAATCATTCCCGAACTCCGAAACGGGACTTTCCTTATATGAATCTTATTCTCCGGACCATTCCGGATCACTTCGTGATATCCCGGATCCCATCCGAGACTCCGAACAACATTCGGTCTCTTTCTCATAATACCATAACTACTCAAACAACGTCGAATCCTTAAGTGTGTCTCCCTACGGTTCGTGAATTATGCGGACATGATCGAGACACTTCTCCGAACAATAACCAATAGAGGAATCTGGAAATTCATATGGCTCCCACATATTTCTACGATTACTTTGCGATCGAATGAACCACTTACATACGATACCAATTTCCCTTTGTCTCACGATATGTTACTTATCCGAGGTTATGATCGTCGGTATCTCTGCATACCTAGTTCAACCTCGTTACTGATAAGTACTCTTTTCTCGTTCCCGTGATATGTGATCCCTTGTGACTAAGTCACATGCTTGCAAGCCAATTGGATGACATTCCACCGAGAGGGCCCAGAGTATATCTATCCGTCATGTGGATGGACAAATCCCACTCTTGATCCATGTGTTTCAACCAATACTTTCCGAACACTTAATGCCACCTTTATAGCCACCCAGTTACGGTGTGGTGTTTGATGTCATCAAAGCATCCATCCGGTAAAGGTGATATGCATGATCTCATGGTCGAAGGAATTAGGTTACTATGTATCAGAAAGCATATAGCAATTGAACTATTGAAATGACTTGATCTTTATGCTACGCTTATCAATAGGAGTATGTCCACCATATCATTCTCCTAACGATATGATCTTGTTGTTGATAACATCTCAATGTTCATGATATGGAAACCACAATCATTTAATCAACCAACAAGCTAGTGAAGTATAGAGGCTATACTAGGGACTTCAATTTAAGTTTACAATTCACACAAGTATTAATGTTTCCTTGTTAATACTATTATAGCATGAATATAAACATTTATCATAAACACAAAGATATAATAATAACTATATTTATTATTGCCTCTAGGGCATATCTCCAACAGTCTCCCACTTGCACTAGAGTCATCTAGTCTAGATTACATGGTAATATACCGAACACCCATGGCAGTTTGGTGTTGGTCATGTTTTGCCCTCGGGAGAGGTTTAGTCAACGGATCCGCCACATTCAGATCTGTGTGTACTTTGCAAATCTTTATATCCCCATCCTGGATATGTTCTCGAATAGCGTGAAAACGCAGCTTGATATGTTTCAGCTTCTTGTGTGACCTTGGTTCTTGCGCATTGGCTATGGCGCCCATGTTATCACAGTAGATAGACATTGGGTCCAGCGCACTTGGAACCACACCCAGCTCTGTAATGAACTCTTTCATCCATATCGCTTCTTGTGAAGCCTCCGAAGCAGCCATGTATTCCGATTCAGTTGAAGATCTCGCCACAACGCTTTGCTTTGCACTCCTCCAGCTAACTGCTGCACCATTCAAAATAAATACGTATCCGGATTGTGATTTAGAATCATCTGGATCGGTGTTCCAACTAGCATCGGTGTAACCATTAACAACGAGCTGTTCATCACCTCCATAAGAAAGAACCATATCCTTAGTTCTTCTCAAGTACTTAAGGATGTTTTTGACCGCTGTCCAATGATCCACTCCTGGATCACTTTGATATCTGCTAGTTAAACTAACAGCATATGCAATGTCGGGTCTAGTACATAGCATGGCATACATTAGAGATCCTATGGCTGAGGCATAGGGAGTCTTACTCATCCTTTCTCTATCTTCTGTCGATGTTGGACTTTGAGTTTTACTCAAGGTCGTATTGGGCAACATGGGCAAGAACCCTTTCTTGCTTTCTTCCATTCCAAACTTCTTTAAAACTTTGTCCAAATATGTACTCTGTGACAATGATATTTGGCGTTTCGATCTATCTCTATAAATCTTTATGCCTAATATGTAAGCTGCTTCGCCAAGATCCTTCATTGAAAAACTATTATTCAAATATTCCTTGACACTATTAAGAAGGTCTACATCATTCCCAATAAACAATATGTCATCCACATACAGTATTAAGAATGCTACAGAGCTCCCACTCACTTTCTTGTAAATACAAGTTTCTCCATAAGTTTGTATAAAACCAAAACTTTTGATTACCTTATCAAAACTTTGATTCCAACTTCGGGATGCTTGCTTCAATCCATAGATGGACCGTTGAAGCTTGCATACCTTGTTAGCATCTTTAGGATCGACAAAACCTTTGGGTTGCATCATATACAACTCTTCATCAATGTCTCCATTGAGGAATGCTGTTTTGACATCCATCTGCCATATCTCATAATCATAATATGCAGCGATTGCTAACATAATCCTCACAGACTTTAGCTTCGCTACCGGTGAGAAAGTCTCATCGTAGTCAACTCCTTGAATTTGTCGAAACCCTTTTGCGACAAGCCGAGCTTTATAGACAGTAACATTACCATCAGCATCTGTTTTCTTCTTGAAAATCCATTTGTTCTCGACAGCCTTCCGGCCATCCGGTAAGTCCACCAAAGTCCATACTTGGTTTTCGTACATGGATCCAATCTCGGATTTCATGGCTTCTTGCCATTTATTGGAATCTGGGCTCATCATCGCTTCCTCATATGTCTCGGGGTCATCGGTGTTGTCCACCACCATGACATTCATAACGGAATCATACCAATCTGGAGTGGTACGAGTTCTCGTTGACCTCCGAGGCTCTGTAGTAACTTCAACCGAAGTTTCATGATCACCATCATTAGCTTCCTCTCTTATTGGTGCAGGCACCACATGAACTTCTTCCGGTGCTGCGCTACTCGCAATTTCGAGAGAAGGTTCGACAACCTCGTCGAGTTCTACTTTCCTTCCAGTCACTTCTTTCGAGAGAAATTCCTTCTCTAGAAAGGATCCATTCTTGGCAACGAAGATTTTGCCTTCGGATCTATGATAGAAGGTATACCCAATAGTTTCCTTCGGGTATCCTATGAAGACGCATTTTTCCGCTTTGGGTTCGAGCTTGTCCGGCTGTAACTTCTTACATAGGCTTCGCATCCCCAAACTTTAAGGAACGACAATTTAGGTTTCTTCCCAAACCATAATTCATACGGTGTCGTTAAAACGGATTTAGACGGTGCCCTATTTAAAGTGAATGCGGCTGTTTCTAATGCATAACCCCAAAATGATAGCGGTAAATCTGTAAGTGACATCATAGAACGAACCATATCTAAGAGAGTTCGATTACGACGTTCGGACACACCATTACGCTGTGGTGTTCCCAGCGGTGTCAATTGTGAAAGTATTCCGCACTTCTTTAAATGCTCGCCAAACTCGTAACTTAGATATTCACCTCCACGATCAGAACGTAGAAATTTAATCTTCTTGTTACGTTGATTCTCTACCTCACTTTGAAACTCCTTAAACTTCTCGAAAGTTTCGGACTTATGTTTCATGAAATAGATATACCCATATCTACTCAAGTCATCCGTGAAGGTAAGAACATAACGATAACCACCGCGCGATGCTACACTCATTGGACCACACACATCGGTATGTATGATTTCCAATAAGTCCGTAGCTCGCTCCATCATACCAGAAAATGGAGTCTTAGTCATTTTACCCATCAGACATGCTTCGCATCTTTCAAGTGATTCAAAATCAAGTGATTCAAGAAGTCCATCGGAATGGAGTTTCTTCATACGTTTCACTCCGATGTGACCAAGACGACAGTGCCACATATAGGTCGAATTATCGCTTGATTTCAAACGTTTAGCCTCAATGTTGTTGATATGTGTATTTCCACTATCGAGATTCAATAAGAATAGACCATCTATCAAAGGTGCATGTGCATAAAACATATTACTCATATAAATAGAACAACCATTATTCTCAGATTTAAACAAGTAACCGTCTCGCAATAAACAAGATCCCGATATAATGTTCATGCTCAACGCAGGCACTAAATAACAATTATTTAAGTATAAAACTAATCCCGATGGTAGATGAAGAGGTAGCGTGCCGACTGCGATCACATCAACCTTTGATCCGTTTCCCACGCGCATCGTCACCTCGTTCTTCGTTAGCTTCCGTTTATTCTGCAACACCTGTTTCGAGTTACAAATATGAGCAACCGAACCAGTATCAAATACCCAGGCACTACTACGAATACTAGTGAGATACACATCAATAACATGTACATCAGATATACCTTTCTTCTTTATGTTGCCGTTCTTCAAATCCGCCAAGTACTTTGGGCAATTCCGCTTCTAGTGACCTACTCCCTTGCAGTAAAAGCACTCAGTTTCAGGCTTTGGTCCAGCCTTAGTTTTCTTCGTCGGCGTGGTAACTTTCTTACCACCCTTCTTGAAGTGTCCCTTTTGCTTAGACTTGCCCTTCTTGAATTTGGTGGTCTTATTGACCATCAACACTTGGTGCTCTTTCTTGATCTCCACTTCTGCAGATTTTAACATAGCAAATAGTTCTGGCAACTCTTTGTTCATGTTCTGCATGTTGTAGTTCATCACAAAGTTCCTGTAACTTGGTGGCAATGACTGGAGGACGCGGTAAACCCCCAAAGCATTAGAATTCACTATACCCAAGCTTTGAAGTTTGTTTGCGTGCCCAGACATCTTAAGCACATGCTCACTGACGGAGCTGCCCTCTTCCATCTTGCAGTTAAAGAACTTTTCAGAAGCTTCATAACTTTCAATTGTCGCATGAGTCTCAAAAATTAATTTGAGATCCTCGACAATATCATATGGGTCTGACTCTTCAAACCTTTTCTGAAGCTCCGATTCTAAACCATACAAGATAGCACACTGAACTATGGAGTACTGATTCTTCCGAGCGAGGTAAACATTCTTTACTTCATCGGGAGCATCAGCTTCAGGTGGGTCACCCAGCGGTGCATCCAGCACATAGGTCAAATTACCAGCTGTGAGGACAATCCTCAAATTGCGGAACCAATCCGCGAAGTTGCTTCCATTGTTTTTCAACTTTTCTTTCTCTAGGAACGCATTAAAATTGATGGTAGGGGCTGCCATTGATCTACAACATATTTGCAATAGTTTAGACTAAGTTTATGACAAATTGAGTTCAGATTAATTAATGAAATTAAACTAGGTGAACTCCCACTCAAAACAACATCCCTCACATTGTTTTAGTGATCACACGAACCAAATCCACTACATCAACACCGATCATCACGAGAGTTGATATAGTTTCAATGGCGAACAATCATCATGTTCATCATATCTACTATATGATTCATGCTTTACCTTTCGGTAATCCGTGTTCCTGAGACCATGTCTGTACATGCTAGGCTCGTCAAGATCAAACCTTAGCCACCGCATAAGCAAATCTGGCTTGCTTACGTTGTATACACTTGCGGAATCTAACACACCCGATCATCACGTGGTGCTTCGAAACAACAAGCTTTAGCAACGGTGCTAACTAAGGGCGAACACTTTATGATTTGAAATTCATGTGCATGAGGGATCATCTTATAATGCTACCGTCGTCTACTAAGCAATACAAGATGCATAAAGGATTAACATCACATGCAATTCAATATATATGTGATATGATATGGCCTTTCTTCTTTGTGCTTCCGATCTCCATCTTCAAGCATGAACATGATCTCCATCATCACCGGCATTGCATCAAGGTCAATGACGCTTCTCCATGGTTGTCGTCCACCGGCTTCAACTATTACAACTACTTTGAATAGACACGCGGGTCTTAACATAAATTAAAGACAACCATATGGCTCCTGCCGGTTGCCAACTTACAATAAGGAACATTGCATACATCAAATATAATCACAATCATGGCCATATCACATCACTGCACACCCCTGCAAAACAAAGTTAGACGCCTCTACTTTCTTTGCATATTTTACGTGGTTTGGGGCTTTCAATAAGTGTCGTTCTAACTTACGAACAAGAACCACAACATTGATACTAGCATTGTTGATCACCCGTTGTAAATTGGATCTTAACTATGCTAGGAGAAACAGGCACCCGCAAAGCCACTTATGCAATACAAGTTGCATGTCAAGCGTGGAGCAAGTCTCATGAACGATGTCATGTAAAGTTAGCCCGGGCCGCTTCATCCCAACATACCGCAAGATGCAAAGTACACAAGAAGTAATCGACAATAAAAGCATCAACGCCCACAATGACCATTGTGTTCTACTCGTGCAACAGATCTACATATAGACACGGCTCTGATACCACTGTAGGGGTTCGTAGCATGGAAAACAAAAAATTTCTATCGCATACAAACAAACAAGCCAAGATCTATCTACTAGATTGTAGCAACGAGTCGATGGTATAACTTACCCTCGAAGATTCCAAAGCGTTTAACGAGAGCGGATTCTCGTGGGTGATGTAGTCGCACTCTTTCCGATCTCAAGATCGTGTAGACGATCCTTCCGGCGCCACGTTCCGGCAGCGCTCCCGCAGTCGGTCACACGTTCGGTACTCGACGAAGACCTTCCTCTCCCTTGTTCCAGCAGGCAGCGGAGGTTGTAGCACTCTCCTCGCGATTCCGGCAGCACAACGGCGTGGTACCGGAAGTAGAGGGGAAATCCCGCAGGGCTTCGCCTTAAGCCAGTGCGAGTATGGTGGAGCTTATGAGAGAGGCTATTAGTGGTCTAGTAATTAGACACACCAATTAGAAGGCTCTAAACCAATTAGAAGGCTCTAAACCGCTGGCTAAAGCAATTAGAAGCTCTAAACCAAAACGGCTCTAAACCTGAGATTTAGAGGTGGAAACTTGTGTGTTCTAGGAGGGAGCCCTGCCCCTCCTTTTATAGGTGGGGAGGCGCGTCAGGGGAGGGGAGTCCCTCCCCAAGTCGGCCTTGGGCTGGGCGCCGGCTTGGAGGAGTGGGACTCCTCCTCCAAGTTGGTTCCAACTCCTCTTGCTTGTTTCCCACAGTTTCCTGTTTCCCACAGTTTCCTGTTTTAGCCGTTTGACTTTCAAACTGGCAATTTGACTTTCATGTTTTTGGAATAGCAAGAACACTTAGTACATGATGCAATCATTCAATGACACACTCATGTACCCTCCCCCCCCCGGAGTGCCGGACAATCCGGAACCTTCTAGAACATTCCCGATGAAAACATCGGAATCATTCCCGAACTCCGAAACAGGACTTTCCTTATATGAATCTTATTCTCCGGACCATTCCGGATCACTTCGTGATATCCCGGATCCCATCCGAGACTCCGAACAACATTCGGTCTCTTTCTCATAATACCATAACTACTCAAACAACGTCGAATCCTTAAGTGTGTCTCCCTATGGTTCGTGAATTATGCGGACATGATCGAGACACTTCTCCGAACAATAACCAATAGAGGAATCTGGAAATTCATATGGCTCCCACATATTTCTACGATTACTTTGCGATCGAATGAACCACTTACATACGATACCAATTTCCCTTTGTCTCACGATATGTTACTTATCCGAGGTTATGATCGTCGGTATCTCTGCATACCTAGTTCAACCTCGTTACTGATAAGTACTCTTTTCTCGTTCCCGTGATATGTGATCCCTTGTGACCAAGTCACATGCTTGCAAGCCAATTGGATGACATTCAACCGAGAGGGCCCAGAGTATATCTATCCGTCATGTGGATGGACAAATCCCACTCTTGATCCATGTGTTTCAACCAATACTTTCTGAACACTTAATGCCACCTTTATAGCCACCCAGTTACGGTGTGGTGTTTGATGTCATCAAAGCATCCATCCGGTAAAGGTGATATGCATGATCTCATGGTCGAAGGAATTAGGTTACTATGTATCAGAAAGCATATAGCAATTGAACTATTGAAATGACTTGATCTTTATGCTACGCTTATCAATAGGAGTATGTCCACCATATCATTCTCCTAACGATATGATCTTGTTGTTGATAACATCTCAATGTTCATGATATGGAAACCACAATCATTTAATCAACCAACAAGCTAGTGAAGTATAGAGGCTATACTAGGGACTTCAATTTAAGTTTACAATTCACACAAGTATTAATGTTTCCTTGTTAATACTATTATAGCATGAATATAAACATTTATCATAAACACAAAGATATAATAATAACTATATTTATTAGTGCCTCTAGGGCATATCTCCAACAGGAAGGTCCTGGCGGATGTTTCCTCGTATGCCGTGATGAGTTCAGTGACGGGTTTGGCAAGGAGGGTTGGGAAGATACACAATCCTGTTTCTGGGTCCAACCTTGCCCCGATTCCGTAGAACCAAGTCTTTGCACGTAGGTCCCACCCATCTGTCTGGGGTGTGATCCCTCTAGCGCGCAGGGCCTTCTCAACTTCCTCCCACTTAGGCCTCTGAGATATGTAGCCACCTGACCCCGTCCTATGGTGATATTCCTTCTTCTGGGCATTAAGCGTATTGGTTTCTGACCTCTTTTTAGCTATAGCACTTTTTTTATATGTCACAAATTCGGGCCAGTGAGGTCTTATCTTCGCATAATATGCGTCTTCGAAATCTGGAGTCTCGCCAACTTTGACAAATTTGTTCAATTTTGTCTTCCAATTGCGAAAAGCGTCAGCCATCTTATTTAGAGTCCACTCTTTGACCTTTTCCTTTATAACCGGGTTGTTTTCATCCTCCTCTGGCGGAAGGGTGAAATTTACCAATAATGAATTCCAAAGCATTTCTTTGGATCTTTCATCGACAAAGGTACCGTCGCCCTTCTTTGGCTTATTCCAATTTTCAATTATGATTGGGATTTGGTCCCTAACAAGAACTCCATCCTGACGTACAAATTTGTCTACGGCCTTCTTGGGCTCCATCGGCCTGCCATCAGCACGGACTGCTTCGATCGTGAACTTTGCACGATCTTTCAACCGATGGCTCGCGCCTCGCTTTCTCTTTTTCGTAGAAGAAGATAGTTGCTGGCTGGTCGATCCAGAGGGCTAAAAGAAGAAAGAAGCGTTAATTAATACATGTAGAAGAAGATTGTTGGTGGAAGTCAGCAGAGGCTTAATCAATGCATATACCTCGCCGGACTTTGTAATCAATAAATTGCGTTCACCGGAGTCTTCATCTTCTCCATGACTACTTAATCTGTCATCATGTCCCTCCAAGTTCAGATATTGTGAGGTGTCCTCATCAATAATGTTCTCCATTATTTCTTCTTCTTCAAGGTTTC
Source organism: Avena sativa (assembly GCA_916181665.1). Taxonomy (NCBI): domain Eukaryota; kingdom Viridiplantae; phylum Streptophyta; class Magnoliopsida; order Poales; family Poaceae; genus Avena; species Avena sativa. The sequence goes on along the minus strand of OV702280.1, from coordinate 347,963,354 downwards.
TACTAAGTGGATCCATAGTTTCTAAAACAATAATATTATCTAGAGTAAGAGTGTAAACATTCAAGTGGACTTGGATTCATACACAAATATACATATTATTCATACAAAAATACACAAATAAATATACAAATGAAATTAAAACCCTAAGGATGCTTGATCATTTTAAACGAGTTCCGAGGGGTCCAAACCCAAATGAAATAAATACATGCCATCTTAGTTTCGAGTTTCCCGATTTTGACCATCAAGTTCACCACCAACACTAAGTAAACAATATTATCGATGTTACAACATCAGAAAATTTACTCAAATATGAATACACGACTATATCTTTTATACATCACACATATTCCCCACACTGTTCACCAAATGATGGTCAATATTTGTGGACGGATGGAGGTGGGGGTGGGCGACGGCGGCTCCGACGGCGAGGGCGAGGGCGGAATATGCGATGCGACAAGGCAATATAAAGCGGAACCAGGGTCCCAACAATTATTTAGTATGTTCATGTTGTTTAGATACCCACAGTTTATATGTTATATTCACAAGGCAAAACATGTCATCAATTTGCTACACAAATTTAAATGGAGCCAATATAAGCCTAGAATATACCGCATATGGTCTCCATGTTTAATTATGAGGTGAATCGGCATAATACCCCCCAAACAACCACAATATGCATGCAAACATGTACAATTTATATGTAATAAGTCATAATGTCATATTTTAAAAAAATAGAGGCCTTGGATAGGGGTCACACATAAGGTCAAAGATATTGGGTTCTAAGGTTCGGGTTCGGGTTGAATAACTTGGCGTTCTGAGGGATTGAGTCCCGCCTCCGAGTACTGGGCTCATGGTCTTGATCATCGGAACCATGTTGTCGAACTCAGGTCATCGGTCCCGAAGGAGATCTTGATGTTCCGGGTTGAATTTTTCTAGTGCCGGTGCCGGCTCGGATTCGGCGCCCATGGTTCACCAGGTTATCTTGGTCGGTGTCGATCTTGTTGTTTGGGGACACGACACTGGAATCGCATCAACACTTCTACACATTCTTCGTATGGTCAGAAACAACACTATTACCTCCACACCAACTTCTCCACTATAACATGACACACGACCACTGAGCCGAGCACACTATGGGTAACGACAGTAGCACTAAAATTTAACACGGGCATGACACCGAACTTGACGAACGAGATGAGAGCTAGCTGCAGAGAGGAGGACCTCACACGGGCTCCGACAGCGAGGGCGAGGGCGGCGGCTCCGACGTACGGCAAGGGCGAGGGCGGCGGCTTCGATGTAAGGCGAGGACGGCGGCTCCGACATACGGCGAGGGCGAGGGCGGCGGCTCCGACGTACGACGACGGCGGCTCCGACGGCGAGGGCGAGGGCGGCGGCTTCGACGGCGAGGGCTGGACGCGGCGTCGGCGCGTCTGCTCTCTGCGCGCGGCGCGCGTGCGGTGGCGGTGGCGGTCTTGGCGCACGCGAGGGCGACGGCTAGCTCCGACGGCGAGGGCGGCAGCTAGCTCCGACGGCGAGGGCTGGACGCGGCGCGGTAGCTGCTCGCTCTCTGCTCTCTGCGCGGCGGGCGGTTCGATCTGGCACTTGGGGGGAAGAAAGGAAGGGGAGGCGCATTTAATACCCCCCCCCCCTTTAACACTGGTTCGGGGCTGGAACCGGTGTTAAAGGGGGGGAATTCCGTTTCGCGCGCATTTATTAACACCCCCCCTTTAACACCGGTTCCAGAAACGAACCAGTGTTAAAGGGGGGGTGCGCGCGAAACGAAATAAATGCGCCCCCCCTTTAACACCGGTTAGTGTCTGGAACCGGTATTAAAGGGGGGCATTTATTTCATGCATTAAAGGGGCATTTTTAATTCAAAAAATAGGATATGAATTTGGAAAATTCATATCTTTTTCATTTCAACTCAGAAAAATATGAATAATATATCATAATTTTTAGAAAAATAATATCTATCCATTCATGTAAAAACATTTTATATTTACTTTACATGAAAATTTTCAAAATGATTAAAACACTTACATATAAATTTTGAATATTCAATTCAAACAAAAATAAATTGTTAAATCCTAAAACTTTGAACATAAGAAATATTAAGCATCTAAAAAGGAATCTAACCCTATTTTATTATAACAAATCATATTTTAATGCCGCGTCTTTTGTATTAACATTTTTGAATTGATTGGATATTTAAATGCCGCATCTTTTGTATACACTTGAATCTGACCAAGCCTCGCTCAACTTGCATTGTTTTTTTGATAAAATAGCATATTGTGAACCTAAAAATGAATTTTGTAAAAAATCATGAGCATCGTATCATATACCTGTAGTTCATATCTGACCCAATTCCTACCGATTCGGCAGGAATTTGTCTTTTTCACCAGAGGTGGACGGAAAGGTTTCAGATCCCCCTGTTGGTACATTGTCCATATAAGGTGGTCTAGTATTTTTGTAAAATGTGTTGGTGGTTTTTTGAATTAGCCATTTGGTGGTTGCTTCACAAAACCGTCCGTTTTTTATGCTCGGAAAATGGAAAATGCCTTTTTGGTGCGATAAAAATGAAAACTTCCTCTTGCAACATTGTTTGCCATGCCATGATGCACATGTATGCACAATATGGCCATATTATCACAAACTATTCCTTGATTCTAGCCATAACATTGGTCATTTGACCCGAAAGCCAAGAAACCTCGAATGAGACAGGTCATTTTGTGAAGGTTTTTTTGAGACATAATCAATATACCAAGTTTGAGATTTTTCCTTCTAACTATGTCACATAATATAACACCACGCGAAGGTTTCGCACTGTTTCGATCTTTTTTTATTTTTTTATCCCCGTTTTAAACTATCGACAAACTTTGTCGAACAACGGTCATGATGATTCTTAGCTCGGGGCCAAGCCTCGCTCAACTTGCATTGTTTTTTTTGATAAAATAGCATATTGTGAACCTAAAAATGAATTTTTTAAAAAATCATGAGCATCGTATCATGTACCTGTAGTTCATATCTGACCCACTTCCTGCCGATTCGGCAGGAATTTGTCTTTTTCACCAGAAGTGGACGGAAAGGTTTCAGATCCCTCTGTTGGTACATTGTCCATATAAGGTGGTCTAGTATTTTTGTAAAATGTGTTGGTGGTTTTTTGAATTAGCCATTTGGTGGTTGCTTCACAAAACCGTCCGTTTTTTATGCTCGGAAAATGGAAAATGCCTTTTTGGTGCGATAAAAAGGAAAACTTCCTCTTGCAACATTGTTTGCCATGCCATGATGCACATGTATGCACAATATGGCCATATTATCACAAACTATGCCTTGATTCTAGCCATAACATTGGTCATTTGACCCGAAAGCCAAGAAACCTCGAATGAGACAGGTCATTTTGTGAAGGTTTTTTTTGAGACATAATCAATATACCAAGTTTGAGATTTTTCCTTCTAACTATGTCACATAATATAACACCACGCGAAGGTTTCGCACTGTTTCGATCTTTTTTTATTCTTTTATCCCCGTTTTAAACTATCGACAAACTTTGTCGAACAACGGGCATGATGATTCTTAGCTCGGGGCCTTGATTCTAGCCATAACATTGGTCATTTGACCTGAAAGCCAAGAAACCTCGAATAAGAATGCAACTAATAGTAAGTTACATAAAGCCGAACTGGAACTGAAAATTAAGATACATAAAAGAACTGAAAATTAAGATACATGGCCAGATTAAGTAACAATCGGCCGAACTTGTTTCGGAATGTTGGAGTGATTCAGTCATGATCCTGCCTACACCTGTAATACTCGCCACTGTAGTCGTCGTACTCGCTGCCGCCGTCATCGCTGTCGTCGTCGGGGTCACCGTAATTGAACCTCTGGAGAGTACGCGTGGGCTGGACTTGAGGGTAGCGCGTGGGCTGGACTTGAGGGTAGCGCAGACGGGGGTTAGAGTCGGCGGCAGTGTCATAGGCCATGACGCTCTGGAGAGTCCGACCGCGCCACCATAGCCGACGGCCGGCCTCGTTGAAGTTATGAGGAGGTGGGCCGTCCTCCTCGTGCCTGGCGAGCGCCCTCTCACGCCGATCCACGAAGAAGGCTTCCCAAGTAGGGAAATAGTCGGGATGCCATCTGGGATTCCTCCGCTGCTCTGGCGTGAGCTCGAAGTAGTAGTGGTTCGTGATGGCCATCCGACGCGCCACACCTAGAGGGACAGGAGGAACCGGCACGCCTCCGACGCTCGGCATCCAGCCGACGGGGACACAGTAGCCCGGCGGGCAGGGGTAGTTCGAGGCGCAAAGCGCCTCCGCCTCCCTGGGGGTTAGTGCTACGGTGGAAGCCATGGGAAAGAGTGATGAGGTTGCAGATATGAGTCTAGAGATGTACAATGACAATGGAGGCCAACCCTACATATATATATAGTGAACTAGCGGGAAGAACTGGCGGGAAGAAAAATGGCGGGAAGAAAAATGGCGGGAAAAAATGGCGGGATGAACCTTTAGTCCCGGTTGGAGACACCAACCGGGACTAAAGATGAACCTTTAGTCCCGGTTGGAGACACCAACCGGGACAAAACACGAGTCAGCACTAATAATAGGGGTGAGTGTCGACATTATGTCGTGCGGCGTGTACCTTGTCCCGGATGGCACGAGTCAGCACTAATAATAGGGGTGAGTGTCGACATTATTTCGTAAGTGTCGACACTATGTCAAGTTGCTTGTACTATAAGTAGGCATCCTTGTGAGTCCAGTCCTCCAGCCAGTTTGAGGCATCTCCAAGATGGTTTTCGAGAGCAGGGACACCACTACGGCCAGTTTCAGGGAGATGCCGACGGAGCCCAGTCCTCCGGCATCTCCGAGAAACTGGTCATAGAGGCACTCCCTAATATGTGAAATTAGTTAGCTCCCAGGTGTATTGATCTAGTTAGAGAAGTTACAAAGCTGCAAGATGGTTTTCGAGAGCAGGGACACCACTACGGCTAGTTTCAGGGAGATGCCGACGGAGCCCAGTCCTCCGGCATCTCCAAGAAACTGGTCATAGAGGCACTCCCTAATATGTGACCGCGCGCGTTTGGAGATCAGATCTTAATGGTAAGTACGAATCGGGACAACTTCTTCTCATAGTCCCGGTCCATCCACAAAACAAGACTAACACTCAAGACATGTATTAATATTAAAAACATGAACTAGAGTTACATAATATGAGCATGAACTTCTTGGCATATGTCCTTCCTTATGATCGCTTCAGACGTAACCATGGAGCATCTTCTTTACTTAACGGAATGCTTGGGTCAGTTTTCACTGTGAAGGGCGGAATCAAACTTATTATAATCTTCTGACATGTCTGTCTTGTCCTCGATTCCCACGATGTTTCTTTTCCCTGAAAGAACTATGTGACTCTTTGGCTCATCATATGATGTATTCGTTTGCATATTTTTTCTTTTTTTTTGGTCTGGAGGACATGTCCTTCACATATAAAACCTGAGCCACATCATTGGCTAGGACGAATGGTTCGTCTAAGTTCTTGTCTACCTTCATAAGATTGTTGAGATCCACCGTTGTCATTCCGTACTTCTTGTCTACCTCAACCCCTCCTCCTGTTAGCTTGACCCATTTGCATCGAAACAAGGGGACCTTAAAATTAGGTCCATAGTCAAGTTCCCATATCTCCTCTATGAACCCATAATACGTGGCCTTCTGCCCATTGTCTTCTGCTGCATCGAAGCGGACATCACTATTTTGGTTGGTGCTCTTTTTATCTTGGACTATCGTGTAAAATGTATTCCCATTTATCTCGTACCCTTGGAAAGTACATACAGTCGAAGATGGTGTCCTGGCCAACAAGTACAGCTGATCCCCAACAGTGGTGTTATTCGTGAGAAGTCTTTGCAGCCAGCCGCCAAAACTCGCCATGTGTTCACTTATAATCCATTCATCAGACTGTCCCGGGTGTTTGAGGCGTATTAAATTCTTGTGTTCATTGATATACGGGGCAACCAAGATAGATATTTGTAAAACCGTGTAGTGTGCTTGATTGAGAGAATGCCCATCCCTACATATCATTGCTTTACATCCTAGGGTGCCTTTTCCACGCAGTCTCCCCTCATGTCGTGATTCTGGAACACCAATCGCCTTAAGGTCAGGAATAAAATCAACACAGAACTCAATGACCTCCTCTGTTACATAGCCCTTGGAGATGCTTCCTTCTGGCCTAGCACGATTATGAACATATTTCTTTAAGACTCCCATGTACCTCTCAAAGGGGAACATATTGTGTAGAAATACAGGACCGAGAATGGCAATCTCTTCTACTAGGTGAACCAGGAGATGCGTCATAATATTGAAGAAGGATGGTGGGAACACCAACTCAAAGCTGACAAGACATTGGGCCACATCTGTTTGTAACCCTGGTAGGCTTTCTGGATCGATTACCTTCTGAGATATTGCATTGAGGAATGCACATAGCTTCACAATGGGTACTCGAACATTTTCAGGTAGAAGCCCCCTCAATGCAATCGGAAGCAATTGTGTCATAATCACGTGGCAGTCATGAGACTTCAGGTTTTGGAATTTTTTCTCTGCCATATTTATTATTCCCTTTATATTCGACGAGAAGCCAGACGGGACCTTGATACTGCTCAGACATTCAAAAAAGATTTCCTTCTCTGCTTTGGTAAGAGCGTAGCTGGCAGGAGTTAAGTGGCATCGTTTACCCTTCTCGTTCTCAGGATGCATAGGCTCTCCAGGGGCTTTCAGACGTTGTTGGTCCTGCCGTGCTTCCGGTGTATCTTTTGTCTTTCCATACACTCCTAGAAAGCCTAGCAGGTTCACGCAAACATTCTTCGTCACGTGCATCACGTCGATTGAAGAGCGGACCTCTAAGACTTTCCAATAGGGTAGGTCCCAAAATATAGATTGCTTCTTCCACATGGGCGCGTATCCGGCATCGTCATTCGGAACAGATAGACTGCCAGGACCTTTTCCAAAGATTACTTCTAGGTCCTTGACCATACCAAATACCTCCTCACCGGTACGGAGGACAGGCTTCCTCCGGGGTTCTGCCAGACGTTTGAAATGCTTGCCTTTCTTTCTTACTGGATGCAGGTTCGGAAGAAATCGGCGATACCCTAGGTACACAACCTTCTTACATTTATCCAAATATACACTTTCAGTCTCATCTAAACAGTGTGTGCATGCATTGTATCCCTTGTTTGTCTGCCCTGAAATGTTACTAAGAGCAGGCCAATCATTGATGGTTACGAAAAGCAATGCTCGTAGGTCAAATGGCTCCCCTTTGTGCTCATCCCACATACGTACACCTTGTTTGGCCCACAGCTGTAAAAGTTCTTCAACTAATTGCCTTAGGTACACATCAATGTCGTTGCCGGGTTGCCTCGGGCCTTGGATGAGCACTAGCATCATAATGAACTTCCTCTTCATACACAACCAAGGAGGAAGGTTATAGATACATAGGGTCACAGGCCAGGTGCTGTGACTGCAGCTCTGCTCACCAAAAGGATTCATGCCGTCTGTACTTAGACCAAACCTTAAGTTCCTTGCGTCACGTGCGAAGTCCGGGTACTCTCGCTCGACTTTTCTCCACTGTGACCCATCAACGGGGTGTCTCAACATCGCGTCTTTCTTACGGTCTTCCATGTGCCATCGCAACAACTTGACATGCTCTTTATTTCTGAAGAGACGTTTTAACCGTGGTATTATAGGAGCATACCACATAACCTTGGCGGGAACCTTCTTCCTAGGGGCCTCGCCCTCAACATCGCCAGGATCGTCTCGTCTGATTTATACCGTAGTGCAGTGCATATCGGGCATGCATCCAAATTCTCGTACTTCTCACCGAGGTAGAGGATGCAGTCATTAATGCAGGCATGTATCTTCTGCACGTCTAAATCTAGAGGGCAGACAACCTTCTTTGCTTGGTATTTACTGTCGGGCAACTCATTATTTCTTGGAAGAAGATTCTTCATTTTTACCAACAACTTTGAAAATTGCTGTCAGTCACACCATTCTCTGCCTTCCATTGCAGCAAATCCAGTGTGGTACCTAACTTTTTGTGGCCATCTTCGCAAGTTGGATACAACAATGTTTTGTGATCCTTTAACATCTGCTCCAGCTTCTCCTTCTCCTTTTCAGTTTCACATTCTTCCTTTGCATCAGTAATGGCCCGACCAAGATCGTCATCAGCGGGCCCATCTGCTCCCTCTTGATCTTCATTATCTACCCCCGTTGCAGTATCATCATATTTAGGATACATATTATGATAGTTGTCATCATCCTCTTCTTCTTCGTTGTCTTCCATCACAACCTCTTTTTCTCCGTGCTTGGTCCAACAATTATAGCTGGGCATGAAACTGGATCGAAGAAGGTGGGCGTGAATGGTTCTGGTATTTGAGTAGTCTTTCTTGTTCTGACAGTGAACACACGGACAGCACATAAAACCATTGTGACCATGGTTTGCATTAGCCACAACGATGAAATTTTGGAGGCCCGTAATGTACTCGGAAGTGCGGCGGTCGTACATCCATTGCCAGTTCATCTGCATTAATATATAGTATATATCAAAAATTAATAGGGAGATGACCATTTATATATATAGTACATCAATGACACATGAAATGATAGTTGCCGACCTCGACCGAGACGAAAAGAGCAACAAGAAAACTTATTTTGAGCTCTCGGGCATTTCACCGAACACCTCTTGCGCATATGAAAAAAACACAAACTAGCACTCTTCACACCCTCTTGCTAGGCTCCAGAATGAGATAGTGAAAAAATGGAAGAGTGGGGTGTGTGTGGGCTGGGGTGGTATCTTATATAGCCCCCCCCTCCCCTTTAACACCGGTTCATGCCACGAACCGGTGTTAAAGGGGGGGCGGCTGCGCGGGCCACTGTTGCAAGGTCCTTTAACACCGGTTCGTGGCACGAACCGGTGTTAAAGGGGGCTCCTTTTTTGCCGCAGGGGCCACGCTGGTACGGCCCCTCTTTAACACCGGTTCGTAGCCCTTTTTCTGGATCAACAAAAGGCCTCGTTTCCACTAGTGGCACGGCTCGGGTGGACAATCAGTGGACGGCTTCGCGCTTGTGTGCTGATGAGTTCAGGAGCTAATTGAAGATTCAATCGGTGGTTGTTTTCTTCCGATGATGAGCTGTATTAATTCGTTGCTTCTCTCTCTCTGAAATTTCGTGTACACAGTGCGCTGGGTGCGTCCAAGCCAGCCAGCCCTCTAGCCACACAGGCGCTCCTCCAGCAATTGAATCACGCAAGCAGGGCCTCCGACCACGCCGTAGCGCGAGCGCCTACTTCCTCGGATTACTCTAACTTCCTCGGCCGCCTAAGCTCCATGCGAGCGGGCGAGTCCGACCGGGGAATTTTGATGTCGGTCGAGGCTTTGAGCTTTCTTGAGTCGGGTATAATGCTGGTAAAAAAGTCATAACTTGTAAACATGTTTTTGTAGCGTCCATACGCTTGGTGTACTGTATATGGGTACATAGTGGATTATAAGGTCCGTATATGGTCTAGTATATTAGAGAGAATGGCATAGATAGAGGTATAAAAGAGTTAGAGTGGCATATTTTCAACTTTCTTTTTTTTAAGGGCATTTCTCCAAAGAGTGAAAGTTGCAATGACATAGATCCAATTAACCCGAGATAAATTGTGAATGTATACCAATAAAAGTTATTTAGAACCTAAAAAGGCTATTTAATGCGGAAACAGTATATCTCAAGAAGTCACAGGTGTCAAGCCCTGTCTCCCTATAATCGCATGTGCCTCTCCGTTCTTGGCATTTTGGCAGAATGGCCACTAAAATTCAAAAGCACCAGAATTAAGGATGGCAATAGGCAGGATATAGGCAGTGTAGAGCAATACCATACTGATACCATGTAGTCAATGGGTACAAACGTTTATCCATACCCGTATCCGTGGGTATAAAACTTTATGCATACCCATACCCGCCGGGTACCCATATCTATTGGGTACCCGATGGGTAGATCCAATAGTACATAAGTTATTCACAACTTTACGTTTATCAATAACATATACAATTATCTTTACTTAATAATAGGTAGATGAGTACATGAAAGTATTGAAGTTTAGAATTCGCAATTGCATATTTGTCCATAGGCTTCTTGGCTACATAGATTTGACACTCTATAGGTAAGTTTGACATGTCAGTTTAAACAGACAGGATATAGGTATACCATGGGTACAAGTCTATACTTGTGTCCGTACCCGTAACTTAACCGATAGGATATGGGTATTACCCATGGGAAAAAATGTGCCATACTCTATCTATGCGTGGTCCCCGTGGGAAAAAATTGCCATCCTTAACCAGAATGATAGTTGCAAAGCTACTCCATCGACGTTTTAAGAGTTTAATTTAGACTCCCCAAATCACATTCTATTTGGTAGCGGGGGTAGTACTCTCTCCGACCCATATTAGTTGACTTAGATTCATTTATATACGAATATATCTAGTTAAGTTTAATGTCTAGACAAATTTGAGTCAGCTAATATGGGTCGGAGGGAGTACTACGTATATGTGCTGAAACCTAAAACTGACAAAATTATGAATCAAACCAGATTAACTCACTAAAATAGTTACACTAATGAGTTTGATCAGAAAAATAGCTACGAAAGTTTCTCCGATAGATTAGCTTGATATCTTCCTTCTGAAATTCCCAAAACTAACAACATGGTGATGGTGTTTTACAACAAGTCCTACTTCACCGATCACCAGCCATTACTACCTTTCAGAAGGCACCCACCGGTCGTGCATGCTCATGCATGCACAGCTCTAGACTATCCTAAAAATTACTGAACTTGATTAACTTCTAGTTACTCGCACATGGTACGAACGTTACAACAAGCTAGTGGCAATATTGGTTAACCAGTACGTGCATGATCGAACGATCATCCCATGCCGCTGAACGGCGAGCTCCAGTTATTGGAGTACCCGTCCGCCACCTTGGCCACGCTGACCGACGAGGAGCCCTGGGAGAGCTCGTACGCGCGCCTCATCGCCGCGTACGGGTCGACGCCACCATGATCGGCGCTGTAGCCCACGAGCCTCCCCTCCTCCGCAGTCGCCGTGGTACCGCTTTGCCCCTGGTCGGCAGCCTCCACCGCCGCGCCCACCGGCATCATGTACGCGTTGCCGCCGAGGCCCTGGTACCATGTGCCGCCACCGTTGCCGTAGACGGCCGTTGATCTGGACGCCGGCAGCTGGAAGAAGTTGTGCGTGCCCAGGTGGAGCTCCTGGTGGGCGTCCTGCGCGCCGTGTCCGGCCGCGATCACCGCGTCCTGCTCCGTCTTGCACCACCCGTGCCCAGCGTACGGGTAGTGCGCCGCGAGGTGCTGCACCGCCGCGGACGGCGGCTGCTGGTGGCCGCCGAACGCGATGGACGTCGGCCAGCCGTGGTACCCGCCCATGCCGATGCCGTCGGCGCCATGCAGGTGCGACACGAGGCTGCCGTCCTCCGCCCGCCAGACGCCGGCCTCGGCGAGCTCGGCCGCCTCCTTCAGCCGCCTGGCCGCGCCGCCCACCGGCAGCGTGCTCCCCTCCAGGATGCTCTTCACGTCGTAGCGGCTCATCTCGAAGTTGGTGACGGCGTTGAGGCCCCGGAACTTGATCGCCGCGATGTCGTACGCCTCCGCCGCCTCCTCCTCGGTCGCTGCACATCCACGAAACGCGCGCACGCGCATGATTAGGGTTAGCTCACCAACGCATCCATGGATGTGTATACTCCTAGAAGCTACTCCATCGATCGCGTTGCATGCATGCACGCCCGCACGCACGGGCACGGTGGCGCATGCAGCGCGAGCTGTGACGGCGCGAAGCTCAAGCGAGGCACTAGGGTATTCTATGGAGCTCTTGACCGCATGCCCCGGTTTCCTCAGACAGCTCCGAGACACAAGCTTGGAAAGGAACATTTCGGACATAGTTAATGGGTGTACGTACTCCACTATCTTAAGCGTCGTTTGAACGGATAAAAATAATGCCACACTTACGTTCTACGAGACAGAGATTTCGAGATGGATTAGTAAATAATTAGGGCCTGATGACTTGGTTCTTCAAAGCACAGCACAGCTACTACTATAGCTAGCTAGCCCTGCTTCCAGTTAACAAGTTCTTTACTAAGGAGGATCGTTCTCTTTGCTATCTAGGAAAGCAGATTTGCTTTGATGTGATAGTTTATGCGGCTTACTGAAGGTGCCGAGGTAGAGATCCTTGTTGCCTGCCACTCTCCCTATCCTTGCTTGCCATCTCCCTTGCTGATGATGCCTGTCGAACCATAAGATATTTGGATATTGGCTTAGCTTGAGGATAGCATTTTTTTACTAGCAATGTAAACAGTAGATTTACCTGGTTACACCGCGATATTTTGAGGCGCCACGAGAAAACCCACTGCTATTCCTGCAGTTCAATGATGATCATATGCATCCATGTGATTGTTAGCCCATTACGTGTTGTGCAATCTTTCAACACATGCGAGATGTTGTAAAATGCAACTTGGGAATGTGTCAAGAAATTTATACTACCTCCTAAGATATGCAATGTACTCCTGTCTGGTCATATGTTTCATTTCCTCTATCTCCTTCTCGTAAGTACTTATCTGCAGAATTTTTCCAGGCGAAAGAAAAGAAAGCAGAATATTAGCAAAAGCTGCTAACACTGAAGGAAACAGAACAATATCTAGTGTAGAATCTTCTTTACCGGGATATTTGTTGTTGTGGTTGTTCCCCAGTATTTTAGAGCTGCCAAATCATAAGCCCTAGCTGCCTTGTCTTCTTTATCGTAACCGCCTACAAAAGAATGTTCACCAAAAAGGAATTAAAGTTCTATCCTGGTTCCTGGACTTTGTATCATAATTTTTGCATGTGATGTATATGGTAGGTGAATATACTTGCACAAAAGATTAGTAGAAGATCATATAGTTCTTACCTAGATAAACTGTAGTCTCAAGATCAGCATTGTGATGTCACATTCCATGGGAGGAAATATATTTATGATCATTGACACAACAGAGGGCAAAATGCTTATTAGCACAAGTGTAGCAAGGCAAAATGCTTATTAGCACAAGTGTAGCAATATATTTCATAAAGTATGAGCAAAAGGAGAATGAAATCTAGTGATTCAGCTACCAATATATATTATCCGGCCGTTCTCATGATGCATACCTTGTTTCCCCTTGCGAGTTTGCCCTTCTCTTCTGCAGCTATTGTCCCAGAGATGTGCCTCATACCGGCCAGTCCATCTATGCCTGCAGAGGGAAATTAATAACCAGATCAAAAGTGGGCAAAGTAAATGAACTTTCAAGCATAAGTGACACCCTTATTGGCCAAACAAACAACGCAAATCATGGAAATTCTATGCATATGTGTCCCCCCTTTACCTAGTCAACTGTAGTACATTTTGTGAGTATCACCTTGTATTACAAGCATTGTGTTACCAAAAGGCCAAGGGAAGTGGAAGTTATATAGTGGGCTAGTAGCATACTGTATTAATTAAACTTTGATTTGATTTTATGTTCCTAGCTACTAGTACAATATGTTTTGTGTTCTAGAGAGATCGATCATTCGATCCCTCGAAAATGACATCGAAAGGGTCAAAAAATTAAAGTGCAATCGACTCTAATAATCAATGATGATCTGCTCATCACTAGCCAAAAAAGCAAGGAGAGCCAAATTACTAGGTCACCAGCAAATGCCAGGAAGATCCAAGCTAACCTTGTTACACCTCGATAGATCGAGGTCCTTTGCCCGAAGGTGTCGATGGATTTCCTCTGGACGGCGTCCCCTGCGCCGGCGCTCGGTGAATCCACCCGCTTGTTCTCCGACGACGTACTCTCCGCTCCCCCGGCCGCCGCGACCACCGGCATCTGCGGGTGCGAGTTGGAGCCCATGCTCATCGAGAGCGCGAGGCCCTGCTGTCCGCGCGCGCCCGCCGCGCCCACGCCGTTGCCGTTGGCCCCCTGCGCGCTGGAGCACGCGTAGGTGGTCGCGCTCGCGTCGGTACTCATCTCCTGCTCATGGTGCGCCTGGTTATTGTCGTTCCGGAGCCACGTCTTGATCATGGACAGCTCTATGGTGCTGCCGCCACGGCCGCCCTCGACGCCGTGCGAACCAGCCGCCGCGCCGCCGCCCATCGAGGCGCCTCCGGAGGTGAACAGGTAGCCGCCGGCGTGGTCTTGCACGTCGGAGAAGGAGTTGCCGCCCAGGAAGTCCTCGAGCTTGGGCGCCTCGCCGTCGTCCACCGTCATCCTCCCGCCGCTGGAGCCCACGAGCATTGACAGCTCGGAGGAGCCGCCGTGGTAGTCCAAACCCCTCATTGCCCAATCTACAACCCAATCGTCCCATCCAATATCAAACGCTAGGGAAAAGTATATATGGAGGTCGAAGTAGTACACGCACAGTATAGCTCATGATCTGCTCACCTTGGGTTTCTTGGGTGCCTCCGTTGAAGCCGTCCATGACGCCGTAGTTCGCGTCGGCCCTGAGGCCCGGCATGCCGAGATGCGCGTCCGGCGGCGTCTGGGCTTGCAGGCCATAGAAGTCGCTTCCACCGGAAACGTCGATGGCCGCGGCGGAGGGCGAGCCGTTCTGGTGAGGCTGCTGGTTCCCTTGGCCGGAGAGGGAGAAGCCGAGCCAGTTGTTGGCGGAAGCCATAGGAGTGGAGATGGATCGAGCTAGCTCGCTCGTGTACTTTTATCGATCGGTGGTTGATTCGGAAGAGATGGCAGTGGTGGTCGCTAGCTAGATTCTTCTGATCAGGGCAGTCAAAGCTAGCATCGGTTTGTGGGGAGGTGGCTCGTGGCTGGCTGGGAAGAAGTGAGGAAATAATCCTACCTATCTCTCGGCCGGACAGGAGGAAAATGCTGGAGCAGCAGGGGCCATGTACTTATACCAGCATGAGTAGCTAGCTAAGCTAGGCGCAGTGGGGCCGGCACATGCAGGGCTAATGAACTAGTATAGGGTTACCTGATGCTGCAACGTGCAGAGTGTACCGGCTTTTTCCCCTTCTGAGCAGAGATGCAGTATGTATTGAAAACATTCTGAATTCAAACGTGCATGCAAATCCATTCTATTGTATGTTTTCTTTTGCAACTAGATTCGATTTGTATAGATTGGAGTTCTTTTTTGAGAGATACTCCATTGTGTCAGTGGCAACAAAGCTGTTAGGTTATTTTGACCATACTAGAAACCGAGAAGTTTGACGCCACACTACCACAGCCTTCCTACAACTAGTAGTAGTACTACATTTGTGCTTGTATTTTCCATCCTTTTATTAGCAATTTTAGATTCATTATCATTGCATTAAAGACCTCTATTTTTCTTGATAAAGTGCCACAATTATCTGCGGAGTATTTTACAGAACTAGTTGTATCCTACATAATGGTTTTCTCTTACTTTATTAATCGATTAGCGGCTTTTGATCTACCAAAGCAAGTGTTAAGAATCTTGTGTTCGATTAATAATGGTATGATAAGGTATATATCAAACTGTTCTATTATATAACTGCATATCACATATTCTCAGCAACATATCCTGTGAATTCGCCGAGTGAATCGATACATCCCTCTCTTATCAGCCAAAACGACCGTAATCTTGCGCCTCACGTCCTAAGTCATGGTAATTTACAATTTCTACCCGTTTTTAACCAATCAAACATTTTTCTTTTTGCAAATACCACCATCCCAAGAGACCCTCTACAAAACTTATTTCTCCTGGATTTAGTTTAAGTTTTTCCAGTCTGCGGCAAAGGTGGCCCTATGCCACGGACGACTATAAAGTATAAACATGCATCCACTTAGACTCCATCTACCTCTTTCTACCTTCCTCAATCTCTTTCCATCGCCCCACCTTCATCCCTTGCTCTCCCATGGTGCATCTACCGAGTAGCTCTCGAAATTATTAAATGGGTTCATCATGCGGTGAGAAATTATTAAATGGGTTCAACTATCTGGAAATACCGATCCACTATCGGCGTCTCACGATTGCTGAATGGAAACTCGTTAAGGAAAGACTTCAAAAACGTCTTAATAGTTGGAAAGGAAAATTGCTATCCCTTGGCGAAAGATTTGTACTCATAAATTCAGTACTCACCAACATGGTACTGTATATGATCTCGTTTGTTCAGCTACAAAAAGATGTCTTAAAGAAAGTGGATTATTTCCGATCAAGATTATTTTGGCAAGGGGATAGTGAAAAAAAGAAATATTGACTAGCCAGATGAAATGTGGTTTGCGGACCTAAAGAATACGGTGGACTGGGCATACATGGTTTGCAAGTCAAAACACCGCGCTTCTGGGTAAATGACTTTTCAAACTTCTTACAAAAGATGGCGTTTGGCAAACCATTCTATGGAGGAAGTATGTTGGCTACAAAGTTGTGTCTCAAGTGGTTTGGAAACCCGGTGACTCACACTTTTGGGCTAGACTAATGGCATCCAAAAAACATTTCTTCCATTTTGGTGCTTTTAATATTAAGGATGGATCGTAGATTAGGTTCTGGGAAAATAAACGGCTTGGCCAAACTTCTCTCCGTGAACAATATCCAGCTCTATACTCGATTGTTAGACACAAAGGGGACACATTATCCATAGTAATGGAATCCAATCCTCCTAATGTGTCTTTCAGAAGAAGTCCCATAGGTCCTATATTGGTATCTTGGAACAATCTTTAATTGAGATTATCCACGATACAACTGTCTGAGGGTATGAATGAATTCAAATAAAAATTACTACAGAGTAGTAACTTTTCTGTTGATTCAATGTATAGAGTTTTGATCCAACCTGATGTTCCAGTCGATGATAATAGTAAAGGTGATCTTTGGAAGATGAAAATACCCCCTAAAACGAATATATTCGCTTGGTATCTCCGTAAAGTTATAATTCTTATAAAAGATAATATTGTTAAGAGAAATTGACATGGAAGTATACAATGCATTTTTTGTCACCATAATGAGACAATCCGGCATTTATTTTTCTAATGTAAATTTTCTCGTGCTATATGGTCAATAATCCAGCCTCTGGTTTATGTCCTCCACGTTTGGTAGTCAATGTATTTGGCAACTGGTTGAATGAGATTGTGGATAAATACGGGACTTTGTTTAGGTGGGAGCGCTTGCCATTATTTGGTCGCTTTGACTATGTAGAAGTAACAAGATTTTTAATAATATCGTGTCTTCCCCTCTGCAGGTTATCTGTCGAGTCACGACTATCCTCCGATTATGGACTGTTTTTCAACGTATGGAGTTCCGCGACTTGTTTGTGAAGGAGTGTACACAATTGGAGGACACGAAGAGGGATATTTTCTCCCGACATGAATGGCAGTGTGATCTTCGGATAGATCTGCCATAGCTCGAGGATGTTTATTTTTAGCATGTCTTGTAATTTTTGTACTTTTGCTTTGGTCAGTAGCTTTGTGGTTGATCGGCTGTGTACATTCTAACTATGCAAAGGCCAGGTATAAATATTACTGTTAACTAATAAAAACGCCCATTTCCCCCAAAAAAAGTACAGTGAGATGAAGGCATTGAGGCTACACCACGAGCTAGGCTTGGTTTTTGATTTTGGCACGACCGGAGCCAATAGAGAGGCGCGACGGGAGAGGCACGAAGACATAGTAGAGAGAGAAAAAGTGAAAGAGTAGAAAGAGAAGGTTGGAAGTTCTTAATATACCTTTATGATCCAATGTGTGTGGTTATGTTGTTGGAGATATGCCCTAGAGGCAATAATAAATATAGTTATTATTATATCTTTGTGTTTATGATAAATGTTTACATTCATGCTATAATAGTATTAACAAGGAAACATTAATACTTGTGTGATTTGTAAACTTAATTTGAAGTCCCTAGTATAGCCTCTATACTTCACTAGCTTGTTGGTTGATTAATGATTGTGGTTTCCCTATCATGAACATTGAGATGTTATCAACAACAAGATCATATCATTAGGAGAATGATATGGTGGACATACTCCTATAGATAAGCGTAGCATAAAGATCAAGTCATTTCAATAGTTCAATTGCTATATGCTTTCTGATACATAGTAACCTAATTCCTTCGACCATGAGATCATGCATATCACCTTTACCGGATGGATGCTTTGATGACATCAAACACCACACCGTAATTGGGTGGCTATAAAGGTGGCATTGAGTGTTCGGAAAGTATTGGTTGAGACACATGGATCAAGAGTGGGATTTGTCCATCCATATGACGGATAGATATACTCTGGGCCCTCTCGGTGGAATGTCATCCAATTAGCTTGCAAGCATGTGACTGGCTCACAAGGGATCACATATCACGGGAACGAGAAAAGAGTACTTATCAGTAACGAGGTTGAACTAGGTATGCAGAGATACCGACGATCATAACCTCGGATAAGTAAACTATCATGAGACAAAGGGAAATTGGTATCGTATGTAAATGGTTCATTCGATCGCAAAGTAATCGTAGAAATATGTGGGAGCCATATGAATTTCCAGATTCCTCTATTGGTTATTGTTCGGAGAAGTGTCTCGATCATGTCCGCATAATTCACGAACCGTAGGGAGACACACTTAAGGATTCGACGTTGTTTGAGTAGTTATGGTATTATGAGAAAGAGACCGAATGTCGTTCGGAGTCTCGGATGGGATCCGGGATATCACGAGGTGATCCGGAATGGTCCGGAGAATAAGATTCATATAAGGAAAGTCCCGTTTCGGAGTTCGGAAATGATTCCGGTGAATGTTCTAGAAGGTTCCGGAATGTCCGGCACTCCGGGAGGGGGGAGGGGTACATGAATGTGTCATTACATATTGGAATGATTGCATCATGTACTAAGTGTTCTTGCTATTCCAAATAAAGGATTAAATTGAATCCTAAAACAGAAAAGTCAAATGTCCAGTTTGAAAGTCAAACGGCTAAAACAGGAAACTGTGGGAAACAAGCAAGAGGAGGCAAAACCGACTTGGGGGAGGAGTCCCTCCTCTCCAAGCCGGCGCGCCACCCAAGGCCGACTTGGGGAGGGACTTCCCTCCCCTTGGACGCGCCTCCCACCTATAAGAGGAGGGGCAGGGCCTCCTCCTCTAGACACACAAGTTCCTATCCTCTAATCTCCGGTTTAGAGCCGTTTTGGTTTAGAGCTTCTAATTGCCCTAGCCTTCGGTTTAGAGCCTTCTAATTGGTGTGTCTAATCCCTAGACCACTAATAGCCCTCTCTCATACTCCACCATACTCGCTCCGGCTTAAGGCGAAGCCCTGCGGGATCTCCCCTCTACTTCCGGTACCACGCCGTTGTGCTGCCGGAATCGCGAGGAGAGTGCTACAACCTCCGCTGCCTGCTGGAACAAGTGAGAGGAAGGTCTTCGTCGAGTACCGAACGTGTGACCGACTGCGGGAGCGCTGCCGGAACGCAGCGCCGGAAGGATCGTCTACACGATCTTGAGATCGGGAAGAGTACGACTACATCACCCACGAGAATCCGCTCTCGTTAAACACTTTGGAATCTTCGAGGGTAAGTTATTCCATCGACTCGTTGCTACAATATAGTAGATAGATCTTGGCTTGTTTGTTTGTATGCGATAGAAAATTTTTGTTTTCCATGCTACGAACCCCTACAGTGGTATCAGAGCCGTGTCTATATGTAGATCTGTTGCACGAGTAGAACACAGTGGTCATTGTGGGCGTTGATGCTTTTATTGTCGATTGCTTCTTGTGTACTTTGCATCTTGCGGTATGTTGGGATGAAGCGGCCCGGGCTAACCTTACATGACATCGTTCATGAGACTTGCTCCACGCTTGACATGCAACTTGTATTGCATAAGTGGCTTTGCGGGTGCCTGTTTCTCCTAGCATAGTTAAGATCCAATTTACAACGGGTGATTAACAATACTAGTATCAATGTTGTGGTTCATGTTCGTAAGTTAGAACGACACTTATTGAAAGCCCCAAACCACGTAAAATATGCAAAGAAAGTAGAGGCGTCTAACTTTGTTTTGCAGGGGTGTGCAGTGATGTGATATGGCCATGATTGTGATTATATTTGATGTATGCAATGTTCCTTATTGTAAGTTGGCAATCGGCAGGAGCCATATGGTTGTCTTTAATTTATGTTAAGACCCGCGTGTCTATTCAAAGTAGTTGTAATAATTGAAGCCGGTGGACGACAACCATGGAGAAGCGTCATTGACCTTGATGCAATGCCGGTGATGATGGAGATCATGTTCGTGGTTGAAGATAGAGATCGAAAGCACGAAGAAGAAAGGCCATATCATATCACATATATATTGAATTGCATGTGATGTTAATCCTTTATGCATCTTGTATTGCTTAGTAGACGACGGTAGCATTATAAGATGATCCCTCATGCACATCAATTTCAAGTCATAAAGTGTTCACCCTTAGTTAGCACCGTTGCTAAAGCTTGTTGTTTCGAAGCACCACGTGATGATCGGGTGTGTTAGATTCTGCAAGTGTATACAACGTGAGCAAGCCAGATTTGCTCATGCGGAAACTAAGGATTGATCTTGACGAGCCTAGAATGTACAGACATGGTCTCGGAACACGGATCACCGAAAGGTAAAGCATGAATCATATAGTAGATATGATGAACATGTCGATTGTTCGCCATTGAAACTATGTCAACTCTCGTGATGATCGGTGTTGATATGGTGGATTTGGTTCGTGTGATCACTAAAACAATGTGAGGGATGTTGTTTTGAGTGGGAGTTCACCTAGTTTAATTACATTAATTAATTTGAACTCAATTTGTCATAAACTTAGTCTAAACTATTGCAAATATGTTGTAGATCAATGGCAGCCCCTACCATCAATTTTAATGCGTTCCTAGAGAAAGAAAAGTTGAAAAACAATGGAAGCAACTTCGCAGATTGGTTCCGCAATTTGAGGATTGTCCTCACAGCTGGTAATTTGACCTATGTGCTGGATGCACCGCTGGGTGACCCACCTGCAGATGATGCTCCCGATGAAGTAAAGAATGTTTACCTCGCTCGGAAGAATCAGTACTCCATAGTTCAGTGTGCTATGTTGTATGGTTTGGAATCGGAGCTTCAGAAAAGGTTTGAGGATTCAGACCCATATGATATTGTCGAGGATCTCAAATTGATTTTTGAGACTCATGCGGCAATTGAAAGCTATGAGGCTTCTGAAAAGTTCTTTAACTGCAAGATGGAAGAGGGCAGCTCCGTCAGTGAGCATGTGCTTAAGATGTCTGGGCACGCAAACAAACTTCAAAGCTTGGGTATTGTGATTCATAATGCTTTGGGGATTTACCGTGTCCTCCAATCACTACCACCAAGTTACAAGAACTTTGTGATGAACTACAACATGCAGAACATGAACAAGACGTTGCCAGAACTCTTTGCCATGTTGAAATCTGCAGAAGTGGAGATCAAGAAAGAGCACCAAGTGTTGTTGGTCAATAAGACCACCAAATTCAAGAAAGGCAAGTCTAAGCAAAAGGGACACTTCAAGAAGGGTGGTAAGAAAGTTACCACGCCGGCGAAGAAGACCAAGGCTGGACCTAAGCCTGATACTGAGTGCTTTTACTGCAAGGGAGAAGGTCACTGGAAGCGGAATTGCCCAAAGTACTTGGCGGATTTGAAGAACGGCAACATCAAGAAGAAAGGTATATCTGATATACATGTTATTGATGTGTATCTCACTAGTACTCGTAGTAGTGCCTGGGTATTTGATACTGGTTCGGTTGCTCATATTTGTAACTCGAAATAGGTGCTGCAGAATAAACGGAAGCTAGCGAAGAACGAGGTGACGATGCGCGTGGGAAACGGATCAAAGGTTGATGTGATCGCGGTCGGCACGCTACCCCTTCATCTACCATCGGGATTAGTTTTATACTTAAATAATTGTTATTTGGTGCCTGCGTTGAGCATGAACATTATATCGGGATCTTGTTTATTGCGAGACGGTTACTTATTTAAGTCCGAGAATAATGGTTGTTCGATTTATATGAGTAATATGTTTTACGCACATGCACCTTTGATAGATGGTCTATTCTTATTGAATCTCGATAGTGGAAATACACATATCAACAACATTGAGGCTAAACGTTTGAAATCAAGCGATAATTCGACCTATATGTGGCACTGTCGTCTTGGTCACATTGGAGTGAAGCGTATGAAGAAACTCCATTCCGATGGACTTCTTGAATCACTTGATTTTGAATCACTTGAAAGATGCGAAGCATGTCTGATGGGAAAAATGACTAAGACTCCATTTTCTGGTATGATGGAGCGAGCTACGGACTTATTGGAAATCATACATACCGATGCGTGTGGTCCAATGAGTGTAGCATCGCGCGGTGGTTATCGTTATATTCTTACCTTCACGGATGACTTGAGTAGATATGGGTATATCTATTTCATGAAACATAAGTCCGAAACTTTCGAGAAGTTTAAGGAGTTTCAAAGTGAGGTAGAGAATCAACGTAACAAGAAGATTAAATTTCTACGTTCTAATCGTGGAGGTGAATATCTAAGTTACGAGTTTGGCGAGCATTTGAAGAAATGCGGAATACTTTCACAATTGACACCGCCGGGAACACCACAACGTAATGGTGTGTCCGAACGTCGTAATCGAACTCTCTTAGATATGGTTCGTTCTATGATGTCACTTACAGATTTACCGCTATCATTTTGGGGTTATGCATTAGAAACAGCCGCATTCACTTTAAATAGGGCACCATCTAAATCCGTTGAAACGACACCGTATGAATTATGGTTTGGGAAGAAACCTAAATTGTCGTTCCTTAAAGTTTGGGGATGCGAAGCCTATGTAAAGAAGTTACAGCCGGAAAAGCTTGAACCCAAAGCGGAAAAATGCGTCTTCATAGGATACCCGAAGGAAACTATTGGGTATACCTTCTATCATAGATCCGAAGGCAAAGTCTTCATTGCCAAGAATGGATACTTTCTAGAGAAGGAATTTCTCTCGAAAGAAGTGACTGGAAGGAAAGTAGAACTCGACGAGGTTGTCGAACCTTCTCTTGAAATTGCGAGTAGCGCAGCACCGGAAGAAGTTCCTGTGGTGCCTGCACCAATTAGAGAGGGAACTAATGATGGTGATCATGAAACTTCGGTTGAAGTTGCTACAGAGCCTCGGAGGTCAACGAGAACTCGTACCACTCCAGATTGGTATGATCCCGTTATGAGTGTCATGTTGGTGGACAACACCGATGACCCCGAGACATATGAGGAAGCGATGATGAGCCCATATTCCAATAAATGGCAAGAAGCCATGAAATCCGAGATTGGATCCATGTACGAAAACCAAGTATGGACTTTGGTGGACTTACCGGATGGCCGAAAGGCTGTCGAGAACAAATGTATTTTCAAGAAGAAAACAGATGCTGATGGTAATGTTACTGTCTATAAAGCTCGACTTGTCGCAAAAGGGTTTCGACAAATTCAAGGAGTTGACTACGATGAGACTTTCTCACCGGTAGCGAAGCTAAAGTCTGTGAGGATTATGTTAGCAATCGCTGCATATTATGATTATGAGATATGGCAGATGGATGTCAAAACAACATTCCTCAATGGAGATATTGATGAAGAGTTGTATATGATGCAACCCAAAGGTTTTGTCGATCCTAAAGATGCTAACAAGGTATGCAAACTTCAACGGTCCATTTATGGATTGAAGCAAGCATCCCGAAGTTGGAATCAACGTTTTGATAAGGTAATCAAAAGTTTTGGTTTTATACAAACTTATGGAGAAGCTTGTATTTACAAGAAAGTGAGTGGGAGCTCTGTAGCATTCTTAATACTATATGTGGATGACATATTATTGATTGGGAATGATGTAGACCTTCTTAATAGTGTCAAAGAATATTTGAATAATAGTTTTTCAATGAAGGATCTTGGCGAAGCAGCTTACATATTAGGCATAAAGATTTACAGAGATAGATCGAAACGCCAAATATCATTGTCACAGAGTACATATTTGGACAAAGTTCTAAAGAGGTTTGGAATGGAAGAAAGCAAGAAAGGGTTCTTGCCCATGTTGCCCAATACGACCTTGAGTAAAACTCAAAGTCCGACATCGGCAGAAGATAGAGAAAGGATGAGTAAGACTCCCTATGCATCAGCCATAGGATCTCTAATGTATGCCCTGCTATGTACTAGGCCCGACATTGCATATGATGTTAGTTTAACTAGCAGATATCAAAGTGATCCAGGAGTGGATCATTGGACGGCGGTCAAAAACATCCTTAAGTACTTGAGAAGAACTAAGGATATGGTTCTTTCTTATGGAGGTGATGAACAGCTCGTTGTTAATGGTTACACCGATGCTAGTTGGAACACTGATCCGGATGATTCTAAATCACAATCTGGATACGTATTTATTTTGAATGGTGCAGCAGTTAGCTGGAGGAGTGCAAAGCAAAGCGTTGTGGCGAGATCTTCAACTGAATCGGAATACATGGCTGCTTCGGAGGCTTCACAAGAAGAGATATGGATGAAAGAGTTCATTACAGAGCTGGGTGTGGTTCCTAGTGCGCTGGACCCAATGTCTATCTACTGTGATAACATGGGCGCCGTAGCCAATGCGCAAGAACCAAGGTCACACAAGAAGCTGAAGCATATCAAGCTACGTTTTCACGCTATTCGAGAACATATCCAGGATGGGGATATAAAGATTTGCAAAGTACACACAGATCTGAATGTGGCGGATCTGTTGACTAAACCTCTCCCGAGGGCAAAACATGACCAACACCAAACTGCCATGGGTGTTCGGTATATTACCATGTAATCTAGATTAGATGACTCTAGTGCAAGTGGGAGACTGTTGGAGATATGCCCTAGAGGCAATAATAAATATAGTTATTATTATATCTTTGTGTTTATAATAAATGTTTACATTCATGCTATAATAGTATTAACAAGGAAACATTAATACTTGTGTGATTTGTAAACTTAATTTGAAGTCCCTAGTATAGCCTCTATACTTCACTAGCTTGTTGGTTGATTAATGGTTGTGTTTTCCCTATCATGAACATTGAGATGTTATCAACAACAAGATCATATCATTAGGAGAATGATATGGTGGACATACTCCTATAGATAAGCGTAGCATAAAGATCAAGTCATTTCAATAGTTCAATTGCTATATGCTTTCTGATACATAGTAACCTAATTCCTTCGACCATGAGATCATGCATATCACCTTTACCGGATGGATGCTTTGATGACATCAAACACCACACCGTAACTGGGTGGCTATAAAGGTGGCATTGAGTGTTCGGAAAGTATTGGTTGAGACACATGGATCAAGAGTGGGATTTGTCCATCCATATGACGGATAGATATACTCTGGGCCCTCTCGGTGGAATGTCATCCAATTAGCTTGCAAGCATGTGATTGTCTCACAAGGTATCACATATCACGGGAACGAGAAAAGAGTACTTATCAGTAACGAGATTGAACTAGGTATGCAGAGATACCGACGATCATAACCTCGGATAAGTAAACTATCGTGAGACAAAGGGAAATTGGTATCGTATGTAAATGGTTCATTCAATCGCAAAGTAATCGTAGAAATATGTGGGAGCCATATGAATTTCCAGATTCCTCTATTGGTTATTGTTCGGAGAAGTGTCTCGATCATGTCCGCATAATTCACGAACCGTAGGGAGACACACTTAAGGATTTGACGTTGTTTGAGTAGTTATGGTATTATGAGAAAGAGACCGAATGTTGTTCGGAGTCTCGGATGGGATCCGGGATATCACGAGGTGATCCGGAATGGTCCGGAGAATAAGATTCATATAAGGAAAGTCCCGTTTCGGAGTTCGGAAATGATTCCGGTGAATGTTCTAGAAGGTTCCGGAATGTCCGGCACTCCGGGAGGGGGGAGGGGTACATGAATGTGTCATTACATATTGGAATGATTGCATCATGTACTAAGTGTTCTTGCTGTTCCAAATAAAGGATTAAATTGAATCCTAAAACAGAAAAGTCAAATGTCCAGTTTGAAAGTCAAACGGCTAAAACAGGAAACTGTGGGAAACAAGCAAGAGGAGGCAAAACCGACTTGGGGGAGGAGTCCCTCCTCTCCAAGCCGGCGCGCCACCCAAGGCCGACTTGGGGAGGGACTCCCCTCCCCTTGGCCGCGCCTCCCACCTATAAGAGGAGGGGCAGGGCCTCCTCCTCTAGACACACAAGTTCCTATCCTCTAATCTCCGGTTTAGAGCCGTTTTGGTTTAGAGCTTCTAATTGCCCTAGCCTTCGGTTTAGAGCCTTCTAATTGGTGTGTCTAATCCCTAGACCACTAATAGCCCTCTCTCATACTCCACCATACTCGCTCTGGCTTAAGGCGAAGCCCTGCGGGATCTCCCCTCTACTTCCGGTACCACGCCGTTGTGCTGCCGGAATCGCGAGGAGAGTGCTACAACCTCCGCTGCCTGCTGGAACAAGAGAGAGGAAGGTCTTCGTCGAGTACCGAACGTGTGACCGACTGCGGGAGCGCTGCCGGAACGCAGCGCCGGAAGGATCGTCTACATGATCTTGAGATCGGGAAGAGTACGACTACATCACCCACGAGAATCCGCTCTCGTTAAACACTTTGGAATCTTCGAGGGTAAGTTATTCCATCGACTCGTTGCTACAATCTAGTAGATAGATCTTGGCTTGTTTGTTTGTATGCGATAGAAAATTTTTGTTTTCCATGCTACGAACCCCTACATATGTGGCGTCCAAAAATCCAAAAACGAGAACGACCTTGTACCTGACACATCGACCATATGAATTGGGTATACGTAGAGTTATATATTTACTCCCTCCGTCCTAAGATAATTTAATTTCTAGCTCTAGTCTTAAGTAAAAAGGTTAAAACTTTGACCAAATTTTTTTTCAAGAAAATAGCAACATTTGTTGATGATTATTAATAGATTGGTGAAATTTCATAAAAAAATATATGTATAATATGAACATATATTTGAATACATATCTAGTGATACTGAACTAGTGTCATAAAAGTTGTTCAATAAAGTTTGTCAACCTTTAACAAGATTGACTTAAGACAAAAGTTAAAGTACACTTATTTGTGGATGGAGGGAATACATCCATTTTCTTAAATTTCATATCTGTTTGCGAGTCTATGATTACAGCACAACATATCTTGGTATCAAAGCTCTGCCGCAGAGTCCTAAATCCATTATCTATTTATTTAATTTGCGAAAAATTCATAAATCTATTAATAACTATCAACAATAGTACAAAGGTTCCAAAGTATAATAAAAATGACAATTAGGTCCTTGAACCACCTAGCAACATAGACACTAGCACGAGCCGAAGGCGTGCCGCCGTCCTCGCACCTCCAGCACCGAAGCCAGGCAAAGATTGTGATAGTAGAGTTTGTTATAGTTGACAGACGGGAAATTGTCGTGATAAGACCCCAAAGAATAACCACACCAGATAAAAGAACAACCAACGTCAATGATGACATCATATATCGGAAGGGACTGGCCTGAAACCACACCAACAAAGATGAATAATGAAGAGATCACAGAAGATCTGTAAGACACATAACTTCACGTGCCCCCAGCGCTAGACGTACCACCGAAGAGGGGATAGCATCGGGAGTATCTTATTCTAACTCCAGGAGTAGTCACTGCCTCACTGTTTTGGCGAAAACGCAAAAGCTTGCTAAAACAAGAAACGAAAACCCTCCCGCCGAGCGCCAACAGGGGGCTGGGATCCAACACCCCTCTAAGGCCCATGGAGGGCGGGGCTGATCGGCGGCGAGTCGATCGGCGGAGGGACGTGAACCCTAGCCACCGTCTTGATATCACCTACCTTCTTTCTTTGATCGTTTCAAAATATAAGATGTTTTAGGTTTGTGAAGAAAATGTATTTAGACTTTTTTTAGTGTCTAGATTCACTCTAAATCGGAGTGAGCCTACATACTAAAAGAAGTCTAGATACATTTATTTCATAAAGCTAAGACATTTTATATTTTAAAACAGAGGGAGTATTTGCTAAATATATATATTATTTAGCTTCGTATATGTATTTTGTCCCGCGGAAATATGAATAGGAAAGGGTACCCTTAGTTTGGTCAAACTCTTGACGCACAACCGTCGAGGCTAAAGTCTCACATGTGGTGACAAACCGACTACCGCGCGTGCACATCCCTCGTTCTGCTACAGTACGATTTCTGCCTTTTTTTAGTGATCCTTCCAATGCAGTATAATCTATACATTGGCCCACTAGGGCGTGGATTCCAAACATGATTACACGTAAATCGTGTTCCTTGAGAGCTCATTACACTTAATCTTGGTTTTGGTCATGTGAAAACAGTAGTCCAATTCTAAAGTTGATTTTTTTAGACAGTCTAAAGATGCCTCGCGACGTCGATTAGGCTTTTCGGTTTGTTGGATATTTATAGGTTTATGGTTTAACATGTTTATTTGGCTTTCTTTAGACAAGTGCAAGATTGTATCATGAAAGAAGAAAATTTTAAAAAACTTCGAGATTTGCTTGTTTTATTTTAGATTTATTTTATAGTCGTTGAAGACGGTTTATATATCTCTATCGTGTACTATTTATTACTATAAATATATGTGGTATTGAATGTCAAAAAAAATGAAATGGATGCATCATGCATAGCTTATATTAAGCCAGATAGGCTCACCCAATGGAAAGAACATCCCTTTTTGCTCTAGTGGGCGAACAGGCCCGCTCGGCTCAAGCCAATGTGGCCCCTGCTGTTTTACTTATCACTACCACTATCTCTATCTCTACTACCTAAAAAAAGAGTTGCGTTCCGTCTCCACCAATACGTCAGTTGCCTTCGTCCGTCGTCCTGTGCTTCGATCGCCCGGGTGGACCTTACTTACTCGCGTCAATTGCCCTGCTGGGCCAAGCCCAACTAACTAACTTACCCAAAAAACGCGACCTGGCTGTAAAAACCAAGCCGATCAATCAACGCTACCCCAAATCTCGTGACCTGGCCGTGAATTATCTCGCGAGCGACCTGGCCGTGAATCTCGCGACCTGACCGTGAAGTAAATACATGTCGATCAATCACCGCTACAACGCTATCATCAACGCTGCCCCAAAGCCAGGATCACGCTACCACTAATCTCGCACCCGTGTGTCATATAAAGTAAACCCAGATCCTGCCATACCCTGTCATACTCAGTCTGAAGCTTTCCCATACCCTGCCATACTCAATCTGAAGCTTTCTCATACCCTGTCATACTCAACCTTAGCCTGACCCTGCAACACTCGAAACATGGTCACACAGTACAGCCTCCGACACCACAACTCGAAGAGGGTGTTGGCACCAAGACCGAACCCGACTCCCTTCGTCTTGCCTCCGATCCAAAGGTACCTTCTTATGTTCCCTGCATCAACGTTTATGTTTTCTTCAGTACAGAATATAGATTAACATATTTCTACTTTCTACTTGTAAATCAGAGATGTTAGCTTTCGATTTGTTGAATACATGCACGTGCACAGCATATCCTGGAAGACAACCGCAAAAGTTCTTTCAGGACGAATCAAAGAGACTCGAAGGGGAGATGTTATTTACCGTGCCATCCTCGCCGACAAAAATGTGAGAAAATCTCCAAGTGTTTATCCCTCGCATCCCACATGTTCGACTGAATCTCTATCTCTACTACATATTTTAACAGGGGGACAAAATGGAAGCAGTAGCATTTGGACAGCAAGCCCATCGTATCAACAACGAGCTGAGGATCGGAGTCGTGTACCTATTCAAATATTTCGGGTTCCAGACAGCAGATATGCCACCAACATTTGGATTGGCACTACCAACCGATTACTACGTCGTAATGCATGCTCGGACCGACTTTCGTCCTGCTGGGCCTGACATTACCATCCCTAGGTTGCCGTCGCGGTTCATGAATTTCATTCATGCGGCAAGCCTTAGAAATAAGATGCTCACAGGTGCCTACCTTTTTTTAGTTAAATAACTGCTTCAGCAATTTAAAACTATGCATCATACAAAACAATGTACTTATTCGGACTTAGGTCCAATTCTAGATGTTATTGGTATTGTAGTTCATGTCAGTCCCGTAAGATTCCACAAGTCTTGTGACCGTAGCACGCCATGCCGAGATGTCATACTGATGGACATCAAGTAAGATACAATGACCTTGTAATACTTGCTACTTCTGGCTGTCTGTTTGCTAAATGATTTATATTTTATAAGGCGGGATTTCATTGTTCTGCGCATATGGGACCGGCATGTATCCCGTCACATGACAAAGTGGCGACTTGCTGAACGTCGAATGTGGACCCTAGCTGCCACCTTCCTTGAGGTCAGCACGGCGCAAGGTGTGTTATAATGCAATGTTGACTTTACTAAACTGTTTAACATACATTTTTTATTCTAACACTTCCTTTGTTTTTCTAAATGTTGTAGGGGCTTTGAAATCAAGTGATGATACACAGATTGTCTTTGAGCCAGATAGTATGCACACTTATGATCTAGCAAGATGTCGTCTAACACTTGGAACAGCTCGTGAATCCATTCGGAGCCAGGTCAGAGGGTTTATGCGACACAGGGTGAAGATGGGGTTATATGCCAACCTACGACTCGGTAGCCTGTGAACCCTATCAACTCCGTTGATGGGATCCCTGCATTGAATACCGATGGGATTTCTTGTCTGAATCCTTCGTCTCTATGTAGTCTGAATCCTTGGTCTCTATGTAGACAAAAACGTCTGGTCCACTCATGGTTGTTTCCTCATGTAATTTGTTTCCTCGTATCAAGCTTACAATTCTGATGGAGATGCATGAATTTAAATATCTAATAGACATGATTGCCAGATCCTTTTTCTTACTTATTATCTAGGAAATAAATTTGGATTGTTCCTTCAATTTGGACCACTGTATCTTCCTACGCACCGTTGTGATCATGGCTAGACTATTTTCCTCGCATCTCAAGTAGGAAACAGGCCCGTGCGTTGCAACGAAATATAAAGCCACTTCTAAATGAAAATTTCAGCGCAAATTTGGTGCATGTGTTGCAAAATTAAAGTTATAAATTTATTAAAAAAAGAACATTTAATAGCATTAAAATCATTTTAAAAAACTATTTGCCTTGAAATTATTTTGAATGGCATATTCTCAATGCTCGCATTTTTAAGATCTTAGAACATATATCATCTGTCCAATTTGGAATTAGCTATAAAAGATATGATTTATTTCCTTTTAATAGAAAAGGTCAAATTGCTTAATGTTTATATATTAATAAATAATTATTGAAAATAAGACATATATTATTAATCTTTAAAAGATTTCAAACATTTTTTGTTTTAGAAAATTTTCCAAACTCAAGAGTTTTGACTTCAGGGCAATTAGTCAAAGTTTGAATTCAATTTTCAAGGGAAACAGAGGAAAAAAAACATGAGGGTTAACTGACTGAATCTCGACAGCCGAGACAGTGATAAGCGTCTGACTTTGGAGGATGATTTCGAGCGTCTCCGATATCCGTTTTGAGAACGGTTTGGTGATATGGAAAAAGGGATATACCAAGTTTGGTTATCGTGTGCAGATACTCCCCCAGCCATGAACTGGAGCGAAAGAGACATTGCGGGGAACATAGGGCATCTAGACCGATTTGGTGTTAACTGACGCACGAAACTGTAGTGTTACGTTCTGATCATTCATAGAGAGATCATGGACCAAGCCATTCAGATCATGGACCTAATCTTTTTCATAATGCGGAAATATAAAAAACAATCCCAGTTGTACTGACATAATAGACACCTCAATGTAATCTGCGTCTTTCATTCTGCCTAAAAATCATCATAACTGAGACTATCATGATTTTAGCCCACTATCACGCACGCAATTAGCAGTAAATCACTCTACTTTATATCCTTTTTTTCTGCATGCCATTAATTACACCATAAACTACCTACAGTTTTCAAATCCCCTGATACAGCTGACTGATTCCCCTCCTAAATCTACGCCACCCCACACAATAAGTATCAACTCCAGCCCGCCTCTCTAGCATTGTTTTCTAAATCGACCACATCCACGACTCATCCATACTAGCTGCAGTATTCACAAAGAGGAGCTTCACCAAGCTGTCTCATTCAGGTACATGATCAACATAGCCATACAGCTTCAGTAGAAGCATCAGTTCGTCCATTTACAATAGGTCTCGCTTGGGTCGCATAATTATTGGTTTTAGGATTTCTCTGTCTTAATCAGCAGTGTTGTGTGTGTATACAAGCAGCCTTTTCTCTGTTTTCCAGTCATGCTAGATGACGATTACACAATAAACATTGTATGGTCAAATTGTTTGTCACATCTAGATGATTTTGTTCCAGATCTATGTGTCACCATAGCGATGGGACTTGGATTTAGCCCCATGAATTTAGCCCCATGAATGTCGCCATACAGATGGGTCAAATCATCATAACTGAGACTACCATGATTTTAGCCCACTATCATGCAATTAGCAGTAAATCACTCTACTTTATATCCCCTGATACAGCTGACTTTGATTCCGCTCCTAAATCTACGCAATAACTACCTACAGATTTCAAATCCCCTGATACAGCTGACTTTGATTTCAATTAGCAGTAACTTTGATAGGTATATAGAATATGAAAATTATTTGTTACTAACCTTATCATACATAATTACAGTAACATTATATGTATATAAGTATACTAAATAATTATTTCATACTATTTTGTGACCAGCAAATTTATTAAGACATAAATATAGTCTATGTTGTTAGTGTAATTGCATGCTTTGAGGAAACTTAGAACCGTTTTCCTCAGGCAGTCTTGCTCACATAAATTTGATTTTGACTATGTTGTTGTAGATGGGATCAAGCGAGTTTCACATGGAAAATATAGAGGAAGAACATATCAGTATTGCTGTAATTAAGGCTTACTGCAGGTCCTTTCCTCCAAAAACAAAATTGGTCCGTATCCATGACGCATGCTTAACAAATGGAGATTTGGAGTGTCTCTTCAAAGACGATGGATGGTTGGACGGCGATGTAAGATAACATATCGAATTATTATTATAATCTTACATGTAATTTTGCGACTAACAATGTTTGCTTCAAACTACAGATGATAAATGCATATATTTACGAGCTACGGGTCCAAGACCACCTACTAAACAGGGCAGGTGGTAACGTATGGATGGAAACCACACATATTTCTAATATACTAAAGCGAGATGCTAAAGTTGCCATAAGTTCATCAGAACACCGCAACATTGAATCACGAGTGCATATCTACCTAAAAAATGATATGGTAGGATTTCGTGCATAACTTGTTTTAATTTAATACTAATTTTATTTAGCTAAAATTTGTGCATCACTTAATTCTGTTGTCAGCTCTTCCTCCCAATAAATGAAAAAGAGAGCCACTGGGTTCTATGTAATGTCGATACAAAAAACCGTCGGATACAGGTACTCGATTCGTTCGGTTCTCAGAAGAGTCGGTCCGACCTACAACTTACGGTGAGTGTTTACTACTCACATACTCTATCTATCAGGGTTGCGAAAAATATATATTCATGGGGTGCTACCATGCTCTTTTATGTTCAACAGCTACAGGGTCTCGAGTATCATCTTGCAATTGCTTCTCAGAATAGTGAGTTTAACATAGGTGATGAGTGGCCAGATCTTGAAGTAACTACATGGCCAATAGTGGAGTGTATCCATGAGCCAATGCAATCAGATGGGTATGTTAGAAATTTACTACATTACCCAATGTGGCATGAACAGTAACATGTCAACTTGTTACCTATTCAGAAATTCTTAACATTTACCATTTTAAAATTTTGCAGCTCTTCATGTGGCTTGTTTTTGCTGAAATTCATGGAAGACTGGACAGGTCAGGATCTAGCACACAATATAACGCAGGTATTTTTCTGAGTGGTCGCAAAATTATATTACCACCAAATTCAAACCTATAACTAATTAGTTTGAATAACAACTTGCAGAAGGGTATCAAACTCTTTAGGAGTCAGTTAGCTATTATTCTGCATCAATCTGCTCTGAATCTCTTAAAGGGAACACCAGAATATGATGATCCAAACAATAGCGAAGACAGTAGTGGTGTTCTAATGTGGGACAAAAATGACCCCCCGCCTACCGAAGCGTCACATGAATCTGAGATAGCCAATCACTCATCGCCTTCTTTGAATGTGCCGAACATGCCGATTAATAAAAACGAAATAGTTTCTAAACTTCGAAACTACATCATGTCCATTGACGATGAGGATTCCATGAAGTAAGTCAAAGTTGTCCAGCCTTTGTTATATAAATGCACCGGTTCAAAATAATAACTTTGTTGTTTCTTTCGTAGGAAAATATGGATTCATAGCTCCAAGCCCTATCCAATAAGTGTAAGTCTCGAACAACTCAAAGGCTTGCTAAAGGATACCCAGGGAATAGATACATCTTGTTCAACATGGCCGTGAGGGTAAATGCTACAGACGAACTGCAGTGGTTCAGTGACGACCCATATCACTTTATGGATCTCTGTTTTTGCGTGAGTATTTATTTATGTTAAGCTCTTCTTACACTTGACACATCACTGTTTTCATAAATATAGTAACCCTCAATCTCATCTCAGACCGTAGTGACAGACTCCATGGGAGACCCAAGGCTTCGTCTACCATTTGACACTCAACGCTACATCATAGCAAGAATGTTTGACTGCTGGCCAGGGATGTGCTTCCATGTATCTTCCTGCAACTCGGTAAGACTGCTGTTGTGATATAACTATTTGCCTTGTTACATATATAGTATTTCTAAATCCAACTTTATCCAGATTTTGATACCGTACCGCACGAGTGGGCGCTTCATGCTTTTTGTGTTTAACCTGGGTGAAAGAACTGTTGCTATACTTGATCCCATTCCCTTGTCGGACATGTGGAAAACAAGTTTTCAAAAGAAAGATACATTAAAGCTGAAAGATATTTCTTTCCACCTTAATATTGCACTTCAAGCTGCAATTCCTGGATGGAATGATGACGTTTTCCAATGGCGTCGCATCACACTAGTTGGGTTGCCAATAAACCATGACAGGTTAGAATTCATGGCACTATAAGTAGTTTTCAATGTTATTATATCTCCACTTGTGCTAACAACAATGTGTACATCACTATAGCAACATGTCAGGATTTTTGGTTCTGAAATTTATGCGGTCTTGGAATGGCAAAGCAGTTACACGACCAGATGCCATGGTGAGTATTTAATATTCATGTTAACTGTAAATACCATCTCTATGTGATAGTTACAAATAATGCGTCTGCAGGACGACTACAACCTAAGGAACCAAGTGGTGGTACACATGCTTACATACAAGGATAACGAGTGTGAAGCCAACATCCCGCCCGTTGTTAAAGATTTGGTCAAGTTACTAGGGATTGATTTTTTCGTCTGAAGTTGTTGGTCTTCAGTTATTTTGAGCACGACCTACATATATTTTATTATAATATATTTGTGACAATTTTGTTGGTTTCACTTGGATAATGAGCTTAAACTTCTTCAATTATTTGTTGATATGTCCTAATATTACATGCGTGTAATCTACTTTGTTGCTCCTTGAGCATAGTTTACATGCATCCTGAACTTGTCAATCAATGGATATTTTCTGAACGGACATTCCTTCGGATACTATCACAGTATATCTCCTAGACGGTATAGTGCAGTTTAGAAATGACGTATAAAACAAATCATATACTATTCAGACTTCTATTCTCCTACACAAGATTGTTGAGAATGAGCTTCAGGTTTACCTGGCCAAGGAGTAGATTGAATGAAGAAATTAGCGGTAACAGCATCATCCTGTGAGACAATCTTTCTTGGGTTTCAATCTTTCTTTGGGTTTGCTTTGAAACCATATGCATGAAGCTCGGAAACTGATCAGGAAGTGCAAACAACTATCAGTTTACCAAATTCATTAAACAAGTGTTAATTTGTCACACTTGATCTCATTAACTAAACCATATGCATGATGCCTCCCTTAACTTGAATATTTGCCTTGACATTGACCATATGAGCTCTCAACCATTAGAGTAAAAAAAAAATTGACCCGGCTCAGCATCATATGAACATTGACATAATTATGTTGTCAACGCATAGAGGCAAACATTATACTTTTTTGTGATATAACTTAGAAACTACATTATGGACTTTATGGTACCATTATTCTTTCCACTATAAATTCAAGCCAATTAATACAAATTCCCATGATATGCTGCAGTATGTAGGATTAAGAAGAAGTTATTTGTGTTGTTTCTTTTTTGTTTCTACTAGATTAATCAATGTTGTGCCAAACTGGTTGTGTCTCTTAATTAAATTAATCAACGACCATATATGTGTCAATGCATATTTTACTATCTTCCAAGACAAACCCATTATGCACGTAGTAGTTGAATATCATCATAGTTAAACTTTTTATTTCTATTTAAACAATTGTTCATAAATTATGTATCTTTCAGTATGTCGATAAAAAATAGTATGCCAAATCTTAGCTACGAAAAAGGATTATATAAATAGAATCCTTAAGGTACTAACAATAGCGCCTTTTCAATTCAGTATGTGTTCACTAATACAAATAATAACCACTGAACTTATACTGCCTTTTCGAAAATACTAATCTTATTGAATTTAGGAGGTTGACATAAACTGAGCATCTTATTTAAGGTATCAGAAGTAATATCTGATGCAATATTTTATGAAAATTAATTGAGCACAAAGAAAGTACAATTACTTGACCGGTCAAAATATTTTATCGAAGCATTGTGTGCCTCCAAAACTGCTTTCAGGTTCAACATGGGCTCACCCATTCCAATGGACACTACATTTGTCACCCTGTCTTTAAACGACCCCTCTATGTCCAAGACCTGCAAACCAGAACAACATTCCATGACGCAAAAAGGTAAAAAAACGAGTTCAGCTTGTTTATAACGATCTTTAATCGCAAGGTGGCATCAAGCGCAGGTTGCTGGGGAGAACCTGCTTGACGATCTCGTGTCCCATAAGGCTCCCCGCAAACCCTCCCTTCCTGTGGCGCAAAGTGGCATCGTCAAGAAAACACCGAGCTCTTGTTTGTTTTCCTCATCAACCAGATACCAGTCAAATATGTCACTGAAAGCAAAATTGCCATGATGGGAGGAGTGAAGGATAGTGCTGTTGATGCAGATGGGGGAAGCTGAGGGATAGTTGCCGGCGATGGTGGTACCTAACAGTCCACCCCTTGAATGGTACCTGAATAACAGACATACAAAAAATTCAGTAACAATAACTCTTAGAGTTGCTGATATATAAACTCAAATTGTGCAGTTATGACAATGAAAAGCATCCAAGTGTAGTATGTGATGCACTCACTCATCTTATACCATGGTGATCTTCTGAAGCCATGATTTCAGCAACTAGATGTTCCTGGAGTGCAAACATGCAGTCCTTGCAAGCCCCTTCATGTCCACAACTTTTCAGTGACCTAAGTGATTTTCTACAGCAGATCTGGTCGTAATGTCTTATCAACATCAATTCCTTAGTCGGGGCTAAATAGTACCTCTGCATGACCAGAAACAACAACTCTAGATCAATAGATATACCGTGAAAGAAAACCAATATATCATTTCGTCAATCGTGAATCAAATAAACAATGAAGGGGTGTGGCTGTACAAAAACAATGCCACACAATTATCCGCAACCGAATTGCCAAAACTATTATCGAAAATGATACAAACAAAATTTCCCATGTAATAGCACACAATGCGCCAAGAGGGCTATATGAGGGTAAATGGAACATCAAGGTTAGTGATACTCAAATTTGAAGATACCTCCAGGAGGGAGTGGTTAGTATATGATTACAAAATCTGCATATGTAAACCTGAAGAGACCTTTATTATCGCATTTCAGCTCCATCAGATATGCTTATACTTTAAATAATATTGTGTATATGGCCAGAAAGGTTATGAGCACTACGACATCAAGGTTATTGAGTTTTGATGACACTAATGCATATAATCGATAGAGCAAGTAGATGGTGTAAGCTCTGGAAGTCGAGCCGCCATTGAACAGCCGTCCTCTTCAGGCAATAAGTCAAGCTGGCTCTTGTGGGACCACGACCGTCGTAGATGGTGTACAACCCGGCCGTACATTTCGCGGCTGCCCCTGTTGCCGACGGCGACATCTCTCTCCAAGGCAAGCAGCGCCATGACCCTCGCTATGCGACCACGAGAAGCCGGTGGACTTCCCCGGCACGTCCATGCAGCCAATACTTCCCATATGTTCAGGTTCTGGACATCCACTGCACCAGCCACAAGAGACGTTGCTCCCATCTCACACCGCTTCTCCGGCCAGGAGACGCCGAGATCGTTGAGGAGAAGAAACATCTGAGCACTGAGCAGAAGGCACCATCGCCGCCAGCCCCCACCAACGCGTCGGCAGTAGGCTCCTCCGTCACCGTCCGTCGTAGCATCGGCGCTGGCGCTATCAACCTCTCTTGTGCCCCACGGCAGATGCGACAAGTTTGTGCGCGTACGGGTTGAATGGTTTCATCTGCTGGAGCTGGTCTCAAACGACCTAAAGGTTTTCTACTAGCAGTTTCAATTCGGAAACCAGCGAACCTGGTATAAACTGCCGATCCGGTCCGGTACGGGTTGGTCTCTTGATTTAGCCGATTTTAAACCAAACAATGAACAGGCTTAAGCGTGGCAAACATGAAATTTCAAGAATTTTTTACATCCTAAAAATGGGTTGCAAGGATCACCTAAAATAAGGTTGCCATCTCCTGTTTATATAAGATATAAAACAGTTGAAGGGACAAACTCAAGACTAATGCAGTGAAAGAAATCGCTGATCCAATATAAAACAAGATTTCCAGTAATGGTTACAGGTAAATAGAACTAATAATTCTTTCCGAAATTTGGAAGCCGGTACTTGCGCCAGCCTATTCAATACCCATTGCAACGCCTGTTAATAATTAAGATGAGAGATCACCTTCCATACAAACCGAAGATTTTCCCAGGTCAGCTTAAAAAAAGGCATGATTACAAAACGCAAATCACGCACAGACCCGCAATATCTCTATATCTCCTACCTAAAAAGAACTTTCCGTCCGCACCATCCCCTTGCCCAAATTTTGCTCTATGCCTACAAGCCAATCAACACGCCAATCAAACTGCGACCTATGCAAACATTCACGGCGGTGAAAAATTTCGGATCCTGTCGACGTATCGATTTGGTTTCAGGTAAGTTCTATTAGTTGTTCATTTTTACCATATAATTAGCACCTGACGGTGCACAATCAGGTTAGGATAGAGGAAACCATACCTAGATGGATTTAGCACTTGAGGGAGACGAGCCCTCTTCGTTCGTGCAGCGCGGGGAGGGGAAGAGGCCAGCGACCCTGTGGCGTAATTTTATTGTGTCAGACGGCGCTATCGTGTGGAGGGGAAGCGGGTCGGAAAAGCCGTGGCCGAGAGAGGGGCGGCGGTGACGCCGTAGCGGGGATGACAGACGGCGGGGAGAATTGGATGGGGCGGCTACGTAGTGCCGGCCCGCGGAGGCTTCACATCGAACTCCAGCGTGGACCGAGCGGCAAGGAAGAGGAGAGGAGGGTCTGTCGCCGAGCCTGGGGAATGCGTAGAGGGGTGTGGTCGAGCTGGACCGAGGGCCGCCGACGCGCCTAGCTAGGCAGAGGAGTTGGTCGCGTCGCTCCGAGGAGGTGGCATGGATGCCCCGTGGGTGGGGACGAGAGGGCTGGTGCCATGGGGATTAAGCTCAAGTGGACTGAGATGCAGAGAAGAACCAACAGAGGTGGCGAGAGACTGAGAGAGTGAGAGCCACTGGAATCTCATCCACCGCTGAAATCTCACTCTGACTTCACTGTTGCAAAGTCATCCACCGCTGAAATCTCATCCAACGGCTATCCTTTCCTCTGCGCTACTTCTTGCTGCTCCAGTGCTCCTTCTCTACTGAACCAAGGTGCATAACTCACTCGACAGATAAAAGATATTTTCCTTGTCTGGCCTCTTGTCGCCGGCGACTCGCCGCCATTGTCACACCGCTGTCCCGCTACTTGCGACCCCACCCTGGAGCTCCCTCCCCTAGACTGTTCCGCCCTATCCCGTCTCCCTCCCGTCACTGGAGACCTCCGCGCACGTCCTTGTCCAGCCTCCCGTCGACGGCGACTGGCCGCCATGGCCACACCACCGTCCTGCCGCTCGCGACACCACTCTGACACTCCCTCGCCCGGAAGATTCTTCCCTTTCCCTGGTTCCCCTAGCTGTCCAGTCACCAGCGGCCTCCATGCCTATCCCGGTACAAATCAGGTACAACTCTTGTACAACCTCTAAGTCTCGCAATTAACAGACTATGTAGGTTCCAATAAATTTTGGTCTTCAATGTATAATTGCTATCGATCCGTTATCATAATGCCCTATGTACATGTTGTACTGATAGGATTTCAACAATCAACAACAATGGCTACTGCTGCTTGGCATCTTAAAAAGTTCAGAAAAATAGTAATTTTAGGAAGATGGGATTGGAAGGGATTGGGTGAACACTACACCCCCTCCCATCCCCAAACCTCTTGGGTATAAAATACGAGAGGGTAAATAAAGCCTGAACAAATTGTAAGTCTACTGCAATCTCTCCAGCTTGGGGATGGCATGAACCGCTGAATCCCAGCTACAAATGTCGAAAAGATGTCAAAAGACACCACCGAAAGCTTCTTAATCCGAGGTTGCTCCCAGTGAATCACCTGAGATACAATACGCACTTTTAACAATTGCAGCATCAGTTCAGTATTTTAGATATGCGCTCACTAACATTGCATCCGTTGCACACTGGGACACTTCAAGATGATGTCAACCAAATAAACAACCGCAATCAATTTCCTGTACTTTTTAGGAAATTGTTCTAGAATTAAAAGGGATGGTGTACTATATTATTGTAGAAGTCATGCGATGTTGTGCATTCAACATGTATTAAAAAAATATTACGACACATAGGCCCAACGAGATATTTAAGCATTAGTGTATGCATCAATTGCACACTTAATGTCTGCAAGACAATTGTTGAGTTACAGTGAACATACCTTTTTTCTGAAGGAGTCTATTTGTGGGTATCTAACTTTGTACAGAAGGGTGCCTTCTTTCAGCTTGGGCCAAGGGCACTTCCTGGTTGGGTCCCTTGGGAACTTCCCGACGTTGACTAACGATGCCCAGAGCATCAACCTGTAGATGCATAAAAAATGAATTCAGTTATGACCTTTTGGAGAGTAGAAAACTACTTATTATTTTTTGGCTCCTGCTGGTACCATGTACAATAACTTTACAAGCTTGGTGTGCTATTACTTATGTACCAGATCTAAATGGTAGTAGAGACTAGAGATGTATAATTGCTATTGATCTTTTAGCATGACACCCCGTGTACATGTTGTACTGACAGGCTTAGTTCAACAATCAACTACTGCTGCTTGGCAACTTAAGAAGTTCAGAAAAATAGTAACTTTATAAAATTAAAATAGCTTTTGCTTGCTTGCAAAATCTACAACATAGTCTACAAAAGTTTAACAAAATAGCCTCACAGTTGCATGCTAAATCAGAAAATGTCTTCTCCAACGAAGAGTTCAGGGCTTTGCATATTGAGTAATTGGAGGACTTGATTTTATTTGGCATGCTTTCTATCATGTGAGAGTCTCAGATCACAGTGTCAGAGTAGTAACACAATCGCAAAAGTACCTTGCACTCATTGTCTATGACGCTTGTTGCAGATCAGCGGTGCCACCGAAGCAACGTCGGATTTAGGTGAACTGCGACTGGGCCAACTGTTCTATTATAGGTAGTTTGTTCTTTTTATGTACTTCTTTACATTTAGGATTTATGAACATGTCAATATGATTATGTGGATCTGACAAGGAATTATTTTTGCTGTGTACTTATATTTTTTATTTCATGTCTGAGATTAACCTATAAATAATTTTAGCAACTTCTATATAAATTTTACATTTGCATATAATATGAAACTAATTTTGTATAGTTAATGGCCCGTGCGTTGCACCTCCCACACAGTTGAATCATTTGATTAGTATATGCTTACTTTTTTCTTGCAGATGGATTCAGATTCTCCGACACGATCCGGTCAACGTACCCCTTTTAAAGACTTGTCCAACATTATCAACACAGGTAAAAATAATGATATGTTGTGTAAGTGAGCTGATGCTCAACTACTGACTACAATGTGTATTCTTATAGATCCTGTCGACACCAGTAATACACGAGAACCTATTGATGCGAAAGAACGCAATAGGCAACGTGCTCGGGAGCGATATGCGCAAATGGATAAACAAAAGAAAGATGAACTCCTTAAGAAGCGCCGCGAAGCCTATCATCAAAAGAAAGCGCGGCCACCAGTTAATACACATGAGCCACAAGATAGTACATCCACACTTTCTCAACTGCAAAGCACGCCCACTGTTACAGGTACTCTTTACAATCATGTATATCACTTACTGGCAAAATGTTTATAATGCAACTAAACCACCCTATTTTACCTAGGAGACACTGCTTGGAACAAGGAAAATGGGGTCCTTGTTAATAGCGACGCATTCCAGAGGCAATCACTTTGTATTCCATCTCGAGGGCAAGAAATCCTCATAGTTGGTATTAAGGCGGCTAAATCCCTAACAAAGTGAATGAAACTATGTTAATAATTCATATCTAATGTAGCTATATGCATCATGTAGAAACTGCTGACATCAACAATAGCTATACTGATGGACCTATTGAGACATTGTCTATAGATCCAAAGGAGCAGAGGAGGCAACGAGACAGGGAACGGTATGCAAATATGGATAGCATGAAAAAAGAAGAATTACTGAAAAGGCACCGTGAATCCCATCAAAAACAAAAATCATTAGCATGGAACAAGGAGAACGAGGCTCCAGCTGAAGACAGTGAATGGCTAAGAAGGAATGACAACTACCAGAGGCAGTCAATTCATGTGCCATTTCAAGGGCAAGAAATCATCCTAGCTGGTAATATGGCAACTCATTCTTGCTTAAGATGAATGCATTAATCATCATAAATAATTAATACCACATTAGCTAATTGCATAAAGTTGTTTTGCTGTATATAAATGAAAATAACTATGTTAGTAATTCATACCCATTGGAGCTATTAATGTGATTTTTTGTTCTACGTAGATTTAGTTGACATGAACAATTGCAGTAATGATGGACCCACGTCATCGTCCCTCATTCGGCCACAATCCATAGTAGATAGTATAGA
This sequence comes from Avena sativa, assembly GCA_916181665.1. Lineage (NCBI taxonomy): Eukaryota > Viridiplantae > Streptophyta > Magnoliopsida > Poales > Poaceae > Avena > Avena sativa. Next base: position 347,920,050 of record OV702280.1, on the reverse strand, counting down.
GCATGAGAGGGAGCAAAAAAGGGAACAATATGCACAAATGAATACCGAAAAGAAAAATGAACTACTAGCAAGAAAGCGTGAAGCCTATCAACGGAAGAAATCACTAGCAGGTAAGGGTTCCACATTTTACAAGACAAAATCTATCATTTTTTTATGATACATCCACTCTTCTTAGCATTATCATGTAATTTTCTAGAGCAAATTGAAACAAAGCGTGCAAGGGATAGGCTCCATTATGCTGATATGACTCCTAAGCAAAAGCGTTCAAAGAAGGCTCTCCGCGAGTTGCGATGCAATAGCCTGAGTAAAGAATCCATAGCCATGGAGAACCCATGTTGGACCCCTGAGGTTATTCATACCCCTGCTCCTCAAGGCTCCATACCCACAAGTGATTGGTATATTCCTGAGTTGAACGGAACCCCTATTTATATCCAGTCTGCTTCGGAGGAAATGTCAGGGGAGGTGACCCCTAACATGGATGTTCGTAATATATCATGGAGAAAGCATGTAACACCTGGAGAAAGGCATACATTGCTAGGTCTTCGAAATGAATCATTCTATGCAAATAGTAAGAAGCATGTGACTGCACCGGCAGATGAAAGCCTATCAATGACCATGGAAGGCGTCAATGGTTCTAAACAGCCAACACAATCAGTCGTCATTAACAATGGTAATGTTCTTATCCTCATTGTTCTATATTGCTCTAATTTAAGTCATTAGCAGTTCAAATGATCATACTTTCATGTTGTATCTACAGAAACTACCGCTCCCACGCCCGAGATTGTTCAAATACAACAAACACTCTCACAAGCCAATGTTGATTGTAATTGTTTTGATCATACTCATTCCTTATTATTATATTTGAAATATTTGCTCATAAATAATTATTGTATGACAGGTGAGGACGAGGGTGTCATACTGGACGAAGACTCTGAAGACGAGGAAGGTTACGTGTTCGCTGGACAAGGTAACTTGCTCATGTTCCACATCATCTCATGTATATATTGCACGTATCTTTTGGAATCATGCTGTTAACTACCATTTCAGAAGAGGAGATGGATGAGATGTTGAAATAGATGAGGTTGATGATGACTCTGCTTTAATTTCAACCGCCCCTGATCCATACGACATGGTGTACAAGACAATCCCAGCCGAGACACACATGTTAAAGGCCGCTGTGGACTGCAAATATTGTGGTGCAAAGAGGTTCGAGCATGAGTCCCAAGGGTTCTATTGTCGTAATGGGAAGATCAAGCTAACTAATGCAGATACACCACTCGAGCTCATGAGGCTTTGGACGAGTGAAGACCCTGATGCTCGGCATTTTCGTGACAACATCAGGTTTTTCAACGGGCAGTTCTCGTTTACCTCACTATATTGTCACCTGGATGAGAATACCACTAACACATCAAAGCACCCTATCTACACTTTCCGTGCCCATGGCCAAATGTACCACAACTTACGGTCATTTGGCAAACAAGATGGTTTGGAGCGCAGTCACCTGGAGCTTTACTTCTTTGATGATGACCCAAGTTTAGAGCACAGATATCGTATGTGTCGCAAAGAGCAGTGCCTGAAAGACAAAGAAGTAATCACACACCTCGTCAACATACTTCGTGACAACCCATACTCTGAACACCTCCGGAGTATGGGATAGGTTGAAGATGTTGATGACTATCATATCACACTAAACCTTGACCAAAGGATGGATCAAAGAAGATATAATGCACCTTCTACTTCAGAAGTAGCCGCTGTTTGGGTGGAGGGTAGCGACCGCCGAAGACATTTCGATAATAGTGTCATCCTGCAAGGGAAGAACAGAGATATATTTGGTATAAAGTCCTATCATGGATGCTATGACGCACTATCCTACCCTCTATTCTTCCCTAGAGGCGAACTTGGGTGGCATACCGATATCCCCAAGGAAAAGGTTCGCTATGAAACTATGATGGCAGCTCGTGCAGCTCGTTTAGCTCGTCGTAATAGCGATGAGTCCTCCCAATGCCCACCCGGTGATAACGATGATGATGATAGTGATGAAAATGGCGATGATTCAGGTTAGTGTTCAAATCAGTTGTTTCACGTGCAGTCCATGCTATGCAGTAGGATCTCTCCTTCCCGACATCATTCATTTTAAATTCATTGTGCAGGTTCCGGAGGTAGACTATGTGTGTCTGTGCGGGACTACTACTGCTACAAATTCCAAATGCGTCCTGGGATATTCAACCCGATCCTCTATGGCAAGCGTCTTTTTCAGCAGTTTGCGGTCGACACATATATCAAGATCGAGAACTCCCGATTGGACTATATATGGAATCATCAAGACACGATAAGGGCGGACCTGTACCAAGGCTTAGTGGACAGTTTGCATGCCGGTGAGGGTAGGGCGGACGCTATTGGAAAGCGTATTGTGTTGTCTACGTCATTTATTGGTGGTCCACGAGACAAGAGGCGCCGCTACATGGATGCTATGGCCTTGGTGAGAAAGTATGGCAAGCCAGATATCTTCCTTACAATGACAGAGATATATTTGGTATAAAGTCCTATCATGGATGCTATGACGCACTATCCTACCCTCTATTCTTCCCTAGAGGCGAACTTGGGTGGCATACCGATATCCCCAAGGAAAAGGTTCGCTATGAAACTATGATGGCAGCTCGTGCAGCTCGTTTAGCTCGTCGTAATAGCGATGAGTCCTCCCAATGCCCACCCGGTGATAACGATGATGATGATAGTGATGAAAATGGCGATGATGCAGGTTAGTGTTCAAATCAGTTGTTTCACGTGCAGTTCATGCTATGCAGTAGGATCTCTCCTTCCCGACATCATTCATTTTAAATTCATTGTGCAGGTTTCGGAGGTAGACTATGTGTGTCTGTGCGGGACTACTACTGCTACAAATTCCAAATGCGTCCTGGGATATTCAACCCGATCCTCTATGGCAAGCGTCTTTTTCAGCAGTTTGCGGTCGACACATATATCAAGATCGAGAACTCCCGATTGGACTATATATGGAATCATCAAGACACGATAAGGGCGGACCTGTACCAAGGCTTAGTGGACAGTTTGCATGCCGGTGAGGGTAGGGCGGACGCTATTGGAAAGCGTACTGTGTTGTCTACGTCATTTATTGGTGGTCCACGAGACAAGAGGCGCCGCTACATGGATGCTATGGCCTTGGTGAGAAAGTATGGCAAGCCAGATATCTTCCTTACAATGACATGCAACCCCAACTGGGAAGAGATAAAGCGTGAGCTCTACCCAGGGCAAACACCTCAGGATCGCCCAGACCTTGTTGTGCGTGTTTTTAGGGCGAAGCTGGAGGAACTCAAGCATAAGCTGCTTAAGAAGGACATCCTCGGCAAGGTTAGGGCATATGTCTATGTGGTGGAGTTCCAAAAGAGGGGCCTTCCACATGCACACTTCTTGCTCATCATGGATGGTCGATACAAGCTCACATGCCCTGAGCAGTATGACCGTCTCATCTCAGCCGAGCTCCCAAACAAGAAGAAGTACCCAGAACTATACAAGATGGTCGTGAAGCATATGATGCATGGCCCATGTGGTGCTTTGAACCGTGATTGCCCATGCACGAAGGGTCGTCCTTCTTGCAAGAATCACTATCCTCGACCTCACAATGAGGCTACCTTATAGGGCAAGGACTCCTACCCTCTATATAGAAGACGTAAAGATGGTTGTAGAGTAATGGTTCGAAAGGAATGGCTAGATAATAGGTGGGTCGTCCCATACAACCCTTACCTTTTGCGTCACTTCAACTGTCACATTAATGTTGAGGCATGCGGTAGCATAAAGGCCGTTAAGTACCTATTTAAGTACATATATAAGGGACATGATCGAGCTTCTATTTCAATGAGCGAGGCTGACATGACAAATAGCAATGGAGACATAGATGAGATCAAACTATATAGAGATGCGAGGTGGGTGACTCCTCCAGAAGCCTTGTGGAGGATATACGGCTTTAAGTTGAGTGAGAACTCGCCACCTGTGATGCAGCTGCAGCTCCATCTGCCAAACATGCACATGGTTTCGTTCAAACAGGGCCAAGATATCCGACGAGTAGTTAACCGTGAAGGTGTTGAGAAGTCAATGCTTACAGAGTACTTCGAGGCAAACAGATTACACGAGGAAGCTCGTTGTATCTTGTATAGGGACTTCCCTGAATGGTATAGTTGGCAGAAAGGAAAGAAGAATGGCGAGAATAAATACTGGAAGAGAAGGTCACTAAAAACGGATGGTACACCTTCCTGAATACAAGTTGTAAGAATTGTGTCAGCTCATCCAGCGGAGGGGGAACGCTATTATCTGCGAGTCCTTCTAAACCATGTCACCGGGGCCACCTCCTACGATGACTTGAAGACGGTTAATGGTGAGTACCTACCATCCTTTCGCGAAGCTGCAGAGAGAAGGGGTTTGATCGAAGGGGACAACACATTAGATGACTCCCTTACTGAATCTACATTGTATGAGATGCCATCATCTCTACGAAGGCTATTTGCGACAATATTGGTATTCTGCGAGCCTAGCGATGTGCGCGGGCTCTGGTAGAAGCACTTCAATGCAATGTCAGAAGACTATCGCCGCAACGAACCATCAGATGTTGTAGTTGAGCAAAAGGTTCTCATAGATATCAGGAATATGCTACAATCAATGGGCAAGGAAATAAAGTCATTTCCTCTTCCTGATATTGATGAAGAATTTGACAGTGCCACCGGCGTGGCAAGGGAGATCTTTGAGGAGTCTAGCATCGAGCCCAATGACGAGGACAAAAACCTATCAGACTCACTTAATAAGGATCAGAGGGCCGCATATGATGAAATCATGTCTGCTGTTGATGGCAATGAGGGTGGTGTGTTCTTTGTGGATGGACCTGGAGGCACTGGGAAGACTTTTCTATACAGAGCACTGCTCGCAACGGTTCGTGGGCAGAAAAAGATTGCTGTGGCAACAGCTACATCGGGTGTTGCAGCTTCGATAATGCCTGGAGGAAGAACAGCACATTCACGATTCAAGATACCATTGAACATTGATGACGGTGGGCTTTGTACCTTCACTAAACAAAGCGGCACTGCCAAGCTACTACAGTCCGCTTCTCTCATTATTTGGGATGAGGCTTCCATGACAAAGAGACAGGCAGTAGAGGCATTGGATAACAGTATGCGAGATATATTGAGCCGACAAGACCTACCATTTGGTGGAAAGACGGTTGTGTTTGGTGGAGATTTCAGACAGGTCCTCCCTGTTGTCCGTAAGGGATCCCGTGCTCAGATAATTGATTCCTCGCTACGTAGGTCTTACCTTTGGGATTGCATGCGTCACCTAAAGCTGGTACGCAATATGAGGGCACATAGTGACCCATGGTTTGCGGACTACCTATTGCGCATCGGTGATGGTAAGGAGGATACCAATGGTGATGGTGACGTCCGCCTTCCAGACGAGATATGTGTGCCGTGTACCGGGAAAAAGAGCATTGACCTTGATACACTAATAGACAATGTGTTTCCCAGTCTTGGTGCTAACATGGAAGACCCAAACTACATCACCTCTAGAGCAATTTTGTCGACACGAAACGACTGTGTGGATAGGATTAATTTGAAGATGATCAATCGATTCCAAGGAGATGAGATGGTGTATCGTAGCTTTGATTCTGCGGTGGACGACCCTCATAACTACTACCCATCTGATTTCCTTAACACACTCACGCCTAATGGTCTGCCCCCGCATTTGTTGAAACTGAAGATCAACTGCCCTATCATATTGCTCAGAAACATTGACCCTGCGAACGGACTCTGCAATGGCACGAGGCTGGTGGTCCGAGGATTCCAAAGGAATGTCATCGATGCAGAAATTGTGTTGGGCCAACATGCTGGAAAGAGGATCTTTTTGCCAAGGATCCCGCTTTGCCCCTCTGATGATGAAATGTTCCCTTTTCAGTTCAAGAGGAAGCAGTTTCCTATTAGGCTTAGCTTCGCCATGACGGTTAACAAGGCACAAGGGCAGACTATCCCGAATGCTGGTATCTACTTGCCAGAGTCGGTGTTCTCTCATGGACAGTTGTATGTAGCGCTATCTAGATCCACCGCTAGAAAGAACGTCAAGATTCTTGTCATCTCGGATGGTGGTAACAAGAACAATAACCCAAATGATAGCAAAAAGAAGAGTTAAAATTACAACAAGAGCAAGAGCTCCAATTGTCCTGTTGGTACGTTCACGAAGAATATCGTCTATAGAGAGATCCTTACATCATAAGGTGAGATGCATATCAATTCCATTATTGTGTCCGTGCGTTTATCTTTTATTAAGGTGAGATGCACCTAAAATTTCAATAATCATACTTCTATCTTTCCTTCAAATCTAACTTATTTATGTGCATATCAATTCCATTATTGTGTTAATCATGTGTTATTCAGGGAAACCAAATTAGTTATATTCATGTGTTAGGTAGAAATGACTCAACCAGATGAACCTGGTTATAATCTAGCTGAAGATCCATAGGCCAATTACATAAATACAAAATGGTCTTGTTTTTGTTTTTTACATATATTTGCATGGAGGATAGATCTGATGCCTTACTTCAACAATTAATACAGTTCAAAATACCAAGCATACTTGTTTCGAACCCAATTCTACTGCCACGAAATTCAAAACTATTTTGTCACACCAGACCAGCTTATAGGGTCATAATAAATGAGTCCAGTTTATGAGAGAAAATCTAAACCATACAGGTGATTTGATAGAGAAGTTGTACATATTGGAAATTTGTAACATTTGGTATAGAAGAAATAAGACACGAGAGCATCACCCATGTTGACTGTGTAAGCTAAAACAAATGAAGTATTCTAATATTATTACTATGAAATTTTGAAGAAGCACTGTATTAATTGTTACTGTTCTATAGCCATTTTAAGTGGGTCATTTTAGTTTTACATGTCCTGATCACTTTGTACTTTGTTGATGTTTCTGCAGTGTTCCTCTCTATTACCACGTGCAATATTATATATCCTTCTGTGGCTTCAGTTTCCTTCAAATGGTGTAAGTCATAATATAATTCTGCGTCCAATAATGTTGATATGCATATGTATTTCTATTTGTATGGTCAAAAAATATGCGATGTAATAATTGTTGTTCTTTAAATTATCTGTATTAAGGAAGTGAATCAGACTAAGCATTTTTTATTCATTTAATTAAAGAACCTACATTCAAGATATGAAAAGGATAAATGTGTTATATAGCATCAGCTTGTACAAGGTGTGTCAAACTTTGTCAACACCAAGTTCATCAGAATCAGTAAATGAGAAAACCGACTGCTCCAGTTCACAATTTAAATGGTTAGCTGATATGATTGTGACAGAAAGAGTGCAGTTGTAGTGTAAGCTTGCAATTGATGAGATATATGTTTTCTCAAAGGATGATGTAGCTAGCAGCATTTGGTTCTTGGTTATACAACCTGGAGCTTGAATCATGATATTCATCTATTCTCAATTAATTCATTGCCCCATTCTATATCTGTTTAAGCAAGAACGATTCTATTACTAATTGTTTATATAGTTGAAAGCTTATGATATGAAATTTTGTGCAGAGCATTGAACATCATAGTCATACTTTAGCCCTAGATATCTGCTGGTTTTTAGCCAGATGATGACAACTCTAAGCATGTTGTTCTTTTTCTTCATGGAATATGATGACGTACTGTTGGCTAGAAATTTGAATCTACCAGTAAGTGATACGGTTGAATTATGGGTATTTTTATACTAATAGATGTGTTCTCTTTTTCTTTCAGGGATCAAAGCATGTGTACAAAAGATACTTGCACCTATTTTTCCTGAAGCATCAAGCAAGTTTCTTAGTCTATCTTCTTAGGAATCTTCGGAATCAAATTTCAACATACATCAATCAAACCTTTTGTGGAAGCCATATCATTAAAACATGAAAGAAGCATTTAGGCTACTCTCTATTGGGTCTATATAAGTGAACAAAGTGTTTGGCGGTCCTACCAGTGGTTGTATACTTGAAAATATTTGATTCATAACATCTGAGAGGTTCTACATTCTTGTAGGTCTAAGAAATGACATGCTACTTAGGTTTGAGTTAGATGCAAACAAGGACCATTATTTCCCTGGTTCCAGCATTTGAGAGGTTCTACATTCTTGCGGGTCTTAAGAAATTTCATGCTACTTAGATGCAAAGAAGGACCATTATTTTCCCGATTCCTTTTACAAAGAGTCTTTTACAGCTTGAGTGGATTTCACAATACCCTTGGTCGTGATAAAAGGGGCGGTCGAGTGTGGGGGAAATGCCTTAGGATTTTATTGCTATGGGGGAAATGCCTTAGGATTTTGTTGCTATGCCGTTATACATATAGTTAGCCAGAATGCAATGCATTCTTAAAACAGATCTCAACCACATATGTTAATATTTTTGTATTATTTACATATATTTGTTTCCGGTGCGTTGCACGGGCATTTTACTAGTACTATCTAAAAACTCTTTCTTAATTAGAACAATATCTCTGCATGTCAAGCAATTATAATTGTTCTCCATGGTACATTGAGCATTTTTAAATTTCCCGTCTTACCCTGTCTCATAAATCTGAGAGTTGTTTGCAGGAAAACCTACATTATGTTTGTATCTTTTTTTTAGTTAGTGGGAGGATTAAGGACATATAATCTTTCTTTCTAGTGACATTGTTTTTTTTTAAACTAGTGACATATCATGACTGCCCCAAAATTATTTTTCCAAATTTGATGAAATCGATGATCCAATAACTGTTTCATAGGAAACCTAAACCAATTTATGTTCATTAGCACTATTTTGGCCTCCAATAGAAATGTATCCCATTTGGTAACTAATAAGCGAGAAGGACATATAAACATGAAGAGTATGATCTTCCATGAGGAAAAAAAGGCATGACCCTACATTTTCATGTCTATGGGTTGAGTGGGCTTCTCGTCTGGTCATTTTTTCTAGTTTCATTTCTTTGATTTTCTAGAGGTACATTGGACCAGGGGCGAATCTATCAAGTAGGCTTCGATAGGCTGAAGCCTACCCTCCAATTTTACAAAATCTTTGTGATTACATAAGCCTCAGTCCATGGCTGATCGAGAAAGAAGAAGAAAGTCGTCGTCTAAGCGTGAATCAATCCTATATCGCGTCACAGGAGGATGAAAGCAGCAATTTGGGCCCTAGCCCAGCTAGCTAGCAAGTGGTCTTATGGTAATTGGGCTTTGGGAGGGAGTCGGGACAAGCCAAATAAACACCAGCGATTGATCAATCAGGTTTCTCGCCGTTCAGCTTGGATGCCCTTAGCATAGGTACCGCGCCGTCGGCCGGCCAGACGAGGGAGACATGAACAAGAGCTGCAGCTGGGAGCGATGCAAACGGCCAGGGACGCACGCTGTAGCCTAGAGGCAGCCGTAGGCGCCGGGGAGAGGACAAAAAATATCAAAAGGTGCGTACTTCTATTTTGCTACGGTAATCAAAGGTATTTTTCTAATTGATGAATGATGATTGCTTTCAAGCTTGTATATGGATCGCCCATTCTTCAGTGGTTATGGAGAAATTAATGTACCCTCCGCCTCCGTCTTAAAATATATATCACAGGTCTGTTAAAATTTAGATAAATCTATATATTAAAGGTGCCGCAGATTTATCAAAAATCTGCGACACCTATTTTGAAAAGGAGGGAGTCTAACTTGATGCAATATAATATTCAATTTTTTTTCATAGATTCAGAAGTGGAAAGTATTGTTGATGGAAAATAATCATAAAAACTTACATGCTATGAAAAAGTGCAATGGACATTTTCCTAAACATATTAGAGTTGTAATGCCTCGACCTCACCTGTACATATATATCATTCGTTTGAATTATATCATAGTAATGTTTAGCAACCCTATAATACTCATGTTTTTCTTTCTGTTTAACCTACTCTTTAAGGTTTGAGCCTACCCTTCGTTTTTGTCCTGGATTCGCCACTGCATTGGACCAAGACAGTTGGTTACATAGGATGATAATATTATTGAGTGATTGGATCCTATATGTTGGGGCGGAGGCCCCAGAAGGTGGGAGTCGCGGTGCTTTGTGGCAAGGTTCATGGCTCAGGCACTGGTTGGTGGAAAAGACCATGGGGTGGTACTATCGAGGGATTTTACCAACAAGAGAGAGGACGGGTGATGACCCACAAGTATAGGGGATCACAACAGTCTTCGCGGATAGTATTACTCAATTTATTGATTCGACACAAGGGAATCCAAAGAATACTTGCAAGCCTTAACAACTGATTCGTCAGTTCAGCTGCACCTGGAAATAGTTCTTGCTCATAGAAGTTTATCAGTAGCAACAGCAAAGCAACGGCAACAGAAATAGCAACAGTGAAATAGGAGCAATAGTAACAGTAACGGTAACGGTAGGATTCGAGTGCGGTAGGCATAAGGATGGATGGACGGGCGTTGCATGGACGAGTCTAAACATGTAACTTCAAGATCTAGGGCATTGCAGATAAATAATAACAAGCATCCAAGTAGTAAACAATCCTAGGCATGTGCTCCAAATATAGTCATACGTGCTCGCAATGAGAATTTGCACAACATCTTCTGTCCAGCCAGCCCGTGGCAGCGGGTCCTCTAGGGAACTACTGGCAATTAAGGTGCTCCTTTTAATAGAGCACTGGAGCAAAGCATTAACACTCCGTGAACACATGTGATCCTCACACCACAGTCATCCCCTCCGGTTGTCCCAATTATTGTCACTTTGGGGCCTTTGGATCCAGACAATGATATGTATACACAACTTGCAGATAAGATCACAAACAATACTATCATAATAATTCAATAATAAGTTCAGATCTGAGATCATGGCACTCAGGCCCTAGTGACAAGCATTAATCACAACAAGTTGCAACAAAGTCAAATAACACTAATAGAGACACTAGGCACTATGCTCTAACAGATCTTATTCGATTACATGATAGAACTCATCCAATCCCTACCATCCCCAAGCCTACAGCGGGGGATTACTCACTCATGGATGAGGGAAACATCGGTGGTTGATGGAGATGCGTTGGTGATGACGATGGTGATGATCCTCTCCAAATTCCCCGTCCCGGCAGGGTGACAAAACGGAGTTTATGGATCCGAATCTTGGTTTCTGGTGGTGGCGGCGGAGCGGAACTCTTTTTGGAAAACTATCAAACCCCCTCGGTTTGTAGGTCGAAAGGCAACTTATAGGCGCAAAGGGAGGCCGAGGAGATGCCTGGGGAGGTTGCACCCCCTCCTGGCGCGGGGTCAGGTGGGCCCGCGCCTAGGGTGGTTCTGGGCCCCCTAGGCCTCCCCTCCGTCTCTTCTTCTGGCTCCGTAGATCTTCTAGTCAAATATAATTTTTGGCATATTTTCCGGGATTTTTCCTGATAGTTCATTTTCTGCACAAAAACAAGACACCAAGGTAATTCTGCTGAAAACAGCGTTAGTCCGTGTTAGTTGTATCCAAATCACACAAGTTTAGAAGAGAAACAATAGCAAAGTGTTCGAGAAAGTAGATACGTTTTGGACGTATCAACTCCCCCAAGCTTAGCTTATTGCTTGTCCTCAAGCAATTCAGTTGAAAACTGAGTGCGATAAAAGAACTTTTACGAACACTTTTTTTCATATGATATAAATATTCTCAGCACAGGAGTAGATGCCTAGACAATTCATAATAAGAAGTATGCAACTAAGTCTACTCAATAGTCATTGCAAGCTATGAAGAGAAACCAACTCAATAATAATAAGTAGCATGAAACATAAACATAAGCAACATTACAATGCTCATAATAAGGTATGATAGAGTGGTATCTCGCTTGCATTTGTTTGAAGAGCGCAATATAAATGCCAAGGCACCTCTAAAGTTCACATGAAGACTATAAGTAAAGATATCAGAGATACAAGCATCAAAGTCATGACATAATTAACCAAGTTTTGGAACAAACACAAGAATAACAACTATGCTCTCAAGAAGATGCTCATAGAATAAGTGGTGACTCAACAAGGTTGTGAAAACAGTTTTGTGAAGGTTTGAAAGGCTTCCCAATGCTGAAAGGAAGGTACTCATTAGCTTTGAGCTCGCATTGCCCCTATCATAGGCATCTTCATGTGGTTAAGGTGAAAGTGAGGTCCACTCTGAATCATATGCTTGACAGACCATAGACTGGAAATCCCACGTCCCTTGAGTACGAGGGTCTCTCCGCATGCTACTCAACTTTGGTCACCTGAAAGTTCTTGTCATTGTAAATACATGCATATCATCGAGAACTGCCAATGGGGTACCCCTTCACATGGTACAGGAGCTTTCCCATAACCACAATGACAAGGCAAGCAGACAATAAGTATCTCGGCAATCTTTTTATTTACCATATGCATAGCTTTTTATTAAGGACGCTTCATAGATGCTCATTATGGTGATGCTTCAAGTTTCCACCATGATTAAACATGGCTTAGGCTAGCGGTTCAGGCGTTTCTCTAACACAATGTATAAACTCCATGAACTTACAACCTCCCCTTTTATTCACATCGTCGGCATCCATAAACAAAAGAGCAAAGTATCAACTCGATGAGATATCCAAAAAGTGTTGAAAGCGTTCCCCATGACAGCACGGTTCTGCTGACTCCCAGCATATAATTAGCAAGCATATAACTTTCATGGACTAGTCATAATGGTTCAGAATTATTAAGCGCAAGGAATAAAGTGTGTCATCAAGTTCGTAAGAGCTTTACTAACTAACTTTCTCAAAACAGTCAAACATTTTATTTTGGAAGAAAACACGGCATATAAAATATGCACTGAAATAGCAAATGATGCTAATAGGTATGTATGGTGGACACAGCTGACAATATTGATTTTGGGGAGTTGGAAGCATAGGTAGAGCACGTACTCAGTGCAAGTGAAGGCTAGCAGTAGAGAGGGAGCGACAAACGAGAGAGCAATAGCTGTCATAATCATGCTTTCTACAAAACAGGACTAATTATGGCATGAAAGTGATACAAGAACTCTGAGGCAAAATAAATCATCAAGACTTACTGACTATTGATTAGTCATATGCATGCGTGAGCATGTGCCAAGTCGATTCACATGAACAGTCAAAGGAGGATACTTGACGATGTTTAATCTCGTCAATGCCCATTGTTATGAGCTTGGGTTTTGGAGAAGATGGGGGTGCTAGAGATCGCGGAATGGTTAACAGACAAGCAACCAGGGGACACGAGATTTACCCAGGTTCAGGCCCCCAGAGGGAAAACCCTACTCCTGCTTGTCTGCTCTTGATTATGCGGAACCGAAAAGCTTGGGCATAGATCGAATCGGTTACAGGTTTAGGGTTTGCCCCTTTGAATATTCTATCTGCTCTAGTCTTTCTCTCTAAGGATCCGAAGACGTCATGGGTTTGGGCCACCCGAAAATCTTCATGGGCCGCGTATATTCTCGTGGGCCGCGTATATTCTCGTGGGCCTTCCTTGGGCTAGACCAGGTATGCTAATGTTGTGTACCCATAGGGTATAACCATGTCAGTAGCCCCCGAGTGTTCAGTCGAATCACAGATTCGGCTGAGGACTTTTCAATCTTTTGGGTACATCTGTTTCTGTTCATCAGGAAAAGGATGATTTTAGTGTGTAGGGATTGTTGATGTGTGTGCCTCACTCTCCTGACGGATCAGGGTCAGTTAACTGTCTTAGGACAAAACAACACGATCTTCTTCAGATTCGAGTCCCTCGACTCGAACCCGAAACAAATGCTGGCGTAATTCGACTCGGGCCGTTGAGATCTTACAGGAGTAGAATCCCAGTAGTTTTCGAATGATGTACCCAACGCGTCCGTCGGGATTTTCATCGTGCCTGTTGGCACGGATTTTCCCTAGTAGAGCGCAATCGTGTGTGTTACCAGGCCATCAGATGGTATCTGTAGGTCTTATCTTTGTGTCGCAGACACAACATCCGAAATTTTATCACCACGGAGGTGTTTCGGGTGGCCAAGGAGGATGCTACTCACTTAGCGTTGGTTGGGGAAAAGTTTCCAAAACATTTTTGCATTCTGATCCGAAGGATCACAGTCGAAGAATTCATAGGGTGCGCGACCAGTGCTCCCTATGGGAGTAGCCCCCGAGTGTCTGTTCGAGTCGTAGACTCGAGCAAAGACTTTAATTTAGCCATTATTTGCTTCAGGTTCGTAGGACACAATTTTTTCGGATGCTTGAATCAATCCTCCCTATGGGAGTAGCCCCCGAGTCCGTAGTGGAGTCGTAGACTCGACGTAGGACTCGAAGAATAGACCATTGACGTATTATCTTATTCATGCTTCGGGTGCGCGGCTAGCGCTCCTGATAGGAGTAGCCCCCGAGTAGTTGCTCGAATCGTAGATTCGAGTGAGTACTTTAGCTGTTTTGCCGAAGATTTATAACCGTTGCCAGTATGGCTTTGATGACGTCAGTGCTGACGATCGGTGACCTCAATCGTCTGCAGCGCCAGAGGTGACGTGACTGGATGAACGTGGGTCCCACTTTCTGACTTGGAGTTGACTAGTCATGCGCGACGTGGCGAGGATTACGGCGTCTCCTCGATTTCCATGCGTAGTGGACAGCGTGCGAGCGACAGTTCGCTACTATGCTGACACGTGGATGGTTGGATTTGATGCTGGTGCTAGGGCTTCCAGATGAACGGTCCCTGTTCATCGTCTTCGTCCTTATAACTGTGGGGAAAATATGTGGTTTGTTTTCACGCAGTTATTTGCTTTCCACTGCTTCCACTTTCTCGAGCCTCTCCCATCGCACGCTGGACGTTCTCCGATCATTTCCTTCCTCTTTTCTGCGCTCGCATCGCCACCGTCGTCGTACTGCAATGGTGAAGTCGAAGAAGGCCTCCACCATGGGGGGCACCAGCCTGCTGCTTGAGGCAAGAAAGGCACCGCCTCCACTCGCGTCACCGATGGTGGGTGGCGGCGTACGGAGACGTGCGAGGGCGACCTGCGCAAGCTTTGTGAGCGAGGTTTAATCCCGCAGGACAAGGAGGCCGTCAAGATCCCCGGCGACGAGGTAATTCCCCATCCACCTGTTGGAGATATGCCCTAGAGGCAATAATAAATGTAGTTATTATTATATCTTTGTGTTTATGATAAATGCTTACATTCATGCTATAACAGTATTAACCGGAAACATTAATACTTGTGTGATTTGTGAACTAAATTAGAGTCCCTAGTAAAGCCTCTTTTATAATACTAGCTTGTTGGTTAATAGATGATCGTGGTTTCCCGATCATGAACATTGAGATGTTGTTAACAACAAGATCATATCATTAGGAGAATGGTATGATGGACATACTCCTGTAGATAAGCGTAGCATAAAGATCAAGTCATTTTAATAGTTCAATTGCTATAAGCTTTCTGATACATAGTAACCTAATTCCTTCGACCATGAGATCATGCTAATCACCATCACCAGAAGGATGCTTTGATGAAATCAAACACCACACCGTAACTGGGTGGCTATAAAGGTGGCATTGAGTGTTCGGAAAGTATGGGTTGAGGCACATGGATCAAGAGTGGGATTTGTCCATCCATATGACAGATAGATATACTCTGGGCCCTCTCGGTGGAATGTTATCCAATTAGCTTGCAAGCATGTGACTGGCTCCCAAGGGATCACATACCACGGGAACGACAAAATAGTACTTATCGGTAACGAGGTTGAACTAGGTATGCAGAGATACCGACGATCAAAACCTCGGATAAGTAAACTATCGTGAGACAAAGGGAAATTGGTATCATATGTAAGTGGTTCATTCGATCGCAAAGTAATCGTACAAATATGTGGGAGCCATATGAATTTCCAGATTCCTCTATTGGTTATTGATCGGAGAAGTGTTTCGATCATGTCCGCATAATTCACTAACCGTAGGGAGACACACTTAAGGATTCGATGTTGTTGTGTAGTTATGGAATGATGAGTAAGAGACCGAATGTTGTTCGGAGTCTCGGATGGGATCCGGGATATCACGAGGAGATCCGGAATGGTCCGGAGAATAAGATTCATATAAGGAAAGTCCTGTTTCGGAGTTCGGGAATGATTCCGGTGTTTTCACCAGGAATGTTCTAGAAGGGTCTAGAAGGTCCGGCACTCCGGAGGGAAAGGGTACATGGATGTGTCATGACAATGTGGAATGGTTGCATCATGTACTAGGTCACTTGGCTGGGCAATATGGAGAGAGAAATCAAATCCAAGTTTGAAAGTCAAACGCCAATTTGAAAAGTCAAATCTGAAGTTTGCTTGGTGGAGGGAGAGTAGGAAACCTACTTGGGGAGGAAGTCCCCTCCCTCCACCCGCCGGCCAAGGAGGAGGAGTTGGAGGAGGACTCCCTCCTCCCAATCGGCCCCCTCCCACCTATATAAGGAGGGGTAGGGCTGCCCCCTACACACACACCTCAAACCCTAGCTCATGCGCGCCACCACTTCCAAGTGTCATCGTCGCCTAGGGTTCCTCCCAAGTCACCGACTTGGGGCTTCCCCAAGCCCTAGTCGCCGGCCACACCACCCCCCTTGGTGCCTCTAAACCCTAGATCTCCAAGGACCCTCTCTTACTCCACCATACTCGCTCCGGCTTAAGGCGAAGCCCTGCGAGATCTCCCCTCTACTTACGACACCACGCTGTCGTGCTGGTGGAATCGCGAGGAGAGTACTACAACCTCTGTTGCCTGCTGGAACAAGGGAGAGGAAGGTCTTCATCGAGTACCGAACGTGTGACCGACTGCGGAAGCGCTGCCGGAACGCAGCGCCGGAAGGATCGTCTACGCGATCTTGAGATCGACAAGAGTACGACTACATCACCCACGAGAATCTGCTCTCGTTAACCGCTTTGGAATCTTCGAGGGTGAGTTCCTCTATCAACTCGTTGCTACAATCTAGTAGATAGATCTTGGCTTGTTTGTGTGCATGCGGTAGAAAATTTTGTTTTCCATGCTACGAACTCCTACACCACCCGCAGGGTTTCGGGTCATGTTTGTTGCCTTTGTCCTTCGGGGCCTCTCTCTCCCAGTCCACAATTTTCTCCGTGGACTACTTTTTTTCTATGGCATCCAACTCCACCATCTCTTTGGCAGAGGCACCCGCTCTGGGAGGTGGAGCGTGCCGGTCTGTCCCACCTGGAAGCAGAAGCTTCCGAACAGGATCTCGAGCCCGTTGCCTACGGGCTCGAAGTCCTTCATGGTGGCTGGCGAGTGGGCGGTGAAGTCGAAAGTGCCGAAGAGGAGATGGCTCTCCGTCGCCGAGGAGTTGTAGATCGCTTTTGTCAGGACCGTCACGATCGCACATCAGCACCCCCGGTTCCCACAGACGGCGCCAATTGATGATGTTTAATCTCGTCAATGCCCATTGTTATGAGCTTGTGTTTTGGAGAATATGGGGGTGCTGGAGATCGCGGAACGGTTAGCAGACAAGCAACCAGGGGACACGAGATTTACCCAGGTTCAGGCCCCCGGAGGGAAAACCCTACTCCTGATTGTCTGCTCTTGATTACGGTGGAACCGAAAAGTATAGGGGTGTGCAGATGCAATCTGGCGTGAAGGTGTGTATGCGGTGGTATGAGCGAGAGAGAGAGAGAGAGAGATCCTCCTCGCCGTGCCCTCCTAGCCTTTATATAGAGATAGGCAGGTCCCAGGCATATATCGAGTCGGTTACAGGTTTAGGGTTTGCCCCTTTGAATATTCTATCTGCTCTAGTCTTGATCTCTAAGGATCCGAAGACGTCAGGGTTTGGGCCACCCGAAAATCTTCATGGGCCACGTATATTCTCGTGGGCCTTCCTTGGGCTGAACCAGGTATGCTAATGTCGTGTACCCGTAGGGTATAACCATGTCAAGACCATAATGTCATACCAAAGTATGAATAAAACAATGCAAGCAAACATTCATATGACATGCTACAAACTATTAGCAAGCTGGAGCTAATCATAGACAAGCAAGAACTACTAAGCATCCATAATGACATACATCTTACACAAACAGGCTAAGCATGCTCACAATGATGAGTATATGTACAAAAATGAAACAAATATAGTTCGTTACCAGCCTATTACCACACCTCGAGTTGTCTTAATCTTCATTATTGCCCTTCACTTGTGTGACTTGAATACTAACAAGAAACCAAAATCCACTGAGGACGGCTGAACCCTGCAAAGAACTCACAAAACCAAAGAAGAACAACAAATATTTTTGGTGTTAAATTTTTTAGAAACAAGCAAACAAAGGCAAAAACAAACCAAACAAAGCAAAAGCCAAAAAAACTAAGAGGCTTCAAGAACAACACAACTATGCATGAAATAATAAAAATGAAGTGTCTAGAAAGACCTGAGATTTTTATTGATGAAGAAGGGGATGCCTTGGGCACCGCCAAGTTTTGACGCTTGTACCTCTTAAATATTTCTTGGGGTGAAACGGGGTGGACCCACCAAGCTTGAACTTTTGTCCATTCTTCATCTCATTACATCATTCTCTCTCTACACTTGAAAATTTTCCTTCATACAAAACTTCACACAATCTTCATTAGCAACATTAGTGTATTCAAAAGATAATAGACCTTTGGGTTTAGCTTTGGAACAGCAAAACTTTTCACTAAAAACACAAAATACTGTAGCAACTCCTTCAAAAATCTCAATTCCCCAAAAGAGAACTCAAAAAGGAATCAATAAGAAGCAAATGCAAATAATGGCAGAAATCTGTCAAAACAGACCAGCAGGTAGAAAATGATTTTTTCGGAAATCTTCTGTTGCTCAAATAAAAAAGTGTTGAACTAACTAAAGTTAGCTCATATACTGGGGGATTTATTTGTAAATTTTGAGCTCAATCCGAGTTACAGAGACTCCTCAAAAACTTTTATGGTGGAGGACAGAAATCTGTTTCGGGACAGCAACTCCCCAAATCTTACTTCCCTCTCATTAGAGGTCATGCTTGGCAAAAAAAGCAAACAAAAAGGATAAGGAGAGGTCATTACTGAAGAAATAACCTCCAAGACTCAAGGAAACTCTTGGGTTATCTCCCAACAAGTACTTTTGTTTAACGCCTTTAAGTTAGGCATGACGAAGGGCAAGGATTGGAAAGGAGAAAAATAAAAGTGAGCAAGTATAACCACTGTGAAAACATTGTTTTGTTCATTAAAATCCTTTTGTTAACAAGGCTGATCAAGTCTTTTTACAAAAACAATCTTATATGAAACAAAACTTTGCATTTCACAAGGTGATTATGTTACCTCATACTTGATAGCAATGGTCCCAATCATAATAGTTTCAAAATTTTCTGGTGGAATGAGACAATATATTTCTCCAATCTTGATGCTCTCAATATTTTCAATGGAATTCAAGAAATAGCTTTTAACAACCTTCTTGGGGAGATAGAAAGTGTGCGCATTGTCATTAATATTGAATGTTACTTTTCCTTGATTGCAATTGATGACAACACCTGCACTATTAAGAAAAGGTCTCCCAAGAACAATAGACATATTATCATCTTCAGGCATTTCAAGCACAACAAAATTAGTTAAAACCATGCAATTATGAGCAACATGAACAGGAGCGTCCTCACATATACCAACAGGAATAGTAGTTGACTTATCAGCCATTTGCAAAGAAATATCAGCTGGTATCAACTTTTCTAGTTTGAGTCTCTTGTAGAGAGAAAAAGGCATAACACTAACTCCAGCTCCCAAATCACATAAAGCATTTCTAACATAATTATTCTTAATGGAGCAAGGAATAGTTGGTATACCTGGATCACCAAGTTTCTTTGGAACCTTACCATTGAAGGAATGATTAGCAAGTAGAGTAGAAATCTCCTCATTAGGAATCTTCCTTTTATTAGAGACAATATCTTTCATATACTTTGAATAAGGAGGCAACTTAATAGCATCAGTCAAAGGAATTTGCAAGAATATAGGTTTCATCCACTCACAAAACTTGTTGTAGTGTTCTTCCTCCTTTGACTTGTGTTTCTTACCTGGAAAAGGCATAGGTTTCTGCACCCAAGGTTCTCTCTTTACCATGTTTATTAGCAATAAAATCTTCCTTTATGTACCTAGTGTTCTTAGTGTGCTTCTCAGGTTCTTCCTCACCTTCCTCCTTATCAGAGACTCATTTTTATCATTACCACTCTTAGTTTCAGCATCAGAGACAAATATACTATTAGGATCTACAGCAGGTTCAAGTGGTTCCTCAACTATCTTATGTTTCTTTTTCTTTCTCTTACAGGGACTACCACTATCTTTACCTTGTTGAGAATCCTGCTTTATTCTTTTAGGGTGTCCTTCAGGATATAAAGGATCTTGAGTAGCTATACCACTCCTAGTTCTAATTCCATAAGCATGTTTATCTCCTGAAGTATTAAATAGCATATCCTTTTGCACTTTAGCAAGTTGATCAAGTTGAGTTTGAACCATTTGAAAGTGTTTACAAAGCATTTTAATATCATTAGAAGTTCTTTCCACAATATCATTCAGCTCATGGATAGCTCTAGAGTTTTCCAATAAATGATTCTGAACTTGTTTATTAAAATACCCTTGTTTAACAATAAAAGTGTCAAGTTCCTCTAAACATTGATCAGGAGGCTTACCATAAGGAATATCACCTTCATCAAAGTGTTGGAGAGTGTGTACCTCAATAGTAGATGAGTGGGGAATTGGCTTACATAATTCTTCTATAAGAGGTAGATTCTTCACATCTTCAACTCTAATACCTTTCTCCTTTATACACTTCTTAGCTTCCTTCATCACTTCATCATTTAATGCAATAACTCCCCTCTTCTTTGTTGTTGGCGTTGGAACTGGTTCAGGAACAACTGGTTCAAGAGTAATTGGCTCAGGTGTATTCAGCTCAGTTGAAGTCCAATCATCATAATTCTTGCTAATCTTGGTCATTAATTCTTCAGCATCCGTAGGAGTCCTTTTCCTAAAAACACAATCATCAAAGCTATCTAGGTAGGTCCTAGAATCATCAGTTAGTCTATTATAATAAATATCAAGAAGCTCATTCTTAGGTAATGGACATCCAAGATGTGCATGATTCAAGGCACAGAACCTTGTCTATGACTCAGGCAATTTCTCTTCTTCTCCCTATTTCAAATAAAAAATTTTATGCAAAGCAGCATGTCTAGCACTGGGAGGAAAATATTTCTGGAAGAAAGAAGCATCAAGCAATCAGGGCTATCAATGGAACCAGGAGGTAATCTATTGTAACTACCTCGGTGAATTATGCTCCTAGTTACAAGCCTGGATGAGCGGAAATGGTTGAAATAGTACGGTGGGGCCCAAATGCCACTCACAGGTAGACCTTTCGGCCGTCCCAACCATTTCCAAAACATCGGGACAAGAACGGGCGGCGTAATCGGCAGGCGAAGGGATCAACTACATACACAAATGAGTATGTATGCAAGCCACCATACAACAGTACATCAGAGCCATTCCATCTAAAAGAAAGGAAATATAGCGACGCCATACGGCAAGATTCAAATGTCCTAGATAGATATAATATTTTAGGATATCTCCTCATACATCAAACATCAGAGTATCAGGCGGAAGCGTCAAGCAAGATCCGAGTACGGATAAGAAGCAAATCGGCATAAGATGCCCCATAAATAAGCACATCCCGCCCACAGATCTCACGGATCCCCGTTCCCGGAATCTCTACACCGAACGATCGTTGCCCACATCGTCCGCCTCCTCCACCCAGTATCCATCTTGAGGGTGTACATGTTCATATGAATCAAATAATTTATCGTGTGAGACCCTAGGGGTACTCAACAAGTCTTTATGCCTCTAAAGGGGACACAACCTGGGGTGACGCAATTGCAGCAAAAGATAAACCCTAACAGTTCTATAGATACTCGCTAACCATCCGCCTAACCAAAGATAGACGAATGTCCGTGAATTAATGACAACAGTGATAACAGTAATATCAACAGATCCATCCTCCTCCTCGCTTACCAACGAGGAAGCGAACGAACAACCTTCCCCCCATCCGTTGGCAGTTTCATTATCCATTCCATGAGTGTTGCACTATTTACTAGTCAGTTCTTTAGTCAAGTTAAAAGCGGTACTTTAGTTATGCTTGTCTATGTTCGAGAAACTGTGCTCCAAGTCGTCCATAACCGCGGACACTGCTTTCAGAAAGTTTTACCCTGCAGGGGTGCACAAATAGCAACACACACTCGATCAACCTCGGAAAAACCAAATCAAAACCCAACGAGGCCTTCACGACAAAGCAATCACATGATTCAGAAATATTTGAGGGGGGCACCCCATTGAGTACACCCGCAACGAAGTTAGCTGACTCCGAGACGGACTCAAGGTTTGCGTCAATGGCTGTAAACGACTGGGAACCCGAAAATGTGTCTGGGATTGTCGATACCGCGAAAACACTCCGCTTACCTAAACAGTACAGGTGCTCCTCGCACAATCGTAATAAAGCAGTAAAGCATGGCATAAGTACAGGATAGTAAATAAAACCTCAAACTAGTTTGTGGCCCCAAGAAATAAGAATGAATCAAGCGCTGGCTCAGGGGGGTCCCATAAGCCTCCCGGATGTGGATAGCGCGAATAATCAAGGAACAGGAATCAAGTACTCGGGGTCCTACGGGACACAAGTGAGCAGGAAAAACCAAATAGCAGATATTGCTCACCGGTGCCACTTTCATTAGTTATCCCATTACTACTCAGGTTAAGTTGTTTAGGTACCTCGTTATCCATCAGACACTCACATACCCTACACATGCTGTTCTACGACTCGCATGGCTCAAACAACTCCTGTAGTAGTGGCTCATGGGATGGAGGAACAAGCTTCGGTGGGGTTTAAAAGTAAAGGCTATGCAATACTTGGGATTCAGTTTAATGCAATCGCGACTCAATGATGCAAGAATAAGATAGAGTCAATAGGTATTGTATGTATGCAAGCATGTGGTAGTGCTTGCCTGGCAGCTCAGTTGAGCGAGAGAAGGATCTGGGTAGTGCTCCTGGGTTTCTTGATATATCCCCTGCTCAGCGTCTATTCGAAGAAGAACCAAACAAACAAGGGCCAACATAAATAAAGTGCACAAGCATAAGAGTAAAATGCGACAAGCAAACAATCATGCCATGATGAATGATGCACAATTTGCATGGCAACAAAGTAGCATGGCATGGGTGAGGTGTAGAATACAGGAAATAAACATTTTATTGAGTTTTGATCATGTTTTATCCCTATATAAGTTGCTGGTTGCATTATATTTATATGATGCATGCTGCAAAACAGAACATAGAATGCATAAACAGAAAGGTCTCGTCGAGCTGATCATTTTAGACATATCATTTGTTAAATTTGGAGTTATAAATTAAAAGTTATTAATTTATTAAAAAAGGGCATTTTATTGTAATTTTTAATCAACTTGAAAATTGAAGTATCCAAAATATGTTTTGGATGGCATATTTGAAATCCTCACATTTTTCTGATCCAAAAACATATATCATTTGTATTATTTGGGTTTGTATATTAAAAGTTATTATAAACAGATTTGAATTTTGAATTTCAAAACAATTTGAAAAGATTTAGTTTAAAACAGATAACAGAAAAGCCCCTTTTTACTCAGACCTAGCCACTGCCGCTGACGGGTGGGGCCAGGTTGACTGGGCCCAACGCGCGCACAGGAAAAGGGGGGGACTGCGGGTTGATTGAAACAATTGCCGGGATCCTTTTTGCAAAAAGGCAATAGCCGCAGACAGGTGGGTCCGGAGGGATCGCGGGTTGCGCAGGCAAAAAGGTGGGGGGGGTTATGGAAAAGTACCACGCGGTACTGTTTCTCTTCCTGGTTAACTGACGAAACTGACGGCGGAACAGGCGCGTCGCGGTGGGGGCTCGAACGCGCGACCTGGCGCTTGAGCGCGGCGGCGGCTACCGCTGCGGCTAGGTGAGTTTGGTGACAGGAGGGAGGACAGGGCCTAGGTAAGGTGCTACGCGGAGCGCGAGTGTGCAGACGGCAGCGAGCGGCGGTGCACCGAGGGCGTTCGACCAAACGAACCACGGATCTAGACGACGGTGGCGAGGCGGAGCATGTCAGAGAGGTCGAGGCGCTCACCGGGAGTGGGTCGGTGGAGGTGGTTCGGGCTGGGGGGCCGCCGATCGACGGCGAGGCAGGGGCCGAGCAAGCTAGGGTTTCACGGCGGAGCGGCGTCGGCCTGGGGCTCCTGGTGCCTCTCCTGCTCGGCTCCGTGTACAGGGGCGACGCTGGAGCTCGGCTCGGTCTTCCTCGACACCTGGACACCGCGCCCACCGCCTGGTACGACAACGTCGAGAGGAGGCCGACGGTGAGGTCGTCGGGGGTAGACAGTGTGGAGATGGAGGAGGGAGGCGAGGGTAGGGGCCCTGGGGACGGATCTGGCGAGGCAGAGAGGGGGAGAGGGAGTAGATAAAGAGGGGAGGTGGCGTGCGGGAGTGGGTAGAGGGAAAAGGTGGCCTCGGTGCCACCTTTCTCTCCTCCCCTCCTCACGTGCTTGGGTCGGCCAGGCAGGTGCATGGGGGCTTCCAGGTGGACCAGATGTAACACCCTCAGAATCGACCCTATGCAAGTTTTAGCGAAACCCGCCAAACCCGCATAGAAACGATTCAAAGGTGCCCACCAGGCACTTTCGTGCGGGTGGAAAACGAAGTAATAACATTACACAACAGTCCTCGATGGGACCCACAGAACAGATATATATATAACAGCGACTCAAAGAGTCAAGAATACATATATACAATACAAAGATCCAAATCACCTTGAAAATGATACAGCGTCCGACTACGGACAAGATGCAAATGGGGCTAAGAGCCCTGAAGAATAACCAATGGCGTCCATAACCCTGCCCAGGCCAAGCCAGAAGGGTAACACTGCTAACGACGTCGATCCCAAAACCTGCTTAAACAAAAGGGGTGCCGACAAAGGGCAAAGGAAAAAGAGGAGCGTCAGTACTGAGGCCAGTACACGGCGAGACTAGAATTCGGCGGTCCTCGCCTACATAGGTATGGTGGACTGAGCGGCAGCGGCATCATGCACTAAACAACCTATAGAGACTCGATACAACTGGCGGTTATCAGAGAGGGATAAGAATGACCTATCCGGATCCAACCTGAAGCTAACACCAAACAAACCCATCCTGGTGTTTCCCCCTCGAGACCAAACGAGGAAGTCAACCGAGGAACTCACACCGTTGGCAGTTTTATTTATTCAGTTATCGTTGCAGCAATTACTAGTCAGGTATAGATAATCATCATGATAAAATAAGCAGTGGGTCAGTTTAGTTAACCATTCCGTTGTAGTTGCAACACTTACTAATCAGATACAATTAGCATGAGATAACCCAAAACCCAGCAGTTGTTGGTACTTTTATTCAGCCATTCCGTTATAGTTGCAATACTTACTAGTCAGGTACAATGGTCGCAAGCGACACCCAAACAAGCAATTGTTGGCAGTTTTATTTAGTCATTCCATTATAGTGGAGCTGATTACTAGTCATTATAAAGTCAAATTTATAGCACTACTTTAGTTATAGTTGTCTATGATCGAGATACTGTACTCCAAGTCGTCCATAACCGCGGACACGGCTTTCAGAAAGTTTTACCCGGCCGGGGTGCACCAATAGCAACACACACTCGATCAACCTCGGAAAAACCAAATCAAAACCCAACGAGGCTTTCACGACAAATCAATCACAGGATTCAGAAATATTTCAGGGGGCCACCCCTTAAAGTAGACCCGCAACGAAGCCGGCCGGCTCCGAGACAGACTCAAGGTTGTGGGGACGGCTGTGAACGACTGGGAACCCAAAACTGGGCTTGTCGACACCGCGGAATCGTGCCACTATCCTAAACAGTACAGTGTGCTCCTCGCACTATCGTAAATAAAGCAGTAAAGCATGGCATAGGTACAGGATAGTAAATAAAACCTCAAACTAGTTTGTGGCCCCAAGAAATAAGACTGAATCAAGCTCTGGCTCAGGGGGGTCCCATAAGCCTCCCGGATGTGGATAGCGCGATAAATCAAGGAACAGGTATCAAGCACTCGGGGTCCTACGGGACACAAGTGGGCGGTCGGAAACCAAATATTATCTATCACCCACCGATGCCTCTGCTTACTTCAATTTTAGTTGTTAAACAGGAATTAAAGTGACGAAAAGTAAAGCCATGATCATCTCCAACATCAACCTGCGGCAATACACCAACAACTGTGGCACTTGACGACACGCAACAGCACTTGAGCATGCGACTACGACGCGCAAGTCCAACTATCTACCAAACAACAGGTAATAGGGTGTGGCCAAGG
Source organism: Avena sativa (assembly GCA_916181665.1). Lineage (NCBI taxonomy): Eukaryota > Viridiplantae > Streptophyta > Magnoliopsida > Poales > Poaceae > Avena > Avena sativa. Next base: position 347,893,709 of record OV702280.1, on the reverse strand, counting down.
CAATATACGGATGCAAGGGATTTCACGGGTACGGCAACTAGAGCATCGCAACACAGATAGCAATAGATCAACAGGAGGGAATAAATACTAGAAAAGTAAGATAGGTAGAAAGGGGGAGATGCTCGCCTGAAAACATTGCCGAAGGTTCAACCGAAGATCGGGTCGACACTCGCATCAACTCATCGGCCTAATCCGCGAAGAGGCAAAACACTAGAAGAAACACCGGATGCACTATTTAATACTACGGCATAAGATCGGGCATGATGCATGTATGATGTATGACATGGCAAAGATGCGATGCAATTAGGCAAGATTAAGCGGAACCGGGGTCCCGACAACTAATTAGATGGTTCATGTTATTTATCTACCCCGCAAATTAAAAGTTGTAATAACAAGGCAAGATAAGTTACCGGTTCGCTACACAAATTTAAATGAGGCCAATATGAGACTAGATTTGCCCGCATATGGGCCCCATATTTAATTAGAGGTGAATCGGCATAAGGCCCCCAAACCATAGACAAGGATGCATGCATGAACAATTAAATATGCGACAAGTTGTATTATATTATAAAATTAAATAGGGTTTCGGGAAGGGGTTCACACATTAGGGGGTCTCGACGAACTTGGGGTTCCGGGGTTCGGGGTTCGACACGGGCTCAGGGTTTGACGGGCTCGGTCTCGGATAACGGAGGTAGGTCTTGTCGCATCCGGGAAGCAGGGCTTGGTCTGGCGTCGGGGCACATCGGACTCGCCCTGGAGTCGGTGTCGACCTTGTCGTCGATGGCGAACTTGAGTGGATCGGGTACCAGGGTCTTCGGGTCCGTGTAGACGGTCATGGCGTCCGGGAGACGATCTTGTCGCATCCGGGAAGAAGGACTTGACGTTCCGCGGTGGAGTGCTTGTTGTTCCGGTGGCGATCTTTGCGGTCATCGGGTCCGGACTTCCCCTCCAGGAACGGGTCTTCAGGGTCTCGACGAACTTGGTGTTCCGGCATCTCCGAGTCGTGGATCTTGGCATCCGGGTTCTCGGTCATCGGTAGATCTTGTCGTCGCTTTGGTCTTGGACATGACACATACGATGGAGATCTTGGACTTGTGCGATAGCACATGGCTCCTCGACTCGATTTTGGGACATCCCCATCTTCTTAACAACACCACACAGATACAAACATTGTCCACTTCGGTATAGGTCCTTGGCGTTGTGCTCTTGGCAGGAACATAACACAACAAATCCACCACATGGTTTTGCTGCTGGGCAACCACCAACGAGCAGGGGCCTGCGACAGCAAGCAGAGGCAGGCCAGCACGTGCTTGGCAGCAAAGCGGCAGCGGCGACGTGCGCCTGAGAGAAAGAGGACGCCGGGGCAGAGAGGGCGCGAGGCGACCAGCGGGACCCAGCGGAGATGGCGCGCAGGGACCGGCGAGGGGCCTGGTAGGGCCGAGCGGTGGAGAGAAGGTTGCAGGCGGCGGAGGTCGTGTCCAAGGCGGCGCCAGGGCGTGGACGCGCGCGGAAGGCCGACATCGGCGCAGAGGGGCTCGTCCGCCAGGCTCGGTCGGGGACGGCCGTCCTCAGAGAGGGAGGCAGCGGCCGGTTTTCGCCGGCGGGCTTGGGCAGAGGTGGAGGTCGGGCGGCGGCACCAGGGGAGCGGGGCGAGGCGGCGGCCGGCGGTTGGAGGCGCGGCGCCGGCGAGGGAGGTGGGGAGCGGGGCGAGGCGAGGGGGTTGGCCGGAGCACGGGGAGGCGCGGACGCCGGAGGAGGCGGGGAAGAGAGTGGCGGGGCGCGCGCATCGGCGGCGGGGTGGAGGAGGAGGCGGGCGAGGGAGGTGGGTGGTGTGGTGGCACGAGGGGGAGAAGGGAGAAGAGGGGCGAGCGGAGCGGGGGAAGCGGCGGCGGAGGGGGAGAGAGAGAGGCTCCGCCGGAGGGGGCGGGAGGCGGTGGCCGGAGAGGGGAGGAAGAAAGGCGGGTGGCGGGGCAGACGGTGCGAGCGGGGAGGGAGGAGAGAGGAGAAGTGGGGAGGGAGAGAGGTTGGGGGACAGGCGGGGACAGGGGGCCAGGGGTGGGACCCAGGTGGGGTCTGGCCGGGGTTGGTGGGGTGCTGAGTGGGTGGGTCGAGTGGGACAGGGGAGAGGCCAGGAGGGTGGGGTCGGGTTGGCAGAGAGGGAGAGAGAGAGGGTAGGATGGGCTAGGGTGAGAGAAGGAGAGAGGGTGGGCTGGTGGATGAGGTGGCATCGTCTGGTTGGGTGGGGAAGGGAAAAAGGTGAGGTGGCATATGGTGATTGGCCAGGTTGAGGTGGAGGCAAGGGTGGGTAGATTAGGTTGGGTAGACTAGGGATTTTGGTGGACCGATTTTATTTCGGGGGTGGTCGTTCGGGTCGAATCGGCCCGTTCGACTGCCCCACTAAAAATAATTAACTATTTTATTTATTTCAAACCAGAGGGCGAGGCCAAGGAGGCAGGGGCAGGCTCGGGCTAGGGGGCCACAAGGCAGGGAGAGAAGAGAGGGAGGAGTAGCCTCGGTTTAGAGCTAGGGTAGGAGGGGAGAGGGGTATGGCTCGGGCTAGGGCTTGCTTGGGTGGGTAGCTAGGTGGCATGGTGGGGCCAGCTAGGTGAGAGAGAGAGAGGCCGAGAGAGGGGGTAGACTTAGGGTTTAGGTGAGAGGGGGATGTGAGGGTTAGGGTTAGATGGGGGTATGGTTAGAGAGGATGGGGTATGGTTAGATGGGTAGGTGATAGGGAGGATCTTAGCTAGAGGGTAAGAGAGAGAGATAGATGGAGTGGTTCCTTTTGACTAGATCAAGCATGATCAACACCAGCTCAAACAAGATAGCCAAAAGAGAGAAAAGAAGAAAAGGTGGTGATGGGGTAGATAGAGATGGTGATGAGGTTTAAGCAAGATCAAAATAGATCAAGCCCAAAAGAAGGGATAGAGATAGAGATGAACCACTCAAGAATTCAAATAAAACCAAAAGATGACCAAAGTTGGTGATGGTTGCATGGCCCATGCAAATGCATTAAATGCTAGGTTTCCTCTTGTGAGAACAAAAATGAATATCCATAGCACTTATACTTATGCATTCCAAAATGTGGCGTAAGGCCTAAGCAAAAGGATTTAAGAGAAAGTTCCAAGCGGAGTAGATGGAGATGGTCACATTTGATTATATTTGGGACTTGCTAGTGTGTATATTCCACTAGATGATTATTAGTCCCAAAAATATTCCCACATGAGCATGAACCCAAAATAATCCATATGGAAGCTAGGACAAAGGGTTCCACTCACAAGGCATGCAAAGGTGGCCATGTGGCTCTCATATATCAATAATGTGAAAACAACATGATGCCAAGATGAGAGCATGTGGAAAAGAATTGGATCCATCCCAACCCACATGAGCTAGAGGTAAACTCAACTAAAATGCAAAGCTCATATTAATTGGATGGTGGAATTATAAGATGGTGAAAGAAAAGGTGGTGGAGTTAAATAAAAGATATGCCCCCAACTCAACTTGGGCATTAAAACAATATATCAAGAACCAAATACAATATCAAGAGGCAAATACAATTTATAATGCATATGAGAGAAGAACCAACACAAACAGGGTTTTGTATGATGCTCAAATGCAAGGTGGCATGATGACATGAGCATGATATGATGATGATGCAACAATTATGTGTAGGAAGTAGCCATTATATTACTAAACCAAGTAGCATTACAGTTGTTAGACAAATGGGATGCTACAACTCTCCCCCACTAAACAGGAATCTCGCCCCGAGATTCTAGGAAGAAGAAGAAGACTCAAAGAGGGTAGGATAGTTGGCACGGAGTTCATCTTCACGCTCCCAAGTGGCTTCATCAACGGAATGGTGCGACCACTGCACCTTGCAGAACTTGATGGACTTGTTGCGAGTCCTTCTTTCTGCGGTCTCAAGGATTTTTGTGGGGTTTTCTTGATAAGACAGGTCTTCTTGGATATTGATTAGCTCATGATCCACGGTCCTGCCGGGATCCTTGAAGCACTTCTTGAGTTGAGAGATGTGGAAAACATCATGAACCTTGAGTCTTTCCGGGAGCTCAAGAGCATAAGCAACTTCTCCTCTTCTTCCACGAATTTTGAAAGGACCGATGTATCTAGGAGCCAGCTTTCCTTTGATACCAAAGCGGTGCGTGCCTTTCATGGGAGTGACACGAAGGTAAACGAGATCACCAGGGACATACACCATGTCCGTGTGCTTCCTGTCATAATTGCTCTTCTGGCGACTTTGAGCAATCTTCAGATTTTCAAGAATGATATGCACCTTCTCCTCCGCTTGAGTTACAATGTCAGGGCCAAACCATATTCTTTCTCCTGCACCTGACCAACCAATCGGAGTTCTGCATTTGCGGCCATAGAGAGCCTCAAATGGTGCCATCTTCAGACTTTTCTGGAAGCTGTTGTTGTAAGAGAATTCAGCATAAGGAAGACATTCTTCCCACTTCATGCCAAAAGAGATGACGCAAGCACGAAGCATGTCCTCCAGAATCTGATTGATCCTTTCAACTTGTCCTTGCGACTGAGGGTGGTAAGCTGTGCTGAAGTTCAACTTTGTCCCCAAAGCATTTTGGAAACTTTCCCAGAACTTGGAAGTGAAGATGCTCCCACGGTCTGAACTGATCTCAAGCGGAACCCCATACAGAGAGACAATTCTGTTGATATAGAGCTCAGCCAACTGAATTCCAGAAATTGTTTCCTTGACGGGGAAGAAGTGAGCCACTTTAGAAAGCCTGTCGATGACAACAAAGATTGCATTGTTGCCCTTCTGCGACCTTGGAAAACCAGTGATGAAATCCATCTCTACTCTCTCCCATTTCCATTCCGGGGGTTTCAATGGCTGTAGAAGACCGAAAGGTTTCTGATGGACAGCTTTCACTCTGCGGCAGACATCACACTCCGAGACATACTTGGCACAATATCGTTTCAAACCCGGCCACCAATATTGTGTTTTCAAGTCCATGTACATCTTTGTGCTGCCAGGGTGGATAGAAAGAACAGAATCATGCGCCTCCTTGAGAACTTGCTCCCTCAAACCCGGGTAGTTCGGAACAAACATCCGGTGTTCAAAGAAAAGCGTGCCTTGATCATCGATGTGGAAGGACTCATACTTCGGAAGCTGAAGTTTGGAGATGATCTTTCTGGTGTGCGGATCACCAAGCTGACGAGAGCGAATCTTTTCTTCCAAGAGAGTAGTAGCCAGAAGGTTCAGGAGATGCCCTTGTTCCACAACTTCAAGGTTGAGCTGACGGAATTCCTCGCACAAGAGAGGCTGTTGTTCTTCCATCATGAGGTTGTTGACATTTGCTTTGTGGCTGAGAGCATCGTCCATGACATTAGCTTTGCCCGGAGTGTAGTTGATTGTCAAATCAAAATCATTGATTGCTTCAATCCATCTCCTCTGCCGAAGGTTGAGATCAGGCTGAGTGAAGATATACTTCAGACTCTTGTGATCAGAAAAGATTTCACAACGGTTTCCAAGCAAGTAGTGCCTCCACAGTTTCAAAGCAAAGACAACTGCTGCGAGCTCGAGGTCATGTGTAGGATAGTTGATCTCATGCGTCTTCAACTGTCGAGAGGCATACGCAACAACTTGTTTTTCTTGCATAAGGACCGCACCCAATCCTTGCAAAGAGGCGTCACAGAATATCTGGAAAGGCTTAGCTGTATCCGGAGGAACCAAGACTGGCGTGGAAGTGAGCTTCTCTTTGAGTGTCTCAAAGCTTGCTTGACATGCAGGAGTCCAAAGGTATTTCTTGCCTTTCTTGAGGAGATCGGTAAGAGGCTTCGCTATCTTCGAAAAGTTCTGAACAAAGCGACGGCAATAACTAGCCAAACCAAGGAAACTCCGCACTTCTTTGACATTAACAGGAGGAAGCCATTCAACAATTGTCTTCACAGTTTCCGGGTTGACTGCAATGCCCTTGGCAGAGATAACGTGACCAAGATAGGTTACTTGAGGCAGCCAAAACTCACACTTGGAGAACTTTGCATACAAGCGGTTCTCACGAAGCTTGTTTAGGACACACCGAAGGTGTTCTTCATGCTCTTCCTTTGACTTAGAATAGACTAGGATGTCATCCAGATAGACCACAACGAACTTATCGAGATACTCCATGAAAACGGAGTTCATGAGCCTCGAGAAGGTGGCAGGTGCGTTGGTGAGACCGAAAGACATGACCGTGTACTCATACAGGCCATAGCGGGTGGTGAAAGCTGTTTTAGGAACATCTTCCTTGCGAATCTTGATTTGGTGATAACCACTTCTCAAGTCCAGCTTAGAGAATACCACAGCTCCAGCTAGCTGATCGAAGAGATCATTAATCCGCGGAAGGGGATATTTGTTCTTGATGGTTTTAGCATAGAGAGCCCGATAGTCAACACAAAGTCTATCAGTCCTGTCTTGCTTCTTCACAAAGATTGTTGGGCTACCCCAAGAAGAGGTACTGTGTTGAATGAAACCCAACTTCTCTTGTTCATCAAGCTGACGTTTGAGTTCAGCCAACTCAACAGGACCCATTTTATAAGGCCGCTTGGAGATAGGAGCCGTTCCAGGTTCAAGCTCAATTACAAACTCAACCTCACGATCCGGAGGCATACCCGGCAACTCTTCAGGAAAAACATCTGGAAACTCACAGACCACCGGAACACTCTGAATAGCTTCCATAGCATCATCATTCAGAGCCGCCAAAGAGAAAAGCTGGATAGCAGGAGTCAGACTTGGAGAAAAGACTATATGGCCTTCAGGAATCTTCAGAGAAACCGAGCGTTCAGCACAATCAATCACAGCTGCATTTGCTGTCAACCAATCCATGCCCAAGATGACATCAATGTCAGAATTGCCCAGAACAATTAAGGACGCCGAGAACGAAGAGCCACCAATCTCAATTTGATTGCCATGGCTGATTTTAGCAGCTGCCATTGTTGCTCCAGGAGAAAGGACCATTAACCGCTTAAGGAGAGGATCCATAGCTAACTCATTCTCATTTGCAAACTTGTGAGAAACAAATGAATGTGATGCACTAGAATCAAACAAAACTCGTGCAGGGACTGAGTTAACGGGAAGCATACCCATCACAACTCCAGGTGCATGCTCAGCTTGCGCGGCGTTGACACAGTTGGCACGAGCAACAGTAGACCCGGGCTTGGTGTTGATGTTGAGAGCCCGAGGTGGTGGTGCACGAACCAAAGGAGAGCTTGCCGCAGATCTTGGAGGGGGTGGAGGAAGAGCTTTGTTTTTCATCGGACAGTTCCAGTTTTGATGCCCAGAGTCTCCACATGTGAAACAAGCACCAGGTGGACGTGGAGAAACGTAGCCAGGGACTCCGCCAGGCGCTCCAGGGTAGTGGTGGTTGTAGCCCCTGGGAGCAGCAGTGAGGAAGTTTGTTGGCCTTGCCGCGAAGCTTGAAGGTCTTGGTGGAGCCGGGAGCGACGGTGGGGTGTTAGGAACCCAGACACGACGCTTAGAAGGAGTTGACATAGCTGAAGAGCTTGGTGCATCACGGTTGTGTTTCTTTGACTCCTCAAACACTTGCCTACTTGCTTCTTCCTGCAAAGCTGTATGCTGAAGTTCCAGAAAAGACGCCGGCCTTGCATGTGTGATTGCATATTTAATCGATGCATTGATCCCTTGCCGGAATCTCTTTTGCTTCTTCTTGTCATCAGAGATCTCATCGCCACCATAACGAGAAAGATTCATGAAGTTCCTGATGTAGGTATTGACATTGTCATTTCCCTGCTTGAGGTTGAGAAACACTTCCTTCATCCTTTCCATGACAATTTCTGACAGATACTGCTCTTTGAAGGCTCCAGTGAACTGTTCCCAAGTAGGCTGAAAACCAATGCAGTTTGCCTTCAGGTAATTCTCCCACCAGAGAGCTGCATCTCCCTTCAGAAGGTGAGTAGCACATTTTACCCATTCTTGCTCAGGAACATCAGCAGTCTCCAGTAGCCTTGACATCTCACGCAACCAATCATCAGCATCAAGTGGTTGATCAGAAACATCAAATTGGCGTGGATTGAACTTCAGGAAGCTTTTGATGTCTCCTCGCTTGGGAGGTGGAGGTAGCGGAGCAAACTCATTCCTCCTGACACTTTCCTCAAAACGCTGCTGGTTCTACTGCATTGCTGCCAAGGCATTGGCGATGTTTGACAACGCGAACCCCAGTTCAGGTGGTATGTCCTCATCAGAACGGCGTGGTGGAGCCATCCTGTGATTGATATAAAACACAAGTCAGTACTATAATGGAGAATAATAATAATCCAAAATAGTACCAAGATGGAATGAACCAAGATTAAAGGATACAATTTACTAAGATGATATTAAAATATCAACAAATTTCAAAGCACCTAGAAGATATTAAGCATATCGCACACGACTGAAAAGGAGTGTGGTACACAGATATATCAAAGAAAAATTTTCCACAAATTTCGGCATTAAAATACCAATAGATGCGCAAAATCACTTAACGAATCAAGATTAGTGACTCTACCAATTCAATGTACAAAAGCGAATGATAAGAGTAGTGGTATGGTCGCGACTCCATCCCGCACTCAAATCATTACTCCGCACATGAATAAGTGGAACACATATCCTAACCCCTTTTTCTCACGATGAACCTAAAGATTAGTAACTACGGAAACGAACACCCCAAACAAGATAACGTCGGATAATAAAGAGTAAGACAGATCGCGTCGGTTTGCAAAAGCCTGTCGGTATGGAATGTACCAACAGTTGATAACCAAGAGGCCGATTATGATAACAACTTGGATGCAACAGATAGACAAGGAATTACGCACACACACACACACACACACACAACCTATGGTACTACGGAAAACCCAGAACACGTGAATCCTAGTTTGAACTTTTAAGAAGAGGATTGAAAACGTTACACTTCCTTACCAGAAAAGGGTGGGTGGGTGGGTAAGAAGAAAAGTGGAAGCAGTCCTACTCTCGCGTTTTGTTTTTCCCTAGTATACATAGCTACCAAAATATTTGCTAGACTGACAACGACCATTTGGCTGAGACCCTGAAGGGCGGGATGGCTCTGATACCAATTGTAACTACCTCGGTGAATTACGCTCCTAGTTACAAGCCTGGATGAGCGGAAATGGTTGAAATAGTACGGTGGGGCCCAAATGCCACTCACAGGTAGACCTTTCGGCCGTCCCAACCATTTCCAAAACATCGGGACAAGAACGGGCGGCGTAATCGGCAGGCGAAGGGATCAACTACATACACAAATGAGTATGTATGCAAGCCACCATACAACAGTACATCAGAGCCATTCCATCTAAAAGAAAGGAAATATAGCGACGCCATACGGCAAGATTCAAATGTCCTAGATAGATATAATATTTTAGGATATCTCCTCATACATCAAACATCAGAGTATCAGGCGGAAGCGTCAAGCAAGATCCGAGTACGGATAAGAAGCAAATCGGCATAAGATGCCCCATAAATAAGCACATCCCGCCCACAGATCTCACGGATCCCCGTTCCCGGAATCTCTACACCGAACGATCATTGCCCACATCGTCCGCCTCCTCCACCCAGTATCCATCTTGAGGGTGTACCTGTTCATCTGAATCAAATAATTTATCGTGTGAGACCCTAGGGGTACTCAGCAAGTCTTTATGCCTCTAAAGGGGACACAACCTGGGGTGACGCAATTGCAGCAAAAGATAAACCCTAACAGTTCTATAGATACTCGCTAACCATCCTCCTAACCAAAGATAGACGGATGTCCGTGAATTAATGACAACAGTGATAACAGTAATATCAACAGATCCATCCTCCTCCTCGCTTACCAATGAGGAAGCGGACGAACAACCTTCCCCCCATCCGTTGGCAGTTTCATTATCCATTCCATGAGTGTTGCACTATTTACTAGTCAGTTCTTTAGTCAAGTTAAAAGCGGTACTTTAGTTATGCTTGTCTATGTTCGAGAAACTGTGCTCCAAGTCGTCCATAACCGCGGACACGGCTTTCAGAAAGTTTTACCCTTCAGGGGTGCACAAATAGCAACACACACTCGATCAACCTCGAAAAAACCAAATCAAAACCCAACGAGGCCTTCACGACAAAGCAATCACAGGATTCAGAAATATTTCAGGGGGCCACCCCATTGAGTACACCCGCAACAAAGTTAGCTGACTCCGAGACGGACTCAAGGTTTGCGTCAATGGCTGTAAACGACCGGGAACCCGAAAATGTTTCTGGGCTTGTCGATACCGCGAAAACACTCCGCTTACCTAAACAGTATAGTTGCTCCTCGCACAATCGTAATAAAGCAGTAAAGCATGGCATAAGTACAGGATAGTAAATAAAACCTCAAACTAGTTTGTGGCCCCAAGAAATAAGAATGAATCAAGAGCTGGCTCAGGGGGGGTCCCATAAGCCTCCCGGATGTGGATAGCGTGAATAATCAAGGAACAGGAATCAAGTACTCGGGGTCCTACGGGACACAAGTGAGCAGGAAAAACCAAATAGCAGATATTGCTCACCGGTGCCACTTTCATTAGTTATCCCATTACTACTCAGGTTAAGTTGTTTAGGTACCTCGTTATCCATCAGACACTCACATACCCTACACATGTTGTTCTACGACTCGCATGGCTCAAACAACTCCTGTAGTAGTGGCTCATGGGATGGAGGAACAAGCTTCGGTGGGGTTTAAAAGTAAAGGCTATGCAATACTTGGGATTCAGTTTAATGCAATCGCGACTCAATGATGCAAGAATAAGATAGAGGCAATAGGTACTGTATGTATGCAAGCATGTGGTAGTGCTTGCCTGGCAGCTCAGTTGAAGCGAGAGAAGGATCTGGGTAGTGCTCCTGGGTTTCTTGATATATCCCCTGCTCAGCGTCTATTCGAAGAAGAACCAAACAAACAAGGGCCAACATAAATAAAGTGCACAAGCATAAGAGTAAAATGCGACAAGCAAACAATCATGCCATGATGAATGATGCACAATTTGCATGGCAACAAAGTAGCATGACATGGGTGAGGTGTAGAATACAGGAAATAAACATTTTATTGAGTTTTGATCATGTTTTATCCCTATATAAGTTGCTGGTTGCATTATATTTATATGATGCATGCTGCAAAACAGAACATAGAATGCATAAACAGAAAGGTCTCGTCGAGCTGATCATTTTAGACATATCATTTGTTAAATTTGGAGTTATAAATTAAAAGTTATTAATTTATTAAGAAAAGGGCATTTTATTGTAATTTTTAATCAACTTGAAAATTGAAGTATCCAAAATATGTTTTGGATGGCATATTTGAAATCCTCACATTTTTCTGATCCAAAAACATATATCATTTGTATTATTTGGGTTTTTATATTAAAAGTTATTATAAACAGATTTGAATTTTGAATTTCAAAACAATTTGAAAAGATTTAGTTTAAAACAGATAACAGAAAAGCCCCTTTTTACTCAGACCTAGCCACTGCCGCTGACGGGTGGGGCCAGGTTGACTGGGCCCAACGCGCGCACATGAAAAGGGGGGGACTGCGGGTTGATTGAAACAATTGCCGGGATCCTTTTTGCAAAAAGGCAATAGCCGCAGACAGGTGGGTCCGGAGGGATCGCGGGTTGCGCAGGCAAAAAGGTGGTGGGGGGGGGGGGGTTTATGGAAAAGTACCACGCGGTACTGTTTCTCTTCCTGGTTAACTGACGAAACTGACGGCGGAACAGGCGCGTCGCGGTGGGGGCTCGAACGCGCGACCTGGCGCTTGCGCGCGGCGGCGGCTACCGCTGCGGCTAGGTGGGTTTGGTGACAGGAGGGAGGACAGGTCCTAGGTAAGGTGCTACGCGGAGCCCGAGCGTGCAGACGGCAGCGAGCGGCGGTGCACCGAGGGCGTTCGACCAAACGAACCATGGATTTAGACGACGGTGGCGAGGCGGAGCATGTCAGAGAGGTCGAGGCGCTCACCGGGAGTGGGTCGGTGGAGGTGGTTCGGGCTGGGGGGCCGCCGATCGACGGCGAGGCAGGGGCCGAGCGAGCTAGGGTTTCACGGCGGAGCGGCGTCGGCCTGGGGCTCCTGGTGCCTCTCCTGCTCGGCTCCGTGTACAGGGGCGACGCTGGAGCTCGGCTCGGTCTTCCTCGACACCTGGACACCGCGCCCACCGCCTGGTACGACAACGTCGAGAGGAGGCCGATGGTGAGGTCGTCGGGGGTAGACGGTGTGGAGATGGAGGAGGGAGGCGAGGGCAGGGGCCCTGGGGATGGATCTGGCGAGGCAGAGAGGGGGAGAGGGAGTAGATAAAGAGGGGAGGTGGCGTGCGGGAGTGGGTAGAGGGAAAAGGTGGCCTCGGTGCCACCTTTCTCTCCTCCCCTCCTCACGTGCTTGGGTCGGCCAGGCAGGTGCATGGGGGCTTCCAGGTGGACCAGAGGGCAAGGCCAAGGAGGCAGGGGCAGGCTCGGGCTAGGGGGCCACAAGGCAGGGAGAGAAGAGAGGGAGGAGTAGCCTCGGTTTAGAGCTAGGGTAGGAGGGGAGAGGGGTATGGCTCGGGCTAGGGCTTTCTTGGGTGGGTAGCTAGGTGGCATGGTGGGGCCAGCTAGGTGAGAGAGAGAGAGGCCGAGAGAGGGGGTAGACTTAGGGTTTAGGTGAGAGGGGGATGTGAGGGTTAGGGTTAGATGGGGGTATGGTTAGAGAGGATGGGGTATGGTTAGATGGGTAGGTGATAAGGAGGATCTTAGCTAGAGGGTAAGAGAGAGAGATAGATGGAGTGGTTCCTTTTGACTAGATCAAGCATGATCAACACCAGCTCAAACAAGATAGCCAAAAGAGAGAAAAGAAGAAAAGGTGGTGATGGGGTAGATAGAGATGGTGATGAGGTTTAAGCAAGATCAAAATAGATCAAGCCCAAAAGAAGGGATAGAGATAGAGATGAACCACTCAAGAATTCAAATAAAACCAAAAGATGACCAAAGTTGGTGATGGTTGCATGTCCCATGCAAATGCATTAAATGCTAGGTTTCCTCTTGTGAGAACAAAAATGAATATCCATAGCACTTATACTTATGCATTCCAAAATGTGGTGTAAGGCCTAAGCAAAAGGATTTAAGAGAAAGTTCCAAGCGGAGTAGATGGAGATGGTCACATTTGATTATATTTGGGACTTGCTAGTGTCTATATTCCACTAGATGATTATTAGTCCCAAAAATATTCCCACATGAGCATGAACCCAAAATAATCCATATGGAAGCTAGGACAAAGGGTTCCACTCACAAGGCATGCAAAGGTGGCCATGTGGCTCTCATATATCAATAATGTGAAAACAACATGATGCCAAGATGAGAGCATGTGGAAAATAATTGGATCCATCCCAACCCACATGAGCTAGAGGTAAACTCAACTAAAATGCAAAGCTCATATTAATTGGATGGTGGAATTATAAGGTGGTGAAAGAAAAGGTGGTGGAGTTAAATAAAAGATATGCCCCCAACTCAACTTGGGCATTTAAACAATATATCAAGAACCAAATACAATATCAAGAGGCAAATACAATTTATAATGCATATGAGAGAAGAACCAACACAAACAGGGTTTTGTATGATGCTCAAATGCAAGGTGGCATGATGACATGAGCATGATATGATGATGATGCAACAATTATGTGTAGGAAGTAGCCATTATATTACTAAACCAAGTAGCATTACAGTTGTTAGACAAATGGGATGCTACATCTATTAAACCAATCCCTAGCTTCTCCTTTTAGTGAAAAAAGGGAAGATCTTAGCAACAAAGTACTTGCGCATCTTAAAATCATTAGAGAATAAAGCACTCATAGTAGAAAACTCATTCATATGAGCCACAACACTCTCATTTTCAGTCCCACAGAAAGGTTCTTTCTCAACAATATCCAAATAAGATAAATCAAGAGAGAAATCATAATCTTTATCTTTAATATCTATGAGAGAGGTCGCAAACTTAGGATCAGAGGACAACTTAGGCATAATAGTACGTCTAGCAAGGAGACTCTTAATAGCACTAGTACCATGTGTGTTTCAGCACTCTTCAACAAAATCACCAGTGAACTCAATGTAACCATCATTAATATCATAACTCTCACTAGCCTCAGGTGAGCTAACAGGTGTAACAGTGTCTTCACTTGGAGTTTCGGTATTTCCTATACTAGCCATAGTAGCATCTAGAAAAGGACCTAATGAACCACTCGCATCAAGCACAATAGAAGTAATATCATGAGCATGAAAAGCGGTTTCAGACTCAGCAGTAGTAGCAGTGTGTGTAGCATGTGTAAGTGGTGGTGGTGTGACAAGCTTACTTATAACAGACGGTGAATCAAGAGCAACAGAGGTGTTTAGGACTATACCTCTTCTTGTAGTGGATAGTAAAATAGGGAACTTTCCATCACGAGACTTCCCCATGATGAAAGGAGTAGTAGGGAACAATAATAGATCCAATTGAACTTACAAATAAAGCTATGCTCCCCGACAACAGTGCCAGAAAATATTCTTGATGACCCACAAGTATAGGGGATCGCAACAGTCTTCGTGGGTAGTATTACCCAATTTATTGATTCGACACAAGGGGAGCCAAAGAATAATTGCAATCCTTAACAGCTGAGTTGTCAGTTTAGCTGCACCTGAAAATAGTTCTTGCTCACAGAAGTTTATCAGTAGCAACAGCAACAACAATAGTGAAACAGGAGTAATAGTAACAGTAACGGTAACAGTAGGATTCGAGTGCGGTAGGCATAGGGATGAATGGACGGGTGTTGTATGGACGAGTCTAAACATGTAACATCTAGATCTAGGGCATTGCAGATAAATAATAACAAGCATCCAAGTACTAAACAATCCTAGGCATGTGCTCCAAATATAGTCATACGTGCTTGCAATGATAACTTGCACAACATCTTCTGTCCAGCCAACCCGTGGCAGCGGGGCCTCTAGGGAACTACTGGCAATTAAGGTGCTCCTTTTAATAGAGCACCGGATCAAAGCATTAACACTCCGTGAACACATGTGATCCTCACACCACAGCCATCCCCTCCGGTTGTCCCAATTATTGTCACTTTGGGGCCTTTGGATCTGGACAATGATATGTGTACACAACTTGCAGATAAGATCACAAAAAATACTATCATAATGATTCAATAATAAGTTCAGATCTGAGATCATGGCACTCAGGCCCTAGTGACAAGCATTAAGCACAACAAGTTGCAACAAAGTCAAATAGCACTAATAGAGATACTAGGAACTATGCCCTAACAGATCTTATTCGATTACATGATAGAACTCATCCAATCCCTACCATCCCCAAGCCTACAGTGGGGGATTACTCACTCGTGGATGAGGGAAACATCGGTGGTTGATGGAGATGCGTTGGTGATGACGATGGCGATGATCCTCTCCAAATTCCTCGTCCTGGCAGGGTGCCAGAACGGAGTTTCTGGATCCGAATCTTGGTTTCTGGTGGTGGCGGCGGAGCGGAACTATTTTTGGAAAACTATCAAACCCCCTCGGTTTTTAGGTTGAAAGAAAACTTATAGGCGCAGAGGGAGGCCAAGGAGGTGCCTGGGGAGGCTGAACCCCCTCCAGGCGCGGGGTCAGGTGGGCCCGCGCCTAGGGTGGGTCTGGGCCCCCCAGGCCTCCCCTCCGTCTCATCTTCTGGCTCCGTGGATCTTCTGGTGAAATATAATTTTTGGCATATTTTCCGGAATTTTTCCTAATAGTTCATTTTCTGAACAAAAACAAGACACCAAGGTAATTCTGCTGAAAACAGCGTTAGTCCGTGTTAGTTGTATCCAAATCACACAAGTTTAGAGGAGAAACAATAGCAAAGTGTTCAAGAAAGTAGATACATTTTGGACGTATCAACGGGTTCATGCATCCATAGAATCTCGATGGACGCAACCGGCACAAGATTTTATACAAGTTTAGACTCCCAGGAAACATCATTCGGTAAAGATCCTACTAGTGTGAGTGACTAGTTGTATTCCTTGTGTTGAACTATAGGCTCGATACAAGATCTCGAGATCGATGCGATGGGGTGTATGGTGATGAGAGATATGAGTTGGACATGACTCGTCAGGTCCCTACTTCCCTATATACATTGGTAGGGATCTAGGGTTTATAAGGCACCGAGTTTGTTGCATCTACAAAGATACGACAAGATCAGATCTAAGTCGGTTTACAAGGAGATAATGGGAATTATGTTACAAGATATCTTGACTTTTCTTGTGTACTTCAAGTTGATGAGGACTAGTCCTTGTTCCTCATGTATGTCGAGTATTTGTGCTAGGACGCTCTAGGACCAACGAGCCTTGTTTGACCCCCGGGAGGGTACGCGAGATCAGAAATCCACGAAAAGTTCCGTAGCACCGCCACCATCGAAGACAAGATTCGGGGGATAGAAGTCTCTGTTCCGGCACCCTGCCAGGATGGGGAATTGCCCCCGGAGCCATCTCCATCGACTCCACGGTCATCTTCATCGCCGTTGCTAACTCCCATGATGAGGAGGGAGTAGTTCTCCCCCGAGGCTAAGGGCTCTACCGGTAGCGATGTGTTCATCTCTCTCTCCATGGTGTGATCTTTATGTGATCATGAGCTTTGTAATCTAGTTGAATAAGTAGACGTTACTCTTCATATATTATGCTACTCAAGTGCTTTTATTAATGTAATCTCCGGAGACACCTTGTCCCACGTGTGTGAAGTTGACAGTGTGCACACCATGTGTGGCTCTTAGGATAAAGGTTATAGAAATACTTATCATGAGTTATAATTTGAGTTGGATGTCTCTATGAAATTGTGGTGTTTGTTGGAACCATCTAGCGCTCAAGGTGACAATGATGGGTTACCTAGATGGGGAATGTAGACTTTAAGGTGTGCTCTTATAGCCCTACGTGGTGAATTGGTGTTCGTGATCCAACCGGAGAGTAGTTCAGGGTAGCATAGTGAAGAGAAGATATTTATGTGTTATCATTATTGAGAGTGTCCACTAGTGAAAGTATGATCCCTAGGCCTTGTTTCTAAGCATTAAAACACCATTTACAATCAGTCCTGCTACATGTTTGTTTGCTGCCTTTTTTATTTCAGATTGCAATTACCACTTATAATCATCCATATTACTTGTATTTCACTATCTCTTCGCCGAACTAGTGCACCTTTACACCTGACAAGTGTATTGGGTGTGTTGGGGATACAAGAGACTTCTTGTATCTTAATTGCAGGGGTGCTTGAGTGGGATACCTTTGACCTCTTTCTTCCCGAGTTCGATAAACCTTGGGTGATCCACTTAAGGAAAACTTGCTGCTGTTCTACAAACCTATGCACTTGGAGGCCCAACACTGTCTACAAGAATAGAAGCATGCGTAGACATCAATGATCACGCGGCACTGATGGCTCAGTTGATATGGAGCCTGTTGGGAACCCCAAGAGCAAGGTATGATGAGCATAACAAAAAGTTTTCCCTCAGTTATGGAACCAAGGTTATTGAACCAATAGGAGAAAGAAACCACTTCCGAAGGTGTTGCTAGCAACGTGGAACCTGCACACAACACAACCAAAATACTTTGCCCCAACTTATCAGTGAGGTTGTCAAGCTCGCTGGTTTTGCTAAAAACAAAGGATTAAACGTATAGTGTGGAAGAAAGTAATTTCTCATAGTAATTGCAGAAAGTAAACGGTAAACAGTAGATGGAATATCAGTGTGAAGGAATGGACCAGGGTCCACAGTTCACTAGAGGTGTTTCTCTATAAGATAAATAACATGTTGGGTGAACAAATTATAGCTGGGAAATTGACAAATAGAGAATGCATAACAATACATGTACATGACATGATGATCGATTCACTTGGGCATTACAACATGATACATAGACCATAATCCAACTGCATATATGACTAATAATCCACCTCCAGGATATCATCCAAACAACCCTCGGGTATTAAGTTGCAAGCAACATATAATCGCATTAAGCAAAATGTGTAATTTAAACAATACAATTGCCTTTGGACAAAGGATTGTTGTTTTCTCCCTGGTAGCAACAGCACATCTATAATCTTAGAAGTTTCTGTCACTCTCCCAGATTACTAGAGGCATGAACCTACTATCGAGCATAAATACTTCCTCTTGGAGTCACAAGCAAATACTTGTCCAGAGTAACTACTAGCAACGGAGAGCATGCAAGATCACAAATAACATAGACATGATAGAACAATAATCAATCTGACATAATACTCAATATTCATTGGATCCCAGCAAACACAGCATGTAGTATTACAATAAGATGATCTTGATCATGATAGGCAGCTCACAAGATCTAAACATGACGACACAAATAGGAGAAACAACCATCTAGCTACTGCTATGGACCCATAGTCCAAGGATGAACTACTCACACATCACTCCGGAGGCAGGCATGGTGATGAAGAAGGCCTCCGGGATGATATCCCCTCTCCGGCAGGGTACCGGGAAGAGCTTCAGATCCCTCCCGATCTAGGGACGACGGTGGTGGCGGCTATGGACTTTTTCGTGGAATTCTGATCGGGTACTTAGGGTTTTCGTCTCGGAGGGATTATATAGGCGGAGAGGCGAGGTCTATGGAGATCCAGGGGCCCACACCCTAGGGCGGCGCCCCCTGGCCATGCCTGGCCTAGGTGTGGCCACCCTGGGGTGCGCCTCCCCTGGCCTGCGGACTCTGTCTCCGTCTCTGAAAAATAGGAAGGTTGGCTTTTGTTTCGTCCAATTCTGAAAATATTTCTTTACTAGCTTTTTTGAAATACAAAAATAGCAGAAAATAGGAAACTAGCTCTGTGGCACTTGTTAATATGTTAGTTCCAAAAATTCATAAAAATGCCATAAAGTGTAGACAAAAACATAAGATAATTGGTGCAAAATAAGCATGAAGCATAAAAAATTATAGATACGTCTGTAACGTATCAACCACCGTGACCAGACTTGGCGTGAGAAGACGTACACTGATGGTACTGTTCGGTACGATCCTCGCCGGAGCGCGTCCTTTGCTGCTCCTTCGTTGCATTGAGATGCGCTTATCAAGTCGGCGTGGCATTCTGCTATGGTCGACGAGTTTACAACAGACTGGCATGTGGACCTTGGTTCCACGGCCGCCTAGCGTCAATATAGTTGGCAGCAAGTGGATTTTCAAGATGAAGCATCGTCCCGACGGGTCTATTGACAAGCACAAAGCAAGGTTGGTAGCCCGTGGCTTCACTCAGCAGCACGAGGTTGACTATGAAGATACTTTTAGTCCGGTTGTGAAGCCAGCGACTGTTCGTCTTGTACTATCTGTTGCAGTGTCTCGTGGCTGGAACCTTCGACAGGTAGATTTCAGCAACACCTTTTTGCATGGTTTCTTGGCCAAGGATGTCTATATGCAGCAACACCCTGGTTTTGAGGATGTCCGGTATCCCTCTCATGTATGCAAGCTTCAGCGGTCGATTTATGGGCTGAAGCAGTCCCCGCGTGCATGGTATGCGTGGCTGAGTCAGCTTCTTCATCAGCTCGGATTTGTCTCCTCCAAGGATGATACGTCACTTTTCATCTACTCGCATGATGGGGTGCAGATTTTTATGTTGGTATATGTGGATGCCATTGTTATTGCTGGCTCTACTCCGAAGGCTATGGATAGTTTGGTTCGTTCACTCTCTACTAGTTTTCCTATCAAGGATTTGGGACGGTTGGAGTTCTTCCTTGGATTGGAGGCCACATACAATTCAAAGGGGATGACGTTGACTTAAAGGAAGTATGGACTTGATCTCCTTCACCGAGTCAATATGTGGAATTGTAATTCAACCACCACTCCTCTTGCAGTATCGGAGACTTTGGCTAGAGACTCAGGTACTCCGATGAGTTCAGATGATTCACACATATATCGCAGTGTTGTTGGTGGACTGCAATATTTAACACTCACTTGGCCGGATATCTCTTTTGCGGTAAACAAAGTTTGACAGTTTTTGTCACAGCCCACTGATGTTCATTGGGAGTCTATCAAGAGAATTATGCGCTAAGTCAAAGGGACGTTGACGACTGGCTTGCGTATTCACAAGCCATTTTTGGCTGTCATCAGTATTTTCACAAACGCCGACTAGGCAGGTTGTGTGGACGATAGGCGTTCCACAAGTGGGTTTGCAGTATTTGTTGGCGCAAACCTTATTTCCTGGATTTCGAAGAAGCAACCCACAGTCTCGAGATCCAGTATCGAGGCAGAGTATAAAACATTGGCTAATGGTGTTGTTGAAGCTATATGGATAGATTCACTACTCAAGGAGCTTGGTGTATCTCGGCAGCGTACCCCCATATTGTGGTGTGATAATCTTGGGGCTACTTACCTGACGGCGAATCCATTCGTTCACGCTCGAATCAAGCATATTGAGATCGATTTCCATTTTGTGCGAGAACGAGTAGATGTCGGCGACTTGGATGTCAGGTTTATCTCCACTCATGATCTAAACTAGCCACACGACAGATGCTAGATAGATTTAAGTCCAATCTCAACCTTGTATATAGCGGTTTAGATTGAGGGGGAGTGTTAGAATTGTAATTAGACTCTAACCCCACCCGCCGTGTATCACGTATACGAGATGTATACGTATGTAATTGTATTGATCATGTCTATATAAGTGGAGCACGTGCGGGGTTTAGACCCACGAACAAAACCCTAAAACAGTTTTTATCTAAACATTTATTATCGGTGAATAGACATGTGGCCTCCTGTCATAAGAATTGATGGATAGACGTTGTCTCCCTGATCGCGTCTCCATGTACTTTTCGAATGCGTCATGTCGTCCATCGTGGTATCTAGGCTTCTCATGTTTCACTTCTTATTATGTAGGCCAACTCTTTGTTGGTGTCTACCTTTGTGTGCGTGTTTGTGAGGTCCTGTTGTAAGCTGAGTTCAACGCTTTTATGACCATTTCCCGGTTTTGGTGTTAGGGCTACAGTTTTTTCTCAAAACAGCCGGAGGGCCTTGGTTGCACTTTACATATTTATGGGCTGGGCTTCTCACCATAACCGTACTATGTCATATGTTAATTCTTGGGCTGGCCCCGTGTAGTTCTTGACCGTTGGACAGGCCTTGGCCTGATTCACAGATTTTATCAGGTATACTCGAGAACTATTCCTGTGTACGATATATCCCGCCCCTGAATTTAAATGGAAGGAGGTAGTGTCCGATAGCGCGCGGAGTTATATTTAGACGGAAGGTTCCAAACACTGAAGAGCTACTGTCCGAAGCTACGCACGTCTCTGAAGGCGTACAATGGAATCCCAAGACCCGACAGGGATTTGAGCCCGAATTCTCCATCGGAGAGGAAGTCCAAACTGCCTTCAGCTTAGTAGCTTCGGAGGACGCATACCATATCTACTCCAACGCAAATGCTTGCCGTGTCGGGACGGACACCCGTGCCGTCCCGTCGCGCGTGCTTTCGGAATTCCTGCACCCATAAAAAGCTGACGAACAGTGCATCGCGATCACCCGACATTATTATTCTCCTCCTCCCCCGATCTTCCTCTCCTCCCCCCAAGCCCCGATTAATGGCGCGCGTATTCAGCGACATGTCGGCCGCCGACCCCTCGTTCGTGGACCTCGTGCTTCTCTTCCTGCTGCCGCCGCTCCTCGAGTACGCCTGCCGCCTGCACCGGCACGGCTGCCGCTTGCATGCAAGATTTCGATGTGGAGGTAGTAGTAGCTTCGGCGGCGCGGATGGCAGCGCCGCCGATCATGGTCAGTTGGCGTGCAGCTGCCACCGGATGTTTTTCAGGGTCGAGGGGGAGGAGGACGATGACACAGCACGCCAAATAAGCACCGGCATATGTCGTCGTTTCCATCCGGCGATCAGCCTGGAGTGGGAAGACGCCGCCGACCGAGTCGGCGCGCCCTGGAATCGCCGTATGGCAATGTTCGATAGATTAAGGGCTTATTACACGGGCCAGATGAGATCGACGGCTGCACTTGGTAGAGCGGATCCTTGCGCTTGGGTGTGCCGGCGAGAGGCCGATGGCGAGATCCAGTTAGTAACCACACGTGAGGCGTCGCGCGACAATTTTAACGGCAGGGAGATTATCCGCACTTTGCACCCGTACGTGGAGGAGAACACGAGAAAACGATCGACCAGGAACGGTCACCGCCGGACGATGTCTGACAGACTAATAACAGACAATGACGTCGAGCTTTGTACCTCGACGTGCCCAGACGATGGTCCATACCGATTGCCGTCGGCGGGTAATGGGCAATATTCAAGGTCGAACGAATTGGTGCTTCGGTTCTGCATCAACATGGCACGGCACGATGATGAACTCGATCGAGATTATCCCCTGAGAATTTCTGTCGACCACGGCAACTATGGTTATTGGAGTCACCGATCATTGTGGTTCACTCTTGGGGACATAGATTTCGACCAGTTATTGTCCGAGCAATGGAGCCGACGACAATGGCCGGGCTATTCCTCCGGGGAGATCTTAGTGCAAGACGTCGACTTGCACAATTGGAGAGAGCAGTCGACCAGTACAACAGTTCCTGAGTTGCACGATGGCTCATGTTTTGGTCAGGATAGCGTGTGTTCTGACACCGACATCGACCTGCATTGCAACGAGACACTGCACGACACGGTGACCACTTCGACGACACTGGTAAATTATGTGTTTCCATGGTCAGCAGACAGCGGCGCTGGTGCCTCATCGTCAACGCAGCTTGACGACGATAGCAGCAGCGACGGAGACGCGAGTAGCTCGACAGCAGAGCAACCGGATGGCAGCTGCGACGACATGGATGGCCGTGACGACATGGATAGCTCGATCACGACCGAAGAACTTCTGGTGAGGCAACGAGATATCAACGAAGAAACGGATGTTTCCGCCGTGGCACCTGAGGCGCCACACAACAATGATGGAACCAGGAGTAGTACGCCCTGGTGGTTGATACCAGGGTTCAGGTTCTTACCCACGGATCGAGAGATCGTGCTATTCTATCTCAAGCAAAAAGTTCTGAATCTAAGACTTCCGGCGCATCACACGGTGGAGGAGGGACACAATGTTTATGCCCTCGACGCCGATGAGATAACACGTAAGTTTCCAACAAATCAATCAACTGTTTTTGAATTATTATATTTTTCACTTTTTGAAACAAAAATGCTTTTAGATTTTTAAGATTAAAATAATTGCTAAAACACAAATACTTGGATTTTCTTAAAGTTGCGGTCCATTTTTAGTTCATTGTGTTTTAGTAAATTTTGTGGAATTTCAGTCAATTATGTGAAGTCTTAGTCGCTTTTGTAAAGTTTTAGTTACTTCTCTTTGTTATCTCTATTTTTTAGTTTTTGTTAGTTTTATATTTGTTGCAATTGCACGTCTTATTTGTGCAATTGTGCTCTGCTTGTTTGTGCATTTGCACTTGAATATTAATGGTGTGCCATATAAGTGGATGAAATCAATACTTTCAATCACATATGTCTACACTCTTCTTAGTGAAAAGTGCAACTTGCATATTTTTCACTGAGTAGCACTTTCATGAAAAGGTGCATATTGCTCTTCTTAATGCATCGAAGTTTTAAAAAACGCACATGAGGTATAAGTTAGCAAAATTGATATTATTTTGTTTCGCATAATCGTGCTCACATGATTGTTGTGCCACCATGATCTAAGACCGGGAGGAGGGACGAGCCCAACCGTAGGGTCACCAATTTTTGACAACTTTTATATATGTTTTCCACCAATGGGCCACAGTTTTGATATTCGAAGTAGGACATCTCACAAACTATGATATAACTATATCATATGGTCTCTGAAGGCTAGCACTTTGTGAGTTAGAGTGTTTCAAGTGGACTCGAGTCTCAAAGCCTCACAGTATAATTTGCCCCACACCAAGACAAACAATTCAGACTTTCAGCACATCTAACCTTTTCTTTTGGGACTGAAGCTTATCTAAACAGATTGGATCTTATACATATATATATACATTATACAACTCCTAAAGTCTAATTCTTGTACGCAGTTCATGGAATCAACGGAGACGATGAGCGGCTAGGATTCTTCTTCGTACACAAGCAAGACGCGTACACGTACCGCAACGGGTGCTACTACCCCACCCCGGACGGGTACTGGCGGATCCGCGGCCGTCCGGTCTGCGTGAGGCGCCGCGGCCGCACCGTCGCCTTCAAGACGGCCATGGACTTCTACCGCGGCAGGCCGCCGCACGGGTGCAGGACACCGTGGAGCATGTTCGAGTACGCGCTCAACGCCTGCCAGGCCGATCTCAGGAACTTCGAGCAGCCATGGGTACGTTAAATTAATTAGTCTGGACTTTACTTTGGCATCACTAGAAAAACAAACTCTCACAAATTAAACCTTTTTCTACATATATGTATCTTACCAAATTGTCTGTCTGGTTCTTGGAACAGATGAACGCCTACGTGGTGTGCAAGGTTCGCAGGAGGGAGAGCAAAACGTCGTCGGCCAGGGAGAAGAAGAGGTGGCGGCGCCCAGGACTGTCGCCGAGGCGCCCTCTTCTGAAGAAGATATCGCCGAGACGCCTCAGACCGGAGATGATAGTTGTGCCGAATGCGGGCGTAGCTGCGAAGCGGATGGAGGAGCAGCAAGTGCTGGCTCCAGGAGGAGGAGTCGACGAGGAACCGGGAGTGACTCGGAAAAGCAAACGATCTGATATGTTTTAGAATCTCGTCTGCTGCTTCCACTCTCGGTCGATCTTCTGAGATCAAAGCAAGCTGGTTTTGGTCATCTACCCATATATAGGAGGTTGTGTAATAGTGTCAGATATAGTGTACCAATTTATAGAACAGGTTAGGTTACCTGGTGTAATATCAAAGGTTAGGTCGTTGTCGAACACCGTAAATCTTATAATATACGTTTGGTTAAGTGTCAAGGTGTAAAGTTCTATGCTCCCCCCAAAAAGATGTAAATTTCTATGCTCACAAAAAAAGATGTGAAGTTCTGGAATTACGCTGTGGTGGTTTGTAGGCTTTCCTTCAATAAGGATGTAATGCTAAGGAAAGAGTACATATTCTTCTTCAACATAATGTGGGATGCCAATATCCATACCTCTATGTTCATTAGGATAGTACTCCCTCCATTCCAAAATATAAGATGTTTTAGCTTTTGTAAAACAATGTATCTAGATATTTTTATATGTTGGTTCACTCTGAACCTACACACCAAAAGACGTCTAGATACATTCGCTTCACAAAAGCTAAAACATTTTATATTTTAAAATAATAGGAATTCCATGTGAACAAAGTAGAGTATATTTTGTTCACCACGAGATGGCATGCATGAAAAGATACCGTACATCTTACATACATTTGGTCAAGCATAAACATATAAAGTTCTATGCTAAAAAAATATGTAAAGTTTTGGAATTGCCTCATGGTGGTTTGTAGTCTTGCTTGAGTAAAGATCCAAAGAGTACATATTTTTGTACAATACAAAGTAGGAGGAAAATATCCATAACATTGTACACTATGACATTAATAGATATCATTGTACCCTATGACATGCAAACTTTGGGCACACGGAACAAACAAAGAAGAGGAACAAGCATTTCATATAAGGGAAACCGAACAGCCGGAATGACTATCATTATTTTATTGTTTCCTGCTATATTCTTACTTGTTATTTCCCCTTGGTTTTCCTTCTCTGTAATCTCTGCATGTAAAAACATTGAGCTGCCTTAGCTCTCCCTCTTTTAGTAAATATGTAGGTAGGGGTTTTCCCCTCCCGAATTTCATCAAAAAACTATATTAATAGATACTACCTCTGTTTCAAAGCTTAAGGCTTATATATTTTTGAAAAGTCAAGCTATGAAAAGTTTGACCTAACTTTTTGAAAAAATATCAAGAACTATAATATTATATAGATACCATGTGAAAATATGTTTCAACATGGAATTGAAGCTTGTGATCAACATGTTGATAAGAATATGAATAGTGTTCATAATAAAACTAGTAAATATTGTGTGGTTTTTAAAAATCAACGGAAATGTATGGATTATGTGTTGGCGACTGCTACCAAGAAGGTTCAAACAGAGAGACACAAGACCTTTAAATTGGTATATCGTCTTATTGAGTTATCCCTGGTTTTGCTGGTTGCAACAACAAAAACAGTAGAAAGAGCATTCTCGACAATGAAGATTATCAAGATAGATTTGAGGAACAAGATGAACGATAAATGGATGAGTCATAGTATGTTGTGCTATATTGGGAGAGACATATTTTCAAGCTCTAAAGATGATAAGACTTTGGATTGTTTTCAAATTATGAGGTCACACAAGAAACGAATACCATGTTTATCCCGTGGTAAGTTACTATCTTATCGATAAAACTTTTGTATCATGTATTCATCCATACTATTTTCTCATTATTATTATTTTGCCTTTGTAGGAAGTTATGGTTCTTCTCCTACGATTGATTATGAATTTGTATGCTAGTATGAGAGAAAAGCTTTGACGTTAGGTACTAAAAATGTGTCTTGATTATGCGACTATACCTCGACACTTTTTTATGCTTTTGTTACTCCCTCCGGCCCATATTAATTGACTTCGATTTGTCAAATTTTGGATGAATCTAGACACTATTTAGTATATAGATTCGTCCAAAATTTGACAAATCGAAGTCAATTAATATGGGCCGGAGGGAGTATTGTTATTTGGTTAAACATTGAACCGATGTTTCATATCAAAACTAAATTTATGCATTTTTTACTGTGATTTGGCCAATATACATTGTTATTGAGAGGTTATTCGAAGGTATTTTTTTCATAGTTTTGGGGTATTAGAAATTAGCTTGGTCTTTCCTAAATTCTCGGTCCGCCACTGCTCGTCGTGGCACATGTGACAGCACTGGACGCATGGACGTGTGCCAAGAAAGAATGTTTTTGGCTTGGGGTTGATAGAGGAGGATGTCGATCTTCTAAGGAGGTGAGTGTGTGACATACTGGAGCATGTGGCCCATCGTGGCACATATGATGGCACCGGATGCATGGACGTGTGCCAAGAGGAGACGTTTCTGGCTTGGGATTGATTGACGAGGACGTCGATCTTCTAAAATCATCTATAGAAGATATGTTATCCCATCGCCGTTTATACCGCAGAAAAAGGCCATAGAAATCATGTTTTAACGGCCGGTTCTGTTTTGTCGTCTGCTTTCGTGGGAGCTGCTCGGCCGTAGCCCGCGTGCGCCTTAAAAACCGTGTTTTAGTATTTTGAGCAGATAGTGCGATTTGTAATAATAAAGTGTAAACATGAAAGAAATATAAACAATATGATTGTTTCATACAACACAATGATGATTCAAATTACAACAATAGTTCCAATCCAAATGATCAAGCGAATAATTCAAGTTACAACACATGAATGAATATGAAATCAGATGCATAGGATTGGCAAACTAATGGCCATGCCTCTACACTGGTGGTTAACGAGATCCTGCTAAAGCTTCTCGTGCATGCTAGAGGCTTCAATCGCCCGTCTAAAGAAATTCTTGGACGGCGAAGGTAGCGATGAACGGATTGCCACTAGAGCGCGTTTGCGTCAAGCATGTTGGATTTTGATTGATGTCTTTGCACCAGCCGCTTCGAGAAGAACAAGGCTAAGAATCTATGGTCAATTCATCACGTGTACATAATAAAAGATTGTTTATATTCATCACGTGTACAGAATTACTGAAGAATCCACTCAGGTTTTACAAACAATGCACTAGTTACAGTCGCCTGACTACTTGTCCAAAACAAGTAGTTTCAAAATAGAAGATGTTTTAGATTTATGAATAAAATGTATCTAGACATTTTTTATTAGTAGGTTCATTTCAAACTTGAGTGAACCTATACACTAAAAAAAGTCTAGATACATTTTATTTACAAAGCTAAAACATCTTATATTTTGAAACGGTTTTAAATGGGAGGGAGTATATGTCAGGGCGGATCAAGATAGCTAAGGTTCACGCCCTCACAAGGACCAAGGTTAACACATTATCCCGCCCACGGAAGCGTAAAAGTACATGGTGTTGGCAAGGGGATCAAGGTCGTAGCTGTAGAGTGGCCGATACGGCATGAAACCACCACGGGCTGCCGGCGCCGTAGCCTTCTTCTTTTCGCTAGCACTACCTGTGCGCGGCCGCGTGTTGACGCCGCCGGTTTTGTCCGCAGCGCCTCTTCGTTTCGGCCCCACGGACGGCGACGCAACGGCAGCGGCCGCGTCCTCGTTTCCCGCCGGCGCGTCCTTGGCGGCAACCGCCCGCTTCGGATTTGGCTTCATCTTGGTGCTCGCCGCAGCCGGCTTGGCATGTTTCCCGGCTGTACTGCTCCAGGCGAAACCCACGCAGGCCAGCTGCTGAGATGTGCCATCCACATGACAGGGTTGCAGCAGGCTTTCAGGGTTCACGCAGGAAGGAGTATATATGATCCTGGCCTCGGGCCAAGAGACGAATTGAATCGGAGACGGACGTCCAACGAGACTCCTAATTAATCCACACCTTGAACAACCTGCGAATCGAACCCGCACAGCAGTCCAAGACTAGTCGGTCTCGGAGTGTCACGGCGAGCGCTCTCGTGCACAACCGATCGATCGAGTCCGGCTGGGAGTGCAACCCAACCCACCCACCTCCTTTATATACACCTCCATGGCCGGCGCAGCTTCCAAACCCAAGAATCGCACAGCAACACAGCAGCCAAGCAAGAACCAAAAGCATCGCTCGATCTCGCCGACCGATCCAGCGTCTTCAGCACGACCGATCAGCTCGACCGATCGACATGGCTGGACCGAAGCCGAGCGTGAACCTCGCCCAGGAACTGTTCGGCAACGCCTACCCTTCTGCTCGGGATAAAGTGATCAGACAGAATCAGATGGAGAAGCAGGCCAATGCAAGAAAGCATGCCGCCGACGGCGCGAAGCGAGGCGGATATACTTGGCAGTGGCAGCAGGAACCCGGCATGCCGAGTGGGTACAAGACATATGTGTATACTAACAAGTACGGAGCGTCAAGGAGGCAGCAGCGATCTGGTGTGGCAGAGAACAAGGCCGTGCAGGCTCCTCCGCCGCCGCCGCCGCCGAGCGTATTCGACATCAACGAGTTCCCTTCGTTGAACTAGTTTTCTAACGAAGTAGCTTTGTTTCTTACATATTTGTACTACAGTACTTCTTTTATATGCTCGCTAGTTCGTTGTGTACTTCATGTTCATCAACGAGTTTCCTTTGCTGAAGTAGAGCTCGACCAAGTAGCGTTATTTTGTTTGTTTACATATTTTGTAGCTTTCCGCATGTTCTCTAGCTCTTATTGTGTAGCTATTATGTCTTGCATATGTTCCATCGTTGTATGTGGTCATGGCCAGTTTCCTTTCGGTACGCCCACAATAATGTAAAATTTCGAATTTATTATCAATCGGCCAAGCAATTCTAAGTAATCAGTACTACCTTCAATTTATAATAAGTGTCGTTGATTTAGTACAGGCTTGCACTAAATCAGAGATATTTATTTTTGATCAGAAGGAGTACTATTTTTAAGGTACTTGATGCTCCTGTGGTGGATCTTAAGAATTCATTTAGGTAAATTTGATGTACTAATTTCAAAGCCACTAGTTTCAACGAATCAAGAGTCATTTTGCCCTCATTCTTTCTTCCAATCATGCATGTGTCCAATGTTCTTGCCCTCTCGGAAAATTTCTAAACATAGACCTTTCAGAATTTTTTATTCATGCATCTGTCCAATCTTTGGTTGGAGGGGGGGGGGGGGGGGTTGCTGCCCACTCTGGGATGCCACCTCCACTTGATTTACCATCATTTGCCCCAAGGACACTTCTGATTTTCCTCGCCCTTCTTGTGGGTCTTCTGGGATGCATCGTCATAAGCCGTTCACCGAGGCTTCGGTCGCCGGCTTCCCTGTCATCAATTCACCAAATTCCTTGACCTATCGGGACTAGGCAAGCACAAGTCCCCCATACATGGTCTTAGGACTTTGCGGAAACCTGTGTTTTTGATAAACAGTCGCTCGGGCCTAGTCACTGCAATGCCTTTTGTGAGGGGGCACCCCTTCTCCCGAAGTTATAGGGCTATTTTGTCGAGTTCCTTAGAGAGAGTTGTCTCATGTCCCTAGGCATTCTCCCCTTTCCCGTCCAAGTCTTTGATCCTTCTCCGACACTTACTACCCAACCAGAGAGCGGACGGCTAATGTGTTCCACTTATTTAATACCCGAGGTTGTTGTGTGGCTCAACAAGCATCAACCGGGCCGTAGTCTGGAAGGCTTGGACGAAAAAGGTCTAGGGCTGGGCCAAGTTCTGCTTCGTGACATTGATGCAGATTTTCCGCGTGTCGGGCTATACCGGCCCGGTGGCTCCGCCGGCCCCTACTTTGCCGATACAAGCGCCTCAGCCCCCATCGGCCGTCGCTGTGCCTACGCCTCCTCAGCAAAATATTGTCGCCTGTGTTCATCAGGTTGGCGTTGGAGGAGAGAAGCCTCTAGTTATATTGACTTTTCGCAAGTACCTTCATTGTTTGTCAGCTTTTCTCATGCGCAGCCGTGGCCACGCTTAATTTTGTGTGGAGATGTAGGAGAATTGTCGTGATCTTGTTATGGTGCAACCAAACTGTCTAGATTTGTTGCTTGCTTTCACCTCTGATGAAGAGGACTTGTTTTGGGGCTCTGATCCAGTAGTACCCCTTTTCCTAAACTCGTATAATGTCAAATATAAGGACATTTCAGATCGTTTGATACCTTCGTAATTAATAGGACTTGTACATAACCTCATATAACTCAACTAAATAATACGTTTTTCTATCTGTATATGTACTAGTACAAGCTCTACGCAAAGAAAAAAGTATGGCTGTACGCCGGATCATCACCGGCGACGGTCGTGTCCGTGCACGATGGTAGTGGTGGCAGTTGGGCCGGCGAGTTGGTGACTCGGCTTGGGTGGCGCACGCCTTAGCTTGACCTCGTAGGTGTGTGTCGGCAGGGCCGGCGCGGTGGCAACGGCAGCACACAGAGGCGGTGGTGCGGGAGAGCTTGGCGGTGGCAGCCGGACTGTCCGGCAACTTGTCTGGTGGAGGCGGCGGCGATCGTAACGATGGACGACGCTGACGGCGGCAGTGTCGACGATTGCCAAGGGAGGGTGCATGCCGAATCATGTGCATGAGAATTGTGTATAACTACATATCCCGATACGTATGTCTCTAAGGGTAATACTAGTTTAATATATACGTGGACGTATTTGTACGAGTTCACCAGGGAGAGGAAAGTACCGGATCAACACTTTTGCTTCGGTCCCCCCCCCTCCCTTTTTTTTCAAATTTTGACAAACAAAAACTTGATACCGATTGTTTAGAGAACCGTACGAATTCATCCGAAGTCCGTATGGTCCTCTTAGATGTATACTCACCATATATATATACTCATGTGTCTGCGGAAGACAAAAATCGAAAGTTATATAACAGCAACAAAAAAATTAAAAATATGACATACAAAGACATAGATCATGATAATGAGAGGTGGGATCAGCGGACCGGAACGTGGATTATACCATGTTCGACCGAGTACACATATATGGAGATACACGTGGCTTCGATATGAGTTTCATGACGGGTCAAAAAAATAAAACGGCTCATGCAGCTAAAGTTTAGGAGGGGGGACCGAAGCACACCTCCCGGATCAACACCCTTTGTTTTTTTCTTAGGGAATTTAAGTTGGACTTGTAGTCTTTAGAGTGGCTTTTAACTTGAGGCTTTAGATGGATTTGTTAATTATTGAACTTCAGGCTATGTCGTTTTAATTGCATCTGAACTCTTCTTCGGTCTTTACTGTGGCTTGGATATTCGCAATCTAAAAACTTGCCTTTGAAACGTTGGATTGTGTATTTGTGTATAGACGGTGTCAATTTACTGGTGGAAACCTTTTTTTATTGTTGTTTTGGTTCAAAAAGTGATAAAATTGAATCGGAATTAGAAAATACTAAGGCCTCCTTTGATTCATAGGATTGTCCTAGGAATTCCATAGGATTTACATCCTATGGATTTTTTCCTTAGATATTTGTCGAGAGCGCCACCAATCTCAAGATCATCGCACTTGTAAGTTTTATTTGCCTTTTGCATTTTACATGAGTATCCCACTATAGCCCCCGAGGATTTAGACGAAAAACCACAGGCTTTTGCATCCGAATGCTCTAAGAGTGACTAAGCTAGAAAACTTCTCAATGTAGCCTCCAAGTATGTAGTTTGAATGAATTATTCCGACTAGATACTTTCAGAGTAGCATACGCAGTGTTTGTAAAATTCAATACTGTAGCCCTAAGCCTCTAGTTGAAACTGAATTAGTTCCAACTAGATGCTTAAAGAAAGACTAAGCATATTGCTAAGCTAAAAACTCGTAGTGTAGCCCACAAGCTTCTAGGTGAAAACTGAATTAGTTCCGACTAGATGCTTAAAGAAAGACTAAGCATTATGCCGAGTTAAAAACTCTCACTGTAGCCCCCAAGCCTCTAGGTGGATATTTATCCGGCTAGATGCTCCAAGAAACTAAGTGATTGTGATCTTCTTTCCACAGAACGAGAATGCCCGGAGAGGCGTCGCCAACGAGAAGTTTCACAAGATGCGCGCGAAGTTGGAAGCTGAAAAGGGTAAAAC
Source organism: Avena sativa (assembly GCA_916181665.1). Taxonomy (NCBI): domain Eukaryota; kingdom Viridiplantae; phylum Streptophyta; class Magnoliopsida; order Poales; family Poaceae; genus Avena; species Avena sativa. Next base: position 347,861,064 of record OV702280.1, on the reverse strand, counting down.
TGCCTTCTTGAAGGAACAAATCACCAAGAGCAAGAGTCTGTTTTTCCTTTCAATTTCGCAATCATCTTGGTCTTGTGCCATCACTCTCTGACTACTCATTGTGTGTTGTTCTTTCTCTGACTTGCAGAAACCATTGACAAGGCCAAGGACATTGTTGAGCAATCCAAGCACATTGAGTTGCTGGATAGCGAAAACAAAATCCTTAAGCAGGAGAGGATTGATACCCTGAAGATGCATGAAGAGTCCATGGCAGCCTTGCAGGAGTCTGCCAACACGGAGATAAACCGACTGAAGGAGGAGATTGTGATGCTCAAGGAGCAGAAGAAAGCTGCCGATGAACAAAATCAGCGCAATCTTGAAGCATACAAGATCCTCCGACAGGAACGGGATTCCATGGTGGAGACACTCACCAAGCGGAGGCGAGCATCTTTGGTAAGCAATTCTCTGTCTTGTACTTCTGTAAGCCAAATACTCTGAACTTTGTGTTATTGAACTCATGTGCTCCTTTGTCGGAAATGCAGCTCCTATTGGTTTGACCAAGTCATCTCCTCCACCAAAGGAATGCATGGTCCTCGCCGGCAACTTCATCATCACCGCCGTCAAGCAAGCCAAGGAAATCGCCAAGCCCCTCAATATCAATATCAAGGCAGTGGACTCCGTGATGAAGTACTCACAGATCTTGCGTCAAGCCCCCGAGTGTATCCTGAGCTGGAAAGCTTCATGTACCCGGGCTGGCGCAAGGATGTCTCTGGCGATGGTCAAGGCGCACTACGAAAATGCCAACCTCGACACCGTGACCTCGGGTCTTCCTGACGTAGACGATGAAGGCCAGAAGATTGACCACAGGGCTCTCTGGGCATCGCTCGCGGGTTTTGACACCAGGGGTGCCGAGTTGGTCGATCACAACGTCTTCGTGCCGCTGGAGATCATTGACGACGACCACCAGAGCTCCTCTGAGTCCCTCAAGACCACCGACTTCGAAGAAGATGGCTCTCCTGCTGCCGACGATGCTGCATCAAAGTCTCTCAGAGGAATGAAAAAACACTTTGTAATATTTGTTTCCTCTGGTTTGGTGTATGCGAAAAAACTACTATGTTAACTTAAGGCAGAAAAACAATAGTTGTAATTTCCAGCTACTCAAGTACTGGTTCCGGCATGTAAATATTTTTTAAGCAAGTGCTGGCTTATCCATTACTTTGGTTCTTATGCTGGACCTTTCATGAGTCAGAAGACTCGTAGTCGGAACCATGCGCTCAGGCGATGATGCCCAATGGCACCGTAAAAAACCTAAGCACAAAATCGCTAACAACAAGTGCCAAAAGTCCTTACTCTAGAATCCACATAAAAACAACAAAGAGCGTGTAGACCAGAAAACTTAAGCTAACGCCCGTAGGCGGAATTTTCACAAGTGCAAATGTAAAGCTTGCGAATAAAGGTTTTATACGATCCAGAAATAAACTCTAAAGGAGGTAAAAGACTCATAAATATGAGTGAACCAGAGAGCTTTATTTCATTGATCATATAAGAGGTACACAGTAGATAAAAAATATGCTAAGTGTAAAAAGGACGTAGTTGTGCTATGTTCCATGGCCGATCAAGCTCCGGGTAGTCATCATCCGGGTCACGTCGCTTACGCTTATGATCATCGTTGGGTCTATCCTCAAGTTCACGATTGTCAACGAGGTAGTAAGACCCATTGAGCAATGCCTTGCTTATGATGAACGGCCCTTCCCATGGCGGGGATAATTTGTGTGACTTCTTCTACTTAAGTCGGAGCACCAGATCCCCCTCTTTAAACGAGCGATGCCGAACGAGGTGACTATGATGGTTGCGTAGCTTATGCTGGTAGATGGCGGATCTTTGACATGCCAATACGCGCTCTTCCTCGAGAAGTTCCACATCTAGGCATCTGGATTCTTCAGCGTCATTTTCGTCATAGGCGGCAACTCTTGGTAAATCTTGAAGGATGTCGGAAGGCCGGTGTAACACACTCAGAATCGATCCTATGCAAGTTCCAGCGATTCCCGCCAAACCCGCATAGAAACGATTCAAAGGTGCCCACCAGGCACTTTCGTGCGGGTGGAAAACGAAGTAATATCATTACACAATAGTCCTCGATGGAACCCACAGAACATATATATACAACAGCGACTCAAAGAGTCAAGAATACAGATATACAGCACAAAGATCCAAATAACCTTGAAAACGATACAACGTCCGACTACGGACAAGATGCAAATGGGGCTAAGAGCCCTGAAGAATAACCAATGGCGTCCATAACCCTGCCCAGGCCAAGCCGGAAGGGTAACCCTGCTAACGACGTCGATCCCAAAACCTTCTTAACAAAAGGGGTGCCGACAAAGGGCAAAGGAAAAAGAGAGCGGTCAGTACTGAGGCCAGTACACGGCGAGACTAGAATTCGGTGGCCCTCGCCTACATAGGTATGGTGGACTGAAGCGGCAGCAAAGCATGCACTAAACAACCTATAGAGACTCGATACAACTGGCGGCTATTAGAGAGGGGTAAGAAAGACCTATTCGGATCCAACCTGAAACTATCACCAAGCATACCCATCCTGGTATTTCCCCCTCGATACCAAACGAGAAAGTCAACCGAGGAACTCACACAGTTGGCAGTTTTATTTATTCAGTTATCGTTGCAGTAATTACTAGTCAGGTATAGATAGTCATCCTGATATAATAAGCAGTGGGAACTTTTATTTAATCATTCCGTTGTAGTTGCGACACTTACTAGTCAGATACAATTAGCATGAGATATCCCAAACCCAGCAGTTGTTGCTACTTTTATTTAGCCATTCCGTTGTAGTGAAGCTGATTACTAGTCATTTCGGATACAAGTCAAATTATAATAGTAAACTTTAGTTATAGTTGTCTATGATCGAGAACTGTGCTCCAAGTCGTCCATAACCGCGGACACGGCTTCTCGAAAAGATTTAACCCTGCAGGGGTGCACCAAAGTTTCCACACGCACCTACACCCTTGTTGTCAGATCAGGGAGGTACAAGATCACAAAACATACACCCAACGGTATGTCGACGAGGTTTCGGACACGAAGTTTCCCAGACCCAAAGCAAGCACATGGGGGGCCACCCCAGTAAGCTACCCGTAACGAAGTCGGCCGGTCTCCGAGACGGACCCAGGGTTTGCGAGAACGGTTGTAAACGACTGGGAACCCGAAAGTGTGACTAGGCTTGTCGATACCACGAAATCGTGCCGCGATCCAAAACAGTACAGGCGCTCCACGCGCAATCGTAAATAAAGCAGTAAAGCATGGCATAAGTACATGATAGTAATAAAGCCCCAAACTACTTTGTCGCCCCCGGTACAGTACTTTGAAATCAGGTACTAATCGATGGGGGTGCCCACACACCCCACCTGTGGTTAGCGCGCTCGATCTCGGAACAGGTGTCAAGAACTCGGGGTCCTACGGGACACTAGTGAGCGGTTAAAAACTAAATATTGTCTATTACCCACCGGTGCCTCTGCATTTACCTACTTCAGTTTTAGTTATTAAACAATAATTAAAGCCATGATCATCTCCAACATTAAACATACGGCCTTACTCCAACAACTATGGAAGATCGACGACGCGAAAAATCACCTACGCAAGCAACTACGACTTGCAAGGCCGACTATCTACCAAACACAGATAATATGATGTGTCCATGGCAATATAAGGGCTACAAGGATATCACGGGTACGAAAACTAGAGCATCGCAACACAGAGAGCAATATATCAACAGGAGGAAATAAAGACTATAAAAGTAAGATAGGTAGAAAGGGGGAGAATGCTCGCCTAAAAAACATTGTTGAAGGTTCACCCGCAGATCGGGTCGACACTCGCATCAACTCATCGGCCTATTCCGTGAAGAAGCAAAGCACTAGAAGAAACACCGGATACACTATTTATTACTACGGCAGAAGATCGAGCATGATGCATGTATGATGTATGACATGGCAAAGATGCGATGCAATTAGGCCATATTAAGCGGAATCGGGGCACGACAATTAGTTATATGGTTCAAGTTATTTAGATACCCCGCAATTTAAATGTTGTCTTAACATGGCAAAACATAGCATCGGTTCGCTACACAAATTTAAATGGGGCCAATATTAGACTAGATTTGCCCGCATATGGTCTCCATATTTAATTATGAAGTGAATCGACAAAATGCCCCAAACCCACAAAAATATGTATGCAACATGAATGATTTAATGCAACAAGATATATAGTTGGCAATTTATAAAATAGGGGCTCGGAAAAGGTCACACATTGGTATCGATGATCTTGGGGTTCGCCAAGGGTTCGGGATCGGTCTTCGGGAAGGAGAGCTTGACGGTCCGAAGAGTTCGGGCGCCGGGATCGGTCTTCGGGGATCTTGGTAGATGGTTCCATGTCGACGGTCATGGCGACTCCGGGAAGAAGGCCTTGAAGTTCCATGACGACAATCTTGGATCTTGTTATCTGTGAAGAACTCAAGTTCGATCGGGGGCACGCTTGGATCGGTGCCGGTGTTTTTCAGCACGCCATAGCCATGAAGATCCTGGCTGAGAGCAGCAAGCCCACACCAGTACAAAAGACCACCCAAAACAAGGACTTAAAGCAGCGGGACAAAAGCAGAACAAGGACAACACGCTGGAGGAGGCCCATGTCTCGTTCGGGCATTAGCTCGAGCAGCTTGCGGTCGGGTTGCAGCGGGAAGGCGACGAGCACGAGCGGCGGTCAAGAAACAGCAGTACACATGGGGCCAAAGGCATGTAGGAGGAAGATCCGGTGTCAAGTCCGCGACGTCCTGGCGACGGGCGGATCGAGCGGCAGCCGAACACAGCCGGGGATGCAGGGACAGCAGGAAGAGGGCCCGACGGAGGAGGCCCGGGCAAGGCGGCGCCAGGGACAGAGCCAGGGACGGAGAGGAGCACTGGCAGCGGGGCAGGTTCGACAGGACGGTGGCGGCCACGGGGAGGCGCGAGCGATGGGAGGCAGAGCACCGCTAGGACGCGCACAGGACGGCCGATCTTGCAGGCACCATGGAAGAGCTCGGGCGGCACTCGCGAAGAGGGGACGAGGCCAGGAGAGAAGGGCTGCGGGAGACGACATGCAGGGAGGCCCAGGCCGGCGGCGAGAGACGTTGGGCGGGCTCCTGGCGGCGGGGTCGCTGGGAGCAGGGGCTCACGAGAGGAAGGAGATTGAGGGAAAGGAGAGGAAGGGGAATACGACGCGCGAGCCGTGGGGTGGCGACGTGGGCCAAGGAACTGGTCGAGAGAGTGGCGGCGCTGGCCAGAGAGGAGGCGAGCGGCGTCTAAGGGAGGGGATCGCGAGCGGGGCGAGAGGAAGGTTCGCGAGGTGCATGCGGGTCGTGCGCTCACAGCGCGAGGCCAGGGGTGGGGCCAAGCTGGCAGTTGACCAAGGGTGGGGAGTGGGTTTGGTTGAGGATCGGTCAGGGCGTGGCCTCGCGTGTGCATGTGTCAAAGGTGGGTCGGGTGTAGTGCGGGGTGCAAGCGGCGGCGGGGTGGAGGGATGGTGTGTCTAGGGTTTGGTCTGGGGTAGGTTTAGGGTTTTATTTATGGGGTAGTAGGTGGTCTGTCTAGTTAGGCCTTTGGGCCTGACCAGATGGACTGCCTCCCCCTAACAAAATATTTATATTATTTATTTTCTTTTCTTTTAATATAAAACATTTGCAAAAAGGTTTTAGACAAATAAAAGATCTGAACGGATCTAGGGTTTCGATTTGAACAAAGAGGGGAAATCTCTTGAAAACAAAATAGGCTTTTGGGAAATTGTTTTAGGCGAATAAATGCATGATGATGCACATAATAAAAACAACAGCGGTTTTCTAGTAGTGGATTTAACCGGGGTGCTACAATTCGACACCACTAACAATGGATCTCGCCCTCGAGATCCGCCTCATGGTACGGGGAAGAAGGCCGACGGTCTGAATCTTCTCCGCTTCATGTAGATCTTCACACGACACCACTAACAAAGGGTGTGGCTCACGTTCGTCGAGAGAACACTCCGGAGAGACAAAGACGAAGTTAAAGGTAAGGCCACCACTAACTTCCGTAGAACGAGTTGATTTACATCGATCCACCATTCCATGTACAAAAACGAATGATAAGAGTAGTGGTATGGTCGCGACTCCATCCCGCACTCAAAGCATTACTCTGTACACGAATAGAAGACTGTGCAACCATCTCTCAGAATTTGGACTGAAGATCTTGTCAAACGAGGTTCGGGAGAAAAAGAGTGATGCTAACTCTTTGTCAGATCTGATGGAGATGAGGTCGTCGCGTTGAAAAACACCAAAAGATACAAAGAAAATTTTTAGTGAATTTTTGATCCACTAAAAGATACAACAGATGAAGGACCCATCAGATAGCATGAAGACCGGATGTCGAAACACCGTTACAAGAGGATGGAAGCAAAACCCTGAAGGTTCGACGAAAACCCAACCACGAGAATTCCTGGACTCAAAGAAAAGATAAGGGAGCAAATTCAAAACACGTCGAGGTAAGAGAAGAATAGCAGAGGGGTAAGGAGTAAAACCAGACCTAATCAGATATATCCAACCGTTTTATTCAAAATAGTTTTGACACTCTACGACGTCTGTTAGCTAGGTCATCCTACAGGCTAGACCAGTGGGGTATCGTAACTGCTGAGCTCTGATACCACTCTGTAACACACTCATAATCGACCCTATGCAAGTTCCAGCGATTCCCGCCAAACCCGCATAGAAACGATTCAAAGGTGCCCACCAGGCACTTTCGTGTGGGTGGAAAACAAAGTAATATCATTACACAATAGTCCTCGATGGAACCCACAAAACATATATATACAACAGCGACTCAAAGAGTCAAGAATACAGATATACAGTACAAAGATCCAAATCACCTTGAAAACGATACAACGTCCGACTACGGACAAGATGCAAATGGGGCTAAGAGCCCTGAAGAATAACCAATGGCGTCCATAACCCTGCCCAGGCCAAGCCGGAAGGGTAACCCTGCTAACGACGTCGATCCCAAAACTTGCTTAACAAAAGGGGTGCTGACAAAGGGCAAAGGAAAAAGAGAGCGGTCAGTACTGAGGCCAGTACACGGCGAGACTAGAATTCGGCGGCCCTCGCCTACATAGGTATGGTGGACTGAAGCGGCAGCAAAGCATGCACTAAACAACCTATAGAGACTCGATACAACTGGCGGCTATTAGAGAGGGGTAAGAAAGACCTATTAGGATCCAACCTGAAACTATCACCAAGCATACCCATCCTGGTATTTCCCCCTCGAGACCAAACGAGAAAGTCAACCGAGGAACTCACACAGTTGGCAGTTTTATTTATTCAGTTATCGTTGCAGTAATTACTAGTCAGGTATAGATAGTCATCCTGATATAATAAGCAGTGGGAACTTTTATTTAATCATTCCGTTGTAGTTGCGACACTTACTAGTCAGATACAATTAGCATGAGATATCCCAAACCCAGCAGTTGTTGCTACTTTTATTTAGCCATTCCGTTGTAGTGAAGCTGATTACTAGTCATTTCGGATACAAGTCAAATTATAATAGTAAACTTTAGTTATAGTTGTCTATGATCGAGAACTGTGCTCCAAGTCGTCCATAACCGCGGACACGGCTTCTCGAAAAGATTTAACCCTGCAGGGGTGCACCAAAGTTTCCACACGCACCTACACCCTTGTTGTCAGATCAGGTAGGTACAAGATCACAAAACATACACCCAAAGGTATGTCGACGGGGTTTCGGACACGACGTTTCCCAGACCCAAAGCAAGCACATGGGGGCCACCCCACTAAGCTACCCGTAACAAAGTCGGCCGGTCTCCGAGATGGACCGAGGGTTTGTGAGAACGGCTGTAAACGACTGGGAACCCGAAAGTGTGACTGGGCTTGTCGATACCGCGAAATCATGCCGCGATCCAAAACAGTACAGGCGCTCCACGTGCAATCGTAAATAAAGCAGTAAAGCATGGCATAAGTACATGATAGTAATAAAGCCCCAAACTACTTTGTGGCCCCCGGTACAGTACTTTTAAATCAGGTACTAATCGATGGGGGTGCCCACACACCCCACCTGTGGTTAGCGCGCTCGATCTCGGAACAGGTGTCAAGAACTCGGGGTCCTACGGGACACCAGTGAGCGGTTAAAAACCAAATATTGTCTATTACCCACCGGTGCCTCTGCATTTACCTACTTCAATTTTAGTTATTAAACGATAATTAAAGCCATGATTATCTCCAACATTAAACATACGGCCTTACTCCAACAACTATGGAAGATCGACGACGCGACAAATCACCTACGCAAGCAACTACGACTCGCAAGGCCGACTATCTACCAAACAACAGATAATAGGATGTGTCCATGGCAATATAAGGGCTGCAAGGATATCACGGGTACGAAAACTAGAGCATCGCAACACAGATAGCAATAGATCAACAGGAGGAAATAAAGACTATAAAAGTAAGATAGGTAGAAAAGGGGAGAATGCTCGCCTGAAAAACATTGCTGAAGGTTCACCCGCAGATCGGGTCGACACTCGCATCAACTCATCGGCCTATTCCGTGAAGAAGCAAAGCACTAAAAGAAACACCGGATACACTATTTATTACTACGGCAGAAGATCGAGCATGATGCATGTATGATGTATGACATGGCAAAGATGCGATGCAATTAGGCCATATTAAGCGTAATCGGGGCACAACAATTAGTTATATGGTTCAAGTTATTTAGATACCCCGCAATTTAAATGTTGTTATAACATGGCAAAACATAGCATCGGTTCGCTACACAAATTTAAATGGGGCTAATATTAGACTAGATTTGCCCGCATATGGTCTCCATATTTAATTATGAAGTGAATCGACAAAATGCCCCAAACCCACAAAAATATGTATGCAACATGAATGATTTAATGCAACAAGATATATAGTTGGAAATTTATAAAATAGGGGCTCGGAAAAGGTCACACATTGGTATCGATGATCTTGGGGTTCGCCGAGGGTTCAGGATCGGTCTTCGGGAAGGAGAGCTTGACGGTCCGAAGAGTTCGGGCGCCGGGATCGGTCTTCGGGGATCTTGGTAGATGGTTCCATGTCGATGGTCATGGCGACTCCGAGAAGAAGGCCTTGACGTTCCGTGACGACAATCTTGGATCTTGTTATCTGTGAAGAACTCAAGTTCGATCGGGGGCACGCTTGGATCGGTGCCGGTGTTTTTCAGCACGCCATAGCCATGAAGATCCTGGCTGAGAGCAGCAAGCCCACACCGGTACAACAGACCACCCAAAACAAGGACTTAAAGCAGCGGGACAAAAGCAGAACAAGTACAACACGCTGGAGGAGGCCCATGTCTCGTTCGGGCATTAGCTCGATCAGCTTGCGGTCGGGTTGCAGCGGGAAGGCGACGAGCACGAGCGGCGGTCAAGAAACAGCAGTACACACGGGGCCAAAGGCATGTAGGAGGAAGATCCGGTGTCAAGGCCGCGACGTCCTGGCGACGGGAGGATCGAGCAGCGGCCGAACGCAGCCGGGGATGCAGGGACAGTAGGAAGAGGGCCTGACGGAGGAGGCCCGGGCAAGGCGGTTCCAGGGACGGAGCCAGGGACGGAGAGGAGCACTGGCGGCAGGGCAGGTTCGACAGGACGGTGGCGGCCATGGGGAGGCGCGAGCGATGGGAGGCAGAGCACCGCTAGGACGCGCACAGGGCGGCCGATCTTGCAGGCACCATGGAAGAGCTCGGGCGGCACTCGCAAAGAGGGGACAAGGCCAGGAGAGAAGGGCGGCAGGAGACGACATGCAGGGAGGCCCAGGCCGGCGGCGAGAGACGTTGGGCAGGCTCCTGGCGGCGGGGTCGCTGGGAGCAGGGGCTCACGAGAGGAAGGAGATCAAGGGGAAGGAGAGGAAGGGGAATACGACGCGCGGGCCGCGGGGTGGCGACGTGGGCCAAGGAACAGGTCGGGAGAGTGGCGGCGAGTGGCGTCTGAGGGAGGGGATCGCGAGCGGGGCGAGAGGAAGGTTCACGAGGTGCATGCGGGTCGTGCGCTGACAGCGCGAGGCCAGGGGTGGGGCCAAGCTGGCAGTTGACCAAGGGTGGGGAGTGGGTTTGGTTGAGGATCGGTCAGGGCGTGGCCTCGCGTGTGCATGTGTCAAAGGTGGGTCAGGTGTAGTGCGGGGTGCAAGCGGCGGCGGGGTGGAGGGATGGTGTGTCTAGGGTTTGGTCTGGGGTAGGTTTAGGGTTTTATTTGTGGGGTAGTAGGTGGTCTATCTAGTTAGGACTTTGGGCCTGACCGGATGGACTGCCTCCCCCTAACAAAATATTTATATTATTTATTTTCTTTTCTTTTAAAATAAAACATTTGCAAAAAAAGGTTTTAGACAAATAAAAGATCCGAACGGATCTAGGGTTTCGATTTGAACAAAGAGGGGAAATCTCTAGAAAACAAAATAGGCTTTTGGGAAATTGTTTTAGGCGAATAAATGCATGATGATGTCATGATGATGCACATAATAAAAACAACAGCGGTTTTCTAGTAGTGGATTTAACCGGGGTGCTACAGCCGGATGACTTCTGCTCCATATACCATGAAGTAAGGGGTGTAGCCGGTGGATCTGTTGGGTGTAGTTCGTAAACTCCACAGCACAGATGGTAATTCCTCTGCCCAGGCTCCAGCTGCTCTATGTAGCGGTGCCTCTAGACTTGGCTTGATTCCCTGTAGAATTAATCCATTGGCTCGCTCAACTTGGCCATTGGACTGTGGGTGCGCCACAGATGCTAGGTCAAGTTGGATGCCCTTCTCCCAACAATACACTTCCACTTCTCCAAGTGACAAGTTGCTGCCGTTGTCGGCGATAATGCTATGTGGGAGACCAAATCTTACCACTAGATCTCGGAAAAACCTAAGGGCAGTTGCCCCATCAAGTTTTCTAATGGGTTTAGCTTCTATCCATTTGGTGAATTTGTCAACTGCCACTAGTAGATACGTAAACCCACATGGTGCCGTCTGTAATGGACCAACCATGTCTAGCCCCCAGACTGCGAACGACCAAGTTATTGGTATTGTTCGCAATTCTTCAGCTAGGACATGGGGTTGTAGGGCATAGTACTGGCATCCCATGCATGTCTCAACCAGCTTGTCGGTGTCCGCCTTCGCGGTCAGCCAGTAGAATCCTTGCCGGAAGGCTTTGGAGACCAACGATCGAGGAGCGACGTGATGCCCGCAATCTCCGAGATGGATCTCACGAAGGATTTCAATACCCTCTTGCTGGGAAACACACTTGAGGTATACACCAGTGGTGCTTCTTTTGTAGAGCTATCCATTGATTATGGTATAGCCCTTTGCTCGACGTACTATTTTCCGACTTTCGACCTCGTCGATGGGAAAAGTTCCATATACGAGATATTCCATGAACGGTTTTGTCCAAGCCGGAGGGACCTTTGTTACTGTGTGAACGAAAGAGTCAACTCTATCCGGGTTCTCGGTGTCTGCTCCCTTCACGGATGGTGTCCATAGATGTTCCAAAAAAATGCCAGGCGGAATTTGTTTGCGCCCTGATCCAAGCTTAGACAGTAGATCAGCCGCCTCGTTTTGCTCCCTAGGTACATACTTGACTTCGTAGCCCAAGAAGTCCTTGGCTATCTCGTCCACTTCATCTCGATATGCCGCCATCATAGGATTCCGTGTGTTCCAGGTGCCAGCCACCTGCTGGGCAACCAAGTCGGAATCTCCATAGCAAACTATGCGCTTGATGCCAATATCCTTGGCTACGTGTAGTCCGTGAATGAGTGCTTCATACTCCGCCATGTTGTTCGTAGCCTCGAAGTGGATCTACATAACGTAGTGTAGCTTTTCCCCGGTTGGTGACTGTAATAGTACACCAGCCCCCGAGCCATTGAGTAGCTTTGATCCGTCAAAGTGCATCACTCTGTATTCTGGATCCGGCATAGGGGTAACATCTGGCATCTCCGTCCAATCTGCGATGAAATCCGCCAAGGACTATGACTTGATAGCGTCGTGTCGCTTGTAGGTGATCTGGAAGGCGGCAAGCTCAATGCCCCACTTCGCAACCCTTCTTGTAGCGTCGCTGTTGTTGATGATGTCGGATAGTGGAGCTTTGCTCACAACTGTGATAGGGTGCTCTTGGAAGTAGTGCCTTAGCTTCCGAGAAGCAAGGAACACACCATAAGCTATCTTTTGGTAGTGCAGGTAACGCTTCTTAGACTCCGGCAAGACCTCGCTTACATAGTAAACTGGTCATTGAACTCTGTACTCATGCCCTGGTTCTTTTCGCTCTACCACGACGACAATGCTGATTACCTGGTTGGTGGCCTCCATGTATATTAACATAGGCTCCATAGGCTCGGGTGCTGCAAGGATAGACGCCGAGGAGAGTATCTCATTTATCTGCTTCAATGTTGCATCTGCTTCGTCCGTCCATGTAAATTTGTCCGCCTTCTTCAGCAACTTGTACAGCGGCAGAGCCTTCTCTCCAAGTCGGCAGACGAACCGACTAACTGCTGCAATGCAGCCTGTCAGCCGTTGTATGTCCTTCAGGCATGTCAGACGGTTTATGTTTAGGATAGCCTTGATCTTCTCCGGGTTGACCTCGATTCCACGTTGGGAAATGATGAAGCCCAACAATTTGCCGGTTGGAACCCCGAAGATGCACTTCTTAGGGTTAAGCATCATGTTGTATTTCCGGAGATTATCAAAGGTTTCCTTTAAGTCAAAGATTAAGTTGTTTGAATTTTTAGACATCACCGCTATATCGTCCACATAGGCGTGAACGTTCCGACCAATTTGAGCGTGTAGACAACGCTGCATTTTCCATTGGTATGTAGCACCTGCGTTTTTTAGCCCAAAGGGCATCGTGACGTAGCAAAATGTGCCGTAAGGTGTGGTGAATGAAGTGGCCAATTGGTCTGACTTCCTCATCTTAATTTGTTGGTATCCTGAGTATGCATCGAGAAAACACAAAAGCTCCGAGAGAGCCGTCGATTCAATGACTTGGTCAATGTGAGGCAAAGCAAACGGATCTTTGGGACACACTTTGTTCAAGCTGGTGTAATCAATGCATATTCTTAATTCTTTGGTTCCCTTTTTGGGGACAAGTACAAGATTGGCCACCCATCGGGTGTGAAGGACTTCTCGAATAAAACTAGCCTTAAGTAACCTAGCTATCTCTTTGCCTATGGCGCGTCTCTTCTCGTCTCCGAAGCGTCATAGAGGTTGTTTCACCGGTTTGCATTTTGGATCAATATTCAAGCTGTGCTCGGCAAGTTCCCTAGGTACACCTTTCATGTCGGTAGGTTGCCAGGCAAATATGTCCCTATTCTCAAGGAGGAACTCGACGAGCGTGCTTTCCTATTTGGGATCCAGGTTCGTCCCAATGGCGTTGGTCTTGGAGGCATCGCCTACCACAAGTTCCACCGGCTTGGTTTCGATGGCGGCCTTGAAGGCTGGGGTGGAGTTAGAAATCTACTTCTTCGACACCGGCATCTCCGAGGCATCGACCTTGCTCTGGATCTCCTTGAATTCTTCGCTGTAGAGGACAACTTCTGCAAAGGCTGCTTCTCCAATCTCGCAATCCCTTGCCTTGGTAAAGCTTCCGGATACGGTGATGATGTTGTTTGGTCCGGGTATCTTGAGCTTGTTGTAGACGAAGCATGGTTTGGCCATGAAGGAGTGAAAGATGTCGCGTCCGAATATGACGTGGTACACGCTCTTGAAGGGGACCCCTCGAAGGTCATGCGTTCTTGGCGGTAATTATAAATATCGCCAAAAGCGACCTAGAGCGTGATGCACCCAAGGGACCGAGCCTCCCGAGCAGGAAATACATCGTGGAAGATGGTGTTGGTCCGCCTTAGGTTGGCCTCCGTCAAGTTCATCTTGTGCAGCGTATCCAGGTACATGATGTTGATGCTGCTTCCACTATCCACCATACATTTGGTGAATTCGTTGCCGTCAATCAGGGGGTTGATGACCATGGCGTACTGGTTCTCCATAGGGATGAGGTCTGGGTGATCCTTCCTTTCCCAATTAATTGGAATCTCCGACCAGCGCAGGTACTGAGGAACTAGGGGTAGAGTGTCCATCAGTATCCTCATAGAGGTTTTCTGTTGTCGGACAGTGGGGGTGCCAAGGAAAGTGTGGAAAACGGCCGCCTTCTTCTCGAAGGGGTTCTTGCCCTTGCCATCGTTCTTGGTGGCGTGCTTGGGGTCAACATCCTCATCCATGTCACTTGAATCCTTGGACTCCTCTTCCTTCTTCTTCCCATTTCCTTTGCCTCGCGGTCTGTTCTTCCGACTTTGCTTGTAGCCGGACTCTGGGTCCTCCTTGAGATCGTTGACGAACTTGCAATGGCGATTGGTGTGAGTGGCTTTGTTGTTGGCATCGAGGTGCACAAGGCACGGCATATCATGGTACTCCTCATATGTTTGGGGAACGCGGAGCGCTGCCGAGGTAGTTTCATTACCTCGCTGCTGCCCACGACAAGCCCCCGTCCTCGGCCACACTGTCCGCCATCACCTCATCCTGCAAATGTCATAGCGACCATGTCGGAGGTTTGCTTTTCTTCTGGCGGGCTCTTCCGCTTGGTGCTGCTGTTCCTCCTAGCTTGGGTTGGAATGGCCGTTGTCGGCAGGGAGCCATGATCATCATCGTCGGCAGCTGCGAACTCACTAGACAGATAGATCATCTGGTTGAGATCTAGCCGGTGATTGTCCTGCAAGCGCTTCAACTTATGTCGGAGCAATGTACCTTTCTCCAACTCATCGATGAAGGCGGCCATGGCGGTCTGGGCGTGCACTCCTGCGCATGAATTCTTCATGTCCAGCCAGCGAGAGAGGTAGGCGCGAGATGACTCGTCTTTCTCCTGCACGCACCGCTGTAGATCGCCAACAGTATAGGGACGCTTATACGTACCCTCGAAGTTCTTGGTGAACGTTTCTTGCATGTCCAACCAGTTGCAGATGGACTTCCCCGGCAAGTCATCAATCCATTGTCGGGTCGTGCCTTCCAGCATCAGTGGGAGGTACTTGACGGTGATGTTGGGGTTACCCCCGGCGATCTCCACCAAGTTGTCGTAATCCTGCAACCACGTAGCTGGTTTGGCGGTGTCGTCATAGGGCTTGATGATCTTGTCAATCCGGAAACCTTTGGGGTAAGTTGGGGTCCGTATTATAGGTCCAAAGAAATGTGGTCCCAAGTATTGTCCTTCCCAGGCCTCGTGAATCTTGTCCAGGCGTGAACGTGTGTCGTATGGCTCCGGGCTTGATCTTTTCTTCTTGACACCAGGGGAAGGGCTGCGTGAACGGCGCGGGCCTCCTCCGCCATGGTGGCTGCTAGGGGGCGACGGAGGCGGATGCGGCGGTGGGTTAGCTTTCTTGCTATTACCCTCCTGCGATGCCTCACGCTTGTCGCGGTTGCTTGTCGGACGTGGAGGCTCATGGCGCGACCTGCTCTTGTGTCCTTGGTTGCGCTCTCCATCATGGCGGGTCTGCTCCGTGTTGTCGCGGATGACGATGTCGCTCTGATTTGGTGGAGGCATGTCCATGCGATGGTGAGCCTTGGGGTCTTCGCGATGTCGGGGAGACCGGGGCGATGGAGATGTGCGACGAGGATGAGCCTTGCCTCCATGGTTGGAGGATATGGGGATAGTGTCCTTCCTGTTGCGTGCATCCCTCCGTCTTCGTTTTGACGAACCCGTCTGGGACATGACATCATGAGGAGATCAGTCCCTTGGCGACTTAGGTTGGCTAGACTGGCAAAATGTTGGGTCAGACTCAAGCCTCTGAGAGGTGGACTTTTCCTGCTGTTTCACCGCCTTGGCCACAAGGTCATAGACCTGGTCCAGAGCTACGGGTGATCTATCCTGCTCCAGAAGGGTCTTGGCGACGGCTAAGTTGAGAAGAGGGATGGGCATCACCTGCCTGCCTTCGCTGTCAATGTATGGCTTTGCTTGTGGCGGCTTTGAGGGGGGCCATCCTAGGTTTCGCCAAACACCAGGATCGTTGATGACGCGAGCCGGATCTTTCTTAGCCTTTTGCTGCTGCAGCAGAGTCTTGTACTTGGCCTCAATGGCTCTAGCTTTCTCTATTGACTTCTGCGCGTTGGCCAGATCTCGATCCATCTTAGCGCATTGCTCTGCAATGGTCTGCGCTTCCTCCAGCAGCTGCTGGCGCTTCTCGTCAAGCTGGACTATGTTCTGAATATGAGCCACGGTCATGGGCTCGACGAGTAGATTGCCGTACATCACTCTATCAGCTGGGGTGACTTGGGCTACAGCATACGTAGATGCCGGAGGCGGCAGGTTTGCGGTGTTGTTGTTACTCGGACCGGTGCCAAGTTCCTGTGGCTGCTGCACTGGTTTAGGAAGAGGGGGCATGGCCTTTGCACGATCATTGTCGGCAGCAACAAGTGGTCCCTTCCCCTTGTCCAGCGCTTTAGGCGGATCTTGTCTGGGCTGATCTTCATCCATCGCGGTCCCAATGGTGACGACCACCTCTCGGGACGTGACGATGTTGTTGGCCTGCTCGTCACGTTTGTAATCCTCATCCATCTCCTGCATAGCAGAGTCTAGCTCCTCCGAGCTGAAGTCTATCTCCTCTGAGTTGGCGCTGATGTCGGCATAGAGCGCGTCCAGCACGGATTTGGAGGGTGTCGGGGCTTCCTCGATGATGGGCGGTGGTGGTGCGACAACAGCGATGATGACTGGAGGTGGTGGTGCAGCTGCAGCGACGATGACCGGAGGCGACGGTGGCGGTGGCTGAGGCGGAGGGGTGCCGTCTAAGAGCACGAGCGCTATCTGGGCTACCTCCTCAGCCTTCGCGTAGTTGTTGACGGTGTTCACCATGCTTTCAAAAGTGAGGCGTCCTGAAGCCTGATGCCGCCTTAGCGTATGTCGGAGAAGCGTACCTTGGTCCAGTCCTTCCACAAAGTGATACATGGCATCATCATTGGGGTAATGTGCCAGATCGGCCCGTCTACGGAGCCACCTGGCAAGGTAATCACGGGGGTTTTCACCCTCTCTCTACACGCAACATGCCAGATCGAAGATGGTAACCACTCCGACGAACTTGGATCTCTGCTGTACAGACGCACGGGGCGAAGCCGATGGACTTGCTGTAACAGCCCATGTTTGTAATATATGTAATTAGTACCTAAGCATTGCATGCATGTGTTAAAACTCAATAAAATATTGCATGTGTTTAAGTGTGTGAACCAAAGAACAATTGCAAAACCCTAAACCCTAGTCTTTCCCCCTCTTTTTGGAATCCATTCAAATAGTTTGAATGTTGAAAATGACAAAATATTTGGAGCCCAATTGGACTAAAGGGCCCTCACAGTATTCTGAATATTTGCCAAAACACCTCTAGTATTTTTAAATCATTCAAAACAGATTTGAAATGAAAATTTAAAACAGATTTCGAAAACAGAAAAAGGAAAAAAGTTTTGGTTCAAAAAAATGAGGAGGCCCAGATCTTTTTCCTCTCCCCCTGCAACCTTTCCTGCAGCCCAGCGGTGGCCCAGGTCAGCCCACCCGGGGCCCAGGAGAAGGCCCGTACCCCTTCGACATCATCTTATTCCTCGTGACGCGAAGCTGCTCGGTGGACCGCCGCCGGCCACCCGATGCTGCCACGCGCCAAGATCAGCGCCGCCGCCCCCGGTGGAGGATAAGAACCGCGCGCACGCCCTCCTCTCAACCCTATCCTCTCACCTCCCCCGCGCGCTCTCTCTCTTCCTCTGAACCGCGCCAGTTCGAACCCTAGCCGCCATGGCCGCCGGCTAGCCGCAGTTGCCGGTGTAACACCCTCAGAATCGGCCCTATGCAAGTTTTAGCGAAAACCCGCCAAACCCGCATAGAAACGATTCAAAGGTGCCCACCAGGCACTTGCGTGCGGGTGGAAAACAAAGTAATAACATTACACAACAGTCCTCGATGGGACCCACAGAACAGATATATACAACAGCGACTCAAAGAGTCAAGAATACAGATATAATATACAAAGATCCAAATCACCTTAAAAACGATAAAGCGTCCAGCTACAGACAAGATGCAAATGGGGCTAAGAGCCCTGAAGAATAACCAATGGCGTCCATAACCCTGCCCAGGCCAAGCCGGAAGGGTAACCCTGCTAACGGCGTCGATCTCAAAACCTGCTTAAACAAAAGGGGTGCCGACAAAGGGCAAAGGAAAAAGAGGAGCGTCAATACTGAGGCCAGTACACGGCGAGACTAGAATTCGGCGGTCCTCGCCTACAAAGGTATGGTGGACTGAAGCGGCAGCGGCAGCAAGCACTAAACAACCTATAGAGACTCGATACTACTGGCGGCTATCAGAGAGGGGAGAGGAAGACCTATTCGGATCCAACCTGATACTATCATCAAACAAACCCATCCTGGCGTTTCCCCCTCGAGACCAAACGAGGAAGTCAACCGAGGAACTCACACAGTTGGCAGTTTTACTTATTCAGTTATAGTTGTGGCACTTTACTAGTCAGGTTCAGATAATCATCCTGATAAAGTAAGCAGTGGGTACTTTTAGTTAATCATTCCGTTATAGTGGCAACACTTACTAGTCAGATACAATTAGCATGAGATAACCCAAAACCCAGCAGTTGTTGGTACTTTTATTTAGCCATTCCGTTGTAGTGAAGCTGATTACTAGTCATATCGGATACAAGTCAATTTATAACAATAAACTTTAGTTAT
Organism: Avena sativa; assembly: GCA_916181665.1. Classification (NCBI taxonomy): domain Eukaryota; kingdom Viridiplantae; phylum Streptophyta; class Magnoliopsida; order Poales; family Poaceae; genus Avena; species Avena sativa. The sequence continues at coordinate 347,842,320 of OV702280.1, read as the reverse complement.
AGTTGTCTATGATCAAGCACTGTGCTCCAAGTCGTCCATAACCGCGGACACGGCTTCTCGAAAAGATTTAACCCTGCAGGGGTGCACCAAAGTATCCACAGGCACTTCGACCCTTTTTGCCAGATCAGTTAACATACACCCATCGGTATGTCGGAGGGGCCTAAGTCACGACGTTCCCAGACCCAAAGCAAGTACGTGGGGGCCACCCCACCAAGTCGACACCCGCAAAGAAGTCGGCCGGTCTCCGAGACGGACTGGGGTTTGGGCAAACGGCTGTGAACGACAGCAAATCCCCAAACGGGGACTGTCGACACCGCAAAACGTGGCCCGATCCTAAATAGTACAGGTGCTATCTGTCGCACAATTTAATTAAAGCAGTAAAGCATGGCATAAAACCTCAAACTAGTTTGTGGCCCCCAGTACAATACTTTGAAATCAGGTAATAATCAATGGGGGGCCCATATCTCCCCACCTGTGGTTAGCGCGCTCGATCTCGGAACAGGTGTCAAGAACTCGGGGTCCTACGGGACACAAGTGGGCGGTCGGAAACCAAATATTATCTATCACCCACCGATGCCTCTGCTTACTTCAATTTTAGTTGTTAAGCAGTAATTAAAGTGAACAATAATTAAAATCATGACCATCTCCAACATTGAACATGCGGCAATCCTCCAACAATTGTGGTACTTGACGACACGCAACAACACTTGAGCAAGCGACTACGACGCGCGGGTCCAACTATCTACCAAACAACAGGTAATAGGATGTGTCCAAGGCAATATAGGGCTGCACAGGATATCACGGGTACGGAACTAGAGCATCGCAACACAAATAGCAATAGATCAACAGGAGGGAAGAAATACTATAAAAGTAAGATAGGTAGAAAGGGGAAGATGCTCGCCTGAAAACATTGTCGAAGGTTCAACCGAAGATCGGGTCGACACTCGCATCAACTCAACGGCCTTATCCGCGAAGAAGCAAAACACTAGCAGAAACACCGGATGCAATATTTAATACTACGGCAAAAGATCGGGCATGATGCATGTATGATGTATGACATGGCAAAGGTGCGATGCGATTAGGTCATATTAAGCGGAACCGGGGTCCCGACAATTAATTAAATGGTTCAAATTATTTAGAAACCCCCGCAATTTAAATGTTGTTTTAACAAGGCAAGACAATGACACCGGTTCACTACACAAATTTAAATGAGGCCAATATGAGACTAGATTTGCCCACATATGGGCCCCATATTTAATTAGAGGTGAATCGGCATAATGCCCCCGAACCACAGACAAGGATGCATGCATGAACATTTAATATGCGACAAGTTATATTATATTATAAAATAGGGTTCGAGGAAAAGGGTCACACATTAGGGTTCGGCGATCTTGGTGTTCTGGGGTACGGGGTTCGACAGGGTCCAGGGTCCGGTCTCGGGGTTCAGGGTTTGACGGGGTCGTTCTCGGATAGCGCAGGTAGGTCTTGTCGCATCCGTGGCCTTCGGGTCATGTCGACGGTCATGGCGTTCGGGATGAAGTACTTGTCGTATTCGCATCGGCGACCTTGGCGTCCGGGTCCCCGGGCATCGTATCTAGGGAGAAGTACTTGTCGCATCTGCCGTCTTCGGGTTTGCTTCAATCGGGTCCATGACGGAGTACTTGTCGTCCCATGTGGAATCCTTGTCGATCTGTGGCGATGATCTCAGGTTCAGGTCTCCGGGGTGCCGGGGTCTCGGCGTCCGTGACGAAGATCATGGCATCCGTGAGGGGGAACACGGCATGTCGAGTTCGGTCTCCGGGGTTCAGCGGGAGAGCTTGGCGTTCTGCGGTCTTCGGCTTCGCGTGGCAAATCTTGTGGATCCGAGGTGGAGGCCTCAGCGTTCCGTGACGAAGTCCTTGAGGTTCCCTCCCTATTCATCGGTGTCGAACTTGGAAACGGCGTCAGGGCCCTCGGGGTGCGCCAGGTCCATTCTTCAAAACATCGTGGCCGAGACGATCTTGGCGTCCAAGTAGAAGACCTTCGGCCATCGGATCCCCGCTTCAAGGGTCCGCGGCGAGCTTGTCCGATGGTGATAGACCTTGGGGTTCCGGGGGTTCGTGTTCTATCGAACATCTTGCGGGTGGGGCGTGCTCGGACGGCGAAGGCAGCGGCGACGTAAGGCGGGCAGAGCCTCGCGGGCCCAGGCTCGGTCGGCGGGCTTGCCGGACAGCGCAGAGGAGGGCCCGGCCTCGAGGCCGGCGCTGCAGGGGAGGCGAGGCCGTGGGGCCAGAGGAAGCAGAGGCGTTGCAGGGTCCTCGGAAGGAGGGCCAGCGGCGGCCTGCTGGCGGAGGAGCAGGGGGGGCCGGAGGAGGGCCCGGGCGGAGAGGCGGTCGCAGGGCGCAGGCCGAGGCGGAGCTTGACGGGGGAAGAGGTCGACGCCGACGACGGCCATGCTCGGAGAGGTGGTCGCGCGGGGACCCGAGGAGGCGCCGGCGGTGGTTCACGGGGCGGCTCCGGCGACGGAAGGTGGAGGCGGGGAGGGTTGCTCGCGGAGAGGCCGCACGGAGAGGAGGCGACGCCGGAGTCGAGATAGAGGGGCGGAGAGCGCGGAGGGGGTCTGCGGCCGGCGGGGCGGCCCGGAGAAGGCGGCCGGCGGGGCTTGCAGAGGGTGGCGGTGGAGGTCGGTGGGGGAGGGGCGAGGGAGGAGAGGAGCGTTGGAGGAAGGAGAGGGCGGTGCGGCCGCGAGGTGGAGGAGAGGGGGTAGGGCGCGCCGGCGGCGAGATGGGGAGGCGGGAGCGTCGAGGCGCAGAGGGGTCGGGGAGGAGAGGGAGGCGGTGGGGCGAGGTGGTTGTCGGGGGCGTGGGGTGAGAGGAGGAAGAGAAACAGGGGGTGCGCGCGTGGGGACGCGGGGGTGGGGTCCGGGGACAGTGGCTGTCGGGTGTGGGAGTTGGTGAGGGAGGGCCAGGGTGGGTCGGTGTGCGTGTGTCTGTGTGCTGCGTGTGTTGGGGGGCAGGGTTGAGAGAGAGAAAGGGAGGGAGAGAGAGAGAGGGTGGGAAAGGGTAGGATTAGGTGGCATAAGGGGATTGGTTGGGAGGGAGAGGCAGGGTGACGTGGCGGCCTGGGATAGGTGGGGGTTAGGTGGCCGGTGGGGTGTGGGTAGAATATCTGGTAGCCTTAGGTTTTGTCTGGTGGACCGATTTGAACATGGGGGTGGTCGTTCGGGTCGGGTCGGCCCGTTCGACTGCCCCCACTAAAAAAATAACTTAATATTTTATTTACTTTAATTGGACCATTTGCAAACCGATAGCAACAAAACAAAATAATCCGGAGACCCGGGTTTGGCGTTTGAATAAAAGACGGGGCGTTTTAGGAAAACAATTTGGTTTTTCTCGAGAATAGTTTTATGCAAGCAAATGCAAGACGATGACGATGCTCAAATGCAATGCGGCATGATGATATGAGCATGCGGTCATGACGATGCAATGCACAAAAACAACGCGATTTTCTAGTAGTGGTTTTGCGGGATGCCACAATTCGACACCACTAACAATGGATCTCGCCCTCGAGATCCGCCTCATGGTACCGGAAGGAAGGTCGGCGATCTGCGTCTTCTTGCTTCGTGTAGATCCTCGCGACACCACTAACAATGATGCTTTCTTCGTCTTGAAAACGGCGACACCACCAACAAGGGTTCGTTGCCCACGTTCGTCAAGAGAGCACTCTGGATAAACAACGGACGAAGTTAAAGGTAAGGCCACCTCTAACTTTCATGGAAGGAGTAGATTGCATCGATCCACCATTCAATATACAAAGCAAATGATAAGAGTAGTGGTATGGTCGCGACTCCATCCCGCACTCAAAGCATTACTCTGTACACGAACAGATATATTATGCAAACAACCCTCAAGATTCAGACTGAAGATCTCAACAAGCGAGGTTCGGATCTAAGGAGTGATGCAGACTCTGCATCGGATCTGGCGTAGATGATGTCGTCGCGTCGGAAAACACCGGAAGGCACGAGAAGGAACAAAGAGAAGTCCACCAGACGAAGGATTCCTCGGATAGCATGAAGACCAGATGTAGCAACACCGTTACCAAAGGAGGAAGCGAAACCCTGAAGGTACGACGGAACCCAACCACGAGAAATCCTGGACTCGAAGAAAAGGTAAGAGGGTAGATTCAAAACACGCAGAGGTGAGAGGAGAGCAGCAGAGGGGTAAGAAGTAAAATCAGACCTAATCAGAACTATCCAACCGATTTTACAAAAATAGTTTTGGCACTCTACTTCGGCCGTTAGCTAGGTTATCCTACAGGCTGGACTTGTGGGGTATCGCAACTGCTGAGCTCTGATACCACTCTGTAACACCCTCAGAATCGGCCCTATGCAAGTTTTAGCGAAAACCCGCCAAACCCGCATAGAAACGATTCGAAGGTGCCCACCAGGCACTTGCGTGCGGGTGGAAAACAAAGTAATAACATTACACAACAGTCCTCGATGGGACCCACAGAACAGATATATACAACAGCGACTCAAAGAGTCAAGAATACAGATATAATATACAAAGATACAAATCACCTTAAAAACGATAAAGCGTCCAGCTACGGACAAGATGCAAATGGGGCTAAGAGCCCTGAAGAATAACCAATGGCGTCCATAACCCTGCCCAGGCCAAGCCGGAAGGGTAACCCTGCTAACGGCGTCGATCTCAAAACCTGCTTAAACAAAAGGGGTGCCGACAAAGGGCAAAGGAAAAAAGAGGAGCGTCAGTACTGAGGCCAGTACACGGCGAGACTAGAATTCAGCGGTCCTCGCCTACAAAGGTATGGTGGACTGAAGCGGCAGCGGCAGCAAGCACTAAACAACCTATAGAGACTCGATACTACTGGCGGCTATCAGAGAGGGGACAGGAAGACCTATTCGGATCCAACCTGATACTATCATCAAACAAACCCATCCTGGCGTTTCCCCCTCGAGACCAAACGAGGAAGTCAACCGAGGAACTCACACAGTTGGCAGTTTTACTTATTCAGTTATAGTTGCGGCACTTTACTAGTCAGGTTCAGATAATCATCCTGATAAAGTAAGCAGTGGGTACTTTTAGTTAATCATTCCGTTATAGTGGCAACACTTACTAGTCAGATACAATTAGCATGAGATAACCCAAAACCCAGCAGTTGTTGGTACTTTTATTTAGCCATTCCGTTGTAGTGAAGCTGATTACTAGTCATATCGGATACAAGTCAATTTATAACAATAAACTTTAGTTATAGTTGTCTATGATCAAGCACTGTGCTCCAAGTCGTCCATAACCGCGGACACGGCTTCTCGAAAAGATTTAACCCTGCAGGGGTGCACCAAAGTATCCACAGGCACTTCGACCCTTTTTGCCAGATCAGTTAACATACACCCATCGGTATGTCGGCGGGGCCTAAGTCACGACGTTCCCAGACCCAAAGCAAGTACGTGGGGGCCACCCCACCAAGTCGACACCCGCAACGAAGTCGGCCGGTCTCCGAGACGGACTGGGGTTTGGGCAAACGGCTGTGAACGACAGCAAATCCCCAAACGGGGACTGTCGACACCGCGAAACGTGGCCCGATCCTAAACAGTACAGGTGCTATCTGTCGCACAATTTAATTAAAGCAGTAAAGCATGGCATAAAACCTCAAACTAGTTTGTGGCCCCCAGTACAATACTTTGAAATCAGGTAATAATCAATGGGGGGCCCATATCTCCCCACCTGTGGTTAGCGCGCTCGATCTCGGAACAGGTGTCAAGAACTCGGGGTCCTACGGGACACAAGTGGGCGGTCGGAAACCAAATATTATCTATCACCCACCGATGCCTCTGCTTACTTCAATTTTAGTTGTTAAGCAGTAATTAAAGTGAACAATAATTAAAATCATGACCATCTCCAACATTGAACATGCGGCAATCCTCCAACAATTGTGGTACTTGACGACACGCAACAACACTTGAGCAAGCGACTACGACGCGCGGGTCCAACTATCTACCAAACAACAGGTAATAGGATGTGTCCAAGGCAATATAGGGCTGCACAGGATATCACGGGTACGGAACTAGAGCATCGCAACACAGATAGCAATAGATCAACAGGAGGGAAGAAATACTATAAAAGTAAGATAGGTAGAAAGGGGAAGATGCTCGCCTGAAAACATTGTCGAAGGTTCAACCGAAGATCGGGTCGACACTCGCATCAACTCAACGGCCTTATCCGCGAAGAAGCAAAACACTAGCAGAAACACCGGATGCAATATTTAATACTACGGCAAAAGATCGGGCATGATGCATGTATGATGTATGACATGGCAAAGGTGCGATGCAATTAGGTCATATTAAGCGGAACCGGGGTCCCGACAATTAATTAAACGGTTCAAATTATTTAGAAACCCCCGCAATTTAAATGTTGTTTTAACAAGGCAAGACAATGACACCGGTTCACTACACAAATTTAAATGAGGCCAATATGAGACTAGATTTGCCCACATATGGGCCCCATATTTAATTAGAGGTGAATCGGCATAATGCCCCCGAACCACAGACAAGGATGCATGCATGAACATTTAATATGCGACAAGTTATATTATATTATAAAATAGGGTTCGAGGAAAAGGGTCACACATTAGGGTTCGGCGATCTTGGTGTTCTGGGGTGCGGGGTTCGACAGGGTCCAGGGTCCGGTCTCGGGGTTCAGGGTTTGACGGGGTCGTTCTCGGATAGCGCAGGTAGTTCTTGTCGCATCCGTGGCCTTCGGGTCATGTCGACGGTCATGGCGTTCGGGATGAAGTACTTGTCGTATTCGCATCGGAGACCTTGGCGTCCGGGTCCCCGGGCATCGTATCTGGGGAGAAGTACTTGTCGCATCTGCCATCTTCGGGTTTGCTTCAATCGGGTCCATGACGGAGTACTTGTCGTCCCATGTGGAATCCTTGTCGATCTGTGGCGATGATCTCAGGTTCGGGTCTCCGGGGTGCCGGGGTCTCGGCGTCCGTGACGAAGATCATGGCATCCGTGAGGGGGAACACGGCATGTCGAGTTCGGTCTCCGGGGTTCAGCGGGAGAGCTTGGCGTTCTGCGGTCTTCGGCTTCGCGTGGCAAATCTTGTGGATCCGAGGTGGAGGCCTCAGCGTTCCGTGACGAAGTCCTTGAGGTTCCCTCCCTATTCACCGGTGTCGAACTTGGAAACGGCGTCAGGGCCCTCGGGGTGCGCCAGGTCCATTCTTCAAAACATCGTGGCCGAGACGATCTTGGCGTCCAAGTAGAAGACCTTCGGCCATCGGATCCCCGCTTCAAGGGTCCGCGGCGAGCTTGTCCGATGGTGATAGACCTTGGGGTTCCGGGGGTTCGTGTTCTATCGAACATCTTGCGGGCGGGGCGTGCTCGGACGGCGAAGGCAGCGGCGACGTAAGGCGGGCAGAGCCTCGCGGGCCCAGGCTCGGTCGGCGGGCTTGCCGGATAGCGCAGAGGAGGGCCCGGCCTCGAGGCCGGCGCTGCAGGGGAGGCGAGGCCGTGGGTCCAGAGGAAGCAGAGGCGTTGCAGGGTCCTCAGAAGGAGGGCCAGCGGCGGCCTGCTGGCGGAGGAGCAGGGGGGGCCGGAGGAGGGCCCGGGCGGAGAGGCGGTCGCAGGGCGCAGGCCAAGGCGGAGCTTGACGGGGGAAGAGGTCGACGCCGACGACGGCCAGGCTCGGAGAGGTGGTCGCGCGGGGACCCGAGGAGGCGCCGGCGGCGGTTCACGGGGCGGCTCCGGCGACGGAAGGTGGAGGCGGGGAGGGTTGCTCGCGGAGAGGCCGCGCGGAGAGGAGGCGACGCCGGAGTCGGGACAGAGGGGCGGAGAGCGCGGAGGGGGTCTGCGGCCGGCGGGGCGGCCCGGAGAAGGCGGCCGGCGGGGCTTGCAGAGGGTGGCGGTGGAGGTCGGTGGGGGAGGGGCGAGGGAGGAGAGGAGCGTTGGAGGAAGGAGAGGACGGTGCGGCCGCGAGGTAGAGGAGAGGGGGTAGGGCGCGCCGGCGGCGAGATGGGGAGGCGGGAGCGTCGAGGCGCAGAGGGGCCGGGGAGGAGAGGGAGGCGGTGGGGCGAGGTGGTTGTCGGGGGCGTGGGGTGAGAGGAGGAAGAGAAACAGGGGGTGCGCGCGTGGGGACGCGGGGGTAGGGTCCGGGGACAGTGGCTGTCGGGTGTGGGAGTTGGTGAGGGAGGGCCAGGCGGGCCAGGGTGGGTCGGTGTGCGTGTGTCTGTGTGATGCGTGTGTTGGGGGGCAGGGTTGAGAGAGAGAAAGGGAGGGAGAGAGAGGGTGGGAAAGGGTAGGATTAGGTGGCATAAGGGGATTGGTTGGGAGGGAGAGGCAGGGTGACGTGGCGGCCTGGGATAGGTGGGGGTTAGGTGGCCGGTGGGGTGTGGGTAGAATATCTGGTAGCCTTAGGTTTTGTCTGGTGGACCGATTTGAACATGGGGGTGGTCGTTCGGGTCGGGTCGGCCCGTTCGACTGCCCCCACTAAAAAAATAACTTAATATTTTATTTACTTTAATTGGACCGTTTGCAAACCGATAGCAACAAAACAAAATAATCCGGAGACCCGGGTTTGGCGTTTGAATAAAAGACGGGGCGTTTTAGGAAAACAATTTGGGTTTTCTCGAAAATAGTTTTATGCAAGCAAATGCAAGACGATGACGATGCTCAAATGCAATGCGGCATGATGATATGAGCATGCGGTCATGACGATGCAATGCACAAAAACAACGCGATTTTCTAGTAGTGGTTTTGCGGGATGCCACAGCCGGCTCCCCGAGCCCATCCGACACCGCCATCAGCTTCGCCTCGCTTCGCTTCGTCCTCCTGCAGAAGGAATCGACAAGGGGCGCCGGGATTCGTCGCCATCGACCGCTTCCTCTCCGACTCCGACGTGCTCAGTCACACGCCTCGCCGCCGCTCCGGTCACCGCCTCGCCTCACCGTTGTCACCAATTGCCTTGGGGTGAGCCCCTGGTGCTCAAGGCACCCTCTTTCCCCCTCTAGCCAGCTGTGTCGCGCCCGTGCCGTAGAGCAGAGAGCACCGCCGTCGTTCGTCGCCGTGCAGCCCGCTCCGACGACCATTCCCTAGCGGCGCCGCCCTGTTTAGGTTCGTGGTGACACCCTGGTTCGATTAGGCCTATCTGCGCGTCCTAGATCGCCTCCTAGCGCCGCCTGCCGCCACCGTCTGGCCGTGCTCCGGCGAGCCCCGCGTGGCGCCACGGTGGCTTTCCTACGTGGCCCAGGCCCACCGGTCAGCCTCTCTGGCTAGCTGCAGCCTCGGTGAAAAACAACAACCGGGCCCCCATGTCCCACTTTGTCTGCGTGGAGGCTGAGGTGGCAGAGGCCCACCTATTTGTGCCTGTGGCTAGCCCAGCCTCTGTGTAAAAAGTATTTCCAGCTTTTTTTAAATTAAGAAAAGGGTTTAATAATTTCAGAAATTGTTTAAATATTGAAAATTCAATAACTTATTACTTATAAGTCAGAAAAATACAAATAATATATCAAAATGTTCAGAAAAATGAGTTCTACCTATTTAACCTATAATTATGCATTGCTAATCAAATTTAATGACAAGTTTAATTAGAGAACTAAATCAACCCCCTCATGTGTTTCCGGAGTTTCCCGAATTAGGGTTTTCAACCCTCAGAACCCCGTTTAAGTTGTCAAGCATGACTTAGGGTTTCATTTCAATGCAATCTAACTTGTCATATCATCATCCTTGTTTGAGCATTGCATCGATGCCATGTCTTGATTGTTGCCTTTCTTTCCGGTATTGGTTCTTCGCGATAGGATCCGAGCCCGAAGCTGAGGTCAACAACACCGACGATCCATACCTGTCTACTGACGGACAAGGCAAGCGTAGCCTCTCATTCCGAACCTATGTTTTATAAAGTATATTACTTTCTCGCTATGATGCACACGATTCCAATGTGGTCTTTTGTTGGTAGCTAGTGTTACCTATCTGCTGCATTGTTTCCCTTTTGTATCCTTATACTCCTGATCCACTACTCCTAGCATACCTAGGTTTGGCATGTGAGATTTGTAGAGATTCTGCTACCGACGCCTTAGCCAAGCATAGAAACAACGTCTGATCTATTCAATGATGAATCAGAGGTGCCAAGGATGGTAGTGAGGTAGGAGATGGTGACATCATCGAAGGAGTTAACTAATCATGCTAAGGCTTGTATGGGAGGCCACGTTGGGTGTGGTTTTTGTAGTCCCATGCTCGCCACCACTAGGAACTGAGTTCTTGGCTTTGGAACCGAGATGAGCGTACAACCACACGGGGCTTGGGAACCCCTCGACTGACTAACTTGCCTAGTAGATTCCATGAGTCACATAGTTCGGGCTTTCCATTTGGCATACGCATTGAAAACATTTTCGAAATAGGAGGTGATGGAGGTGCATCATAACATGTAGGGAAGCGTGGACCGGGTTGCTTGGGGTAGATAGCGCCCCTGGTAAACCAACCTCGCCTCACATCTTTAAGTATCGGCTTCGGGATTTGACCCATTACGACGGAATCATACTTATTGCGTGACTCATGGTCTTGGCGAAAGCAAGGTAAAGGTCGTGGTCAACCACCCTCTGCCGGACTTCCAAGGAAGAGGGCTAATAATATTTGGCATTAAGAGTCGGTTGGTACGTGTGAGTAAAGTTGTACACCCCTGAAGGGTATTAATATTTTCGAAAAGCTATGTTCACGGTTATTAACGCTTGGTGACTAGATTCTAAGATCATAGATAACTCTAACCACTATAAAACTTGTTGATCCACGTGTGCTTAAGGATGCTTCCTCTGGGTCGAGGGGGTGATCCTAGATAGGAGGTTCTGATGAAGATGGTGGTTACCGAGATGTGATGAACAAGATGAAGAAGTCGCTATCTTATCCCTTTTTAAAAGATTCTGAGTAGACGAGCCTCTTCTCTCTCTTGTTTACAAATAAAGATTGCTTTTCGCAAAAGTAAATCCAGAGAAAGCCTTTCTAGCCAGAGCATATAGATAATAGGTTATCTAAGTCTTGCGGAGTACATTCTCGTACTCAGCCTTGCGCCATTGTTGTTTTTCTACAGAGGATCTGGTTGCAACCGAAGGTGGCTTCTACGTTGACATCGACGAGTAGTTGGGGGGTCCCAGGTAGCAGCCTGAGGACTATGAGATGGACGTCGCTTTTGTTTATGGCCACTTAGGCCTTTCACTAAGTTGTTGTGTAGAACAACATAATTTGCTTTCGCTGTGTGATGTATTGTTGGGTCTATGACCTATGGTTTGTAATAACTCTAATATCTTACTCTGTTAAGAGTTTAAACTTATGTTGTTGAATCCCTGTGTTCTGTAATGTTACCGAATCATACTGTGACCCTCCGTGTTTGGGAGTTGAGCTTATCTTAGATGGTGATCTGAGGTTAGTTTAACCCTATCCTTGGGGGGTGCTACAGGTTTTGGTATCAGAGCAGGACTGCCTGTAGGAAACCCTTTTATTGGTCGATGTGGAGTCTAGAAGTTGACAAAACTATTTGAAAGTTAAAACTATGTGCAGAAACTCTGACTAGGATTCTTTTTACTCCTTCTCTGGTGTGATTCTGATGCTGGAGTTTCTCTTACCTTATTTGGTTTGAAAAGGTTTTCATTCCTTACCTCATACCTCGAAACTTTTAGGATCGTGGTTTTGTAGTTGTTTCTCTAAAGTACTCCGTACTTGGTTGCTATTCTCAGAGTTCTAAGATATCTCAGTTTTGCTTGGTGTGTAACATCTTAGCATTCCATTGTCATGGTTTGTAAGTCAGCTGGTTAGTGTATACATTGTACGCTTTGATACTACCATGCCTGATAAGATGATACATTTAAATCAAGTACTCTTTGTTCATCTTCCCGTCTTGCTCCTTTGAATCCTTTGTCTAATCTATTTTTGTTCTTTCGGTATGGGTGATACCTCTCGTGCTCGTACTCGTGCTCATGCTCGGGGTGCCGCAAATGAGGGTGAATCTTCCAACCTTCCTCCACCGCCGTCCATGGTTCAACTCATGGTCATGTACGAAACCAACCATGCTGACAACATGAGGCTCCTTGAAAGGATTGAGCGCAACACTGCTCAACGCCAGAACAATCAAGTTGGTATCAAGGACTTCACACGTCTCACTCCGCCAGTTTTCAGCTATTCCACTGAGCCACTTGATGCGGAGTACTGGCTTCGCACCATGGAGCGCAAACTTCAGGTTGGTCATGTTGCTCAAGCTAATTGGGTGACTTTTGCTGCCTATCATCTGGAGGGAGCAGCCAACTCCTGGTGGGAAAATTTCTTGGCTATGCAAGAAGCTCAGCATGTTGTTACATGGCAAGAGTTCACTGAAGCCTTCCGATCTTATCATATTCCAGAGGGCCTGATGGATCAAAAGAGGGAGGAGTTCCTCAAGCTTAAGCAGGGCACTGCTTCCGTGTGTGATTATCAGCGCAACTTTAATCGTCTTGCCTGCTATGCTACTGAAGAGGTCTCCACTGATGTTAAGAAGCAAGCTCTATTCTGCAAGGGATTGGATCCTGAGGTTCGTCGTGATCTTCATCTCATGGACTTTGTTAACTTCCAAGGTCTTGTCAACAAGGCTATGAAGGCCGAGAGTGGGAAAGTGGAGTATGAAGAAACTCGTAAGCGTCCTCAGGAGGGGTACAACAAGGAAGGTTCTGGTAATAAGAAGCGTCGTGTCTTCGTGCCTTATAGTGTTGTGCCACGTGCTCCTTATACTCCAAGGTCTTCTGGATATGCTCCTCGTCTGAATGCTACTTCAAGCAATGCTGGTGGATAAAATTATCCTGCTGCTGGTACTGGATCAGGCTTCATATGTTTCAACTGTCGCCAGCCTGGACACTATGCAAGAGATTGTCCGCAAAAGAGTGCTGCTGAGAAGGCACAACCACCAAAGAATAATGATAAGTATCCAGGTGCCGGAAAAGGACGCCTGAACCATATCTCTGCTGAGGAGTCTCAGGAAGATCCAAGCGTCATCATGGGTACGCTTCGTATCAATCAAATTCCAGCTAAAGTTTTGTTTGATTCTGAAGCATCGCATTCATTCCTATCACAAGATTTTGCTCAAATGCATGGGATAAGTTTTGAGGGGTTATCTGTTCCTCTGCTAGTTCAGTCTCCTGGTTCTAGTTGGCATTCCACCATGGTTAGTCATGGGAATCTAATCGAAGTTGCATTTCAACTTTTCCCCACTTCTTTGATCGCCCTCAAGTCAACTGATATTGACATCATTTTGGGCATGGAATGGTTGACCCGTTATCAAGCTATTATCGATTGTACAACCAAGTCTGTGACTCTGACTAGTCCTGCTGGCATAACAGTCAAGTATTGGACCGTAGGGTCACTATCTCCTTCAGCTGTTTCTATTCCTGAAGCAGAGATGTATGCTCTTGAAGTTTTACCTCCGTTAGAGATTCAATATGTTTCCGTGGTCTGTGAGTTTCCGGATGTCTTTCCTGAGGAGTTGCCTGGCATGCCACCTGATTGAAGCGTGAAGTTTGTCATAGAGTTAGTTCCTGGAACTGCTCCTGTTTCTAAAAGACCCTATCGTATGCCTCCTCATGAGCTTGTGGAGTTGAAGAAGCAATTAGAGGAGTTAGAAGGAAAAGAATACATTCAGCCCAGCACATCTTCTTGGGGATGTCCCACCATCTTTGTCAAGAAGCGGGATACCAATATACCACGTCTGGTTGTGGATTATCGCCCACTCAATGTTGTGACTATCAAGAACAAGTATCCTCTCCCTAGGATCAACGATCTATTTCATCAGTTAAGTGGTGCCACTATCTTTTCCAAAATGGATTTAAGGTCAGGGTATCACCAGATAAAGATTTGTAAGGAAGATATTCCAAAGACTGCTTTCACCACTCGTTATGGTCTTTACGAGTATACGGTCATGTCCTTTGGTCTTACCAATGCTCCAGCCACTTTTATGCGGCTTATGAACTCCGTCTTCATGGAGTATCTTGACAAGTTCGTTGTGGTCTACATCGATGATATTCTGGTCTATTCCAAGAGTGAAGAAGAGCACGCTGAACATCTTCATTTGATGTTAACAAAACTTTGAGAACATCGTCTCTATGCCAAGTTTTCTAAATACGAGTTCTGGTTACAAGAGCTTGTATTCCTTGGTCATGTTGTTTCCGCCAAAGGGGTTGCTGTTATCCCCGATAAGGTTCAAACTATCCTCGACTGGGAGTCTCCTAAATTCGTCAAGGATGTCAGAAGCTTTCTCGGGATGGCTGGTTATTACCGTCGATTCATCGAGAACTTCTCCAAGATTGCAAAGCCAATGACTGATCTTCTTAAGAAGGAGAAGAAGTTTGAATGGTATGATAAGGCTGAAGAAAGCTTCCAGTTGTTGAAAACCAAGTTAACCACTGCACCCGTGTTAGTTCTCCCAGACACCAGCAAAGACTTTGTTGTCTTCTGTGATGCTTCCCACCAAGATCTCGGATGTGTGTTGATGCAAGATGGACATGTGGTGGCTTATGCCTCCCATCAGCTAAAACCACATGAGAACAACTACCCAACTCATGATCTTGAGCTTGCAGTTGTTGTTCATGCTCTCAAGCAATGGCGACATTACCTTATCGGTAGTCGTTGCGAGTTATACTCGGATCATCAGAGTCTGAAGTATCTTTTCACACAACCTGATCTGAATCTCAGGCAAAGAAGATGGTTGGAACTCATCAAGGACTATGATTTGGGTCTCAACTATCAACCTGGCAAAGCCAATGTCGTTGCTGATGCGCTGAGCCGTAAATCTTATTGCCACACCCTGATGATAAAACAAGCTCAACCTTCTCTTCATGAGGAATTTGCTCGATTGAATCTTGAAGTAGTTCCTCGTGGATTCCTTTCTACTCTTGAAGTGAAGTCTTCTCTAGAGGATCAGATCAAAGCTGATCAAAGGCAAGATCCTGAGATGGATACAATTAAAGAGAACATTGCTAGCGGAGTTGCTAAATGTTTCTTTGTTAACAAGGAAGGTGTCCTATATTTCGGTACACGTTTGGTAGTACCAAATGGAAAGGACTTGAAGAATATAATTCTTACCGAAGCTCATGAATCACTTATTTCTATCCACCCTGGATGTACCAATATCTATCGGGATCTTCGTCAAAGATTCTGGTGGTCTCGTATGAAGAAGGATATCGCTCGTTTTGTTGCTGAATGTGACGTTTGCCGTCGCGTCAAAGCTGAGCACCAAAGACCCGCTGGTATCCTGCAACCACATAAAATCCCTGAGTGGAAATGGGATGAAGTTGGTATGGATTTCATCACTGGTCTTCCCAAGACTCAGAAAGGAAATGATGCCATCTGGGTAATCGTCGACTATCTCTCCAAGGTTGCTCACTTCCTACCTGTTCGCGAGAGCATTACTGCTAATAAATTGGTTGATCTGTATATCTCACGAATAGTTGTCCTTCATGGGGTACCAAAGAAAATCGTCTCTGACCATGGAAGTTTATTCACCTCACGGTTCTGGGCAAGTTTCCAACAAGCCATGGGAACTCGTCTGTCCTTCAGTATAGCTTATCATCCTAGTACTGGTGGTCAAACTGAAAGAGTGAATCAAATCCTTGAATACATGCTAAGAGCGTGTGTCATATCTTTTGGCAAGAACTGGGAGAAATGCCTTCCTTTTGCTGAATTCTCCTACAACAACAGTTTTCAGTCCAGTATTGGTATGGCACCTTTCCAATTCTTATATGGAAGAACCTGTCGTACTCCTTTGAACTGGTCAGAAACCAGCAAAAGAAAGTTCTTTGGACCGGATATGATCCAGGAAGCAGAAGATCAAGTTCGTATCATTCGAGATCGTTTGAAAACTGCTCAGTCTCGCCAGAAAAGCTATCATGATCGTCACCATCAACATGTTGAATATGAAGTTGGTGATCAAGCTTATCTCTGGGTCACTCCTTTGAAGGGTGTCCATCGTTTCGGTATCAAAGGCAAACTAGCTCCTCGTTATGTTGGTCCTTTTCGTGTTCTTTCCAAGCAAGGTAACCTCGCATACAAATTGGAGCTGCCTGCAAATTTTCCTGAGGTGCATGACGTCTTCCATGTGTCACAACTCAAGCGTTGCTTCAAACATCCTGTCTGTGGTGTTGATCACCAAACTCTTGACCTCCAGAAGGATCTGACTTATCGTGAGTATCCTGTTCATATCCTTGATGAAACCGAGCACAACACTCTCCATCAAAACATCAAATTTCTGAAAGTTCAGTGGTCTCATCACTCTGAGGATGAAGCAACCTGGGAACGAGAAGATCGTCTCCGATCTGACTACCCTGCCTTCTTTTCTAAAACTTAGGAATCTCGGGTCGAGATTCTTGTAAGGGGGGTAGAGCTCTAACAGCCCATTTTTGTAATATATGTAATTAGTACCTAAGCATTGCATGCATGTGTTAAAACTCAATAAAATATTGCATGTGTTTAAGTGTGTGAACCAAAGAACAATTGCAAAACCCTAAACCCTAGTCTTTCCCCCTCTTTTTCGAATCCATTCAAATAGTTTGAATGTTGAAAATGACAAAATATTTGGAGCCCAATTGGACTAAAGGGCCCTCACAGTATTCTGAATATTTGCCAAAACCCCTCTGGTATTTTTCAAATCATTCAAAATAGATTTGAAATGAAAATTTAAAACAGATTTTGAAAACAGAAAAAGGAAAAAAGTTTTGGTTCAAAAAAATGAGGAGCAGCCGAACCAGGCCGGCCCAGATCTTTTTCCTCTCCTCCTGCAACCTTTCCTACAGCCCAGCGGTGGCCCAGGTCAGCCCACCCGTGGCCCAGGAGAAGGCCCGTGCCCCTTCAACGTCATCTTCTTCCTCGTGATGTGAAGCTGCTCGGTGGCTCGCCGCCGGCCACCCGATGTCGCCGCGCGCCAAGATCAGCGCCGCCGCCCCCGGTGGAGGATAAGAACCGCGCGCATGCCCTCCTCTCAACCCTATCCTCTCACCTCCCTCGCGCACTCTCTCTTCCTCTGGACCGCACCAGTTCGAACCCTAGCCGCCATGGCCGCCGGCTAGCCGCAGTTGCCGGCCTCCCCGAGCCCATCCGACACCGCCATCAGCTTCGCCTCGCTTCGCTTCGTCCTCCTGCAGAAGGAATTGACAAGGGGCGTCGGGATTCGTCGCCATCGACCACTTCCTCTCCGACTCCAACGTGCTCAGTCACACGCCTCGCCGCCGCTCCGGTCACCGCCTCGCCTCGCCGTCGTCACCAATCGCCTTGGGGTGAGCCCCTGGTGCTCAATGCACCCTCCTTTCCCCCTCTAGCCCGCTGTGTCGCGCCCGCGCCGTAGAGCAGAGAGCACCGCCGCCGTTCGTCGCCGTGCAGCCCGCTCCGACGACCATTCCCTAGCGACGCCGCCCTGTTGAGGTTCGTGGTGACACCCTGGTTCGATTAGGCCTATCTGCGCGTCCCAGATCGCCTCCTAGCGCCGCCTGTCGCCGTCGTCTGGCCGTGCTCCGGTGAGCTCCGCGTGGCGCCACGGTGGCTTGCCTACGTGGCCCAGGACCACCGGTCAGCCTCTCTGGCTAGCTGCACCCTCGGTGAAAAACAACAACCGGCCCCCCTGTCCCACTTTGTCTGCGTGGAGGCTGAGGTGGCCAGAGGCCCACCTGTCTATGCCTGTGGCTAGCCCAGCCTGTGTGTAAAAAGTATTTCCAGCTTTATTTAAATTAAGAAAAGGGTTTAATAATTTCAAAAATTGTTTAAATATTGAAAATTCAATAACTTATTACTTATAAGTCAGAAAAATACAAATAATATATCAAAATGTTCAGAAAAATGAGTTCTACCTATTTAAGCTATAATCATGCATTGATAATCAACTTTAATGACAAGTTTAATTAGAGAACTAAATCAACCCCCTCATGTGTTTCCGGAGTTTCCCGAATTAGGGTTTTCAACCCTCGGAACCCCGTTTAAATTGTCAAGCATGACTTAGGGTTTCATTTCAATGCAATCTAACTTGTCATATCATCATCCTTGTTTGAGCATTGCATCGATGCCATGTCTTGATTGTTGCCTTTCTTTCCGGTATTGGTTCTTCGCGATAGGATCTGAGCCCGAAGCTGAGGTCAACAACACCGACGATCCATACCTGTCTACTGACGGACAAGGCAAGCGTAGCCTCTCATTCTAAACCTATGTTTTATAAAGTATATTACTTTCTCGCTATGATGCACACGATTCCAATGTGGTCTTTTGTCAGTAGCTAGTGTTACCTATCTGCTGCACTGTTTCCCTTTTGTATCCTTATACTCCTGATCCATTGCTCCTAGCATACCTAGGTTTGACATGTGAGCGTTGTAGAGCTTCTGCTACCGACAGCTTAGTCAAGCATAGAAACAACGTCTGATCTATTCAATGACGAACCAGAGGTGCCAAGGATGGTAGTGAGGTAGGAGATGGTGACATCATCGAAGGAGTTAACTAATTATGCTAAGGCTTGTATGGGAGGCCACGTTGGGTGTAGTTTTTGTAGTCCCATGCTCGCCACCACTAGGAACTGAGTTCTTGCCTTTGGAACCGAGATGAGCATACAACCACACGGGGCTTGGGAACCCCTCGACTGACTAACTTCCCTAGTAGATTCCATGAGTCACATAGTTCGGGCTTTCCATTTGGCATACACATTGAAAACATTTTCGAAAGAGGAGGTGATGGAGGTGCATCATAACAGGTAGGGAAGCGTGGACTGGGTTGCTTGGGGTAGATAGCGCCCCTGGTAAACCAACCTCGCCTCACATCTTTAAGTACCGGCTTCGGGATTTGACCCGTTACGTCGGAATCATACTTATTGCGTGACTCATGGTCTCGGCGAAAGCAAGGTAAAGGTCGTGGTCAACCACCCTCTGCCGGACTTCCAAGGAAGAGGGCTAATAATATTTGGCATTAAGAGTCGGTTGGTACATGTGGGTAAAGTTGTACACCCCTACAGGGTATTAATCTTTTCAAAAAGCCGTGTTCACGGTTATGAACGCTTGGTGACCAGATTCTAAGATCATAGATAACTCTAACCACTATAAAACTTGTTGATCCACGTGTGCTTAAGGATGCTTCCTCTGGGTCGAGGGGGTGATCCTAGATAGGAGGTTCTGATGAAGATGGTGGTTACCGAGATGCGATGAACAAGATGAAGAAGTCGCTATCTTATCCCTTTTTAAAAGATTCTGAGTAGACGAGCCTCTTCTCTCTCTTGTTTACAAATAAAGATTGCTTTTCGCAAAAGTAAATCCAGAGAAAGCCTTTCTAGCCAGAGCATATAGATAATAGATTATCTAAGTCTTGCGGAGTACATTCTCGTACTCAGCCTTGCGCCATTATTGTTTTTTCTACAGAGGATCTGGTTGCAACCGAAGGTGGATTCTACGTTGACATCGACGAGTAGTTGGGGGCCGGGTCCCAGGTAGCAGCCTGAGAACTATGGGATGGACGTCACTTTTGTTTATGGCCTCTTAGGCCTTTCGCTAAGTTGTTGTGTAGAACAACATAATTTGGTTTCGTTGTGTGATGTAATGTTGGGTCTATGACCTCTGGTTTGTAATAACTCTAATATCTTACTCTGTTAAGAGTTTAAACTTATGTTGTTGAATCCCTGTGTTCTGTAATGTTACCGAATCATACTGTGACCCTCCGTGTTTGGGAGTTGAGCTTATCTTAGATGGTGATCTGAGGTTAGTTTAACCCTATCCCTGGGGGGTGCTACACTTGCAGCGATCTTCCACCATTATATCCTACAGAGGGGCGGTTTGGGTGGGCCTTGAATTTTTCCGATCTTTGTTGGCAAACTCCAAAGAGAGATCTGACATTGATCCTTCCGCGAACGTATCCTGCCCGTAGGCGGTCCGTGCGGGTCTTGATGCTCCTCCGACTTCCAGGGAACTAATTCCCGAGTCGGTTTCGCCGATGAAGAGGTGAATGTCTCCAATGGGGACGATCGAGCATCGGGTAGGGTTCATCTTCGCCGGGATCCAGAACTCGTCGTGAGGGACGATCGGAACGTTGCCAGAGAAGAGAACGCGAAGATCTTGGACCTCGCATGTTGTAGAGCCTGAAGCGTCTCTCTCCCCACGGTAGGCGCCAACTGTCGTGGTATTGACGACGAGTACGCCATGGAGGGATCCTCTCAGTGTGTGTTTAGAGACGTGGGGTAAGGCGGACGGTTGACGGGTACGAGGTAACACAGCTTACCCAGGTTCAGATCCCACGACGGTGGCAGAATCCAACTCCTGCTATAAATCACTATAATGGCAATATGCCGAGTTACAGGGATCGGTTCGCTGTGCGAGGTATGAGTTAATTGGTGCCCTAAAGGCTCCCATAGGTCCGGCTTATATAGTCGCCAGGTCGTAGGGTTACAGGGAAGTCCTAGCCGGACAGATTACAGAGTCCTACATAGTATACAATCAGTCTAACATGTCTTGCACTCCAAGGCTCTG
Source organism: Avena sativa (assembly GCA_916181665.1). Lineage (NCBI taxonomy): Eukaryota > Viridiplantae > Streptophyta > Magnoliopsida > Poales > Poaceae > Avena > Avena sativa. The sequence goes on along the minus strand of OV702280.1, from coordinate 347,821,833 downwards.
GGTAAGTCGGTGACTTCTCCGTAGCCTTCCTTTATCCGGCATGGGCCTCCCTTCTGGATCCATCTAACTGGGCCGCCCAACAGGCCATGAGTCTTGCTACCAACTGTGGGCCATCCGGATAAAACTTGGGTTATCCGGATAAGAGACATGCTATAAAGATATCCATATAGCATATCCCCAACACCAGTCTGTTCCAGGCAACAATGTTGTATCGACGGTGCTTCCCTTCTTGAAGTTGATGCTTTTTATTGGACGCTTTAGGATGCTTGGAGCGTGTTGAGCCAAAACCGTTGGACGCAGTGGTTGCGGATTATCATAGTTTCATCATTCGCCATTGTCTTTTCTTTTTCTTTTTAGACATGTCTTTTTTTGTTCAAAATTTTATATTGGTGTGACTGCTATATTAATATAGCTGACCTTTTGATATTTTGACTATTTTTTAACAGTGTTAACGGGTGGGTCAGTCCACGTCTGCAACTTTTCTTCTTACACGTGAGTCCTGCTGTCAGAATTGGTGTCAATTCGTGATTAAACATAGATTAGTGTTTTTTGCGACAATTTGATTCCGATCTGATAGTTTTTTGTGATTGAAATATCACCTTGTATCATTCAAAAAAAATTGATAGTTTTATACTATCAACTCGCACAACTAAGTGCCGTCGATGAAAAAAGAAGTCCTAACTCATCGATCCTTGCTGTTCTCCGTTCCCGAACGAAGTCAATGGCCTTTCGTTGGGACGTGCAGCCCATGACTAGATGTCGGTGCTTGCTAGAAAACGAAAATACGGGTAGGAGAAATTTAAGACAGGCTACATTTCTACGAAATTCAGTTAATATTGTTTAAACAGGCACTTGAGCCGGGGTCAGCCTACGTGTCAACCATTACGATATGTATCCATCCGCGCTATTCTTCCCTTTCAGATGAAGCATCCGGCTTAGCTTCTGTCACAGGTTTTCTTTGCTTGTTTACATATTTTCTTTGCTTGTTTATATCGATTTTCAGAGCAGCTTGCAACCAAGTACGGTGAATGAATCCTCCGTCTAATTTCGTTATTCTTTTGTCAAATTTGTGTTTATTCAACATTGATTGATCCTAGCAAAGAAGTCCTCTGTAATTTGCTCTCTGCGCAGATGAATCCAATGCCGGCCACGCAAGTACCATTGTCACCCGTGGATGTCATGAAGCCACCACAATATCGGCGACTGATCACCCACCCAGCGGATGCGGTCGTCTTCGACGACGACGAGCAGGTAGCGCCGGCCGCTGGCACGCCGCCTGCATCTGCAGGCAGGGCATCCAACGGGGCGGTGGTCGTCAAGACGCACACAGACTACTCAGCCATCGCCAGAGACTCGTCGCACGACAACTTCGCCGTGCTCGTGCACCTCAAGGCTCCCGGAAGTACCGAGGCGGCAGGCGACCCTCTGGCGCCACGCGTGCCGCTCGACCTCGTGACGGTGCTGGATGTCAGCAGCAGCATGCGCGGGAGCAAGCTGGCGCTGCTGAAGCAGGCGATGCTGTTCGTCATCGGCATCCTCGGCCCTGACGACCGCCTCTGCATCGTCTCCTTCTCGTCAAGGGCGCGCCGCGTGACCAGGCTCGTGCGCATGTCGGACAGCGGGAAGGCGCTGTGCGCGCGCGCCCTGGAGACGCTCGTGGCGCGCAACGGCGGCACCAACATCGCCGAGGGGCTCCGCACCGCCGCCAAGGCGCTTGACGAGCGCCGATACACGAACGGCGGCGTCTCGAGCGTGGTGCTGCTCTCCGATGGCCAGGACAACTACACCTCGATAAGGCAGGCGTTCGGCAGATTATCTCCCAACTACGCGGCGCTCGTCCCGCCCTACTTCGCGCGCACCTCCGGCGATCGCACTGCGCCCATCCACACGTTCGGCTTCGGCAGCGACCACGACGCGGCCGCGATGCACGTCGTTGCCGAGGCAACGGGCGGCACGTTCTCGTTTATCGAGAACGAGGCCGTGGTCCAGGACGCGTTCGCGCAGTGCGTCGGCGGGCTGCTCTCCATCGTGGTCCAGGAGGCGCATGTCGAGGTCGTGTGCGTGCATCCGGGTGTTCGCGTCGTCACGGTCAAGTCCGGGCTTTACGACAGCCGCGTCGACGAGGATGGCCGCGCTGCCTCGATTGTAGCCGGGGCGAACTCTACGCCGACGAGGAGAGGCGTTTCTTGCTCTTCTTGGTGGTACCGAGAGCTGATGAAGAAACGGACGGTGATGCCACCACCACTCTGCTCAAAATCACCTGCGTCTACCGAGACGCGTCCGCCGGCGCGGACGTGAGTGTGACGGCCGAAGCCGAACACACGGTTGTGAGGAGGCCGGAGCAGGAGCAGGCGGGGGACGTGGCACGGTCGGTGGAGGTGGAGCGGGAGCTCGTCCGGGTCGAGGCCACCGAGGACATCTCTGCTGCGAAGGCGGCGGCAGAGCGGGGCTCGCACCAGGAGGCGGTCGAGATACTCGAGAACCGGCAGCGAGCGGTAGCGCAGTTGAAAGCGGCACGAGGCGGCGACGCTATGATCGCGGCGCTGGAGATAGAGCCGCGGGACATGAAGAGCGCGTCTCGAGCCGACGGAGCTACGCGTGCTCGGGGCGAGCGTACATGCTCGCCGGCATGAGCGCGCACATGCAGCAGCGGGGCAGTTCGGCGCAGCTGCAGCTGCCATCGGTGATTGGAATCCACGCCGGAGGGGTGACGACATTGACGGCAGGGACACACGAGCCGCTGTCGCATCAAGTCGCTTCCACGCTGCCGTATGCGACGCCGGCCATGCTCGCCATGCTACTGCGGTCGCGGAAGGCGCGCGAGGCGGCAGCCGAGAGCGGGCAGCAACAGCACAAAGTGCAAGAAGAAGGAGCTGAAGAAGGCTCTGAACCGAACGTCCCAGGGGAGCCGAAACTGTAGCTTCTCTATACTTACAGCACCGATGAAATTCCGATATGCAGTTCGTTTTACTACTCCCTCCGACCCGAATTAGTGTTCGCGCGGATCATTTTACCGAAAACCCCTCTACGAAAATCCGACAAGCCAATCGATCCCATCTCTCTTTCCTCCGTTTGGACAAGCTCCCGTCCCTATCTCCCTCGCCGCCCTCTCCCTCGCCGACTGCTCCGTCGCTCCCATGCCAGCCACCATGCCCTCGCCCGCGCCGCCTGCTTCGCCGTTCCCGCACCGGACAACCTCCTTCCTCCTCGCCGACCTACCAGAACGCAACAAGGAGGGGAATCAAGAGGAAAGGGATCTCATTTTCCTGCAAAACACACGACTTGATGCTCCGGTGGTGGCGGCCCTCATGTCCCGACGTCTCCTCCAACTGATACTTCTACTTGGACCTTTCTTTGTGTTGCTGGTGTGTCGCCCGCGTTCTAGGCAGCCACCGCTCGATTCTCTAGATGGAGAGGACCTCCTAATTTTCTTGTGTCCGTAGATGGAGAGGACCTCCTAATTTTCTTGATTTCGTAGATGCAGATGCTAATGTTGATGAAGCGGGTAGCAGCACAGGCTCGCCCGCATGCGGAAGCGGGCAGAGCAGCAGTCCATGTTGGAAATTTGATCCGTGAAGATCCCATGGCGCCGCCCCTCTTCCGGCTACCCTCGACTCAAGTAGGCCGCTCGCCGGTCCTCCGTCCAGCATGGCTTTTCTTTGCTCGCCGCTGCTACATCCTCAGCGCCTGCTGATTCGCGTTCGTTATCGTGGGGGGACAAGAGGAAGGGGAGAGGTGTTGTTCGTGAAGGGCGTGGAGCCGCGGATGCCTTGCAGGAGTAAGACAGTTCGCCTGATGGGATTGAAGGAGGTGGCAGCTCAGTATTTCTTGATTAGCAAATCATAGTTCATCGGCGTAGGTTCTATTTTTCTTAAATTGGTTTCTTCCGAATAGAATTATCGGTTGTCGCTGATGGCTGATGAATATTCTGTAGATTCATGGTCTCGTGCTATGCTTGTGTGATGGCATGGTTCATGGTGCTGAAGTTGTTGGAATTTGATGAGTTTTGGACCGTTGGTCCATTAAACAAATTCTGAAATTCTCTTTGGCCTACTTGTATATGGCAACATATGTCTGTATAGTGGTGCTAAAGTTTAATCTCACATTTCTAGTTGAAGGGGAGTTGGATCACTTTATATAGTAGAGTGTTGCATCACTCACTAAGGTGTGACAAGAAGAGTAGCTCTCGCGCACTCCTCCTCCGACGCCGTCCGCCTCGTCACGATGCGCGCGCGCCGTGGGTTGCGGGTTGCGGGAATCTTGCCGAGCCGAGCTTTATTTTGCTGGTTGGGAAAACTAATTATAGTAGGCCTCCGGAACCCCGCCTCTCGTGAACCTGTACGGTTGAGGGGCGATCAGGTTTTTGGTGAGCGCTCAAGCGCGACTACTGGCAACCATGACGTCGTCCGACGACGAGTTCCCGAACAACGACTTCTTCCCGGACGCCAGCGACCTCTTCGGCAACCTCAACATGGGCGACAGCTCTGCCGCAGCTACTGCCGCAACTACATCGTATGTGATCTCAATCTCCCTCCTTCGGATTATGCCAGATTTCTAGTTCTAGCGTTTAGCGTAGATGTGATAGGTTTATCTCCTATAGATGTAATATGCTCATCTACTTTGTTGATCTGCATAATTGGTTTTAGTTCCGTTTGTATGATCATGTCTTATCAATTTATTATTCGGATTAAATCATATGGATTATTGCTTATATTTCCAACAATCCAAAAACCTGATTATAAGCAACTGAATTCCACTGGTGTAGCCTTGGCTACTAGGCCGCCTCCTTTTGATGGCATGCAATATAAGAGATGGCGCAAGAGAGCAGTTCTCTGGTTTGAAAACCTAAACTACTATAGCGCCACTCTTGGCAAACCTGAAGGAGATCTTTTTGCTGAGCAGGAAGCGAACTTTAAGAAAGCCGATATCATGTTTATGGCGGCTTTGTTCAGTGTTTTTGGGGACAACATTGTTGACCCGTCTTTGTCATTTGATAATGGCAAGGACGAGTGGGAAGCGCTCGAGGCCAAGTTTGGGGTCTCGGACGCTGGCACCAAGTTGTATGTCATGGAGCAATTCTATGACTACAAGATGGTTGATGAGCGCTCCGTCGTTGAGCAAGCTCATGAGATACAATCACTTGCCAAAGAACTTGAGCAGTTCAAGTGTTCCTTACCGGACAAATTTGAAGGTAATATGCCTTGAGAGGCAATAATAAAGTGTTTATTATGTGTATTCCAAGTATATGATAGATGTTTATTTTGCATGCTATAATTGTATTAATACGGAAACGTTAATACATGTGTGTTTAATAAACAAACAGAAAGTTCCTAGTTATGCCTCTCTCATAAACTAGCTCGTTGATTAACAAGATGATCAAGGTTTCCTGATCATGGACATTGGATGTTGTTAATAACGGGATCACAACATTAGTGTAATGGTGTGATGAACATTCATCCGAAGTATAGCATTACGATCAAAGTCATTGATTTAATATTGCTATAACAAATTACAAAGTGATCCTAATCCTTAGACCATGAGATCATGTCAATCACTAACACCGGAAGAGTTTCTTGATAACATCAAACGTCACACCGTAACAGGTGATTATAAAGATGGATTCAGAACTAATAAAGTGTTATGTTGAGGCTCATGGATCGAGAGTGGAATTTGTTCATCCCGATGACGGATAGATATACTCTGGGCCCTCTCGGTGATATCACATTGATTAGCTTGCAAGCAAGTGATTTGATCACTAGAATGTTATATCACAGGAACGAGAAAAGAGTGCATGTCGGTAACGAGATCAAACTAGGTATGGAGATACCGATGATCGAATCTCGGGCATGTAATATATCGTGAAACAAAGGGCTAGCGTAAAAGGTTCCGACGATCACAAGAAAGTCATCGTTGAATGTGTGGGAGTCAGTATGGGTCTCCAGATCCCGCTTCTGATTATTGATCCGAGAGGGGTCTCGATCATGTCCGCATTATTCACGAACCGTAGGGTGACACACTTAAGAGACACCGACATCCAATTGGAGCAAATGTTTCATGCCGAAAGAATGAACAAGCGCAGGAATTTATTTCACTAGATACCGAAACAGGTTTGCAGGTGAAATTGCATAAAGTGGTTATGCATGTGAAATAGAATTCTAGCAAGGGGTTATTTGTGAATGTTTGTCATTAAAGTAATTGACAAAATTCTGAATAAAATAAAAGAGTTTTATTTAATGAGAGTTTGCATTAAATTTGGTGGAAATTTAATGGGAATTTGAGTGGACTTTTGAGTGGAGGGAATTTAAAGGAGATTTGTGAGTGGAGTGTCCACCCACATGAAGAGGGGAGGGCAAGGGGGCAGCCCCCATGCGCCGGCCACCCCATTGGGGTTCCCCCCCTCCTCCTATAAAAGGAGCCCCCCTCCTCACTTGTCTCTCACACCTCCTCGTGAAGGATCTCTCTCCCCCTCTAGAATTTATCCCCCATGGTCTCGGACTAGAGAGATACATGTTCCCGGTGGCTATTCGGCAAGAAAGAGTTGTGCTTCCGCTGCATCGCTGGAGCGAGGAGGTGGAGGTTGCTCGGTGCCTCGAACGTGTGTGCAAGCACGGATGCGCTGCTGATTTGCGGCGCTAGGACTTCCTCTCGATCTTGAGATCGGCAAGAGATCGTCTACATCAACCACGAGTTGAACTCGTTAAGCTTTGTCGGTCTTCAAGGGTATGTTCTCTACGGATATACATCCACCCGTTGTTTGTATCTAGTAGATAGATCTTGGTATATAGTTCACATCGTAGGAAAATTTTTGTTTTCTATGCTGCGAACCCTACAGTGGTATCAGAGCCGGATCTATGCGTAGATACTTTACACGGGTAGTACACATATGAGTATGTGGGCGATGATGATCATGTTGTTGCTCCTTTGTTGTAATTTTGGATATTGGTGGCATAGTGGGATGAAGCGGCCCGGACAAACTTTACATGTCCTTGCACATGAGACCTGTTCCACGCTTGACATGCAACTAGTTTGCATAAGTGGCTAGCGGGTGTCTGTCTCTCCTACTATAGTCAATATCTATTTTGCAAGCGAGTTGTCAACAATTTGATTATCCTCGTTGTGGTTCATGTTCGTAGGTAAGAACGGTTCTATCTCGAAAGCCCTAAGACACGCAAAACTTGCAATGGATAAATTAGAGGCGTCTAGTTTAGATTGTTGCTGGGCTAGTGTTATGATATGGTAGTGTTGTAAGTAGAAGTATGAGATGATACTCTTACAACACACATAGCGTGTAAAATCCATAGACCTTGGATTTACACATATAGGTATGATAGTGATCATACCACGATGCACATGATAGAGATCATCTGCGGGAACCATATAATTTCACTAATAAACATATGATGTTTGATAGAATCTTATATTGCTTGTTTAGCGCTTTGTTAGCATAATAAGATGATCCCTCATTTAAATATCAAGATAAGAATGTGTTCTTCCTTTAGTATGCACCGATTATGTTTTCGTCGCTCCAAGACATCACGTGATGATCGGGTGTTCTTGGATCCACGACCATATTTCGGGTGTAAAACAGTTACACACGCGAATACTAAGGTTCTAACTTGGCGAGCCTAGCATGTACAGACATGGCCTCGGAACACGGACCGAAAGGTTAAGCATGAGTCATATAGTTGATATGATGCCCATTTGATGCTCGCCTTTGAAGCTATACCGACTCACGTGATGATCGGACTTGGTGTAGTGGATTTGGTTCATGTAATCACCAAAAAGGCACGAGGGATGTCGTTTTTGAGTGGGAGTTCATTCGTAATATATATTAGTTGAACTCAATCTATCATACACTTAGTCTAAACTTTACAAATTCTGTTGTAGATGGCACCACCTGCTTTTAATTTCAATGTGTTCATGGAGAAAGAGAAACTAGCAACGAACGGTAGCAACTTTACCGAATGGGCCATGAATTTGAGGATTCTCCTCTCTGCTGCACAAAAGCAATATGTGCTAGAAGCGCCGTTAGGCCCCCCACCTTTTGATGATGCCCCTGACGAGGAGAAGAATGTCTATCAGACTCGTCAGGAGGACCACAACTTAGTTCATTGCGACATATTGTATGGGCTAGAGCCGGAACTTCGAAAGCGTTTCGAAAACGGCAATGCATTTGATACAATGGGTGAGTTGAAAATGATTTTCGACACACATGCTGCTGTAGAGAGCTACAACGCTTCAGAAAAGTTCTTTAGCTGCATGATGGAAGAGCACAGCTCCGTTAGTGAGCATGTACTCAAGATGTCGGGTTACGCCGATAAGTTTGTGTCCTTGGGAATATCGATTCCCATTGACTTAGGCATCCATCGTGTTCTGCAGTCTCTGCCACCTAGCTATAAGAGCTTCGTGATGAACTATAATATGCAAGGCATGAAGAAGTCTCTCCCCGAGCTTCTGTCAATGCTTAAAACTGCAGAAGTGGAGATCAAAAAGGAACATCAAGTGTTGATGATCAATAGGAACACTGTTTCAAGAAAGACAACAAGGGAAAACGGAAGGGAAGTAAGGGTGGCAAGCCTGTTGCCGCGCCTGAAAAGAAACCCCGAGTTGGACCTAAGTCTGATTCCGAGTGCTACTATTGTAAGGGGACTGGCCACTGGAAGCGCAACTGCCCCAAGTATCTGGCAGACAAGAAGGCCGGCAAGACAAACAAAGGTATATATGATATACATGTTATTGATGTGTACTTGACTAGTGCTCGCAGTAGCACCTGGGTATTTGATACCGGTTCAGTTGCTAATATTTGTAACTCGAATCAGGGGCTGCGGAACAAGCGACCGCTAGCAAGGGGTGAGGTCAAGATGCGTGTCGGCAATGGATCAAGCGTTGATGTGATCGCCGTCGGAACGCTGCCTCTCCACTTACCGTCGGGATTAGTTATAAACTTGAATAAATGTTATCTGGTGCCTGCATTGAGCATGAACATTGTATCTGGATCGTGTTTGATGCGAAGTGGTTATTCATTTAAATCCGAGAACAATGGTTGTTCCATTTATATGAATGAAATCTTTTATGGTCATGCACCGATGATGAATGGTTTATTTCTATTAGATCTCGATGATAATGTTACACATATTCATAATGTTGATGCTAAAAGGATTAAACTTAATGATGATATATCCACATATATGTGGCACTGCCGTCTAGGTCATATTGGCGTTAAACGCATGAAGAAGCTCCATTCGGATGGACTTTTGGAATCACTTGATTATGAATCATTTGATACATGTGATCCATGCCTTATGGGCAAGATGACTAGAACGCCGTTTTCCAGTTCAATGGAACGGGCGACAGATTTATTGGAAATCATACATTCTGATGTATGTGGTCCAATGAGTGTGTCGGCGCGAGGTGGATATCATTATTTTGTTACTTTCACGGATGATTTGAGTAGATACGGTTATATCTACTTGATGAAACACAAGTCTGAAACCTTTGAAAAGTTGAAGTAATTTCAGAATGAAGTGGAAAATCATCGTAATAGAAAGATCAAATTTCTACGGTCCGACCGTGGAGGTGAGTATCTAAGTTACGAGTTTAGCACTCACATGAAAGAGTGTGGAATTGTTTCACAACTCACACCTGCCGGAACACCACAGCGAAATGGTGTGTCGGAACGTCGTAATCGTACTTTATTAGATATGGTTCGATCTATGATGTCTCTGACGGACTTGCCGTTGTCATTTTGGGGTTATGCACTAGAAACTGCTGCATTCACTTTAAATCGGGCACCATCTAAATCCGTTGAAAAGACACCGTATGAATTGTGGTTTGGAAACAAACCTAAGCTGTCATTTCTTAAAGTTTGGGGATGCGATGTTTATGTGAAGAAACTTCAACCGGATAAACTCGAACCCAAAGCGGAAAAATGCGTCTTCATAGGATACCCTAAAGAAACTATTGGGTATTCCTTCTATCACAGATCCGAGGGCAAGGTTTTTGTTGCCAAGAATGGATCCTTTCTAGAGAAAGAGTTTCTCGCGAAAGGTGTGAGTAGTCGGAAGGTAGAACTCGAAGAGGTTGTGGAACCTTCTCTTCAAAGTATGGCGAGTAGCACAGCGCCGGAAGTTGTTCCGGAGTTGGCTCCACCTGTTGAAGAGGGAACTAATGATAATGATCATGAAACTCCGAAAGAGAGTACTACCGAACCTCGCAGGTCAAACAGGACGCGTGCAGCTCCCGAGCTGTACGGAAATCCTGTCATGAATTTCATGGTTGATGAAAATGATGACCCTGCGACGTATGAAGAAGCGAAGATGAGCCCGGATTCCAACAAATGGTTAGAAGCCATGAAATCCAAAATGGAATCCATGTATGAAAATCAAGTTTGGAACTTGGTAGAATTACCTCACGACCGAAAGGCCGTGGAGAACAAATGGATTTTCAAAAGGAAAACTGATGCTGATGGTAATGTGACCGTCTATAAAGCTCGACTTGTCGCAAAGGGGTTTCGACAAATTCAAGGAGTTGACTACGATGAGACTTTCTCTCCCGTAGCGATGCTAAAGTCAGTTAGGATTATGTTAGCAATTGCTGCATATTTCGATTATGAGATATGGCAAATGGATGTCAAAACCGCGTTTCTCAATGGTAATATTGAAGAAGAGTTGTATATGATACAACCAAAGGGTTTTGTCGATCCTAAGGATGCTAACAAGGTGTGCAAGCTTCAGCGATCCATCTATGGATTGAAGCAAGCATCACGAAGTTGGAATCTCCGCTTTGATGAGGTGATCAAAGAGTTTGGATTTGTCCAAACTTATGGAGAAGCTTGTATTTACAAGAAAGTGAGTGGGAGCAATGTGGTATTTCTGATATTATATGTGGATGACATATTATTGATCGAAAATGATATAGATCTTTTAAACAGTGTTAAAAGTTATCTAAACAGCAAATTTTCAATGAAGGACCTAGGTGAAGCGTCATACATATTAGGCATAAAGATCTATAGAGATAGATCTAGGCGGCTAATAGGGCTATCACAAAGTACATACCTTGATAAGATTTTAAAGAAGTTTAAAATGGACGGAAGTAAGAAGGGGTTCTTACCTATGTTGCAAGGCAAGACATTGAGTAAGACTCAAAGTCCGGCTTCGGCGGAAGAAAGAGAGATAATGGACAAAGTCCCCTATGCTTCAGCCATAGGCTCTATAATGTACGCCATGCTATGTACAAGACCGGATGTGGCACATGCTATTAGTTTGACTAGTAGGTACCAATCGGATCCAGGTTCGGAACACTGGATAGCGGTCAAGAATATCCTTAAGTACTTACGAAGAACTAAGGATATGTTTCTTGTATACGGAGGTGAAGAAGAGATCGTCGCTAAGTGTTATGTCGACGCTAGCTTTGACACCGATCCGGATGACTCTAAGTCTCAATCCGGATACGTATTTCTCATGAATGGCGGAGCGGTTAGTTGGAGGAGCTCCAAACAACCTGTGGTAGCGGGATCAACAATGGAGGCCGAATATGTTGCTGCTTCAGAAGCGGCTCAGGAAGCAGTTTGGATGAAGGAGTTCATATCCAAACTAGGAGTGGTGGCAAACGCGTTGGACCCAATGGTGATCTATTGTGACAACAATGGTGCCATTGCCAATGCCAAAGAGCCAAGGTCTCACAAGCATTCCAAGCATATTAAGCGCCGATTTCACTCCATCCGCGAGCATGTCAAGGATGGAGATATAAAGATTTGTAAAGTACATACGGATCTCAATGTAGCAGATCCGTTGACTAAAACTCTCCCTTGAGCAAAACATGATCAACACCAGAACTCAATGGGTGTTAGATTTATCACTATGTAACTAGATTATTGTCTCTAGTGCAAGTGGGAGACTGAAGGTAATATGCCCTGAGAGGCAATAATAAAGTGTTTATTATGTGTATTCCAAGTATATGATAGATGTTTATTTTGCATGCTATAATTGTATTAATACGGAAACGTTAATACATGTGTGTTTAATAAACAAACAGAAAGTTCCTAGTTATGCCTCTCTCATAAACTAGCTCGTTGATTAACAAGATGATCAAGGTTTCCTGATCATGGACATTGGATGTTGTTAATAACGGGATCACAACATTAGTGTAATGGTGTGATGAACATTCATCCGAAGTATAGCATTACGATCAAAGTCATTGAGTTTATATTGCTATAACAAATTACAAAGTGATCCTAATCCTTAGACCATGAGATCATGTCAATCACTAACACCGGAAGAGTTTCTTGATAACATCAAACGTCACACCGTAACAGGGTGATTATAAAGATGGATTCAGAACTAATAAAGTGTTATGTTGAGGCTCATGGATCGAGAGTGGAATTTGTTCATCCCGATGACGGATAGATATACTCTGGGCCCTCTCGGTGATATCACATTGATTAGCTTGCAAGCAAGTGATTTGATCACTAGAATGTTATATCACAGGAATGAGAAAAGAGTGCATGTCGGTAACGAGATCAAACTAGGTATGGAGATACCGATGATCGAATCTCGGACATGTAATATATCGTGAAACAAAGGGATTAAGATACTAGCGTAAAAGGTTCCGACGATCACAAGAAAGTCATCGTTGAATGTGTGGGAGTCAGTATGGGTCTCCAGATCCCGCTTCTGATTATTGATCCGAGAGGGGTCTCGATCATGTCCGCATTATTCACGAACCGTAGGGTGACACACTTAAGAGACACCGACATCCAATTGGAGCAAATGTTTTATGCCGAAAGAATGAACAAGCGCAGGAATTTATTTCACTAGATACCGAAACAGGTTTTCGGGTGAAATTGCATAAAGTGGTTATGCATGTGAAATAGAATTCTAGCAAGGGGTTATTTGTGAATGTTTGTCATTAAAGTAATTGACAAAATTCTGAATAAAATAAAAGAGTTTTATTTAATGAGAGTTTGCATTAAATTTGGTGGAAATTTAATGGGAATTTGAGTGGACTTTTGAGTGGAGGGAATTTAAAGGAGATTTGTGAGTGGAGTGTCCACCCACATGAAGAGGGGAGGGCAAGGGGGCAGCCCCCATGCGCCGGCCACCCCCTTGGGGTTCCCCCCCTCCTCCTATAAAAGGAGCCCCCCTCCTCACTTGTCTCTCACACCTCCTCGTGAAGGATCTCTCTCCCCCTAGAATTTATCCCCCATGGTCTCGGACTAGCGAGATACATGTTCCCGGTGGCTATTCGGCAAGAAAGAGTTGTGCTTCCGCTGCATCGCTGGAGCGAGGAGGCGGAGGTTGCTCGGTGCCTCGAACATGTGTGCGAGCACGGATGCGCTGCTGATTTGCGGCGCTAGGACTTCCTCTCGATCTTGAGATCGGCAAGAGATCGTCTACATCAACCACGAGTTGAACTCGTTAAGCTTTGTCGGTCTTCAAGGGTATGTTCTCTACGGATATACATCCGCCCGTTGTTTGTATCTAGTAGATAGATCTTGGTATATAGTTCACATCGTAGGAATTTTTTTGTTTTCTATGCTGCGAACCCTACAAAATTTGTGGCCGGTCAAGAGTTTTTCGTTACGGATATCATTGGGTCTCTTCATGTGGAAGAGAAGGAGAGGGAAAAGGACAAAACTGCTCGAGGGTTTGAGGGAGGTTCTACTGCCAATTTGGTGCAGAGGAAAAACTCCCAATCCCACAAGTTCAAGAATAAGAACAAAACTGAAGGAAAGGGGAAGTTCGATGGCAAGAACAAGGCCACGCACTCAACCAACTCCAAGAAGAAAAATGATAAGAGGAAAGGCTCTTGCCACGTCTGTGGCGATCCTGATCATTGGGCTCCTAGCTGTCCTAATCGCTTTGACAAGCGTCAACATGGAAACAGCGGCAAGGTCGCTAATGTTGTTATTAGCGATACTGAGATGAAGGATGCTGGGTATGGTATTTTACCTACTATCCTTTCAGTATGTCATTCTCCTGATTGGTGGTTAGACACGGGTGCTAATACACATGTATGTTCTGATATTTCCATGTTTTCCTCTTATCAGGTCTCAAGGACCTCTTCCGTGCTGATGGGAAACGGCTCACGTGCTTCTGTTCATGGTGTTGGTACGATAAATCTGAAGTTTACTTCGGGGAAGACCGTACAACTGAAGAATGTTCCCTCCATCAATAAGAATCTCATTAGCGGATCGCTTTTATGTCGAGATGGCTTTAAGTTAGTTTTTGAGTCCAATAAAGTTGTAATTTATAAGTATGTACAATTTGTTGGAAAGGGTTATGAGTGCGGAGGTATGTTCCGCTTGTCTTTGTCAGACTCATGTACTAAAGTTATTAATCATGTTTGCAATGATAATGAGTCCAATGTTTGGCATTCACGACTCTGTCATATTAACTTTGGTTGCATGACGCGGCTAGCCAATATGAGTTTAATTCCGAAATTTACCACTTTCAAAGGTTCTAAGTGCCAAGTTTGTGTGCAAGCAAAACAACCCCGCAAGTCTCATACGGCTGCGGAACCGAGAAACTTAGCACCGCTAGAACTTATACATTCAGATCTTTGTGAGATAAATGGTGTGTTGACAAAAGGTGGAAAAAGATACTTTATGGTGTTGATTGATGACTCCACTAGATACTGCTATGTTTATCTTCTGAAATCTAAAGATGAAGCTTTGAACTACTTCAAAATCTATAAAGCTGAGGCAGAAAACCAACTTGATCTTAAAATCAAGCGGCTAAGGTCGGATCGTGCTGGAGAGTACTTTTCAAATGAATTTGATTTATTCTATGTGGAACATGGTATTATACATGAGGACGCCTCCCTACTCACCTCAGTCAAATGGGGTGGCCGAAAGAAAAAACCGCACTCTAACTGATTTGGTTAACGCCATGTTAGATACATCGGGTCTTTCCAAGGAATGGTGGGGGATGCGCTAATGACTGCATGTCATGTCCTAAACCGTGTTTCCGTAAAGGATAAAACCATGACTCCATTTGAGGAATGGGAAAAGAAAAGTCTTAAACTCACTTACTTACGAACTTGGGGTTGTTTGGTGAAAGTCAATATTCCAATACCCAAGAAGCGAAAGCTTGGACAAAAAACCGTTGATTGTGTTTTTCTGGGATATGCTTTTCATAACATTGGCAATAGATTTTTGATAGTAAAATCTGAGGTATCCGACATGCATGTTGGTACAATTATGGAGTCGAATGATGCGACTTTCTTTGAGAACATCTTTCCTATGAAAGGTATGTCTAACTCATCAAATCAGGAGATGACTAGTTCATCTAGTCAGGAATTTTCTATAATTCCTGAACCCACTATGCCGATAGAACACTCTGAGATCCTGTGGAGGATGACAATGAAGCTCCTAAAAGGATCAAGAGACAAAGGATTGAAAAGTCATTTGGTGATGATTTTATTGTGTACCTTGTGGATGATACTCCCACTTCTATTTCAGAAGCCTATGCATCTCAAGATGCTGACTACTGGAAGGAAGATGTCCGAAGCGAGATGGACTCCATCTTAGCTAATGGTACTTGGGAAGTCGCAGATTGTCATTATGGAGGTTTATTTAGATTTGGAATGAATTTACACACTAAAAGAAGTTTAGATGTATTTTCTTCATAAATCTAAAATATCTTTTATTTTAAAATGGAGGGAGTATTTCTGAAGAAAGGGAGTAGTAGGAACATATCAGACATGCACGTACATGTTCGTGTAAGAGCTAAGGGCATCCCCACCGGGCCGACCCATACGGTCATCCCAAACGGTCCGTTTCAGTTCATTTGGGTCGGGCCTGCGCCCAGCGGCGCGATCCATTTGTTCGCGCAGGCGGGCGTTGGCGCCATCGCTAGACAGAGATCAAATCAGTTGAAAATGGCGCCATCGCTGGCCAAAGACGCACACAGATTACTAACAAATAACATGGCATACGTGCGCCATCACCCTTTGGGCATCTCCAATGAGTGGTCATTGGATCTAAACTGTGCAAAAGGGGGAAATCTCATACACAATGTCCAAAAGATGGCAGCTTCCCTGCCCAAAAAGTTGCAACTGCCATCGCCATTGCCCTTTAGGCATTGCGGGCCTTGATGGTCTGCTGCCTCTTCGCAACCCAAGCCCTGCGATCGGGGTCGGCGATGCTATCCAGGTCGGTGAGCATGATGGTGTTCTCCTCTACCATGATCTTGGCTTCAGCTTCCTTGGCCTTGGCTGATACGTCCAATTTGCATCACCATTCTATATCATAATTTGCCTCTATTCATTGATATATTTCTTATTAAGAGGTGTTACTTATGTCTTTTCATCTGTTTTTGCATGTTGGATGATTCTTGGAGGATGAACTGTCGGAGTCAGGTTTCTGATGGAAAAAGAGATGTTTTGATGCAATTTCGCGAAGATCAGAATAATACCAGAAAAACTATGGAAAATCATATTTTCCCAGAATACGAAGAAAGCCAGAAGGGGAGGCAAAGATGGGCCACAGGGGGGCCACACCCCCCAGACGCGGGCCACCCCTAGGTCGCGCCTACAAGGAGTGTGGCCCACCTGGCCCACCTCTGGCTCCGCCCTCTCACCTATATCTTCTCCTCGAAACCCTAAAACACGGGGGAGCGACCACAGAAAGATTCTGCCGCCTCTGCGCGACGGAAAATACCGAGAGAGAGAGAGCTCTCCGGCAGACAGATTTCTGTCGGGGAAATTCCTTCCCGGAGGGGGGAGATCGTCGCCATCAACACCATCATCAAGCTGGACTTCATCGATATCATAATCATCATCCACACCATCATCTCCACCAGCACCATCATCACCACTCCATCCCGCTGTAACAATTGTGTTGAATACTTGCATAGTTCTTAGGGGAAACTTTCCCGGTGTTGATTACTATTGTAGTTGATGCTTGTGAGTGGAACCATTGGATTATTGTTTATGTTCAGATTTTTATCCATCACCATATCATCTTTGATCTTGATCCATATGATGTATTGTGAGTAGTTCGTTTAGTTCTTGAGGACATGGGAGAAGTCATGTTGTTAGTAGTGGATTTGTGTTGAGATATTATTCAATGGTTTAGTATTTGAGTTGTGGTGCTATTCTTCTAGTGGTGTCATGTGAACGTCGACTACGTGATACTTCACCATTTATGGTCCTAGGGGAATGCATTGTATATTTGGCTACTAATTGTGGGGTTGCCGGAGTGATAGAAACCTGAACCCCCGTTAGGACACCATTGCACAAGGGAGCGCAGGATCTCAGAGTTTAAGGCTGTGGTCAGGTGTATATCTTAATTGCTTTCTTGTAGTTGCGGATGCTTGCAAGGGGTTTAATCACAAGTATGTATTAGTCCAAGTAAGGTTTGTACATTAGCACAGGTTCACCCACACAACACTTACAAAACCAAAGAAGACTTCTCAGCTATATGAAGCGTAAGCACTTGACAGAATTCTCATGTGTCCTCGAGAACGTTTGGTCCTTATAAGTATTGCCACCGGCTTCTCCTTTGCTAAGAAAGGATTGGGCCACCTACTGCAATTGTTTCTTGTCTTTATTACTTGCACTTTATTTCTTTGCTTTATCAGAAACCCCTAAAAATCTGTTTGATAAGTATTTACAGAGATTTCCTGCTCCATACCACTAGTCAACACCTTCTGCTCCTCGTTGGGATCGACACTACTATTTATAAAAAGTACTGCGATACACCCCCTATACTTGTGGGTCATTAAGACTATTTTATGGCGCCATTGCCAGGGAGTGAAGCGCTATTGAAGAGTGGAACTGGTAAAGGAAACTTCTACTATGAGTATTGCTTTTTATTTCTGTTTGTTACTTTGTTTCCATTATGGATTACCCACTTGGTTTTCTGTTTGGGAAAACTACTACCACTGTTAGGGTAGTAGATGAACCACCACCTGTTGAGATAGATCCTTTTAAGATACCTACAAGTATTGTTGATCGTGTTATGGATAATTATTATTTAGGGGATGGAACTGTCTATCCTGGTGATCACTTAATTTTTATCCATGAATTATGCGAGATGTTTAAGTGTGCAGGTATCACAATTGAATAGGTGAAGAAGAAGTTACTCTCTATATCCTTGAAAGGGAGAGCTGAAGAATGGTATAAGCTACTGAAGAATGGACAATCCATGGAATGGGAGGAAATAGTAACTCTCTTTTATTCTAAATTCTATCCTCCTAGTGAAATTCATAAGGATAGGAATCTGATATATAACTTTTGGACTCGTGATGGAGAGAGTACAGCTCAAGCTTGGGGGAGATTGAAGTTACTAATGCTTAAATGTCCTATTCATGAACTCCCTAACAATATTATTATCAATAACTTTTATGCTAGGCTTTCTCTTCATGATAAAGATTTACTAGATGCTTCTTTTGCTGGATCATTCACACGTATGAAGGAAGAAGCTAAATGGGATCTTCTAGATCTTATTCAAGAGAACACTAAAGCATGGGAGAATGACAAAGGAAGAAAGTCAGGTATAAATTATGATTATGAATGCATTAAATCCTTTATGGGAACTGATGACTTCCGTGATATTAGTAATGAATATGATCTTGATTCTCAAAGTATTGCCAATTGTTTTAAGGCCTTTGCCTCTTATATTGAAATTCCTAAAAAGAAGTGGAACAAGTACCATGCACCTTATAAAGATGTTGTTAATCATGTTCGTCCTGTTAGAAATACCGAGGTTTGTATTACTAATCATATTATGCCTAAACCTTATGCTGAGAAAACACCTTTCCCAGCTAAGGTAAAGGAGTACTCTATGATAATTAGTGTGAATAACAAAGGTACAAAGAAAACTATGGAACCTGATGAGCAAATGAATACTGAACCTATGGTAGCTATTGTGAAAGATCTTGACACTAGAAATATAGAGGATGAGCACATTGTCTTCTATGATGACGCTTCTAATATTATCTCTCATCCTAGTAAAGCTAGAAAATCTAGTGTCTCTGTGCTTTCTGTTAGAACTAGCTGAATGCTCGTGCATTGCCACGGCTTTTTAAGTTTTTTCTTTAAGTTTTTTTCTTGCATATAGTATAACTCATACGAAGAGTTGTGTATAAAAAAAGTAGACAATTTGAGAAACTGAATTTCTCGCATAAGTACGATATAAGGACTGATTTTCAGGCAAAGACTTCAATAGGAAGACTTTCGTCTACACAACAGTTTAACTCTGATCATTTTGCCATGGTCTAGGATGTCTATACATTACAATGAATTAATTTTTATTTTAGTTCTATAAAAGAGTTGATTTTTATTTTAACATGTCCGGGATCGTGTGTTAGTTGCCTTGTAAAGTACTGTAACTCCAAAATTGATCGACTACGTAGCCTATTGTTTCCACATTTCCATTCCTCTCATGAACATAGCAAAAGCGCGGAATGCGAGGCCACATGACCGACATCGACTGTGTAAGCAAGACCATGGTACTGAAGAGCTCTCCGACAACGATTAGATCCGTCTAGCAGGCTTTGCTGAATCTATTATTGAAATTTTGATTTTGATTTTAACATGTCCGGGATCGTGTGTTAGTTGCCTTGTTAAGTACTCTAACTCCAAAATTGATCGACCACGTAGCCTATTGTTCCCACATTTCCATTCCTTTCATGAGCATAGAAAAAGCGCGGAATGCGAGGCCACATGACCGACATCGACTGTGTAAGCAAGACCATGGTACTGAAGAGCTCTCCGACAGCAATCCCTCTAGCAGGCTTTGCTGAATCTATTATTGAAATTTTGTCCAACAAAGCGGGAAATAAAAATATTGTCCAATAATGAATTACATGGGCAAAAATGATCACCTCATGTAGGATTTCCACTGGTTTGACTACAGTAGAGTAGTGGTCGTATATCCAGGATCATAGAACCTATTCAGATCGACTATAGACCAGCTAGTTTTGTTCCAAAATAAAAATACGATTTAGTAGCTAGCTAGCTCTAGGGCGCCTCAATCAATCCATGTACGTATGTTACAGCCATCGAGCTCGTGCTTATCAATCCACTGGCGCCGACGTCGTGCTCCGTAGAAGTCAAGCTCCGTCAACGCATGGGTACTGGTGTAGTAGATGCAGCTGAGGAGGAAAGCCACGCCGCGCTGCCTGGTCTCGATCCCGAGCTCCTCTGCCTTAATTCCTCCCTGCAGCGCTGCCATTCGCCACCCACGTTTGCCTCGCCCCTCGCGCCGCTTGTCTCTCCGATGCCGACGACCACGAGGCCTGCATGCGCCGCCCTGCAAGTCGACGCCGCCCCCACCCCCTGCTTGTACTCGGCTACCTCCCTGCAACGCAGCCAGCACGCGAGCTCGCGGCGCCGTTCCCCGTCGCCGCCCGACCTGCGCGTGCATGTTCTCTGACGCCGACGACCGCGAGGCCTGCGCGCGCCACCCTGCGAGTCGCCGCCGCCCCCATCCCCTGCTTCTCCTCGTCTACCTCTCTTCAGCCAGGACGCGAGCTTGTCGCGCCGTTCCCCGTCGCCTTTGACCCGGCCGGCGCGTTCCCCTCCTCCAGCGCGTCGTTGTCCAACTCGAATCCGGCGACCTACAGCCAGGGACGGGACGGTCGTACGTTCCTGCTATTTCTAGTACTATTATGGTTTATGTGATATTGGTGCTAGTTCTAGTGCTATTTCTTATGAGCTTTACAGGGAAATTATGCATGAAATTAGTTCTTGTGATCTTGAGGAAATTGATGTGGTTATTCACCTTACTAATAAGGAAACCATTTTTCCTATTGGTATTGTAAGAGATGTAGAAGTTCTTTGTGATAAGATTAAGTATCCTGCTGATTTTCTAGTGCTTAATTCAGAAGCTAGTAAAACTTGTCTTATCATATTTGGTAGACCTTTCTTGAAAACTTGTGGAGCTATTATAGATTGTAAAAAGGAGAAAGTTTTAACTAAGTTTGATGGAGATTCTTATGAGTTTAACTTTTCCAAATTTTCTAAAGCCCCTTGTAAAAATTGCTTGCCTAATGAAGATTTCAGGATGGAACAACTTGCTTCTATTGATCCAGTTTATGACCTTGGACCTCTTTTTGATGATTGTAAGTATGCTCATTCTGATGATAGAGTTGTTTCCTATGACAGTTATATTGTCAATTTTATTCAAAGTGCTACTGAAACTTATTATGAGAGAGGGAAACATGGTTTTATGCATCTCAATAATGTTAAGTTTCACCGTTTTATGTTGAAAGCTTTGAAGTTGCACTTGTTTTGTCTTCCTATGCTATTGTATTTTTGTTTCGACAATTTGTTTTCTCATGATACTCCCATGCATAGGAAGTGGGCTAGACTCAAATGTGTGGGATATTTGCTTCTTGATGCTCTCTTTCACTTCAAATATATATCTCTTATGTGAGCATCTTTGAAACTATCAAGCCTAACTTAAAGGCATTAAAGAAAAGTACTTCTTGGAAGTTATTACCTCAATAATAAACGCTCCTTATCCTTTTTGTTTTGGTTTTTGTGTCAAGATCAACTACTTTTGAGAAGTAGAGGAGTTGTGAAAAGTGGCTGTCCTAGGACAGATTTTGTGTTGCGTTGTAAAAATTCATGAAGGAGCTCAGTACAAAGGATGGAGTTGTAATTTGACGTGATTGTTCTCCAAGTTGTTACCCAACTTTCATTAGTTTTGTACTTTTTTATTTGAGCAACAGAAGGTTTTCTAAAAAATCAATCTTTACCTGCTGGTATGTTTGACAGATTTCTGCCATCATTTGCATTTTCCTCTTATATTGATTCCCTTCTAGATTCTTTTTGGGGCTTTAGGAAAGGAGTTGCTATAGTAGCCATTGTTTTGATGGATTTCAGTGTGAACCTAAAGGTTTATTGTTTTTGCATACACTAATGTTGCCAATAAGGTTTGTGTAAGGCCTTGCATGAAAGAAATTTTCAGGATTTGGAGAAAAGGAATCTGCATAGTTCGTCTTTGAATAGGTAAAAGTGGTGAAAACAGAAGGTTCGTGAAATCCTAATTTTTTTATATTTTTGATGTTTTTATTACATACAGAAGGTTACGAGGCGAAACGGAGGAGGAAACGGAGGCCAGGGTGGCCACACCCACCCTAGGCGCGGGCCCCATCTGGCCGCGCCTGGAGGGGGTGTGAGCCCCCCGAGCTCCATCTCTGCCTCGTTTTTGCACCAGTACCTGCCTTATGCATTGGAACTTCGTAATATATAACCCCCGGATCCCCCGAGGTTTGTGTATCGTGCTCTCGTCGTGTTTTTGTTTCAATTTGTTTCTGTCAAGAAATCTTCTCAAGTTTAGAGCACATGGTCTCCGCCAACGACAAAGGCAAGAAGCCCGAGGAATATGATCCTCTAAACCCCAAGGAGGAGGAGATATTGGTTGGGGATGAGGAAGACATGGAGGAGGACGATCATCCGGACACCCCCGCTACCGTTGCAAACATTGGAGTGGTGGCAAACCCTACTAAGCTTAGGAGGACAGCACAAATGTCTACGGGAGGGAAACCTCCACGTCTTGTATTCGCTCCACAGTCACCTCCTATACGCACCAAGAACCCCTTCCATACTCTTATACATGAGCAACAATACCAACAGGTGCCCAAAGGGAACTTGCCCTCGGTTTGGGATCTGCCTCGCTCTAACCATGCAGGGAAGGAACACACTAAGAAGGAAGAGTGGGGAAAGAATAACAAGGACTGGGATTCTCGGTCCGATATGATCATGAACCGCATTGAGCAAAATTCAGAGTTGATTCGTACTCTAACCTTCGAGATTGAGGATTTGAGGAAACTGATTGAAGAGCTTATCAAGAGAACACCATCACCACCGAAGGAGTAATTCGTCATCAGGTTTGGCATCCCCTTGGCTTGTTCCAAGCCTGGGGGAGTGCCGCGGTATCACATCATTATCTTTTATCTTTTCCCTTTTTTGTGGATTCATATCTTTGGTAGAGAAGTTATCTTATAGGTTAGTTTGCATGCGGAAGTATCTCTCCTTTAGTTGGTTATCTATGTATCCCTTGGTGTGAGTGCCTTTATGGAATATTAATGAGAAGTTTCATCTTTTACTTTTTGCACTTCTTTTTTAGTTTGTAATATCTATTATATGATTGATCTTGTTGATCAGTATTGGTATCACTTTGGGATCATCAAGTAGATCTAAATTGGTTTTGGCAAACCGAGCTCTGGTCAGTAGCAACACTTTATGAGGTTTGAAAGGAAAAGAGAAAAAGCTTACAGGTATTTTGTACCTTTTATTTTCTTTATTGATTGGCCCATAAGCTTAGTATTCTTTATTTAAGATCTTTTGTGTCTTCAAGGAAGATTGCATGTTTGGCTTTATTACTTGTATGTTTGCTTGTTTCCTTCAACTCTTTTGCTTGCTACCCAGCCTTGCTAGCCAAAAACCTGTTTTGAGAAAGACTACTTCTCGTGCATCCAAACCCTTTGAACCAAAACATGTGCCATTTGTGTCCACCATATCTACCTATTAGCATTATTGCTATTCCAAGAAAATTCTCAAGCTTCATCTATCTTTCGAATTAAAAACTATTTTGTTATGTGAACATCAGTTAGTAAAGCTCTCATGAACTTGATGGCACATCTTATTTTCTTGCCCCTAATAAACTTGAACCATTGTGTCATCGAAGTTGTATATGCTTGCATCTATACGTTGGGATTAGAAGAACCGTGCTATCATGGGGAACACTTTCAACACTTATGGATACATATTCATTTGATATCATCTTTTGTTTGCGGATGTCATCGGTGTGAAATAAAAGGGCAGCTTGTAAGTCCATGGAGTTATATATGTGTGTTAGAGAAATGCCTAGGCCTCTAGCCTAAGCCATGCCTAATCATGGTGGAAACTTGCAGCATAACCATAGTGAGCAATCTGTGAAGCATCCTCAATAAAAACCTATGCAAATAGCAAATAAAAAGATCGCTGAGATGTTCACTGTCTCTTTGCATTGTCATTTTGATTATGGGAAATCTCCTGTATCATGTGGAAGGGGTACCTCGTTGGCGGTTCTTTATGATACACATGTACTTACAATGACAAGAACTTACCGGTAACTAAAGTTGAGTAGCATGAGGAGCGACCCTCATACTCAAGGGACATGAGATTGCCAACTTATATTTCGTCAAGCACATACTCCACCTTTGTTCACTTTAACCTTAATCACCTCAATATGCTTATGATAGGGGCAATGAGGGCTCAAAGCTAGTAAGTACCATAATCTATTGGAAGCTCTTTATGACTTGAAATCCCTGCTTCCCTCTATGAAGGGCCTTTCTCCTATTTCTAAGTTGAGCCAGTAAACCTACTTCCTCTCTATCTCCAGCGAGCATTTGAGTTGTTGTGTTCCAAGCATTCATATGATGATTTATTCAATCATGTTCTTCATCTTCCTTGTTTGCACAAGACTCTTATCTATTGAGTATTACTTTGAAAGCCTTCTTTGTGAAAAACCTTTTATGTTTGAGCAAAAGAGTATTCCTGTTGTAAAACTTCTAAAAAGCTTTTTGTGAAACTGTTGGCCAGCTGTTCTCTGACCAAGAACAAAGTTTGCCAATTCCAATTATGATTTATCTTTATGCATCTCTATTGTGACTCCTCTACTTGTTGCAAGCTAAGTTATATAATGGTGAGTTGCTTTCTTCTATGAGTTGTGTAATAGTAAGTGTGATGCTTCTTGTCCGTATTCTTTTATCGACACTTCACTCCATAAACCTGTGGACATGTCTACTGAGCTTAGTTTTCGCTTGGGGACAAGCGAAGGTCTAAGCTTGGGGGGAGTTGATACGTCCAATTTGCATCACCATTCTATATCATAATTTGCCTCTATTCATTGATATATTTCTTATTAAGAGGTGTTACTTATGTCTTTTCATCTGTTTTTGTATGTTGGATGATTCTTGGAGGATGAACTGCCAGAGTCAGGTTTCTGATGGAAAAAGAGGTGTTTTGATGCAATTTCGCGAAGATCGGAAAAATACCAGAAAAACTATGGAAAAACATATTTTCCCAGAAGACGAAGAAAGCCAGAAGGGGAGGCGGAGATGGGCCACAGGGGGCCCACACCCCCTAGGCGCGGGCCACCCCTAGGCCGCGCCTACAGGGGGTGTGGACCACCTGGCCCACCTTTGGCTCCGCCCTCTCGCTGATATCTTCTCCTCGAAACCCTAAAACATGGGGAAGCGACCACAGAAAGATTCCGCCGCCTCTGCGGGGCGGAAAACACCGAGAGAGAAAGAGCTCTCCGGCAGACAGATTTCTACCGGGGAAATTCCTTCCCGGAGGGGGGGGGAGATCGTCGCCATCAACACCATCATCAAGCTAGACTTCATCGGGATCATCATCATCATACACACCATCATCTCCACCAGCACCATCATCACCACTCCATCCCGCTGTAACAATTGTGTTGAATACTTGCATAGTTCTTAGGGGAAACTTTCCCGGTGTTGATTACTATTGTAGTTGATGCTTATGAGTGGAACCATTAGATTATTGTTTATGTTCAGTTTGTTATCCATCACCATATCATCTTTGATCTTGATCCATATGATGTCTTATGAGTAGTTCGTTTAGTTCTTGAGGACATGGGAGAAGTCATGTTGTTAGTAGTGGATTTGTGTTGAGATATTATTCAATGGTTTAGTATTTAAGTTGTGGTGCTATTCTTCTAGTGGTTTCATGTGAACATAGACTACATGATACTTCACCATTTATGGGCCTAGGGGAATGCATTGTGTATTTGGCTACTAATTGTGGGGTTGCCGCAGTGACAGAAACCTGAACCCCCATTAGGACACCATTGCACAAGGGAGCGTAGGATCTTAGAGTTTAAGGCTGTGGTTAGGTGTATATCTTAATTGCTTTCCTATAGTTGCGGATGCTTGTAGGGGGTTTAATCACAACTATGTATTAGTCCAACTAAGGTCGGTACATTAGCACAGGTTCACCCACACAACACTTACAAAACCAAAGAAGACTGCTCAGCTATATGAAGCGAAAGCACTTGACAGAATTCCCATGTGTCCTCGAGAACATTTGGTCCTTATAAGTATTTCCACCGGCTTGTCCTTTGCTAATAAAGGATTGGGACACTTGCTGCAATTGTTTGTTATCTTTATTACTTGCACTTTATTTCTTTTCTTTATTATAAAACCCCTAAAAATCCGTTTGCTAAGTATTTACAGAGATTTCCTACTCCATACCACTAGTCAACACCTTCTGCTCCTCGTTGGGATCGACACTCCTATTTATCGAAAGTACTACGATACACCTCCTATACTTGTGGGTCATCATTGGCTTCGACCTCCTTGGCCTTGGCTTTGGCCTCCAGCACCATAGACATGGCATCGGCCTCCTTGGCATTGGCTTCGGCCTCCGTCGACTTCGCCTTGGCCTCGATCTCCATTAGCCTGGCCTTGGCGTTGGCCTCCTTTGCCTCAATGGACCTCGTATGCAGCTCGACAAAGGCCTTGGTAGCGTCCTCTTTCTCTTTGTTCCACCTCTCCTTCCTCTCGGCGATGGCCTCTTCCTTCTTCTCCAGGATCTGCTTCAAGGTCTCCTGGAAGGCCAAGGAACCGGCCTGGCGGGCGAGGTCGGCCTCCGTGGCCTTGTGGCCATCGGGTCGGCGGGCACGGCCGGCAGTCCTATCGCTTGTAGATGGGATGAAGCCTTCATCATTGTCGGCGCCTAGGTCGACGACACCGCCTGTCGAAGCATAGGCTTGCCCCTCTTCTTGTTCGTTTCTCTCCAAAGGGCAAAGCTAGTCTCCCATTTTTGGTGTCCTTGAGAAACGTCCAACAATGGCTCAACGAGAAAGCCTTGTTATCGTTCACCGTCTTAAAATGCTCCATTGCTTTCATTATCTACACACATGGATGCCAACAATGGATCAATCGGCAAATGCAAATGCAAGACATTGACAAAGAGGGGAAGATGTTTTACCATGTCAAGCGATTGCAAGCCGCTTATTTTCCTTTTCGTCACCATCTCGTAGGAGCCTTGGAACTTGCTACACTCGGCATGGATGGTGCCCCAACACTTGGAGAGGGAGAGATCATTTCGATCGCTAAGAAAGGCGTCCTTCCCAAATTTCCTATGCTCATGGAAGAACCTGCCCACCTTCTTCCAATAGGCAAAGCCCTTTTGCTCGGCGCCGCATATTGGATCTTGTGAAATCTCTATCCATGCCTTGCATAGGAGCTTGTCCTCAGTGGGGCTATATCCCCGGTTCGTTGGCTCACCTTCTTGCCGTCGACAATTGAGGCCGCAAGTGAAGCGGCCAACAACGCGGCCGTGACGCCCTCGCCCATGGAAGTGCCATCGTTTCCCTTGTTCCCGAACAATGCCTCATCCGCAATGTTGCATGCATCTTGCTGGGTCTCTTGCTGCGTCTCCGTCTCGGCCTCGCCGCCGTCGGCATAGCCGTGGCCACCCTCGTTGATCATGTCATTCATGACATCCTCGCCGTCATTTCCCACGAAATCCTACATGCCAATTGGCAATCATAAAGCGGCGCGAGCAGTGCACTAGCAATGGCGAAGAAATGTGGCAATCGTACCGTGTCGTCGGCGGCCGGCCGCTCGGCGCGCATTCCACCGAACAGGTTGACTGGCGTCGGCATGTTCGCGACAGAGATGGTCCGCCGCTTCGTTGGTGCCTCTAGGGTTGCGTCCGAGGTGGTTGGAGTGCGGTTCAGGTCGATGGCGGGCTCTCCCACCTTTGATGCCGCCACGCGGGGATGGTTGAACCGAGACAGCTGGTGGCCTCCAAGCGAGGGCGTGTCCGTCCCTATCGCCCTGGGCTGAGCTGGTGGCCGGCCGGTAGGCGTGGAAGTGACGGAGCTGGTAGAGGACGTGCCTGTGGCCAGGTCGGGAAGAGAGACGACACCGGTGAAAACGGTGTTGAATGCCTCCTGCTTGATCATGTTGACGGCGTGCTTGGCGACATTCACTGCCATCTCGTTGGCGTCGACCCTATTGTGGCTGGCGAGGAGGCACCCGTTCTTCTCCCGGCGCTTCGTCTCAAGCCTAGCAGCGGTGCGTCGATCTCTCGCCGCCAACCGCTGGCCCTTGCGCTTGTCCGACTCGATCTTCCGCTCCTCCGGTATCTGGTCCTTTGCGGGCTTCCTCGGCCGACCACGCTTCTTGGCAGGGGAGGGCGTAGCATCAACCATAGCGGTGGGATCCATCGCCTTCCCTTCCGCTCCTGCCAGTGAAAAATTTGGAAGAGGTTTTTTGGAGGGAGAAGTGGTGTGGTTTCTATGCCACTGGCGGGAGAGACCACCAATGATAAAAGGAGGACGCGCTCGGATAAGCGCGCGTCCGGGCCGACGCAACCAAGTCCCAGATTAGATGTATGAATGGGTCGGGTCGGACGCGTTTCGACGGATCGGTCGGTCCGCTGAGATGCCGTGCACGCCCTCGAGCGTCCACGCGGACAAGTTCGGACAAGCGTGGACCGTTTGGGTCGGCCCGACGAAGATGGGCGAAAGAACAATCGATCTAAAAACCAAGGTACGGTTTCGCAAAAAAGAAGGCCGCTGATGGGCCGGCCCATACAGGATGGTGTGCGGGCGGCGCGAGTCCCTGGCGCCGCAATGAGCGGCCATCAGCAGCTCCCCTAGCTTTCCCCTGGCGGCATGCATGAGTCTGAGGCGCTAAATGGGCCGAGCCCAAGACCTACTCCCTTCAGCGAAACGGTAGCTCAGGACGGCCGGGCGCCGTTCCCTTCTTCCTTCCGCGGCAGCCAAAACCCGAGCCGTGAAAGGTCTAGAAAGAAAATTCCAACCCGTGCCGGCGGCGGCGAGTTCGACTAGATCAGGTTTGTGCGTCGTCGTGCTCGATTCTCTCGCTCCCCAGATTTCTCCGGTCGACTAAATCCTTTCAGTTGCGACTGTCTTCTCTGTTGGTTAAGGTTTGGACGCCGCGGCTCCTCCGTGCTTTGCTTCTGTCTCATGGCAGACGACGATGACGGCGTTCTTCCACCCTACATCGAGGTGGACGAGGAGGAGGCAGCGGCGGCGAAGCAGAAGCGCCGCCACGACAGCAAGAACACGAAGCCTCGGGAGAGGATGCCGTGGGAGTTCGCCACGCCAGAGGAGGAGGCCAAGGCGAAGGCGAGACGGGCTCTGCAACGCGAACTTGTCGTGCACGACCCCAAGACAGGAGACACTTGCTGCACCCGCGTCTGGTTCCTTGACCGCACCACCTTCGATCTCGACGAAGAGAGTATGTGCCCATTCTTCAATGTATTCTTCAATGTTATTTATCATAATGCAAATTCCCATATACCACTTGGTTAAGCACAAGTGTGACGATATGGCCGTTCCAAAGTTATCAGTTTTCAATAAATGTGGTATGTGCTTAGACCGTGTGCATTCTAGTGATATTTGGCCAAATGTGATTTGTGCTTGATGAGGATTAGATTGCTGAGTCTCAACCTATCTTCAGAAAAAATGGAAGAACGCCTTATAGGACATTAAGTGAAGTTACACAGAACAACTAAAACTGAATGTGTTAGAGAAGTAAAGAAGAAAAAGAAAGTGTCCAACATTGAATTCATCTTCTGTGGAACTTAATGAATGAAACCTACTTAACATTCAGTGACCAAGCTTTTTCCTTGCACGGAGAGAGGCGGGGGAAGTAGGAGTGCTTTTCAGTGATTGGGTATACAAAGTGAAGTGTTCTTTATGTGTGAAAAAAGACTGAAGAGATGGATCTAGTACTGTATTTATTTTATGTGTGGAAACATTGAGTAGATTCAGAATCAAATGTATGTGCTATGTTGTAGTAGTTCTTTCCTTCCTGCGGGAACTGGCGAATTTCATTTAGTGCACGTGCATATATGGTTCAATACCGAGGGTACTGATTTTTGTTGTTCAATGCCGATGATACTGATTTTTTAATTCTCCTACACAGTTGCGTGTGCATAGAGCCACAGAGGCTACAATGCTTGTTAACCTGGTGAATAACCTGCACAGTGAGATTTTATGGTAAAACCTATGCATGGAGAAAATCGCAAAGTGGGCTAAATTCACTGTTTCAGTTGGTTCTTTCCTCATTGAAAGAAATGCTCCTGCTATAGTTGAAAAGTTGCAACACTATTTTGTTATCTCCAAAGTTACTAGATCCCATGATGAATTGTAAGAGATCGTCAGGGGTCCTTATTTTCTTATAATTGTCTGCCTTAGACGTGTCCAATAGTTGGCCCGTTTGAACCTAGAACAATGCTTGTTTTAGGCTGTCATTCACTCCATCTGGAATCATTTTTATGTTTTGCATTGCACTGCATTGTAGAGGTCTAATTTTACAAAGCTCTACCAAATGTATACACTAATCCTGATGTTCTGACATGCTATATAAACTTACTATTGCTTGACCCATTACTAATCTCAACTTCTGTTACCTAAATATTCTTTCCTCATCCTGAACTAACTTCAACTTTCTTTCTCTCAGCACAATATGGTCCTATGCGCTATGTGAATTCAACTATCAGTGATGACCACAGATTGGTTGACTCTTTAAATGTGCTTAGTCTGAAGGTGCTTTCCTCAGATGTTGGCTACCCAATCAATGTCTATGGGACCGTGATAGTCAGAGATGAGTTGGATTATAAATGTGTCAACATCTTCCGACGTGACAGAAACAATTGCCAGCAAGTCAAGTCAAAGGTATTCAATAACAATGGCTTAATGTCATATCTCTCCGTTTCTTTGCATATGCTGATCTGCGAATTTCTTTAGCAGACATGAGATCTGTACCCCTGCTACTAAAAGCATGCTAGCATTCTATCATGTAGACATTTTAAATTTAATGTCATTGCTGCTGTTTGCACGGCTTATTCCTGTATTTCTAGGGGCAAACTTAAATACGCAATACTGCTGACAACCGAGGGTTTGTAAATTGGTCGAAGTTTCTGGTAACCGTACAGTTACCGGAAATCTTGGTGACACTTGGTAAGTTCTCGCACTGGCCAAAAATTCCTGAGAGAATCAATTCTAAACTTCATATAGCATAAAAGAGTCTGCTAGCGTTAAGTGGCCAACTCTTCTAACAGAATAATCATAGGTTCGGACCCCTCTTTCTCTTTGATGTTTTGTCGTTTATTTGTGTCCCGACACAAGGTTGACATATCAAACCTGAAGAGCTGAGTTATACTTGTATCACTAAAATGGTGTATTGTACTTATCAGGGGCTCAGGGCCAGGTCCCTATGGCCCATGAGGCCATTTGCTAAGGCCAATGACGACCCATCTAACTTTGATTATGTGGTCTTGCTGCCCAATGGTTCTCGTGGGTCGGCACCAACAATCTCACAACAATGAGAAAAATTACAATTGCTACTAGATTTGATATCGCTAGAGTAGTAAATGCACCGGTGATCCATCACTTACTTTATCAGTATTCAGCTCAGATGGATGTTTTAGTGACCTAAATGAACTTGTCTGCCATTGATCATCTAAATATATTACAGTATATCACTATAATTTTCAGTTATAAATTACCCACTAGTTTTCACATGACAAGTCAGTAGGCAAGAAGTGTTTGACATTTTGCCCTCTGCCTTCAGTATAATCACTGCGCTCTTTAAAATAATGCCATTTATCTTCTTTAATGATTTTTCCGTACTTCAGCAGGTGTTTCATGTATGTGCCGTGGTTCACATATAATTTGCCATATTCCTGATGTAAATTTATTAGGGGCTGAAACTCTGTTTGCATATTTACGATTCGTGAAACCTCTCTTATTTAAGCAATGCCAATGTACATCAAACTTCCACCGTAGTGCTCTAACGAACACATTGCTTACTTATTTTGTAAACTTGTTGGTAGAACGAAGATCTGATTCTGACTGGCCCAACTAGAGGAGTTGTTTTTCGTGGTGGAGCTTTCTTTGAGATAAATCTGATGCTCAGAGAAGATGGAGAGGGCAATGACAGACAATTCAGCAAATTATTGATTGATGTGTTACTTAGCAGAATTAACTCTAAGGTTGGTAGCAGGAGTGTTCCTAGCTGGCTTAGTGAAGTAGAACTGGTATTTTCATATGTTAAACAAGCACTGGAGGCCACAGTTGAGATCAAAGTTGTGTCAGGGCCTGAAGTTTTCTATGGAAGAATAACTGCTTGCACCAGAGAAGTTCCAAACAAATTTCTGATGTACGACAGTGATGTTGATGGTGGTATGGCTGTTGGTGATGGCGGAATTGTCCAACTACTGCGACGTGTAGTGGCAGTCTCACTAGATGATATGCTGATACTCAATATCGGTGCCCATGGTGCTGATCACAATGGTAATAGCTCAAGTTGGATGTTGAAGTTCACTCCAATGATTCAAGGCGAAGATGAGGACAAGTTTACCTGTGGTGTTTACAGTATGCGAGTGAAAGTTATCTGGTCAACCTTGTATTTGCCACGCATGAGGGTTGATCAGTAGCATGCCAATATGTGTATTTTTGTCCATAACCTGTAGCTATACCCAACTCCGCTATAATTAACATGTTAACATGCTTGTCATGTCAGAATATGAAAGCGCGGCTATGTATTTGTTTTAGCTATTACGGAGTACTACGTATTTTGGACTTGTCACATCACATGTAAGAATGTGTAACTGGGTACATTGTTAAGCTTGAGCGCATGTGTTGTGTGTTGTGTGTGCCATTTGTTTCATCAGTGGGCATGTCGCATTTGATTTTTTTCCTACTTGTTGCTATGTCCTTCCACTCCTTCAATTGGCAATCAGACATGCCAGCTAATGCAACTTAGATGGAGGCGTGAGACCTCTCCGCTTTAGCGCAGTTTGGAACTCAGCAGTAAAAGAAAAAAAAAACTGTGTCCGATTGCTACAGGATGATCCATACTAATTTGTTAGATCGAGAAGATTTATTTTTTCAGTGAAGTCCAAGATCTTAGTCACTTCACTGATGTGGTCAAAGGGACATCTAACAAATGAACATCTATAAAAAAATCTTTGTTCTGGTAAAATTTTGTATAGATTGAGTTCTTATAAAAAAATCCGAAAAAAATCAATCTACATGTTGATATTCTTTTATCAAAGTAGAATTACTACAATGAAAAGGATATGCTGATACAAACTTAGGCATACACATCTACAACTTTTTTCAGAATTTCGTATGGTTTCAGAATACCATATTTAATTTTTGAAATTATAAAGATAGAACTCAGCTTAGTTTCCACTTTTAAAATTATAGCACACTAGAAAACAGCCACCGCTCCCCTGCCTCCCTGGCCGCCGCCGGGGCCTGGCCGCGGAAAGCGGTTGGCGCTGTGTGTGTACCCTGGCGAAGCCCCTTCACGCGGGTGCGAGGTGGCACAGAGTTCGAGCGGAAGATGGTGGCGTGGTGCCGGCGCCTCTGCTGGCGACAGCGCTCGGCCTCGATCTGGGCCTGACCTAGTCTAGGCGGGCCGCTGTCATAGCGTGTCTGGAGACGGCGCTGGTGGTAGTGTCCCTGAAGCTGGCTGGTACCCCTGCTGTAATCTCCCTCCTCCCACCCCCTCCTCTCTGCCGCTGGTGGAGGATGCCGGGCAGGCGAGCTTGCGGGCAGCGGCCTGGTGGATCCCAGCGGTGGAAGCTGCGGGCCAGGTGCAGCAATGGCCATAGCCTGCGGCGGCGCGGTGCAGGTTGCTCCCGCCCGCTCGATGCACTCCCGGCGGTGACTGATGGCGCTGCACTGGTCGGTGTTCCCTCCTGCGACGACAAGTTCCTAGGTGAGCCCTCACTTCCCTGATGATTCCCCACCAGTTCCAGCCGAGCCCTGTCTTGCACCTGCCGATCCTCTAGGCACCATGGGTGCGAAGTACGTTGGCCTTGAACCCTCACGACTTATAAAGTTGACGGATTTTCCTTTTACTAAAAACTGGGTAGTCTTGGAGCTGAACCCTCCATGGGGGCATCTGGCGGCGGCGGTGATGCTGCCCTGCTGCTCCGAGCCTCGATGCCCTCGCCATTCTTGGCTGGAGGCAAGGCTAGGTGAGGTCTAATTTCGTTGTGGTATATAGTCGAGGGCACCTCCTTGCCAAGTTGTAGTCACTTGGTGAGGACAGTCGTGTGTGTATGTGTCCCTCCTTCTGGAGGCTGTACCATTGATGTCTTCTACTTGTTCAGTAAAATGAAACGTAAATTCTTTTGCGTTTTCTCGAAAAAGAGGAAGGGTGATAGAGACGAATTAACACTGAAGCGAAGAAAAGGAGCGCAAGGAGAAGGAAGGGAACAAAAGCAGTGGCGAGGGAGGGACTGTGAAGGGGAGAGGTCACAGAGAGCATGCTGGGTTCGGAACAATGGTGTTGTCGGGAGGGAATGAGCTAGGGTTGTCTGTTTGCGGTTCAGGTGGGCATTGAACACCCGGCCGATTGCAGGACGAGATGCTGCAGTGTGATACAGACGCTGGCTAGGATCTGAAGTAGTAATTCTATATAGCATCACCCATCTTTACTTCAGCCTTTAAGACATAACTTCTGGACACGGAACCTAATTTGTAGTTATGAAATATGTGACGTTCAACAATTATTTGTGGTAGTTTTTCGGTATTCCCTCAGTTTCTAAATATGTTTTGGCAAGCCAAGTTGACTTGGCCAAAACGTGTTATACAGAAGACTCACTATCATGAGAAATCCACGATTGAAGATTTATTTAATATTCCATTTTGAATGTCTTTCTTGTTAATGCTCTTTTTTATATTGTTACTGACTTATATATCGCCATAATTTCAGGAATCCTAAAAGGAGAAATCTAGAAGAACAAGGCCTTTATAATAAGATTCTGACGTGTAGATCCAGTGGTAAGTAATTTACAGTTTTGTAACATGATTTTTTTAATACATTATAATTTTCTAACTTTTTTATTATCATCATTACAGAATCTATGGAAAGATAGACAACACCTGTTGTTGTGTCTTTTTCTTCCACCTTATGTCTTGTTTGGAGGGGTTTTATGCGACATGCCCTCAGAAACCATAAAACCCTTTCAAACACTTGGCTGTGAGGCTATTTATGCCTGAATAGAGCCAAGGAAGATATTCAAATGAGTCAATCTGCCTACACTCAAGAAGTTGTTTTCTAATTTCTAGATAATAATGTAGTTAGGTTGGCGTGCTTTTTTATTGTTGGCATGAGCCATCTGAGTTGTAAATAAAATACCAAAAAAGGTGAAAACTTTTTATGTACATAGGTTTTATAGTTTTCAAACAAGTGCCCATAATACGTGTAGAAATAGGACCACCTGAAATATACACGACTTTGTTGGTGTCATTTGACGTGTTGTCCACAACTTAATATGTACGTATTTGTGCATTTTGATAAATATGTCATGCATGTGCTCTAGATAGGTACTACGTACGTTGGACCCTTTGAAGCTTGGTGTTCTGAACATTATCAGAGTCTTTGATATACAATTAAACAATTATTTTCTCATATTTTAAATTGTAAGTACTTCTATATTATGTTACAAAAATTGGATGCTGCATGTTCTGATGTTCTTTATTCCAAATATACAATATAAAATTTGTAAACATATTACTGCTCAATATATATTTGTTGGAAATTAGGTGCATGTCTTAGATGCCATTGGCTAAAAAAAAATCTAAAAGATGTGAGCTCTTACAAGAAATAATCTAGATGGCAAGGCATTTATAAGAATTTAAGCAGTCTCAGCCCCTGGCGGAAAGATCTCTATAAGAAGAAAGACACTACCCCTGTTCAGAATAATAAGAGATAAATTTGGTCAAAAGTTAAATTTACTAAGTTTGACCAAATATGTAGAAAAATAGTTAACGTCTATTTAAGATGGATCTATTAATACTTTTTTATCTATTAAATACTTTTTCCATAAAATTGGCCAAGTCTGGGGCGTGTATAGAGTTTAGGCTCAACGCTAAGAAATGTTGTCGGACAAAGGTTGTCACGAAGGTAGGGCTAGCTAGCTTATAGATTTCAAGGGATGGTTTATCCAAGTAAAAAATACTTCCTCCGTCCAGAAATAACTGACTTAGGTTTGTCTAAATTTGAATGTATTTAGACAAATGTTTTAGTGTATGCATCCATTTATTTCTGGACAAACTCAAGTCAGTTATTTCTAAACGAGGGAGTACTGATAAGGCGTGTACACCGTGGCTTTAAAGTCATAGCTAACAGAATCTTTGTGAAGCTACACACTGGTCTAACCATTACGGAACATGAGTCTAGTACATTATGGAACATCAGTCTAGCAAAAGGGTTCACATGGTTGAGTACTTACGACTCAAGTCTAAGAAGATAAACTATAGTAAGCTATTGAAAGGGCTTGCTAGCCTGTCTCTAAATCCTTGCAATAGTGGCAGGGCATACCCACAGATTCCCATGGTTCATTCGAGTCCTTTTACTCAGTCCAGTTAATGTTGCCGTATGTACTCTTAAAAACTCATAAAATATGTTTGATACTAACATTGAAACCTGTCAGGTATACTATTGTACCTGATATTGAAGAGGAGACACCTGACAAGGACGATGGTCAAGACGCTGCTAGAGTTCCAAATGTATCTGTGAGGCCCAGGCGCGAAGTGAGGCCCAACCCACGTTTCTTCAGCCCATCGTGGTCGAAGTGAGGACTATAACTCGATTGTGTACGTGTCTGTAAGGATCATCCAAGTTGGATCAGGCTGAACCGGCTCTGAATTCCCCGTCCCCTTCTCTCTGCTTTCCCAGTCTCCTTCTTCGGTTCGATTTGTAAGAACTTGTACCCAGAATCCTGGTGTTGAATAGAG
Organism: Avena sativa; assembly: GCA_916181665.1. Lineage (NCBI taxonomy): Eukaryota > Viridiplantae > Streptophyta > Magnoliopsida > Poales > Poaceae > Avena > Avena sativa. The sequence goes on along the minus strand of OV702280.1, from coordinate 347,785,067 downwards.
TAAACCCTAGACGATACTTACACCTGGTATCAGAGCCATCCCTCCACTCTTCTTCTGCCACCCAATTTTTTTTCCAATCTGGGTTCCATAATCGAAACTCGTCACCAAAAGCAAGTCCGAGAGGAGAAAGAGTTCGCCATGGACGAGAACAACAAGGAACTGCTGAAGCAGATCCAGCTCCTGATGGTGGCAGCGGAGACGAAGCAGGATCGGCGTGCCGACGCCCTCGACACCAAGTTGGAGACCATCTCCAACGACTTCAACTCCTGGCGTCCGCGACTCGAGTCCCGCGTCGACGAGCTCCATGCCGCTGTCACCGTGCTGCAGCAGTAGGCGGTTGGCAAGGCGACGGTCGGCGCCACCTCGGCGTCGGCCCTAGGAGATCCGACAGCGGCCCATCTCGCTCATGCCCACAGGCCGGTGGATCCTTCTGTGCTTGGGGCCAGACCACCGGTAGGGACCGATCTCGGGCAAGGCCACGACGCGGTTTCGCTACACCGGGGAATGGCAGCTGGAGTCTCGACGATCCAGTTGCCGACCCCGGGCACTGGTATGCAAAACTTCCAGACCCCGTTCAATCTTCGTAGTGCTGTTTCTTCTGTCACCGAGTCTGCTACCACTCAACTACTTGCGCAAATGGGCCAGAATAATCCTTCACTGCAATTTCCGCTGTTTGACGGCGAAAATCCACAACTCTGGCAAACCTTGGCCGAGCAGTATTTTTCCATGTTTTCTGTGCACGAATCCTATTGGGTCCCCATGGCCACGCTCAATTTTGTTGGCTCTCCTAAGATTTGGTTACATTCAGTTCGTAAGAAGCTAGCTAGTTTGGATTGGACCTCATTCTGTACTCTGATCTGTACACGTTTTGGTCGCGATAGGCACCAAATGTTGATACGGCAATTCTATACTCTTAGGCAGTTAGGCACAGTTACTGAGTACATTGAGAGTTTTGAAAATTTGATGAATAATTTGTTGACTTACTCTGATGCTATACATCCTATTTATTTTTTGACACGATTCATCGAGGGACTGAGGAATGAGATCAGGGCTGTGGTTATGGTGCAACGCCCTCCGGATCTTGATGCAGCTTGTGCACTAGCATTGTTACAAGAGGAAGTTGCAGACAGTCTGAAGCCCCCGTTTCATCGTTATCAAGAGTACAATGGCAGGCCCAGGCCACTTCCTCTACCTCCACCACCTGCGAGGGCAGTACAAGCTACCAATGCAAATGCAGCAGTCGATAGGCGTGGCCAGGATGCAGCTCAGGTTCCAGCTCCACAAAACAAGTTACAAGCTCTGAAAAATTTCCGGCGTGCTAGAGGGCTGTGTTTTAAATGTGGAGAGCACTGGGGTAAGGATCATGCTTGTCCAGCCACTATTCAACTCCATATCGTTGAAGAGTTGCTTGAGCTGATGGGTGCAGATGCATTGGGTATTTCAGATGAGCTTCCTACACCGGACCAGGCAACTGAGACAATGTATGCTATTTCCTTGCAAGCTATGTCAGAGAAGTTAGTTCTTGATGATGGTTCTCCCACAGTATTGCAATTGCAGGGTTGGCTGAATGATCAACCTATCTTGTTGCTGGTAGATTCGGGAAGTACAGCTTCCTTTGTCAACAAAAAGTTGAGTGGAATTCTTCCCAACATCACTGCTATTCACAAGCCTGTTCGTGTTAAGGTTGCAGACAACCGTGAAATGCAGTGTACTGATGAGGTTTTGAACTGCAAATGGACTACACAAGGGCATGACTTTGTATCAAATTTCAAAGTCCTTCAGCTTGGGGTGTTTGATATTATTCTTGGTCAGGATTGGCTTTATCAGTACAGCCCAATGAACATCGTCTGGCCTACTAAACACCTGCAAATTACTGATCAAGGGCGTGAGGTTTTCTTGCAAGGGGTTGGAGCTAGTGCAGTGATCATGAACACAATATCTGTGGAGCAGTTATCTGGCATGTCTCATCATAATGACATTGAACAATTATTTCTTATCAGACCAGTGACTGGAAAATCTCCCAATGATGTATCGGATCTCTCACCAAAAATACAGTCAGTGTTGCAGAGTTTCCCTGATGTTTTTGCTGAACCTACTGGGCTACCGCCTCAGCGCGATTGTGATCACATCATTCCTCTTATTGATGGCGCTCAACCTGTGCAAATTCGTTCTTATCGGCATTCCCCGGATGATAAAGATGAGATTGAGAGACAAGTGGCAAAATTATTGCAGAGTGGCATTATTCAGGAGAGCACTAGCTCTTTTGCATCGCCGGCAATCTTAGTGCAGAAAAAAGATCTAACCTGGCGCCTTTGCATCGATTACAGGCGATTGAATGCTCTTACTGTGCCACGGAAGTTCCCAATTCCAGTTAATGATGAGCTCATTGATGAATTAACTGGGGCTAGTTGGTTCTCAAAACTCGATCTCCGTGCAGGGTACCACCAGATCAGGCTAGCACCCGGAGAAGAACATAAGACTGCGTTCTACACTCACTCAGGACACTACGAATATCGCGTGATGTCATTTGGCTTATCCGGGGCACCGGCTACTTTTCAGAGTGCCATGAACAAGACATTGCACTCTGTTCTGCGCAAGTTTGCCATTGTTTTCTTTGACGATATTCTCGTTTACAGCAGTTCCTTGGAGGAGCATGTAATCCATTTGTCTACAGTGCTGGAATTGCTTCGTCGAGACCAATGGCAAGTCAAGCTCTCTAAGTGTTCTTTTGCGCAGCGAAGTATTGGCTATCTCGGTCATATAATCAGTGGCTCTGGCGTGGCGACAGATTCAACCAAACTCAAAGAGATTGCTGATTGGAAGACTCCCGAAAATATTAAGGAGCTTAGAAGTTTTTTGGGCCTTGCTGGGTATTATCGAAAGTTTGTGCGCCATTTTGGCGTGATTGCTAAACCTCTAACACAACTACTGAAAAAGAACACACCGTTTATCGGGACAGTGGCTGCCGAGACTGCATTTTCTGTTTTGAAGCAATCTCTGGTCACAGCACCAGTGTTGGCGATCCCGGATTTCAGTAAGACATTCATCATCGAAACAGATGCAAGCAACACTGGGATTGGAGCTGTGTTACAACAACAAGGACATCCTCTTGCTTACTTAAGCAAACCTTTGGGCCCTTGCAATGCTGGCTTATCTACTTATGAAAAAGAGTACTTGGCTATCTTAATGGCTGTGGAGCATTGGCGATCATACTTGCAGCACGACGAATTCATCATTAAGACAGATCAACGCAGCTTAGTGCACTTGGAAGAGCAGCGTCTGAGCACAATCTGGCAAAAGAAAGCCTTCTCTAAACTGCTAGGTCTCAGATATCGTATTGTCTATCATCGAGGTAAAGAAAATGCAGCTGCAGATGCATTATCTCGGAAAGCCCATGATGAAACTTTGTATGTCACTGCTCTGTCCACTTATCAGCCAGCTTGGTTGTCTGAGGTTGTTGCTGGGTATGAGCAAGATGCTCAAGCTCAGAAACTTCTAACGAAGTTAGCGATTGATGGTGCATCTGATCCTCCTTTCAGCTTGGATAATGGGCTTATTCGGCACAATGGCAGGCTCTGGATTGGCAACAATCTAGCTCTACAGAAGAAATTGTTCTCTGCCTTCCACAGCAGCTCTCTTGGAGGGCATTCTGGATCTCCAGTCACTACTAAACGCATCAGCCAGTTGTTTGTGTGGCCTGGTATGAACAAGCAAATTAAATTTTGGGTGCAATCCTGTCAAACGTGCCAACAAGCTAAGCCTGAGCGTATCAAGTATCCCGGGCTGCTCAAACCACTTCCAGTACCTCGTCGACCATGGCAGCATATTTTTCTTGATTTTGTTGAAGGCCTACCTCAATCTGGGCAGTATAATTGTCTGCTAATTGTCGTCGACAGGTTCTCTAAGTATGGCCATTTTCTCCCATTATCGCATCCTTATACATCATCTAAAGTGGCATCACTGTTTGTTCGCCATATCTACACATTGCATAGCCTGCCTGAAACAATTGTGTCAGATCGTGATCTAGTGTTTACTAGCCATTTTTGGCAGGAGCTGTTCAAGGAAATTGGTACTGAGCTGAAAATGAGTACACCCTATCATCCAGCCACCGACGGCCAAACTGAACGTGTCAACCAGTGTGTTGAAACTTATCTCCGATGCTTTGTACATTCATGCCCGAAGAAGTGGAGTCAGTGGATTCATCTTGCCGAATACTGGTATAACACAAGCCACCATTCGTCCCTGAATTCGTCGCCTTTTGTGGTGCTTTATGGTCACGAGTCACGTCACTGGGGTATTGAAGCACCTGGCGAGTGTTCTGTTCCCAGCCTTCAGACTTGGATGTCTGAGCGTCAGGTAGTGTATGATCTGCTACGACAACATTTGCTACGGGCTCAGCAGCTCATGAAAAAATATGCAGACAAGAACAGATCATTCCGAGAGTTTCAAGTTGGAGACAGTGTATTTCTTAAGCTGCAGCCTTATATTCAATCTTCTATTGCGCCCAGAGCAAACCACAAGCTCCTTTTCAAGTATTATGGGCCTTTCCATGTGATTGCTAAGATCAGTGAAGTTGCTTATAAGCTAGATCTCCCTGAAGGCTCTACCGTGCATCCGGTTTTCCATGTGTCACTGTTGCGACAGGCTCTATCTTCTGGTACGCAAGTATCTTCCACTTTGCCTCATCAAGATGATGTGCTTTCTATTCCCATCAAGATCTTATCCAAGCGTTGGCGCAAGAAAGCGAACACCACAGTGGAGCAGGTGTTGATTCAATGGTCGACAGGCGATGCTAGCTCTGCTACTTGGGATGATCGGGAAGAACTTCAAGGTCGTTTTCCAGCAGCCCCAGCTTGGGGTCAAGCTGGCTCTAAAGGAAGGAGGGATGTCAGGTATACTACTGTACCTGATATTGAAGAGGAGACACCTGACAAGGACGATGGTCAAGACGCTGCTAGAGTTCCAAATGTATCTGTGAGGCCCAGGCGCGAAGTGAGGCCCAACCCATGTTTCTTCAGCCCATCGTGGTCGAAGTGAGGACTATAACTCGATTGTGTACGTGTCTGTAAGGATCATCCAAGTTGGATCAGGCTGAACCGGCTCTGAATTCCCCGTCCCCTTCTCTCTGCTTTCCCAGTCTCCTTCTTCGGTTCAATTTGTAAGAACTTGTACCCAGAATCCTGGTGTTGAATAGAGTAAACCCTAGACGATACTTACAAAACCATATGTATCAATTATATAATTCACTGAACGATAGCACAAAAAAATTTGATAGCTAATTCATAGTCTACTAGGTTACTTGGCAACCACTATAAAATACGGGAAAATTTGCTACAAGACACCGTTATTTTCCGGCATTTGCCAAAATACACTGCACAATTATATCTTTGCCAAATATCATTATAATTTTGTGGCACATTTATTAAAACACACCGATGACCAAAAAGGAAAAGTTTGCACATTTTATTCAAACCTGACCATAACATGGTCACCCAGGCAAAAGTGTCAAAACTTCCTATTTTTGGCCACGTGGTGTGTTCTGGCGAATGTGCCACAAAATTGCAACGATTCCTAGTAAAGACACAAATCGGATAGTGTGTCTCAGCAAATGACAGAAAATAACAGCGTCCCATAGCAAATTTTCCCTAAAAATATTGTTCATAACAGAATTTGTTTTTGTATTGTTTCTTGATGTGTTTATTGACTCCAGATTTTCAAATGTATGACAGGTTCGATAGATGTCGCATACATACTTTGTTTTCTCTATTTTCCTCAACACTTGTTGTGTTGTCGGGTTGCATTTAACAGAAATTTGCTCACATATGGTAGAATGTTGCTGGGATAATTACGTTTTGGTTGCAGATGGCAAGCTACGACAAGTTCCGGCCGGTTCCCTATCGGCCCCGTGAACGGGTCGAGCATTGCTAGGACATTTTCTTCTGTGATGCAGTCCATCACGGCCAGGATAACCATAGCTGCGCTTGCTGGCCGTGTGTCCTCCCAACGGGCATTTCGTGATCGTGCTGTACCCCAGAGCCAACAGCGAGCTGGATATGCAGGACCGGCGGGGCAAAGTAAGACTGTGCTTCTCCTACCGAAACCTCTACCTCCAGGCCTTCGAAGGGAACGGGGTATGGCGTCCGTTCAGCGACGCGGTGAACCTGCCAGCCTTCGTTCAAGGCGCTGCTGCGGTAGTCCCGCTGCCCTTCGAGTCGGGTTACCACAACGCAGGCATGGCGGCCAGTTTCACGGACCTGCGCTTTGGTCACGTGTCGGTGATCGATATCTACAAGACACTCAGTCGCCACCCCAACTACGTACCCTGGAGGTACCACACAGCTTAGAGCATCTCCACTCGCCTATCCGGGCGGCCGATCCGGACGCCGAAAATCGGCCCAGTCGCGTATCCAGGGACGTGTTTTCGGCCGGATTTGGACCAACTTTGGTCCGGACTATTCAGGCAGAACCGAGGATCCCGGGTACGTCCTGGGGAAGCCGGACTCAGCGAAAACGGGCGTGGGCCAGCTCTGTTGGCGATAGAAGCCGACTCGCCGCCATCCTTCCCGCCGTTTTCCTTTTCCCGCCCTCGCCGCTACATCCCTCCCGCCATTCTTCCGGCCTATAAAATCCGTACATCTCGCCCTCTCTCTTCACAGTTCCTCACACCACCACAACTCCGGCGAACTTCGGACGTTCGTACCTTGCTTCCTCCCCAACTCCGCCGAGAAGCCATGGCCGGCCGCCGCACGCTGTCGCCGTGGGAAGCCCGGCTCCTCCGGGAGGCGCGCTATACGGCCCCGCCGGACACTCGCCTCCCCGGAGGCTGGACACTCAGCGCCGGCGGGATCCCTGTTCTGCCGGTGCCTGAAGGGCCGGACCTCGCCGGTGAGATCCAGGCCGCTATCGCTGCCATGCAACACCCGGATCTCGCCGAGGATCAGGGCAACTTGGTCTTCTGGAGGCAGTTTTTCGCCGACTGGCGCCTCGAGGAACTCGCCTGACACGACGGACTGCCGGGCTTGCTGTCGCCACCACGTCACAATATGGCTTACCGCCGCCGCTGGTGGAGCGTTTCAGGGCGGACTCTCGCCGGAGTCATGGCGCACATCGAGGCCGGTAACAACCCCCGCCTCGGCCTGTAGTTGCGGCGTCCGGCGGCGACCACAGCGGCGTCCTTTCCTAGTTTAAATCGTTGTACTTTGTTCCTCTCGTCTAATTTAATGAAATTCTGCCTATATTAGCTCATATTAAGTGAATTTAGCCGAACGTGGGAACGCGGCCTGGGTACGCGAGTGGGCGACTGGGCGTACCCACGCTAAAAACACGATTCGTGATCGATTTTCGGCCTAGATACGCCCAACGAGTGAAGATGCTCTTATGCGACATCCTGACCAAGTGTTGTGTACTGTTTTCGGAGGGCTTGCGCTTTCCCTGGCTAAAGAGGTCGCTCGTCCGGGTAATGGGCGGACCCACGACGGTGACGGTGGAGTACGTCTACCTTCACTTCAACCGCTGGTATGCTAATTACTGTGCCGCCATTAGAGCAGGAAGTGAGGCGTTTGATCCTGAGGCTTTTACCGATCCCAGTGTCACGTGGGAGGAGCTCGTGTTTCTTGTTGGTCTACTGCTGGTTGCTTGAGCATCGACCTCGAGGGAAGGTGACGATGCATGCACTACTGGTGATGTTTTTCGAATATCTCCTTGGCCCGTGTTAATTTCTTCAGCATGATAGATAGGACAGGAGGAAGAGCCTCGAGTATTTGCAGGCACACGATACTATACTACTACTTTTTTACAGGAGCCTCGTACGTGACTATATATACTTGACAATGTTTTCCTAGCTAGGTCATTATACTACGAGAATTTTTGCTTTTACAGCCTTACCAGTTGACTTTTGTTGCTTGCTCTACTGTACTGAACTGCTTTCAAGAACCTATGTACATTCTTGAACGAAACAAGTGATATATTGAGTGCAGTTGCATGAAATTATTATCTTTTTGGCACAATGTCGTCCTTCTTTTGCATGATGATCGATCGACCCGTGTCTCCTACTCGCTCGCAGCAGCACGTTTAAGCATGTCTGTTTTTTTTTTCAAAATGGGGAACTGAGCCCCGGCCTCTATTGCATCAATAGATGCACACAACCGTTTTATTGCATAATTCGAAGGTTTTATTTATTACAATCATGGATCATCAATGGTTGAGACAAGTATCAAGCAACGAAAAATAAAAAGGAACAAGTAGCTATCCATTCTACAGACGGCTATTGTGTGCATGTGCTCCCGCTGATCCGCCGGGAGTAGGTTGGACCAAAGTTAAATCCAGTGCGTCGCCAGTCGAATAACCTGCAAAAAATTAGTACCGGTTTGCTTGTTACAAACCAAGTTATTTCTAGACGTCCAAATGGAAAATATAAAGCTCATACCCCAATCTGTATGCGAGCTTTGTTTTTTTTATCAACCCCATTTAGCCAATTTCCAAACATATTCAGAACATTGGAGGGCGGAGATATATTGTATGCAAAGTAAACCATACGCCAAATAATACAAGCAAAAGGACAAATAATAAATAAATGTTCAATGGATTCAAGTGAATCACATAAGCAACATTTTGGCTTCCAAGCCAATTTCGTTTGGCTAGGTTGTCCTTTGTTAATAAAACTTTATTTTTGAGGAACCACATGAAAAAATTTATTTTTAGAGGAATTTTTAGCTTCCATAAGTATTTTTGCAAAAACCTTGTATGACCGTTCATTTGATAAAGGTACATGGATTTGACAGTGAAAACACATGTAGAAGTAAGTTTCCAAGTAAATTGAACAGGAGTATCACTAAGGTTTACCATCATTAATCTATGACATAAGTGTAACCATTATGTCCACTTGTTGCCGGTCAAAACTCTCCTAAAACCAATGTTTAGAGGTGTTTGTTTAAGGACATCCGCCACCAGAACATGTTTCTGTTGTACAATATTGTACATTGTCGGATATTTTTGTGCTAATGATGTGTCACCCAACCACGCATCTTCCTAAAAACGTACATTTTCGCCTTCTCCAATTTTAAAGCAGCCATTTGTGAAAAACATATCCTTCACATTCATTAGGTCTTTCCAAAAGGGGGAGTCAGTTGGTTTGGCTTCTACTTGAGACAAAGTTTTACCTTGTAGGTATTTATTGTGTATCATTTGTTGCCATATTCCTTCCTTTGTAAGTAGTTTAAAAAGCCATTTGCTGAGTAAACACGTTTTTTTTTTATCTCAAGGACCTCGATTCCTAACCCTCCTTGATCCTTTGGACGACAAATAATGTTCCACTTTGATAATCTATATTTCTTCTTGACATCATCACTTTGCCAGAAGAACCTAGATCTATAGAAATCCCAACGCTTTCTTACTCCTTTAGGTATTTTTAGGAAAGAAAGCATGAACATTGGTAAGCTAGTCAGAACTGAATTAATTAAGACTAACCGATCCCTATAAGAAAGTAGCTTGCTTTGCCAACAACATAGCTTAGAGACAAAATGACTTTCCACCGGATTCCACTCGGAGTTTCGCAATTTTCTGTAATGAATAGGTACACCAAGATACCGCAAAGGGAGGGAACCTGTCTCGCAACCAAAAATCTGCTTGTACTCATGTTCCCTTAGCTTTTCCAAAATAGAAAATTTCACTCTTATGAAAATTAATTTTCAACCCCGATAATTGTTCAAAAATGCAAAGTATTAGCTTTATATTAACAGCCTTTTCCATGTCATGCTCCATAAATAGTATGGTATCATCTGCATACTGAAGAATAGATACACCTCCCTCAACTAGATGAGGTACAAGACTACCCACTTGCCCATTCGCCTTTGCACGAGCAATAAGAATAGCCAGCATATCAGCAATAATATTAAAAAGCATTTTAGGCAAAGGATCACCTTGCCTCGATCCTTTTCGTGTCTAGAAATAATGGCCAATATCATCATTTACCCTTATTCCAACACTACCACAAATGTTTAACCCACTCACACCATTGTGGATAAAAACCCTTCATGCGAAGGACTTGCTGCAAGAAAGGTCATTTTACCTTATCATATGCCTTTTCAAAATAAATTTTGAAGAGCACACCATCTAGCTTCTTACGATGAAGTTCATGAATGGTTTCGTGCAAGACAACTACTCCTTAAAGGATATGTTGTCCCAGCATGAAGGCAATTTGGGTTGGTCTAATCACCTTATGAGCCAAGTTCGTAATGCTATTAGTTGCCACTTTAGTAAATATCTTGAAGCTAACATTGAGAAGACAAATTGGTCTATATTGCTGAATTTGAACCGCATTCTCCTTTTTTGGTAACAGGGTAATCACCCCAAAATTCAACTTGAATAAGGGAAATTCTCCCATATGCAATTGCCCAAAAAGTGCCATGAGATCGTTTTTAATGACATCCCAAAATGTTTGATAGAACTCAGCAGGAAACCCATCTGGCCCTAAAGCTTTATTATGTTTCATCTGAGAAATAGCATCCAAAACTTCTTTCTCGGTGAAAACCGATGTAAGGATATCATTCTCTTCAGCTGATATCTATGGAATATCCTCATTTTGTTCTTCCATTAAAGAAAAACTATTATAAGTTGGCTCTCCAAAAAGCCTTTTATAGTACTCTGTGATATACATTTTTAGATTATCTTCCCCTACAATGGTTTCTTTATCTTGTTCAAGTTGAAAAATCCTTTTCTTTCTATGCTTGCCATTTGCAATTAGGTGAAAATATTTTGTGTTATTCCCCCCTTCTTGAACATGTTTTACTTTAGCACGCTAAGCCCATTTAGTCTCTTCATCGCGCCAGAGTTTGTTCACACATTTGTTCGCATTTTTTAACCTCTCTTTTTTAAGTCCATTCAACGGACTAGTTTCAGCTTTTATATCTAGTTCATCAATGATGGATAATAATCTTTCTTTCTCTTTTTTGTATTGACCACTTATATTTTTTGCCCATCCTTTCAAGAATCGACGCAAATGTCTAATTTTATTTTGACACTTCTGAATTTTAAGCATGTCTATTACCTAGAGTGGCCTGAACCTGTCACGCTTAGTTTGTTTCATTTATAATAAAGCTAAAAACGTGATGTGTACAAGTTGTGGTGTTGTCCTAGTTTCAGTTTTATCATTTTAGCGTAGCTAGAAACATGCTGAGACTTGGCCATGATCACGTCCGTGAGATGGCACGGGAGAAACAGATCATGGGTAAGAATCTCGCATGAGTTGTTTCCCTTCATAATAAAAGGAAAAAAACAAAAATAGGCAAAGGTTGAGCATGTCACCAAAAACTCTCTCTGTCTGTGTTCTCTTAGTTCTTCAGTTTGTCCGTGTGTCTGTGTTCTCTTAGTTCTTCAGTTTGTCGGTGTGAGGAGAGTTTTAGAGCGGCCTTCATTATCTCCACGAGAAAAACCACCATATCGTGTTGAGTGTTCTTGGGGTTGTGCCCTGACATTTGGTATCAAAGCCCCTGGGTTCATGGGGGCGATTTGGTGGTGGTGGTGGTGTTGGTGGCATTGTGGCGGTGGCTGAAGAGACGATGGGCGACACCTCTCCGAAGAACGACAGCGGAAAGAAGAAGTCGCTGTCCAAGAGGAAATATGCTGACGCAGGTGCAAGCGAAGACACCATCACGACCAGAACTCCGTCAGGCGGGGGAGTGCCGGTACACTACTTGTATCTCACCGACACGAATTACAAAGTGTGGGTTGTGAAGATGCGCATCATCTGCTGCTGGTCGGTGATCGAGGGGAAGACGGAGTATGAATAGGCCAGGGATGAGGACACGTTCACTGTGCTCTCCGAGTATCTCCCTAATGCCATGGTCTTGGCCATCGCGGAGTCTGCGACCGCGACAGAGGCATCAAAGATGATCCAACAGATGCGTGTCGGGGAGGACCGCATCAAGAACGCTCGAGTCAAGCAGCTGAAGCGGCAGTTGGATCGGCTATAGATGGATGACAACGAGACTGTTGCGGCATTTGGGAAAAGGATGACAACACTCATTGCCGAGATCCATTTGCTAGGAGAGAAAATCGATGAAGAATCGTTCATCGAGGTTTTACTCAATGATGTTCCCGACAGGTTCGCAGATGTGGTCAACACCATAGAGCAATGGGGTGACCGCTCCACAATGCCAGTGTCAGAGGATGTGGATAGCTTGCGGCATATGAGAATGGCCAGCGTGGCCGTCACCATAGCAATGGCAACAAGGATGATCAGCTCATGATGATGACACAAGCACTAGAGAAGCTTATGTAAAACAAAAATAAAAGTGCAAGTGTTGGCATCTCAGGTGGTTGTTGGGAAGAACCCTGGAAGGAAATCTGACAGGAACAAGAACGACAAGAATGTTGATGGTGATAGTGCCAAAAACAGAATAAGAAAAGGAAGTTTTAGCCAAGGTCAGGTTTCATAACTGTAATGAGAAGGGACATTTTCAGTCTGGCTGTCCTGAACCCAAGCGAGAGAAAACAAATCTCGCAGAGAGGAAGGATCAAGATCAGACACTGTTTATGCTGGAGGCATGTGTGTTGTAGCAGCAGAGTGACACCCTGATGACCCACAAGTATAGGGAGTGTATCGCAGTACTTTCGATAAATAGGAGTGTCGATCCCAACGAGGAGCATAAGGTGTTGACTAGTGGTATGAAGCAGAAAATCTCTGTAAATACTTAGCAAACATATTTTTAGTGGTTTTCTGATAAGGCAACAAAACAAAGAGCAAGTAATAAAGACAACGAACAAACGCAGCAAGTGGTCCAATTCTTTCTTAGCAAAGGACAAGCCGGTGGAAATACTTATAAGGACCAAACGTTCTCGAGGACACATGGTAATTCTTTCAAGTGCTTTCGCTTCATATAGCTGAGTACTCTTCTTTGGTGTTGTAAGTATTGTGTGGGTGAAACTGTGCTAATGTACCGACCTTACTTGGACTAATACATACTTGTAATTAAACCCCCTGCAAAAAAAACTATAGGAAAGTAATTAAGATATAAACCTAACCACAACCTTAAACTCTGAGATCCTACGCTCCCTTATGCAATGGTGTCCTAACGGGGGTTCAGGTTTCTGTCACTCCGGCAACCCCACAATTAGTAGCCAAATACACAATGCATTCCCCTAGGACCATAAATGGTGAAGTATCATGTAGTCGACGTTCACATGACACCACTAGAAGAATAGCACCACAACTTAAATACTAAATCATTGAATAATAACTCAACACAGATCCACTAGTAACAACATGACTTCTCCCATGTCCTCAAGAACTAAACGAACTACTCACAAGACATCATACGGATCAAGATTAAAGATGATATGCTGATGAATAACAATCTGAACATAAGCAATAATCCAATGGTTCCACTCACAAGCATCAACTACAATAGTAATCAACACCGGGAAAGTTTCCCCTAAGAACTAAAGCAATATCCAACACAACTATTACAGCGGGACGGAGTGGTGATGATGGTGCTGGTGGAGATGATGGTGTGGATGATGATGATCCTGATGAAGCCTAGCTTGATGATGGTGCTGGTGGAGATGATGGTGTGGATGATGATGATCCCGATGAAGCCAGTAACCACATGACATGCGATCCTGAGAAATTCGCTGAATTGGATGAGACTGTTCAAGGCAAGGTCCGATTTGGAGATGGATCAATAGTGGAAATCCGCGGGCGAGGAGTTGTACCGATGTAGTGTCTCATTGGAGAGCATCGCGTGCTATCATATGTATACATCATACCTAGACCGAAGAATAACATAATCAGTCTCGGGCAGATGGGAACGACTGCAAGTATATAGGGGAGGACGACATCATGACAATTTGGGACATGCAGAGAAAGGTGCTCGCAAGGGTTCGTCGGACTCGCAATCACATGTACATCCTCAAGATTCAGCTAGTCGAGCCGATGTCCCTGCTAGCACGCACAAATGAGGATGCTTGGCTATGGCACATGATATTTGGACATGTGATGTTTCGCTCTGTTTGATCTTTGTTAGTTGGAGGGCTCGTAAATAGAACGCCAGATATAGATTAAGTGGATCAAATTTGTGATGGTTGCATGATCACCAAGCAGTGTATGCCTTTCCCAACTCAATCTCGGTAGCTAGAGTTGTGGCGTGGTGATCTTTGTGGGCCTATCTCATCACCAACTCCTAGATGAAAACAATACTTCCTATTGTTGTTAGATGATCACTCTTGGTAAATGTGGATCACACTATTGTGCAGCAAAGACGAGGCATTCTATGCTCTCAAGAAAATTCAGGCAACAACTAAGATTGAGAATGGACTGAAATTGAAGGCGGTGCGGACAAACATGGGTGGCGAGTTCACCTCGGATGAGTTCGCTAAATACTACGATAGCCATGGAATGAAGCACTTCTTGATAGCTCCATACACTAGTAAGAAATAGGGATTCCGTCGGAGCCACCTGAAGCGATCAACCCCGATTGCTTTACAAACTGGGACTAAGGCTCACATTAGTCCCGGTCCGTAAGGCCAGGACGATGCACGGGGTATGGCCACGATCGGTCCCGGTCCATGCAGGACCTTTAGTCCCAGTTCGTAGCATGAACCAGGACTAAATGGTTTCTTCGCACGAGGCATTTGCCTCAACCCATTTAGTCCCGGTATTCGGTAAGAATAGAGACTAAAGGTCTATGTTCTTGTATATATACCCCCCCAGCCCCACATGCTTGTGTGAGATGTTTTTTTCCTCTCATGCACAAATGGTTTATGTTGCTTTGTTTTCCCCCTCTATGCACAAGAGGTGCTCGATGAAATGCGTGAGAGCATGATGCCACTTGAGTTCACCCAAAAAAACATGATATGAAGTGCCTGATCCACACTTACGCTTTATCCTCTTTCTTTCCTCCTCGGTCGAGGTTAGAAACTTAATCCTTTCATACGTCATTGATACAATGCATGTGTCGATGTATAGTGGTCATTTATCTAGATATTCTATAATGGTTTTTCATAAACTTACTTATATAATGCATATGAGCCAAAAATGGATGTACTGTGACCGATGCACTATCGAGTTCATTACGGGCCTTCATAATTTTATCGGTGTGGCCGAGGAAAACAGCCTGAATGGTTTTATGTGTTGTCCATGTGTTGTTTGTTAGAATCAGAAGGATTACTCTTTCTCGAGAACGCTTCACACCCACCTGCTTCAGTCCGGTTTCATGCCCAACTACAATTGTTGGACCAAGCACGGAGAAAGAGGGGTTATGATGGAAGACAATGAAGAAGAAGAGGATGTTGACAACTATCCTATGTTTCCTGAATATGGTGATACTGCAACAGGTGAAGCTGAAGATGAAGAGGCACCGAATGAGCTTGTTGATGATCTACACAGGGCATTGTTGATGCATAGAGAGAATGCAAAAGTGAAAATGAGAAGTTGAAGTTGAAGCGCATGTTAGAGGATAAAAAAAATGTTATACCCAAATTGCGAAGATGACAACACAAAGCTCGGTACCACACTGGAACTACTGCAATGGAAGGAAGAGAATGGTTTATCTGACAAAGGATTTGAGAAGCTACTGGAAATAATTAAGAAGAAGCTTCCAAAGGGTAACAAATTGCCTGCCAGTACGTACGAAGCAAAGAAGGTTGTATTCCCTCTAGGATTAGAGGTACAGAAGATACATCCATGCATTAATGACTGCATCCTCTACTGCGGTGAGGAGTATGAGAATAAGAATGAATGCCCGGTATGCGGTGCATTGTGGTATGAGATCAGGCGAGATGACCCTAATGATGTTGAGGGCGAGCTCCCTAGGAACATGGTTCCTGCAAAGGTTATATGGTATGCTCCTATAATACGACAGTGGAAACATTTGTTCAGAAACAAAGAACATGTCAAGTTGTTGCCATGGTACGAAGAAGACCACAAGAAAGACTCAATGTTGAGACACCCCGCTAATGGGTCGCAGTGGGGAAAAAATCAAGAGAGAGTACCCGGGCTTTGCAGATGACGCAAGAAACTTAAGGTTTGATCTAAGTACAGATAACATGAATCCTTTTGGGGAGCAGAGCTACAGTCATAGCACCTGGCCCGTAACTCTATGTATCTATAACCTTCCTCCTTGGTTGTGCATGAAGCGGAAGTTCATTATGATGTCAGTGCTCATCCAAGGCCCGAAGCAACCCGACAATGGCATTGATGTGTACCTAAGGCCATTAGTTGAAGAACTTTTACAGTTTTAGCATGAAAACATCGTATGTGTGTGGGATGAGCACAAGCATGAGGAATTTGACCTACGAGCATTGCTTTTTATAACAATCAATGATTGGTATGCTCTTAGTAACCTTTCATGACAGACAAACAAGGGATATAATGCATGCACACACTATTTAGATGAGACTGAAAGTGTATATTTGGATAAATATAAGAAGGTACCTGGGGTATCATCGATTTCTTCCGAACAGGAATCCTGTAAGAAAGAAAGGCAAGCATTTCAAAGGTGAGGCAGATCACCAAAAGAAGCATGTCCACCATACTGGTGATGATATGGTCAAGGATCTACAAGTAATGTATGGAAAGGGTCATGGCGGTTAGTATGTTCCGAATGAGCTACCGGACACACGCCCATCTGGAAGAAGAAATCTATATTTTGGGAGCTACCCTATTGGAAGTCCTAGAGGTCCGATCTTTTATCGACGTAATGCACGTGAAGAAGAATCTTTGTGTGAACCTGCTAGGCTTCCTGGGAGTGCATGGGAAGATAAAAGATACACTAGAAGCACGGTAGGACCATCAACGTATGAAAGAACCACACAACATGCATCGAGAGAACGAGACGGATAAAGGACGTCGTTCTGCCAGCTATGCTCTTACCAAAGCATAGAAGGAAATATTTTTTGAATGTTTTTTCAGTATCAAGGTCCCGTCTGGCTTCTCGTTGAATATAAAGGGAATAATAAATATGGCAAAGAAAAAATTCCAGAACCTAAAGTCTCATGACTGCCACATGATTATGACACAATTGCTTCCAATTGCATTGAGGGGGCTTCTACCGGAAAATGTTCGAGTACCCATTGTGAAGCTATGTGCATTCGTCAATGCAATTTCTCATAAGATAATCGATCTAGAAATTCTACCAAGGTTACAGAATGATGTGGTCCAATGTCTTGTTAGTTTTGAGTTGGTGTTCCCACCATCCTTCTTCAATATTTTGACGCATCTCCTGGTTCACCTAGTTGAAGAGATTGCCATTCTTGGTCATGTATTCCTACACAATATGTTCCCCTTTGAGAGGTTCATGTGAGTCTTAAAAAAATATGTCCATAACTGTGCTAGGCCAAAAGGAAGCATCTCCAAGGGCTATGGAATAGAGGAGGTCATTGAGTTATGTGTTGACTTTATTCCCGACCTTAAGCCGATTGAGGTTACAGATATAGGCATATAGCTCGAACATTATTGAAAATTCACTAAACCCTAACCCTCTAAAACCTAAAACCTAAGCCTTATACCCCTAAACCATGAAAACCCCAAACCCTCAACCCCTAACCCTGACCAAGAAGGTATGATGCACTTATAGATCAAAATTTGAGATACTTTCATTATTAAATTGTTGTTAAGTCATTCTATTCCATTCAACGAATATAAGCATAAAGATTGAACTTTATTGAAAATTCCCGAAACCCTAAACCCCTAAATCCCTAAAACCTAGCTAAACCCTAAAACCCGAAACACAAAACCCCTAACCCCTAAAACCGAAACACTAAACCCCTAAACCCTGACCAAGAAACTAGCATGCACACTTATAGATCAATTTTTAGATACTTTTATTAATTTGGGTAAAACCATTCTATTCGACGAACATAAGCATAAAGTTTGAACATCATTGAAAATTTCCTAAACCCTCAACCCTAAACAACCCCTAAAACTTAATCCCTCAACCCACATACACCCTAACCAAGCAGGTATCATTAACTTATAGATCCAAATTTGAGATACTTTCATTAAATTGCGGTAGCGCTATTATATTCGATGAATATAAGTATAAAGCTTGAAAATTATTGAAAATTCTCTAAACCCTAAACCCCTAAAACCTAAACCATAATCCCATATCTTGTCTTATCTTACCACTATATAGTGTACGAATGACTTTGAATATTGACCATTGGATCAAGACTCGTGAATCCCAACATTGCTAGTCGTCGGATCTTCTTTTCCATTCTATCAGCATTTGCTAGAAGATACTACTGATATAGGTTTTAGCACAATAAATGCTATGCACAAACCTCAAAACACACTTATCCATTGTTCTAGAGTCTTCTCCATCATTTCTCTAGACCATGTTACCAAAATTGACATGTTTTTAGTAAATTGCCATATTGTCAATTTATTGCAAGAATTTAGCCAGTAATATTGAATGGGTTTATCCATTAAACAAGTTACTTTGTGTGATAATTGGCACAATGTCATATTGAGCCATAATCTTTGAAGTTGCTTCACAACCAAAAACAATGTTGTCACTTGGAAAATGAAAAAAATCAATTTTGGATTCTCCCTTTGTAAGCAAAGCTTGATTGGCCAAGATGCATCCAATGTACGGAGTACAAAACATGGACACGGTATCAGCAACTATGGTTGTGATCTTGGTCATCTTGTTTGAAAGACGGCATATGTTTATCAACGTATTAAATGCTCGAAAGCGTCTAGACGTCTGGGTCTATCTGACAGGGACAACATCCCCAAGTGGGAGTAGTGTAACTTAGAAGCTTCAGCTTCAAAATTTCGAGAGAGCGCCGAAATATCCCGCCCATCCATTCAAACACCCACCCATTCATTCAAACATCCAGCCTCAGAAATCAATTTATTGCACAAATTTATCCTAGAAGCTTGAAAGGGCGTATACATTTAAAGGTTATACTTTGTGTGTAAAAAGGGGGTGGTGGCATTTTGAGCCATCATCTTTGTAGTTCTTCACAATAAAAACATGTTAGAAGCTTCGACCTCAAAATTTGGGTACGGCGCCCAAACATCACATGCATCCATTCAAACATACTTCACATTTTTTTAGAATACAAAATTCATTTTATATCTCTGCTCCGAAAACAAGAACCCGAGGAGAACTTTAATAATAGAGGGATATAGGTGGTAATTTTGCATTCTCCCACATGCATCACCCCATCGATGTTTCCCTGCCCTTCTTCAATAAGTATTTATCTACCCGCCCACTCGGCTTTACACTGACTTTGTGCACCCACAATGCAAGTGACCTGCATGTCAGTGACCCAGAATTACGGGAAGTAGAGATTCCCCTCGTTCACAGTTAAAAATTCGATTTTTTGCCAAACCGAGATAAACTCGTTAAACTCGGCGAATCCGGCTCGGAAACTTGAAATTTTATGAAACTTGGGGATTATTCATGTAACATCCCAGCATTTAGGAACTAATGAAGGGTAGATTTAGGAATTTGAAATGTTGGATGCATTCATCTGTGAAAATGTGGGTAAATTTTTCGCCAAATAAAAACCTAAAGTGATCAAAGTTTATTTCATGCTTTGAGCTTAGGTATAGTCTTGAAGGATGATTGCTATAGACTTTGATATGATCTTTGTGGATTAGAGTGTTTTGGGAAATGAAATTTGAATTTAAAAATTGAGTGTTTGAATTATAATTCAAAAGGATTTTGAATAATTTTTGCGTATTTGATTTAATTAAGAGATAACCAATAATAACTCAAACTTTATATAAAGAAAGCAATTAATAATAAGAATCTCCATTTCAAAATTTTATTCAATAAATAAGTTACACAATGTAACCTATGTAAATAAGCAACAATCCTTACAATAGTAAATAAATAAAAGAATAATATTTCTTTATTGATATTAGTACAATATTTATTACAATAGAATAAAAAATAAAAAGTACAAAAGAATAAATTAAAGATTACAATTGAATCTGAGAGGTATTACAAGTGACTATTCTATGAATAAAAAGAAAAACCTAAACTAAAGTCTTGATCTTCAAATCTGGTACCTGCAAAATAAAAAGAAACTTAAAAGAACAAGAAAGTTAGGATTAGAATAGTTTTACTCTCAGAGTTGACAGTGAAGTGCACTGTTCACTTTTTCATCATTGAGTAATTTAAGGGGCAAGTTTCACCAATATGAAAGAATATATCTTTCATAATTTAAGCCATAAGTCAAATAAACAGCAAGGGGGCAAGTTTCACCAGCCAAGTAAATGGTAACCTGATGAAAGTAACTTTCAAAACCAGAACATATCCACAACTTGTGCCGCAGGCACACAGACAGCACACACACCAAACTGCATGGGCGTGCTGTCAGCACCACAACAACAGCACAATCAAACAAAACCATCAAAACAGCCGTGGGAAGCCAATCCCCACACCATTCCATTGTTCTTACACACCAAGCACAGCAACCAGCAGCTAAACCAAGCCAAAGCCAAGCTAGATCACACCAACCAAAGCCCAGGATCACATTACCAAGATGGTGACATAAGGACGGGGTGGATCAGGTGGATATCAATACCAAGATCAAGCCATCAGGTGTAACACCACGGTTCTGAAAAGACCGTGGCTTCTATGTGACATGCTAATCCCTGGATCGGTTCATTGGCCCACAATAGAATAAGATGAATAACATAGCAAAATATCCATGTATCATAAATAACGAAGATCCAGAGTACCATTATTACAATAAAATCTTAGCTCAAGGCTAGCTCAAATTATTCAGGTAGCAACATAAATAAAGCAAATCCTCCATTCTTCAAATTGCCCACAAGTGAACAAGTGCCGAGTGGAGTACCGTGGCCTATATCGATTACTCAGAATCGGAATATCCTGCAACATGAAACGTAGCAGCCCCGGAGGGTCAATATATGGAATGTATGGTAAGTAGAGCTAGTAAAGGAGACAACAGTGCTAACATCTACATGCATATTTGGCAAGTGGAGCTGTGGCTAGCTTGCATTTGTAAATACCTTTGTCCTACTTTCATAAACAGTTTTAGATTTTCTTTGAAAAGATCCCAATTAAGTTAACCCAACAACATTAAAGCAATTATGAAATTAGAATGAGCGAGAAACATGTCATGGAATCAATATCAAGCAACTCAGACGTCCATAACCGGGGACACGGCTAATCAATTAGATTTTACACCCTGCAGGGGTTAGTACACTTTACCCATGTGACTTGGCAAGCCCAGCTAGTACCATCACTCTCATTTTGGTGATGATAGGGAGAAGTCCAAGAAGAGACCGTTCGGGAAGTAGCTCCCCAATCCCGACACGCACCGGTCCAACCTACCAAAATTCTACATCTCTGGTTACGCGGGTTCGAGTTACCACAACCTACTAAGTCCAACCAACCGCCCATTTCATTATTGGCACATGGTTGTACACGTAAGCTACAAAATAAAGAAGCCAATCATTTTCTCTTGATACCTGGGTGCCTTTCCGCAATGATACCACCAAAAATTATCAATCCCATCACACCCAAGAGATTCATTGATTAAGTTGTTTTAGTTTTCGCAAACCAACACATTTATAAAAAACTTTCAGTGATGTAACCCAGCCCTCGTTCATCCTAGCATGGCTAAGCATATCTACCAACGGTGGTTCATCTACAAGGAAAGCCCTACCACATAATAGGACATAGCATAGCGATAGTATCATCCTACACATGCATCTACAAAATACACGACAATGCATTGAAAATAGTAGGACAATATCATGAACAAGGTAGCATCTACTTGCCTTGGTTGTAGCGGTCGGAAGAACAATTCACACACGAGCAAGCGTTGCACTCGTCACAATCTACACGATACAATTGCAATCATAAACAACCATCCACAAGCATATGCACACAAAGATGATGCAAGATGCATGCATGACAAGTGGATTGATGCTACAACAGCACCACATAATCTTATTCAGTAAAGCTACTGAATGCATGCATGGAAAATAATTTTAGCGCAAGGAAAACTATTATGCAATTTATAATGCTCAAAGCTAGAGCTAGAACCCAAATAAATCACTACTGTTAAGATACTGTTTGTAAAATCTTGGGAAAAATCTACTGTGTAGGCATTGCTAATTAGGAACAGTACCAATTGGAATTTCTCAAAAAGGAATTATATAACTCCCTGGGTAATTAAAATACTGCAGAAAGCCATTAAATAGTTTCTACAAAAGTTTTTACTGTAAACCTATCCTTTTAATTTACTTTGAGATTCCCCTTGTTCTACTGAATCCAGAGACATATTATTTGCAATTTGTGGAGTTACAGATCTTTTTCTACGAATTAATTACTCCAAAACAGCCATTAACTCATTTAATTAATCTGGACAAAATCTTGCTGCAAAAGTGTAAAAAAAGGGTACAGCAAGATTCTACACGACTTACTGAATCTACACATATTTTATTTGCAATTTTTGTCCTAGTATATTAATTTCTACAAATTTTACAAATTTTACCTAAAATCTGCCAAATAAAACTATTTAGGAAAATACACAGTCAAACTTTGACTTTGACTAGGCTGACGTGGCAGCTGACTGGGCGGTTGACCAGTCAGCGCCTGAGCTGACCAGTCAACGGCCGATCTGGGCCGTCCGTGGCAGATCGTGCGGGCAAGGATGGCCGGCGGCGGCGAGCTCACCTGAGCGGCGGCGGCGGCGTGAGCGGGCGGCGTCAGCGAGGTCTTCCGGCGGCGGCGGGCGGTCGGCGCGGCGTCAGGTCGTCGGGGTCGGGGCGTCGACGCGGAGGGGGAGGCGGCTGGCGCACGGGGTGGTCGGCGGCGGCCTCGGTCTCGGGCAGCGGCGGAGCTTGGTCCGGGGCGGCGGCTCCGGTGCTCCCTGCGGGGAGAGGAGAGGGAGGAGGGAGTCAGCGGCGGCGGAGCGGGGTCGCGGGGGCGCGAGGGGGGTGAGGGCGAGCGACGGCGGGCGCGGGCGAGGAGCTCACCTGCTAATGGCGGCGTCGGCAGCGTCGAAGCTCCGGCGAGCAATTGCTCGTCGGTGGCGACGCAAGAGAGGGCGAAAAGTGGGGGTTTGGAAGAGGGGCTCGAGGAGATCGATATAGGCCAGAAAAATCAACGAAATCGGTTAGAAATCGGTCCGATTCCGGAGGAATCGGAGTTGACAGGGAGTTGGAGAAGAACACGGCCTGACAGGTGGGCCCCACGCGGTGGTGACTGGCGGCGGCTGACGGGCAGGTCCCGCTCGTCAGCGGGCTGGCGGCTGGTGGGCGGCGGCTGTTATGCGCTGCGTGGTGCGTGCTGCTGCTGGCTGCTGCCGCGGCTGCTGGGTGGGCTGGCACGGCTGGGCCGGCCCTGCTGGCTGGCCTTCTCCCCTTTTTTTGTTCTTTTTATTTTTCCAATTTCCTGTTTAGTATAACCATCGTATCTTCTTCATACGAACTCTGAATCGAGTGATTCTTGTTCCTAAATTTTTGTAAAAACCAGAGGGTCAACATGGGATCATTTGTATCAACACCACTAGTTTCCAAAGAGGGTGGAAATACAAACCTAGTATGATCCCTTGTAGGAGCATTATAGCAATTCAAAATAGGGTTTTGAAAGTAGTGTTTTGCCAGAATCATTTCAATCGAAAGTTTTGCATGGATGATTATGATGCAATGACATGAATGATATGCAGAACCAAATCTAAAATTTGGGATGTGACAAGACTAACCCCCTTAAGATGAATCTCATCCCCGAGATTCGGCGCGGCTAGCAAATAGGTTCCGAACCCTACAGTCCAGTGTTCCGAACCTGGATCCGATTGGTTCCTACTAGTCAAACTAATATCATGTGCCACATCCGGTCTTGTACATAGCATGGCGTACATTATAGAGCCTATGGATGAAGCATAGGGGACTTTGTCCATTATCTCTCTTTCTTCTGCCGAAGCCGGACTTTGGTCTTACTCAATGTCTTGCCTTGCAACATAGGTAAGAACCCCTTCTTACTTCCGTCCATTTTAAACTTCTTTAAAATCTTATCAAGGTATGTACTTTGCGATAGCCCTATTAGGCGCCTAGATCTATCTCTATAGATCTTTATGCCTAATATGTATGACGCTTCACCTAGGTCCTTCATTGAAAATTTGCTGTTTAGATAACTTTTAGCACTGTTTAAAAGATCTATATCATTTCCGATCAATAATATGTCATCCACATATAATATCAGAAATGCCACATTGCTCCCACTCACTTTCTTGTAAATACAAGCTTCTCCATAAGTTTGGACAAATCCAAACTCTTTGATCACCTCATCAAAGCGGAGATTCCAACTTCGTGATGCTTGCTTCAATCCATAGATGGATCGCTGAAGCTTGCACACCTTGTTAGCATCCTTAGGATCGACAAAACCCTTTGGTTGTATCATATACAACTCTTCTTCAATATTACCATTGAGAAACGCGGTTTTGACATCCATCTGCCATATCTCATAATCGAAATATGCAGCAATTGCTAACATAATCCTAACTGACTTTAGCATCGCTACGGGAGAGAAAGTCTCATTGTAGTCAACTCCTTGAATTTGTCGAAACCCCTTTGCGACAAGTCGAGATTTATAGACGGTCACATTACCATCAGCATCAGTTTTCCTTTTGAAAATACATTTGTTCTCCACGGCCTTTCGGTCGTGAGGTAATTCCACCAAGTTCCAAACTTGATTTTCATACATGGATTCCATCTCGGATTTCATGGCTTCTAACCATTTGTTGGAATCCGGGCTCATCATCACTTCTTCATACGTCGCAGGGTCATCATTTTCATCAACCATGAAATTCATGACAGGATTTCCGTACAGCTCGGGAGCTGCACGCGTCCTGTTTGACCTGCGAGGTTTGGTAGTACTCTCTTTCGGAGTTTCATGATCATTATCATTAGTTCCCTCTTCAAAAGGTAGAGCCAACTCCGGAACAACTTCCGGCGCTGCGCTACTCGCCATACTTTGAAGAGAAGGTTCCACAACCTCTTCGAGTTCTACCTTCCGACTACTCACACCTTTCGCGAGAAACTCTTTCTCTAGAAAGGATCCATTCTTGGCAACAAAAACCTTGCCCTCGGATCTGTGATAGAAGGAATACCCAATAGTTTCTTTAGGGTATCCTATGAAGACGCATTTTTCCGCTTTGGGTTCGAGTTTATCCGGTTGAAGTTTCTTCACATAAACATCGCATCCCCAAACTTTAAGAAATGACAGCTTAGGTTTGTTTCCAAACCACAATTCATACGGTGTCTTTTCAACGGATTTAGATGGTGCCCGATTTAAAGTGAATGAAGCAGTTTCTAGTGCATAACCCCAAAATGACAACGGCAAGTCCGTCAGAGACATCATAGATCAAACCATATCTAATAAAGTACGATTACGACGTTCCGACACACCATTTCGCTGTGGTGTTCCGGTAGGTGTGAGTTGTGAAACAATTCCACACTCTTTCATGTGAGTGCTAAACTCGTAACTTAGATACTCACCTCCACGGTCGGACCGTAGAAATTTGATCTTTCTATTATGATGATTTTCCACTTCATTCTGAAATTCCTTGAACTTTTAAAAGGTTCCAGACTTGTGTTTCATCAAGTAAATATAACCGTATCTACTCAAATCATCCGTGAAAGTAACAAAATAACGATATCCACCTCGCGCCGACACACTCATTGGACCACATACATCAGAATGTATGATTTCCAATAAATCTGTCGCCCGTTCCATTGAACCGGAAAACGGCGTTCTAGTCATCTTGCCCATAAGGCTTGGCTCACATGTATCAAATGATTCATAATCAAGTGATTCCAAAAGTCCATCCGAATGGATCTTCTTCATGTGTTTAACGCCAATATGACCTAGACGGCAGTGCCACATATATGCGGATATATCATCATTAAGTTTAATCCTTTTAGCATCAACTTTATGAATATGTGTAACATTATCATCGAGATCTAATAGAAATAAACCATTCATCATCGGTGCATGACCATAAAAGATTTCATTCATATAAATGGAACAACCATTGTTCTCGGATTTAAATGAATAACCACTTCGCATCAAACACGATCCAGATACAATGTTCATGCTCAGTGCAGGCACCAGATAACATTTATTCAAGTTTATAACTAATCCCGACGGCAAGTGGAGAGGTAGCGTTCCGATGGCGATCACATCAACGCTTGATCCATTGCCGACACACATCTTGACCTCACCCCTTGCTAGCGGTCGCTTGTTCGCAGCCCCTGATTCGAGTTACAAATATTAGCAACTGAACCGGTATCAAATACCCAGGTGCTACTGCGAGCACTAGTCAAGTACACATCAATAACATGTATATCATATATACCTTTGTTTGCCTTGCCGGCCTTCTTGTCTGCCAGATACTTGGGGCAGTTGCGCTTCCAGTGGCCAGTCCCCTTACAATAGTAGCACTCGGAATCTGACTTAGGTCCAACTCGGGGTTTCTTTTCAGGCGCGGCAACCGGCTTGCCGCCCTTACTTCCCTTCCGTTTTCCCTTCTTGTCTTTCTTGAAACCAGTGTTCCTATTGATCATCAACACTTGATGTTCCTTTTTGATCTCCACTTCTGCAGTTTTAAGCATTGACAGAAGCTCGGGGAGAGACTTCTTCATGGCTTGCATATTATAGTTCATCACGAAGCTCTTATAGCTAGGTGGCAGAGACTGCAGAACATGATGGATGCCTAAGTCAATGGGAATCGATATTCCCAAGGACACAAGCTTATCGGCGTAACCCGACATCTTGAGTACATGCTCACTAACGGAGCTGTGCTCTTCCATCATGCAGCTAAAGAATTTTTCTGAAGCGTTGTAGCTCTCTACAGCAGCATGTGTGTCGAAAATCATTTTCAACTCACCCATTGTATCAAATGCATTGCCGTTTTCGAAACGCTTTCGAAGTTCCGGCTCTAGCCCATACAATATGCTGCAATGAACTAAGTTGTGGTCCTCCTGACGAGTCTGATAGACATTCTTCTCCTCGTCAGGGGCATCATCTAAAGGTGGGGGGGCCTAACGGCGCTTCTAGCACATATTGCTTTTGTGCAGCGGAGAGGAGAATCCTCAAATTCATGGCCCATTCGGTAAAGTTGCTACCGTTCGTTGCTAGTTTCTCTTTCTCCATGAATACATTGAAATTAAAAGCAGGTGGTGCCATCTACAACAGAATTTGTAAAGTTTAGACTAAGTGTATGATAGATTGAGTTCAACTAATCTATATTACGAATGAACTCCCACTCAAAAACGACATCCCTCGTGCCTTTTTGGTGATTACATGAACCAAATCCACTACACCAAGTCCGATCATCACGTGAGTCGGTATAGCTTCAAAGGAGAGCATAAAATGGGCATCATATCAACTATATGACTCATGCTTAACCTTTCGGTCCGTGTTCCGAGGCCATGTCTGTACATGCTAGGCTCGCCAAGTTAGAACCTTAGTATTCGCGTGTGTAACTGTTTTACACCCGAAATATGGTCGTGGATCCAAGTACACCCGATCACCACGTGATGTCTTGGAGCGACGAAAACATAATCAGTGCATACTAAAGGAAGAACACATTCTTATCTTGATATTTAAATGAGGGATCATCTTATTATGCTAACAAAGCGCTAAACAAGCAATATAAGATGCTATCAAACATCATATGTTTATTAGTGAAATTATATGGTTCCCGCAGATGATCTCTATCATGTGCATCGTGGTATGATCACTATCATATCTATACGTGTAAATCCAAGGTCTATGGATTTTACACGCTATGTGTGTTGTAAGAGTATCATCTCATACTTCTACTTACAACACTACCATATCATAACACTAGCCCAGCAACAATCTAAACTAGACACCTCTAATTTATCCATTGCAAGTTTTACGTGGCTTAGGGATTTCGAGATAGAACCGTTCTTACCTACGAACATGAACCACAACGAGGATAATCAAATTGTTGACAACTCGCTTGCAAAATAGATATTGACTATAGTAGGAGAGACAGACACCCGCTAGCCACTTATGCAAACTAGTTGCATGTCAAGCGTGGAACAGGTCTCATGTGCGAGGACATGTAAAGTTTGTCCGGGCCGCTTCATCCCACTATGCCACCAATATCCAAAATTACAACAAAGGAGCAACAACATGATCATCATCGCCCACATACTCATATGTGTACTACCCGTGTAAAGTATCTACGCATAGATCCGGCTCTGATACCACTGTAGGGTTCGCAGCATAGAAAACAAAAAATTTCCTACGATGTGAACTATATACCAAGATCTATCTACTAGATACAAACAACGGGTGGATGTATATCCGTAGAGAACATACCCTTGAATACCGACAAAGCTTAACGAGTTCAACTCGTGGTTGATGTAGACGATCTCTTGCCGATCTGAAGATCGAGAGGAAGTCCTAGCGCCGCAAATCAGCAGCGCATCCGTGCTCGCACACACGTTCGAGGCACCGAGCAACCTCCGCCTCCTCGCTCCAGCGATGCAGCGGAAGCACAACTCTTTCTTGCCGAATAGCCACCGGGAACATGTATCTCGCTAGTCCGAGACCATGGGGGATAAATTCTAGAGGGGGAGAGAGATCCTTCACGAGGAGGTGTGAGAGACAAGTGAGGAGGGGGGCTCCTTTTATAGGAGGAGGGGGGGCACCCAAGGGGGTGGCCGTCGGCCATGGGGATGCCCCCTCCCCTCCTTCATTCATGTGGGTGGACACTCCACTCACAAAATGCCCTTTAAATTCCCTCCACTCAAAAGTCCACTCAAATTCCCATTAATTTTCCACCAAATTTAATGCAAACTCTCATTAAATAAAACTCTTTTATTTTATTCAGAATTTTGTCAATTACTTTAATGACAAACATTCACAAATAACCCCTTGCTAGAATTCTATTTCACATGCATAACCACTTTATGCAATTTCACCCGAAAACCTGTTTCGGTATCTAGTGAAATAAATTCTTGCGCTTGTTGATTCTTTCGGCATGAAACATTTGCTCCAATTGGATGTCGGTGTCTCTTAAGTGTGTCACCCTATGGTTCGTGAATAATGCGGACATGATCGAGACCCCTCTCGGATCAATAATCAGAAGCGGGATCTAGAGACCCATACTGACTCCCACACATTCAACGATGACTTTCTTGTGATCGTCGAAACCTTTTACGCTAGTATCTTAATCCCTTTGTTTCACGATATATTACATGTCCGAGATTCGATCATCGGTATCTCCATACCTAGTTTGATCTCGTTACCGACATGCACTCTTTTTCCGTTCCTGTGATATAACATTCTAGTGATCAAATCACTTGCTTGCAAGCTAATCAATGTGATATCACCAAGAGGGCCCAGAGTATATCTATCCGTCATCGGGATGAACAAATTCCACTCTCGATCCATGAGCCTCAACATAACACTTTATTAGTTCTGAATCCATCTTTATAATCACCCTGTTACGGTGTGACGTTTGATGTTATCAAGAAACTCTTCCGGTGTTAGTGATTGATATGATCTCATGGTCTAAGGATTAGGATCACTTCGTAAGTTGTTATAGCAATATAAACTCAATGACTTTGATCGTAATGCTATATTCGGATGAATGTTCATCACACCATTACACTAATGTTGTGATCCCATTATTAACAACATCCAATGTCCATGATCAGGAAACCTTGATCATCTTGTTAATCAACGAGCTAGTTTATGAGAGAGGCATAACTAGGAACTTTCTGTTTGTTTATTAAACACACATGTATTAACGTTTCCGTATTAATACAATTATAGCATGAAAAATAAACATCTATCATATACTTGGAATACACATAATAAACACTTTATTATTGCCTCTCAGGGCATATTCCCTTCATGGATAGCGGTCAAGAATATCCTTAAGTACTTACGAAGAACTAAGGATATGTTTCTTGTATACGGAGGTGAAGAAGAGCTCGTTGCTAAGTGTTATGTTGACGCTAGCTTTGACACCGATCCGGATGACTCTAAGTCTCAATCCGGATACGTATTTATCATGAATGGCGGAGCGGTTAGTTGGAGGAGCTCCAAACAACCTGTGGTAGCGGGATCAACAACGGAGGCCGAATATGTTGCTGCTTCAGAAGCGGCTCATGAAGCAGTTTGGATGAAGGAGTTCATATCCGAACTAGGTGTGGTTGCAAACGCGTTGGAACCAATGGTGATCTATTGTGACAACAATGGTGCCATTGCCAATGCCAAAGAGCCAAGGTCTCACAAGCATTCCAAGCATATTAAGCGCCGGTTTCACTCCATCCGCGAGCATGTCAAGGATGGAGATATAAAGATTTTTAAAGTACATACATATCTCAATGTAGCAGATCCGTTGACTAAAACTCTCCCTAGAGCAAAACATGATCAACACCAGAACTCAATGGGTGTTAGATTTATCACTATGTAACTAGATTATTGTCTCTAGTGCAAGTGGGAGACTGAAGGGAATATGCCCTGAGAGGCAATAATAAAGTGTTTATTATGTGTATTCCAAGTATATGATAGATGTTTATTTTACATGCTATAATTGTATTAATACGGAAACATTAATACATGTGTGTTTAATAAATAAACAGAAAGTTCCTAGTTATGCCTCTCTCATAAACTAGATCGTTGATTAACAAGATGATCAAGGTTTCCTGATCATGGACATTGGATGTTGTTAATAACGGGATCACAACATTAGTGTAATGGTGTGATGAACATTCATCCGAAGTATAGCATTACGATCAAAGTAATTGAGTTTATATTGCTATAACAACTTACGAAGTGATCCTAATCCTTAGACCATGAGATCATGTCAATCACTAACACCGGAAGAGTTTCTTGATAACATCAAACGTCACACCGTAACAGGGTGATTATAAAGATGGATTCAGAACTAATAAAGTGTTATGTTGAGGCTCATGGATCGAGAGTGGAATTTGTTCATCCCGATGACGGATAGATATACTCTGGGCCCTCTCGGTGATATCACATTGATTAGCTTGCAAGCAAGTGATTTGATCACTAGAATGTTATATCACGGGAACGAGAAAAGAGTGCATGTCGGTAACGAGATCAAACTAGGTATGGAGATACCGATGATCGAATCTTGGACATGTAATATATCGTGAAACAAAGGGATTAAGATACTAGCGTAAAAAGGTTCCGACGATCACAAGAAAGTCACCGTTGAATGTGTGGGAGTCAGTATGGGTCTCCAGATCCCGCTTCTGATTATTGATCCGAGAGGGGTCTCGATCATGTCCGCATTATTCACGAACCGTAGGGTGACACAATTAAGAGACACCCATCCAATTGGAGCAAAAGTTTCATGCCGAAAGAATGAACAAGCGCAGGAATTTATTTCACTAGATACCGAAACAGGTTTTCGGGTGAAATTGCATAAAGTGGTTATGCATGTGAAATGGAATTCTAGCAAGGGGTTATTTGTGAATGTTTGTCATTAAAGTAATTGACAAAATTCTGAATAAAATAAACGAGTTTTATTTAATGAGAGTTTGCATTAAATTTGGTGGAAATTTAATGGGAATTTGAGTGGACTTTTGAGTGGAGGGAATTTAAAGGACATTTTGTGAGTGGAGTGTCCAACCACATGAATGAAGGAGGGGAGGGGGCAGCCCCCATGGCCGGCGGACACCCCCTTGGGTGCCCCCCTCCTCCTATAAAAGGAGCCCCCCTCCTCACTTGTCTCTCACACCTCCTCGTGAAGGATCTCTCTCCCCCTCTAGAATTTATCCCCCATGGTCTCGGACTAGCGAGATACATGTTCCCGGTGGCTATTCGGCAAGAAAGAGTTGTGCTTCCGCTGCATCGCTGGAGCGAGGAGGCGGAGGTTGCTCGGTGCCTCGAACGTGTGTGCGAGCACGGATGCGCTGCTGATTTGCGGCGCTAGGACTTCCTCTCGATCTTGAGATCGGCAAGAGATCGTCTACATCAACCACGAGTTGAACTCGTTAAGCTTTGTCGGTCTTCAAGGGTATGTTCTCTACGAATATACATTCGCCCGTTGTTTGTATCTAGTAGATAGATCTTGGTACATAGTTCACATCGTAGGAAATTTTTTGTTTTCTATGCTGCGAACCCTACACATGCTACCGACTATGGGCCACCCAGGTTAGTCGGATAAGAGACATGCTATTAGGATACCCATATAGCATATCCCCAACAGTAGCCCCCGGAGAACTCCGAGATCTTGCGCCGTCTTGCCTCTTCACGTGGAATGCTCCATCTAGATGGATGTCGGCAAATCGTCAAGCAATATCTTGTAGTCCTCCCAAAGAACCCTGCAAGGTTTTCTCCGTCTTCGATTTGTAAGCCGGAGAAATGCTGAATCTTCCATTGTACTTTTCCGTAGTCGGATTAAATCCGTCCATGCCGGAATCTTCGATGCGCGGCTCATCTACCCATGTCAGTTATGACGACGTAGGCTTAGGTCAGCGACGCCTCGTAACTCACACATGCAGAGAACGCAATCATATCCGATTTTTTTGCGCGAGCGATACGAACCGTTGGCGGCGGCGGTTGGAGACGTGGCGAAATTACCGCACACGTTCACAAACACGTCGTCTACGCGGCAACCGTCCGATTAGCTGCACGAATCTTGACGCAGGGCATGATAAATAGTAACCGTGGGACACTTGCCACTTTTTACCTCATTCTCTCGCGTCATCGTCTTCTTCCTCTAGCCGCACGCCTCCTCAAGCTCTCTGCGAGAAACCTCGAAAACCCTAGCTTCCATCTACGTCAGTCGCATCCTTCCAACCCCCATGGCCAGTAGCAGCTCCTCCCCATCGATGGCAGCGTCGAGCGAAGCCACGGCGAAGCCGGCGAGCTGCGTCGTCGTGCCTCTAGAGGGCTTGGTCATCGCATCGGCGGTGATCGAGACCACCGGCGACAACCACAATCTGGCGGCGCTGGAACCACCGGAAGAAGAGCCAGACTCGCACAAGGGCGATTGGCGCGGCTCAGACATCACTAACCGCGACATCCAAGAGATGGTCGCCGAAGGCTACCTCCCCGCGACGGAGGGGCTCGCCTGGCGGGCGGCGCTGGCCGGCGAGGTGACACCTTCTCCCCAAGTCGGAGAAAAGGTGTACCTCAAGGCTCAGCTGGTACGCGGCGTTTCCTTGCCCATCTCCCACTTCTTTCTCTCGTCTTGAATCACTTCAAGGTCCAACCCCACAACCTCTCCCCCAATAGCATCTTAGTGCTTAGCAACTTTGCGGAACTTTGTGAGGGTTACCTAGGGATAAGGCCTAGGTTAGACTTGTTCGTGTACTTCTTCACCGTCAAACGTGAAGCCGGACATAGTAGGGAGGAGCTTAGGAACTGCGGCACCATAAGCTTCAAGATTCGTCCTAGCCAGCGGTTCCCCGACATTGTCGGCCACGAGTCCTGCAAGAACTGGTAGCGGACGTACTTCTACGGCCCCGACATTCCTTTGGCGGGCCGAGAAATGACGTACCCGGACTTCGTGGATGGAGCCGCCGCTGAAGTTTTGACATGGAGATCCCATGCCTCCCTTCCCTCCGACCTCGACGCTTCTCGCGCAATAAGGCGGATCGAATGGTTCGTAGAGACGGGTTTGACCGGCTTGGACCTAGCCATGTGCTGGTTCATCAGTGTCACGTCCCAAAATTTTCCAAATTTTGTAATGTGAAAAATAAATAAACAAAATAAACAATTGTTGATTTTTAGGGTGAGAAGAAACTTTTTTATTCCAATTGGAAGCATCCAAACCTATTTTGATCAAATAAATGCTAAAGGGATTTAAAAAGATAAACAAATAATAAATAAAGTTATAATAGTTGGAATTACTATATTTGGATCTTTTAATAAAAAGATTTGGTTTTCAAAAGAAAAGGTACAATTATAACTAAGGATTATTTTATAGAGCCAAATTAAACATTGGCCAAGCTTTTGAAATAAAATATTTTTTTTTGATTAAAAGGGTAAAGGTTTATTTAAATAAAATAATGAGGATTTATTAATATCCAATTTTATTAAAGTAAAGGCTTTTCCATTTTAATAAACACTAAAACTTGTTATTTTATTTTAAATAAGATTTCCAAGTGTTTTATATTTTCAAATAAAACCTACTGAATTGATTTTGGTATTAATTTAGATTTCAAATAGAATTTTAAAAATAAATCAAATCCTATTTGAATTAATAACTAAGGACTATTTTATTTAATTATTAAATAGATCCTAAAAGAATAAAAGTATTATTTTATTTTGAATTTGGATTATGTTGTTAAACAGAATTAAAAACTACACAAATTTTGGCAAAGGTTTGAATTCATTTGGGTGTTTGAATTGTTTGAATATAATCAAAACAGAATTCAAATAGAAAAAAAGAAAAAGCTTCTGTATAGAAAAAAAAATGAAAGAACAGACCCAACCCATCTGGCCCACTAAGCCCAACTCGCAGCCCAACTCTCCCCCCTCTCAGCGAAACATTTTTTACTCGGAAAAGAACCCTCTAAGTCGCAGACAAGTGGCCCCATCTCCCACTCACTCCACCTCGCTGACAGACAGGCCCCACGCCACCTCACCGTCGTCTTCAACACCACGACCCCGTCGCCACGCCGTTTCTGCCATTTACTCCGGCGATGAATACACGTTAATGCCTGACGTAATCCTCGCCGTGACCACGCCCCCTTAACCACCCGTTCCTCCTCTCTCTTTCCCCTCACTCGCCTCTCCCCCTCTGCCCCAGGCTGAGCGAATCGAGAGCTCCAACCCCTCTGTCTCCGACAGCTTCCCCGGCCAATTCCGGCGAACAAAGGCCGCCCCTCGCCTTCCTCTACACGCGATCTTGCTTCCCACCTCCTGGCGCATCTTCCCGTGCCACTCATTCGCCCGCGCTTGATCCATAGCATCGGCAACAACGACAACCTGAGCGCCACCGCCTGCAAGCAACTCCGGCGACCTCCCCCTGGTAAGCCAGACCACCCCGAGCCCTCTCGATCATGCTCACGTGAACGCCACACCCGCCTGCGTCTAACCGTGCACTTATTTTGCTTTGGCACGATCTGTAGCCCCGTCCCCGACGACGAACAGAACCGTCTGACGTCGCCACCAACTCCGGCGAGCGATTACTTCCGTCCCTGTGCGCCCCTCGCCAAACCATCAATGCCTTGAGCTTCACTAGGACCCTGCGAGCACGGTGAGCATCTTCATTACCTTTCTTGCTTCCTGTATCGCCGGCTCTGCCGCAGCCAGAGCATGCGCCGCCGCCAGCCGCCGCTAGCGCCGCCCAACCATGGTCAGAGGAACCGTGTCCGTTAGATCGTGATCCTTTGGCTGAGATTAGAACTTAAGTGAAAGGGTATCGTGTGCTCTGTGCCGCACGATATCACTTAAATCCTGCGGTCCAGAAAGCTCGATCCAAACGAAACGGTACCATCCAATAGGAAACAGCCACGTGGACAAGGTTTAGATTAAAACAGAAATTTGTATCTCATTGATATGCAAACTTGTAAAATTCATAACTTTAGTTCTAAACGTCCAAATTTTGCAAATTTTATACCAATGGATTCAGCAAGACAAGTACTTTGCAACCATGCACTTTGTTTAATGTTTTGCTTCTGTAAAATTGGTTGAATTTGCAGAAACATGTGTAGGCTTATTTTGAATATAAAAATTGTTCTAGATATAATTTTAATGTGAAATCTTTGGAAAATGGTTTGTTGTGAACCTACTGACCCTAGGAACCAACTTATGGATTTAAAAATGTATTTTGTGAAGTTTAGGAATAAATATTTGAATTAACTCATTTCTAGTCAAATAAAAATAATGTTTATGGTTTAGAAATGATTTTTGAGTGAAACCTTTGGGAAATGATTTGATTCAAACCTTCTGACCCTAAACACCAAGTTTTGAGAACTAAAATATATTTGGTGAACTCCTTAAAGAATATTGCTTTACTAAAAGCATTTTCAACCACATAAAATATTGATTTGATTTAGAAATGGTTTATAGATAAAACCTTTTGCAAATGGTTTTACCACTTTAGTAAATGACCATTTTTGAACTTTATAATGCTTAGAGCCTAGTAGAAACCACTTTTGCAAATAAAACTATCTTTTGCATGCTTGCATGCATGCCTTTGTTTCTATTATTTTATGTGTGATAAATTGGTTGGAATGCTAGTTGAATCTATGTTTGCTTGATTGAATTGTAGTGGAATTAGAAGAGTGTGATATTTGCAAGATAAAGAAGTGAACCATCATTATCTACTAAAAAGGCAAGTGACACTATCATCCAAGTCCTACTATTTTCATTAAACTTAGTGGATTTTGTAACATGCATGGAAAGGTTTACTATATTTTATGCTATGCTAAATCCTAATAGGATACCCTTATATATTCCTTAGTGGAAAACAATGTAGTTGTAGTATGCTTAGCCCTGCTATATATTTGGGATGGGATACATGTTATGTTTATATGAAGAGTTTAAAAGTTATATGTTTTATATAATAAAACAAGTACTCAATGAACCACCTGGGTGGACAAGGATACTCAAGTTTGGACAAGGTGGCAACAAAAGGAACCATGTTTATATGGCTATCTCCTTTTGTATGTGCACTAGAAGAAAACCACCCAGGGACTTAGAGATTGAACATGTTTCTCGTACAGTGGCTTCCGTGTACAACCACATGCTAAATGGGCTCTGGCTTAGTCAACTACATAGTGGAAGACCCATGCATTGGCATCTTCAGGTTAACTAGAATTGTGTAAGGGAACTTGAAACCCTACATTGGTGCCTGGATGACAAGCTAGCATTGTGTATTGGGAGGACTCCTATGGAAAGACTTTGTCACATTCTCAATCTGCCAGTACTCCATCTTGGTGAGTACTTATCCAGCGGCCACTGGTGGCATCAAGATGAGATTGTGTCATGTGGGTAAGTGTACAACTTATGCATAAGATCAAAATTCTAAGTACTTAGCCGTTCCCCGGTTATGGACAATACTAAGCAACTAAGGCCTGAAGCTATGGAAGATCTCGACATTCCAATTTCTCAAAGTTAAAACTTGAGGGTGACAACAAGGGATTTGAAGCACTTGGAGTTTTCCAAGAAGTTCAGAAAGATTTGACAAAAGATCAAAACTATTTTGAAAAGATAGGATAAAAACTATATTGCTTTCTGCAAAAGAGCCTAAACCCTACTTAGCCAAATATGCATGTAATGATAGGATCCACTTATTTCTACATAGTAGTGAAACTTGCCAATACAATTCAAATGTATTGACCCTTGTGGCTGCAACTTATTATGTTGCAGGTTTGTTTGATGTTAGTGAAGTTTGTTGAATAGGATTACAAGTCTACAACCAACATGTTTGCCTGTGGCACTTTGAAGATGAAGGACCCCATGCTTTATAGATTTCTGCTGCAATGTAATGTGATAGCCAAATGAGCTATGTAAGATGTAATAAATTATTTTATTCCTGGTTATAAAGTTGTATTATGACCTTTGTTTCTTGATATTACATCTTAACTGTGGATGCTAGCTATTGATCCAGGGACTAGAATTGTAAACACAGGGATCTCTACCTTATTAAAGGTTGGGAACCTTACAATCAGGCGAATCCAACCTCTGCAGCACCGCGCGAAGTTCATGCACGAGTACACCTGTGATCGAAGGGATACCCTTCGGATCTCCGTGGATAACTTTTCGAGCGACTCCGTCAAGCTCTGCCTTAAGGACATCGTCAAGGTGAAGGATAAGAAGCGTGGCTTCACCATCACCTATGACATGTTCGTAGACGGCAAGTGCCCAAAGGTAGGTATTTATTTTCCATGTATGACATTGCCCTAGTTTTTCCGTCTTGCCAATACCATCTTATCTAACACGGTGATTTCTCACTTAACAGCTTAGCGATCTAGATGAGAGCAACCTGGCTGCCCAAATCTATGATCCAAAGATGAAGGAAGTCACGGTCGTGTCCGACGACGATGTCCCGTTGGCACGAAAGCGGAAGAGCTCCACCTCTGACGCTGCCGGCGGAGGCAAGAAGAAGAAGACGGAGGGTGGAGCCTCCAAGAAGACTACCACCGCCCTGGAGGCGGAAAAGAGAAAAGCCACCAGGATTTTTGCCAAAGCGCCCCCCTAGTGTAAGCCTCTCATTCTCCGACATTGTCTATTTATCTGTCTTGTTCCTGTACTTATGCACTTTGCACGTTTCAGGAAGAAATCCACGACCAGCCTCAAGAAGTCCTCCAAAACTTTGGGGGCTTCTAGAAATATCAAGGACATGCTGCATCGCGACTCCTCCCCCGCCATCGCCCCTGCTACTCCTGTCGTCTAGCCCTCCTCTGCTCCGACAAGCTCTCAAGTCCAGGAGGCACCAGACCCTTCCGCCATGGAAGTGGATTCTGGCGCCTCTACCGAACTCGCTGTTGTCGGCGAGCAGGCGACGCAGGAGAGCGCTGCTCTACAAATGGCTGAAGCTCCGGCTAATGATGCCATCGGTAGCGGCAAGGCGGTGGTGGGAGCTGGTACCTCTGCCGAAGGCGGTGCCTCTACTCCCCAGAAACCTTTTGAGTTTCCGAAGATAGTTTACCCGGCGCTCACGCCGAGTAACACAACTCTGGTTCCTGGAGGAGTACCGTCATCTCCGACGTGCGGTCTTGAGGAACTACTCCGACAAGCAGATATCTTGCGAGGAAATAGCATTTCCTTCGGCAAGCTGCTAGCCGAGAGTGCTACAAACCTCAAGATTATTGCACTTGTAAGTTTTTACTTTGCCTTTTGCATTTCATATGAGTATCCCACTGTAGCCCCCCGAGGATGTAGACGGAAAACCATAGTTTTTGTATCTATATGCTCTGAGAGTGACTAAGTTAGAAAAAACTCTCACTGTAGCCCCCAAGCATTTAGATGGAACATACTATTCCGACTGGATGCTTTAAGAGTAGCATACGCAGTGTTTATAATTTTCAATGTTGTAGCCCCCAAGCCTCTAGTTGTAACTGAATTAGTTCCGACTAGATGCTTAAAGAAAAGCTAAGCAGATTCAGAGTTAAAAACTTTATACTGTAGCCCCCAAGCTTCTAATCGAGAACTGAATTAGCTCCGACTAGATGCTTAAAGAAAAGCTAAGCATATTGCTAAGTTAAAAACTCTCGCTGTAGCCCCCGAGCGTCTAGGTGGAAAATCTCCGACTAGATGCTCTAAGTAGACCAAACAACGGTTTAACTTTATACTTGTTTTCACAGAACTAGAATGCTCGGAGGGGCATGGCCAACGACAAGTATCAGAAGATGCGCACAGATCTTGAAGCCGAAAAGGGTAAAACTGCCATCTTGAAGGAATAGATCACCAAAAACAAGAGTCTGTTTTCTTTTTGCGCATTTCCGTCTTATTTTTGTGCCCATAATCTCCGAGTACTTATTGTGTACTTTGTTTTCTCCGACTTGCAGAACATGTAGCCAAGGCCAAGGATATTTTCGAGCAGTCCAAGCACATCCAGCAGCTGGATAGCGAGAACAAAATCCTTAAGAAGGAAAGGGAAGAGATGCTGAAGATGCACGAGGATTCCATGAAAGCCCTGCAGGATTCCGCCACCGCGGAAATCAATCGCTTGAAGGAGGAACTTGCGATCTTAAAGGATCAGAAGCAAGCTGCTCATGAGCAAAACCTTCATCATAGCGAGGCGTTTAAGCTCCTCCAACAAGAGAAGGAATCCCTGGCGGACACCCTTTGGCAGGCTAAGGCCAGCATCTTCAGTAAGTTTCCTCCGCCTTGTATTTCTGTAGTCTGGATACTTAGAGTTTATTGAAATCATGCGCTCCTTGTCGGAATTTGTAGCTCCTATGGGTTTAACCTGCTTGCCTCCTTCGGACAAGGAATGCATGGTTCTTGCCGGCAACTTCATCAACACCGCCATCGCCCAAGCCAAGAAGATTACCAAGCCCCTCCAGATATATATCAAGGCCTCGGACTCCGTGATGAAGTACTCAGAGATTCTGCGCCGAGCCCCCGAGCGTGTCACGAGCTGGAAAGCTTCATGTGCACGGGCTGGCGCAAGGATGGCGCTGTCAATGGTGAAGGCACACTACGACGATGCCGACATCAATACGGTGACCTCTGGCATCCCCGACGTGGATGATGACGACAAGGAGATTGATCACGAAGCCATCCTATCATCACTCGCGGGTTATGACACCAGAGTTGCCGAGTTGGTGGACGTTGACGTCTTCGTGCCCAGGAACACCATCGAAAGCATCAACCAAGATTCCTCCAAGTCTCATCACAGCGCCGGCGTCGAGGGTGATTCTCCGGCTGGTGACGATGCTGCCTCCAAGTCTCCTGCACCCAAAGAATGAAAAACACTTTGTAATCTTTGTTTCACCTTTGGTGTGTGCACTGAAAACTTGGTGATGTAACTTAAGGCGGAAAAAATGGTTGTTATGTCCTGCTACTTAAGAACTATTTCCCGGCATGTATATATTTTTAAGCAAGTGCTGGCTTATCCATTACTCAGGTTCTTATGCTTGACTTTTCGTGAGTCGAAAGACTCGTTGTCGGAACCATGCGCTTAGGTGATGATGCCCAATGGCACCGTCAATAACCCGAACACAAAATCGCCGACAAAAAGTACCGAAAGTCACTACTCCAGAATCCACATAAAAACGACAAAGAACGTGTAGACCAGAAAACTTAAGCTAACGCCCGTAGGCGGAATTTTCACAAGTGCAATCGCAAGACTTGTGCATAAAGGTTTTACATGATCCAAAAATGAACATTAAAGGAGGTAAAAGACTCAGCAATATGAGTGAACCAAAGAGATTTATTTCATTGATCATATAAGAGGTACACAATTAGATAAAAAAATGCTAAGTGTAGAAAGGACGTAGCTGTGCTATGTTCCATGGCCGATCAAGCTCCGGGTAGTCATCATCCGGGTCACGTCGCTTACGCTTATGATCCTCGTTGGGTCTATCCTTGAGTTCACGATTGTCAACAAGGTAGTAAGACCCATTGAGCAGTGCCTTGCTTATGATGAACGGTCCTTCCCATGGCAGGGATAATTTGTGCGAATTCTTCTGCTTAAGTCAGAGCACCAAATCCTCCTCTTTAAACAAGCGATGCCTAACGCGGCGACTATGGTAGCTGCGTAGCTTCTGCTGGTAGATGGCGGATCTTTGGCATGCCAAAACGTGCTCCTCCTCGAGAAGGTCCACATCTAGGCGTCTGGATTCTTCAGCATCATCTTCGTCGTAGGCGGCAACTCTTGGTGCATCGTGGAGGATGTCGGAAGGTAAGATGGCTTCTGCTCTGTATACCATGAATTAAGGGGTGTAGCCGGTGGATCTGTTGGGTGTAGTTCGTAAACTCCACAGCACAAATGGCAATTCTTCCGCCCAGGCTCCAGCTGCTCTATGTAGCGGTGCCTCAAGACGTGGCTTGATTCCCTGCAGAATTAATCCATTGGCTCGCTCAACCCGACCATTGGATTGTGGGTGTGCCACAGATGCAAGGTCAAGTCAGATGCCTTTGTCCTAGAAATAGGCCTCCACTTCTCTGAGTGACAAGTTGCTTCCATTGTCGGTGATGATGCTTTGTGGGAGACCAAATCTCACCACTAGATCCCGGACAAACTTGAGGGCAGTTTCCCCATCAAGCTTTCTAATGGGTTTAGCTTCTATCCATTTGGTGAATTTGTCAACTGCTACAAGCAGATGCGTAAATCCACACGGTGCCGTCTGTAATGGCCCCACCATGTCTAGCCCCTAGACTGCAAACGGCCAAGTAATTGGTATTGCTCGCAATTCTTCAGCAGGAACATGTGGTTGTCGGGCATAATACTGGCATCCCGTGCATGTCTCAACCAGCTTGTCGGCATCCGCCTTCGCGGTCAGCCAGTAGAATCCTTGCCGGAAGGCTTTTGCGACCAATGATCGGGGAGCGGCGTGATGCCCGCAATCTCCGAGATGGATCTCGCGTAGGATTTCCATACCTTCTAGTTGGGAAACGCACTTTAAGTATACACTAGTAGTGCTCCTCTTATAGAGTTGCCCATTGATTATGGTATAACCCTTTGCTCGCCCATTGATTATGGTATAACCCTTTGCTCGTCATACTATTTGCCGTCTTTCGACTTTGTCGTCGGGCAAAGTTCCGTGTTCGAGATATTCCATGAACGGTTTTGTCCAAGCCGGAGGGATCTTTGTCACCATGTTGACGAAAGAGTAAGCTCTATCCGGGTTGTCGATGTCGGCGCCCTTCACGGATGGTATGCGTAGATGCTCTAGGAAAATTCTTGGCGGAATTCGCTTGCGCCCTGATCCAAGTTTAGACAGCAGATCAGCCGCCTCGTTTTGCTCCCTAGGCACATACTTGACTTCGTAGCCCAAGAAACTCTTGGCTATCTTGTCCACTTCGTCTCGATATGCCGCCATCATAGGGTTCCGCGCATTACAGGTGCCAGCCACCTGCTGGGCAACCAAGTCGGTATCTCCATAGCAAACTATGCGCTTGATGCCAATATCTTTGGCTACACGTAGTCCGTGAATGAGTGCTTCATACTTCGCCATGTTGTTTGTAGCCTCGAAGTGGATCTGCAGAACGTAGTGTAGCTTGTCTCCTTTTGGTGACTGTAGCAGTACACCAGCCCCCGAGCCGTTGAGCAACTTTTATCCGTCAAAGTGCATCACCCAGTACTCTGGTTCTGGCAACGGAGTAGCATCTGGCATCTCCGTCCAATCTGCAATAAAATCCGCCAAGGCTTGTGACTTGATAGCGTCGCGTCTCTTGTACATGATCTCGAAGGCGGCAAGTTCAATGCCCCACTTCGCGGCCCTTCCTGTAGCGTCGCTGTTATTGATAATGTCGGACAGTGGAGTCTTGCTCACCACTGTGATTGGGTGCTCCTGAAAGTAATGCCTCAGCTTCCGAGAAGCGAGGAATACTCCGTAAGCTATCTTTTGGTAGTGCGGGTAACGCTGCTTGGACTCCGTCAAGACCTCGCTTACGTAGTAAACTGGTCGTTGAACTCCGTGCTCATGGCCTGGTTCCTTCCGCTCTATGACGACGACGACGCTGATAACCCGGTTGGTTGCCGCCATGTAAATTTACAGGGGCTCACCAGGCTCGGGTGCTGCAAGGATGGGCGCTGAGGAAAGAATATCTTTGAGCTGCTTCAATGCTGCATCTGCTTCATCCGTCCACGTGAATTTGTCCACTTTTTTCAGCAACTTGTACAGCGGGAAAGCCTTCTCTCCAAGTCGGCTGACGAACCGACTAACTGCTGCAACACAACCTGTTAGTCGTTGAATGTCCTTTAGGCATGTCAGACGGTTTATGTTTAAGATGGCCTTGATTTTCTCTGAGTTGACCTCGATTCTGCGCTGGGAAACGATGAAGCCCAACAATTTGCCGGCTGGAACCCCAAAAACGCACTTCTTAGGGTTGAGCATCATGTTGTATTTCCGGAGATTATCAATGATTTCTTTCAAGTCGGAGATTAAGTCGTTTGATTTTTAGACATCACCGCGATATCGTCCACATAGGCGTGAACGTTCCGACCAATTTGGTCGTGAAGGCAATGTTGCATTGTCCACTGGTAGGTAGCACCTACGTTTTTCAGCCCAAAGGGCATCGTGACATAGCAAAACGTGCCGTATGGGGTAGTGAACGAAGTGGCCAATTGGTCCGACTTCCTCATCTTGATCTGGTGGTATCCTGAGTATGCATAGAGAAAACACAAAAGTTCCGAGCCAGCCGTCGAGTCAATGACTTGGTCAATGCGAGGCAAAGCAAACGGATCTTTGGGACATGCTTTGCTCAAGCCGGTGTAATCAACGCACATTCTTAATTCATCGGTTCCCTTTTTGGGGACATGTACAGGATTGGCCACCCATCGGGTGTGAAGAACTTCTCGGATAAACCCAGCCTTAAGTAACCTATCTATCTCTTTTCCAATGGCGCGTCTCTTCTCATCTCCGAAGCGTCGTAGAGGTTGTTTCACTGGTTTACATTTTGGATCTATGTTTAGGCTGTGCTCGGCGAGTTC
The DNA here is from genome assembly GCA_916181665.1 of Avena sativa. NCBI lineage: Eukaryota > Viridiplantae > Streptophyta > Magnoliopsida > Poales > Poaceae > Avena > Avena sativa. Next base: position 347,740,997 of record OV702280.1, on the reverse strand, counting down.
CCTAGGTACACCTTTCATGTCGGCAGGTTGCCAGGCAAAGATGTCCCTATTCTCATGGAGGAAATCGACGAGCGCGCTTTCCTATTTGGGATCCAGGTTCGTCCCAATGGCGACGGTCTTGGAGGCATCGCCTACCACAAGTTCCACCGGCTTGGTTTCGATGGCGGCCTTGAACGCAGGAGCGGAGTCGGAGATCTGCTTCTTCGACGCGGGCATCTCTGAGTCATTAACCTTGCTCTGGATCTCTTTGAATTATTCGCTGTAGAGGACAGCTTCTGCAACGGCTGCTTCATTGATCTCGCAGTCCCTTGCCTTGGTAAAGCTTTCGGATACGGTGATGACACCGTTTGGTCCAGGTATCTTGAGTTTGTTGTAGACGACGCATGGCTTGGCCATGAACGTGTGTAATATGCCACGGCCGAATATGACATGGTACACGCTCTTGAAGGGGACCACCTCAAAGGTCATGCGCTCTTGGCGGTAATTATTAACATCGCCAAAGGCTACCTGAAGTGTAATGCACCCAAGGGGCCGAGCCTCCCGACCAGGAACTACGCCGTGGAAAACGGTGTTGGTCCGCCTTAGGCTTGCCTCCGTCAAGTTCATCTTTTGCAGTGTATCCAGGTACATGATGTTGATGCTGCTTCCACTATCCACCATGAACTTGGTGAACTCCACGCCGTCAATCAATGGGTTGATGACCATGGCGTACTAGTTCTCCGTGGGCACAAGGTCTGGGTGGTCCGTCCTGTCCCACGTTATAGGAATCTCCGACCAGCGCAAGTATTGGGGAACTGGGGGAAGAGTGGCCATCAGGATCCTTAGAGAGGTCTTCTGTTGTCGGATGGTGGGGGTGCCAAGGAAAGTGTGGTAGACTGGGGCCTTCTTTGCGAAGGGGTTCTTGCCCCTGTCGTCGCTCTTGGCGGCGTGTTTGGGGTCAATGTCCTCGTCCATGTCACTTGAATCCTTGGACTCCTCCTCCTTCTTCTTCCCCTTGCCCTTGCATCGCGGTCTGTTCTTCCGACTTTGCTTGTAGACGGACTCCGGGTCTTCCTTGAGGTCGTTGACGAACTTGCAGTGTCGATGGGTATGGGTGGCCTTGCCGTTGGCGTCGAGGTGTACGAGGCACGGCATATCGCGGTACTCCTCGTAGGTTTGGGGAACGCGGAGTGGTGCCGAGGTGGTTTCACTTCCTCGTTGCTGCCCGTGGCCCGCTCCCCTTCCTCGGCCACGTTGTCCGCCTTCTCCTCGTCCTGCAAAAGTCATAGAGACCATGTCGGTAGATTGCTTTTATTCTGGAGCGGTTTTCCACTTTGTACTGCTGTTCCTCCGAGCTTGGGTTGGAACAGCCGTTGCCGGCAAAGAGCCACGAGCATCGTCATCGGCAGCTGCGAACTCACTAGCTAACTGAATCATCTGATTCAAGTCAAGCTGATGATTGTCCTGCAAGCGCTTCAGCTTATGTCGGAGCAACGTGCCCCTTTACAACCCATCGATGAAGGCGGCCATGGCGGTCTGAGCGTGTACTCCTGCGCAGGAATTCTTCATATCCAGCCAGCGGGAGAGATAGGCGCGAGATGTCTCGTCTTTTTCTTGCACGCACCGCTGTAGATCGCCCACAGTGCAGGGATGCTTGTATGTACCCTCAAAGTTCTTGGTGAATGCTTCTTGCATATCCATCCAGTTGTAGATCGATCTCTCCGGCAAGTCGTCGATCCATTGACGGGCCGTGCCTGCCAACATTAACGGGAGGTACTTGACGGCGACGTTGGGGTTGCCTCCGGCAATCTCCACCGTGTTGCCGTAGTCCCGCAACCATGTGGCAGGCTTGGCGGTGCCGTCATAGGGCTTGATGGTCTTGTCAATCCGGAAACTTTTGGGGTAAGTTGCAGACCGTATTGCAGGTCCAAAGCAACGTGGTCCCAGGTATGGTCCTTCCCGGGCCTCGTGGATCTTATCTATCCGCGAACGTGCATCGTACGGCTCCGGGTTCTTCTTCTTGTTGTCAACAGGGGATGGGCTGCTTGAACGATGCGGGCCTTTTCCGCCATGGTGACTGCTTGGCGGCAACGGAGGCGGAGGTGGTGGTGGGTTAGCCTTCTTGCTGTTACCCTCCTGCGACGCCTCACGCCTGTCGCGGTTGCTTGTCAGACGTGGAGGGTCGTGGTGTGACCTGCTCTCACGTCCTTGGTGGCGCTCTTCATCATGACGGGTATGTGCCGTGTTGTCGCGGATGACGATGCCGCACTGCTTTGGTGGGGGCATATCCGTATGATGGTGACCTTGTAGTCTTCCTGACGTCGGGGGATCGGGGCGGTGGCGATGGGCAGCGAGGTCGGGCTTTTTCTCCGTGGTCGGAGGATATGGGGATAGCATCCTTCCTGTTGCGCGCATCCCTCCGTCTTCGTTCTGATGAACCCGTCCGTGACCCGACATCCTGAGGAGATCTGTCCCTTGGCGGTTTGTACTGGCTAGATCGACAGAGCGCTGGGTCAGACTCAAGCCTCTGGGAGGTGGCCTTTTCCTGCTGCTTTACCGCCTTGGACACTAGGTCATAGACCTGTTCTACTGCCTCAGGCGATCTATCCTGCTCCAGAAGGGTCTTGGCGACGACGAGGTTAAGGAGTGGGGTGGGCATCACCTGCTTACCTTCACTGTCAATGTATGGCTTGGCCTGTGCCGGCTTCGAGGGATCCCATCCTAGGTTGCGCCGTACACCAGGATCGTTGATGACGCGATCCGGAGCTTTCTTCGCCTTCTGCTGCTGTAGCAGAGTCTTGTACTCGGCTTCCATTACTCTAGCTTTCTCTATGGACTTCTGCGCGTTGACCAGATCTCGATCTAGTTTATCGCCTTGCTCCGCGATGGCTTGTGCCTCCTCCAACAGCTGCTGACGCTTCTCGTCAAGCCGAGTCACGTTCCGGATATGAGCAACGGTTAGTGGCTCGACGAGGACATTGTCGTACATCACTCTATCAGCTGGAGTAACATGGGCTGCTGCCGACGTGGATGCTGGAGGCGGCAAGTTTGCGGTGTTGTTGTTGCTCGGGCCGATGCCGAGTTCTTGCGGCTGCTGCACTGGGTTAGGCGGAGGAGGCATGACCTTTGCGCGATCATCGTCAGCAGCTATAAGTGGCCCCTTCCCCTTTTCCAGCGTCGTAGGCGGAGCTTGCCCAGGTTGATCTTCATCCATCGCCGTCCCAATGGTGACTAACACCCCTAGAGACATGACGATGTTGTTAGCTTGCTCGTCGTGCGAGTACTCCTCCTCCATCTCCTGCATAGCAAAGTCTAGCTCTTCTGGATTGAAGTCTATCTCCTCTGAATCTGCACTGAAATCAGCATAAAGCGCGTCAATGACAGAGTCGGAGGGTGCCAAGACTTCCTCGATGACGGGCGGTGGAGGTGCAACAGCCTCGACAATGACTGGAGGTGGTGGTGCTGCTACGACGATGGCGGCCGGAGGCGTTGGTGGTGGTGGCTGAATCAGAGGGGCTCCATCAATGAGTGCAAGCGATGTCTGAACTGCCGCTTCGGCCTCCGCGTAGTTGTTAACAGTGTTCACCATGCCTTCGAAGGTAAGGCGTCCTAACGTCTGCTGCCGCCTAAGAGAATGTCGGAGAAGCGTGCCATGGTCCAATCCTTCCACAAAGTGATAGATGGCATCATCATTGGGGTAGTAGTCCAGATCAGCTCATATACGGAGCCATCTGGCCAGGTAGTCACGGGGGTCTTCGCCTTCTCTCTGAACGCAGCGCGCCAGATCAAAGATGGTAACCACGCCGACGAACTTGGATCTCTGCTGTCCAGACGCGCAGACAAAGCCGGCGGATTTGCAGTGATATTCCACCTTTATATCCTGCACAGGGGCGGTTTGGGTGGGCCTTGAATTTTTCCGATCTTTGCCGGCGAACTCCGAGGAGAGACCCGACATTGATCCTTCCGCGAACATATCCTGCCCGTGGGCGGTCCTAGCGGGCCTTGGTGATTTCTGATCTTTGTCGGCGAACTCCGAAGAGAGATCCGATATCGATCCTTCCACGAACGTATCCTGCCCGTAGGCGGTCCGTGCGGGTCTTGAAGCTCCTCCGACTCCCAGGGAACTAGTGCCCGAGTCGGTTTCGCCGATGAAGAGGTGGATGTATCCGATAGGAACAATCGAACACCGCGTAGGGTTCGTCTTTGCCGGGATCCATAATTCGTCAGGGGGGACAATCGGAACGTTGCCGGAGAAGAGAACACGGCCGATGGCTACGGTTTCGCCGATTCCCGTGAAGATCTTGGTCCTCGCCCGCTGAAGAGCCTAAAGAGCCTCTTGCCCCACGGTGGGCGCCAACTGTCGTGGTATTGCCGACGAGTACACCATGGAGGGGTCCTCACAGTGCGTGTTTAGAGACGTGGGGTAAGGCGGACGGTTGACGGGTACGAGGTAACACAACTTACCCAGGTTCAGATTCCACGACGGTGGCGGAATCCTACTCCTTCTATAAATCACTATAAGGGCAATACGCTGAGTTACAGAGATAGGTTCGCTGTGCGAGGTGACTAGAGAGTCTAAGTTATCGTGCCCTAAAGGCTCCCGTAGGCCCGACTTATATAGTCGCCAGGTCCTAGGGTTACAGGGAAAAGTCCTAGCCGGACAGGTTACAGAGTCCTACACCGCCTATCACTAGTCTTGTGTATCTTGCACTCTAAGGCTCCGGGTACGCTCGTGACTCCACTGTAGCCTTCCCTTATCCGACATGGGCTTCCCTTCTGGATCCACCTAACTGGGCCGCCCAGCAGGCCATAGGCCACGCTACCGACTATGGGCCACCCGGGTTAGTCGGATAAGAGACATGCTATTAGGATACACATATAGCATATCCCCAACAACATATGTGTGGGAACCCTCATCGTCCCACGATAGTTCTGGCATCTAACAGTTTGTACAAACCATTGCCGTAATTCAATATGTGGGCATGGTGTACACCAAGGAGGCATGCGAGGTCGCGAAGGGGGCAGTGATTGGCTTGGACCAACTATTGGGCCCCACATCATGTAATTGTGGACGGGAAAGTACGCCCGGTTGTGCAACAAAGAGTTGATCTCTCATGGGTAAAGTAATGCATCTCTGCAGAGTGTAAGAATTGTAACTTGTTACTCCCTGTTCCGGGAAGGAGCGATGAACGCGGAAGGAAAGGAACTCCATGAAAGTTCTGGTCAACCTGTGAAGGCTGATGATCATAGATTTTCATAATAAAATCAATCTTTGAAGAAAGATTTACCGAGGTGGTAGTTAGAGCATCAAACTTCCCACCTTGCATATAATGAACTTGTTGGGTAACGTTGTTACTCATCCTTTCCTTTGATCCCTTGCTTAGACTTTGAGGATCCCGAAGACGTGCCAATGTATGCAGCCGAATGTCAAGAAGATGTGTTCTACGAGGAGCCTGACCTATCAGGAGGTTTTGAAGGAGTGGATTACGAAATCCGCTATGGTGTCGATGATAACGAATCCAACTAAGTATCCTAGTTAGTAGTAACCAACGGAGCCGAGCAACATGAACTCTATAGAATAAGCTGCTGATCTCAACTCCTAGTTGGAGTTTCTACTTTTAAATTCCACTGAAATAATTTATATTGTGGTTTGTAAGTTGAATCCTTTTGAAGTCTTGAACTTCTGGTTTTGTAATAATAATAATGTGTGAATGTTTGTAAAATGGACCCGCAATGTTTCTGTTGTACCACTCTGAGGGATGTGATATTTACAGAATGGTGTTCTGTGGATGTCATGTCAACGAATATAGTGTACTACACATGAAGTGGTATGCTGGGTCACCGCAATTCATCAAATAATTCATACTTTGTGATAAAATTGGTGCGGTGAGACTTTGAACCATATATAGTCTTTGAACCATAAAATTGGTGCGGTGATAAAATTGGTAACACCATTCTATTTCATGAATATAACCATAAAGTTTGAACATTATTGAAAATTCCCAAAATAGTAAACCCTAAACACTAATAAACCCCTAAACCCCGACCAAGCAGGTATCATGCACTTGTAGATAAAATTTGAGATACTTTCATTAAATTGGGAAACACAATTTGTGGCACCTTGGATTTACGGTCCGGGAATCCCTTTTATGCATACCACCACGATCCCATGATCAGTGCATCGTGGAGCATAACCGACAGATATCAAAGTGTACATCCATTATAGCATTGATTACAACAATACTTAAATAAATAAACTTACATAATGCCACAAAGGGATCAAGTACATAATAGCAACAAAACTTCTACTCGCGGGGGAAACAAGTCAAGACATAACCCAATAGGGTGCCCGACTCGGAAATACGCCCTAGCTCGCATAGACTTCAGCTTCTTCCTTGCTCCTCGCTCTTTTAGGAATCTGGCCATGTTAATAGTCAGGGACAATTTCGGTGAGTACTTTGAATGTACTCGCAAAACCACCGAGATAAGGTAAATAAGAATAATGCATATTTGGCTGTGGCGAGATAGCTCTGCACTATAGTTGTTTTTGAAAAGCCTAAAATGGCATCTCTATATCTTTTTTTAAAAAGAGTTTTGAAAACATGTCTCCTTTTTGAAAACAACCTTTGTAGAAAACCCTTTTTAAAACATCTTCGACCATCCCTGGTCAAAACAAAGCTTTTCCTCATACTTCCCCATGACCAAGTCACATCCTTTTTATTCATCTCAAACATATCCCAAGGGTACTCCTAGCAATCACCTTTCCAACCGTCCTTGACCGCGGACATGGATATTCGAATAGATTAGACTCTGCAGAGTTTGTGCACTTTACCCACAAGAATCAATACATCCGCCGGGATACAACCACGGCCCGCTAGACACGGTAAACGGGGGTTCGGATAATCGAACCTAACCTTTCATTTGCCATACCTAGCAACGGCGGATTTTCCTTTCGGGTTTGTTCTCCCCGGCAACGAGTATATGGCACGACGACCATAGTCCTTCCTCCCGTACACGCGTATACCCAAGCCGCAGCTTGGCCTATACCTTAAATTGTGACTTAACTCCCTTCCGTACAAACATTGCATACCATTCGCGGGAGACCCAATTGTTGCACCGGTACCTTGTCCAAGACAATCCGGATTTTAAGGGATTTCTCCCCTTTAGCGAGTATGAGCAGCCTCGGCTAAAAACAACAAACTACGAGCAAAGCCCCAACTCCTGGGGTAGTGTGGTTGCACGAATAAATTGTTCCGGTAAAGGCATAGAACATCCCTTCTCTTTATCTTGCTCAACCTTATTCTTCTCCTCTTCATATTTTCTTTTGTAAAACATCCAATTGGAAATGATTCCTCTTCCCAAGGGTTTTATTTTGAAAACTTGGTAGTAGGGTACAAACCCAAAATAGTTTTATCATCGAGAAACAGTAATATCCAAGGAGGGAGGATGCTAAGCATCTTAACCTCTATCTAAAGGGTAAAGATGGGTATCAATAGTGTAGGTGTCCTTATGGACACTCATTCATAACTTGGAGGAGCCAAGTTACTCGCGTATTTTATTTGAAAACAAACCATGCAGGTAACCATGAAATTCATAAACGAGATACAAAACAATTTATAAAAGGAGTAGGTCAATTAAAGGATTCCGGGAATGGTTGCTTGCCTGTGATTAGCAGAGTGGCATATATGTCCCTGAACTTCTTTGGATAACCCAAAATACCAAAAATATAATCAAATCATCCCTTCTTCTTGTCGGCAACATAATCACAACTAGCGTCGTCGCGGATCACACATGCAAACAAACAATGGCACATTCAATACAATCATACAAGCACCAATACATCAAGCAAAATATAAACACATGGTATAAACGGTAGGGGCTGGATGATTGGTTTGATGAGGTTAGTAAGAGGTTTAGGAGGCATTGGAAGAATCCCACTTAGGGTTTATAGTCTAGCAACTACCTAAGATAGGGGTTTTGGACCAAGGACATATTCAGTATGATATCATTTTATCCTTAGATTGTTATTGATAAAATGAAACCAACAAAAGTGGTTTCACTATTTTATCAATTACTATTGTTTTATAGTGATTTTTCTAGTGAAATAAACACTAGTTTTAGGAAATAATTTATCAGAATTGTTCTGGAGTTCCAAAAATTATTTCTTTGGGTGGATAGTTAGTATTTGGTGGAATGAATCAGGGAGAGTTGGAATCATCCTAAGATAATTACCATAATGCCCTTGGGAAAATGCCCAAGTCGGTTCTGGATGATATTTGTCTTTTTAACCAGATTAATTCTATAGAAGCTTTTGATATGATTCCAAATACACATACTAGTTATTTAGGATACCTTTCTGTAGAATCTGGAATCACCCTTTTTGGAGTTGCATAACTACTGGAGTGATTTATTTGGTGAAACAACTCTAGAAAGAATTGTTTTATTTACTAAAAATCAGTAACAGCTCAATAAATATTGGGCTCCTAGGGTTTGTTAGGCATGATGGTAAAGGTGCACTGAGAGTTGGAATTACATCAGTACACCCTCCTGTTTGTCCTAGAGGAAATCCTAAGTACAGAAATGAAGATATTTTGTTATTTTTGTTACAGACAAACTAGGAAACAATTTAGTGTGATACCAAGGGGTCATGCAAGGCCTCAAACATAATTTATAGTACAAGGAGGTTTCACCCTAGTTGATGCTATAAAACTATCTGAATTAATGTTTTAGTAATTTATACACCTGTTGGTATTTTAATTATTAATAAAACCCTAGTAATTAATTTGACAGGGTACTTGGTCTGACTGTTAGGAAAGGCACACATGAACATGTGAAAATTTGGATCTGGCCAAATAATGGGTTTTCCATTTTAGATTTTGAATTAAACCTAGTAGCATAGATTATTAGATCTAGAAAAGATTTAAAAGCTAAAACGAAACGGGCTAGAACTAAGAAGAGGAGCAATCTTACTGGGCCATCTCGGCCCACTCGGCCTAGTAGCGCACAGGACCAGTTACTCTCCACCCGCCAAGTTCGGGCCCGCCTGTCAACCACAGCGAGAGGGCGAAGGGGTACCGGGTAATGTCGATCGTCCTATTAGGACACTATCGATGGCCACTGGCCCTCGTCTTCCTCCCGATGGGTGCTCTCACGCAGAAACCCTAGCGCCAGCGGGGATCCGTCGAGGAGGTCTCACCGAGGAGATACGACGTGGGTGAGGTGGTGGATAATAAGCGGCGCGTCAGGACGAGTCCAGCGAGGGTCGGGGAGCTCCAGCTCGGCAACGGAGTTATCACGCCACCTGCACCGAGTGAACCAGCTTCTGCGCTTGCCGGAGTTCGCTCTGGGGGCACGGGAAGAAGCAGGGGAGGCCATGCTGCAGTGCTGATCTTGAAGGTGGCCTCGGGAAAGGGCAGCAAAGAAGGTTTTGGATCCAGGGGTGGGATCGCGCGAGGACAATGATGATTCTCTTTTGGGAGCTTTCCGGAGAAGAGATTTTTTATGTTCCTGGGCAGGGAAAAAGGTGTGGTTAGATGAAGAAGAAGCAGGGGAGCACGGTGGAGTGACATGCAGATGTGGAGGAGTAGAGAGGAGAGAGCTGAGCTCAACTTGTGAACAATGGCCAAGTGGCCCTTCTCTTCCTTTCTTATGGCATGTACAGTGTGAGGGAGGGAGAGTGGAGCTAGAGGGTGATGCGTAGAGTGGAGGGGAAACAAATGGCCTAAGAATGGGGGCTGGCGTGGCCTGAGCCCTTTTATTTTGAGTAGAGAGTCTCATGGTGGACAAGGTCCATGAGGGGGAAATGGGGGAGGGATGGAAACCCGGGGAGGGATACTGGGGGCGTGGAGAGTGGTATGGTGGTGCTCTTGTCATGGTATGAGGCAGAGGGGGATAGGGGGTGGCTGCAAGGGGGAGTAATGTTCTTGTTATGTTGTTTTTCTTGTCTACCTCTTAGACTAGCACATGTGACAAAGGTGGGGCAGAGGTACAATGAATTGCTACAGTGATCACGACCTGGAGGGAGTGCTGGGGATAGAGAGGAGTACTTGACAAGCTTTGGGGAGGTTTTCATTTGGTTTGAAATAAAGTTTTTGTTTGTTTGCCAAGTTTGATCAAAACTAGGGTTATAAAGGAAGTCCAAATATTTGCATTGGACAAGATGGGGAAATGATACTAGTGGTTGGTATGGTCCTTGTACACCTCCAAGATTTATTTGGGATTTTTCTAAAGATTATAGAACCATTTAAAGGCATTTATTCAAAAAGTGCAGAAGTGATTTATTGAAGCTAAAGTGATAATTGTACATTTGTAAAGGTGGGTTTTTAGTGTGAAATGGTTCTAAATTCCATATCACACATTGGGTGATTTTATTGGAATTTATTTAGAAGGGAAAGTATTTATAAGGGATTATTTCTTGTTTTGCCATTTAAGAGAAATGGCAAAAAGAAATAATAAAGCATCTCAAAAATATTTTTGATATTGGAAGATGTGATATGATATTTAGGTATCAAATGTGTCTTAAGTTGGCAAAGGGTTTTGGATAAAAGCAAAGTTGCCTTTATAGAGAAGGTTTTTGAGGATTTAATAACTAAAGGAATTAAATAGTTTAATAATACAAATAATTATGGGAATTATTTGGAAAATGTTTATATCCAAGGGGATGACGTTAACATAAAGGAATTATCATAACCAACCTTGGGTATTGATAAAACGGATGGATTTCTAGAAGAAGAGATGGATTGGAGGATCTAGGGCATTTATATTTTTATACCTCATAAACAAGGTTGGATTGGTGAGTTCAAAGTTCACTTTGGTACAAGGGATATATGGATGGTGAGACAATGTCATATAGATGACCATGGAAGCAATAGTTAGGCTTGGATGTACTTGTGGTGATATAGAAGAGATAGCAAACTTTGTTGAAAACAAGGCTGCCATAACAGATGAGTCATGATGCCTCCTAAACCATGTGGGTTTAAGAAGCACAGAGCTCCAATGGAAACAAGTGAAGCATGAAGTTATAGACCATGGTTAGTAGAACATAACCATGCAAAGAGTTGGTCAAGAGGAGGTAACATAAGGATGTGAGCTTGTGCCAAAGTAGGCAAGATGATAAAATTTACAGAAGAGGTTATTATCTTGAATACAAAACCATCATGGATGAGTGGGGGTAATATGAGTTTATCCGAAGTCAAGAGTGGGATTTGGTAGTACTAATGATGACTACAAAATGGTTCAAGTACTTTCTCACAAATGAACATAGGTTGGGATAGGTGGAGCTCCAAAGATTGAATCTAGATTGAAATTATCAAAAGGGATTATCCTTTGATTGATCTGAGTAAGAGACGAGAGGGTTACTTAGGATAGATCCAGCTTAGATGAATTGGTCTAATATTTGGAGATCTCAAACATTGATATGATCCTAAAGGATGAGCTGCTAGATTAGCTCTCTCTAGTTTCTAGGCACACAAAGCAATCAGTAGATCAAGGCAATTCAATAATCAAACTTATCAACTACTACTAGGGTTACCATCAAGCCTAGCTTGAGGTAAGGATGGGTGTTTTTAAGGGTTGGAGTTTGAATAAGGTGAGAACCTCTTGGTATTTCTACCAATATTAGAATGAAAAAGGTTTTGGACAAACTTAGAAATAAGAGTAGTCGAAGTTCTGCCTTGAAAACATAAGGAGATTATATATAATTCTCCATAGTTTTGTAAATAGAAACTAGTGAAATAATTGGTTGTATCAAAGTCATCTTGGCTCAGGTTTGAAATGCCAGAACATTTGAGAATATGAAGGACGAGACAAGACTTCTCTTTTGGTAACATGGTTTTTGTCAACTAGTGTTGAGGTAAGGAGTATATCTTCTATTTTACAATCAGATGCATAAACACAAGCAAACAATCAGCAAGCATTGCAATACTTAACAAGAAAAGTGTTTGTTCCCCCTGATTTTAGCCTTTTTGACAAAAGATCAGGGTTGCTGAAATTGGGATGTTACACAATTCTATTCAACGAATATATGCATAAAGCTTGATCATTATTAAAAATTCCATAAACCCTAAACAACCCCTAAAACCTAAACCCTCAACCCCTAAATACTAAATAGGTATCATGCACTTATAGATCCAAATTTGAGATACTTTCATTAAATTGCGGTAACGCCATTCTGTTCCACAAATATAAGCATAAAGCTTGAAAATTATTGAAAATTCCCTAAACCCTAAACCCCTAAACAACTCTGACTAAGTATGTATATTATCCACTTATAGATCAACATTCGAGATATACTTTCATTAAATTACGCTAACGCTATTCCATTCCACAAATCTAAGCACAAAGCCTCAACATTATTGAAAATGTCCTAAAACCTAAACCTTAAACCCTATAACCTTAAACCCTGACCAAGCAAGTATCATGCAATTATAGATAAAAATTTGAGATACTTTCATTAAATTGCACTAACACCATTCTAATTCACGACAACTCGAACATTATTGAAAAATAACTAAAGCCTAACCCCCTAAAGCCTAAAGCCTAAACCCTAAGCCCTATACCCCCAAAACGCCTAAACCCTCAACTCTGAACCCTAAGGTTAGATATATTATTGAAAAATTCCTAAACCCTAAACTACCCCTAAAAACAAAAACCCTAAACCCTCAATACTAAAACCCTAAACCCTTGACCCATAGACCCTAACCAAGAAGGTATCATGAACTTATAGATCAAAAATTGAGATACTTTCATTATTAAATTGTTGCTAAGTCATTTTATTCCATGAATATATGCATCAAGCTTGAACTTTATTGAAAATTCCAGAAACCCTAAACCTAAACCCCTAAATACCTAAAACCTAAACCCTAAAACCTGAAACACTAAAACCCTAAACCCTAAAACCCGAAACACTAAACCATAAACCTTGACCAAGCAGCTGTCATGCACACTTATAGAACAAAATTTCAGATACTTTTATTATTTTGGGTAACACCATTCTATTCGATGAATATAGGAATAAAGCTTGAACATTATTGAAAATTCTCTAAAACCTCAACCCTAAACAACCCCTAAAACTTAAACCCTAAACCCATAAATACTAAAACCCTAAACCCTCAACCAACATACACCCTAACCAAGCATGTATCATGCACTTATAGGTCAAAATTTGAGATACTTTCATTAAATTGAGGTAACGCTATTATATTCCATGAATATAAGCATAAGCTTGAACATTATTGAAATTTCCCTAAACCCTTAAATACTAAAACACTAATCCCATCAACCCACAATTAAACCCTAACCAAGCAGGGTATCATGCACTTATAGATCCAAATTTGAGATACTTTCATTAAATTGCGATAACGCTAATATGTTCCACAATTATAAGCATAAAGCTGGAACAATATTGAAAGTTCCCTAAAGCTTAAACCCTAAACCCCTAAACGACCCTGACTAGGGAGGGGTATCATCCACTTGTAGATCAACATTTGAGATATACTTTCATTAAATTATGAAAACGCCATTCTATTCCATGAATATAAGCCTAAAGCTTGAACATTATTGAAAATGCCCCAAAACCTAAACCCAAAACCCCTAAACACTAGAACCGTAAACCCTAAATTCTCAACCCCTAAACACTGACCAAGCAGGAATCATGCACTTATAGATCAAAAGGATATTTTCATTAGATTGCGCTAACGCCATTCCATTTCACGAATATAGGCATACAACTTGAACATTATTGAAAATTCACGAAATCCTAACCCCCTAAAACAAAACCCTAAGCCCTATACCCCTAAACCCTAAACCCTAACCAAGCAGGTATCATACACTTATAGATCAAAATTTGAGATACTTTCATTAAATTGTTGCTAAGTCATTTTATTCCATAAACATTATTGAAAATTCCCTAAAACCTAAACTCCTAAACCCTCAACCACCCCTAAACCCCGACCAAGCAGTTATCATGCACTTATAGATCAAAATTTAAGATACTTTCATTAAATTGGGCAACGCCATTCTATTCGAGGAATATAAGCATACAACTCGAACATTATTGAAAATTTCCTAAACCATAAACCCTAAACTACCCCTAAAACCAAAATCCTAAACCCCTCAATACTAAAACCCTAAACTCTCGACCCATAAACCCTATAACCAAGCATGTATCATGCACTTATAGATCGAAATTTGAGATACTTACATTAAATTGCGGTAACGCTATTCTATTCCACGAATATAAGCATAAAGCTTGAACATTATTGAAAATTACCTAAACCCTAAACCCCTAAATGAACCTAACCAAGCAGGTCATTATATATCAATGAAATCTAGAATCTCCTTTTATAAACATTGCTTGAAATGCCAAGATGCACTGATCTACCAAATATGGACACGTTATCATAAACTATGGCAGATATATGGACCATAACCTTGGTCATCTTGTTTAAAAATTTTCAAAATATAATGTTTATCAATTTTGGAAAATGTGTGGAAACTCATTTAAATGCTGGTAAGCATGATGTCGCTATCTTGTGGGTCTAGACAGGGCCACCAGCTGAGGAGCGGTCGCATCGGAGTAGCGTACGTCGGAAGCTTCAACCTCAAAATTTCCGTACATAATCAAAACATCCCATGCATATATTCAAAAATCCCTCCCCCGTTTTTTGCGAATGCAAAATTCCTCTTCTATCCATGGCCTGGAAACAAGGACTAGAGGAGCACTGCAATAATAGAGGGGTATATGTGGTAAATTTGTGTCATCTCACCTATATACCCATCGCCTCTTTGCCGCCCACCCTCCTCCGACCTCCACCTTCCCCCATCTGCTTCACCACCAGTCCTCTCTTCCACACCGGGGCTCCTTCACCGCCGGTTCTCTCTTCTACACAGGAGCATCTTCACCGCTGGCGCTCTTTTCAACACCGGAGCTCCTTCCCCGCTGGCGCTCTCTTCCACTCAGGAACATCGTCATCGCCCAACGCATCGGATCCACCTCGAAATGCCTAGCCAAATCCCCTGTCGCCCTCTTGCGCGTCCCATCCGCCCCCGCCGCACATCGGTAATTTGTTTTGCTTGCTTGCTATTTTTTTGGTACTTGTAAGCTACGAAAGCGTTAGAATGTTGCTCAATATATTGGATTCTATTTCCGTTTTGTTTGCGCCCACATCTGGTAGTTCTTATACACATCATAAGCTTGTCGCTATTATTTCCTTTCTTACATTCTCACACTATCGGTGAATCCTACAACACTAACTCGTAGATGGTATTCTTTCCGAGCGCTCAAATGGGTCATAGTAACAGCTCATAAAGGATCCAACACTAACAATCTAACGCCAAGCAAGGGTGAAGTGTGAGGTTTCTATGTGTTACTTAGGCCAGTTTCTTGTCATGTTAATAAGTTATATTACCTGTATGCATATTAAGTTAATAAGTTATTCTATCTGAAAACCTGCCATGAAATTTCCATTCATGTTTTGTTGTGTTTCTATCTGCGTGCTTAATTTATAAAATGTCAATCTAGTCATTTTTAATGCTATATTTTTGGTATTTTCAACTGATTTCATCCTTCCAAACCAGCTAGCTAGTTTGAATCATACATCTAGTAATTTTTAATGCTATCTTTTTGGTGTTTTTTCATGTGCTTTCATCCTTCCAAACCAGCTAACTCGGTTTTAAATGTTATGCCTTAATGCAGAGAAAGAATAATGGAGTACAAGGACCAGAGTTCCAGCTGCTTGACTCAGATACTACTGGCAGATTGACCAGGCGTCACACCCGCGTGATAAGGAGCTATTGTCAGCCTGAACGAGCTACTGTAAGTTCATACTAACTTAAAGCTTATGGGTCACCCTTAAGATTTTTGGCTTGTGGACAAGGTCCACTATGTATATAGATAGTTCTTAAGTTGCACTTTTTGGCTTATGGTGTGGTTTAGTCATACATAGTGGCTGCCCAGCATGTGCAGCGTTGGAAATTTGGGGTGTCTAAGAGAGTCATTTTCATTGGCGAGGGTGAATCTAGCAAGATTTTGTGGACCTTGGGTCTAGTACAAGACCCATGCATTTATTGTTTCTTTCTACTCAGATGAGTGGGTCCCCTATCTGGTGTAAACGGTGGAGAAGATTTTATTTTCTTAGACGAGAGCCTAGTAAATTTCTTGGCCATGTCTAGTAAGGCTCACTTTGTGCTTGCTCTTAAATGATCTCTAATTTATATAATACTACTTTATCCCTTGTTCTTTGTTTTAACCCCTTTCACCATATTGTACCAGGCTTCAGATAAAATGAAGCAGGAGTCCTCAGAAGGAAGGACTAAAAGTTGTGATCCCTCTTCTCATTCATCCTCCCATTGCATTTCTGAAGCAAACAACTTACTTAACAGTCCACCTAGAACAACTCCTGTAGGTGATATATATATACGAAGGATGTGTGGCATGCAGAAATAAAGGGTGTAGCTACTCTTAGATCAGTAGCCAAATTGTTAAATAAGAGGACAAATGATACATTGAAGCGAACTTCCATGTACCAATCTCTTATCGAGGATACAAACACTTTATAAATTTTGAAATGCAGATCTTATTTAATGATGTGTCGTAATAAACTTGTATTGTTGTGTAATAAGTAGTTTAAATTTTCTCATGTGTATTAATTGGTGTCTTGGCATTCCTATGTTGTTCTGCAAAATAAGTCGGCGGTTCCAAAAAAGGCTAAAACAGTAACAGGCTAGAACAGAACAATCAATAAAATGACGCATGGACGTGAACATGAATAGTAAAAGACCAAAGCATTAAAGGGTCAAACAGTAAAATACCAAAACAGTAAAAGGCCAGAACAGCGAAGGGCCATAACAGTAAAAGGCTAAAAGAGTAAATGGCCGTAACGGTGAAAGGCCAGAACAGTGAAGGCCAGAACGGTAATAGGCCAGAATAGTCACAGGCCTGAACAGTACCATGGCCAAAATCCTGATGGGCTAGAACAGTAACAGGCATGAATACTAATAGACCTAAACAGTAAGGCTAGATAGTCAACATGCCGGAACAGTAAAAGGCTTGATAGTTAGTAGGCCGGAACAATAAAATGCTAGATATTCAGCAGGCCAGAATAGTAAAAAGGCAGATTCATAGCAGACCAGAACAGTAAAAGGCTAGATTGTTAGCAAGCCAGAACAGTAAAAGGCCAGATTTATAGCAGGTCGAAACAACAAACGACCAGATTCATAGCAGGCCGGAACTGTAGAAGGCCGGATTCACAGTAGGCCGGAATAGTAGAAGACCATATCTAGAGCAGGCCAGAACAATAGAAGGACAGATATGTAGCATACCGAAATAGTAGAAGGCCGCAATAACAGCAGGCCAGAACAATAAAGGGCTAGAATCACAGCAAGCCGGAATAGTGGGAGGCCAGATTGACAACAGGCCAGAACAGTACTGGGCCGATATGGAGCAAGCTGCACAGTGTTTGGTTACCATGGGACTTATATAGGCCTGTTGGCACTCTGTCGACGTGGGACCGCTTTGTTGGGAAACCCCAAGAGCAAGGTGTGAAGATCACAGCAGCAAGTCTTCCCTCAGTAAGAAACCGAGGTTATCGAACCAGTAGGAGAAAGGAAATGTCTCAAAGGTGTTGCAAGCAACCTGGAAACCTGCACAACACAAACTCAAGACTTTGCCCCAACGAACAGTGAGGTTGTCAATCACACCGGTTGCTGTAACAAAGGATTAACTGTATGGTGTGGAAGGTGATAGTGGTTTGCATAAAGTAAACAGTAACAGTGGAAGATGTATCAATGGTAAAGATTGGACCGGGGTCCATAGTTCACTAGAGGTGTTCTCCTTAAGATAAACAAACATGGCATGCTGGGTAAAAAATTACAGCAGGGCAATTGATAGGACTAAGCAAGGCATAACAATGCAATACTAGACATTCATGATCCTATGAGATTCGATTGGGCAATACAACAAGATACATAGACCGCCATCCAATTGCATCTATGACTAGAAATCCACCTTCAGGTTATCATCTGAACCCCCTCCAGTATTAAGTTGCAAGCAACAGATAACTGCTTTAAGCAAAGTGTGTAAGGTAAACAATCCACTTGTTACATGAACAAGAGACCGTTGTTTTCTCCCTAGTGGCAACAATACATCTACAACCTTAGAGATTTCTATCACTTCCCTTAGATTAAATAGAGGCATGAACCCACTATCTAGCATAAATACCCCCTCTAGGAGTCACTAGCATCTACTCGGCAAAGATAGCTACTAGAAACGGAGAGCATGAAAGATCACAAACAATACAGACATGATAGAATCAATAAGACAAAACCATTAATCAATCTGACATAGTAATCTCAATATCCATCGGATCCCCGCAAACACAACATGCATGATTACAAAAAGATGAGATCTTGATCATGAACGGAGCTCACAAGATCTAAACATGATATCACAAAGGAGGACATACAACCATCTAGCTACTACATGGACCCGTAGTCCAAGGTGGAACTACTCACGCTTCATACCGGAGGCTGGCATGATGAATAAGAAGGCCTCCGAGATGATCTCCCCTCCGGTAGGGTGTCGGGAAGAGATTCAGATCCCCCGATATAGGGACGATGGTGGTGGCAGCGTCTATAGACGGTTTCGTGGAATATTGATCGGGTACTTAGGGTTTAGGCATCGGGGGGTCTTTATAAGCAAAGAGGCGAGGCAGGGGGCCACCAGGGCGGCTGCACCCCCTAGGAGCGGGGTGGGCCCACCCGCACGACCAGGGGGTGTGGCCCCCTGGTGACTCTCCTTCATCTCATATTCCGGCTTCGTGTTTCCCACGATAAAATATTGACTTTGTCTTTTGTCCCGTCCAACTCCGAGAATATTGATTTTCTGCCTTTCTGGAACCAAAAACAGAAGAAAATAGGCAACTAGCACTGTGGCATCTTGTTAATAGATTAGTACCAGAAAACATATAAAAACACCTCAAAGTGTATACAAAGTAAAGCAAAGTAGATACTAAACAAGCATGGAACATAAAAAATTATAGATACGTTTACGACTTACCAAGGCCGAAACAGAAGTGGGCCTGAAATTTTATGGGCCCCATTTATGGGCCCATTTCAAATAGTCCAGAGAGAAACAGTAACGTGCTGACTTACTATTGGGCTCTCATAATGGGATGGACCAGTTAATAATTGTGAGGCCTTGGATAGGCCTGGATTTCTACCACGGTTTCCATGATAGTTAATGGTGGTAACTGGCCGTTAACAGCGTTTCCCACATGGAAGTTTGCATGACGCCAGCAGTCAACGTGGCTAGCGAATAGATCTATGACAGAACAAGTTTTCATGCCTGAAGGGTGCGATCCACCACGGTCGGAAAAAAACCATGATAGAATCATTTGTGACGAGGATTTTACCATGAACGTCATCCGTCATAGAAGACTTTTCAGCCACGAAAAACGGGGCTTCAACCACGAAAATCTTCCATTGTTAAAGGCGATTTTTCTTGTAGTGTATTGTCCCGAGGAGCAACTTCCTGGAGTTGATTACATCGACTTCCGACTCATGAACTGTGAGTACTTGTAGAGGTCCCAACCTTTAATAAGATTGATCCCTCCTGTGTTTACAATGCTAGTCCCTGGATCAATAGCTAGCATCCACAGTTAAGATGTAATATCAAGAAACAAAGGTCATAATATAACTTTATAACCAGAAATAACATAATTTTATTACATCATACATAGCTCATTTGGCTATTACATTACATTGCAGCGGAATAACAATAAGCATGGGGTCCTTCATCTTCAAAGTGCCACAGGCAGATGTTGGTTGTAGACTTTGTAATCCTAATCAAACAATCTTCACTAAAATCAATCAAACCTGCAACATACAAGTTACAGCCACAAAGGGTCAATACATTTGAATTGTATTGGCAAGGGATACTATGGTAGTATAGTGGAATCTATCATCTATATGGATTTGGCTAAGAGGAGTTGAGGCTTGCATTGCTCAAAATAGATTTTTCTTATCTTTTGAAAATACTAAGTTTTTGCTTGACAAAATCATTTCCTCAATCAAAGATTTCAAGATCCTTGTACCAAGCCATCTCTCCATCAATGATTGAAGAATTCAAACAACCCTTGTTCAATCCACAAGATTTTAATTTAGAAATTTGAATGATGAGATTCTTGATTGCTTCCATGTCTTGATGCTCAAATTGTCCTTTACCAGGGACATGGCTAAGTACTTAGATTTTACACTCTGCAGAGGTGGTGCACTTTCCCCACAAGACTTGGTTTCCCAAGACAAGATCTTTCAGAAGCTTTCCCTTAGACCAAAATGGACGCACTCCAACCTATCAAACACTACCACCCACTGTCCATATGGCTAAGTTCTTGCAACCTATATGATCATGGCAGAGCCCATATTGCCAAGTGGTTGCACTTGAAGCTTCTCAACATTTGACATCTCAAATCCCTTTGTTCCTGGGTGGCATACCACAAGTGAGATACACAAGGTCAACCATAAACATGGGCCTTGTGAACCACTCAACCAATCTCCACCAAGCAAGCCCATTCCACCCAGGGGATTCATTAACTTAGTTGTTTTATTAAACAAAAACATAAGTCTTCAGACTTAGAGATTTTTCCATAGTGTGAATATATTTTCCACCCATGTTTTCTATTAGCTAGGCTAAGCTTGATAGTAGTAAGAATCTTAACTTAGGAAAATCCTACTAAGGATTCATCTACTAGGTTCTACCATAGCAAGGTCTATACTTAGCAAAATACATGCAAGTTATACTTAGCAAAATATCTAATGCATAGAGAAAGTAATGGGACATAAAGTATGAAGCATCACTTGCCTTTTTGGTAGGGAATGGTAGTTCACTCCTTGATCTTGTTAGTCTCACACTTCACTACAAATCAAACAAGCAAACACTAATTCAATTTACATTCCAAACCAATAATCACTCAAACAATTTCACACACACAAGACAATGGAAACCAATTCATGCATGGGAGCATGCACAAGATAGTTTTATTTTGCAAAGGGGTCTCTATGGGGTTTCTAAACGTTGTAAGATCCAAATTGGTCATTTACCAAAGTGGCGAAGTCATTAGCAAGAGGGTTTTGTCCAAAAACTATTTTAAATCCATTTATCATTGCATGTGGTGAAAAATGTTTTTATTAAGGCAAAACTCTTAAGTTGTTCACCAAATGAGTTGCTAATTTGCAAAACTTGGTGTTTTTAGGTCAGTAGGTTTGGTCCAAAACATTTCCTTAAAGTTTTCTTTTCATAAACATTTTTATAACAAAAACCATTCTTTTTATTTGGCTACAAAATGACTAAGTCAAGTAATCCAACCTAAATCTTTCCATAATAATTTTTAACACCAAGGGTTGGTTCCTAGGGTCAGTAAGGTCACAACAAATCAATTTGCAAAGGTTTTACTTCAAAATTATTTTCAATAAATAAATTACATTTCTATTTGACTAGAAATGGTTTTAAATTAAAGAATCATTTCTTAATTTCTCCAAATACATTTTTGTGTCCACAAAGTGTTTCCTAGGGTCAGTAGGTTCAAATCAATCCTATTGCCAAAGATTTTTATCCCTAAGTTCAATTTAAAACAATTTTTACATTCTTAACAAGCATACAAATGTTTCTGCAATTTCAAACAAGCTAACAGCTACTATTTGCTAAACTAAGGGCATGGTTGGCTAGGGTTTGTTCTCCTGAATCCATTGATATAAAATTTGCCAAATTTGGACGTGTGGATCAAAAGTTATAAGGGTTTGAAAATCATAACATAATCAGATTTCAAATCTGTTTTTAAACCGAGCAGGTGACACGCGGCGTTATTCTACTGGTTGATACCGGTTCGGCCGGATTGATCTCTCTGGATCATTGGATCTAAGTGGAATCGCACGGCTCTGGTTGCTCGATACCCCTTCGCTCTACTTTCTATCCTATTCACTGGATCAAGATCGGACGGCTGCTGCTGCCTGGCCAAGGTCTGGCGGCGCGATGACAACGGCAAGCGGCGGAGCGGCCAGTTAGCGGCGGTGCTGGCGAGGCAGGAAGCGAAACAGGGAGGGAGCAAGCTCACCGAGGTCGCGTGGATGAGGTGATGCTGGTCGTGTGGTCGTCGTGGCAAGGGGCGCACGGGGACGGGCAGGATTTCTCGCGGGAGTTGGTTCTGGCGACGGACGCGCGCGGTCGAGGTCGAGGACGATGCTGTGGTCCACGGGAAGACAAACGGAGGACTGGGTTAGCTGCGCAAGACCATGGCAAAGATGTGTGCGTGATCTAGAAGACACGGGGTGGTCGGAATTAACCTGTGGGCGTCGTCGGAGTAGAGGCAGACGGCGGCGGTACTGGAGGTTGTCGTTGGCGAGGCTCAGGGGTGTCCGCGGTCGAACGGGTGGTACGGGGAGGAGTGTCTGGGAGTGGGGAAGCTGCTAGGGTGCTCGAGAAGGAAGGGGGTGGCGTGTACTGGCCTGAATTGGTCGGAGACGGTGGTCGGAGCCGAGGTAGTCGAGGAGAGATTGTGGCGGCATGGAGGCGTGCTCGGGGAAAGAGGCAGAGGGGAAACGGAGAGGAGAGGCTGGCGCTTTAAGGTGCACGATCACTGCGAGTAAAGATTGTCGCGTTAAGGCGTAATCAAGCCGAGAAATTAAGTCTGCAACGGCGAGGAGAGGGGAAAGAAGAGGTCGTGCGGTGTGGAGAGGAAGAACAGGAGGAGTGGGGCCGTTGCGTCAGTGGGAAAAGGGAAGAGGGGGAGGTCCACATGTCATCGCCTGCGCGGGTCAGATAGTTGGTTCGAATTGTTTTCTGCGGGGAGGAGAGAACTGGGCTAAGTGGGCTGTTGGGCTGGCTCAGTTGGGTCTGTCCTTTTCCATATTTTTTTCCGCCTGTTTGTTTTATTCTTTTCTATTTCTATTTTCTGATTTGATATTCAAACAAATGATTCAATCAACAATGCAAACCATTCAAACAATTCAAACTTGTAATGGGTTTTTGGTTCTGTTTAGTAGCATAAACCAACTTCCAAAATAAAATAATATTTTAAATCTTTTTAGGTTCCATTTATTAATTAAATAAAATGGACCATGGTTTATTAATAAAATAGGGTTTGGTTTAATTAATAAAATCTCCATTTCAAATCCTAATACTTTCAAAATCAATTCAGTAGGTTTTATTTGAAAATAAAATTCATTTGGAAATCTTGTTCAAAACAAAATAATCTTTTATTTTAGGGTCCTTTAATAATTGGATAAAATGGGCCTTAGTTATTTAAATAAAATAGAGTTTGATTTTTATTAATCAAATCTTTATTTGAAACCTAAATATTTTCAAAACAAATCAGTAGATTTTATTTGGGAAATATAGCATACTTGGAAACTTGTTTTAAAACAAAATAACATTTTATTTTAGAGTCCATTATTAATTAAATATAATAGACTTTCATTATTAAATCAAATAGGATTTATTTTATTGAGATATTCATTTTGAAATCTAAAATAAAGCCAAAACACTTTAGTAGGTTTTATTTGTGAATATCAAATATTTGGGAAAACTTATTTTAAATGATTTAATAAGTTTTGATGTTTCAATTAAATTGGTAAAGCTTTTTATTTAAATAAAGTTGGATATTAAATCCTTATTAATTCATTTAAATAAACCTTTGCTAATTTTATTTAAAATAAAATGTTTTAATTCCAAAGCTTGGCCAAGGCTTAATTTGGCTTTATAAAATAATCTTTATTTATGAAACTTCTATTTCATTTGAAAACAAATCTTTTTATTTAAGAGTTTCAAAATAGTATTTCCAAATGTTTTTTTTTATTTTTCCTTTTATTAAATGTTTATCTTTTTAAATCCCTTTAGGATTTATATGATTCAAATTGGTTTGAGGTTCCATTTGAATTCAAAAAGTTTCTTCTGGCCCTGAAAATCAAACAAAGTTTTATTTTATTCATTTATTTTCACATTACAAGATTTGGAAAATCTTGGGATGTGACAGTACTCCTTGACACTCAGCCAATGGGATCACTACTTTGGGTTTTCCAACAACACCACTGACATACGCTCCACCTCTTTTGTTCTAAATCCTACACCCTTGGATTATTTTAATAGAATGAGAGTTCGTGGAAACACAACCAAGGGAAACCAAATTATGCATCATATTGTTTGTTATTTGTTTTATGTTATTGCTAACACCTTGCAGGCACATGATGAGTTTACTAGAGTCAATGAGGAGTATATGATGATCCTCGTTAAAGCTGCAATTCCTAACTGTAATTTGATGACAAATTTGGGCACATTTATTGTGTTTTATCTTCACTATCAGGGGCTTGATTCTCGTGGTCCCATATGCTGAGGATGAGTCATAACCATTCTTGCACATGCTCTCCAAGTCAACCTAGGTAACATCCAACCGTTGTCTGGAAACCACAACCTTGGTTTTTCTACTCTTAGAGCTTGTGGTATGATTTCAAGAATCAATGGTAGATATTTCTTCGATATACCTGGAGCGGATCACTTGATCCCTTCTCCTTTGCCTAATGATCTCTTCTCTATTGAGGAGGTACGTTTGCGTTATGACGCGCAGGTTGAAGCAAGTCTACCACAACAAGAAGTACCCATGGATTGATAAGAGGAAGATGAAGGAGTGGAACAAGAAGGTCCCGAACAAGATGTGCAACCATCAAAATACTATACCACCTATGATGATATCTATGACCTCGAAGGAAATATCCGAAATATGAAGAACCTCTCCATCAACCTTCGAGATGCTACTGCCAACCTCGCCACTCAGTCCCATGATTGGAGCAGCCAATGGAACGTGGGTAACTATTCACCACCACCACAATGAGCAACAAAAGGGATTGTAAAAGCCTGAGCTCGGGGATGTGTCCCTAGGCAATTTTATTTGTGTAATAACGAGGTCGTACTCCAGCTCCTTGTGAGTTTTGAAACACTTCGCTTTTTTTCTTTCGCTTTTTAATTTTTTTTAATTTTTCGTTTGTTTTTGTTTTCTTATTCACTTGCTTGGTCACAAGTTCTTTTATATTCTTTAATCCATATCCTAAAAATATAAAAAGATTTTCCCTTTTTTCCTTTTTCGTGAAAGTGGATTTAAACCTTGCCTCTTTGCTTCACTATTATTATGAGAGTGATTTTTATTGAGTTTTGAAGGAACACATCCCTATAAGGAAGAGGATTATGAAGTCACTCATGAGAGGTATGTCCTATGTCTCCCAGTTTTGAAGTTTGAATTATTTATCTTAGTTGATTTGCTAAGATGTTATGCTAGTGGGAGTAATTAAAAATAGTTAGAGTAAAGCTTATTATTTGTATGAATGATTAGTTGTGGAAGCTTTTGCTCTAGCTATTGTAGCTAACCGAGTCTTGCCTTGGAAATAATTTTTCCAAACAAGTACAACAAGAAAAGTCTGAAATTTTATGACTTGTTTTATGAGTGATTGTCTTGAGAGTTTACCTTTGAAGATACTTAACCCCATAGACGTTCTGATAGACTTAACGGCACTCTTGAACGGAGTTCTTTGATTGAAATGAAGTCTAGTGGTAATTGTGATTGCATGCCAAAGCTAATCTTGTGGATCGAACCGTGACACTATTTTAAAAGTTCTATGTTTCCCATGCACACCTTTGGATGCCAACAACTCCGCTAGCTTTTGAACGATCTATGGTATAGCCCCGGATTTCGGCTATGAGTTTATGACATGGGTGGCATATGTGTCATCGTATGGGAAAAATTATTGGCACTCTCGAAGGTTGTGTAAACCATTGTTTAAAAGCATCACTCAGTGATCCTTGTTGAGAAATATCCTTGCAAGAAGGAAGAAAAAAGAAAGAGAAAAAGAAAAGATAAAATATGATGATCCACATAACAAGTCTTTGGCATGATCTTGTTACTACTTTATGAATTTTGTTGAGAAGCAATGATTGGAATATTAGTGTTTTTGATAGTCTTGATTTACCGATGTGGGTGTCAATAAGACACTTCAGTATTATGCTACTTGGGACATGAACTCTCTTACTCAATATTGCTATAATAAACATCCTAGTGTTCATTGGCAAGCTGAGAGTTAACTAGAGGAATTGGATTGATTGTTACACTTCTAGTTATTTATACTTGTATTAAACTCTACTTTGATTGTCTTGAGTTATCAAAGCTTGTATAGTGTTCTTAGCATCTCTCTAAAGGATATGGCCACCGATCGTAAGTGAATTCATATTATCGTTGTTTCAAGTTTAAATGTTGAATTCCTTATAGTTCTTTTGTTTCTTCTTGCTTGAGGGCGATCAAGGTTTGAGCTTTGGGCATGTTGATGGCTCCAAAAAGAGTCATCTTTCTCTGCGTTTAAACATTGTTTTTTGTCAAGAAATTTACACTATTATCTCTTGATTTGCCACTAATAACTAATTATTGCAAATATATGCAAAACCTTCCCTTGATTTATGTTGTGCAGGAAATCACACTTTTATTGCGAAATCTGGAGTCATAAATGATGATTTTGAGGAAGTATAGACGAGCAAGTGCCCTGGAGCTAATACCAGGCGCCAGCCAACATAACGACCATTGGTACGGGTGCGTCCCGCCCGACCATACGGGGTGGCGGCGACTTCATCTCGTCAAACCCTACAACTATCATGAAGGCGCCTATATATTTCGAGTTCCCAGTCGCCGTGTAGAGGGCCGCCATTCTCATATTGCATCACACCACCACCAAAGGAGATCCACACCATAGTGCATCCCTTCCATCCTCCATCCTCTCCATTAGCCATAGCCATTACTTTGTACTTGAGATTTCCTTGTGATTCGGCAACCATTGTAAGAATATTTGATTTCAATCTAAGTATTGCAAAATATTATCTATCCTTGATCTTATTGTTATGAGTGAGTAGTCCTCATGGGATACGGGTTGGGAGAAACCTTGAAGCGTTTATGTGCATATAATCTATGAGAGAATTGTGTATTGGTTTGTGAGGGATTCGTATCATTTGTTTCTTTGTCTCTTGCCTCGATCTTTGTACTTGTAGGTACCCAAGACCCCCGAGATCGATCAAGGCTTGAGGTGACATACATGGCTAGCGGCGAAATCATAGGAACTCCAGTGACATAAAGGGTAGTACGGTCTTCGTTTAGCGACCCATTTAGGATCACAACAACATCACCACTTAATGCTTTGATCTATGTTTTTCACTTAATAATCGTTTGTAGCCTGGTGCTTCGCGATGCACTCGGTTGGATCAAAAGACTATTGCTATGCATGTGTCCTCTTAGGGGATCTAGTATATTAGGATGTGTTGCCCACAAAATATTATCTCTATTGGAACCTTACATATGACTATGCTTATTATTATCCTTTATCTCATATGATGTGCAGCTACAGGTGGATCTTCAACCCTGGCCTCCATCCATTGATTCAACCCACGATATAAAGTAAACTAGATTGGTCTGGTAAACAAAGGTAAAACAAAAAAACAAAGTGTAGAGGGAGTGTCCGAACCTTTAAACAATATAAGGTGGAGTCCCCTGTGTTTACAATGCTAGTCCCTGGATCAATAGCTAGCATCCACAGTTAAGATGTAATATCAAGAAACAAAGGTCATAATATATCTTTATAACCAGGAATAACATAATTTTATTAAATCATACATAGCTCATTTGGCTATTACATTACATTGCAGCGGAATAACTATAATCATGGGGTCCTTCATCTTCAAAGTGCCACAGGCAGACATGTTGGTTGTAGACTTTGTAATCCTAATCAATCAAAATGGTTTTGATCTTTTGTCAAATCTCTTTATCAAAAACCCTTGAACTACTTGGTATCCCCAAGTATTCAAGTCCTTGTCAAAAATCCCTTGAGCTACTTGGTACCCCCAAGTGCATCAAGTTTTATCAAAATCTCTTGAGCTCCTTGGTACCCCCAAGTGCATCAAGTTTTATCAAAATCTCTTGAGCTCCTTGGTACCCCCAAGTGCATCAAGTTTTATAAAGTTTTCTTTTAGAAATTAGAATGTCGAGATCTCCCATAGCTTCAAACTTTAGTTGCTCAGTATTGTCCATAACCGGGGACACGGCTAAGTACTTAGATTTTATTATCTTCTGCAGAAGTAGTACACTTTACGCACATGTCACAATCCCATCTTGTTGCCACCAGTGGCCACTGGATTAGTGCTCACCAAGATGGAGTACCGGCAGATTGAGAATGTGACGAAGTCTTTCCAGAGGGTCCTCCCATACACCATTGCTAGCTTGTCTTCAAGTACCCATGTAGGATTCCAGGTCCTCATGTCCAGTAGCCTGAAGACAATGCATGGGTCTTCCCAATGTAGTTGACTAAGCTAGAGCCATAAATAGCATGTGGTTGCACACGAAAGCCACAATTGGAGAAACATGTTCAATCTCTAAGTTTCCTGGGTGGTTTTCTTTGGAGCACAACACAAAGAGATTGCCATAGACATGGTTCCTTTTGTTGCCACCTTCTCCAAAACTCAAAGTATCCTTGTCCACCCAGGTGGTTCATTGAGTCCTTATTTTATTATATAAAAACACAAGTCCTTTTCTCAACTTCATAAAATCTCAACATGTATCTCTTTTCAAAATATAGCATGGCTAAGCATGTATCAACTACATTGTTTTCACTAAGGAATGTATAGGGAATCCTATTAGGATTTAGCATAGATAAGTATAGAAATTCTTTTCATGCATGTTTTCAAAATCCACTAGGTATAATGAAAATAGTAGGACTTTTAGATGATAGTGTCACTTGCCTTTCTTTTGGTAGGGAATGTTGTTTCACTCCTTGATCTTGCTAACTTCACTACAATCAACCAAGCAAACACAATATCAACAAGCATTCCAAACCAATAATCAATCAAACATTTCACACACATAAAACAATGGGATCTAAGTTATGCATGCAAGCATGCAAGAGTTAGTTTTATTTGCAAAGGTGGTCTCCACTAGGCTTATAAACTTTGTAAGGTCCAAAGTGGTCATTATCCAAAGTGGCAAAGTCATTTGCAAAAGGGTTTTGTCCATAAACCATTTTTAAATCCAATCATTATTTTATGTGGTGGAAAATATTTTTATCAAAGCAACAACTTTAAGTTGTTCACCAAATAAGTTGTTGTTTATCAAAACTTGGTGTTTAGGGTCAGTAGGTTTGGTCCAAAACATTTTCCCAAAGTTTTTACTCCAAAAACATTTTCATAACAAAACCAACATTTTTATTTGGCTAGAAATGGGCTAAACCAATTAATCTATCCTAAACTTCACCAAATCCATTTTCAAAACCATGGGTTGGTTCCTAGGGTCAGTAAGTTTACCACAAACCAATTTGCAAAGGTTTTAACCCTAAAAACATTTTTGAACAATTTTTCTAATCTATACGAGCATACAATTGTTTCTGCAAAAACAAGCAATCTAACAGATACTATTTGCTAAACAAATTCCATGGTTGACTAGGGCTTGTTCCACTGATTCCAACAATATAAAGTTTGTAATTTTTGGACGTGTGGATCAAAAGTTATAGGGTTTTCAAAATCACATTCTAATCAGATTTCAAATTCAGTTCTAAACAAAGTCTGGCCACGCGTCGCTTTCCTATTTGCTGGTACCGGTTCGGGTGGATTGCATGCTGTAGGCCGTTGGATCAAGTTGTATCGCACGGCACTGGCTGCGTACCCTTTCGCTGTTAAGTGGATCTATCGTGTCTCTTCGATCTAAATCGAACGGCTCTTATCTATCTTGCCAAGAACTGGCGGCGCAAGGTCAACGGCGAGCGCCGGTGCGGTCAGATGGTGGCGGCACTGGCGAAATAGGATGCAAGGGAAGGTGGGGAGATGCTTACAATGATCGTAGGGCGACGCCGAAGCCCAACCTGGAGTCGTCTTGGCGAGGGGCGCACGAGAACAGAAGGAATTCCTCACCGGAGTTGGGTCTGGCGTCAGGCGGCTCTGGACGTGGTCGGAGACGGTGCTGTGGTTCGCCCCGAGGGAAAATGAAGACACAGTTAGACGCGCAAGATCGATGCGAAGCTGCCTGCGTGAAGGAGAAGAAGAGGGGCGGTCGGAATCTACCTGGGGACTTCGCCGGAGAAGTAAACAGACGCGGCGGTGCTCAGAGCTTGTCGAAGACGGCGTTCTGGGGCGCCCGCGGTTGTATGGAAGGTACAGGGAGATGCGCCATGGAGTTGTGAGTGTGCTCGTGTGCTCGGGGAGGCACGGGGTGGAGAGGCTTGGCCGGAATTGACTGGAGACGGTGGTCGGAGCAGCGGCGGTGCAAGCTCGATTCAGGGCAGCCTAGGGGCAGAGAGAGGGAGGCGCGTGAGCTGAAATGGAGAGGAGGAGTGGGCGCTTTATCGTGCGTGGTCGCAGCGAGGTTAAGGCACGGCATTATGGTGAATTTACGCGCGGCATCAACGGCAGGAAACGGCCGGCGTGGTCGTCGCGAGGAAGAAGGAGGAGTGAGCTGGCTGCGTGGGTCCCTGCTGTCAGCGAGGAAGTGAGGGGAAGAAGAGGGCCACCGGTCAGTCACTCTGCGGGTCAGAAACTGAGTGTGAAGCGTTTTCTTCGGGGAAGGGAGAGAGTGGGCTGTTTGCTGGGCTTAGTGGGCTTGGTCAGCTGGGCTGCTGCCTGTTTCTATTTTTTTCTTCCTGAATCTTTTTCTTTTTCCAAAACTAATTTCTGTTTTGAATTTTTAAACAACAAATCAATATTCAATCACATTCAAACATTCAACAAACTTTGCAATTGAATTTGATTCTGTTTAACAACATAAACCAAAATCCAAAATAAAATAATTTTATTCTTTTTAGGATCTATTTAATAATTAAATAAAATAGATCTTGGTATTAATTCAAATAGGTTTTGGTTTATTCAATAAAATCTCTATTTGAAATCTAAATATTTTCAAAACCAAATCAGTAGGTTTTATTTGGAAATATAAAATACTTGGAAACCTTATTTAAAATAGGTTTTAGTGGTTAATTAAAATAGTAAAACCTTTACTTATAAAACTTGGATATTAAATCCTTATTAATTTATTTTAAATAAACCTTTACTATTTTTATCAAAACATTTTATTTCAAAAACTTGGCCAAGGTTTAATTTGGCTCTATAAAATAATCTTTATTTATAAACTTCTATTTCCTTTGAAAACCAAAACTTTTATATAAAAGATTCAAAATAGTAATTCCAAAATATTTTATTTTCTTTTATTAAATGTTTAACTTTTTAAATCCCTTTAGGATTTATTTGATCCAATTTGGTTTGAAGGTTTCCATTTGGATTCAAAAAGTTTCTTTTCACTCTGAAAATCAAACAAAGTTTTATTTTATTCATTTATTTTTCACATTACAAGATTTGGAAAATCTTGGGATGTGACAGGCTACCACCCTTAAAATAAATCTCGTCCCGAGATTTGGGAAGGCTAGGGTTACAAGTAGGCTCAAAACAACTAGGGTACTACCACCCTTAAAATTTTCAAACAAAAATTACATATTGGCCTTCTTGGGATCCTGGGGAAAACTTCTCTAGGCAAACATTTGCATTGTGTCCTTTGTTTCCATACTTGACTCATGGGCCAAGGTTGAGTTTCTCCATAGGCTTGTTCAACTTGTTCTTCATCTTTTCTGGACAGTTGCTTGCATAATGTCCTGGGTTCTTGCAATTGAAACAGTTGATATCTTTGAGTTCTTTACGTAGCTCTTGGGGACAAGTTGCTACATAATGGCCTAGCTCTTTGCAGTTGTTGCACACCACTTGGCTAATTTCCTTATTCTTCTGGTTCTCTGGGCATTCACTGGAATAGTGTCCCATTTATTTACACTTATGACATTGCACATGGCTCTTGTCCTTCTTTTGCTTTTTGGGCTTCTCCAAAGCTAGGAGTGCATCCAGTTCATGTTGTTCATATGTTATCTGGTAGGTAGGAATGTCTACATGCTTCCTGGGTCTTCTCTTGCTCTTTGGATAATTCATAGGCCCTTTCTTTGGTCCTTTGAATTGGGTTGTTTTGTTTGGAGGTATAAGTGGTCCTTTTCCTTTGTCATCAACCTTCTTGGTAGACTTGGATCCTCCTGCATGGTCTGCAATCATTTGTTGCACTCCACCTTGTTTCCTTTGTTCCACAATGGAGTAGATGGGGCATTGGATAGGAACATGGTTGTTTCCTTCACATAGGTAGCAAGTATCTTGAGAAGTGGGACATTGTCCAACAGGATGTTTCTCTTCACAGTTGGGGCATTGATCTCCATGCTCCTTGGAAGTATGATCCTTGTCTCCACAAATAATGCAAGCTGGGGCTCCATCTAGAATAACATTTCTATCATCCTTGTTGTCAAAGACTCTTTTGGAATAGCTTTCTTCCATATTGATCATTTGATCAGTCACCTTAAGCATCAGTTGGCCTTGAGTTTCCAAAAATCCTTGCAGTGTTGGATCTTCTCCACTAGTGTTGGCTATAAATTGAGCTGTCACTTGGTTCAACTGGTTCTGGGTTGCTATGAGCTCTTTCATGCTATCCTCTTGGTTGGTGTTGGTGTCATCAACCTTGATGTTGGAGTCTCTTGGAGTAGTCATCTGTTTGGGTTGAATGGGAATTAGAATAGGCAAGATATTTCTGAGGAAATATTTCTAATCACACGCATCACAATTCACTCAAGCAATGTGCAAGCATTCACAAACAACTTTTTACTCAAACAACAAAGTTCAAGCACATACTTAGGCAACAAAATATTTTTGTTACACCACATAAGTTGGTGTGTTTTGACTTATCTAAAATATGGTGGTCCATCTATATGGTTCACTTGTAATCTTTCCTTCCTTCTTGATTCTTCTTGTATGAGATCATGGTTTCCTAGAGAAAAACTCTTGGTTACCATAGATTCTAGTGAAATGATCTCCTTCTTATTTTTGCATTCCCTTAGTCTCCATATCTTGAGCAAGATTTCCTTGTTTCACTTGTAGTCCTTAGTGGTATCCAAGTTGGAAGTCCTTGGTGAACATGCTGAAGATGTTGAAGTCATTAGAGTTGAAGAAGTTGAAGAAGTCCTTTGCACATGGTGTAGTCTTTGTCCATGGGTAGGTTTTTTCATCAAGTTGAAGTAGAAGAGATGTAGAGTCGAAACCAAAATGGTTAATGAAAGAGTTTACAACATTGTTTTGTAAATAAGTTTTTGGAACAAAAATACAACTCCTATTTTTCTAAGGGTTTTTGTCCAATCCTAGGTTTACAAATCCTACAGGCAACACAATGCTCTGATATCATCTGTAGAGGGAGTGTCCGAACCTTTAAACAATATAAGGTGGAGTCCCCTGTGTTTACAATGCTAGTCCCTGGATCAATAGCTAGCATCCACAGTTAAGATGTAATATCAAGAAACAAAGGTCATAATATAGCTTTATAACCAGGAATAACATAATTTTATTACATCATACATAGCTCATTTGGCTATTACATTACATTGCAGCGGAATAACTATAATCATGGGGTCCTTCATCTTCAAAGTGCCACAGGCAGACATGTTGGTTGTAGACTTTGTAATCCTAATCAATCAACTTCACTATTATCAATCAAACCTGCAACATTACAAGTTACAGCCACAAGGGTCAATACATTTGAATTGTATTGGCAAGTTTCACTACTAAGTATAATATGAGTGGATCCTATCATTACATGCATTTTTGGCTAGGTAGGGTTTTAGGCTTCTTTGCAGAAGGCAATAATTTATCCTATCTTTTCAAAATGGTTTTGATCTTTTGTCAAATCTCTTTATCAAAAACCCTTGAACTACTTGGTATCCCCAAGTATTCAAGTCCTTGTCAAAAATCCCTTGAGCTACTTGGTACCCCAAGTGCATCAAGTTTTATCAAAATCTCTTGAGCTCCTTGGTACCCCCAAGTGCATCAAGTTTTATCAAAATCTCTTGAGCTCCTTGGTACCCCCAAGTGCATCAAGTTTTATCAAAATCTCTTGAGCTCCTTGGTACCCCCAAGTGCATCAAATTTTATAAAGTTTTCTTTTAGAAATTAGAATGTCGAGATCTCCCATAGCTTCAAACTTTAGTTGCTCAGTATTGTCCATAACTGGGAACACGGCTAAGTACTTAGATTTTATTATCTTCTGCAGAAGTAGTACACTTTACCCACATGTCACAATCCCATCTTGTTGCCACCAGTGGCCACTGGATTAGTGCTCACCAAGATGGAGTACCGGCAGATTGAGAATGTGACAAAGTCTTTCCAGAGGGTCCTCCCATACACCATTGCTAGCTTGTCTTCAAGTACCCATGTAGGATTCCAGGTCCTCATGTTCAGTAGCCTGAAGACAATGCATGGGTCTTCCCAATGTAGTTGACTAAGCCAGAGCCATAAATAGCATGTGGTTGCACACGAAAGCCACAATTGGAGAAACATGTTCAATCTCTAAGTTTCCTGGGTGGTTTTCTTTGGAGCACAACACAAAGAGATTGCCATAGACATGGTTCCTTTTGTTGCCACCTTCTCCAAAACTCAAAGTATCCTTGTCCACCCAGGTGGTTCATTGAGTCCTTGTTTTATTATATAAAAACACAAGTCCTTTTCTCAACTTCATAAAATCTCAACATGTATCTCTTTTCAAAATATAGCATGGCTAAGCATGTATCAACTACATTGTTTTCACTAAGGAATGTATAGGGAATCCTATTAGGATTTAGCATAGCATAAGTATAGAAATTCTTTTCATGCATGTTTTCAAAATCCACTAGGTATAATGAAAATAGTAGGACTTTTAGATGATAGTGTCACTTGCCTTTCTTTTGGTAGGTAATGTTGTTTCACTCCTTGATCTTGATAGTCTCACACTTTACTAACTTAACTACAATCAACCAAGCAAACACAATATCAACAAGCATTCCAAACCAATAATCAAACAAACATTTCACACACATAAAACAATGGGATCTAAGTTATGCATGCAAGCATGCAAGAGTTAGTTTTATTTGCAAAGGTGGTCTCCACTAGGCTTCTAAACTTTGTAAGGTCCAAAGTGGTCATTATCCAAAGTGGCAAAGTCATTCTCAAAAGGGTTTTGTCCATAAACCATTTTTAAATCCAATCATTATTTTATGTGGTGGAAAATATTTTTATCAAAGCAACAACTTTAAGTTGTTCATCAAATAAGTTGTTGTTTCTCAAAACTTGGTGTTTAGGGTCAGTAGGTTTGGTCCAAAACATTTTCCCAAAGTTTTTACTCCAAAAACATTTTCATAACAAAACCAACATTTTTATTTGGCTAGAAATGGGCTAAACCAATTAATCTATCCTAAACTTCACCAAATCCATTTTCAAAACCATGGGTTGGTTCCTAGGGTCAGTAAGTTTACCACAAACCAATTTGCAAAGGTTTTAACCCTAAAAACATTTTTGAACAATTTTTCTAATCTATACAAGCATACAATTGTTTCTGCAAAAACAAGCAATCTAACAGATACTATTTGCTAAACAAATTCCATGGTTGACTAGGGCTTGTTCCACTGATTCCAACGATATAAAGTTTGTAATTTTTGGACGTGTGGATCAAAAGTTATAGGGTTTTAAAAATCACATTCTAATTAGATTTCAAATTCAGTTCTAAACAAAGTCTGGCCACGCGTCGCTTTCCTATTCGCTGGTACCGGTTCGGGTGGATTGCGTGATGTAGGCCGTTGGATCAAGTTGTATCGCACGGCACTGGCTGCGTACCCTTTCGCTGTTAAGTGGATCTATCGTGTCTCTTCGATCTAAATCGAACGACTCTTATCTATCTTGCCAAGAACTGGCGGCGCAAGGTCAACGGCGAGCGGCGGTGCGGTCAGATGGTGGTGGCGCTGGCGAAACAGGATGCAAGGGAAGGTGGGGAGATGCTTACAATGATCGCAGGGCGACGCCGAAGCCCAACCTGGAGTCGTCTTGGCGAGGGGCGCACGAGAACAGAAGGAATTCGTCACCGGAGTTGGGTCTGGCGTCAGGCGGCTCTGGACGTGGTCGGAGACGGTGCTGTGGTTCGCCCCGAGGGAAAATGAATACACAGTTGGACGCGCAAGATCGATGCGAAGCTGCCTGCGTGAAGGAGAAGAAGAGGGGCGGTCGGAATCTACCTGGGGACTTCGCCGGAGAAGTAAACAGACACGACGGCGCTCAGAGCTTGTCGAAGACGACGTTCTGGGGCGCCCGCGGTTGTATGGAAGGTACAGGGAGATGCGCCATGGAGTGGTGAGTGTGCTCGTGTGCTCGGGGAGGCACGGGGTGGAGAGGCTTGGCCGGAATCGACTGGAGACGGTGGTCGGAGCAGCGGCGGTGCAAGCTCGATTCAGGGCAGCCTGGGGGCAGAGAGAGGGAGGCGCGTGAGGGGAAATGGAGAGGAGGAGTGGGCGCTTTATCGTGCGTTGTCGCAGCGAGGTTAAGGCACGGCATTATGGCGAATTTACGCGCGGCATCAACGGCAGGAAACGGCCGGCGTGGTCGTCGCGAGGAAGAAGGAGGAGTGAGTTGGCTGCGTGGGTCCCTGCTGTCAGCGAGGAAGTGAGGGGAAGAAGAGGGCCACCGGTCAGTCACTCTGCGGGTCAGAAACTGAGTGTGAAGCGTTTTCTTCGGGGAAGGGAGAGAGTGGGCTGTTTGCTGGGCTTAGTGGGCTTGGTCAGCTGGGCTGCTGCCTGTTTCTATTTTTTTCTTCCTGAATCTTTTTCTTTTTCCAAAACTAATTTCTGTTTTGAATTTTTAAACAACAAATCAATATTCAATCACATTCAAACATTCAACACACTTTGCAATTGAATTTGGTTCTGTTTAACAACATAAACCAAAATCCAAAATAAAATAATTTTATTCTTTTTAGGATCTATTTAATAATTAAATAAAATAGATCTTGATATTAATTCAAATAGGTTTTGGTTTATTCAATAAAATCTCTATTTGAAATCTAAATATTTTCAAAACCAAATCAGTAGGTTTTATTTGGAAATATAAAATACTTGGAAACCTTATTTAAAATAGGTTTTAGTGGTTAATTAAAATAGTAAAACCTTTACTTATAATACTTGGATATTAAATCCTTATTAATTTATTTTAAATAAACCTTTACTATTTTTATCAAAACATTTTATTTCAAAAACATGGCCAAGGTTTAATTTGGCTCTATAAAATAATCTTTATTTATAAACTTCTATTTCCTTTGAAAACCAAAACTTTTATTTAAAAGATTCAAAATAGTAATTCCAAAATATTTTATTTTCTTTTATTAAATGTTTAACTTTTTAAATCCCTTTAGGATTTATTTGATCCAATTTGGTTTGAAGGTTTCCATTTGCATTCAAAAAGTTTCTTTTCACTCTGAAAATCAAACAAAGTTTTATTTTATTCATTTATTTTTCACATTACAAGATTTGGAAAATCTTGGGATGTGACACAAAGTCTTGTAAACGTGTCCTTATTTTCATTCCTATGAGCGTTGTTTCCCAAGGTTCGATTAAACCTAGGTCTACTAGGGAAAAAGCTACTATACTCGATATGTAATTCGGATCGAAGGTATCAGCCACATGGGCCTACTAGGCCACACGCGTGCGCAGAGGGGGAGGAAACCTTGGCCGAATTGGCTAGGTACCCCTATGGCTGGCGGGTGGAGGAGGAGGGGAGGGGCGAGGCCGTGTGGGGGGAGGAGTCATTCCCGGTCTCAAACTTGTCCTCCAAGTTGGTTTTAGGGAGAACTCCGTATTTGAATCAGACTTCATAGTGGATACGGACTTCATCTCTCTCTCTCATATTGGTCGAAGAAATGAAAAGGAGGAGTCCTTGTAGGATACGAATCCTAGTCCTACTCTCCTCTATGGAGGAGGGAAGACGCCTATATAATTAGGGGAGAGGGCCAAGGGCAATACACACTAATCCACACCCTAGCCCAAGTCACCGCCACCACCTCCACTAGCCACCGCCACCTCGGCCTTGTCCTCTCCCTCTTCCTCGCGTCGTCATCTTTGTCGCGTGAAGGAGATCTCCACCAAAGACCGCAGTAGCACCTTCTTCTACCCCATCTAGATCTAATCTTGATGGACGAGGAGTGCTGTCGTATCTTCATCGACACATTCTCCCTTCGTCCGCGAGTTCTTGATCTCGCCTCGATGTGGTGTCGTCCGTGTTGCACGTGTGGATACCGGTGGAGGTGAGACACTTGGAGCACTAGTTCTTCAAAGCCGTCCGTGGGATAATACATCTCCTCGCGACTCGCTAAGTCTTGTTGCGGGGATCAACGCACCATCAACCTCGTCATTGATAAACTTCAACTAGTTCGATCAATGTGGGTATGTTCCATTACCTCACCCTTTCATTGGATCTTGGTAATGCGCTAGATTTTTTTTTGTTTTCCGTAGAACGTTCCCCAATAGTGGTATCAGAGCGGTCTATGCGTAGACATAGGTACGAATAGAGGAATCATAGAATTTCGGCATTGTTAATCTCGTTATTGCTACCCAATTGTTGCAATTTGGATCATGGTGGCATTGTATGATAAGTGGCCCGAGCCGACTTTACTATCTTCGGATCAAGACTGGTTTGTGAAGTGTACTTCGGATACACAAAGCAACT
The DNA here is from genome assembly GCA_916181665.1 of Avena sativa. Classification (NCBI taxonomy): domain Eukaryota; kingdom Viridiplantae; phylum Streptophyta; class Magnoliopsida; order Poales; family Poaceae; genus Avena; species Avena sativa. Next base: position 347,702,380 of record OV702280.1, on the reverse strand, counting down.
TTCGGGTGCCTGTTTTCTGCATTTATGATACGTCGGAAACGTATCTATAATTTTTGATGCTCCATGATTGTTTAGTATCTACTTTGCTTTACTTGTCTACACTTTGAGGTGCTTTTTACATGTTTTCTGGTACTAACCTATTAACAAGTTGCAACAGTGTCAGGTGCCTATTTTTTGCTGTTTTTGGTTTCAAAAAAGTTAGTAAAGAAATATTCTCGAAATTGGACGGGACAAACGTCAAAGTCAATTATTTTCCGTGGGGAACAAGAAATCCAGAGGGGAGCCGGAGGGTCCGTCTAGGGCGGCCAGACCCGCCCCAGGCACGGGTGGTCCCCATCCCGCGCCTGGCTAGGGTTTGGCACCCCTGGCCGCCTCCTGGGCCTCCCCCTTCGCCTATAAGAAGCCCCCAATGCAGAAACCCTAAGCACCCGATCAAATTTCCACGAAACCGTCTATAGTCGCCACCACCATCGTCCCTAGATCGGGGGGATCTAAAGTTCTTCCCGGCACCTGCCGGAGGGGAGATCATCCCGGAGGCCTTCTCTCTGGTATGATGCGTGAGTAGTTCCACCTTGGACTATGGGTCCATGTAGTAGCTAGATGGTTGTATCTCCTCCTTTGTGCTTTCATGTATAGATCTTGTGAGCTCCGTTCATGATCAAGATCTAATCTATTTGTAATCATGCATGTTGTGTTTGCGGGGATCCGATGGATATTGAGATTATTATGTTGGTTTGATTAATGGTTTTGTCTTTATGATTCTATCATGTCTGTGTTGTTTGTGATCTTGCATGCTCTCTGTTGTTAGTAGATATTTTGGCCAAGTAGTTGCTAGTGACTCCAAGAGGGGGTATTTATGCTCGATAGTGGGTTCGTGCCTCTAGTTTCCAAGGGAAGTGACAATAATCTCTTCGGTTGTAGATGTGTTGTTGCTACTAGGGAGAAAACAACGGTCTCTTGTTCATGGAACATGTGGACTGTTTATCTTACACACTTTGCTTAAAGCAGTTGTCTATTACTTGCAACTTAATACTGGAGGGGGTTCGGATGATAACCTGAAGGTGGACTTCTAGTCATAGATGCAGTTGGATGGCGGTCTATGTATCTTGTTGTATTGCCCAAACGAATCTCATAGGATCTTCCTGACTAGTCATTGCATTGTTATGCCTTGCTCAGTTCCTGTCAATTGCCCTGCTGTAATTTGTTTACCCTTCATGCCATGTTGTTTATATAAGGAGAGGACCTCTAGTGAACTATGGACCCTAGTCCAATCTTTACCATTGATACATCTTCCACTGTTACTTGTTTATTTGCTACAAACCATTACCTTCCACACCATATGTTTAATCCTTTGTTACAGCAAACCGGTGAGCTTGACAACCTCACTGATTCGTTGGGGCAAAGTCTTGAGTTTGTGTTGTGTAGGTCTCTGCGTTGCTTGCAACACCTGTGTGACGTTTCCTTCCTCCTTCTGGTTCGATAACCCCGGTCTCTACAGAGGGAAGACTTGCTGTTGTGCTCATCACACCTTGCTCTTGGGGTTTCCAACGAAGTGCTCCACGTCAAGTTCTCTGGCGCCATCAAGGAGTCACCAACAAGTTTTCTGGCGCTGTTGCCGAGGAGGCTAAGGACGTCTTCACTAGGGGAGTCCTTCACTTACTTTCTCTTTACTTTGTTTTTAGTTTGCTTTGTTTCTTTTGTTTGGTTTTGTTTGCCTCTTTTCAAAAAAAACAAAAAAAATAATCTAGTTTGGTTTGCTTTCTTTATTCAAAAACACAAAAAAATTAGTTCCTGCTCTAGTTGCCACCTTGCTCTAGCTCACCATGTTGATCCCCAAGTTAGCCCTGAAAGATCTTGCAATAGGTAGTGGTTCCATAATTGGGAAAGATAATATTGAAGAATTCTTTAACTACGTTAGCAAGCATGAGGATATTGAGGAAAAATCTATAGCAGAGCTTGATCCTAATTATGAGATTGCTGCAGCTTTTTTAGTTCATATGTTGGAGGCTAGGTTTGTTAGCCTTAACCCCTTCATACAATTCTTCTTCCTAAAACTAAAAGAAGAAAAGAATGCTGAAAAAAGAGAATTCATCCTTGAAACTTTATCAAAAGAATTTCATGATGTTGCTAGGGAGGCCAAAAAGGTTTTGAGCGTTTCAATATGCTAGGATCAAGTGTAAATGTTGTGTGTATTTCTGATAAAACTAATCCTAGAGAGGAATTTAAGATACCCATACCCTTTAAGCTTGTTGGAATGCATGAAGCCTTTGAAAAGAATTTTGATTGGATTGCTCCTGAAAATCTTTTTGATGAAAGTAGTAGACCAAAGAGAGATGAGAAGGGATCCTCCAAAACCCATTTGGATGAGATACCTTTCATAGTTGAAGATTTTGCAAGTATGAGTGTTAATGCTTCCTCATTTGAAAAAACTTGATTCTTCTTGCTTCTTGTGCCTAACTTAAAGGCGTTAAAGAAAAGTATTTGTTGGGGGGGATAACCCAAGAGTTTCCTTGAGTCTTGGAAGTTATTACTTCTGTAATGACCTCTCCTTATCCTTTTTTTTGCTTTTTGTGCCAAGAATGACCTCTAATGAGAGGAAAGTAAGATTTGGGGAGTTCCTGTCCCAAAACAGATTTCTTTCCTCCACCAAAAAAATTTGTGAGGAGTCTTTGTAACTCGGATTGAGCTGAAAATTTATGAAAAAATCCTCCAGTATGTTAGCTAACTTTCGTTAGTTCAATACTTTTTGGTTTTAGGAACAGAAGATGTTCGAAAAAATCGTTTTCTACCTGCTGGTCTGTTTGACAGATTTCTGCCATTATTTGCATTTGCTTCTTATTGATTCCTTTTTGAATTCTCTTTAGGTGAATTTAGCTTTTTGAAGAAATTAATACAGTATCATGTGTTTTTAGTGAAAAGCTTTGCTGTTTCAAAGCTTTGCCAGAGGTCTATTATCTTTTGAATAAGCTAATGTTGCTAATGAAGATTGTGTGAAGGAAAAATTTCAGGTGTAGAGAGAGAATAATAAGATGAAGAATGGACAAAAGCTCAAGCTTGGGGATGCCACCATGGTGTCACCCCAAGAAATATCCAAGAGGTACAAGCGTCAAAGCTTGGGGATGCCCAAGGCATCCCCTTCTTCATCAATAAAAAGCTCAGGTCTATCTAGACACTTCGTTTTTATTGTTTCATGCACTGTTGTGTTGTTCTTGGAGCGTCTTAGTTTTTGTTTGCTTTGCTTAGTTTGTTTAGTTTTGTTAAGTAGTTTGGATCCCCGTTCTCGCTGTGTTGTTTTTCAAATAAGTTGCTTGGTGTTGGAAAGGAGTAGTAAGTTCTTTCTTGTAAGTGCAAGAGGATCTTGCATTGACTGTGACTTAGACTTTAGCATGACATGCTAGGTGTTGTTTTGACCTTATGCTTAGAGATTATTGCTGTAGCATGTCTTGTTCCAAACAATTCGGATTGATTACTGTGCCTTGAAGAAATTATGCGTTCTTTTAGCATGCAAAAGCATAGTATTGTGGTATTCTCCTTTGATGCTTTGCTTGGGTTGACTTGGCACATGCTCACACCATGTTATGACTATGACAAGTCACCATTAGTCTCTATGATCATTTAGTCCTTGACTTGTAGTACCACTCTTTGCTTTCATTCGTATGCTTTGTTGCACTGCATGATTATGGCCATTATGCTCTCTTAGTTGGTTGCTCCCAGTCTTTTGCTAGCCTCCACTTGTATGAGTAAGTTCTACTCATGCTTCCAACTCCCAAAAAACCAAGTTATTCCAAAGTGTCCACTATAAACTCCTATGCATGGTGTGTTACACCATTCCAAGTATATTCTTGTTTTCAACTATCTTCCAATTAAAAACTATTTTGTTATGGGAAAACTTAGTGATTAGAGCCTCACGACCTTGATGGCACACTTTATATTCTTTGCCCCTAATAAACTTGAACCATTGTGACAACTTTGTTGTATATGTGCGGTGACCCAGCATACCACTGCATGATGTAGTACACTATAGTCGTTGACATAACACCAATGAAACACCGTTCACTAGTATTACATCCCTCAAAGTAGTACAACAAAAACATAGCAGGTCCAAGACATGACTATAGGTTACAACTCAACTCTTTACCCAAGATCCAGAGAACACTCTAGGTTAAAGAGAGAGAAAGAAACTTCTTACAAATAAGAATCAAGAATAAATAACTCATAATTACTATACTTATAAAACTAGTAACTGAACTAATGGCTTGTATTGCTGCTATTGCAATACTTTATAGAAGTAGGTTCTATGGTTAGAAATTCTATTCTTATCTAGTTAGCAACTTCGTCTTCACTTGAGTTGATGTATATGTTGACCTTCTTGACTTCCTTGAAGAGCTTTATCTTCTAATAATAATTCCTGGAGCATAACTTGATGTAGACGTCGTCTGTACTGGCTTTAGAACCTAGCAAGGGTTAAGAAGATACTTTGATTACGAGCGTACTCAGCAAGTCCACTAGAAAAGGAGTGTTTGATGCACTATATTTACAGCCACAGACCATAGGTCCTAGGCCATGCAAGTTTTCGTAAACATTTCTTCAAAGGTTGCTTTTATTCTGAAAATCTATGTCCGTAAGCCTTCACGGGTTTACCAGAACCTTCATGGGGGTCCTTTCCCGCCGCGTTCGCAGCTCCTTCCCGGAACAGGGAGTAACAAGTTACAGTTCTTACACTCTGCAGAGGTGTGTCACTTTACCCATGAGAGCTCTTAGCTTTGTTTCTCATCCGGGCCGCGAACCCGTTCACACTTCCTTGGTGTGAGGCCCAGACTAAGACCCAAGCCAATCACTGCCTTCTCCACGACCCCACATGTCTCCTTGGTGTACGCCAGCCCACCTATTGAATTACGGCAATGGCAGTACAAACCGTTCAGATGCCAAAACTATCGTGGGATGTTGAGGGCTCCCACACATATGCTGCATATCCTCTACGAATTACCATAAATAATATGCATGCTACGAGTGATAACAGCCACGACCCGCACATCCAGCTCCATGCGAGAGGGAAAAGATACAGCTGACTTCTTCGTCCCATTCCAAATCTCATGGTCACGCGTAATATACGGCGTAAGAATCACTAGCGACATTGGTTGTTAAGTCCTAGATAATATGTTCATTTACCACCGGAACTCTTATAGTAGGTTATTACCTCATGGTAAATAACCGATGATCACATTATTATGAAAATAGTGTTTTCTGTCCTTTTTCAAATGCAGGTGATGACAACACTGGATTTGCAAAATACTTTACAGAAAATAATCAAAGGACATGAGCAAGTGTGAACTTGCCATTTGTGATTGCAAGATTATGCACTCACGGTCTTCAAGACAATATAAGATCCAATAGCGGAAATCTGCATCATTGGTCCGGTAAGGACTAATGTTTAAAGAAGCAAGATGCTTTTATGCATAAGTAATGTAATGCAAGTTTATAAACGCGAATCCCATGAATAATGTTGTTCTAGGGTTTGGATACTGGAAAGGGTTTCCTTGGGATGTGTTCCCCTTTTAGATTAAGTTTCATACATGTGCTTCTTATTAAGGCTTGTGAGTGTGTGTAATACAACATGTATTTATATAACAATAAAATACATAGTATGAAATGCTACTCAAGGTTGCTTACATCTGAATTGTTTATCTTCAAGTTTTGCTTTACAAGTAATGTCACTTATAAAGAATTTAAGTATTAACAATCTTATGATACAAGTAAAGTATAAGGTAAGGTGTTTACTATTAATTGTCATATCTTGATCGAAGTGGCAAAATGAATAACTTTTGAAGAAAATCTTACTCAACTAAGCAGAAGCATTTAAGCTTTTAAGTTAACCTTATGAGGTTTTCTTTCTAGTTATAGTCTTTAAGTTAGAAAGAATTGCCTTTAATGGAATAATGAAATTAGTAGTATTTGAGACTTATTTATCTTGGTTTTTAACTGGGTTGGTTTGGTATTATGATGCTTTATAACTTAATTATAACATACCGAAGTTAACTATAAAGCATATAGTAAATTCTTTAGTATTATACTTAAAGCTTGGTAACAATAAGTAACTTTAAGAATGTAGATAGACTTAGGGTGTATTACTTATGATACTTGTATCTTGTTCACTTTGTATTGTTTCCTTAGAGTTACTTAAGAATGGCATTACTTCTTTTGAATAGTGGTTTCCTAATTGTTTAGTGGGATAGAATCATTTTTCTTTTTATGGATGAGTGGTTATGGTTTGTAAACAAATAAATAACATTTCTTAACTACTTATGGATTCAATATAGTGTTTTGGTTTGTTTATAACTTGTAGTTGAAGTAAAATAATGGGTTTTGTCTTATTACAATTATTCTTGGAGATCTTATATTAGATAAGGACTCTTTTATAAAATAATTTATACTTATTGTTGAAAGATAATTTAATAAAATTGTATTTAAAGTGTGCTAAATCATTTTGGCTTCACACAACAATTTTTTAAGACTAATACTTTTTATTAGACTCAATTCATTAATTTAAGAAATATTAACAAATTTTATTTGACATAATATGAATTATTAACTAAAGAAATAGGTTTAAATTCAACTTTATGAAGGTGTTTAACTTTTTATTTAACTCAAAAGTGGAATACCACATTTTAACATGTAGGTATTATTTTTGTGATTATTTTGGTATATTACATTTATTTTTGTGATTTATAAATAATAAGATATGATTTTAATAAGGTTTATTACTATATAAATACTTAATAAATATTTAATTAAGAGGAATAATAATGCATGATTATAGTTTTAAACTCTAATTCCTATTTTTCTAAGATTTTAATATTTTATTTATATTTTTAACATTTACCATTATTAAAATATTAATTATCAAAGTTTTAAAACTTTATAAAGTATTATTAAATAATATTTATTTAAATAATCATCATAATAATATTGTATAATAGTTTTAGTTGTAGATTTAATTTTTTTGAACATTTTCATATATTATATGTATTTTTCTGATTTATAAAACAAAAGATATCAATTTTACAAGATTTAATCATTTTATAAATTTATTAATTAAATAACTAAATGTGTTTATTAGGTAATGCTGATGTCAGCATAGACTGAAGGGTTTTTCCCACCAGTCACTGACTGGTGGGACATTACCATGTCATTTCTATTTGTTTTTATTTATTTTCTAAACAGACATGGAACTTTTTACACTCAGATGGGATCTACCCACGGTCACAGACATGTGGGGCTTAGGCCACGTCATAAGCCACATCAGCAAAGTAGGACCCATGTGGTTTGACTGGTTGACCTGATGCAAGCATGATGTCATCATGACATCATCTCGCTAGTGATTCTCTGGTGGCAAGCAGCGGCGGCGATTCAGCGAAGATTGGCAAGCGTGGTTGTTACGGTTCGAAAGAGGACACGCCAGGGAACCTACTAGCAGCGGCGCCGCTCGATTTAGGTCGCTGGAGCAAGGTTTACGACGGTGGCCGACAGCGGCGGTGTCAGGTGGTCACGGGGATCTCGATTTAGCACGCAAGGAAGAATTCTACAAAGGACATTCACACGAGGAGCTCACCAGAAGCACAATGAAGGGCTCGGCGAGGCCGGAGGTGGTCGGGATCGACAATTATTGTCGATGACCGGCGGTGGTTTTCGTCGAGGATCGGATCTATGCGGCTGATTAAGAGTTCGTTAGCTCGGTTCCTTCTTGTCGGAGATGCTACACACCATGGCGAATCGTGTGGTATGCTCAGCTCCTCGTGGGGTGGTCTCTAACGGTGACAGCAACAACTCCGGTAAGCTAGGTTTTTCAGGCAGAGGAAGAAATGGGGAAAGAGATGTTGCTGCAGCGAGTGAGAGGGGGAAATGAAGGGATGAGGACGAGGGAGACGTGCTCGGCTGATCTTATCCCTGCTTCTGGTCACGGCGGGCATCGCAGCGCAGTGGGAATCGACGGCGGCAGCTCCGGCACGCAGCTGGCTTCCTGCGTGGGGATGACGAAGGTATGACAGAGGTTGAACCGGTACGGGCTTGCCTTGGGATACAACTGGGCCGTAGCAAAGTGAGTGGAGGAAGAGGGGTGCTGCTCACGGGCGACGAGTAACTGATACGGTTAATGGGCCATGGGCCAGATTGATGTTTCCCTTATTTTTTTCCTGGTTCCATTTCTTTTCCATTTTATGTTTTCTGTTTTGTATTTTACTTTCAGATTTTTATATTACTCAATTGTTTGACTATTTCCCATAGAAAATTACCAGCTAAATAATTGCAGCAACAATAAAATTATTAAGAATCAATTTGTGAACCTTTATTATGTATTGTGATATTTTCTTTATTTCCCTTATATATATTCATTTGTTTTAACTTTCTAGGAATTTCTTATTTAGAAAATTGTAATATTAATACTATTTTTATAATAATATATTTTATTGATTTACCTTTTTATATACTTTCATATTCATAATCATATGAAGGTTATTATATCAAATAGAATAGGTATAAATTAGGGTCTTTAGGTTTTAGGTTTGTTTAGGATCTTATAATTTTGATGTCTTGATTCTTATTGATTTATAATATTAAAGAAACTTTTATATATCTTGATCCTTTATTGTTATTTAATATATAAAGTTTTGAGAACTTTAATATGGTTAATATTATTCTCATAGATTTAGGGAATAGTAATTCTATATTTTATTACAACTAACATACGAGTTAAAGTTTGAATTGAAAATGCTTTACCATCAATTCTTAGAAGATTTAATATTCTCATATTTCCTTTATTGATGTGAATAAAGATTAATGGCTAAATATATTGTATTTATGTTTGAGATCAGAATGATTTTATCTGTAATGTTTCATGAAAAGGATTTGATAAAGACAGTTCTTAAGCACCTATGATAATGATGATTGAAATTGACAAATGTGTGCTTAAGTGATTGAATATAGGAAAATACTCTTATAAACCATTGTGGAAACAAGATGATAGATCAATTATTTGAGATGGATACTCTATTTGGTTAAAGATTTAGGGTTTAGGCTTTTACAAGGATTCCTATATTCCATACATTATAATTCTGGACTTCTAATTAAGGAATTCCTTTCCTAGATATATTACTTCTCTATGTCCATCATCATGTACTAACATGATGAACTTTGCTTTACAGAAACTTCTTATCCACCCTTTATTATTCTAAATCCACTTATAAATGCAATGTGCTGAACATTAAAGATTTCATAATATTCTCATATTTATACTTGGCTATAACAACTATTCTACTATTAATAATCTCTAACCCAACAAATGGTTACATCTAACTCCATTCATACCCTTCCTAAATCATCCATCACAAATACTACTCTAGTAGAGGATTAAATCAAATTCTACTCTCCTTAAGTGTTTAGTATTTCCCAAGATAAAACTACTACTTCTATAATCTAATGTTATTTTAACATCATCTTATTCATACTATCTTGTCTCTTCTTAACTCCAGTATCTAACATTACAACCTCACATTATATTAATGTGACTTGTAATGACTAATCTAGGATAATAAATCTATACTATGGTTCAATCATGTTTTATCCACCAATGTCACTTATACTTGGTATAAGCATACAATATTGGTGAGTAAGGCATGATCATTATGATCCTTTGATCATTTTATGGTTCAGGTTTCAAGTTGACTAAACAAAGCTTCATCAATACAACACTACAGTTGTATTCTAATTATCTTCTGTTTAGCTCTATTGGATTAAGAGATATAATTCATTGACTATACCTACTTGGTCCAATAGGACTACTCCTGGTAACTATCTTTAGACTTCATTCTTGGAATCTTCTTTGTTACCATATTGATTTGATTTCCTTAATTCACTCCCATCCTATAGATGACATCTAGAACTAGCATCACTACTTATCTCTTCTTACTTCTTTCTTCATAGGCCTTTAGTAAATGCCATGGTATGATCAAGAGTTGATAAATTAAGAATTGGTGAATCAATAGTTGGTTACTCAACATTGATGAAAAACAGGTATTGAGATAGGATTCCATAAAGATTGATATGGAAAGGAGGATATGTGGTGAATGACCTTGACTTGGTTTCTTTCCTACTCAATCTCAATAAAAAGTTGAAGTTAGGTATTTCCATGATACTCATGGTATAAGTAGATGAGATTAAGATATAGTTGTTACATTCTTATTATTTGTGTTATATTTATAATTTGGTATTCATGGGTGATTATAATGAATACTATGATATGATCACCTAAGGATCAAGTATAAATCAATAAGTAATGTATTAGGGTTTAATTTCATTACATTTGATCTACCCTTAGATCAAATCATGTTTACCCGAAATAAGGTTTTAGCAAAAGTCATATTGAAACTTATCGCAGTCAACTTGATGATCTACTTCAATTCCATCAGGTTAAGAGAAGCTTCAATCACTTTGACAAGTTTTTATTTAAAAGCGCGAAAATTATCCAGATTTTCTATGCATGGATGCAATGCACACACCTGTGTTAAGCTTATTTCTAAGCTCTAATGTTGGGATGTTACAGACTCTCCCCCTTAAAATAAACTTTGTCCTCAAAGTTCGCATACTCTCACGTTTCAAAGTAAGGAATTGTCTTGCATTGATTATAATAGGTCTCCACTCCATGGTAACCTTAATGGGAATAATTGGAATATCCCATATCCAGATCTTTTCCTTGAATCCTCATCATACTTGGCAATCTTAATCCTGTTGTCTCCAATACTCCGAAGTTCCTATTCGTTTACTCCCTTAGGAATATATCCTTATTATTAAATCCTCATTCTGGGGTCTCTTATTTAGTTCCTTAATCTAATTAGGTATCCTATTCCAACTCCTTTTATTTAATCATCAAACTTTCTTACTATACTATGTAAGATCTAGGAAGTCTCACTAAAACAGGTTTTTAATTTAGTCAATAGTTAGAGTCAAAAGACTAATCTTTGATTTGCCATCGTATGAGTTGCACTCGTAGTCCTTCCGAATATTGTATTTGGACACATTTAGTCCATACCCATTGGAATTTATTGTTCTCTACAAATTCCCAAATGGATGTGCTCCATTACCTCTTAAGGATCACTTCAGAGTTGTTTTTTTAGAAATAGTCTGTTAAGACTATTCCATTTTATTACTTCAAGATTTTACCTTATCAGGATTTTAGACAATCATTTCTTACTATCTTGAGTACTTCTATAATTATGACTTTCTTTTAACCTTATAAAAATAAGGGTTGAGTTGCCATAGGTTAGTATTTTTTTCTCCAACCTTTACTTATAATGTTTACTCTCCCCCTTAGGGTTTACTAATAGTCTTAAAACTATTTATTTAGTATTTATTGGCTTTATAAATAGAATATTGGTCTCTATACATCTTATACTCTACCTGGTTAGAGTTTGATGAAAGATTGTACGGTGTATCCACATAGTTGTGGATCTCCGAAGCAAATCTTTCAGCACTATATGTCGTACTTACAATTGGACATTTTCGCTTTGATAGGTCAATTTTCACGAAGAGTCTCGAAAGACGATCGCTTAAGTTTTGTACTCCTTTAGGTCTTACTTAGCTTAGGCCAAATTTTATGCTCTTTATGCAACCATTAAGATGATTTGGTTAACTATCTCAACCAACACCGGCTGCGAACATGATACCAACTGTGGATTAATTACCATTATGGATCAAATATCAGCTGCGGATTATCCTAGGGTGTAATTATTAACCTACGGTTTCCGACATACTTCTAGCATTCTCTGAATTGTCAGAGCTTGAATACCATTTTAGTTCCAAAGCTGCTTCTTTATACCTTATTCATGATGCTTCCATGAACTTGGTACAACTACTTTATTAACTTCTTAGCAACTTACCTACTTTAAATGAACTTTAAGTTTATTACTCCTTGTTGCTCCAAGTATTTTCTATAATAATCTTTCTTCTTATTGCTATTTAGCAATTATCAAAATTTATTCAACCTTCAACTTGTTTTGATGCACCTTACACTTGGCTTCATTCTTCATGTAAATCTTCATCTTGGTCTTCAGAACTCGTCACTCCCTTATACGAATTCCCATTCCTATCTAGGTCTATAACATCAAGTAATAATTGGATGTTGCAACATGCATTCACACACCAAGTCAAACTTCATGTACAGATCTAGTCAATCAAGAAGATCCAACAAAAAAAAAATCCAAATGTGGTTCATATAACACACAATATTCTAAGCCCGGAATATAGTAGTTGAGTATATTATCTCTAGAATTCAGGCTTAGTTGTGGAGTATATGACACCTCCTCATATAGGTTTATATTGTGATACTTAGCACATAGGGTCAAACTATTCTTTGTCTCAACCTTTACCCAAATTGCTCAATTGCAATAGGATAATTTTAAGCAAGGTGGTATCAATTTGGTTTTGACTAACCTTTGGTCTCACCTTTGGAATGATTAACTAGGTTCAACTTTTCTTTATTAGCCAACTAACCTTACATGATCTCTCCAAATGACTAATCAGATTATATTTCTAACTTAAGCCAAATATTATTAGAAAATTTTTGCACCCATGACTTCAATCATGGTTCTACCAAGTTATCTTCTTACTCTATCTAAGGATAATTTACTAATTACTCATCATATTCATACTCTCATCATGGTTTCGGAGCTAATGTCACCATGATCTTATTATGTTTTAACTGTACATTATGATTTAAGAGTTAATCTAGCCATGATGACTTTATTTCGCATGACTCTATTATTAAGTTTTAGCATGATATCACTTCATCACGTAGAATTCCCAAGTGAATCCCACATGATTACTACTCATTACATCAACATTTATCATAATGACATTCATCATGTTATCTTTGGTTATTAGCTAACCATAAGATTCCACTATCTTACTTGAATTCTAGGGTTAGACTACACCATTAAGACTGCTTCCATATGACGTCTTACACTTTCTTACAGTATCTTGGTGGTTTATGTCTCCCTTGGAAAACACTAAAGAGCACTATACTTGAGAAAAGATAAAATAATTACTACTAAGAAAGAATGACTTAAGAATATGACTTAGGTGTGACAAGGTTATCCTCAATTGGATACTCATCGCAAGTCATAAGAATATTTGGTTTAGATAAGATGGCTTCTATAGTCACTATCCAACCTACAGATCTTCCTAAAAGGTTTTCAATCCTAAGGTCAAAGCATATGCTCTAATACCAACTGCGGTGACCCAGCATACCACTATAGTCGTTGACATAACACCAATGAAACACCGTTCACTAGTATTACATCCCTCAGAGTAGTACAACAGAAACATAGCAGGTCCAAGACATGACTATAGGTTACAACTCAACTCTTTACCCAAGATCCAGAGAACACTCTAGGTTAAAGAGAGAGAACGAAACTTCTTACAAAGAAGAATCAAGAATAAATAACTCATAATTACTATACTTATAAAACTAGTAACTGAACTACTGGCTTGTATTGCTGCTATTGAAATACTTTATAGAAGTAGGTTATATGGTTAGAAATTCTATTCTTATCTAATTAGCAACTTCTTCTTCACTTGATTTGATGTATATGTTGACCTTCTTGACTTCCTTGAAGAGCTTTATCTTCTAATAATAATTCCTGGAGCATAACTTGATGTAGACGTCGTCTGTACTGGCTTTAGAACCTAGCAACGGTTAAGAAGATACTTTGAGTACGAGCGTACTCAGCACGTCCACTAGAAAAGGAGTGTTTGATGCACTATAGCTACAGCCACAGACCATAGGTCGTAGGCCATGCAAGTTTTCGTAAACATTTCTTCAAAGGTTTCTTTTATTCTGAAAAGCTATGTCTGTCAGCCTTCACGGGTTTACCAGAACCTTCATGGGGTTCCTTTCCCGCCGCATTCGCAACTCCTTCCCGGAACAGGGAGTAACAAGTTACAGTTCTTACACTCTGCAGAGGTGCGTCACTTTACCCATGAGAGATCTTAGCTTTGTTGCTCATCCGGGCCGCGAACCCGTTCACACTTCCTTGGTGTGAGGCCCAGACTAAGACCCAAGCCAATCACTGCCTTCTCCGCGACCCCGCATGTCTCCTTGGTGTACGCCATCCCATCTATTGAATTACGGCAATGGCAGTACAGACCGTTCAGATGCCGGAACTATCGTGGGACGTTCAGGGATCCCACCCATATGCTGCATATCCTCTACGAATTACCATAAATAATATGCACGCTACGAGTGATAACAGCCACGACCCGCACATCCAGCTCCATGCGAGAGGGAAAAGATACAGCTGACTTCTTCGTCCCATTCCAGATCTCATGGTCAACGCGTAATATACGGCGTAAGAATCACTGGCGACATTGGTTGTTAAGTCCTAGATAATATGTTCCTTTACCACCGGAACTCTTATAGTAGGTTATTACCTCATGGTAAATAACCGATAATCACATTATTATGAAAATAGTGTTTTGTCACATCCCAAGATTTTCCAAATCTTGTAATGTGAAAAAAAATGAATAAAATAAAACTTTGTTGATTTTCAGGGTGAGAAGAAACTTTTTGATTCCAATTGGAAACCTTCAAACCTTTTTGATCAAAAAAATCCTAAAGGGATTTGAAAAGTTAACAATTAATAAAGAAAATATTTTGAATAAGTGGAATTACTATTTTTGGATCTTTAAATAAAAGATTTGGTTTTCAAAAGAAAAGGTAGATTTATAAATAAGGATTATTTTATGGAGCCAAAATAAACCTTGGTCAAGCTTTTGAAATAAATCATTTTGTTTTGATAAAAATAGTAAAGGTTTATTTAAATAAAATAATAAGGAATTAATATCCAATTTTATTTAAGTAAATGCTTTTCCCATTTTAAATAAACACTAAAACTTATTTATTTTAAATAAGTTTTCCAAGTATTTTATATTCTCAAATAAAACCTACTGAAGTGTTTTGGTGTTATTTTAGACTTCAAAATAAAGATTTTAATAAAACAAATCCTATTTGTTTTAATAACTAAGGTCCATTTTATTTAATTATTAATGGACCCTAAAATAAAAATGTTATTTTATTTTAAACAAGTTTTCCAAGTATCTTATATTTTCAAATAAAACCTACTTATTTGGTTTTGATAATATTTAGTTTTCAAATGGAGATTTTATTAAATAAATCAATACCTATTTGAATTAATAATTAAGGTCTATTTTTAAATAGATCCTAAAAGAATAAAATTATTATTTTATTTTGGGACTTTGGTTTATGTTGTTAAACAGAACCAAAACACAATACAAAGTTTGGTGAATGTTTTGATTTGATTTGTTGATTGATTGGTTTGATTGAAATTCAAAACAGAAAATCAATTAGAAAAAGAAAAAGATTACTGAATAAAAAAAGAGAGAAACAAGCCAGCCCAGCCGGCCATCCCAAACAGCCCAGTTAGCCCAGCTCCTCTCTCCCGAAGAAAAACGTTTTGCACCCAATTTTGAACCCGCACCCTCACTGACTGGTGGACCTTATTCCCTCTCTCCCTCTCTCGCTAACCAGCCGACCCCACCCCACCTGTTCATCGTCTTCACCCGCGAAGACCACGCCGCGGCCGTTCCTGCCGTTGAAAGCTCGCGATCAATTCGCCATAATGTCGCGCTTAAACCTCGTCATGACTGCGCCCTATTAACCGCCCTGGCCTCCTCTCCACTTCCCCTGACGCGCCTCCCTCTCTCTGCCACCAGGCTGTGACAATTCCTCTCCACACCACCCTCTGTCCGACGACGCTCTGGCGAGGATTCCGGCAGCACCACGCCATCCCTTACCTCCTCGAGCGCGCAGCTGTGATCCCCATCTCCTAGCGGACCTTTCCGCATCGCCAGCTCGCTCGCGCGCGCCCCTGAGCCTCGACAGCGACGACTCCAAGCACCGCCACCGTCTGGTTTAACTCCGGCGAGTGCCCCAGGTAGTTTCCGTCCGCCCCTTCCCCTCTCGTTCACGCACGCAAGTTCTACTCACCCTCACACGTCTAACAAACCCCTTTTCCCGTCCTCCTGTGCCTTGTAGCCCTGCCCCCAACGTCGACCGAAGCACGCCCGACGCCGTGTAGACTCCGGCGAGCAATCCACGTCGGACCAGAGCGCCCCTTGACTCCTCGAGAACACCTTGAGCTTCCCCAGGCTTCTGCGAATGCGGTGAGCATCTCCCCAGCCACTCTAGCTTCCTGTATCGCCGGCACCGCCACCATCTGGCCGCTCTGCCGCCAGCCACCGCCGCAGCACCGCTCGTTTTAGGTCAAGCTCGCAGCAGCCGTCCGATCTCGATCTAGTGGATAGGATAGAACCACTTAAGGCGAAGGGGTAAGCAATTTGATCCGTGCGATATGACTTAATCCTACGGTCTGTGTTAGTCAATCCACGTGAAACGTTTTCGATGAATAGGATTAAGACGCGTGGCCAGACTCTGGTTATAAAAACAGATTTGAATCTATTAGATTTGTGATTTTGTAAAATCCAGAAATTTAGTTCCACACGTCCAAATTTTGCAAACTTTATATCAATGGAATCAGTGGAACAATCCCTAGCCAACCATGCCATTTGTTTAGTAAAAAGCTTCTGGAAAAATGTTTGTTTTTGCAGAAACATTTGTATGCTTGTTTAGATTGTAAAAATTGTTCAAAAATGATTTTGGGGATAAAATCTTTGGCAAATGGTGTGTTTTGAACCTACTGACCATAGGAAAAACTTTGTGGTTTCAAAAATGTATTTGGTGAAACAAAAGAATGATTCTTTGATTTAAAACCATTTCTAGTCAAATAAAAATATAGTTTATTTATTAAAAATGGTTTTGGAAGAAAACTTTTGGGAAATGTTTTGTTTTAAACTCTCTGACCCTAAACACCAAGTTTTATGGTTTGAAAACATATTTTGTGAACCCTATAGATTAATGCCTTAGTAAAAACATTTCTACACCACATAAAATGATACTTTGTTTTGAAAATGGTTTAGGAAGTGAAATCCCTTGCAAATGACTTTGCCACCTTATAAAATGACCATTAGGTGCTTTCAAATGTTATGACCCATTAGGAACCACTCTTTCAAATAAAACAAAGCTTGGCATGCTTGCATGCATTACTTTGACTTTGATATTTTATGTGATGTTTTGCTTGATTGGTAGATTGAGATTGTGCCTTGCTTGATTGAATTGTAGTGACTTGAAGAGTGTGATTGTTGCAAGTACAAGGAATGAACTTATACCCTCTACCAAAAAGGAAAGTGATGCTTCATACTTTTGTCCCATTACTTTCACTATGCATTAGAGATTTTTTTTCTAAGTAAAACTTGCATGGAATTTTTGCTAAGTATAAACCTTGCTATAGGAAAACCTAGTAGATGAAACCTTAGTAGAAATTTTCCTAAGTTAAGATTCCTACTACTATCAAGCTTAGCTTAGCTAATAGAAAACAAGGGTGGAATATATATCCATACTATGGAAAATTTCCAAGTCTGAGGACTTGTGTTTTTGTTTAATAAAACAACTAAGTTAATGAATCACCTGGGTGGAATGGGACTTGATAGGTGGTTTTTGGTTGAGTGGTTCACAAGGCCCATGTTTATGGTTTTCCTTGTGTATCTCACTTGTGGATGGCCACCCAGGAACAAAGAGATTTGAGATGTCAAATGTTGAGAAGCTTCAAGTGCAGCCACTTGGCATTATGGGCTCTGCCTGGATCATATAGGTTGCAAGAACTTAGCCATATGGACAGTTGGTGGTAGAGTTTGATAGGTTGGAGCGCGTCCATTTTGGTCTAAGGGAAGGCTTCTGAAAGATCTTGTCTTGGGAAACCAAGTCTTGTGGGGAAAGTGCACCACCTCTGCAGAGTGTAAAATCTAAGTACTTAGCCATGTCCCTGGTAAAGGACAATTTGAGCATCAAGACATGGAAGCAATCAAGAATCTCATCATTCAAATTTCTAAGTTAAAAACTTGTGGTTGAACAAGGGTTAAAGGATCTTCAATCTTTGATTGGGAGAAATGATTTTGTCAAAGCAAAAACTTAGTGTTTTCAACTGATAAGGAAAATCTATTTTGAGCAATGCAAGCCTCAACTCCACTTAGCCAAATGCATATAGATGATAGACTCCACCATACTATCATAGTATCACTTGCCAATACAATTCAAATGTATTGACCCTTGTGGCTGTAACTTGTTATGTTGCAGGTTTGTTTGATTTAGTGAAGTGTGTTGATTAGGATTACAAAGTCTACAACCAACATGTCTTCCTGTGGCACTTTGAAGATGAAGGACCCCATGCTTATAGATATTCTGCTGCAATGTAATGTAATAGCCAAATGAGCTATGTAAGATGTAAAAAAATTATGTTATTCCTGGTTATAAAGTTGTATTATGACCTTTGTTTCTTGATATTACATCTTAACTGTGGATGCTAGCTATTGATCCAGGGACTAGCATTGTAAACACAGGGGACTCTACCTTATTAAAGGTTGGGACCCTTACATGTTTTCTGTCCTTTTTCAAATGCAGGTGATGACAACACTGGATTTGCAAAATACTTTACAGAAAATAATCAAAGGACATGATCAAGTGTGAACTTGCCTTTTGTGATTGCAAGATTATGCACTCACGGTCTTCAAGACAATATAAGATCCAATAGCGGAAATCTGCATCATTGGTCCGGTAAGGACTAATGTTTAAAGAAGCAAGATGCTTTTATGCATAAGTAATGTAATGCAAGTTGATAAACACGAATCCGATGAATAATGTTGTTCTAGGGTTTGGATACTAGAAAGGGTTTCCTTGGGATGTGTTCCCCTTTTAGATTAAGTTTCATACATGTGCTTCTTATTAAGGCTTGTGAGTGTGTGTAATACAACATGTATTTATACAACAATAAAATACATAGTATGAAATGCTACTCAAGGTTGCTTACATCTGAATTGTTTATCTTCAAGTTTTGCTTTACAAGTAATGTCACTTATAAAGAATTTAAGTATTAACAATCTTATGATACAAGTAAAGTATAAGGTAAGGTGTTTACTATTAATTGTCATATCTTGATCGAAGTGGCAAAATGAATAACTTTTGAAGAAAATCTTACTCAACTAAGCAGAAGCATTTAAGCTTTTAAGTTAACCTTATGAGGTGTTCTTTCTAGTTATAGTCTTTAAGTTAGAAAGAATTGCCTTTAATGGAATAATGAAATTAGTAGTATTTGAGACTTATTTATCTTGGTTTTTAACTGGGTTGGTTTGGTATTATGATGCTTTATAACTTAATTATAACATACCAAAGTTAACTATAAAGCATATAGTAAAGTCTTTAGTATTATACTTAAAGCTTGGTAACAATAAGTAACTTTAAGAATGTAGATAGACTTACGGTGTATTACTTATGATACTTGTATCTTGTTCACTTTGTATTGTTTCCTTAGAGTTACTTAAGAATGGCATTACTTCTTTTGAATAGTGGTTTCCTAATTGTTTAGTGGGATCGAATCATTTTTCTTTTTATGGATGAGTGGTTATAGTTTGTAAACAAAGAAATAACATTTCTTAACTTCTTATGGATTCAAAATAGTATTTTGGTTTGTTTATAACTTGTAGTTGAAGTAAAAGAATGGGTTTTGTCTTATTACAATTATTCTTGGAGATCTTATATTAGATAAGGACTCTTTTATAAAATAATTTATACTTATGGTTGAAACATAATTTAATAAAATTGTATTTAAAGTGTGCTAAATCATTTTGGCTTCACACAACAATTTTTTAAGACTAATACTTTTTATTAGACTTAATTCATTAATTTAAGAAATATTAACAAATTTTATTTGACATAATATGAATTATTAACTAAAGAAATAGGTTTAAATTCAAATTATGAAGGTGTTTAACTTTTTATTTTACTCAAAAGTGGAATACCACATTTTAACATGTAGGTATTATTTTTGTGATTATTTTGGTATATTACATTTATTTTTGTGATTTATAAATAATAAGATATGATTTTAATAAGGTTTATTACTATATAAATACTTAATAAATATTTAATTAAGAGGAATAATAATGCATGATTATAGTTTTAAACTCTAATTCCTATTTTTCTAAGATTTTAGTATTTTATTTATATTTTTAACATTTACCATTATTACAATATTAATTATCAAAGTATTAAAACTTTATAAAGTATTATTAAATAATATTTGTTTAAATAGTCATCATAATAATATTTAATAATAGTTTTAAGTTGTAGATTTTTTTTTCTGAACATTTTCATATATTATATGTATTTTTCTGATTTTATAAAACAAAAGATATCAATTTTACAAGATTTAATCATTTTATAAATTTCTTAATTAAATAACTAAATGTGTTTATTAGGTAATGCTGATGTCAGCATAGACTGAAGGGTTTTTCTCACCAGAGCCTAACCTACCCCCAGTCACTGACTGGTGGGACCATTGCCATGTCATTTCTATTTGTTTTTATTTATTTTCTAAACAGACATGAAACTTTTTACACTCAGATGGGATCTACCCACGGTCACAGACATGTGGGGCTTAGGCCACGTCATAAGCCACATCAACAAAGCAGGACCCATGTGGCTGGTTGACCTAATGCAAGCATGATGTCATCATGACATCATCTCGCCAGTGATTCTCTGGTGGCAAGCAGCGGCGGCGATTCAGCGAAGATTGGCAAGCGTGGTTGTTACGGTTCGAAAGAGGACACGCCAGGGAACCTACTAGCAGCGGCGCCACTCGATTTAGGTCGCCGGAGCAAGGTTTACGATGATGGCCGACGGCGGCGGTGTCAGGTGGTCGCGGGGATCTCGATTTAGCACGCAAGGAAGAATTCTACAAAGGCCATTCGCACGAGGAGCTCACCAGAAGCATAATGAAGGGCTCGGCGAGGCCGGAGGTGGTCGGGATCGACAATTATTGTCGATGACCGGCGGCGGTGGTCATCGGGGATCGGATCGATGCGGCCGATTAAGAGTTCATCAGCTCGATTCCTTCTTGTCGGAGATGCTACACACCATGGAGAATCTTGTGGTATGCTCAGCTCGTCGTGGGGTGGTCTCTAACGGTGACAGCAACAACTCCGGCGAGCTAGGTTTTTCAGGCATAGGAAGAAATGGGGAAAGAGATGTTGCTGCAGTGAGTGAGAGGGGGAAATGAAGGGATGAGGACGAGGGAGACGTGCTCGGCTGATCTTATCCTTGCTTCTGGTGACGGCGGGCATCGCGGCGCAGTGGGGATCGACGGCGGCAGCTCGGGCACGCAGCTGCCTGCCTGCGTGGGGATGACGAAGGTATGATAGAGGTTGAACCAGTACGGGCTTGCCTTGGGCTGCAACTGGTCCGTAGCAAAGTGAGTGGAGGAAGAGGGGTGCTGCTCGCGGGCGACGAGTAACTGATAGGGTTAATGGGCCATGGGCCAGATTGATGTTTCCCTTATTTTTTTCCTGGTTCCATTTCTTTTCCATTTTCTGTTTTCTATTTTGTATTTTACTTTCAGATTTTTATATTACTCAATTGTTTGAATATTTCCCATAGAAAATTACCTGCTAAATAATTGCAGCAACAATAAAATTATTAAGAATCAATTTGTGAACCTTTATTATGTATTGTGATGTTTTCTTTATTTCCCTTGTATATATTCATTTGTTTTAACTTTCTAGGAATTTCTTATTTAGAAAATTGTAAGTTTATGGGAATATACTTAAGATTCTGATGTTAATACTATTTTTATAATAATATATTTTATTGATTTACCTTTTTATATACTTTCATATTCATAATCATATGAAGGTTATTATATCAAATAGAATAGGTATAAATTAGGGTCTTTAGGTTTTAGGATTTGTTTAGGATCTTATAATTTTGATGTCTTGATTCTTATTGATTTATAATATTAAAGAAACTTTTATATATCTTGATCCTTTATTGTTATTTAATATATAAAGTTTTGAGAACTTTAATATGGTTAATATTATTCTCATAGATTTAGGGAATAGTAATTCTATATTTTATTACAACTAACATATGAGTTAAAGTTTGAATTGAAAATGCTTTACCATCAATTCTTAGAAGATTTAATATTCTCATATTTCCTTTATTGATGTGAATAAAGATTAATGGCTAAATATATTGTATTTATGTTTGAGATCAGAATGATTTTATCTGGAATGTCTCATGAAAAGGATTTGATAAAGACAGTTCTTAAGCACCTATGATAATGATGATTGAAATTGACAAGTGTGCTTAAGTGATTGAATATAGGAAAATACTCCTATAAACCATTGTGGAAACAAGATGATAGATCAATTATTTGAGATGGATACTCTATTTGGTTAAATATTTAGGGTTTAGGCTTTAACAAGGATTCATATATTCCATACATTATAATTCCGGACTTCTAATTAAGGAATTCCTTTCCTAGATATATTACTTCTCTATGTCCATCATCATGTACTAACATGATGAACTTTGCTTTACAGAAACTTCTTATCCACCCATTATTATTCTAAATCCACTTATAAATGCAATGTTCTTAACACTAAAGCTTTCATAATATTCTCATATTTATACTTGGCTATAACAACTATTGTACTATTAATAATCTCTAACCCAACAAATGGTTACATCTAACTCCATTCATACCCTTCCTAAATAATCCATCACAAATACTACTCTAGTAGAGGTTTAAATCAAATTCTGCTCTCCTTAAGTGTTTAGTATTTCCCAAGAGAAAACTACTACTTCTATAATCTAATGTTATTTTAACATCATCTTATTCATACTATCTTGTCTCTTCTTAACTCCAGTATCTAACATTACAACCTCACATTATATTAATGTGACTTGTAATGACTAATCTAGGATAATAAATCTATACTATGGTTCAATCATGTTTTATCCACCAATGTCACTTATACTTGGTATAAGCATACAATATTGGTGAGTAAGGCATGATCATTATGATCCTTTGATCATTTTATGGTTCAGGTTTCAAGTTGACTAAACAAAGCTTCATCAATACAACACTACAGTTGTATTCTAATTATCTTCTATTTAGCTCTATTGGATTAAGAGATATAATTCATTGACTATACCTACTTGATCCAATAGGACTACTCCTGGTAACTATCTTTAGACTTCATTCTTGGAATCTTCTTTGTTACCATATTGATTTGATTTCCTCAATTCACTCCCATCCTATAGATGGCATCTAGAACTAGCCTCACTACTTATCTCTTCTTACTTCTTTCTTCATAGGCCTTTAGTAAATGCCATGATATGATCAAGAGTTGATAAATTAAGAATTGGTGAATCAATAGTTGGTTACTCAACATTGATGAACAATAGTTATTGAGATAGGATTCCATAAAGATTGATATGGAAAGGAGGATATGTGGTGAATGACCTTGACTTGGTTTCTTTCCTACTCAATCTCAATAAAAAGTTGAAGTTAGGTATCCATGATACTCATGGTATAAGTAGATGAGATTAAGATATAGTTGTTACATTCTTATTATTTGTGTTATATTTATAATTTGGTATTCATGGGTGATTATAATGAATACTATGATATGATCACCTAAAGACCAAGTATAAATCACTAAGTAATGTATTAGGGTTTAATTTCATTACATTTGATCTACCCTTAGATCAAATCATGTTTACCCGAAATAAGGTTTTAGCAAAGGTCATATTGAAACTTATCGCAGTCAACTTGATTATCTACTTCAATTCCATCAGGTTAAGAGAAGCTTCAATCACTTTGACAAGTTTTTATTTAAAAAGCGCGAAAATTATTCAGATTTTCTATGCATGAATGCAATGCACACACCTGTGTTCAGCTTATTTCTAAGCTCTAATGCTGGGATGTTACAATATGCTTGCACTTATAAGTTGGAGTTAGCAGAACCGTGCTATCACGGGGAACGTTTTCAACATTGCACTTGTACTTTGTACTTAGTTGATATCATCTTCTTTTGTCTATGGATGTCACCGGTGTGAAATAAAGAGGGAACTTGTAAGTCCATGGAGTTTGTATCATGTGTTAGAGAAACGCCTGGGCCGCTAGCCTAATCCATGCCTAATCATGGTGGAAACTTGCAGCATCACCATAGTGACATCTATGAAGCATTATTCTTATAAAAAAAGAGAGACACGTTGAGAAAAGAGGAAAGACAGAAAAAAGCACCATATTACCATGGTAAATAAGAAGATTGCTGAGATGCTCATTGTCTGCTTGCCTTGTCATTTTGGTTATGGGAAAGCTCCTGTACCATGTGCAAGGGGTACCCTGTTGGCGGTTCTCAATGATATGCAAATACTTACAGTGACAAGAACTTACCTGGACCCAAAGTTGAGTATGCATGAGGTGTGGCCCTCGTATTCAAGGGACTTGAGATTGCCAACTTATACTTCGTCAAGCATATACTCCATCTTTGCCACTTTAACCTTAACCACTTCAAGATGCTTATTATAGGGGCAATGAGGGCTGAAAGCTAACAAGTACCATAATTTTTGGAAGCTCTTTTTGAAACTTGTAATCCCTGCTTCCTTTACAAAAAAGGGCCTTTCTTCCACCATTATTGAGTCTCCACCTTCTACCTTTAGGCACCATTAAGAGAGCATAGTTGTTATTCTGTGTGCAGTGTTCCAAAGCTTATTAATTGATGCATATTGTGATATTACTTGTTCTTGTGCTATTTGTTTCTAGTCACCCTTGTGAACTTTGAAGGTGTCCTATGCATCTATATTGCTACTCTATGAGGGACAAGCTGATTGCCACTGTGTTATGTTTTCTGTATGTGAAACAAACAAACGTTTTTCAATGCATGTTATTCAAGATCTTTGTTTGTAACTTGCCATGTTGCATGAATAGTAACTATGTCCTATTGTTAGAAATCCATCTTTCATTCACATGTTTAGAGTTCTTTGATCCCAGCTTTAAATGCTTACAAATGGTTGGATCTTTATTGTGAGGGTGCATGTCACCTCAAAAATTATTCTTTTTATCACTTACCTACTCGAGGACGAGCAGGAGTTAAGCTTGGGGATGCTTGATACGTCGGAAACGTATCTATAATTTTTTATGCTCCATGCTTGTTTAGTATCTACTTTGCTTTACTTGTCTACACTTTGAGGTGCTTTTTACATGTTTTCTGGTACTAACCTATTAACAAGTTGCAACAGTGCCAGATGCCTGTTTTTTGTTGTTTTTGGTTTCAGAAAAGTTAGTAAAGAAATATTCTCGGAATTGGATGGGACAAACGTCAAAGTCAATTACTTTCCATGGGGAACAAGAAGTCCATAGGGAGCCGGAGGGGCCGTCCAGGGCGTCCAGACGCACCCCAGGCGCGGGTGGTCCCCACCCCGCGCCTGGCTAGGGTTTGGCACCCCCTGGCCACCTCCTCGGCCTCCCCCTTCGCCTATAAGAAGCCCCCAATGCAAAAACCCTAAGCACCCGATCAAATCTCCACGAAACCGTCTGTAGTCGCCGCCACCATCGTCCCTAGATCGGGGGATCTGAAGTTCTTCCCGGCACCCAGCCGGAGGGGAGATCATCCCGGAGGCCTTCTCTCCGGTATGATGTGTGAGTAGTTCCATCTTGGACTATGGGTCCATGTAGTAGATAGATGGTTGTATCTCCTCCTCTGTGCTTTCATGTATAGATCTTGTGAGCTTCGTTCATGATCAAGATCTAATCTATTTGTAACCATGCATGTTGTGTTTGCGGGGATCCGATGGATATCGAGATTATTATGTTGGTTTGATTAATGGTTTTGTCTTTATGATTCTATCATGTCTGTGTTGTTTGTGATATTGCATGCTCTCCATTGTTAGTAGCTATCTTGGCCAAGTAGTTGCTAGTGACTCCAAGAGGGGTTATTTATGCTCGATAGTGGGTTCATGCCTCTAGTTTCCAAGGGAAGTGACAATAATCTCTTCGGTTGTAGATGTGTCGTTGCTACTAGGGATAAAACAACGGTCTCTTGTTCATGGAATATGTGGACTGTTTACCTTACACACTTTTCTTAAAGCAGTTGTCTGTTGCTTGCAACTTAATACTGGAGGGGGTTCGGATGATAACCTGAAGGTGGACTACTAGTCATAGATGCAGTTGGATGGCGGTCTATGTATCTTTTTGTATTGACCAAACGAATCTCATAGGATCTTTCTGACTAGTAATTGCATTGTTATGCCTTGCTCAATTCCTATGAATTGCCCTGCTGTAATTTGTTTACCCTTCATGCCATGTTGTTTATCTAAGGAGAGCACCTCTAGTGAACTATGGACCCCAGTCCAATCTTTACCATTGATACATCTTCCACTGTTACTTGTTTACTTGTTGCAAACCATTACCTTCCACACCATACGTTTCATCCTTTGTTACAGCAAACCGGTGAGCTTGACAACCTCACTGATTCGTTGGGGCAAAGTCTTGAGTTTGTGTTGTGCAGGTCTCCATGTTGCTTGCAACACCTGTGTGACGTTTCCTTCCTCCTTCTGGTTTGAGGGTTTCCAACGAAGTGCTCCACGTCAAGTTCTCTGGCGCCATCAAGGAGTCACCAATTAGTCGAGAGAAATTTTGCACGTTGGGCTTTTGTGAATTTGGTGAAGTTCACACTGAAGGGAATATTCCCGAGAGGCAATAATAAAGTTGTTATTATCGTATTCCAAGTATATGATAGATGTTTATTTTACATTCTATATATTAAAAAGGAAACGTTAATACATGTGTGTTTAATAAACAAATAAAGTGTTCCTAGTTATGCCTCTCAGATAAACTATCTCGTTGATTAACTAGATGATCAAGGTTTCCTGATCATGAACATTGGATGTTATTAATAACTAGGTCACAACATTGGTGGAATGATGTGATGAACTTTCATCCGAACTATAGCAATACGATAAAAATCATTGTGTTTAAATTGCTATAACATCGGTACAAGTAACTTTAGTCCTTAGACCATGAGATCATGTCAATCACTAACATATGAAGAGTAACTTGATAACATCAAACGTCACACCATAATAGGGTGATTATAAAGGTGGGTTTAGATACTCTAATAATGTTATATAGAGGCTCATGGATCAAGAGTGGGTTTTTCCCATCAAAATGACGGAAATATATACTCTGGGATCTCTCGGTGATATCACATTGACGTAGCTTGCAAGAAAGTGATGGAGATCACTATAATGTTATATCACGGGAACGAGAAAAGAGTACATGTCAGTAATGAGATCAAACTAGGTACGGGGATACCGATGATCGAATCTCGGACATGTAAAATATAACGAGACAAAAGGATATAGTTACAATGTTAAGGTTCTCACGATCACATGAAGTCATCATTGAATGTGTGGGAGTCAGTATGGATCTCTAGGTCACACTGCTGATTATTGATTGGAGAGGGGTCTCGATCATGTCTGCATTATTCGTGAACTGTAGGGTGACACACTTAAGCAATACCGACACCATTTGGAGCAAATGAGTTGCTAGAAAAAGAATATCAAAGCGCTGGAATTATTTCAATGAACACCGGAATTATTTCGGGTGAAATTGCTAAAATTGGTTCTACATGTGAAATTGAAATGTTACAAGGGTTTTATGTGAATTTTTGTTATAATTAACAAAATCTGAATAAATAAATAAAAGAGTTTTATTAAATGAGAGATTGCATTAAATTTGGTGAAAATTTAACGGGATTTGAGTGGGATTTTGAGTGGAGGAAATGGAGAGGAAAATTTGTGAGTGGGAGCTCCACTCACATGAATGAGGGAAGAGGTGGGGCACCAACTTTGGCCGCTGGCCATGGTAGGGGCTGCCCCTCCCCCTATATAAGGCCTCCCTCTCCCTCTCTCATACTCACACGTCCTCGTGAAGGATCTCTCTCCCCCTCTAGTATTTCCCAATGGTCTTGGACTAGCGAGATACATGTTTCCGGTGGCTTTTTCTGGAGCAAGAACTTGCTGCTTCCACTGCATCGCTGGAGCAAGGTCACGGAGGTTGTCGGGGTTCCGGATGTTTGTACGATCACGGATGCTCCGCTAAGTTGTGGGGCTTCCAGACTTCTACACGATCTTGAGATTGGCAAGAGATCGATTACATCACCAACGAGTTCATACTCGTAAATATTTTTGGTCTTCAAGGGTATGTATTCTATGGATGTATATCCACACATTGCTTGTATCTAGATAGATGGATTTTGGCATATATAGTTCCCATCATAGGAATTGTTTTGTTTTCTATGATGTGAACCCTTCGGTGGTATCAGAGCCGGATCTATGCGTAGATACTTTGCACGGGTAGTACACATATTATTATGTGGGTGCTGATGGTCATGTTATTGATTCTTATGTGTATTTTGGATATTGGTGGCATAGTGGGATGAAGCGGCCAGGACAAACTTTACATGTCCTCGCATATGAGACCTGTTCCACGCTTGACATGCAACTGGTTTTGCATAAGTGGCGGCATCCCGCAAAACCACTACTAGAAAATCACGTTGATTTTGTGCATTGCATCATCATGACCGCATGCTCATGCCATCATGCCACATTGCATTTGAGCATCGTCATCATCTTGCATTTGCTTGCATAAAACTATTTGCGGAAAAACCTGTTTGTGTGTTCTAAACGCCCCGTCTTTATTCAAACGCAAAACCCGGGTCACCGGATTATTTTGTTTTGTTTGCTATCGGTTTGCAAAAAGTCTGTTTGAAACAAATAAAATATTTAATTATTTTAGTGGGGCAGTCGAACGGGCCGATTCGACCCAGTCGACCACCCCAGAAATAAAACGGTCCAGCCCACCCTAATCCCTAAACTACCTAGTCCTAATCTACCCACCCCTCCAGCCACCTCACCCCACCCAATCCGCTCTCGCCACCTCACCTCTCTCCCTCCCTCCACCACTCATCTGCTGCCACCTCACCCCTCTCCCCATCTCTCTCACCCCCACCAACCAGCTCCCTCTCCCCCACCAACCCCACTCTGCCCCAGACCCCCACCTGTCAGTCCCGGTCCACCCCACCCCGCGTGGCCCCGACCCCACCCCTCCGGCCCCACCTGCCCCGTCGCCCCCGCTCCCTCTCTCTTCTCCCTCTCTCTCCCCCGCGCGCCTCCCTCCTCTCTAGCTCTCTCAGGCGCCTCCCTCCTCTCCCCCTCGGCCGGCTCGCCCCGCCGCCGCCTGGCCTCCTCTCTGTCGGGCCCTCTCCGTCCTGTCGCTGCTGCCTGCCTGCCGGGGCCCTACAGAGCCGCTGCGGGCGCCCCTCCCCTTCGTCCCTGGCCGCCTCCCTGCAACGCCGGCTCGCCTCCGTCGTCCCTGCCGACCCCGCCCGCCTCTGTGCCGGCTCCCCCACGTGCGCCGGTTCAGCCGTTCATTGAGCCTGTAATCTGTTCCGCGTGTGGTGTGCTGAGAAGCCTACGGGTGTTTTCTCTAAGTTGTCCAAGTTGATGAATGTTGGGTGTGTGGCTGCTACTGCAATGGCAATCAGTGTCCTCCCGGATGATAAGTTCGACAAGGACTTCCCCTGTTTTGGGCCGACAAGATCTCCAACATGGATAAGATGACCGGCCCCCCGAAGACCGAACCCGGTGCCGCGCCAAGATCTTCGAAAAACCCCGGTACCGGACAAGTTCGCCATCGACCTCGAGAACGCCTACACGAAACGACAAGATCGCCACACGGACGCGAACCCCAAGACCCTGAGGCCCCGAACCGAAGACCGATCTGAAGCGCCAAGGCCTCCTACAGGGGAACCGACCAGTTCGCCGAGAACCGCACCCGAACCTGAAGGACGCCAAGATCGCCACCGGTACGACAAGTACTTCGTCCCGAATGCCATGACCGTCAACATGACCCGAAGGCCACGGAGGCGCCAAGACCTACCTCAGTTGTCCGAGAACGAACCCCGTCGAACCCTGTCGAACCCCGAACCCCCCGGAACCCCAAGATCGCCGAGACCCAATGTGTGACCCTTATCCGAACCCCTATTTTTATAAATGCTAAACATAAAACCTGTTGCATATTAAATTGTCATACTCGCAGGCATATTTGTGTGGTTTGGGGGCCTTATGCCGATTCACCTAATTAAATATGGGGCCCATATGTGGGCAAATCTAGCCTTATATTGGCCTCATTTAAATTTGTGTAGCGAACCGGTGACATTGTTTTGCCTTGTTTAAACAACATTTAATTTGCGGGGTTTCTAAACCACTTGAACCGTCTAATTAATTGTCGGGACCCCCGGTTCCGCTTAATATGACCTAATCGCATCGCACCTTTGCCATGTCATACATCATACATGCATCATGCCCGATCTTCTGTCGTAGTATTAAATAGAGCATCCGCTGTTTCTTCTAGTGTTTTGCTTCTTCGCGGATAAGGCCGTTGAGTTGATGCGAGTGTCGACCCGATCTTCGGTTGAACCTTCGACAATGTTTTCAGGCGAGCATCTCCCCCTTTCTACCTATCTTACTTTTATAGTATTTATTCCCTCCTGTTGATCTATTGCTATCTGTGTTGCGATGCTCTAGTTTTTCGTACCCGTGATATCCCCTGCAGCCTTATATTGCCTTGGACACCTCCTATTACCTGTTGTTTTGGTAGATAGTTGGACCTGCGCATCGTAGTCGCTTGCTCAAGTGCTGTGGCGTGTCGTCGAGTACCACAGTTGTTGGAGTATTGCCGCACGTTGAATGTTGGAGATGATCATGGTTTTACTTATCGTTCACTTTAATTCTTGTTTAACAACTAAAATTGAAGTAGGTAAGCAGAGGCACAGGTGGGCAATAGATGTTATTTGGTTGTTAACCGTCCACTTGTGTCCCGTAGGACTCCGAGTGCTTGATACCTGTTCCTTGATTTATCGCGCTATCCACATACGGGGAATTATGGGCCCCCCTTAGCCAGAGCTTGATTCAGTCTTATTTCTTGGGGCCACAAACTAGTTTGGGGTTTTATTACTATCCTGTACTTATGCCATGCTTTACTGCTTTATTTACAATTGTGCGAGGAGCACACTGTACTGTTTAGGATCGGGACACGATTCCGCGGTGTCGACAAGCTCAGTTTTGGGTTCCCAGTCGTTCACAGCCGTCCACCCAAACCTTGAGGCCGTCTCGGAGCCGGCCGACTTCGTTGCGGGTCTACTTTAAGGGGTGGCCCCCTGAAATATTTCTGAATCCTGTGATTGCTTTGTCGTGAAAGCCTCGTTGGGTTTTGATTTGGTTTTTCCGAGGTTGATCGTGTGTGTGTTGCTATTGGTGCACCCCGGCCGGGTTAAAACTTTCTGAAAGCCGTGTCCGCGGTTATGGACGACTTGGAGCACAATATCTCGATCATAGACAACTATAACTAAAGTAGTGCTATAAATTTGACTCTGCAATGACTAGTAATCAGCTTCACTATAATGGAATGGCTAAATAAAACTGCCAACAATTGCTTGTTGAGTTGTCGCTCGCGACCATTGTACCTGACTAGTAAGTATTGCAACTACAACGGAATGGCTAAATAAAGGTACCAACAACTGCCGGGTTTTGGGACATCTCATACTAATTGTATTTGACTAGTAAGTGCCGCAACTATAACGAAATGATTAACTAAAACGGCCCACTGCTTATTTTATCAGGATGACTATCTATACCTGACTAGTAATTGCTGCAACGATAACTGAATAAATAAAACTGCCAACGGTGTGTGTTCCTCGGTTGACTTCCTCGTTTGGTCTCGAGGGGGAAACACCAGGATGGGTTTGTTTGATGGTAGCATCAGGTTGGTTCCGAATGGATCTTTCTTATTCCCCCCTCTGGTAGCCGATAGTTATATCAAGTCTCTATAGGGTGTTTAGTGCATGCTGCCGCTGCCGCTCCGTCCACCATACCTATGTAGGCGAGGACCGCCGAATTCTAGTCTCGCCGTGTACTGGCCTCAGTACTGACGCTCATCTTTTTCCTTTGCCCTTTGTCGGCACCCCTTTGTTTAAGCAGGTTTTGAGATCGACATCGTTAGCAGGGTTACCCTTCCGGCTTGGCCTGGGCAGGGTTATGGACGCCATTGGTTATCCTTCAGGGCTCTTAGCCCCATTTGCATCTTGTCCGTAGTCGGACGCTCTATCATTTTCAAGGTGCTTTGGATCTTTGTATATTATATCTGTATTCTTGACTCATGGAGTCGTTGTTATATATATCTATTCTGTGGGTCCCATCGAGGACTGTTGTGTAATGTTATTACTTCGTTTTCCACCCGCACGAAAAGTGCCTGGTGGGCACCTTTGAATCGTTTCTATGCGGGTTTTGGCGGGAAGCGCTAAAACTTGCATAGGTCCGATTCTGAGGGTGTTACAGAGTGGTATCAGAGCTCAGCAGTTGCGATACCCCACAAGTCCAGCCTGTAGGATAACCTAGCTAACGGCCGAAGTAGAGTGTCAAAACTATTTTTGCAAAACCGGTTGGAAAGTTCTGATTAGGTCTGATTTTACTCCTTACCCCTATGCTGCTCTCCTCTCACCTCAGCGTGTTTTGAATCCGCTCTCTTCTCTTTCTTCGAGTTCAGGAATTCTTGTGGTTGGGTTTCGTCGTACCTTCAGGGTTTCGCTTCCTCCTTTGGTAACGGTGTTGCTACATCTGGTCTTCATGCTATCCGTGGAATCCTTCGTCTGGTGGACTTCTCTTTGTTTCTTCTCGTGCCTTCCGGTGTTTTCCGACACGACGACATCATCTACGCTAGATCCGATGCAGAGTCTGCATCACCCCTTTGTTCCTGAACCTTGTTTGTCGAGATCTTCAGTCTAAATCTTGAGGGTTGGTTGCATAATATGTCTATTCGTGTACATAGTAATGCTTTGAGTGCGGGATGGAGTCGCGACCGTACCACTACTCTTATCATTTGCTTTGTATATCGAATGGTGGATCGATGCAATTCCACTCCTTCCATGGAAGTTAGAGGTGTCCTTACCTTTAACTTCGTTTGTTGTTTATCCGGAGTGTTCTCTTGACGAACGTGAACAACGACCCTTTGTTGGTGGTGTCGCCATTTTTAAGATGAAGAAGGAACCCTTGTTAGTGGTGTCGCGAGGATATACACGAAGCGAGAAGACGCCGATCGCCAACCTTCCTTCCGGTACCATGAGGCGGATCTCGAGGGCGAGATACATTGTTAGTGGTGTCGAATTGTGGCATCCCGCAAAACCACTACTAGAAAATCGCGTTGATTTTGTGCATTGCATCATCATGACCGCATGCTCATGTCATCATGCCACATTGCATTTGAGCATCGTCATCATCTTGCATTTGCTTGCATAAAACTATTTGCGGAAAAACCTGTTTGTGTGTTCTAAACGCCCCGTCTTTATTCAAACGCAAAACCCGGGTCACCGGATTATTTTGTTTTGTTTGCTATCGGTTTGCAAAAAGTCTGTTTGAAACAAATAAAATATTTAATTATTTTAGTGGGGCAGTCGAACGGGCCGATTCGACCCAGTCGACCACCCCAGAAATAAAACGGTCCAGCCCACCCTAATCCCTAAACTACCTAGTCCTAATCTACCCACCCCTCCAGCCACCTCACCCCACCCAATCCGCTCTCGCCACCTCACCTCTCTCCCTCCCTCCACCACTCATCTGCTGCCACCTCACCCCTCTCCCCATATCTCTCACCCCCACCAACCAGCTCCCTCTCCCCCACCAACCCCACTCTGCCCCAGACCCCCACCTGTCAGTCCCGGTCCACCCCACCCCGCGTGGCCCCGACCCCACCCCTCCGGCCCCACCTGCCCCGTCGCCCCCGCTCCCTCTCTCTTCTCCCTCTCTCTCTCCCACGCGCCTCCCTCCTCTCTAGCTCTCTCAGGCGCCGCCCTCCTCTCCCCCTCGGCCGGCTCGCCCCGCGGCGCCCCTTCCCTCCCCCCTCCGCCGCTCCTCCCCTCACCGGCGCTGGCCACCCTCCTCCACCTCGTGGCGCCGCCGCTCCCATCCACCTCCTCCTTCGCTTCTCCCTCTGCCCCCCTCCGGCCACCGCTCCTCGCCTCCCGCGCCCGGCCGCGCTCGAGTCGCCCGCGCCGGCCTCCTCCGTCGCCCGGACCCGCCAGCTCGCCACGCCCTCCCTGTCGTCGCCTCCGTCTACCGCCTTCCTCGCCCGGCCGCGGCGCCCCGCCTCCTCCTCGCGTCGGGTCGCCGGCCTTCCCCCTCCGCTGCCTGGTCGTCTCCGTCGGCGACCCCTGGCGCCGCCGCTGCTAGGGCCCAAGCGCGCCTCGTCGTCCCTTCTCCCGGCCTCCACCGCCGCCGTTGTCAGGCCGCACCTCCCCCTCCCTCCGCGGTCGCCCCATCGACCCGCTCCGCCGGAGCGCCCCGCCGGCCACCGCTTCCTCCCGCGCGGGCCCGCCAGCACGTCGTCCTCCTCCCGCCACCGCCGCCTGGCCTCCTCCCCGTCGGGCCCTCTCCGTCCTGTCGCTGCTGCCTGCCTGCCGGGGCCCTGCAGAGCCGCTGCGGGCGCCCCTCCCCTTCGTCCCTGGCCGCCTCCCTGCAACGCCGACTCGCCTCCGTCGTCCCTGCCGACCCCGCCCGCCTCTGTGCCGGCTCCCCCACATGCGCCGGTTCAGCCGTTCGTTGAGCCTGTAATCTGTTCCGCGTGTGGTGTGCTGAGAAGCCTACGGGTGTTTTCTCTAAGTTGTCCAAGTTGATGAATGTTGGGTGTGTGGCTGCTACTGCAATGGCAATCAGCGTCCTCCCGGATGATAAGTTCGACAAGGACTTCCCCTGTTTTGGGCCGACAAGATCTCCAACATGGATAAGATGACCGGCCCCCCGAAGACCGAACCCGGTGCCGCGCCAAGATCTTCGAAAAACCCCGGTACCGGACAAGTTCGCCATCGACCTCGAGAACGCCTACACGAAACGACAAGATCGCCACACGGACGCGAACCCCAAGACCCTGAGGCCCCGAACCGAAGACCGATCTAAAGCGCCAAGGCCTCCTACAGGGGAACCGACCAGTTCGCCGAGAACCGCACCCGAACCTGAAGGACGCCAAGATCGCCACCGGTACGACAAGTACTTCGTCCCGAACGCCATGACCGTCAACATGACCCGAAGGCCACGGAGGCGCCAAGATCTACCTCAGTTGTCCGAGAACGAACCCCGTCGAACCCTGTCGAAACCCGAACCCCCCGGAACCCCAAGATCGCCGAGACCCAATGTGTGACCCTTATCCGAACCCCTATTTTTATAAATGCTAAACATAAAACCTGTTGCATATTAAATTGTCATACTCGCAGGCATATTTGTGTGGTTTGGGGGCCTTATGCCGATTCACCTAATTAAATATGGGGCACATATGCGGGCAAATCTAGCCTTATATTGGCCTCATTTAAATTTGTGTAGCGAACCGGTGACATTGTTTTGCCTTGTTTAAACAACATTTAATTTGCGGGGTTTCTAAACCACTTGAACCGTCTAATTAATTTTCGGGACCCCCGGTTCCGCTTAATATGACCTAATCGCATCGCACCTTTGCCATGTCATACATCATACATGCATCATGCCCGATCTTCTGTCGTAGTATTAAATAGAGCATCCGCTGTTTCTTCTAGTGTTTTGCTTCTTCGCGGATAAGGCCGTTGAGTTGATGCGAGTGTCGACCCGATCTTCGGTTGAACCTTCGACAATGTTTTCAGGCGAGCATCTCCCCCTTTCTACCTATCTTACTTTTATAGTATTTATTCCCTCCTGTTGATCTATTGCTATCTGTGTTGCGATGCTCTAGTTTTTCGTACCCGTGATATCCCCTGCAGCCTTATATTGCCTTGGACACCTCCTATTACCTGTTGTTTTGGTAGATAGTTGGACCTGCGCGTCGTAGTCGCTTGCTCAAGTGCTGTGGCGTGTCGTCGAGTACCACAGTTGTTGGAGTATTGCCGCACGTTGAATGTTGGAGATGATCATGGTTTTACTTATCGTTCACTTTAATTCTTGTTTAACAACTAAAATTGAAGTAGGTAAGCAGAGGCACAGGTGGGCAATAGATGTTATTTGGTTGTTAACCGTCCACTTGTGTCCCGTAGGACTCCGAGTGCTTGATACCTGTTCCTTGATTTATCGCGCTATCCACATACGGGGAATTATGGGCCTCCCTTAGCCAGAGCTTGATTCAGTCTTATTTCTTGGGGCCACAAACTAGTTTGGGGTTTTATTACTATCCTGTACTTATGCCATGCTTTACTGCTTTATTTACGATTGTGCGAGGAGCACACTGTACTGTTTAGGATCGGGACACGATTCCGGGGTGTCGACAAGCTCAGTTTTGGGTTCCCAGTCGTTCACAGCCGTCCACCCAAACCTTGAGGCCGTCTCGGAGCCGGCCGACTTCGTTGCGGGTCTACTTTAAGGGGTGGCCCCCTGAAATATTTCTGAATCTTGTGATTGCTTTGTCGTGAAAGCCTCGTTGGGTTTTGATTTGGTTTTTCCGAGGTTAATCGTGTGTGTGTTGCTATTGGTGCACCCCGGCCGGGTTAAAACTTTCTGAAAGCCGTGTCCGCGGTTATGGACGACTTGGAGCACAGTATCTCGATCATAGACAACTATAACTAAAGTAGTGCTATAAATTTGACTCTGCAATGACTAGTAATCAGCTTCACTATAATGGAATGGCTAAATAAAACTGCCAACAATTGCTTGTTGAGTTGTCGCTCGCGACCATTGTACCTGACTAGTAAGTATTGCAACTACAACGGAATGGCTAAATAAAGGTACCAACAACTGCCGGGTTTTGGGACATCTCATACTAATTGTATTTGACTAGTAAGTGCCACAACTCTAACGGAATGATTAACTAAAATGGCCCACTGCTTATTTTATCAGGATGACTATCTATACCTGACTAGTAATTGCTGCAACGATAACTGAATAAATAAAACTGCCAACGGTGTGTGTTCCTCGGTTGACTTCCTCGTTTGGTCTCGAGGGGGAAACACCAGGATGGGTTTGTTTGATGGTAGCATCAGGTTGGTTCCGAATGGATCTTTCTTATTCCCCCCTCTGGTAGCCGATAGTTATATCAAGTCTCTATAGGGTGTTTAGTGCATGCTGCCGCTGCCGCTCCGTCCACCATACCTATGTAGGCGAGGACCGCCGAATTCTAGTCTCGCCGTGTACTGGCCTCAGTACTGACGCTCATCTTTTTCCTTTGCCCTTTGTCGGCACCCCTTTGTTTAAGCAGGTTTTGAGATCGACGTCGTTAGCAGGGTTACCCTTCCGGCTTGGCCTGGGCAGGGTTATGGACGCCATTGGTTATCCTTCAGGGCTCTTAGCCCCATTTGCATCTTGTCCGTAGTCGGACGCTCTATCATTTTCAAGGTGCTTTGGATCTTTGTATATTATATCTGTATTCTTGACTCATGGAGTCGTTGTTATATATATCTATTCTGTGGGTCCCATCGAGGACTGTTGTGTAATGTTATTACTTCGTTTTCCACCCGCACGAAAAGTGCCTGGTGGGCACCTTTGAATCATTTCTATGCGGGTTTTGGCGGGAAGCGCTAAAACTTGCATAGGTCCGATTCTGAGGGTGTTACAGAGTGGTATCAGAGCTCAGCAGTTGCGATACCCCACAAGTCCAGCCTGTAGGATAACCTAGCTAACGGCCGAAGTAGAGTGTCAAAACTATTTTTGCAAAACCGGTTGGAAAGTTCTGATTAGGTCTGATTTTACTCCTTACCCCTATGCTGCTCTCCTCTCACCTCAGCGTGTTTTGAATCCGCTCTCTTCTCTTTCTTCGAGTTCAGGAATTCTCGTGGTTGGGTTCCGTCATACCTTCAGGGTTTCGCTTCCTCCTTTGGTAACGGTGTTGCTACATCTGGTCTTCATGCTATCCGTGGAATCCTTCGTCTGGTGGACTTCTCTTTGTTTCTTCTCGTGCCTTCCGGTGTTTTCCGACGCGACGACATCATCTACGCTAGATCCGATGCAGAGTCTGCATCACCCCTTTGTTCCTGAACCTTGTTTGTCGAGATCTTCAGTCTAAATCTTGAGGGTTGGTTGCATAATCTGTCTATTCGTGTACATAGTAATGCTTTGAGTACGGGATGGAGTCGCGACCATACCACTACTCTTATCATTTGCTTTGTATATCGAATGGTGGATCGATGCAATTCCACTCCTTCCATGGAAGTTAGAGGTGGCCTTACCTTTAACTTCGTCCGTTGTTTATCCGGAGTGTTCTCTTGACGAACGTGAACAACGACCCTTTGTTGGTGGTGTCGCCATTTTTAAGATGAAGAAGGAACCCTTGTTAGTGGTGTCGCGAGGATATACACGAAGCGAGAAGACGCTGATCGCCGACCTTTCTTCCGGTACCATGAGGCGGATCTCGAGGGCGAGATCCATTGTTAGTGGTGTCGAATTGTGGCATCCCGCAAAACCACTACTAGAAAATCGCGTTGATTTTGTGCATTGCATCATCATGACCGCATGCTCATGTCATCATGCCACATTGCATTTGAGCATCGTCATCATCTTGCATTTGCTTGCATAAAACTATTTGCGGAAAAACCTGTTTGTGTGTTCTAAACGCCCCGTCTTTATTCAAACGCAAAACCCGGGTCACCGGATTATTTTGTTTTGTTTGCTATCGGTTTGCAAAAATTCTGTTTGAAACAAATAAAATATTTAATTATTTTAGTGGGGCAGTCGAACGGGCCGATTCGACCCAGTCGACCACCCCAGAAATAAAACGGTCCAGCCCACCCTAATCCCTAAACTACCTAGTCCTAATCTACCCACCCCTCCAGCCACCTCACCCCACCCAATCCGCTCTCGCCACCTCACCTCTCTCCCTCCCTCCACCACTCATCTGCTGCCACCTCACCCCTCTCCCCATCTCTCTCACCCCCACCAACCAGCTCCCTCTCCCCCACCAACCCCACTCTGCCCCAGACCCCCACCTGTCAGTCCCAGTCCACCCCACCCCGCGTGGCCCCGACCCCACCCCTCCGGCCCCACCTGCCCCGTCGCCCCCGCTCCCTCTCTCTTCTCCCTCTCTCTCTCCCACGCGCCTCCCTCCTCTCTAGCTCTCTCAGGCGCCGCCCTCCTCTCCCCCTCGGCCGGCTCGCCCCGCGGCGCCCCTCCTCTCCCCCCTCCGCCGCTCCTCCCCTCACCGGCGCTGGCCACCCTCCTCCACCTCGTGGCGCCGCCGCTCCCGTCCACCTCCTCCTTCGCTTCTCCCTCTGCCCGCCTCCGGCCACCGCTCCTCGCCTCCTGCGCCCGGCCGCGCTCGAGTCGCCCGCGCCGGCCTCCTCCGTCGCCCGGACCCGCCAGCTCGCCACGCCCTCCCCGTCGTCGCCTCCGTCTGCCGGCTTCCTCGCCCGGCCGCGGCGCCCCGCCTCCTCCTCGCGTCGGGTCGCCGGCCTTCCCCCTCCGCTGCCTGGTCGTCTCCGTCGGCGACCCCTGGCGCCGCCGCTGCTAGGGCCCAAGCGCGCCTCGTCGTCCCTTCTCCCGGCCTCCACCGCCGCCGTTGTCAGGCCGCACCTCCTCCTCCCTCCGCGGTCGCCCCATCGACCCGCTCCGCCGGAGCGCCCCGCCGGCCACCGCTTCCTCCCGCGCGGGCCCGCCAGCACGTCGTCCTCCTCCCGCCACCGCCGCCTGGCCTCCTCCCCGTCGGGCCCTCTCCGTCCTGTCGCTGCTGCCTGCCTGCCGGGGCCCTGCAGAGCCGCTGCGGGCGCCCCTCCCCTTCGTCCCTGGCCGCCTCCCTGCAACGTCGGCTCGCCTCCGTCGTCCCTGCCGACCCCGCCCGCCTCTGTGCCGGCTCCCCCACATGCGCCGGTTCAGCCGTTCGTTGAGCCTGTAATCTGTTCCGCGTGTGGTGTGCTGAGAAGCCTACGGGTGTTTTCTCTAAGTTGTCCAAGTTGATGAATGTTGGGTGTGTGGCTGCTACTGCAATGGCAATCAGCGTCCTCCCGGATGATAAGTTCGACAAGGACTTCCCCTGTTTTGGGCCGACAAGATCTCCAACATGGATAAGATGACCGGCCCCCGAAGACCGAACCCGGTGCCGCGCCAAGATCTTCGAAAAACCCCGGTACCGGACAAGTTCGCCATCGACCTCGAGAACGCCTACACGAAACGACAAGATCGCCACACGGACGCGAACCCCAAGACCCTGAGGCCCCGAACCGAAGACCGATCTGAAGCGCCAAGGCCTCCTACAGGGGAACCGACCAGTTCGCCGAGAACCGCACCCGAACCTGAAGGACGCCAAGATCGCCACCGGTACGACAAGTACTTCGTCCCGAACGCCATGACCGTCAACATGACCCGAAGGCCACGGAGGTGCCAAGATCTACCTCAGTTGTCCGAGAACGAACCCCGTCGAACCCTGTCGAACCCCGAACCCCCCGGAACCCCAAGATCGCCGAGACCCAATGTGTGACCCTTATTCGAACCCCTATTTTTATAAATGCTAAACATAAAACCTGTTGCATATTAAATTGTCATACTCGCAGGCATATTTGTGTGGTTTGGGGGCCTTATGCCGATTCACCTAATTAAATATGGGGCCCATATGCGGGCAAATCTAGCCTTATATTGGCCTCATTTAAATTTGTGTAGCGAACCGGTGACATTGTTTTGCCTTGTTTAAACAACATTTAATTTGCGGGGTTTCTAAACCACTTGAACCGTCTAATTAATTGTCGGGACCCCCGGTTCCGCTTAATATGACCTAATCGCATCGCACCTTTGCCATGTCATACATCATACATGCATCATGCCCGATCTTCTGTCGTAGTATTAAATAGAGCATCCGCTGTTTCTTCTAGTTTTTTGTTTCTTCGCGGATAAGGCCGTTGAGTTGATGCGAGTGTCGACCCGATCTTCGGTTGAACCTTCGACAATGTTTTCAGGCGAGCATCTCCCCCTTTCTACCTATCTTACTTTTATAGTATTTATTCCCTCCTGTTGATCTATTGCTATCTGTGTTGCGATGCTCTAGTTTTTCGTACCCGTGATATCCCCTGCAGCCTTATATTGCCTTGGACACCTCCTATTACCTGTTGTTTTGGTAGATAGTTGGACCTGCGCGTCGTAGTCGCTTGCTCAAGTGCTGTGGCGTGTCGTCGAGTACCACAGTTGTTGGAGTATTGCCGCACGTTGAATGTTGGAGATGATCATGGTTTTACTTATCGTTCACTTTAATTCTTGTTTAACAACTAAAATTGAAGTAGGTAAGCAGAGGCACAGGTGGGCAATAGATGTTATTTGGTTGTTAACCGTCCACTTGTGTCCCGTAGGACTCCGAGTGCTTGATACCTGTTCCTTGATTTATCGCGCTATCCACATACGGGGAATTATGGGCCCCCCTTAGCCAGAGCTTGATTCAGTCTTATTTCTTGGGGCCACAAACTAGTTTGGGGTTTTATTACTATCCTGTACTTATGCCATGCTTTACTGCTTTATTTACGATTGTGCGAGGAGCACACTGTACTGTTT
Source organism: Avena sativa (assembly GCA_916181665.1). NCBI lineage: Eukaryota > Viridiplantae > Streptophyta > Magnoliopsida > Poales > Poaceae > Avena > Avena sativa. The sequence continues at coordinate 347,660,832 of OV702280.1, read as the reverse complement.
AGGATCGGGACACGATTCCGCGGTGTCGACAAGCTCAGTTTTGGGTTCCCAGTCGTTCACAGCCGTCCACCCAAACCTTGAGGCCGTCTCGGAGCCGGCCGACTTCGTTGCGGGTCTACTTTAAGGGGTGGCCCCCTGAAATATTTCTGAATCCTGTGATTGCTTTGTCGTGAAAGCCTCGTTGGGTTTTGATTTGGTTTTTCCGAGGTTGATCATGTGTGTGTTGCTATTGGTGCACCCCGGCCGGGTTAAAACTTTCTGAAAGCCGTGTCCGCGGTTATGGACGACTTGGAGCACAGTATCTCGATCATAGACAACTATAACTAAAGTAGTGCTATAAATTTGACTCTGCAATGACTAGTAATCAGCTTCACTATAATGGAATGGCTAAATAAAACTGCCAACAATTGCTTGTTGAGTTGTCGCTCGCGACCATTGTACCTGACTAGTAAGTATTGCAACTACAACGGAATGGCTAAATAAAGGTACCAACAACTGCCGGGTTTTGGGACATCTCATACTAATTGTATTTGACTAGTAAGTGCCGCAACTATAACGGAATGATTAACTAAAACGGCCCACTGCTTATTTTATCAGGATGACTATCTATACCTGACTAGTAATTGCTGCAACGATAACTGAATAAATAAAACTGCCAACGGTGTGTGTTCCTCGGTTGACTTCCTCGTTTGGTCTCGAGGGGGAAACACCAGGATGGGTTTGTTTGATGGTAGCATCAGGTTGGTTCCGAATGGATCTTTCTTATTCCCCCCTCTGGTAGCCGATAGTTATATCAAGTCTCTATAGGGTGTTTAGTGCATGCTGCCGCTGCCGCTCCGTCCACCATACCTATGTAGGCGAGGACCGCCGAATTCTAGTCTCGCCGTGTACTGGCCTCAGTACTGACGCTCATCTTTTTCCTTTGCCCTTTGTCGGCACCCCTTTGTTTAAGCAAGTTTTGAGATCGACGTCGTTAGCAGGGTTACCCTTCCGGCTTGGCCTGGGCAGGGTTATGGACGCCATTGGTTATCCTTCAGGGCTCTTAGCCCCATTTGCATCTTGTCCGTAGTCGGACGCTCTATCATTTTCAAGGTGCTTTGGATCTTTGTATATTATATCTGTATTCTTGACTCATGGAGTCGTTGTTATATATATCTGTTCTGTGGGTCCCATCGAGGACTGTTGTGTAATGTTATTACTTCGTTTTCCACCCGCACCAAAGTGCCTGGTGGGCACCTTTGAATCGTTTCTATGCGGGTTTTGGCGGGAAGCGCTAAAACTTGCATAGGTCCGATTCTGAGGGTGTTACAGAGTGGTATCAGAGCTCAGCAGTTGCGATACCCCACAAGTCCAGCCTGTAGGATAACCTAGCTAACGGCCGAAGTAGAGTGTCAAAACTATTTTTGCAAAACCGGTTGGAAAGTTCTGATTAGGTCTGATTTTACTCCTTACCCCTATGCTGCTCTCCTCTCACCTCAGCGTGTTTTGAATCCGCTCTCTTCTCTTTCTTCGAGTTCAGGAATTCTCGTGGTTGGGTTCCGTCGTACCTTCAGGGTTTCGCTTCCTCCTTTGGTAACGGTGTTGCTACATCTGGTCTTCATGCTATCCGTGGAATCCTTCGTCTGGTGGACTTCTCTTTGTTTCTTATCGTGCCTTCCGGTGTTTTCCGACGCGACGACATCATCTACGCTAGATCCGATGCAGAGTCTGCATCACCCCTTTGTTCCTGAACCTTGTTTGTCGAGATCTTCAGTCTAAATCTTGAGGGTTGGTTGCATAATCTGTCTATTCGTGTACATAGTAATGCTTTGAGTGCGGGATGGAGTCGCGACCATACCACTACTCTTATCATTTGCTTTGTATATCGAATGGTGGATCGATGCAATTCCACTCCTTCCATGGAAGTTAGAGGTGGCCTTACCTTTAACTTCGTCCGTTGTTTATCCGGAGTGTTCTCTTGACGAACGTGAACAACGACCCTTTGTTGGTGGTGTCGCCATTTTTAAGATGAAGAAGGAACCCTTGTTAGTGGTGTCGCGAGGATCTACACGAAGCGAGAAGACGCCGATCGCCGACCTTCCTTCCGGTACCATGAGGCGGATCTCGAGGGCGAGATCCATTGTTAGTGGTGTCGAATTGTGGCATCCCGCAAAACCACTACTAGAAAATCGCGTTGATTTTGTGCATTGCATCATCATGACCGCATGATCATGTCATCATGCCACATTGCATTTGAGCATCGTCATCATCTTGCATTTGCTTGCATAAAACTATTTGCGGAAAAACCTGTTTGTGTGTTCTAAACGCCCCGTCTTTATTCAAACGCAAAACCCGGGTCACCGGATTATTTTGTTTTGTTTGCTATCGGTTTGCAAAAATTCTGTTTGAAACAAATAAAATATTTAATTATTTTAGTGGGGCAGTCGAACGGGCCGATTCGACCCAGTCGACCACCCCAGAAATAAAACGGTCCAGCCCACCCTAATCCCTAAACTACCTAGTCCTAATCTACCCACCCCTCCAGCCACCTCACCCCACCCAATCCGCTCTCGCCACCTCACCTCTCTCCCTCCCTCCACCACTCATCTGCTGCCACCTCACCCCTCTCCCCATCTCTCTCACCCCCACCAACCAGCTCCCTCTCCCCCACCAACCCCACTCTGCCCCAGACCCCCACCTGTAAGTCCCGGTCCACCCCACCCCGCGTGGCCCCGACCCCACCCCTCCGGCCCCACCTGCCCCGTCGCCCCCGCTCCCTCTCTCTTCTCCCTCTCTCTCCCCCGCGCGCCTCCCTCCTCTCTAGCTCTCTCAGGCGCCGCCCTCCTCTCCCCCTCGGCTGGCTCGCCCCGCGGCGCCCCTCCTCTCCCCCTCCGCCGCTCCTCCCCTCATCGGCGCCGACCACCCTCCTCCACCTCGTGGCGCCGCCGCTCCCGTCCACCTCCTCCTTCGCTTCTCCCTCTGCCCGCCTCCGGCCACCGCCCCTCGCCTCCCGCGCCCGGCCGCGCTCGAGTCGCCCGCGCCGGCCTCCTCCGTCGCTCGGACCCGCCAGCTCGCCACGCCCTCCCCGTCGTCGCCTCCGTCTGCCGGCTTCCTCGCCCGGCCGCGGTGCCCCGCCTCCTCCTCGCGTCGGGTCGCCGGCCTTCCCCCTCCGCTGCCTGGTCGTCTCCGTCGGCGACCCCTGGCGCCGCCGCTGCTAGGGCCCAAGCGTGCCTCGTCGTCCCTTCTCCCGGCCTCCACCGCCGCCGTTGTCAGGCCGCACCTCCCCCTCCCTCCGCGGTCGCCCCATTGACCCGCTCCGCCGGAGCGCTTCGCCGGCCACCGCTTCCTCCCGCGCGGGCCCGCCAGCACGTCGTCCTCCTCCCGCCACCGCCGCCTGGCCTCCTCCCCGTCGGGCCCTCTCCGTCCTGTCGCTGCTGCCTGCCTGCCGGGGCCCTGCAGAGCCGCTGCGGGCGCCCCTCCTCTTCGTCCCTGGCCGCCTCCCTGCAACGCCGGCTCGCCTCCGTCGTCCCTTCCGACCCTGCCCGCCTCTGTGCCGGCTCCCCCACATGCGCCGGTTCAGCCGTTCGTTGAGCCTGTAATCTGTTCCGCGTGTGGTGTGCTGAGAAGCCTACGGGTGTTTTCTCTAAGTTGTCCAAGTTGATGAATGTTGGGTGTGTGGCTGCTACTGCAATGGCAATCAGCGTCCTCCCGGATGATAAGTTCGACAAGGACTTCCCCTGTTTTGGGCCGACAAGATCTCCAACATGGATAAGATGACCGGCCCCCCGAAGACCGAACCCGGTGCCGCGCCAAGATCTTCGAAAAACCCCGGTACCAGACAAGTTCGCTATCGACCTCGAGAACGCCAACACGGAACGACAAGATCGCCACACAGACGCGAACCCCAAGACCCTGAGGCCCCGAACCGAAGACCGATCTGAAGCGCCAAGGCCTCCTACAGGGGAACCGACCAGTTCGCCGAGAACCGCACCCGAACCTGAAGGACGCCAAGATCGCCACCGGTACGACAAGTACTTCGTCCCGAACGCCATGACCGTCAACATGACCCGAAGGCCACGGAGGCGCCAAGATCAACCTCAGTTGTTCGAGAACGAAACCCGTCGAACCCTGTCGAACCCCGAACCCCCCGGAACCCCAAGATCGCCGAGACCCAATGTGTGACCCTTATCCGAACCCCTATTTTTATAAATACTAAACATAAAACCTGTTGCATATTAAATTGTCATACTCGCAGGCATATTTGTGTGGTTTGGGGGCCTTATGCCGATTCACCTAATTAAATATGGGGCCCATATGCGGGCAAATCTAGCCTTATATTGGCCTCATTTAAATTTGTGTAGCGAACCGGTGACATTGTTTTGCCTTGTTTAAACAACATTTAATTTGCGGGGTTTCTAAACCACTTGAACCGTCTAATTAATTGTCGGGACCCCCGGTTCTGCTTAATATGACCTAATCGCATCGCACCTTTGCCATGTCATACATCATACATGCATCATGCCCGATCTTCTGTCGTAGTATTAAATAGAGCATCCGCTGTTTCTTCTAGTGTTTTGCTTCTTCGCGGATAAGGCCGTTGAGTTGATGCGAGTGTCGACCCGATCTTTGGTTGAACCTTCGACAATGTTTTCAGGCGAGCATCTCCCCCTTTCTACCTATCTTACTTTTATAGTATTTATTCCCTCCTGTTGATCTATTGCTATCTGTGTTGCGATGCTCTAGTTTTTCGTACCCGTGATATCCCCTGCAGCCTTATATTGCCTTGGACACCTCCTATTACCTGTTGTTTTGGTAGATAGTTGGACCTGCGCGTCGTAGTCGCTTGCTCAAGTGCTGTGGCGTGTCGTCGAGTACCACAGTTGTTGGAGTATTGCCGCACGTTGAATGTTGGAGATGATCATGGTTTTACTTATCGTTCACTTTAATTCTTGTTTAACAACTAAAATTGAAGTAGGTAAGCAGAGGCACAGGTGGGCAATAGATGTTATTTGGTTGTTAACCGTCCACTTGTGTCCCGTAGGACTCCGAGTGCTTGATACCTGTTCCTTGATTTATCGCGCTATCCACATACGGGGAATTATGGGCCCCCCTTAGCCAGAGCTTGATTCAGTCTTATTTCTTGGGGCCACAAACTAGTTTGGGGTTTTATTACTATCCTGTACTTATGCCATGCTTTACTTCTTTATTTACGATTGTGCGAGGAGCACACTGTACTATTTAGGATCGGGACACGATTCCGCGGTGTCGACAAGCTCAGTTTTGGGTTCCCAGTCGTTCAAAGCCGTCCACCCAAACCTTGAGGCCGTCTCGGAGCCGGCCGACTTCGTTGCGGGTCTACTTTAAGGGGTGGCCCCCTGAAATATTTCTGAATCCTGTGATTGCTTTGTCGTGAAAGCCTCGTTGGGTTTTGATTTGGTTTTTCCGAGGTTGATCGTGTGTGTGTTGCTATTGGTGCACCCCGGCCTGGTTAAAACTTTCTGAAAGCCGTGTCCACGGTTATGGACGACTTGGAGCACAGTATCTCGATCATAGACAACTATAACTAAAGTAGTGCTATAAATTTGACTCTGCAATGACTAGTAATCAGCTTCACTATAATGGAATGGCTAAATAAACTGCCAACAATATCTTGTTGAGTTGTCGCTCGCGACCATTGTACCTGACTAGTAAGTATTGCAACTACAACGGAATGGCTAAATAAAGGTACCAACAACTGCCGGGTTTTGGGACATCTCATACTAATTGTATATGACTAGTAAGTGCCGCAACTATAACGGAATGATTAACTAAAACGGCCCACTGCTTATTTTATCAGGATGACTATCTATACCTGACTAGTAATTGCTGCAACGATAACTGAATAAATAAAACTGCCAACGGTGTGTGTTCCTCGGTTGACTTCCTCGTTTGGTCTCGAGGGGGAAACACCAGGATGGGTTTGTTTGATGGTAGCATCAGGTTGGTTCCGAATGGATCTTTCTTATTCCCCCCTCTGGTAGCCGACAATTATATCAAGTCTCTATAGGGTGTTTAGTGCATGCTGCCGCTGCCGCTCCGTCCACCATACCTATGTAGGCGAGGACCGCCGAATTCTAGTCTCGCCGTGTACTGGCCTCAGTACTGACGCTCATCTTTTTCCTTTGCCCTTTGTCGGCACCCCTTTGTTTAAGCAGGTTTTGAGATCGACGTCGTTAGCAGGGTTACCCTTCCGGCTTGGCCTGGGCAGGGTTATGGACGCCATTGGTTATCCTTCAGGGCTCTTAGCCCCATTTGCATCTTGTCCGTAGTCGGACGCTCTATCATTTTCAAGGTGCTTTGGATCTTTGTATATTATATCTGTATTCTTGACTCGTGGAGTCGTTGTTATATATATCTGTTCTGTGGGTCCCATCGAGGACTGTTGTGTAATGTTATTACTTCGTTTTCCACCCGCACGAAAGTGCCTGGTGGGCACCTTTGAATCGTTTCTATGCGGGTTTTGGCGGGAAGCGCTAAAACTTGCATAGGTCCGATTCTGAGGGTGTTACAGCTGGCGGGTGTCTAACTCTCCTACTATAGTCAATATCTAATCTACAACGAGTTGATAATAATTTGATTATCATCATTGTGGTTCCATGTTCGTAGGTAAGAACGGTTCTATCTCCGAAAGCCCTCAGCCACGTAAAACATGCAAAAGATAAATTAGAGGCGTATAGTTTTTGGTTTTGCCGAAAAAGTACTATGATATGGTAGTATTATAATTCATAGTATGGATTGATACTATTGGAAATTATAATATGCCAAAGTGTAAGTTCCACAGACCTTGGCCTTACACATATAGGAATGATGAAGTTCATACCAAGATGCACAAGATAATGATCAAAGCGCAAGAACCATATCATATCACTTTTAGCATTTGATGTTTGTATGCATCTTATATTGCTTGTTTGGCGCTTTACTAGCATTATAAGATGATCCCTTATTAAAATATCAAGATAAAAATGTGTTCTTCCTTAGTATGCAACATTGAAGAGTTCGTCGTTTTGAGACACCACGTGATGATCGGGTGTGATAGACTCAACGTTCACATACAACGGGTGTAAGACAGTTTTACACATGCGAATACTAAGGATCTTACTTGGCGAGCCTAGCATGTACAGACATGGTCTCGGAACATGAACCGAAAGGTAAAGCATGAGTCATATGGTTCATATGATGACCATCTAGATGATCGCCTTTGAAACTACAACAACTCACGTGATGATCAGACTTTTTGTAGTGAATATGGTTCATTTAATCACCAAAAAGACATGAGGGATGTTGTTTTTGAGTGGGAGTTCATTTGTAATTTGGATTCATTGAACTCAAATTTATCATAAACTTAGTCTAAATAAACTTTATAAATTCTTTTGTAGATGGCGTCACCTACTTTTAATTTCAATGTGTTAATGGAGAAAGAGAAACTTGCGACGAATGGTAGCAACTTTACCAACTGGTTCTTGAACTTGAGGTTTTTCCTCACTTCTGCATAGAAACAATATGTGTTCGATGGTCCGATAGGTGACGCTCCTGCAAGTACTGCGTCTCTATGTGAGCGCAATGTGTATGACATAAAGCATGATGACTACACTCTTGTAAAATATGCGATCCTTATGTCAATGGAACCTGAACTCCAAAGACGCTTTGAACTTAGCAGCGTTGATGCTATGGTAAAGGAACTCAAAACTATGTTTGAGAGCCAAATCCGTGCTGAGAGATATAAGATCTCCAGCGAGTTCTTTAGCATAAAGATGAAGGAACACAACTCTATGAACGATCACATCATGATGATGATGGGCTATGTTCAACGTCTTAAGGTGCTAGGATATGGTACCACAGTTGTTGGAGTATTGCCGCACGTTGAATGTTGGAGATGATCATGGTTTTACTTATCGTTCACTTTAATTCTTGTTTAACAACTAAAATTGAAGTAGGTAAGCAGAGGCACAGGTGGGCAATAGATGTTATTTGGTTGTTAACCGTCCACTTGTGTCCCGTAGGACTCCGAGTGCTTGATACCTGTTCCTTGATTTATCGCGCTATCCACATACGGGGAATTATGGGCCCCCCTTAGCCAGAGCTTGATTCAGTCTTATTTCTTGGGGCCACAAACTAGTTTGGGGTTTTATTACTATCCTGTACTTATGCCATGCTTTACTTCTTTATTTACGATTGTGCGAGGAGCACACTGTACTATTTAGGATCGGGACACGATTCCGCGGTGTCGACAAGCTCAGTTTTGGGTTCCCAGTCGTTCAAAGCCGTCCACCCAAACCTTGAGGCCGTCTCGGAGCCGGCCGACTTCGTTGCGGGTCTACTTTAAGGGGTGGCCCCCTGAAATATTTCTGAATCCTGTGATTGCTTTGTCGTGAAAGCCTCGTTGGGTTTTGATTTGGTTTTTCCGAGGTTGATCGTGTGTGTGTTGCTATTGGTGCACCCCGGCCTGGTTAAAACTTTCTGAAAGCCGTGTCCACGGTTATGGACGACTTGGAGCACAGTATCTCGATCATAGACAACTATAACTAAAGTAGTGCTATAAATTTGACTCTGCAATGACTAGTAATCAGCTTCACTATAATGGAATGGCTAAATAAACTGCCAACAATATCTTGTTGAGTTGTCGCTCGCGACCATTGTACCTGACTAGTAAGTATTGCAACTACAACGGAATGGCTAAATAAAGGTACCAACAACTGCCGGGTTTTGGGACATCTCATACTAATTGTATATGACTAGTAAGTGCCGCAACTATAACGGAATGATTAACTAAAACGGCCCACTGCTTATTTTATCAGGATGACTATCTATACCTGACTAGTAATTGCTGCAACGATAACTGAATAAATAAAACTGCCAACGGTGTGTGTTCCTCGGTTGACTTCCTCGTTTGGTCTCGAGGGGGAAACACCAGGATGGGTTTGTTTGATGGTAGCATCAGGTTGGTTCCGAATGGATCTTTCTTATTCCCCCCTCTGGTAGCCGACAATTATATCAAGTCTCTATAGGGTGTTTAGTGCATGCTGCCGCTGCCGCTCCGTCCACCATACCTATGTAGGCGAGGACCGCCGAATTCTAGTCTCGCCGTGTACTGGCCTCAGTACTGACGCTCATCTTTTTCCTTTGCCCTTTGTCGGCACCCCTTTGTTTAAGCAGGTTTTGAGATCGACGTCGTTAGCAGGGTTACCCTTCCGGCTTGGCCTGGGCAGGGTTATGGACGCCATTGGTTATCCTTCAGGGCTCTTAGCCCCATTTGCATCTTGTCCGTAGTCGGACGCTCTATCATTTTCAAGGTGCTTTGGATCTTTGTATATTATATCTGTATTCTTGACTCGTGGAGTCGTTGTTATATATATCTGTTCTGTGGGTCCCATCGAGGACTGTTGTGTAATGTTATTACTTCGTTTTCCACCCGCACGAAAGTGCCTGGTGGGCACCTTTGAATCGTTTCTATGCGGGTTTTGGCGGGAAGCGCTAAAACTTGCATAGGTCCGATTCTGAGGGTGTTACAGCTGGCGGGTGTCTAACTCTCCTACTATAGTCAATATCTAATCTACAACGAGTTGATAATAATTTGATTATCATCATTGTGGTTCCATGTTCGTAGGTAAGAACGGTTCTATCTCCGAAAGCCCTCAGCCACGTAAAACATGCAAAAGATAAATTAGAGGCGTATAGTTTTTGGTTTTGCCGAAAAAGTACTATGATATGGTAGTATTATAATTCATAGTATGGATTGATACTATTGGAAATTATAATATGCCAAAGTGTAAGTTCCACAGACCTTGGCCTTACACATATAGGAATGATGAAGTTCATACCAAGATGCACAAGATAATGATCAAAGCGCAAGAACCATATCATATCACTTTTAGCATTTGATGTTTGTATGCATCTTATATTGCTTGTTTGGCGCTTTACTAGCATTATAAGATGATCCCTTATTAAAATATCAAGATAAAAATGTGTTCTTCCTTAGTATGCAACATTGAAGAGTTCGTCGTTTTGAGACACCACGTGATGATCGGGTGTGATAGACTCAACGTTCACATACAACGGGTGTAAGACAGTTTTACACATGCGAATACTAAGGATCTTACTTGGCGAGCCTAGCATGTACAGACATGGTCTCGGAACATGAACCGAAAGGTAAAGCATGAGTCATATGGTTCATATGATGACCATCTAGATGATCGCCTTTGAAACTACAACAACTCACGTGATGATCAGACTTTTTGTAGTGAATATGGTTCATTTAATCACCAAAAAGACATGAGGGATGTTGTTTTTGAGTGGGAGTTCATTTGTAATTTGGATTCATTGAACTCAAATTTATCATAAACTTAGTCTAAATAAACTTTATAAATTCTTTTGTAGATGGCGTCACCTACTTTTAATTTCAATGTGTTAATGGAGAAAGAGAAACTTGCGACGAATGGTAGCAACTTTACCAACTGGTTCTTGAACTTGAGGTTTTTCCTCACTTCTGCATAGAAACAATATGTGTTCGATGGTCCGATAGGTGACGCTCCTGCAAGTACTGCGTCTCTATGTGAGCGCAATGTGTATGACATAAAGCATGATGACTACACTCTTGTAAAATATGCGATCCTTATGTCAATGGAACCTGAACTCCAAAGACGCTTTGAACTTAGCAGCGTTGATGCTATGGTAAAGGAACTCAAAACTATGTTTGAGAGCCAAATCCGTGCTGAGAGATATAAGATCTCCAGCGAGTTCTTTAGCATAAAGATGAAGGAACACAACTCTATGAACGATCACATCATGATGATGATGGGCTATGTTCAACGTCTTAAGGTGCTAGGATATGGTATCCCAGTTGATCTTGCAACGTATAGAGTTCTGAAGTCACTCTCACCTAGTTACAAAGAGTTTGTACTAAATTACAAGATAAGTGGTGCGATTGGATCGCTCACTGAACTTGCTGCCATTTTGATGGCTACCAAAGTAGACATAAAGAAAAGGCACCATGAGTTGATGGTTGATAAGATCGCCACCTCTAAGGAAAAAGGCGAGATCAAAGGTAACTTCGAGACGGGCGTCAAATCTTTTGCCGCACCTGAGAAGAAGACCAAGAGAGGCCCTCAGCCTGATGCTGAATGCTTTCATTACAAAGAGTATGGTCACGAAAAATGGAACTGCCCCAAATATTTGGCTTTAGTAATGGCTGGCAATATGAACAAAAGTATATATGATATACATGTTATTGATGTGTACTTGACTAGTACTCATAGTAACAACTGGGTATTTGATATTGGATCAGTTGCTATATATGTTACTCGGATGAGGGGCTGCGGAACAAGCGACCGCTAGCAAAGGGTGATGTCAAGATGCATGTCGGTAATGGATCAAAAGTTAATGTAATCGCCGTCGGAACGCTACCTCTCTATCTACTGTCGGGACTAGTTTTAAACCTAAATAAATGTTATTTGGTGCCTGCGTTGAGCATGAACATTGTATCTGGATCATATTTATTGCAAGACAGTTATTCCTGTAAATCCTAATATAATGGTTGTTCGATTTATATGAATAATATCTTTTATGGTTCATGTGATGAATGGTTTATTTCTTTTGAATCTCGACAATAGTGATACACATATTCATAATGTTGATGCCAAAAGGATTAAACTTGATGATGATATATCCACATATTTGTGGCACTGCCGTCTAGGTCATATTGGTGTAAAACGCGTGAAGAAGCTCCATTCTGATGGACTTTTGGAATCACTTGACTTTGAATCACTTGATACATGTGAGCCGTGCCTTATGGAAAAAATGACCAGAACCCTGTTTTCTGGTACAATGGAGCGGGCGACAAATTTATTGGAAATCATACATACCAATGTATGTGGTCCAATGAGTGTGTCGGCACGAGGTGGATATCGTTATTTTGTTACTTTCACGGATGATTTGAGTAGATATGGATATATCTATTTGATGGAACATAAATCTGAAACCTTTGAAAAGTTCAAAGAATTTCAAAATGAAGTGAAAAATCATGGTAATAGAAAGATTAAATTTCTGCAATCTAATCGTGGAGGTGAATATCTAAATTACGAGTTTGGCACACATATGAGAGAGTGTGGAATAGTTTCACAACTCGTGCCAGCCAGAACACCACAATGTAATGGTGTATCAGAACGTCTTTATCGTACCTTACTAGATATGGTCCAATCTATGATGTCTCTGTCTGAATCAAGGAAAAAAATAGCGTGCTATTTATTTTAGCGCGGCCCTTCTCCAAATGCTATGCAAGTTATAACATGCTAATACCTCGCTATTTTTTAAATTAGCATGTGTAAAAAAATTAAAAAATTAAGGTCTAGCATGTATTACTAGAGATTTCAGCAGCTATTTTTTTGAGTAATACATGCATAACCAATTAACTAGTACTGGCCAAATGACAAAGTTTGCTTGACATCCAGGAAAAGTTAGAGGACAAGACCTACGTTAGGTCAGCTCACTAGCTAGTCGAGAACTTGAGATGCGTGTCCTCCTGGTGCTTCACTGTGTCTGGTGGACATGCCAAGCAGAGAGGCTGTCGACCGGCTGGACCTGGAGAAGACGGACGTTGTAGTCTGACAGCAGCCAACACCGTCATGTGGGGAGGGAAAACTAGGGAATAGGGTTGAGTTGACATAGATTTAGATGTAGAGTGTTGGGCGTGGTGGAGTCGTGGGCTCAATGGGCTTATGGGGTGGTGCTATATTCATAGATTTTTTAGCGGCGCTATAGCGTTGTGACATTATAGTATATTTAGCGTCGCTAAAGCGCAATTAGCGCCATAGCGAGCAAATTTTGCATAGTGTAGCATTCACGTCCCAGATATGCTATAGCGCCGCTATAGCGAAGAAATAGCGCGCTATTTTTTTCCATGGTCTGAATTGCCACTTTCATTTTGGGGTTATGAACTAGAAACCGCTGCATTCACTTTTAATAGGGCACCCTCTAAATCCGTTGAAATGACACCGTATGAATTGTGGTTTCGAAACAAACCGTTTGGGGTTGCAATGTTTATGTAAAGAAACTTCAGCCAGATAAACTCGAATCCAAAGCGAAAAAATGCGTCTTCATAGGATACCCTAAACAAACAATTGGGTATTGCTTCTATCATAGATCTGAGGGCAAGGTTTTTGTTGCCAAGAAAGGATCGTTCCTAGAGAAGGAGTTTCTCACGAAATATGTGAGTAGTCGGGAGGTAGAACTCGAAGAGGTTACTGAACCTTCTCTTCATGAAACGGCGACTATCACAGCACCGGAAATTGTTCCAGAGTTGACTTCATCGAATGAAGAATGAACTAATGATAAAGATCATGAAACTCTGAAAGAGGACACTACCGAACCTCGCATGTCAAGTAGGACATGTGCAGCTCCTAAACTGTACAGAAATCTTGTCATGAATTTCATGGTTGATGGAAATGATGACCCTGCGACGTATGAAGAAGCGATGATGAGCCCGGATTACAACAAATGGCTAGAATCCATGCAATCCGAGATGGAATCCATGTACAAAAACCAGGTTTGTACCTTGGTGGACTTACCTCACAACTAAAAGGCCGTTGAGAATAAATGGATTTTCAAGAAGAAAACTGACGCTGATGGTAATGTGACCATCTATAAAGCTTGACTTGTCGCAAAGGGGTTTCAAAAAATTCAAGGAGTTGACTATGATGAGACATTCTCTACCGTAGCGATGCTAAAGTCGGTTAGGATTGTGTTAGCAATTGCTGCATTTTTCGATTATGAAATTTGGCAAATGGATGTTAAAACCATGTTCCTCAATGGTAACATTGAATAAGATTCGTATATGGTACAACCAAAGGGTTTTGTCGATCCTAAGGATGCTAGCAACCTATGCAAACTTCAACGATCCATCTATGGACTGAAGCAAGCATCCCGGAGTTGGAATCTCCGCTTTGATGAGGTGAACAAAGGGTTTGGATTTATCCAAACTTACGGAGAAGCTTGTATTTACAATAAAGTGGGTGGGAGCTCTATGGACGACATATTATTGATTGGAAATGATATAGATCATTTAAATGAAGTTAAAAGTTATCTAAACATCAAATTTTCGATGAAGGACCTTGGTGAAGCATCATACATATTAGGCATCAAGATCTATTAAGATAAATCAAGACGTTTAATAGGGCTATCACAAAGTACATACGTTGATAAGATTTTAAAGAAGTTTAAAATGGATGGGAGTAAGAAGGGGTGCTTACCGATGTTACAAGGCAAGCCATTGAGTAAGACTCAAAATCCACCTACAGCGAAAGAAAGAGAGATAATGGATAAAATCCCCTATGTTTTGGCAATAGGCTCTATAATGTATGTCATGTTATGTACAAGACCAGATGTGGCACATGCTATTAGTTTAAATAGTAGGTACCAATCTAATCCTGGTTCAGAACACTAGATAGCGGTCAAAAATATTCTTAAGTACTTAAGAAGGACTAAGGATATGTTTCTCATGTACGGAGGTGAAGAAGAGCTCGTCGCTAAGTGTTATGTCGATGCTATCTTCGACACCGATCCGGATGACTCTAAGTCTCAATCCGGATATGTATTTCTCATGAATGGAGCAGCAGTTAGTTGGAGGAGCTCCAAACAACCTGTGGTGGCGGGATCAACAACAGAGGCGGAATATATTGCTGCTTCTGAAGCGGCACAGGAAGCAGTTTGGATGAAGGAGTTCATAACGGAACTGGGTGTGGTTCCTAGCGCATTGGACCCAATGGTGATCTATTGTGACAATAATGGAGCCATAGTCAACGCCAAGGAACCAACATCTCACAAACATTCCAAGCATATCAAGCGTCGGTTTCACTCCATCCGCGAACATGTCAAGGATGGAGATATAATGATTTGTAAAGTACACACGGATCTGAATGTGGCAGATCCATTGACTAAAACTCTCCCTAGAGAAAAACATGATCAACACCAAAACTCCATGGGTGTTAGATTTATCACAATGTAAACTAGATTATTGTCTATAGTGCAAGTGGGAGACTGAAGGGAATATGCCCGACATGCAATAATAAAGTTGTTATTATCGTATTCCATGTATACGATAGATGTTTATTTTACATGCTATAATTGTATGAAAAAGGAAATGTTAATACATGTGTGTTTAATAAACAAATAAAGTGTTCCTAGTTATGTCTCTTAGATAAACTAGCTCGTTGATTAACTGGATGATCAAGGTTTCCTGATCATGAACATTGGATGTTGTTAATAACAAGGTCACAATATTGGTGGAATAATGTGATGAACTTTCATCCGAAGTATAGCAATACGATCAAAGTCATTGTGTTTAAATTGCTATAACATCAGTATAAGTAACTTTAGTCCTTAGACCATGAGATCATGTCAATCACTAACATATGAAGAGTAACTTGATGACATCAAACGTCACACCATAACAGGATGATTATATAGGTGGGTTCAGATACTCCGATAATGTTATATAGAGGCTCATGGATCAAGAGTGGGATTTTTCCATCCAAATGACGGAGAGACATACTCTGGGATCTCTCGGTGATATCACATTGATGTAGCTTGCAAGAAAGAGATGGAGATCACTATAATGTTATATCACGGGAAGATGTCGGTAAAGAGATCAAACTAGGTATTGGGATACCGATGATCAAATATCGGACATATAAAATATCACGATACAAAAGTATATAGTTATAATGTTAAGGTTCTCATGATCACATGAAGTCATCGTTGAATGTGTGGGAGTCAGTACGGATCTCCAGGTCCCGCTGCTGATTATTGATCGGAGAGGGGTCTCGATCATGTATGCATTATTCGTGAATCATAGGGTGACACACTTAAGGAATACCGATACCATTTGGAGCAAAGGAGTTGCCAGAAAAATAATATCAAAGCGCTAGAATTATTTCAGTGAACACCAGAATTGTTTTGGGTGAAATTACTGAAATTGGTTCTGCATGTGAAATTGAAATGTTCAAGGGGTTTTATGTGAATGTTTGTTAATTAATGTAATTAATAAAATTATAAATAAATAAATAAAAGAGTTTTATTAAATGAGAGATTGCATTAAATTTGGTGGAAATTTAATGGGATTTGAGTGGGATTTTGAGTCGAGGAAATGGAGAGGAAAATTTGTGAGTGGGAGCTCCACTCACATGAATGAGGGAAGAGGTGGGGGTACCACCTTTGGCCGCCGGCCATGGGAGGGGCTGCCCCCTCCCCCTATATAAGGCCTCCCTCTCTCTCTCATACTCACACCTCCTCGTGAAGGATATCTCTCTCCCTCTAGTATTTCCCCATGGTTTCAAACTAGCGAGATAATGTTCCCGGTGGCTTTTTCTGGAGCAAGAACTTGTTGCTTTCGCTGCATCACTGGAGCGAGGTCATGGAGGTTGTCGGGGTTCTGTACGTTGTAGGTAATAAACAGATCTCTACGTAACCATAGAGCCCCGTAAGTTAGCAAAGCGTGTTAGAGGCGTCTAACTTGTTTTTGCAGGGGGAAGTGATGTGGTATAGCAATGTGATGTTTCCAATGTGATGTATGAGATGTATTATGTTGTAACCTCGTAGGGTATGAGTGGCAGGAGCCGTGATGATTGTCATAATATTATTGCAATAGCCATAGTTGTTTTTACTTTATTAGCTAAGAGTAGCAATAGTTGTAAAAGAAAGGATTGACGATGACAATCAAGTAAAATGGAGAGCCGATGGTGCGCCATATCCGTACGGAGTCGAGGAGTAGCCAGGTAGAGGACTAGCGTATCCGTGTGGAGGAGTAGCGTATCCGTGCGGAGGAGCATATCCAGAAGCCATGGCGGTGTAGACCTGCGAAGGGGGCCGACCAAGAATGCCGGGGGATCCAGTGGAGGGACGAAGACCAGGAGCCCAAGCACCAGAGTAAGCAGGAGGAGCGCCATAGGGGTCGGCGAAGTCCACGACATAGGCCATGCCTAGACAAGGCCAGTCCAAGGATCATGTTGCGGTCGCCATTCTGGGGATGTTGTATCCATGATCTGTTGGTTTGTTGTTGGCGACAGAGTAGCAGGGCGGGGCTACGGTGGCCGATACATCGGGTTTTTGCCACGATAGTTTGGACTTGGGCGCCATCCTGGAGGGGGCGGCATGATCGCCGAAGCTAGAGGTGGCGGAGTAGCAGCAAGAGGTCATGGGGTCGGAGTCGCCTTTAACACGTGAGGCGGACGAGAGGACTTGCGTGCCTGATTCATCGCCTCGAGCTACAAGATGGATCGGACCTCGGCGAAGGTGGGGTAGAGGCG
Source organism: Avena sativa (assembly GCA_916181665.1). Taxonomy (NCBI): domain Eukaryota; kingdom Viridiplantae; phylum Streptophyta; class Magnoliopsida; order Poales; family Poaceae; genus Avena; species Avena sativa. The sequence continues at coordinate 347,643,520 of OV702280.1, read as the reverse complement.
CATCAATGGGATGAAGGTGACTTGTTTGTCGAACTGCTCGCTGAGGCCGACGAGGAGGGCGTTGATGAGAGTGCGATCGTCCGCGCGATCACCAAGCTCGCGTAGTTCTTCACCAATAGCCTTGATCCACTGGTAGAGGACGGTGACGGTGGAGTCACCGTGGGTAGTGGTGCGGAGCTCGGTGTGGAGAGCATTTGATGCGGGCATCGCAGTTTCCTGGAAGAGCTGTTGGAGAGCGATCCAAAGGTCATCAGTAGTAGCATCGTCATTGGAGACGAGGTTGAAGAACTCAGTGGAGATGCGGGTGTTGATCCATTGGATGATCGCGAGATCGTCCTTGACCCATCGTGGATCATGTGGGCGAGGAACCGTGGCTGGACCGATATGATCACATAGACCACACCGACCTAGATGAATATGAAAATGGCGGTGCCAGTGGTAGTAATTGTGCGAGGCAAGGTCAAGGGTGATGGGGATGAAGGGCGAGACATCGGCGACGGTATCGGCGAGAGATATTGTGGCAGTTTGGAGAGTGGGGATTTGGGAGGGTAGAATTTGTTGGGTAGAGAGGAGGAAGAAGAAAGGTTGGGATAGAGAACATCGTCGCGGCGATCCTTGGCCGCCGTGAAAAGGGTCTTCGACGGCGGCGGCGGAGGTTGTGGTGGTGACGCCATCTAGAGGCAGAAAACCTAGGCGTCTGATACCATGTAAGATTGAATAGACTGTAACTTGTATTAATTTGATCAAGGGTACAAGGTTTATATAGTACATGTGCCAACCGGCTAGGGCAACCCGACTTAAGAATTCTAAACCGACTCTACAACATATTTATTTAATATAAGTATAAATTATAGTCAAACTTGTATCCCGTTTGACCGGTGAAATTGAAAGGCTCCTTATGGAGTACTAAACTTTAAATTTGAAGTTGTTCTTTCATGACAAAAGTGTCCATACTAGTAGTGACATTTCGGTAAATCTGGATCCTGGAGAATGTGGTTCACCTCCTTGGGTTAAAAAATCAGAAGCCGGAACATCAGCACAAGAGAGAATGGCGTCGAAGTTTCAGATGATTTTTCGGAGCAGAAACAAAGCAAACTCCCATATCCAAAAGAAAGTTTCCAAATCAAATTAATCTCTTGTACTGTAGTAAAACAAACATATCAGAAAATTTCATCGGTGCTGTAAAAAGTACTTACATAGAAAAGCTACTGGTTCGGGTCCCCTGGGACGTTGGGTTCAGAGCCGCCTTCAGCTATTTCTTCTTGCACCTTGTGCTGTTGCTGCCCGCTCTCGGCTGCCGCCTCGCGCGCCTTCCTCGACCGCAATAGCATGGCGAGCATGGCCGGCGTTGCGTACGGCAGCGTGGAAGCGACTTGATGCGACAGCTCGTGTGTCCCTGCCGCTGCCATCGACGTCGTGACACCTCCAGCGTCGAATCCAATTACCGATGGCAGCTGCAGTTGCGACGAACTGCCTCGCTGCTGCATGTGCGCGCTCATGCCGGCGAGCATGTACGCTCGCCCCGAGCACGCGTAGCTCCGTCGGCTCGAGACGCGCCTCTTCATGTCCCGCAGCTCCATCTCCAGAGCCGCGATCATGGCGTCGCCGCCTCGTGCGGCTTTCAAGTGCGCTACCGCTCGCCGCCGGTTCTCGAGTATCTCGACCGCCTCCTGGTGCGAGCCCCGCTCTGCCGCGGCCTTCGCAGCAGCGATGTCCTCGGTGGCCTCGACTCGGACGACCTCCCGCTCCACCTCCACCGACCGTGCCACGTCCCCCGCCTGCTCCGGCCTCCCCACTACCGTGTGTTCGGCTTCCGCGGTCACATACACATCCGCGCCGGCGGACGCGTCTCGGTAGACGCAGGTGACTTTGAGCAGAGTGGTGGTGGCATCACCATCACCGTCCGTTTCTTCAGCTCTCGGTACCACCAAGAAGAGCAAGAAACGCCTCTCCTCGTCGGCGTAGAGTTCGCCGGCTACAATCGAGGCAGCGCGGCCATCCTCGTCGACGCGGCTATCGTAGAGCCCGGACTTGACCGCGACGACGCGAACACCGGGATGCACGCACGCAACCTCGACATGCGCCTCCCGAACCACGACAGAGAGCAGCCCGCCGACGCACTGCGCGAACGCGTCCTGGACCACCGCCTCGTTCTCGATGAACGAGAACGTGCCACCCGTCGCCTCGGCAACGACGTGCATCGCGGCCGCGTCGTGGTCGCTGCCGAAACCGAACGTGTGGATGGGCGCGGTGCGATCGCCGGAGCCGGAGGTGCGCGCAAAGTAGCGCGGGACGAGCGCTGCGTAGTTGGGCGATCCCCTGCGGAACGCCTGCCTCATCGAGGTGTAGTTGTCCTGGCCATCGGAGAGCAGTACCACGCTCGATACGCCGCCGCTCGTGTACCGGCGCTCGTCAAGCACCTTGGCGGCCGTGCGGAGCCCCTCGGCGATGTTGGTGCCGCTGCGCGCCACGAGCGTGTCCAGGGCGCGCGCGCACAGCGCCTTCCCGGCGTCCGACATGCGCACGAGCCTGGTCACGCGGCGCGCCTTTGATGAGAAGGACACGATGCAGAGGCGGTCGTCGGGGCCGAGGATGTCGATGACGAACAGCATCGCCTGCTTCAGCAGCGCCAGCTTGCTCCCGCGCATGCTGCTGCTGACATCGAGCACTGTCACGAGGTCGAGCGGCGCGCGTGGCGCCGGAGCGTCGGCTTCCGCCTCGGTTCGGCCGGGAGCCTTGAGGTGCACGAGCACGGCGAAGTTGTCGTGCGACGAGTCTCTGGCGATGGCTGAGTAGTCCGTGTGCGTCTTGACGACCACCGCCCCGTTGGATGGTGCGCCGCCTGCTGATCGCGGGCTATCAGCCGACGCCCCAGCGGCCATCCCCACCTGCTCGTCGTCGTCGAAGACGACCGCATCCGCTGGGTGGGTGGTCAGTCGCCGATATTGTGGTGGCTGCATGACATCCACGGGTGGCAATGGTACCTGCGTGGCCGGGGCCGGCATTGGGTCCGCCGGCCGCACCAATGGCAGTTGGCGCCAGTGCGCGCTGCAGACCGGGCAGAGCTGGTGGCTGCGCGCGACGCTGGCGGAGATGCAGTGGAAGTGGAACGTGTGGGAGCACTCGGCCGTGAAGATGGCCTGCCCGCCGCCGGCGCTGATGCCACCGAGGCAGATAGCGCAAGGATTCATCTGCGCAGAGAGCAAATTTGGCTGAAAAAACAGAGGACTTCTTTGCTAGGATCAATCCATGTTGAATAAACACGAATTTGACAAAAGAACTACTAGTAGTACTCTACGAAATTAGACGGAGGGTTCATTCACCTGGTCAGGGCCTTCCATCTCTGCGAGCTACTCCAAAAATCGATACAAACAAGCAAAGAAAACCTGTGACAGAAACTAAGTTGGATGCTTCCTCTGAAACTAAAAGGTAAGACTAACGCGGATGCCCAGAGACGACCGCTCACCTCTGCAAGTTGCAGAGTGCCCATTCACTACGGCGGTCTGGAATACCACCAAAGTTGGGATAATGACACTAGGGAAGCCATGGCCACACCTTCCCTTTAGTGAGATGACTTAATCAATGGAAAAACTCAAAAAGAGCAACGAACTCTAAGCGGCCGTCTCCTATATGTTTGATGGAATGCCTGAAACAGAAAGAAACTGTAAGATCTTCATCAAAAAATGTCAAACTTATGTTGAAATCACAGCCATAGCTAAAGAGGTCATTCTTCATAGAGAACGCGTTTTTGCGGTCTTCGTTACGACTATCCTAGCCGAGCCTGATTAGTTCTTTTCTATTTGCCATGGGTTGTGATTTTAGCATATTCCACCTTAATATAAGCATGCCTCCTTTGTACAGTTTGTTTCCCTCTTTTAATTTAAAAAGACAGTACTCTTGCCAGTTTCTTAAAAAAACATATAAATACATATGGTCCTCGGATCTAAATTAATGGATTTAGATTTGTTTAAATTTGAAGGTATCTAGACATGATACATCTAAATATAAACATTTGAATCAGAGAGAGTATCATGATGGTCGACACGTATGCTTACCCCGGCTCAAGTGCCTGCTTAAACAAGTGTTAACTGAATTTCGTAGAACTGTAGTCTAGCTTTAATTTCTCCTTCCGTACTTTCGTCCTCTAGCATACACACCGACATCGAGTCATCGGCTGCACGTCCCAACGAAAGGCCATTGACTTGGTTCGGGTATGGAGAACAGCAAGGATCGATTATTTAGGACTTCTTTTTTTGTCGACGGGACTTCGTTGTGCAGATGACTCGGTGGCACGAGACGATGACTAGACAGGTTAGGCATCTTCACCACCTATTCGATCACAGACGAATCGTCCGGATATTCAAAACCCGTCCTAGCGATCCGACCTAAGACCACCTCCATTAGTTGGGCGTTTTCAAGTTAAAATCTGGCCTATTTAGCGTTGAACGGAACTAGTTTTTGGTTTAGTAATGTCCAGTTTTTTACTCGTGTTTTTAGGCCGAGTTTCGTATTTAGCCAAAATCCAATCAAATACAGCAAAATTTAAATAAATATAAACAATTTAATTAAATTATATGCGAGTTTCATACATATTTAGGCTAAAAAACTAAAAAATATAATACTACTGAAACTAGCCGATGCCGATGTGGATGCCGTCGGACGCCGCCCGTATACTGAAGTTACGATAGAACACCGTGTAGTCGGAGTCGGTCTTACCGTCATCGCTCAGTGGCTACGGGGGCGCGAGCTGCCCTGGCCGGTATTGCCGTACCGCCACGGCGGGGACGAGGGACCGATGTCGTCGTCGTCGAGGACGATGAGCGACGTGCCCCGTCGTCGAGAAATAACGGACTTGGCTTTATCTAGATTCAAATATATCTATACACTAAATATATCTAGATACATATGAATCTAGACAAATAAATTCACTTATTTATGAACGGAAGGAGTACTATATATGCAATGCAAGGCAATTGTAAGTAAAACTATGTATGCAATGCAAGACAATTTAAAAAAATCAATAAAACTATGCAATGCAAGTCAAATTATGACATGAATTTTAAAAAATTTGCATCGAGCCCGCTGGGGTACCCTGACACAAATGGACGGAGCCAAAATGGTCGGTTTTCGTGTCCATAGACCGATTCAAATAGAACGCAGACATCTTCTATGTCCGAAAGATCGGCCCGACAAAGATGCCCTTAGCTAACAACAGTTTCCAGGAAAATAATATTCAGAAACAGAGACGATGAGATATGAACTTGGTTCAACCTACCAAGAGAAAACAATACACCATGTCGACATACTTGAATACTAGGAGTATGCAATAAGAGGAGGGCTAGACGTTTGAGTGATGTATGTGTAACTCGGTCTTAATCACATAAGGCATCGTGATGGGCAAAGCAGATTATACCACTTGTAGGATACGGTGCCCTCGCATGGGTGGCTGGATTGGGCGTGGCAGTGGCAGGTGGTTGACAGGCTTTGCCCTTGTAGGATACTATGTAAATTTTCCACATGGACATAGTGCCCGTAGCCATGCCTTGGAGTAGGTAAATCCGCCGAACCTCGTTTTTAAATCTTGATGTCATGTGATTTTTTTTTACTCCCTCCGCCTAGGTTTATAAGACTTACGCGTATTTCTAGATTGATAAATTAACCAACTTAGCATGAGATACATATGATAAAAACTATATTATTATAAACTTTAAATGTTATATTTTCTAATGGTATAATTTTTATATTATATAATTCATATTATATAGCTCATGCGGACGACCTAGGTATACGCGTAAGTCTTATAAACTGGGATAGAGGAAATAGCAAGGGTCGATCGACCGAGAAGGCGCTGCATTAAATCCAAGCAGTGGAAGTACATTTTTCATATAGGACCTTAGGACATCGGAAGATTACAACCTGGTCCTGTAACTTAGCATAGACAATCTTAGAATAAAAAAATAAAAAAGCAATCGAGCCCTTGGTTGCCGCCACCGCGCTTGTAGGATGGAATCGCACGCCTGCCATCTCCTTCATCACCGGGGAACAAGCCACTTGGGATGGAAGAGAAGAAACGCACCGTCGTCGATCCATCAGATAAGGGCCTCACATGGAGGTTTAAAAGATGGCTTGTCTTCGTTGGCGTCAACAGATGTCGTTCGTCGGCATGGATCAGTAGTCTGCCTAGGACGACCGTAGGAAAGCTCACCTTAGCAACACACAGATCCCCTTGCCAGCAACCAAATCCCGCGACCCCCAATTTGAAATCCTCCTCCCACTCGCCACCATGGCCGACAAAGAGGACAATCCCAGCCCCAAGCCCGCAAAGTTGGAGATGGAAGCGCTTATTACCAGAGCGTGCAGCATCACCCTCCATACCTAACTTACTTCATGGTGTTAGAGTACGTATATGTGTATATGATAGAGATAGACTATAACTCTACATCTTGTACTCCAAGTCTCCACCTACCCCCGTGTAACTCTATATAAACCCGCAAAAGGTCTGATCAATACAACACAATATTCTAGTGTTCTATAATTTCCACACATGGAAGTTTGACGGAGGAGAACGGCAGTAACCGTCCAGCGTCGTGCCATGACGGCGGAGCAAACAAGCTCGAGAAAACGTCCTTATTGGCAGAGATCCTCGGCTTCTCCTCCGCCGCCTACAGCAACTCCCACCACCGGAGTCGTGCAACACTCAAGAACCAAACCGAGATGCACAAGATCCGACCGACGAGATCCAGTGCGCTACTCCCAAACCACCGGGACTCATCCCAAAACCCTAGACTACTAGGCCTACCACTACAACAGTCGCTATTGTACTATTTATAGTGCAATGGGGACACACCCCGAACAAGTCAAAAAGTTGGTCGATCGATGATGATGCTTACTTACCATGTAGGTAATAAACGTATCTCTACGTAACCATAGAGCCCCGTAAGTTAGCAAAGCGTGTTAGAGATGTCTAACTTGTTTTTGCAGGGGGGGAGTGATGTGGTATAGCAATGTGATGTTTCTAATGTGATATATGAGATGTATTATGTTGTAACCTCGTAGGGTATGAGTGGCAGGAGCCGTGATGATTGTCATAATATTATTGCAATAGCCATAGTTGTTTTTATTTTATTAGCTAAGAGTAGCAATAGTTGTAAAAGAAAGGACTGACGATGTGTGGTGACCCAGCATACCACTGCATGATGTAGTACACTATAGTCGTTGACATAACACCAATGAAACACCGTTCACTAGTATTACATCCCTCAGAGTGGTACAACAGAAACATAGCAGGTCCAAGACATGACTATAGGTTATAACTCAACCTTTTACACAAGATCCAGAGAACACTCTAGGTTAAAGAGAGAGAAAGAAACTTCTTACAAAGAAGAATCAAAAATAAACAACTCAAGACTATCATGCTATTATGACTAGTATTTTAATTAATGGTCTAGTATTGCTGCTATTGCAATACGCTACAGAAATAGGTTCTATGGCTAGAGATTATATTCCTATATAATCAGTAACTTTGTCTTCACTCGAGTTGATGTATATGTTGACTTTCTTGACTTCATGGAAGAGCTTTCGCTTCTGGTGATGATTTCTAGAGCATAACTTGATGTAGGCGTCGTCTGTACTGGATTTAGAACCTAGCAAGGGTTAAGAATATACTTAGTACGAGCGTAGTCAGCAAGTTTACTAGAAAAGGAGTGTTTGATACACTATCTCTACAGCCACAGACCGCAGGTCGTAGGCAATGCAGGTTTTCGTAAACATTTCTTCAAAGTTTGCTTTTATTCTGAAAAGCTATGTCCGTCAGCCTTCACGGGTTTACTAGAACTTTCATGGAGTTCCTTTCCCGCTGCGTTCGTAGCTCCTTCCCGGAACAGGGAGTAACAAGTTACAGTTCTTACACTCTGCAAAGGTGCGTTATTTTACCCATGAGAGACCTTAGGTTTTGTTGCACGGACGGGAGTATGTCCCCTTTCAAACTTCCTTGGTTTGAGGCCCAACCAAAGATCCAAGCCAATCACTGCCTTCTCTGTGACCCCACATGTCTCCTTGGTGTACACCATGCCCACCTATTGAATTACGGCAATGGTTTGTACAGACCGTTCAGATGTCGGAACTATCGTGGGACGTTGAGGGCTTCCACCCATATGCTGCATATCCTCTACGAATTACCATATAATATGCACGCTACGAGTGATAACAGACACGACCCGCACATCCGGCTCCATGCGAGAGGGAAAATATACAGCTGACTTCTCCGTCCCATTCCAAATCTCATGGTCAACGCGTAATATATGGCGCAAGAATCACTGGCGACATTGGTTGTTAAGTCCTAGATAATATGTTCCTTTACCACCGGAACTCTTATAGTAGGTTATTACCTCATGGTAAATAACCTATAATCACATGATTATGAAAATAGTGTTTTCTATCCTTTTTCAAATGCAGGTGATGACAATACTGGATTTGCAAAATACTTTACAGAATAATCAAAGGACATGCGCAAGTGTGAACTTGCCTTTTGTGATTGCAAAATTATGCACTCACGGTCTTCAAGACAATGTAAGATCCAATATCTGAAATCAGCATCATTGGTCCGGTAAGTACTAATGTTTAAAGAAGCAAGATGCTTTTATGCATAAGTAATGTAATGCAAGTTGATAAACGCGAATCCCGAGATAAACTTTGATCTAGGGTTTGGAAACTGGAATTGGTTCCTGTTAGGATGTGTTGCCTTTTTAGATTAAGTTTCACACTTGTGCTTCTTATTAAGGCTTGTGAGTATGTGTGAAACAATATGTACACATAATGGCATACAACAATAAGATATACTGATGAGATGTGCTACTCAAGGACTGCTTATATGTGAATCATCTTATTCAAGTTTTACCTTGCAAGTGATGACATTTATAAGGAACTTAAGTGTTAACAATTCTAGGTATATAAGTAAAGATTAATGTAATGTGATTATTATTAATTGTCATATGTTGACTGAAGTGGCAAAACGAATAACTTTTGAAGAAAATATTACTCTATTAAGGTTTAAACAATCCTTGTGACTAAAGTTAACTTTAAAACATAGATGGACTTTAGGTGTAATGCTTGTTATACTTATATCTTGTTCACCTTATAATATTTCTTTAAAGTTACTTAAGAATGGCATTATTTTTAGTTGGTAATGGTTTCTTTACATTATAAATGTATAAAGGGATTTATCTCCTTATAAGGGTGTGGTTAAGGTTTATGAATAAGTAAACAATATTATTCACTACTTATGAACTCACTATAGTGTTTTGGTTTGTTTATAAACTTGTGATTAAAGTAAAGGAATAGGTTTTATTTCACTACAAATTATTCTTTGAGATTTTATATTAAATAAGAATCCTTTTAGAAAATAATCTGCATTTATGGTTGAAGGATAATTCAATAAAATTGTATTTAAAATGTGTTAAACCATTTTGACTTCATAAAATTAATACTCCCTCCGACCCATATTACTTGACTTGGATTTGTCTAGATTCAAATGTATCTAGACATGTTTTAATGCTAGATACGTCCAAATCTAGACAAATCCATATCAACTAATATGGATCGGAGGTAGTATTTAAGGCTAATACTATTTATTAGATTTAATTGGTTAATTTAATAAATATTAACTAATTTTATTTGACATTATATGATTTATTAACTAAAGAAATAGGTTTAAATTCAAGTTATTAAAGTGTTTTACTTTTTATTTAACTTAAAAGTGGAATATTATATTTTTAACATATAGGTATTATTTTTGTTAGCATTTTAGTATATTACATTTATTTTTATGGTTTATAAATAATAAGATATGATTTTTACAATGTTTAATACTTTATAAACACTTAATAAATAACAAATATTTAATTAAGTGGAGTATTAATGCATGATTATAGTTTTAAATTATAATTCTTATGTTTCTAAGATTTTTGGTATTTTATTTATATTTTTAACATTTACCATTATTAAAATATGAACCATCAAAGTTTTATTACTTAGAAAACCTTTATTAAATAATTTTTGATAATAGTTTTAAGTTGTAGGTTTTATTTTTTTTGAAAATTTTCATATATTAAACATATTTTTCTGAATTACAGAACATAAGTTATTGATTTAACAAGATTTAATTACATTATTCAATTTTTTGGAATGTTTATAATTGAATTTATATTCTTATCTATTTTCTGAACGAGTAATACTTTTTGTACTAAGTCTAACCTAGACCTAGCCACTGACTGGTGGGTCACATGCCACATGGCATGCCCAGTTTTATTAATGTTTTGTTTACCGATGTTGTTTCTACTCCCAGGCAATGACAAGTGGGTCCTATACCACGTCACCTGCCACCTGGGCAAGAACCGAGTCAACAGACGCAGGCATGACATCAGCATGATGCCAGCCTGGCCTCCACCACCAGAATGAGGTCGCTGGCGGCGATCGTAGGGGCCCCAGCAAACGTGACCAGCCTAGATCGAATAAGCACGACGTGCTGAACCCTGGTGTGGTGGCGCTGCCAAGAAAGGGTCGTCGGAACCTCGTCGGCGACGAGCTCCGGTGATGGTGTGGTCGGTATAAACGCGGACAGACGGCTATAGCGAGCGTACAACGAATCAGAGAGGACCATCGGAAGCAGAATCTTACCAGGAAGCTAGTAGAGGCGACGGTGAGAAGGGGCAAGCTCGAACAACGTTGCCATGGTCGACGGTGAGCGGCGGACCAATGAGGTCAGTGACACCGATAGCGTGCGAGAGGAATCAATTCTTGCTGCTAAACAATCCTGAACAACGAGAGGAAGATTCCACACCCCCCTGATTAAGCTCGGGGAGGTTGGAAATGATGGGGATTTGAGATGGCCGGAGTTAGGGTTTCGTTGAGGAAGAGGGGTTTGATCGAGAGAGCGAGGGAGATGATAAGACTGGTATGGATGGATAGAGGATATCGCGGTCGACCTTATCAACCAGGTCCGGGGTGGCGGCGTGCATCATGGCGGCCCAATTTCTGCTGACGACGGTGACCAGCATCGGGCGACAGCGCTCGTTCCAGGAAGCAGCTTGTGACGTCGAGGAAGACGACGACAAAGCGGTATTCGGGCTTGGGCCGAAATTGGGCCAGTGCGGAGCGAGCGGGTGGCGGCTGCTGTTGCACGCGGGCGATGTTTAGTTCCGTGAGGAGATAAGCCGTGGGCCAGTTTCTGGTCTGAGTCCTTTTTTCTTCTTTTCTGTTTTCTGTTTTATTTTTAGGTTTGTATTTTCATATTTGGTTTGAACTTTTCTTTATGGAATTTTATTTGTTGAACAATTGCAGCAACAATGAATGTATTTAGAGTCATTTTGTGAACTTTTATTATATACTGTTTAGAGTTTCTTTATTTTCTTTATATAGATATTTTTCCTATTATTATTTGTGAGGGCCTTTAAAATGAATTTAATTTGACAAAAATTTATAAACTTATTATAGAATGTATTACTACTAACTAATGAGATTTTATTCTCATTAATATATAATATTAAGGCAACTTTTATATTTAGTGATCCTTCATAAGTATTTGATACATCAAGTTCTAAGTACTAATAGGGTTAATATTATTCCTATGAATTTAGGGAATAGCAATATAAATAATTTATTAATACTAGCTTAAGAGTTAAAGGTTTGAGATTATAAATGTCTACCTTGAATTATGGGAGTTTTAATATCTTTATATCCCTTGATAATTGTGAATAAAGCTGAATGGTTAAAATATATTATCTTTATGTTAAAGATCTTGAATGATATCACCATTTAGAATAAAATAGTGGGATTGTTTTCTAGGCTAACTTATGAGAAAGAATTGATAAAGATAGTTCTTAAACACCTATGTGATGGTTGAAAATAACAAAGATATGCTTAAGTGAGTTGATATAGGAAATTATTCCTATTAATCATGGTGGACATAAGGTGATAAATCAATCAGTTGGTATGGATATTAGGTTTGGTTATATAATTAGGTTTTAGTGTTTACCAAGAATTTCTATATCCCATAATTCACAATCCTTGACTCCAAACTAAGGAATTCCCTTCCTAGATATACTACGTATTTCCATCCATCATCATGTGTTAACATGATGAGCTTCACTTCACAAGAATATTCTTATCCACCTTTTATTCTTCTAATTCCACTGGTAAATCCAATGAGCTTGACACTGAAGGTTTCATAATCTTCTTATATCCATATTTGGTTATATCAACTACTCTACTGCTGATTACCTCCAATCTAACAATGTTTACAGTTACTTACATTCATGCTCTTCCCTTATCATCCTTCACTAATATCATTTCAATATATGTATACATCAAATCCTACTTCCTCAAGTGCTTAGTATTTCCAAAGAGGAAAATACTACTTATTTAATCCAATGTTGCTCTAACATCATCTTAATCATACTATCTTGTCTCTACTTAACTCCAGTAACTAATACTCCAATATCACATTATATTAATGTGACCTATCATGGCTAACCTAGAATAACGTATCTATACTAGGGTTTACTCATGGTCTATCCACCAATGTCACTTATACATGATATAAGCATTCAATCTTGGTGACTAAAGCATGATCATTATAATCCTTTGATCCTTTATGGTTTAGGTTTCTAGTTGGCTAATCAAGGCTTCCATCCATACAACATTACAGTTGTATTATAATTATCTTATGTTTGGCTCTATTGGATTAAGAGATATAATTCATTGACTATACCTACTTGATCCAATAGGACTACTCATGGTAACTATCTTCAATATTCATCCTGGAAATCCTCTTTGTTACCACATATATCTTTATTTCAAATAACCCTTCTATCCATTCAGGAGTGAGTTAACTCCATCAACTATCATAGTGATCTTATTCTCTTCCAACACTCCCATACTATAGATGATACCTAAAACTAGCATTACTATTTACCTCTTCTTACTTCTTATCTAAAGGACTGAAGTGAATGCTATGATAAGGACAAGAGTTGATAGGTCAAGAATTGGTGAATCAATAGTTGATTACTCAACATTGATGAACATCAGATATTAAGATAGGGTTCATTAGAGATGATAAAGACTGATATGGAAAGAAAGATATATGATGAATGATCTTGACTTTGTTTCTTTCCTACTCAATATCACTAAAGAGTTAAGGTTAGGTATTACCATGAGATTCATGGTATAAGTAAATGAGATTAAGATTTAGTTGTTACATTCCTATTACTTAAGTTATATTTATAACTTGGTATTCATGAGTGTGTAATGAATACAAAGATATGATTACTTAAGGATCAAATATGAACCATTGAGTAATATACTAGGGTTAACTTTTATTACATTTGATCTACCCTTAGATCAAATCTCCCTTACCCAAAATAAGGTTTTAGCAAAGGTTATATTGAAACTTATCGCAGTCAACTTGATGATCCACTTCAATTCCATCAAGTTAAGAGAAGCTTCAATCACTTTGACAAGTTTTTATTCAAAATCGCGAAAATTATTCAGATTTTCTATGCATGAATGCAATGCACACATCTATGTTCAGCTTATTTCTAAGCTCTAATGCCGGGATGTTACAGACTCTCCCCCTTAAAATAAACTTCATCCTCGAAGTCCGTATACTCTCACATTTTAGAGTAAGGAATTGTCTTGCAATGATTACGATATGTCTCAACTCCATGGTAACCTTAATGGGAATAATTGTAATATTCCATATCCAAATCTTTTCCTTGAATTCTTATCATTCTTGGTAATCTTCAACTTGTTGTCTCCAATACTCCAAGTTATTGTTACTTGAATATAAGGCTTTCTTTCTATACTATATAAGGTATAGGGAGTCTCACCTAAACGGGGTTTTAAACTTTATTAGTCAATAGTGTGGTCAAAAGACTAATCTTTAATTTGTCATTGTATGAGTTGTACTGGTAATCCTTCTGAATATTGGTTTTGAACACATTTAGTCCAAACCCATTGGAATTTCTTATTTCTCTACACATGTCAAATTGGATGTGCTATGTTACCTCTTAAGGATCACTTAAGAATTGATTCTTTTAGAATTAGTCGGTTAGGATTAATCTTTCATCACCTTCAAGATTTTACCTTATTAAGCTTTAGTAATCATTTGTTATTACCTTAAATACTTTTATAATAATGACTTTCTTTTAACCTTATGAAAATAAGGCTTAATGTTGGCATAGGTTAGTATTTCCTCTCCAACCTTTACTTGGAAATTCAGATAACAATACTTCCACAAATTGTTTACTCTCCCCCTTAGGGTTTATTAATGGTCTCTAAACTGCCTTATAAAGTATTTATTGATTTTATAAATAGGATATTGGTCCCTATCCAGCTTATACTCTGCTAGTTAGGATTTTATGAAACATTGTACGGTGTATCCACACAATTGTGGATCTCCGAAGTGAATCTTTCAGCATTATTTGTCTTACTTACTATTGGGACACTTTCGCTTTGATAGGTCAATTTTCGCGAAGAATCTCGAAAGATGATCGCTTAAAATTTTATACTCCTTTAGGTCTTACTTAGCTTAAGCCAAGTTTTATGCTCTTTATGCAACCATTATGATGACCTGGTTAACTATGTCAACCATCACCGGTTGCGGACAAGATACCAACTGTGGATCAAATACTAGCTATGGATCAAATACTAGCTGCGGATAATTACCAGCTGCGAACCATCCTAGGGTGTATGTATTACCCTATGGTTTCTGACATACCTATGGCATTCTCTCTGAATTGTCAGAGTTTGAATACCATTTTGGTTCCAAAACTTCTTCTTTGCACTTATTCATGATACTTCCCTGAAGTACAACTACTTTATTAACTTCTTAACAACATTACCTACCTTGAATGAACTTTAAGTTTATTACTTATTGTTACTCCGTATATTCCCTACATTAATCTTTCTTCATATTACTGTTTAGTAATGATCTGAACTTGATCCAATCCTTCAATTTGTGTTGTGATACTCCTTACACTTGACTTAATTCTTCATGTAGGTCTTCATCTTGGTCTTTGAAAATCGTCACTCCCTTACACGAATTCCCCTTCCTATCTAGGTCTATAACATCAAGTAATAACTGTATGTTGCAACATGCATTTGCACATCAAGTCAAACTTCATGTACAGATCTAGTCAAACAAGAAGATCCAAGAAAAACAAATAAATCCAAATGTAGTACTCCCTCCGACCCATATTAGTTGACTTTGATTTGTCAAAATTTGAATGAACCTATATATTAAATAGTGTCTAGATTCGTTCAAATCTAGACAAATTTGAATCAACTAATATGGGTCGGAGGGAGTACATATAACACACAATATTCTAAGCCTATATATAGTAATTGAGTATAATATCTCTAGAATTCAGGCTTAGTTGTGTAGTATATGACACCTCCTCATATAGGTTTACATCGTGATACTTAGCACATAGAGTCAAACTATTCTTTATCTCAATATTTACTCAAATTGCTCAAGTGCAACAGGATAATCTTAAGCAAAGTGGTCTCAATTTGGTTTTGACTAAGCTTTAGTCTCGCTCTTCGAATGGATAATATAACCAACCTATCATTTATTAGTAGCTAACCTCACATGGTCACTCCAAATTACTATTCAGATTCTATTTGCTAACTTAAACCAAAGATTATTAGAAATTTTCAGCATCTAAAACTGCTATCATAGCTCTACGATGGTATTTTCATACTTATACTCCAAGATAATTTACTGATTACTTATCATATTTACACCTACATCATGGTTTCGGAGCTAATCTCACCATGATCTTATTATGTTTTGCCTCTTGATCATGATTTAAGAGCTAATCTAACCATGATAACTTCACTTCTCACTACACTATTATTAAGCCATAACATAATTTCACTTCATCACGTAGAATTCTCAAGTGAATCCCACATGATTACTACTCATTGCATCAACATTTATCCTAATGGTATTCATCAGGTTGTCTTGGGTTATCAACTAACACTAAGATTCCACTATGCTACTTGAATTCTAAGATTAGGCTACACCATTAAGACTACTTCCAAATGATGTCTTACACTTGTTCCTAATCTACTGTGGCCAATTGGCTTTCCTAAAGTATCTTGGTGGTTTATGTCTCCTTCGTAAGACACTAAATAGCACTTTCCTAAGAGATGATGGGTAACTATTTCTAAGAAAGATGACTATACACCTCGTGACAAGGTTATCCTCAAGTGGATACTCATCACAAGTCATAAGAATATTTGGTTTAGATAAGATGGCTCCTATAGTCACTACAACCTACAGATCTTCCTAAAAGGGTTTTAATCCTAAGGTCAAAGCATATGCTCTGATACCAACTGCGGTGACCCAGCATACCACTGCATGATATAGTACACTATAGTCGTTGACATAACACCAATGAAACACCATTCACTAGTATTACATCCCTCAGAGTGGTACAACAGAAACATAGCAGGTCCAAGACATGACTATAGGTTATAACTCAACCTTTTACACAAGATCCAGAGAACACTCTAGGTTAAAGAGAGAGAAAGAAACTTCTTACAAAGAAGAATCAGAAATAAACAACTCAAGACTATCATACTATTATGACTAGTATTTTAATTAATGGTCTAGTATTGCTGCTATTGCAATACGCTACAGAAATAGGTTCTATGGCTAGAGATTATATTCCTATCTAATCAGTAACTTTGTCTTCACTCGAGTTGATGTATATGTTGACTTTCTTGACTTCATGGAAGAGCTTTCGCTTCTGGTGATTATTCCTAGAGCATAACTTGATGTAGACGTCGTCTGTACTGGCTTTAGAACCTAGCAAGGGTTAAGAAGATACTTTGAGTACGAGCGTACTTAGCAAGTTCACTAGAAAAGGAGTGTTTGATGCACTATCTCTGCAGCCACAGACCGTAGGTCGTAGGCAATGCAGGTTTTCGTAAACATTTCTTCAAAGGTTGCTTTTATTCTGAAAAGCTATGTCCGTCAGCCTTCACGGGTTTACCAGAACTTTCATGGAGTTCCTTTCCCGCCGCGTTCGCAGCTCCTTCCCGAAACAGGGAGTAACAAGTTATAGTTCTTACACTCTGCAGAGGTGCGTTACTTTACCCATGAGAGACCTTAGGTTTTGTTGCACGGTCGGGAGTATTTCCCCGTTCAAACTTCCTAGGTTTGAGGCCCAACCTAAGATCCAAGCCAATCACTGCCTTCTCCGCGACCTAGCATGTCTCCTTGGTGTACACCATGCCCACCTATTGAATTACGGCAATGGTTTGTACAGACAGTTCAGATGCCGGAACTATCGTGGGATGTTGAGGGCTCCCACCCATATGATGCATATCCTCTACGAATTACCATATAATATGCATGCTACGAGTGATAAAAGCCACGACCCGCACATCCGTCTCCATGCGAGAGGGAAAAGATACAGGTGACTTCTCCATCCCATTCCAAATCTCATGGTCAACGCGTAATATACGGCGCAGAATCACTGGCGACATTGGTTGTTAAGTCCTAGATAATATGTTCCTTTACCACCAAAACTCTTATAGTAGGTTATTACCTCATGGTAAATAACCTATAATCACATTATTATGAAAATAGTGTTTTCTATCCTTTTTCAAATGCAGGTGATGACAATACTGGATTTGCAAAATACTTTACAGAAAATAATCAAAGGACATGAGCAAGTGTGAACTTGCCTTTTGTGATTGCAAGATTATGCACTCACGGTCTTCAAGACAATGTAAGATCCAATATCTGAAATCAGCATCATTGGTCCGGTAAGTACTAATGTTTAAAGAAGCAAGATGCTTTTATGCATAAGTAATGTAATGCAAGTTGATAAACGCGAATCCCGAGATAAACTTTGATCTAGGGTTTGGAAACTGGAATTGGTTCCTGTTAGAATGTGTTGCCTTTTTAGATTAAGTTTCACACTTGTGCTTCTTATTAAGGCTTGTGAGTATGTGTGAAACAATATGTACACATAATGGCATCCAACAATAAGATATACTAATGAGATGTGCTACTCAAGGACTGCTTATATGTGAATCATCTTATTCAAGTTTTACCTTGCAAGTGATGACATTTATAAGGAACTTAAGTGTTAACAATTCTAGGTATATAAGTAAAGATTAATGTAATGTGATTATTATTAATTGTCATATGTTGACTGAAGTGGCAAAACGAATATCTTTTGAAGAAAAGATTACTCTATTAAGGTTTAAACAATCCTTGTGGCTAATCAGAGGTGGTTGATGCTATTTGTGCTTGCTGGAATAGTTTGGACTTGAGATGCTTTACAACTTAATTATAACAGACCAAAGTTAACAATAAAGTATATAATAAAGTTTTTAGCATTATACTTAAAGTCTGGTAGACTAAAGTTAACTTTAAAACATAGATGGACTTTAGGTGTAATGCTTGTTATACTTATATCTTGTTCACCTTATAATGTTTCTTTAAAGTTACTTAAGAATGGCATTATTTTTAGTTGGTAATGGTTTCTTTACATTATAAATGTATAAAGGGATTTATCTCCTTATAAGGGTGTGGTTAAGGTTTATGAATAAGTAAACAATATTATTCACTACTTATGAACTCACTATAGTGTTTTGATTTGTTTATAAACTTGTGATTAAAGTAAAGGAATAGGTTTTATTTCACTACAAATTATTCTTTGAGATTTTATATTAAATAAGAATCCTTTTATAAAATAATCTGCATTTATGGTTGAAGGATAATTCAATAAAATTGTATTTAAAATGTGTTAAACCATTTTGACTTCATAAAATTAGTATTTAAGGCTAATACTATTTATTAGATTTAATTGGTTAATTTAAGAAATATTAAAAAAAATTGACATTATATGATTTCTTAACTAAAGAAATAGTTTTAAATTCAAGTTATTAAAGTGTTTAATTTTTTATTTAACTTAAAAGTGTAATATTATATATTTAACATAATGGTATTATTTTTGTGATCATTTTGGTATATTGCATTTATTTTTATGATTTATAAATAATAAGATACGATTTTTACAATATTTAATACTTTATAAACACTTAATAAATAACAAATATTTAATTAAGTGGAGTATTAATGCATGATTATAGTCTTAAATTATAATTCTTATGTTTCTAAGATTTTTGGTATTTTATTTATATTTTTAACATTTACCATTATTAAAATATGAATTATCAAAGTTTTATTACTTATAAAACCTTTATTAGATAATATTTATTAAATAAATATCATAATAATTTTTGATAATAGTTTTAAGCTATAGATTTTATTTTTCTGAAAATTTTCATATATTAAACATATTTTTCTGAATTATAGAACATAAGTTATTGATTTAACAAGATTTAATTACTTTATTCAATTTTTTGTAATGTTTATAACTGAATTTATATTCTTATCTATTTTCTGAACGAGTAATACTTTTTGTACTGAGTCTAACCTAGACCTAGCCACTGACTGGTGGGTCACATGCCACATGGCATGCCCAGTTTTATTAATGTTTTGTTTACCGATGTTGTTTCTACTCCTAGGCAATGACAAGTGGGTCCTATACCACGTCACCTGCCACCTGGGCAAGGACCGAGTCAACAGACGCAGGCATGATGTCAGCATGACGCCAGCTTGGCCTCCACCACCAGAATGAGGTCGCCGGCGGCGATCGTCGGCGCCCCAGCAAACGTGACCAGCCTAGATCGAATGAGCACGACGTGTTGAACCCTAGTGTGGTGGCGCTGCCAAGAAAGGGTCGTCGGAACCTCGTCGCCGATGAGCTCCGGTGATGGTGTGGTCGGTATAAACGTGAACAGACGGCTACAGTGAGCGTACAACGAATCGGAGAGGACCATCGGAAGCTAGTAGAGGTGACGATGAGAAGGGGCAAGCTCGAACAACATCGCCATGATTGACGGTGAGCGGCAGACCGATGAGGATAGTGACACCGATAGTGTGCGAGAGGAATCAATTCTTACTGCTAAACAATCCTGAACAACGAGAGGAAGATTCCAGACCCCCCTGATTAAGCTCGGGGAGGTTGGAAATGATGGGGATTTGAGATGGCCGGAGTTAGGGTTTCGGTGAGGAAGAGGGGTTTGCGCGAGAGAGCGAGGGAGAGGATAATACTGGTATGGATGGATAGAGGAGATTGCCGTCGACCTTATCAACCAGGTTCGGGGTGGCGGCATGCATCATGGCGGTCCAATTTTTGCTGACGACGATGACCAGCATCGGGCGACGGCACTCGTTCCAGGGAGGATCTTGTGACGTCGAGGAAGATGACGACGAAGCGGTATCCGGGCCTGGGCCGGAATTGGGACAGTGCGGAGCAAGCGGCTGCTGCTGCACGCGGGCGACGTTTAGTTCCGTGAGGAGATAGGCCGTGGGCCAGTTTCTAGTTTGAGTCCTTTTTTCTTCTTTTCTGTTTTCTGTTTTATTTTCAGGTTTGTATTTTCATATTTGGTTTGAACTTTTCTTTATGGAATTTTATTTGCTTAACAATTGCAGCAACAATGAATGTATTTAGAGTCATTTTGTGAACTTTTATTATATATTGTTTAGAGTTTCTTTATTTTCTTTATATAGATATTTTTCCTGTTATTATTTGTGAGGGCCTTTAATATGAATTTAATTTGACAAAATTCATAAACTTATTATAGAATGTATTACTACTAACTAATGAGATTTTATTCTCATTAATATATAATATTAAGGAAACTTTTATATTTAGTGATCCTTCATAAGTATTTGATACATAAAGTTCTAAGTACTAATAGGGTTAATATTATTCCTATGAATTTAGGGAATAGCAATATCAATAATTTATTATTACTAGCTTAAGAGTTAAAGGTTTGAGATTATAAATGTCTACCATGAATTATGGGAGTTTTAATATCTTTATATCCCTTGATAATTGTGAATAAAGGTGAATGGTTAAAATATATTATCTTTATGTTAAAAATCTTGAATGATATCACCATTTAGAATAAAATAGTGGGATTGTTTTCTAGGCTAACTTATGAGAAAGAATTGATAAATATAGTTCTTAAACACCTATGATAATGATGGTTGAAAATAACAAAGATATGCTTAAGTGAGTTGATATAGGAAATTATTCCTATTAATCATGGTGGACATAAGGTGATAAATCAATCAGTTGGTATGGATATTAGGTTTGGTTATAGAATTAGGTTTTAGTGTTTACCAAGAATTTCTATATCCCATAATTCACAATCCTTGACTCCTAACTAAGGAATTCCCTTCCTATATATACTACTTCTTTCCATCCATCATCATGTGTTAACATGATGAGCTTTACTTCACAAGAATATTCTTATCCACCTTTTATTCTTCTAATTCCACTGGTAAATCCAATGAGCTTGACACTGAAGCTTTCATAATCTTCTTATATCCATTGGTTATATCAACTACTCTACTGCCGATAACCTCCAATCTAACAATGTTTACAGTTACTTCCATTCATGCTCTTCCCTTATAATCCTTCACTAATATCATTTCAATATATGTATACATCAAATCCTACTTCCTCAAGTGCTTAGTATTTCCAAAGAGGAAAACACTACTTCTTTAATCCAATGTTGCTCTAACATCATCTTAATCATACTATCTTGTCTCTACTTAACTCCAGTAACTAATACTCCAATCTCACATTATATTAATGTGACCTATCATGGCTAACCTAGAATAATATATCTATACTAGGGTTCACTCATGTTATATCCATCAATGTCACTTATACATGATATAAGCATTCAATATTGGTGACTAAAGCATGATCATTATGATCCTTTATGGTTTAGGTTTCTAGTTGGCTAATCAGGGCTTCCATCCATACAACATTACAGTTGTATTATAATTATCTTATGTTTGGCTCTATTGGATTAAGAGATATAATTCATTGACTATACCTACTTGATCCAATAGGACTACTCATGGTAACTATCTTCAGTATTCATCCTGGAAATCCTCTTTGTTACCACATATATCTTTATTTGAAATAACCCTTCTATCCATTCAGGAGTGAGTTAACTCCATCAACTATCACAGTGATCTTATTATCTTCCAACACACCCATTCTATATATGATACCTAAAACTAGCATTACTATTTACCTCTTCTTACTTCTTATCTGAAGGACTGAAGTGAATGCTATGATAAGGACAAGAGTTGATAGGTCAAGAATTGGTGCATCAGTAGTTGATTACTCAACATTGATGAACATTAGATATTAAGATAGGGTTCATTAGAGATTATAAAGGTTGATATGGAAATAAAGATATATGATGAATGATCCTGACTTTGTTTCTTTCCTACTCAATCTCACTAAAGAGTTAAGGTTAGGTATTACCATGAGTTTCATGGTATAAGTAAATGAGATTAAGATTTAGTTGTTACATTCCTATTACTTAAGTTATATTTATAACTTGGTATTCATTGGTGTGTAATGAATACAAAGATATGATTACTTAAGGATCAAATATGAACCATTAAGTAATATAGTAGGGTTAACTTTTATTACATTTGATCTACCCTTAGATCAAATCTCCCTTACCCAAAATAAGGTTTTAGCAAAGGTCATATTGAAACTTATCGCAGTCAACTTGATGATCTACTTCAATTCCATCAAGTTAAGATAAGCTTCAATCACTTTGACAAGTTTTTATTCAAAAGCGTGAAAATTATTCAGATTTTATATGCATGAATGCAATGCACACATCTATCTTTAGCTTATTTCTAAGCTCTAATGCTGGGATGTTACACGATGACAATCAAGAAAAATGGAGAGCCGATGGTGCGCCATATCCGTACGGCGTCGAGGAGTATCCACGTAGAGGAGCAGTGTATCCATGCGGAGGAGCATATCCAGAAGCCATGGCAGTGATCGAGTAGTATCCCAAAACCCTAGACTGCTAGGCCTACCACTACAACTATGTACAGGCTGGCTTCCTCTTCCCCACCATCTCCGGCAGGCTAGGCCGTCGGAGAAGGGAAGGAGGAGAGTCGGAGACGGGAGAGAGACTCTCAAGGGGAACGGAGGAGGAGACGGAAGGAAAGGGGAGTTGTTGTTCACTCATGTGTCCATTTTGATGCCATGTGATTGATTGTTCTTGTATGATCTACGTGTGTATCATATTTCTAACAATCAGTACCAGAGCGGGTGTCCTAGAGGGTCGCAAAGTTGTTGTATAGGTGGTTCAGCCGTCGTGGTATCTCAAAGAAAAAGAAAAAAATGCCCTCGAAAATGCCCCTGCGTCGCTCTGACCTGGGCGACAGGGGAGGCTACCCAAAACATCGGCCGCCGCCACCCTTCCCAGCCGCCCTCTCCCCTCGCCACCGTTGGGCAAAGCCCATGCAGGGAGGTGGCGGTGGGGAGTTGTTTTTCCCTTGTTTTGGTGGCTCCTTGCTCTCGCCTCGACGGCCGATGGCGCGTGCAGCTGCTGGAGTGGTGCAGGTTGTTCGGCGCAGCAGCTCTCAGTGGCATGCCACCATAGCACGATCACAGGTGGTGGCAGCATCGGCGTGGCCTGGGCCTGATCTAGGCCAAATGTGGACTGGGCGAGACGCGGCAGATGCGCTTCAATCCGAGGCATGACCTCTCCGGGTGGTGGTGGTGCTACCCGTTGTGTGTGAGGGAAGGATGGCTGCTTGCGTGGCTGGAAGGGGATGGGTGCTATCCATTTCTTGTGAAGCTTCTTTGGCGTGTCGAGAAGGAGGTTGCATGAAGGAGACGACATCACATACGATGCGATGGACGGGAGCAGCAATGACAGGGGCAATGACAACCCATGGTTGTGCGGAGCTTGCCAGATCTAGGCCCAATATAGGCCAAACGGGCCTGATCTGGGCCCGATCTAGGCTTTGTGGGCTCTGGCTAATCTATGCGGTTGCGATAACTCCAGGCGGTTGTGGGCGGTGGTGGCTGTCCTCCCACCTGGAGCATATCTAGGGCCAAGGGCGGCCTTCGCGAGGGTCGTGGGCACCATCCTCGTCGAGGGCCGATGGCGGCATCCTCTACAGCGATAGGTAGAGGGGCGGAGCGGTGGGGATATGGTGGTGTATAGGTAGTGCGTTGGTGAGGTGTAGTGGCGGTGCAACTTGTTGGCCACATCGGAGAAGAGGCGGCCAGGAACGGAGGTGGTGGGGCTCAATCTAGGCATATAGGGTATGGCTTTGGGCGGTGGTGCGGCCTCGGCCAGCCTCCTAGCTATGGCTAGGACACCAGATCTTGGCCAGGTGGGCCTAGATCCGGTGACTGCGGCTTACCCCTGCCATGGGTCGTCCTACCTGGCATCCATAGCCTCGGCAGGTCCCAGACCAGGCAGGTCTAGACCTATTGCCGACTTCCTCAGGTGTGCCAATGGTTCCCTGTTGTGTGCCTCTCCGACAGGCGGCATGGTGTTCCTCAGAATGGCGACGGTCCGGTTTGCCCGGGTGAGCATGGTGGCGATGGTGCTACTGCTTTGCGACGGGGATCTACGGTGGCGACGGATCCACTAGGGGATGAAGGAGTAGGGCCTAGCGCTACGGTTGGCGGCATCGGTGACACCCTTGCTGCAGTGTGGCGGCAGGGCTTCACGAGTACATTTGGGCTCGGCCGTGCCAGTGAGGACCTGGTTTGCCCTTGCTTCTACACCCGGTAGGCTATCGCCCTACGGCGGTGGAGGTATATCCCTCCCGCGTGTTAATGTACTGCCAAACCCTGTCGAAGTTCCTTCTTTTTGGTCATATCAGCTTCACATCATGGGTCATGGTGAGACGACGGTGGTGACTGCAAGACCGTGGTCGCGTGTGGTGGTGGGCGGCGAGCTTGGTGGAGCAATTTGAAGCGTCCGGGGGTATGGTTTTTTTGAGAGGTCAGGATAAATCCTTGTCGTCTCGACAACAACATGGTGATGCCTGCAGGTGTCGCCGTACTTCTAGAAGGGCGTCAAGTGTATCATTTTCCCACCTCCCATAGCATATCGGGGAAAACCCTAGGACCAGTCCGGACATCAGCGTCGTTGTCGTCATGTTCCTTCTTGGAGGTGCTGCTTGGTACGTGATGCTTCGGAGCGCTAGGAGCGGGGTGGACATTCTCCGAAGGGCACAGCGGTTGCGGGTCATCCTCGTTTTCATCGAGCCGCTGTTGTCGGCTTTGTTTTATCTTCTTTTTCTTCTATTTCTTTGTTGTTTCTTTTGGGCGATGTGTTGTCTAACCCAGCAGCGGTCTCAATCGTAATTACTATATTAATATAGTTGGGAGCTTGTTTGTTTTGAGAGAGAGATAGAATTATCTGGAGTAACACGAAATGGCATGGTTGATGGCAAAATCTCGATAATATTGATTAATGAAAGCTACCAGACATCGAGATAAGAAGCAATTGCTCATGGAGCCATAATGACAAACCTTTACAATGTGTCAAGACGATCTCATTTTGCTTCACGATATATGTTGGCGATCTCAAGGCAAATACTTTTCAATCTTGATGGCACCTCGACCTATTGCCTCAAACTCGTGATATAAATTCCTAAATTGGGTGAATCTCTTAAGGCAAAGTCACGTTGTAATGATTTTTTAACCTGACGAGTCTGAGAGAGCCCAAAGATATCTTTTCAAGTTAGAGGAGAAAATCTCATTGTGATCAACCAGTGCCTCGCAGTATATTAATTTTGAGACACATGCCTTAAAGTATATTTATAACTACCTAGTTACTATTTGATATACACATCCAGAGAACATGCAAAATACCTCAAGTCTAGGACATGGCATGTACATTGCACTAGGGACTAACAAATGAAAAATATCTCATTGCATCTGAAAGTGGGTACGTCCAACTCGGTGATCTCTATCCTCTATGTCATTGTTACTGACATAGGCATGACCTGTTGGATTTTCGTAAATGATATACCTGATACAAATCCAAGCTAAGGCCCATAAGACCACAAGAGACCAAGAATCCTGGAAGCATCCGAAGCCCAGGAACCATGTGTGATGATCAAGGCAGAAGCCCAAGCTGTAATCGACATAGTCAGAGTTATCTTTCAAACTGTAATCTGACCCATACTGGACTCTAGGACCCAGCCTCTCATATAAAGGCTAGGACGATCCAACGGGGAGGGAACCATAACATTGTAATAGCAATCCGCTATAAGCTAGATTGCATCTGGCAATCCGGTAACTTTTGTACTCTCTACCAATAAAGAGCCGACAAGTAGGACTAGGGTTTCCTCTACGAGGGTCTGAACCTGGATAAATAGTGCATCCCTTGTTTGTTTGATAAGCCAATGAAATCACCAGTGCACCCCTTTTACCTGAAACCCAAGTCCATGACTATGGACATTGCCGAGGTTACCCCTCGTCAATTGGCTCCTTCTATGGGAAATATGCGCGCTAGAGTCATGAATTCGGTGGCACTTTCACCATGCAGCAACTCGACGATCGGGAGTGGTCAGATCCGTTTTGGCTCCGTAGATCTCCTTCCACACCCACCCACCCATCTTACGGCCTTCGACAACATCGACGGAGCAACAAATATAATGATAGGAAGCCTCAACTTACGCATTGGCTCAACAAGAAATTTTTGCCATTCGGATCCGATCTATTCGGGTCCGTCCACAACAATCACAACACTAACCGCAACACCGACGTCCTCCGTTGGCTCCACCGGAGGGAAAATCTCGTCCCCAGCAGTAATCATGGACAATCGCGACTCTGTCATCGACCGGGAGTATCTCGCTGATCTTAGTGATGGTGTCTCCTTCGGTTCTGATAATGAGATAACATCGGCTCCATCACGCAACATTGTGGATCGTATGAACATCATCGACCGCGAACTCGATGAAAACATCGACTCTGAAATTAAGAAGGTCGACCCATGCCCAGAAACAGACTCGCTAGATTTTACTTTTCTTATAGACGGTGTCTTGTGTGCCTCTGATATATGCAACAGCAGCCTATACCTGACGCATTACTAGGTATGCGTAATCATGGGGTCCATGTCGGCTGATCCACCCAACGGAGAAACTTCGGAACCACGTGACTCCAACGGCAACCCCATCATCAATCCCAACGACATATCCATGGATAATGACGTGGGTGATCGCAAAAACAGGCCAGAGGCACCCGCGGAAAACCACGTAATCTAGGAACACGAAGGATAGGGAGCAAACACCGATAACCAAATAAATGATCCGCGGGTAGCCATCCATCCGTCCGCCCTCATGGGCATCGGCATGCTTGGGGCATCACTCGCACAGGGAGACAAAGAGGTTGTACCAGAACCTAATAGATCACCACACCATCGCAGCAACACTCGGTAGATGGTCGAGACCCAAAGTTCTAGTTCACCACACTAAGTACATTTCAATAAAAACTCGTGCAATCAAGATGCCTGGAACGACATCATGCGGCACAGAGTCGATAGATCTCGGGATGAGCGAAGCAGCCGGCGATATTCGGATGCTGAGGATGATCTTGAACCTTGTGATGCGAGTTGCTTTACCCGTCGGGTTCGCAAAACGCTAGTAACCAACGCCAAAAATAATGATGGTATTCAAGAACCAGAGGCATAGTTGGGTGACTACCTACAAACCGCCAAACTTCATGGTGGTTCAAAGGTTACTAGCAAAGCCTACAATTGCACCTGAGCGTTGACGCGTGCTCCTAGCTTAAAAATCTACCAGAAGAATTTATTAGCAGTGGGAGCGATCTGTGGGGTGGCCTTCGCCGACGCGTGGGCGTATAGGGCTGCGAAGACGCCTCGCCTGGAAGGGCTATTTTCCTATCTATCTACAACTCCCTTGTGGAGGGTGATAAACTGCATATGTAGAGCCTTTAACAAAGGCACTACACTATCATAAATGGGGATCTATGTGAATCGTGTCGCCACACTGGAAGATGGAGTAGCACCTATCAGAAGGGCACACACATGGTTAGTTTTTAAAGTTCTTTTGTCGCGAGTTTATTTTTAAAATTTCCTCCATCCAAGGTTTATTCCGGTCCATTTTCACATGAGCAGGATGGCCATGCCGATGCCTTTTTACTCCAACCATGCACCAAGGGTAAGTATAGACTTATAGCATCTCCACTCGGGTTTCCAAGACGGTGTTCCCAGGGCGTTTTTTTCATCCGGACAACGATTTTTTGCCCAGTCGCGTTCCCAGGATGTCGATTTGGTCCGGATTTGGCTCAACTTTCATTCGGCGTTCCCAGGCCGATCCCGGGGCGCTGGGAACATCGAACGAAGCAAAAAAGCAGGTGGGCCAGCCCTGTCGACGACTGGAGGCTGAGCTCCCACCCTTTTCTTTTTTCCCTCATGCCTTTCTTCTCTATTCCTCCCACATGTCTCGCCAGTTCTCCGAGCTCCGGACCACCATGCCGCCCAATGGTTTCGTCAAATCCTGACCCACCGCCGGCGAACCAAAGGAGAAAAAGGTGAGGAAGCTGAGGGCACCGACGCCGAGGCCGAAGGCTTAACCAACGCCGAGTGGCTGGCCCTTGTCCAGAAGAGGGAGGTCGAAATGGACAGCCGCAGGGACAGGGACGCAAGGTCAAAGGAGGCGAAAGAGCTCTCTGAGGCCCATGCGATGAGGTAAACACAGGAGCTTGCGGCGATGTCACGCCAGACACCGATCCCCCTCCCATAGTATGGATTGCATTGGGGGATCTAGCCAAGCATCGGCTCGCCGACCGGGTTCTCGCCGATCTCGCCGGCCATGTTCCAGGAGAGCCAGCCGAACCCGTGGCAGATGTACTCCTCCTCTCCTGAGTTTGATGACGTGGCTCAATAGTAGAGCTTCGTTGGGAGACCCCACGAGGAAGGTCTGATGAGCACGGCAGCAATTTTTCCCTCAGTTATGAAACCAAGGTTATCGAACCAGTAGGATCAAGGAAACAACCCCAAGGTGTTGCTAACAACTTGGAATCCTGCACAACACAAATTCAAGACTTTGCCCCAACTTACAGTGAGGTTGTCAATCTCACTGGTTTGCTGAAAACAAAGGATTAAACATACAGTATGGAAGGTAATTGTTGCTTGGAGAAAGTAAACGATAACAATAGATGATGTATCAATGGTAAATATTGGACCAGGGTCCATAGTTCACTAGAGGTGTTCTCCTTAAGATAAATAATATAACATGTTGGGTGGCAATTGACAGGAACTGAGCAAGGCATAACAATGCAAATACTAGACATTCATGATCCTATGAGATTTGATTGGGCATTACAACAATACACATAGACCGCCATCCAACTGCATCTATGACTAATAATCCACCTTTAGGATATCATCCGAATCCCCTCCAGTATTAAGTTGCAAGCAACGGATAACTGTATAAGCAATGTGTGTAAAGTAAACAATACAATTGTTTCATGAACAAAAGATTGTTGTTTTCTCCCAAGTGGCAACAACACATTTATAACCTTAGAGATTTCTATCACTTCTCCAGATTCAATAGAGGCATGAACCCACTATCGAGCATAAATACTCCCTCTTGGAGTGACTAGCATCTACTTGTCCAAGATAGCTACTAGAAACGGAGAGCATGCAAGATCCCAAACAACACAGACATGGTAGAATCAATAATCAATAAGACATGATAGAATCAATAATCAATCTGACATAGTAATCTCAATATCCATCGGATCCCCACAAACACAACATGTATAATTATAGATGATCTTGATCATGAAGGGAGCTCACAAGATCTAAACATGATAGCACAAAGGAGGAGAAACAACCATCTAGCTACTGTATGGACCATATTCCAAGAGTGAACTATTCACGCATCATACCGGAGGCTGGCATGGTGATGAAGAAAACCTCTAGGATGATCTCTCCGCTCCGGTAGGGTGTCGGGAAGAACTTCAGATCCCCTGATCTAGGGACGATGGTGATGGCGGCTATGAACTATTTCGTGGAGATCTGATCGGGTACTTAGGATTTTGGCATCGGGGGGCTTTTACAGGCAAAGAGGCGAGGCGGGAGGGCGTCCAGGGGGCCCACACCCTGCCCAGGCACGACCTAGGGTGGGCCCGCGCCTGGGGGGTGCGGCCACCCTGTGGCGCCCCTCTGGTCGCCCTTTGGTCTCAACGTTCTCCTCGGTGAAATATTGACTTTGGCTTTTGTCCCGTCCAATTCCAAGAATATTTCCTTACTAGCTTTTCTGAAACCAAAAACAGCAGAAAACATGCAACTGGCACTGCGGCATCTTGTTAATAGGTTAGTCCCAGAAAATGTATAAAAATACCTCAAAGTGTAGATAAAGCATAGAAAAGTTGATACTACACAAGCATGGAACATAAAAAATTATAGATACGTTTACGACGTATCAAGCATCCCCAAGCTTAACTCCTGCTCGTCCTCGAGTAGGTAAGTGATAAAAACAATAATTTTTTAGGTTACATGCACCATCACAATCTTGATCAAACCATTTGCAAGCATTGAAAGCTAGGATCAAAGTACTCTAAACATGAGTATGAAAGATGAAGTTCTAACAATAAGATATAGTAACTATGTTGCAACATGAAAGGATACAAACAAAGATCAGGAATAACAATGCATTGAAATACGTTTGTTTGTTTCACATATAGGAAACATAACATACTGGTATTCAGCTTGTCCCTCATGGAGTAGAAAAACATAAATGCATAGGACACCTTCAAAGTTCATAAGGGTGACTAGATACAAATAGTTCAAGAACAAACAATATCAACATTATGAGTCAATCAATAAGTTTTGGAACAATGCACATAGAACTAACAATGAGAACTATGCTCTCTTAATTGGTGCATAAAGATAGAAGGTGGAGATTCAATATAAAAGTGGAAGAAAGGCCCTTCAAAGGTAAGAAGGGATTTCAAGTTTCATAAAGAGCTTCCAAAACATTATGGTACTTGTTAGCTTTCATCTCTCATTGCCCCTATCATAAGCATCTTGAAGTGATTAAGGTTAAAGTGAACAAAGTATGGAGTATATGCTTGACAAATTATAAGTTGGCAATCACATGTCCCTTGAGTACGAGTGTCATTCCACATGCTACTCAACTTTAGTCACCGGTAAGTTCTCGTCATAGTAAGTATATGTGTATCATAAAGAACCACCAACGGGGTACCCCTTGCCCATGATACAGGAGCTATCCCATATCAAAATGAGAAGGCAACAGACAATGAGCATCTCAGCGATCTTTTTATTTTCTATTTTCATAGGTTTTTATTGAGGATGCTGAAGGGAATATGCCCTGAGAGGCAATAATAAAGTGTTTATTATGTGTATTCCAAGTATATGATAGATGTTTATTTTGCATGCTATAATTGTATTAATACGGAAACATTAATACATGTGTGTTTAATAAACAAACAGAAAGTTCCTAGTTATGCCTCTCTCATAAATTAGCTCGTTGATTAACAAGATGATCAAGGTTTCCTGATCATGGACATTGGATGTTGTTAATAACGGGATCACAACACTAGTGTAATGGTGTGATGAACATTCATCCGAAGTATAGCATTACGATCAAAGTCATTGAGTTTATATTGCTATAACAACTTACAAAGTGATCCTAATCCTTAGACCATGAGATCATGTCAATCACTAACACCGGAAGAGTTTCTTGATAACATCAAACGTCACACCGTAACAGGGTGATTATAAAGATGGATTCAGAACTAATAAAGTGTTATGTTGAGGCTCATGGATCGAGAGTGGAATTTGTTCATCCCGATGACGGATAGATATACTCTGGGCCCTCTCGGTGATATCACATTGATTAGCTTGCAAGCAAGTGATTTGATCACTAGAATGTTATATCACAGGAACGAGAAAAGAGTGCATGTCGGTAACGAGATCAAACTAGGTATGGAGATACCGATGATCGAATCTCGGACATGTAATATATCGTGAAACAAAGGGATTAAGATACTAGCGTAAAAGGTTCCGACAATCACAAGAAAGTCATCGTTGAATGTGTGGGAGTCAGTATGGGTCTCCAGATCCCGCTTCTGATTATTGATCCGAGAGGGGTCTCGATCATGTCCGCATTATTCACGAACCGTAGGGTGACACACTTAAGAGACACCGACATCCAATTGGAGCAAATGTTTCATGCCGAAAGAATGAACAAGCGCAGGAATTTATTTCACTAGATACCGAAACAGGTTTTCGGGTGAAATTGCATAAAGTGGTTATGCACGTGAAATAGAATTCTAGCAAGGGGTTATTTGTGAATGTTTGTCATTAAAGTAATTGACAAAATTCTGAATAAAATAAAAGAGTTTTATTTAATGAGAGTTTGCATTAAATTTGGTGGAAATTTAATGGGAATTTGAGTGGACTTTTGAGTGGAGGGAATTTAAAGGAGATTTGTGAGTGGAGTGTCCACCCACATGAAGAGGGGAGGGCAAGGGGGCAGCCCCCATGCGCCGGCCACGCCCTTGGGGTTCCCCCTCCTCCTATAAAAGGAGCCCCCCTCCTCACTTGTCTCTCACACCTCCTCGTGAAGGATCTCTCTCCCCCTCTAGAATTTATCCCCCATGGTCTCGGACTAGCGAGATACATGTTCCCGGTGGCTATTCGGCAAGAAAGAGTTGTGCTTCCGCTGCATCGCTGGAGCGAGGAGGCGGAGGTTGCTCGGTGCCTCGAACGTGTGTGCGAGCACGGATGCGCTGCTGATTTGCGGCGCTAGGACTTCCTCTCGATCTTGAGATCGGCAAGAGATCGTCTACATCAACCACGAGTTGAACTCGTTAAGCTTTGTCGGTCTTCAAGGGTATGTTCTCTACGGATATACATCCGCCCGTTGTTTGTATCTAGTAGATAGATCTTGGTATATAGTTCACATCATAGGAAAATTTTTGTTTTCTATGCTGCGAACCCTATAGATGCTTCACAGATTTCTAACTATGGTTATGTTGCAAGTTTCCACCATGATTAGGCATGGCTTAGGCTAGTGGCCCAGGCGTTTTTCTAACACATATACATAACTCCATGTGAAAGAGCATTTGCTATCCCTAGTGATTTTGGTGTTTGATAACAACACACATATCGGACTAATGGTTTGCTAAGTGTATCGCAGGTACATTAAAAAGGTTTGCATACATTCAGAAACTGTCTGCCTGGCGCGGTACCAAAAAGCGGTAGTACCGCTTTTTGCTATCGGACCAGACAGAAGCAAATGACTAACTGTCAAAAAGTCTCTGCCGGGCCAGGTACTAAAAAGCGGTAGTACCGCATTTTAGTACCTAGCGCGACAGAAGCTTTTTTACAGCTTGTCAAAAGCTTCTGCCTGCTCCGGTACTAAAATGCGGTAGTACCGCATTTTAGTACTGCTCAGGACAGAGGCTTTTTGAACGTTGCAAAAAGCTACTGTCTGCGCCGGTAGCAAAATGCGATGGTACCGCATTTTACTACCTGGCGTGACAGAGAGTTTTTGCTCGTTGCAAAAAGCTTCTGTCTGCGCCGGTAGCAAAATGCGGTAGTACCGCATTTTACTACCTGGCGTGATAGAGAGTTTTTGCTCGTTGCAAAAAGCTTCTGTCTGCGCCGGTAGCAAAATGCGGTAGTACCAGGTTTTGCTACCTGGCGTGACAGAGAGTTTCTTGTATGGATTTGTGTTGTTCGAAAATGGGTGATCCGGTACCTAGGTCCGGTAGTACCGGAATTCTCCGGTAGTACCGCTTGTATCTTCAGTACTACCGCTTCAGTAAATGCAGCAACGGTCAGATTTTGTGGAGGGGTATAAATACCCCTCCACCTACCTTTGGACAAAGTGCTCAGCTCATTAAAGTCTTGCCCACCATTGGAGTCCATTGGAGCCACTCAAATTCTCAAGATCTCATCATCCAACCACCCAAAGCCCTTGATCTTTGGGGAATCGAAGGAGGAGTCCCCGATCTACTACTTCACCAAAAGAGATCTTCACTTCCCCCTCATTTCATTGAGGGCCCCTTTGCTCTAGTGTTTTGTTGGAAACCCTAGCTCTCGTTTTTGTTCTTACAAGCTTGTCTTTGATTGCTTTGACAGCTTGCTTGTATTTGGGAGCCTCCGATTAAGTTGTGGATGTGTGCCCCAAACTTGTAACGGTGTCGGCTTCCACCTTGAAGGTTGCCGATATAGTGGAAGGTGAATCGATCCCATTGGGGTGAGATTCATCAGAGAACAAGGGAGGCCTCTCGTGGCGTTGGTGGTTTGAAACCACCCCCTCTCCAAACGTAGACGTACTTCCCCTCAAAAGTAAGGAACTACGGGAAACAAATCCTTGTGTCTCCGCGTCCACTTTTCGGTTACCTCTATCCTTTACCGCACCTTACTTACTTGTTACTACTTTGTGTTGTGGTAGCTCTTGCATTTTGTCATATAGGTAAATTCACCGTAGTTGCATTATCTAGAGAATTTACCTTATTGTCAAACCTTAATTTGAAAAAGAAGAAAAATTGAAGTAGCACCTATCCCCCCCCTCTAGGTGCCCATACGATCCTTTCAATTGGTATCAGAGCCTCGGCTCTTTATTCGGGCTTTACCGCCTAAGAGAATATGGGTAGCCAATAAGGGGAAGGTGGTAGTGAGTCAACTCCGGTGACCATGGAAGATCTCAGAAACTTGGAAACAAGATTGAGCTCTTCCTTGGTCAACAAAGTCAAGAAGATGCTTGAGAAACTTCTTAAAGACAAAGATGGCTCATCACCCCCATCCCCTCAAGAGGAACTACCATCCGCACCTAAAGGGAATACTCCGGTATCCCCCGAAGGTATGGTGGTAGGGAATAAACTAGACACTACTAATTCCTCCACACGACTTGATGGGGGGAAGGGCGAGCACCGTGATTCTTGGTACTCTCCCGATCCTCCCATCCCTCACCCTCATGTGTACAATAGAGGTGACCCACCTAAGCTAGAAGAGTCTGCTACTTTTGCTCAATGGCAATCACTAATGAGAACTCATATGCGCAGCTCTTGCATTGAACTATGGAACATCATCGAGCATGGACTCTTTATTGGGGATCCAAACAACTTGACAAGAAGAGAGGTTGTCAATAGTCAACTCAATGCCACTGCTTTGCATATGATTCAACAAGGATTAGGAACAAAAGATTATCCACACATTGAGCACTTTAGCATTGCCAAGGAAGCTTGGGATGCTCTCATTGTGTTGTTTGTTGGAAATGAGAGTATGAGGAGGAACAGATATGATGCTCTAAGCAATGAAGCCGAAGGTTTCTACATGAAAGAAGGTGAAGATCATGAAGACATGTATCGAAGGCTCAAGACCACCACCACCGCCTTTAGAAATGTGGGTGCCTCACATGTGGATGATGCATGGATAAAAAGGAAATATGTGAGTGCACTCATGCCTTTTGAGCCCACCGACTTGAAGAGCTTACAAGGAAGACACAACTACCATCTCATGACCTCAAACAAAGTTATGCAAGAGATGGCCGCTTTCAAGGTCGCCGCCAAGAACGCCAAAGATGCCCGTGCTCGTGCCCTCGGTATGAGAAATGTGGTCAATGTTGCTTTAAAGGCCAAAGCTGTGGACTTTGAAGATGAAGATGATAGTGATGAAGGCCTCTCCTTGGACCATCCCGATGATGTCAAGATTGCTCATAGTCAATATATGGCTTTCTATGCAAAGGACTTTTGGAAGAATCCCGCCAAGGCCAAGATGGAAATGCAACGAAGAAGCAATCCAAATGGGAAAAGAGAGAATGCCACTAGGTTGAGAACTTGCTTCAACTGTGGTGACCGCTACCACTTTGTGGCAAGTTGCCCCTATGAGAAGAGAGAAGATAATGGTGGGAAGCTTGTGTTGAAGAAGACTCTCAAGGCACCCTACAAGAAACCTTTCATCAAAAAGAACCCCATCAACAATAAATCGGGAGAAATTGTCTTGATCACTCATGAAGAATACTCTTCCGATAATGAAGATGATGAAGATGAGGAAGAAGAAGAAACCTCACACGGCATGGCGGCTCTAGCCACCACCTCTACTCCGACACTCTCACTCTTCGACTCTCCAAATGAGAACTCTTCCTCCAAGGACGTCACTTGCCTTATGGCAAGAGGAACGGAGGTATCCTCATCATCCCACTCTACTCAATTAGATAATGATGAAATTGATGATGAAATGTCTCTTGATGTTAAAAAGGAACTAATTGCCTTTGATGAGTTCATGACTAACCTAGAAGGTGATGCTAAACTACATTTTGGGAACATCTTAGATCAACTCTCTCACACTCAAGAACTTCTAGATGTTAGATGTAAACTTGGGCATGAACATATGACTGAACTAGAGGCTTTAAGCAATGCTCTATAAGAAGAACAAGAGACTAGGTTGTCCCTTGAGTCAAAACTTGAAGGGCTTGATGAGGCCAATGACATCATTGTTAACAAACTCATTAAAGAGCGTGATCATGCTATTGCTAAATACAAAAGAGCTAAAAAGGACAAGATTGAGTTTGGTGTGGTTCATGAAAAACTTGTCGAGGACTTTAGCTTGCTTAACAAGGCCCACAAAGCCTTGGAAAGTGAACTCTTGTCACTCACAAACTCCCATGAAACGCTTCAAACTCAATTGGCCAATATTCCTTCACCTAGTAACTTCATTCCATCGAGTAGCACGACTATCCTTGAAGAGAATGCTAGGTTGAAGGGGGTGCTTGCGAAGACCACATTTCCACAAGGTAACAAGTCTATTGATGATCTTTTGAGCAAGCAAAGGCGTAGTGGTGATAAAGGGGGCATTGGTTTTGTCTCCAAAACAAAGAAGAAGAACAACAAGAAGAAGAAGGACAAGCCCGCACAAGAGACCAACAAGACCATTGTGGGAAGTAAGACCACAATTGGCAAAACTATGTCTCATGACGACTTCGCGGGAAGTGCTAACCCTCACTATGTTTTAATGCGTGACTTCTATGGTGATGTGTATGCACAATATGTTGGTCCTTATGATGGTTATATTGCTTGGTCTATTTGGGTTCCCAAGACCCTTGTTGCTAACAAAAGAGGACCCATTGAAAAATGGGTACCTAAAAACTAGCTTGATCTTTTGTAGACCTATGCTTCCGGAGGTTCAAAATGGGTGCTTGATAGTGGTTGCACTTGTCATATGACCGGAAGCTCGTCTATTGTCAAGGACTTGATGTCAAATGAAGATCAAATCACCGTCACATATGCCGACAAGTCAAAATCTACGGTAATGGGTTTCGGCAAGGTAGTGGTGGCTCACGACATTACACTCGTGAACGTCATGCTTGTTGAAACCCTTGGATACAATTTACTTTCTGTCCGTGCTCTTAGAAAGATGGGCTTTGCTGTCTTTATTGATAATGATATTGTGGTCCTCATGTGGAGCAAGTCTCTCAAGGTCGCTTTCGTTGGGTACGTCGAAAATGACTTGTATGTGGTGGACTTTTCGGGGCAAGCCACTACAGGTCCGATGTGCTTATACGGAAAGGCTGATGTGGGTTGGCTATGGCACCGCCGACTAGCCCATGTTAATATGAGAACTTTGCAAAGTCTCCATAAAGAGGGCCATATTGTTGGACTAAAATAGAATGTTTCCTTTGCCAAAGATCGTGTTTGCAGGGCATGTGTTCTAGGGAAGATGCATGACGCTCCTCATAAGCCCACGAACCAAATCAAGTCTAGCAAGATCTTGGAACTCCTTCATGTGGACCTATTTGGTCCTCCATCTCATGCAAGTCTTGGTGGGAAGAAATATTGTTTGGTGATTGTTGACGACTTTTCAAGATACTCTTGGGTTTATTTCTTCAAGTTGAAGAGTGAAACTCAGAGGACCTTTATCGACTTCATCAACTTGGTTCAACGGCAATACAATGTTCCCGTGTTGATTATAAGAAGTGACAACGGCACCGAGTTCAAGAACTACACCTTGAATGACTTTCTTAGTGATGAGGGGATTAAGCATCAATATTCCGCCGCATACACCCCTCAACAAAATGGTGTGGCCGAAAGGAAGAACCGGACTCTCATTGAGATGGCTAGTACCATGTTGGCGGAGTTTAAATCTCCATACAACTTCTGGGCCGAAGCCGTCTCCACCGCTTGCCATGCTTCAAACCGGCTCTACCTCCGCAAGAAAATCAACAAGACTCCATATGAGATACTTACCGGTAACAAGCCCAACATATCTTATTTGCGGGTGTTCGGTTGTAAGTGTTTCTATCTCATTAAAGGTGTTCGTTTGTCTAAATTCGAATCTAAAGCATTAGAGGGTATTTTTGTTGGCTATGGTCTCGAATCTCACACTTATAGAATCTATGACAAGCTCTTCGGAGCCGTCATAGAATCTTGTAGTGTGACCTTCGAAGAATATGATGGTCCCCAAGGGGGGCGTGTTGATGCTTGTGATGCAGATGTTGAAATGCCTCAGGATGCCATAGGAAGAATGGGTGTGGGTTATATCCGCCCCATTGAGGAACCCCTTATGGCGGATCGAGAAGAACTATGCTCCACTCGAGTGGAGCCCTCATCTTCACATCCTCAACATGCTCCATCTACCGAGGAGGACTTTGACTCAAGCCAAAGACAAGATGTGGACCCTCAACATAGTGATCAATGTGTGAACTCTAGTCAAAGGGAGCTTGGTCCATTTGATGGGGTGTCAAGTGGAGTCAAGTCAATTTGCCAAGGAAGATCCATTCAAGCTGTTTTGAGGGGTGCTCAAGTTGAGGCTAGAAGAACACTTGATCAAGACCAAGGTCAATCCGTGCCTCCCAATATAGAGGATGAATCCAATAATGATCAAGGTCAAGTTGATGATCAAGACGAGGATCAAAATGATGAAGAGGGTCCTCCAAGAAACAATGAGGAGATCCACGCTCGTCGCGAAGCTAGAAACGAAAGAATGTTGGAAATAAGAGACCACTCCCTCCAAAATGTTGTTGGAGATTTAAGGAAAGGTATTTCCACACGAGCACAATTGAAAAGGTTCAGTGAACATCAAGCTCACATTTCCATGATTGAACCAAAGAAAGTGTGGGAAGCTCTTGAAGATTCGGATTGGTTAGAAGCTATGCACAAAGAGCTCAACAATTTTGAGAGAAACAAAGTGTGGAAGTTAGTTGAGAAGCCAAAGGATTGCCGCAATGTTATTGGAACAAAGTGGATATTCAAGAACAAGCAAGATGAGAATGGGATTATTGTAAGGAACAAGGCTAGATTGGTTGCACAAGGTTATTCCCAAATTGAAGGCATTGATTATGGAGAGACTTATGCACCCGTGGCTCTCCTTGAGTCCATCCGTATCCTTCTTGCTTTTGCGGCACATCATAACTTTAAGTTGCAACAAATGGATGTAGAAAGTGCATTCCTTTATGGTCCTTTGAATGAATTGGTATATGTTAAGCAACCCCCGGGATTTGAGGACCCCAACTTTCCAAACCATGTCTACAAACTTGATAAGGCGCTCTATGGGCTCAAGCAAGCCCCATGCACGTGGTATGAGCACCTTAGAGAGTTATTGTTTGACCGTGGCTTTGAGGTTGGGAAAATCGATCCCACTCTTTTTACTAAGAGGGTTAATGGGGAGCTTTTTGTATGCCAAATCTATGTTGATGATATTATCTTTGGCTCATCTAACAAAGCTTTTAATGATGAATTCTCAAAGCTTATGACTAGTAGGTTCCGGATGTCCTTGATGGGGGAGTTGAAAGTATTCCTTGGCTTTGAGATCAAGCAAGTTAGAGGAGGAACATTCTTCAATCAAGCCAAGTATACTCAAGATATGCTCAAGAGATTAAAAATGCAAGATTTGAATGGAGCCCCTACTCCCATGGCAACAAAGACTCATCTGGAACAAAATCCAAATGGTAAAGATGTGGATCAAAAGGTATACCGGTCTATGATTGGTTCTTTGCTTTACCTTTGTGCATCTAGACCCGATATTGTGTTGAGTGTAGGTGTGTGTGCAAGATATCAAGCGGCTCCTAAGGAAATCCATTTAATGGCAGTCAAGAGAATCTTTCGATATTAGTTCATATCCCATTTTATGGTCTTTGGTACCCTCGAGGCTCAACATTCGCTCTTTGTGGATACACGGACTCGGATTGGGCAGGAGACAAGGATGATAGAAAATCAACATCCGGGGCTTGCCAATTCCTTGGTAGGTCCTTGGTATGTTGGTCTTCTAAGAAGCAAAATTGTATATCACTCTCCACCGCCGAAGCCGAGTATGTTGCTGCTGCTAGTGCTTGCACCCAATTGCTATGGATGAGGCAAACTTTAAAGGAATACGGTGTCCAATGTGACAAAGTGCCTCTTCTATGTGACAATGAAAGTGCCATCAAGATTGCATACAACCCCGTGGATCACACAAGGACAAAGCATATTGAGATTCGACATCACTTTATTAGAGATCATGTTGCTAGAGGTGATATTGATCTATCCTATGTATCAACCAAAGATCAACTTGCCGATATCTTCACGAAGCCACTTGATGAAGCAAGGTTTTGCTACTTAAGGAATGAACTAAATATCGTAGATTCAAGGAGATTGACTTGATTATCTTGCATTCTCACCTAATACTCGACCCATGTTTGGTTTAGGTGTAGGCATGGACATAGGGGGAGTGCGTTCCTAATTGATTGGACTATCCCTCCCCCCATTATGCGCAAATTAAACAAATATCATTCCTCTTAATATCATTTTGTGATATGTGAGCTCAATGATGAGTGTCGGTAATGGACCCAAGACACATCTTCGTGGTGCCAAGCCGAGTATACTCAAATATGGTGGCCTAGGCCACCGCCCCCTCTCAATCGAGAGGATGATGTGCTTACTCGTGGTTTTCACCTAGTTGATTTGGTTCTTACTCATGTTTGTCATCCACTAGTTGTTGTTGTTTCTTTTGGTCATGCACTCAAGTTTGGTTCTTCATTTGTTTTTTTGTATTCTTCCTTGAGTGCATTGGCCCATTTCCGCGTGTCTCTCTAAACCCAGGCCCCTCTTCACCAACAAAACCCATCTACTCTGCACAAGAACCTTCCTGTTTCTGTTTCCTGGCCTCTGTCCTGTTGGTAACGGTACTACCGGATCACACGCGGTACTACCGCCCAACGGTACTACCGGAAGTCACTGACGGTACTACCGCCCTTGGGTATGTTTTCAGGTTCCTGCCTGAAAACTTCCCAGGAGCGGTACTACCGGCCGGTACCTGCGGCACTACCGCTCGGCGGTACTACCGTTTGAGAAGATCCAGTACTACCGCTCGCGCGTGTCGGTTAAGACTGGAGACGAGGGAGAGGCACCCCTCAGTGCCTCATTCATCCCTCGTCTCCACTCCTCACCAGCGCCACCACCAGAGCACGACGTCGCCGGAGGAAGCCCATCCGCCCCTCCCTCTCCCGGATCCACCCCGGATTCGGTCTCCCCGCGGGCTCCTCCCTCTTCCCCACCGTCATGGACACCGGTACCACCGCCCTCCTCATCTTCCTTCTTGTTTTCTCCATTGAATCTAGGTACCTTCGATTCGTGGTTAAAACTTGCATCCTTGAGGTTGTATCGTGTGCTATTTACCCGATCTATCCCTTGGCCCGATGGGAATCGTGTTTTGACAAATAATTTGTTGCCCATACTCGGATCTTAGTTCAGATCTGCACTGTAGTCGCGGGCCGGTAGTACCGGGAATCTTTTTCCGGTACTACCGCTTGGCGGTACTACCGCTTGTGCAGGTCCGGTACTACCGCCCCAGTACTGGCAGTAAATTTTTTTACAACACTCATTTCCATCATCTGTTTTCCCCAGGTTCTTGTGCCCTTACCCCTATGCTTTCTCCCTCGTTCTTTCACAGGTGCAGGGGGTTCCCAGGGATCGCGCAAGCGCTCCAAAGCTCACTGTGAGATCGAGGACTA
The DNA here is from genome assembly GCA_916181665.1 of Avena sativa. Taxonomy (NCBI): domain Eukaryota; kingdom Viridiplantae; phylum Streptophyta; class Magnoliopsida; order Poales; family Poaceae; genus Avena; species Avena sativa. The sequence continues at coordinate 347,601,582 of OV702280.1, read as the reverse complement.
TGAGTCAGAATCTGAGATTGAGTCTGAAGAGGAGGTCATGCCTCAACCTAGTGCCCGTTTGAAACTGCCAACAACTCGTGGTCGTGGGGGAAAGGGGGTCAAACAAAGTGCAGGTCGTGGTAAAGCTCCTCCACCTCCTCCTCCCGCTGGTCCTCGCAAGAGTCAAAGTTCCGGGCCATCAGGGCCAAAGCTGTTGTGTGATATCTCTGAGTCTGAATTTCATGCTCTGTGGGTGGTCAGTCCCTATGGGGCGGCCCGCGCTTTTGCTCGACATAACAGCCTCTTCTACACGGAATTCCAGGAGCGGGTGTTCCATGAGATTCTCATGAAGGATGAAAAATTGTGGTTCCTCAAAAATGGATCGAGATGAATCATGTGAGGAAGAATCTGAACTACTTTGGTGAGGCTCTTGACATGTGTACCAACTTTGGCTTGCTTCCTATTATGGAGTTCACATCCAACTATGATCCAATGCTCATTGCTCAGTTCTATGCAACCGTTCACTTTGCCAAGAATAATGCTAGGACCCTCACTTGGATGACCGAGGGTGTTGTCAAGGAAGCATCATTGGCTGAGTTTGCGGCTATCCTCGGGTACGAAGACCGTGGCAAGGATGTTCCCGTTGGGTTTCGGTGCCATGCAAATGACAATCCCATGAAGAAAGATAGGCTTGCCCCACTGTACATCCGGGGGCGCGGCATCCCTGGTAAGATCAAAGGGCTCCTTCCCACTTATGACATCATGCACCGCATCTATCGCGAGACTATCGCCCCTCGTGCAGGGAATGTTGATGAGATTCATGCTTACATGGTGGACATTATGATGGCCACCTATCACCATCGTGACTCTGGCCTCCCTATGGATGTGATAGATGTTATCTGGAATGAGATGGTCTGCGCCACTTTTCAGCGGAGGGTGCCTCCTTTTGCTACATACATCATGGCTCTCATCATTAGCAAGTGCCCTAAAATTGCCCGTGACTTGCCTCATCTTCGTCTTGCCACTCACCGTCACAAGAATCTGTTGATCAAGACCCATCCCAAACCCTGCAATGCGGATGGTCAGATTGTTGATGAGGATGGGAACCCGGTTGAGGACTCCGGTGATGCTGCTGATGCACCAGCTTTTGTGGTCTCTCGTCGCCAGCCAGCACAGCCATCTTGGGCTAAGAGGGTTGAGGCCAAACTTAAGAAGATATTCTGCCTCCAAGTGGACAATCAGAAACGCCTGTACGAGGCTCATGTCTATGCCAAGAAGGCATGTGCTTGTCAGAAGGAAATGATGGAGGCTCAAGGCTTGACTGCTTCCAAGGGCTCCGAGAACAACATTACCCCAGAAGACCAATGGATCTCCAAGCACAGCACCTGGGAAGATGATGCCACCTCCTCCTTCCGTGCCCCTCCACCTCATGGTGCATGGGACGACGTTGATGATGATGATGATGAGTGATCTTCGGGGCGTTAGTGTTGATCTTGTCCCTTTTTGGCGTCTTGATGCCAAAGGGAGAGAAGTTGCACATTAGGCATGCGGGAGATTTGCGAGGGAAAGTTACAAGCTCGTTCTTGCCTTGGATTTTATTCGCTTGTGAACTTTATTTGGTTGCCTCTTACTATGTGTGAACCTAACTATTGGTGCTATGTATGTTAAGACTATGTGGTTATCTCTTGGATCCATCTTGTGTGTATTATGGCTATTCTTGTTGGATACATTCTATATGATGATATTCCTCATTCCTAATCTATTGGTCATCACATGTTTCTTAGCAAAGGTATGTCCTCTATGTGCGACTTCTATTCTAACTGTTGGGGCTTGTTTCTACATATCTAGGGGGAGCCCCATCTACATCTTGTCGTCACTAGATTTCCTTGCAAAATGTGTGTTGTCATCAAACACCAAAAAGGGGGAGATTGAAAGAGCATTTGCTATCCCTAGTGATTTTGGTGTTTGATAACAACAGACATATCGGACTAATGGTTTGCTAAGTGTATCGCAGGTACATTAAAAAGGTTTGCATACATTCAGAAACTGTCTGCCTGGCGCGGTAGTACCGCTTTTTGCTACCGGACCAGACAGAAGCAAATGACTAACTGTCAAAAAGTCTCTGCCGGGCCAGGTACTAAAAAGCGGTAGTACCGCATTTTAGTACCTAGCGCGACAGAAGCTTTTTTACAGCTTGTCAAAAGCGTCTGCCTGCTCCGGTACTAAAATGCGGTACTGCTCAGGACAGAGGCTTTTTGAACGTTGCAAAAAGCTACTGTCTGCGCCGGTAGCAAAATGCGGTGGTACCGCATTTTACTACCTGGCGTGACAGAGAGTTTTTGCTCGTTTCAAAATTCTTCTGTCTGCGCCGGTAGCAAAATGCGGTAGTGCCGCATTTTACTACCTGGCGTGACAGAGAGTTTTTTCTCGTTGCAAAAAGCTTCTGTCTGCGCCGGTAGCAAAATGCGGTAGTACCGGGTTTTGCTACCTGGCGTGACAGAGAGTTTCTTGTATGGATTTGTGTTGTTCGAAAAAGGGTGATCCGGTACCTAGGTCCGGTAGTACCGGAATTCTCCGGTAGTACCGCTTGTATCTCCGGTACTACCGCTTCAGTAAATGCAGCAACGGTCAGATTTTGTGGAGGGGTATAAATACCCCTCCACCTACCTTTGGACAAAGTGCTCAGCTCATTAAAGTCTTTCCCACCATTGGAGTCCATTGGAGCCACTCAAATTCTCAAGATCTCATCATCCAACCACCCAAAGCCCTTGATCTTTGGGGAATCGAAGGAGGAGTCCCCGATCTACTACTTCACCAAAAGAGATCCCCCTCATTTCATTGAGGGCCCCTTTGCTCTAGTGTTTTGTTGGAAACCCTAGCTCTCGTTTTTGTTCTTACAAGCTTGTCTTTGATTGCTTTGACAGCTTGCTTGTATTTGGGAGCCTCCGATTAAGTTGTGGATGTGTGCCCCAAACTTGTAACGGTGCCGGCTTCCACCTTGAAGGTTGCCGATATAGTGGAAGGTGAATCGATCCCATTGGGGTGAGATTCATCGAAGAACAAGGGAGGCCTCTCGTGGCGTTGGTGGTTTGAAACCACCCCCTCTCCAAACGTAGACGTACTTCCCCTCAAAAGGAAGGAACTATGGGAAACAAATCCTTGTGTCTCCGCGTCCACTTTTCGGTTACCTCTATCCTTTACCGCACCTTACTTACTTGTTACTACTTTGTGTTGTGGTAGCTCTTGCATTTTGTCATATAGGTAAATTCACCGTAGTTGCATTATCTAGAGAATTTACCTTATTGTCAAACCTTAATTTGAAAAAGAAGAAAATTTGAAGTAGCACCTATCCCCCCCCCTCTAGGTGCCCATACGATCCTTTCACCATGGACTTAGAAGCTCCCCTTTTATTTTACACCGCCGACATCCATAAACAAAAGAGCATGATATCAACTAGGTAAATATTTACAGGTGTTGAAAGCGTTCCCCGTGACAGCACGATTCTTCTAATTCCCAACTTATAAGTGCAAGCATATACAACATAGATGACACAATGGTTCAAGTTTATTAGGGGAATAAAATAGTGTGCCATCAAGTTTGTGAGAGCTTTAATCACTATTTTCACATAACAAGTTTAATTTGGAAGATAGATAAAACAAGAATATACTTGGAATGGTGTAACACACCATGCATAGGAATTTATAGTGGACTCTTTGGAATAACTTGGTTTCTTGGGAGTTGGATGCATGAGTAGAGCTTACTCAATACAAGTGGATGCTAGAAAAAGACTGGGAGCGACCAACTAAGAGAGCAATAATGGCCATAATCATGTAGAGCGACAAAACATTATCAATTAAAGCATAAAGTGGTACCACAAGCCAAAAACTAAATGATCATAGAGGCTAAGGTGACTGATTCATAGCCATAACATGGTGTGACTATGTGCCAAGTCAACCCAAACAAAGCATCAAAGGAGAATACCACAATATTATGCTTTTGTATGCTAAAACAACGCATGATTCTTGCAAGGCACACTAAGCAATATCAATTGTTTGGAATAAGTCATGATACATCAATAATCAATAAGCATAAGGTCAAAATAACATCTACCATGACATGATAAAGTCTAAGCCACAGTTAAAACAAGCTTCCTTTTGTATCACTATAAGCATGAAACTTTCTACTCTTTTCCAACACCAATCAACTTATTTGAAACATCACAGTGAAAGCGGGGATCCAACTAATTTATTCAAGCAAACTAAGTAAACAAAAACCAAAAACAAAAACTAATGCTCCAAGAACAACATAACTTTGCATGAAACACTAAAACAAAGTGTCTAGAAAGAGACCTGAGATTTTTATTGATGAAGAAGGGGATGCCTTGGGCATCCCCAAGCTTTGACACTTGTACATCTTGAATATTTCTTGGGGTGACACGGGGTGGCATCCCCAAGCTTGAGCTTTTGTTCATTCTTCATCTCATTACATCATTCTTCCCCTATACTTGGAAATTTCCTTCATACAAAACTTCACACAATCTTCATTAGCAACATTAGTGCATTCAAAAGTAATAAAACTTTGGGTTTAGTTTAAAAACAGCAAAACTTTCATTAAAAACACAAGCTACTGTAGAAATTCCTTCAAAAATCTCAATTTACCAAAGAGAACCCAAAAAGAAATCAATAAAGAGGCAAATGCAATTAATGGCAGAAATCTGTTAAACATACCAGCAGGTAAAAACCCGATTTTTTCAAAGACCTTCTGTTGCTCAAATAAAAAAGCGTTGAACTAACGAAAGTTATCTAACAACCTGGGGGATTTACTCAGAAAATTACAGCTCAATCCGACATACAGAGATTTTTACGAATTTGTACAGTGAAGCATAAAAATCTGTTTCGGGACAGCACTTCCCCAAATCTTACTTCACTCTCATTAGAGGTTATTCTTGGCACAAAATCAAATAAAAAGGGTAAGGAGAGGTTATTACAGAAGTAATAACTTCCAAGACTCAAGAAAACTATTGGGTTATCTCCCAAGAGGTACTTTTCTTGAACGCATTTAAGTTAGGCACAAGAAGCAAGTATTTTCAAATGAAGAAGCATTAACATCAAACTTATTGCTCCTACCTTACTTACTTTTGCTCTTATATTTAGGGAATGTATGATTGCTTATTGGAGAATAAAAATGCATAATGCCTTTTCCCACATCAATTATTGTTCCAAGGAATTTTAGTAGGGATCTTCCAAGTGTAATTTGTCCTTTTCCTACACATTCAATAACAAGATAATCAGTAGACACCATTTTCCCCGAGATCTTTGTAAACACTCGTTCAGCTATTCCAATGGATAATATAGTTGTATTATTGGTAAGAGATATTTCTTCTCCTCCTTCAGAAAGTCCCCAAAGATTCAAAGAATCATAGATATCTTTAGGCATGAGACAAAATTCAGACATGATATCACAATGAGCATCAAAAGTTTCATTGTTTATAACAAATTTTATTGTAGGAAACCATTTTGAAGGCTCAGAACTTATTGGAACATAATCATGGTGCTCTCTAAGCATGTTATAACAATCTTTCAAACTAGTTGTACTGGTCTCAAGAGTGTTCAACCTAGAATGGATGTTTATAAAGGAAGAATCAGACTTGCTAGGAAAATTATAAATTGTAATCAACTTCTTTATGGCATCGAATGCTTCATCCTCATTATATTGGAATTTTTTTTCCTGCTACAACATCCAAAGCATATCTATAACAAAGAGCAAGACCATGGTAGAAACTGCTAAGAACCAAGCCTAGAGTCATTTTAGGCTAAGTTTTTCCATGTGAATCAGAAATTCTAGACCAGGCTTCTTTGAAACTCTCTTCACTTCCATGTTTGAATGTAAAGATCATTTCCATAGGTGACACAGTGATTGGAACAACACTAGACATGGTAGCAACTAAAGTAGGAACTAATTTTTTTGTGTTTTTTGATAAGAAAATGCAAACCAAACAAAACTAAATTTTTAGAATTTTTGATAAAAAGAAGCAAGCAAAACTAAGCAAAACAAAAAAAAAGTAAAGAGAATGGTTGCGAAGGACTCCCCTTGTGAAGCTGTCCTTAAACTCCTCGGCAACGGCGCCAGAAAAATCCTTGACGTGGCTCAATAGTAGAGCTTCGTTGGGAGACCCCAAGATGAAGGTATGATGAACACGACAGTAAGTTTTACCTTAGTTATGAAACCAACGTTATCGAACTAGTAGGAGCAAGGAAACAACCCCAAAGTGTTTCTAACAACTTGGAATCCTGCACAACACAAACTCAAGACTTTGCCCCAACTTACAGTGATGTTGTTAATCTCACTTGTTTGCTGAAAACAAAGGATTAAACGTACAATGTGGAAGGTAATGGTTGCTTGCAGAAAGTAAACGGTAACAGTAGATGATGTATCAATGGTAAAGATTGGATCGGGGTCCACAGTTCACTAGAGGTGTTCTCCTTAAGATAAATAACATAACATGTTGGGTAAACAAATTACAGCGGGGCAATTGACAGGAACTGAGCAAGGCATAACAATGCAAATACTATACATTCATGATCCTATGAGATTTTATTGGGCATTACAACAAGATACATAGACCGCCATCCAACTGCATCTATGACTAATAATCCACCTTCAGGTTATCATCCGAACCCCCTCCGATATTAATTTGCAAGCAACAGATAACTGCATTAAGCAATGTGTGTAAAGTAAACAATACAATTGTTCCATGAACAAAAGATTGTTGTTTTCTCCCTAGTGGCAACATCATATCTATAACCTTAGATATTTCTTTCACTTCCCCAGATTTAATAGAGGCATGAACCCACTATTGAGCATAAATACTCCCTCTTGGAGTCACTAGCATCTACTTGGCCAAGATAGCTACTAGAAATGGAGAGCATGCAAGATCTCAAACAACATAGACATGATATAATCAATAAGACATGACAGAATCAATAATCAATCTGACATAGTAATCTCAATATCCATCGGATCCTCAAAAACACAACATGTATGATTATAAATAGATGATCATGATCATGAACAGAGGTCACAATATCTAAACATGATAGCACAAAGGAGGATAAACAACCATCTAGCTACCGTATGGACCCATAGTCCAAGAGTGAACTACTCACGCATCATATTGGAGGCTGGAATGGTGATGAAGAAGGCCTCCAGGATGATCTCTACCCTCTGGCAGGGTGCCGGGAAGAGCTTTAGATCCCCCCCCCCCCGATCTAGGGACGATGGTGGTGGCAGCTACGGACTGTTTCGTGGAGATCTGATCGGGTACTTAGAGTTTTGGCATCGGGGGGCTTTTATAGGCGAACAGGCGAGACAGGAGGGCGGCCAGGGGGCCCACACCCTGCCCAGGCGTGGCCTAGGATGGGCCCGCTATAACATCCTAGGATTAGCAGCTAGAAATAGATAGGACACATGTGTGTGCATTGCATTCATGCATCAAAAAAACCGGAGAATTTTCACGCAAAACTAGTGAAGCTATAGGGGGATCGAGATCTCTCTTGCTCTGATGAAAACATCAGGGCAGGTGCGATGGATTTCGACATGACCTCTATTGTACTTTTGTGTTTGAGGGGAAGGAATTCCAAATTTGAATATTCAATTGATCAATTTGAATTCTAAAAGAATTTGAAATGGAATAATAATTGGAAATTAAATTGTAATAGGAAATAAGAGGTGAACTCTTATTTATGAATAAGATATAATCTTTTATTCAAATAGAAAAGATAATTGAAATTTAAATAAAATGAAATGAATAAATGAGTAATGCAATATGATATTACAATAATGAAATAATAAACAAGAATTGATAAAGAATGATCTTATTTACATTACACATTACTATATTATCTTTATAATTATGAACAAAAGGGATAATAAGATAATGAAATAGAGAAGAATCATTTTATTACAATAATACAAACATTACACTATTTTTATTAAGTTCTAAAAAAATGAAGAATTACAATAAAGAATATAAGAATAGAAGGAATATTACAAGTAATTCGAAAATAGATAATACAAGGTTATACTGTTCTTTACAATAATATAAAATACAAGAATATTAAAAAAAAGTAAATAAAATTACATTTTGAACAAAGGAAACACTTCCTAAATCTACTCCTGATCCTTTATCTGTATCTTTTCTTCTATTTCTTTTGTCCCTGCAAAACAACACAATAGATAATAAAACATAGAAAAATAAAAGAATTAAAATAAAGAGGAAGAGACAAACAAAACAAAAGGGGTAAGAGGGGGTTAATGATACTCTTAGTTGTAGCAGTGTGGTGCACTACTTAGACACATCATTGAGTTTTTTTCAAGGGGCCAAATAGAATCTGTTCTTATCATCAAAATAAGAATGGGACTCAGAGCACCATCATAGGCCTTATGGGGCAAGTTTCACCAAAACTAGATAAAAGGCAAATGGTAAAGCATCAGGAAAATATCTAGTTTTACTTGATCTCATATCCAAGGAGGAGTCACAGACATAAAAACTTGAACCAGAGGGGGGCCACTAGACATCAGCTCACACAACACATGCAAGTGTTGTGTTGTCAACACAGCAAGGATGATGACCCACAAGTATAGGGGATCGCAACAGTCTTCGCGGGTAGTATTACCCAATTTATTGATTCGACACAAGGGGAGCCAAAGAATACTTGCAAGCCTTAACAACCGAGTTGTCAGTTCAGCTGCACCTGGAAATAGTTCTTGCTCATAGAAGTTTATTAGTAGCAACAGCAAAGAAACAGCAACAGCAACAGCAACAGGAGCAATAGTAATAGTAACGGTAACAGTAGGATTCGAGTGCGGTAGGCATAGGGATGGATGGACAGGCGTTGCATGAACGAGTATAAACATGTAACTTCAAGATCTAGGGCATTGCAGATAAATAATAACAAGCATCCAAGTACTAAACAATCCTAGGCATGTGCTCCAAATATAGTCATACGTGCTCGCAATGATAACTTGCACAACATCTTCTGTCCAGCCAGCCCATGGCAGCGGGACCTCTAGGGAACTACTGGCAATTAAGGTTCTCCTTTTAATAGAGCACCGGAGCAAAGCATTAACACTCCGTGAACACATGTGATCCTCACACCACAGCCATCCCCTCCGGTTGTCCCAATTATTATCACTTTGGGGCCTTTGGATCCGGATAATGATATGGTGTACACAACTTGCAGATAAGATCACAAAAAATACTATCATAATGATTCAATAATAAGTTCAGATCTAATATCATGGCACTCGGGCCCTAGTGACAAGCATTAAGCCCAACAAGTTGCAACAAAGTCAAATAGCACAAGAGAAACTAGGCACTATGCCCTAACAAATCTTATTCGATTACATGATAGAACTCATCCAATCCCTACCATTCCCAGGCCTATAGCAGGGGATTACTCACTCATGGATGAGGGAAACATCGGTGGTTGATGGAGATGCGTTGGTAATGACGATGGCGATGATCCTATCCAAATTCCCCGTCCCAGCAGGGTGCCAGAATGGTGTTTCTGGATCTAAATCTTGGTTTCTGGTGGCGACAGCGGAGCGGAACTCTTTCTGGAAAACTATCGAACCCCCCTCGGTTTTTAGGTCGAAAGGCAACTTATAGGCGTAGAGGGAGGCCGAGGAGGTGCCTAGGGAGGCTGCACCCCCTCCAGACGCGGCCAGTGGTGGGCCCATGCCTGGGGTGGGTCTGGGCCCCCCAGGCCTCCCCTCCGTCTCTTCTTCTGGCTCCGTGGATTTTCTGGTGAAAAATAATTTTTGGCATATTTTTCGGGATTTTTCCTGATAGTTCATTTTTGCACAAAAACAAGACACCAAGGTAATTCTGCTGAAAAGAGCGTCAGTCTTTGTTAGTTGTATCCAAATCACACAAGTGTAGAGAAGAAACAATAGCAAAGTGTTCGAGAAAGTAGATACATTTCGGACGTATCAACTCCCCCAAGCTTAGCTTATTGCTTGTCCTCAAGCAATTCAGTTGAAAACTGAGTGCGATAAAAGAACTTTCACGAACACTTTGCTTCATATGATGTAAATATTCTCAGCACATGAGTATATGCTTAGACAATTCATAATAAAGAGTATGCAACTAAGTCTACTCAATAGTCATTGCAAGCTATGGAGAGAAACCAACTCAATAATAATAAGTAGCATGAAACATAAACATAAGCAACATTGCAATGCTCATAATAAGGTATGATAGAGTGGTATCTCGCTTGCCTTTGTTCGAAGAGCACAATATAAATGCCAATGCACCTCTGAAGTTCACATGAAGACTAGAGATAAAGATATCAGAGATACAAGCATCAAAGTCATGACATAATTAACCAAGTTTTGGAACAAACACAAGAATGACAACTATGCTCTCAAGAAGGTGCTCATAGAATAAGTGGTGACTCAACAAGGTTGTGAAAACAGTTTTTTGAAGGTTTGAAAGGCTTCCAAATGCTGAAAGGAAGGTACTCATTAGCTTTGAGCTCTCATTGCCCCTATCATAGGCATCTTCATGTGGTTAAGGTGAAAGTGAGGTCCACTCTGAATCATATGCTTGATAGACCATAGACTGGAAATCCCAAGTCTCTTGAGTACGAGGGTCGCTCCACATGCTACTCAACTTTGGTCACCTGGAAGTTCTTGTCATTGTAAATACATGCATATCATCGAGAACCGCCAACGGGGTACCCCTCGCACATGGTACAGGAGCTTTCCCATAACCAAAATGACAAGGCAAGCAGACAATGATCATCTCAGCAATCTTTTTATTTACCTTATGCATAGCTTTTTATTGAGGACGCTTCATAGATGCTCATTATGGTGATGCTACAAGTTTCCACCATGATTAAGCATGGCTTAGGCTAGCGGCCCAGGCGTTTCTATAACACAATGTATAAACTTCATGAACTCACAACATCCCCTTTTATTCCACATCATCGACATCCGTAAACAAAAGAGCAAGGAATCAACTGGATGAGATATCCAAAAAGTGTTGAAAGCGTTCCCTGTGACAGCACAGTTCTGCTGACTCCCGGTATATAATTAGAAAGCATATAACTTTCATGGACTAGTCACAATGGTTCAAGATTATTAAGCGCAAGGAATAAAATGTGTCATCAAGTTCGTGAGAGATTTACTAACTAACTTTCTCAAAACAGACAAACATTTTATTTTGGAAGAAAACACGACATACGGAATATGCACTGAAATAGCGAATGATGCTAATAGGTAGGTATGGTGGACACAGCTGGAAATATTGGTTTTGGGGAGTTGGAAGCACAAGTAGAGCACGTACTCAGTGCAAGTGAAGGCTAGCAATAGAGAGGGAGCGACAAACGAGAGAGCAATAGCTGTCATAATCATGCTTGCAACAAAACAAGACTAATTATGGCATGAAAGTGATACAAGAACTCTGAGGCAAAATAAATCATCGAGGCTTACTGACTATTGATTAGTCATATGCATGCGTGAACATGTGCCAAGTCAATCCACATGAACAGTCAGAGGAGGATACCACAATATCATACCAAAGTATGAATAAAACAATACAAGCAAACATTCATATGACATGCTACAAACTATTAGCAAGCTGGAGGTAATCATAGACAAGCAAGAACTACTAAGCATCCATAATGACATACACCTTACACAAACAGGCTAAGTATGCTCACAATGATGAGTATATGTACAAAAATAAAACAAATAGAGTTCGTTACCAGCCTCTTACCACACCTCGAGTCGTGTTAATCTTCATTATTGCCCTTCACTTGTGTGACTTGAATAATTAACATGAAACCACAATCCACTGAGGATGGCTGAACCCTGCAAAGAACTCACAAAACCAAAGAAGAACAACAAATATTTTTGGTGTTTTCAATTTTTTTTTGGAAATAAGCAAACAAAAACAAAGCAAGCCAAACAAAGCAAAATCTTTTTGGATTTTTCTTTTAAGGCAAACCAAAGCAAAGAAACAAAGAAACAAACCAAGAGAAACAAAAAAAATATTTTTGGTATTTTTGGGTTTTTAGAAAGAAGCAACAAAAACCAAAAAGAAAGCGAAACAATGGATATACAAAGAACCGTCCGAGAGTGATATATATATATATATGAGTGTGATGTCGGTATACCTCCCCCCAAGCTTAGGCTTTTGGACTAAGTGGGGCTCAATAGAGCGGATAGGACCCCCAAGATGGTGGGTGGAATGATCATAGTCAGGCGCCTGCGATGAAGAAGAAGACGTGCCCCAATCAAATGAGGGATGATGGTATGAAGACTCTCCCAAGTTGGAGGGCTGAACCGAATTGTCTTCGGCATCCTCTTCAACATTATCCTCTTGCTGGGAGAGTTCCCCCACATAAGTGTCAACCTCCTCCTCCTCTGTAAGCCACCATCCTTACCTGTTTTCAAAGTTAAACAAAGCAGGTGCAGGCAAATAAACTATTTTCGCAGTCCTACCCTTTCTCCGACCTTGCTGATCAAAAGATAATTCAAATGGTAAACTTCTCACATTGGCCCCCAAAGAAACAAAACCATGTTGAATCATGGATTCAATATCGAGCCTCTCGATGGGGAACTGAAAATCTCAAAAGTGAGGCTCTAAACCATGGAAAGCTAGCAACCTAGAAGCAATGAGACCTCCACAAATTCCACCCTTCTCATGGTTGGTGGTGAGACGGTGAGCTATCAAAGCACCCAAACTATAAGAACTATTCCTATTTAGAGCAGCTGCAATAAAAGCTAGATCAAAAGAAGACAACTTTTTAGCAGTCTTTCTAGCAAGAACACACTTGGTAATGAAATAGGCAAAATATCTAATAGCTGGGAGCTGTATGTTATGAATTTTACCACTTTTCTTTGAGAAGTCGAAACCTTGACAAATATTAGTATACAAATCAATAAGTGACTTGTGCCTCTCCTTGATCTTCTCAAAAGATCCCCACTGAGGTACTCTAATTGCTGCACAGAAATCAACAAAAGGCAGGTCGACAGGTATATTATATATTTTGCAATGGACCATGGGATTAGAAGTAGACCAAGTGAACCGGAAGTCCTGCACAAAAGCCATGGTTAGCTTAACATATTGGATTGGTTCACCTTCAACAAGGTGTTCGCGACCCGCATTTGTAACCATAGTTTGTAAATCTTGGATGATCCCCGCAGCTCTCATAAATTCATGGCATGGATATATGGAAGGAAAAACTGCCTCCTCATGATGATCCTTCATTGGCTCATGCACCATCAAGTCATAATGATTCAGTGGGTAAGCACTCATCTTCCTTGCTGAAATTTTTAGACAACCATCAAACCAAGTGATTTCTAAGTTGATAAATGATGAGCAACTACCATAGGAACTTGCTAGAGGACTACACATGCATCAAAACAAAGTTTCTAAGCAAAGAACAAGCATGCAAGATCAAACAACTTGTCACATATAGCAGCAAAATACTCAAGATACAATCTACCAATCACAAATCTAATTGGACAAGTGGAGGAGGCACATACCAAGGAACAATCCCTCCAAAAATCAGCACTTGAGATGGGCTAAACAAGGAGATCGAAAATCGCGAGCAAGAAGACATCAAGAACTCGAGATTGAGCAAGTTTTCCGGTGTTTTTCGGGAGAGAGAAAGAAGGTGGCTTTGAGGAGGCAGCCTGGAGGGGCCCAGGTGGGCCAGACCCCCCAGGCGCCGCCACCTGGTAGGCCGCGCCTACCAGGGGTCTGGTGGCCTGGGGTGGCCCCCTAGGTCACCTCAGGTGCCACTCTGGCCCTTTTTTCGAGGAAAAAATAATTTGAATTTTCTGGGATTTTTCGGGAAACCTTATTTTTGGCCAATTTTCAGGGTATGAAAATTGATTTTCTCGCGGAAACAGTTTTTTTCAGAAGAAGCAAAATCAAACCAAAAGCCAAACTACAGGAGCTCTAAGAAACTCAAACAAGCAAACAACTAGCAAAACTAAAGCTAAAGCAAAGACTATGAAGGAGAAAAGGAAAAGGAAAGCAAGTATAACCACAATGGAAACATTATTTTGTTCATTAAAATCCTTTTGTTAACAAGGTTGATCAAGTCTTGTTACCAAAACAATCTTATATGAGACAGAACTTTGCATTCCACAAGGTGATTATGTTACCTCATACTTGATAGCAATGGTCCCAATCATAATAGTTTCAAAATTTTCTTGTGGAATGGGACAATATATTTCTCCAACCTTGATGCCCTCAATATTTTCAATGGAATTCAGGCAATAGCTCTTAACAACCTTCTTGGGGAAATAGACAGTATGTTCTTTGTCATTAATATTGAATGTTACTTTTCCTTGATTGCAATTGATGACAGCACCTGCATTATTAAGAAAAGGTCTCCCAAGAATAATAGACATATTATCATCTTCAGGCATTTCAAGCACAACAAAATCAGTTAGAACCATGCAATTATGAGCAACTTGAACAGGAACATCCTCACATATACCAACAGGGATAGTAGTTGACTTGTCATCCATTTGCAAAGATATATCAGTTGGCATCAACTTTTCTAGCTGGAGTCTCTTATAGAGAGAAAAAGGCATAACACTAACTCCGGCTCCCAAATCACATAAAGCAGTTCTAACATAATTATTCCTAATAGAGCAAGGAATAGTTGATATACCTGGATCACCAAGTTTCTTTGGAACCTTACCATTAAAGGAATAATTAGCAAGTAGAGTAGAAATCTCCTCATTAGGAATCTTCCTTTTATTAGAGACAATATCCTTCATATCCTTAGAATAAGGAGGCAACTTAATAGCATCAGTCAAAGGAATTTGCAAGAATAAAGGTTTCATCCACTCACAAAACATGTTGTAGTGTTCTTCCTCCTTTGACTTGTGTTTATTACCTAGAAAAAGGCATAGGTTTCTACACCCAAGGTTCTCTCTCTTTACCATGTTTATTAGCAATAAAATCTTCCTTTGTGTACCTAGTGTTTTTAGTGTGCTTCTCAGGTTCTTCCTCACCTTCCTCCTTATCAGGAGACTCATTTTTACCATTACCACTCTCAGTTTCAGCATCATAGACATACATACTATTAGGATCTACAGCAGGTTCAAGTGGTTCCTCAACTATCTTATGTTTCTTTTTCTTCCTCTTATAAGGACTACCATTATCTTCACCTTGTTGGGAATCCTGCTCAATTCTTTTAGGGTGTCCTTCATGATATAAAAGATCTTGAGTAGCTATACCACTCCTAGTTCTAATTCCATAAGCATGTTTATCTCCTGAAGCATTAACTAGCATATCCTTTTGTACCTTAGCAAGTTGATCAAGTTGAGTTTGAACCATTTGAAAGTGTTTACAAAGCATTTTAATATCATTAGAAGTTCTTTACACAATATCTTTCAACTCATGGATAGCTCTAGAATTTTCCAATAAATTATTCTGAACTTGTTTATTAAAATGACCTTGTTTAACAATAAAAATGTCAAGTTACTCTAAACATTGATCAGGAGGCTTACCATAAGGAATATCACCTTCATCAGAGTGTTGGAGAGAGTGTACCTCAATAGTAGATGAGTGGGTAATTGGCTTACATAATTCTTCTATAGGAGGTAGATTCTTCACATCTTCATCTCTAATACCCTTCTCCTTTAGACACTTCTTAGCTTCCTTCACCACTTCATCATTTAATGGAAGAACTCCCCTCTTCTTTGTTGTTGGTGTTGGAACTGGTTCAGGCATAACTGGTTCAAGAGTAATAGGCTCAGGTGTATTCAGCTCAGTTGAAGTCCAATCATCATAATTCTTGCTTATCTTGGTCATTAATTCTTCAGCATCTGTAGGAGTCCTTTTCCTGAAAACACAATCAGCAAAGCTATCTAGGTAGGTCCTAGAATCATAAATTAGTCCATTATAATAAATTTCAAGAAGCTCATTCCTAGGTAATGGACATCCAGGATGTGCATGAATCAAGGCACAGAACCTTGTCCATGACTCAGGCAATTTCTCTTCTTCTCCCTGTTTAAAATCAAAAAGTCTCTGCAAAGTAGCATGTCTAGCACTGGGAGGAAAATATTTCTGGAAAAAAGAAGCAATCAAGCAATCAGGGCTATCAATGGAACCAAGAGGTAATCTATTAAACCAAGCCCTAGCTTCTCCTTTTAGTGAAAAAGGGAAGATCTAAGCAACAAAGTACTTGCGCATCTTAAAATCATGAGATAATAAAGCACTCATAGTAGAAAGCTCATTCATATGAGCCACAACACTCTCATTTTCAGTCCCACAAAAAGGTTCTTTCTCAACAATATCTAAATAAGATAAATCAAGAGAGAAATCATAGTCTTCATCTTTAATATCTATGGGAGAAGTGGCAAACAGATCAGAGGACAACTTAGGCATAATAGTACGTCTAGCAAGGAGACTCTTAATAGCACTAGTACCATGTGTATTTCGGCACTCTTCAACAAAATTATCAGTGAACTCAATGTAACCATCATTAATATCATAACTCTCACTAGCCTCAGGTGAGCTAACAGGTGTAACAGTGTCTTCACTAGGAGTTTTGGTATTTCCTAGACTAGCCATAGTAGCATCTAGAAAAGGACCTAATGAACCACTCGCATCAAGCACAGTAGAAGTAAAATCATGAGCATCAAAAGCAGTTTCAGACTCAGCAGTAGTAGTAGTGTGTGTAGCATGAGTATGTGGTGGTGGTGTGATAAGCTTACTTATAACAGACGGTGAATCAAGAGCAGCAGAGGTGTTTAGGACTGTACCTCTTCTTGTAGTGGATGGTAAAATAGGGAACTTTCCATCACGAGACTTCCCCATGATCAAAGGAGTAGTAATGAACAATAATAGATCCAAGTGAACTTACAAATAAAGCTATGCTCCCTGGCAATAGCGCTAGAAAATAGTCTTGATGACCCACAAGTATAGGGGATCGCAACAGTCCTCGCGGGTAGTATTACTGAATTCGCGTGCGCTAGGCATAGGGATGTGAAAGAACATGTTGGGCCCCCATGTGTTGTTTTGGTAATTAATGACAATCTTTATGGACTAATGTGTGTATTAAGTTATACTTGTAGGATTTGTCCATTGACACCGCTTGGAGCATGTGTTGGCTTCAAGGTCGATGAAATGAGAAGAAGATGTGATGTGCAAGCTCAAAATGCGCTATCTATAGAAGATCTCATGTTTGATGCTTGCCATCCCCGGTGATCATGGATCGATGATGAGAAATCAAGAAAGGCGTTCCGTCTTGAGAAGGTCAAGTTCGTCTACATCGAGCTCAAGTGGAACGTTCAAGGCAAAGGTATTATCTTGATAGGTTTTCTCTTCTGCCGGTCTCACGTTGTGTGTGTGTGAGACCGGGTTTAGGATAGATAACCGTACTATGAAGAGGGGCTCTCGAATGAGTAATTCGGTCACATCATTCGGAGAGAGCTCAAACCTTTGCATACTTGCATCATCGTATTTGGTTGTTATTTGGTATTATCCATGTGAGAATATAGAGCTTGTGGTAATCTCCATAACAAGCTCTTGTTCATCAAAATCGGATCTCCCATTTGTATCTTGTTGCGATTTTGATTTATGCGGCTTTTCGGTTTCTCACCAAGTGAGGTATATCACATTATTCTACTTGATACTTTCTCACTTGGTGATAATCAATATTTGAATCGCAGCCATGCAGGAAATCGTTTATTGGGAAGCCCTTGTCGTCCTCTATCCAACGCAATTTGAATCGGGTCAATCGAAGCTTCCAGTCAAAAGTTATTTCCGTTTAAATATTTGCCTCTCTATCTGTTTTCTGGGCCGAGCGGTAGTACCGCCCGGGTGGGCCGGTACTACCGCCCGCCCCTAAAAGCGGCCCGTTTTCCTACTGCCTCGCTAGGTACCTAAATCCGGTACTACCGGCCGGCCTGGTAGTACCGCCCGGGTGGGCCGATAGTACCGGCCGGCCCAGTTTCTTTTCCCAGGTTCGCTCAGATCCAGATCCAGTTTCCGCGACCGCTCGCGCGAACGCTGCCATCGCCCGTCCTCACACGCTCCTGCTCCCGCCTCGTTGCGTGCGCCTGCGTTGACCCGCCCGCTCGCCCTGCGCTGTCCCGGCTTGCATGCGCTGCTGCTGGGCCCTGCACTGCTGCGCGCTGGGCCCGCTGCTGCGCTAGCTGCCACACGCGCATGCGCCACTCGCATATGGCCTCGCCTCCCGCGTGCGCCTGCTGGCCCCACCGTGGCCCCGCTTGCTGCTGCTACGTTGTGCTGCGCGCGCAGCGACCCCTTGCTGCTGGCCTCATTTCCTGCATGGCACGCGCCCTCACGCTCCAATTCCGCGCGCGCTCGACCTTGCCAGGTGCGTTGCCTGCTGCCTCTCTCTTATCCGTTTGTGCATGCATTGACTTTCCCTTGCGCTGGTAATCGGACTGGAAGTACCGATTCAAAACGGTACTACCGGTCCAGACTGTTTTGTGCCCCAACGGTTAGATTTTCTGGGGCCGCTATTTAAGCCCTTGTCCGTTTGGAGTTTAGTCAGCTCCTCTCTCATCTATTAGGCTAAACTTTGTCCACACTTGCTCTAGATCTTGAAGCTTGCCTAATATTTTCCCTCGATGATTCTTGCCCATATTTGAGTGGAAGAGAGAGGAGATCTAGACCCACGTTTTGACCTAACCGATTCATCTCTTTGTGAGTGCATCTTTGGGGATCTAGATTTTGGGTGATTTTGTGTCTCTCTTTGATTCCTCCTCTCTTGTTCCCCCAATAGATTTAGTAGCTTTGTTGGAACTTGAGAGTGAGGGATTTGAGCACCTTTGTGGTGTTCTTGCCATTTGCATTCGGTGCATCGGTTTGAGTTTCTTGGAACCCTAGACGGTTTTGTGGCCTTGGTGGCATTGTGGCCTTACTGGCATTTGTTGAGGCCCTTTGTGGTGTTTGTTGGGAGCCTCCAATTAAGTTGTGGAGAAGTGCCCCAACCTTGTGAGAGGTTCCGGTTGCCACCGACAAGTGCACCGATAGTGGAAGCGTGGATCGATCCCGTTGGGGTCAGATTCACCGGAGAATAAGGGAGGCCTTTTGTGGCGTTGGTGGTTTGATACCACCCCCTCTCCAAACGAGATGTACTCCATGTTGGGAGGAACTCGGTAAAATACCGGTGTTCCCGCGTGCCTCGGTTATCTCTATACCCGAGCTCTTTACTTATGCACTTTACATTGTAATAGCCTTCGTTCTTGAAGTAATATATATCTTGATATCACTTTGTTGCTTGTATTGCTTAGCATAAGTTGTTGGTGCACATAGGTGAACCTTAGTTGTTCTAAGTTGTGCTTAACAAAGTAAACACTAGTTTTATTCCGCCTTTGTTGAGCCACTCTAGGAAAAGTTTTAATCGCCTATTCACCCTCCCCTCTAGGCGACATCCGTATCCTTTCAGGATGGATGGACGGGCGTTGCATGGACGAGTCTAAACATGTAACTTAAATATCTAGGGCATTGCAGATAAATAATAACAAGCATCCAAGTACTAAAAAATCCTAGGCATGGTGCTCAAAATATAGTCATACGTGCTCGCAATGAGAACTTGCACAACATCTTCTGTCCAGCCAACCCGTGGCAGCGGGGCCTCTAGGTAACTACTGGCAATTAAGGTGCTCCTTTTAATAGAGCACTAGAGCAAAGCATTAACACTCCGTGCACACATGTGATCCTCACACCATAGCCATCCCCTCCGGTTGTCCCAATTAGTGTCACTTTGGGGCCCTTTGGATCCGGACAATGATATGTGTACACAACTTGCAGATAAGATCATAAACAATATTATCATAATGATTCAATAATAAGTTTAAATCTGAGATCATGGCACTCGGGCCCTAGTGACAAGCATTAAGCACAAGTTGCAATAAAGTCAAATAGCACAAGAGAAACTAGGCACTATGCCCTAACATATCTTATTCGATTACATGATAGAACTCATCCAATCCCTACCATCCCCAAGCCTACAACGGGGGATTACTCACTCATGGATGAGGGAAACATCGGTGGTTGATGGAGATGCATTGGTGATGACGATGGCGATGATCCTCTCCAAATTCCCCATCCCGGCAGGGTGCTAGAACAGAGTTTCTGGATCCGAATCTTGGTCTCTGGTGGCGACGGTGGAGCGGAACTCTTCTGGAAAACTATCGAACCCCCCTCGGTTTTTAGGTCAAAAGGCAACTTATAGGCGCAAAGGGAGGCCGATGAGGTGCCTGGGGAGGCTGCACCCCCTCCAGGCATGGCCAGTGGTGGGCCCGTGCCTGGGGTGGGTCTGGGCCCCCAGGCCTCCCCTCCGTCTCTTATTCTGGCTCCGTGGATCTTCTGGTGAAAAATAATTTTTGGCATATTTTCCGGGATTTTTCCTGATAGTTCATTTTCTGCACAAAAACAATACACCAAAGTAATTCTGCTGAAAACAGCGCTAGTCCGTGTTAGTTGTATCCAAATCACACAAGTTTAGAGAAGAAACAATAGCAAGTGTTCGAGAAAGTAGATACATTTTGGACGTATCAAAGGACTAGATCAGGTAGCTAAAAGCAGCAGCCAACCGTAGCACCACCAAGCACTTCACCAGTTTCACCACATCTGCACATACACACTTCAACTTCTCAACATCAGAGCTTAGCCATAGTACCATCTCAAGAGCACACTGTTCTTAGCCACCACCAAGAACTACCCTATTTAGCACCCAAAGCAAATCATACAAATCAAATCCACCATATATTCAGTCTCTGGTTGCTCAATAAATCCATCCAAGAGTATGGGTAAAGAAGATTATAAAGAATATATCAGCTCCAAAAGTATAAGGACATGATTAGGACTACAAGGACGAGGCTTAGGTGCTAAGGAAAGAAGTAGCAGTAGCTACATCAGAAGAAGGGAGGAAAGCAAGCCACTAGATTAACAGTGGTTGATCAAGATCAACCACAACAACAACAAAAGGGGATTAGAAGTTGATCAAGTGCAACACCAAGTGAGGAAAGCTATCACAACAGCTGAACAAATATCACCATAAGCCACTCACTGAAGCAGGTAAAAATATTCAAAACTAGCCACTAGATCATGCAGCATATGTTCTTATATTTTGCATAAAGATCTGGGATTACAAGGGATATAATCCACATCAAATCCAGTCCTCTACCCTTCAACTAAATGATCATCTAGGAGGATTGGAGGAGGAGGTTCTCTCAGATCTACATAGAGATGCTATGTATGTTCCTCATATAGAAATAGAAAGCTACACCATAATATTTGTTCCTATCCAGTTAGAGCCTCAGTCTTTGCATCATAGGCTAAGCTAAGAAATCAAGTATAGTACAAGTTATCACCATTAAATGAATCAAGAAGCCTCAGACCATGCATCATTGTCATTCAAATCATAAATTATCATCTAGTCAATTCACACCAGTCACAATACCAAATCATTTATCCACACTACCAGCATCAGATCAACCACTAGATCCATATTGATATTGGTTCTTATCATTTTAAGCAAGCAAATCATTTGGAAAGCAAGCTCTCAGTGAGCATAGATTTGCTATGCTAATTACATCATAGAGCTAGAACAAGGCAACCACAGTATTTTCTTAAAGGGGAATCCAAGCCTCAGTCTTTTGCATCCTTAGCATTGGACTAGAAATTTGGCAAAAAAGAATCCAGACAATAATTCACAGCTGCAGATCAAACTATCTAATCCATCACTGGGCACACTCCAGCACTAGAGGCACCACAACAACAGGCACAAGTATCACTTCAAAACATTTCCTTACCCAGTTTTCATGAGAATCATTCTTGCTGGAAAATACATCACTCCATCTGTTCAAATTCATAGCCTAAATCTCAGACTATACATCACTGACTTAAGCTAGTATTCACTAGTTTGAAATCTGATAAAAGCAAATGCATTCATGATCTTCTATGTGAACATTCCAAATATTAGGTAGCACCACAATAGTAGTCAAGGTAATAATCATCTTCTTATTAATAAGATCCCATTTGCAAGATTTCATAAATTAGAGACAATAAATCATTTTCCTAGGAAGTATATCTAGGAATCATTCGAGTATGTTTTCCATGACCACATAAGATCAAAGCTTGGTTGTGGTACAATCCCAATTTAGCTAGTCCTAGAATTCTAGGATTTGAATATAACAGTGTTTGTGAACATTTCCTAGCCAACACTCTAGGAGTCATTTATAATTCCACTGTCATAACATCAGTAGATAGGACAAGGAATTCATGATATCATATATATCACCATGCTAACAGATGAACCACAATAGCACATGATCAATCTAGTATCACACATCACTATCATCACCAAATCATGATTCAACCAATATTGGTATACATCAGATTACACTAGGAGCCCATTAAATTGCATTCAAACATATGTTTGAAACCAAACATCTTTAATATAACCAATTATTGTTGGACAAATCTTAGTAGACTTTGATAGAACAACAGAGGATAGAAACATAATTAGGGTACAGATAATGTGCCACTAGTGAGAGTGTATAGCAGTAGAAGAGAGAAAGAAGAGAGGTAGAGGAAGGTGTACCAGGGAGTCAACAATGACCTCAAAGGGGCGGCGCTGGCACGGCAGCAGCGGCACTAGCACCAGCACGTCCCTTAGGGACGCGTTACACCACCAGGGCGACACAGGGAGCACGCACGAAGGCCACAACATCCTGCGCCTGCCCTAGGATCACAACCACACCGAGCGAGCAGACACCGGAGTAAACCCAGCGAGCGGTGGCGACGCATCACCAAAACCCTAGCACCAGAAAAAGGAAGAGGGCGAGCTGGTTAGAGCGTTAGGAACAAATCGATATGCAGGACCAGGTCGGCTAGAAGGAGGCGGAGCTCCGGCGACCGGTGGCAGTAACCAAAACCGCCCATACCACCGGAATCTTTGGGTAACGACGGCGACAATGGCCAGAGAGAAACGAGAGGGGAACAAGGAACTGAGGGTCGTGTGTGTGTGCGTATGAGTTGAGAAGGAGAGGGTATGTGTTGGGTTGGGCTAGAGTTAGCCCAACAAATTGGACCATTAATGGGCTCGGTCGGTCTGTGGGCTAAGTTAAGCTCACGGGTCAAGGCCAAAAAGGAAAAAGAAGAAAATCAATAAAATAAAATATAAGTTATCAAAATACCCCTGAACTTATTGCAACCCTCGAAGAATATAGAAAAATTCTAAAAATACATATAATATATCAAAATGATCATAAAAATAAGATCTAGCTAATAAAACTATATCTTTATTTGCTTAAAATAAATATAAAGCAAATACATATTAACACCATTAAATCCTAAGTGAAATTTCATAAAATAAGGAAAAATCCTAAAAATGAATAAAATCATTTTTGTGCATAAAAATAAACCTATTATTTTATAAAAATACTAGCCTAATTTTATCGAATTTAATCCTTTATGGAATTTTATAAACATAAGAATAATACCTAAAAATAAATAAAAATCATTTTTAAGGCTTTTAATAAACATATTACACAAGAAAAATATTAAATATACTATTAGAAAAGTTTTTAATATTTTAAAGTACTAAATCCTTGTCTATTACCTATTTTGAAAATTCTTTAAAAACATTTCTTAGATAAGAAATAATTATGTTTCTCTAGAAATATTAAAATCTTAAAATCTAATTACTAAAGTTCTAAACCATAATTAAGATTTATAATAAAACGTAAGCATAAATCATTAACTTTATAATACTCTTTTAAACCCTAAATAAAAAATGTAAAACCACAATCTTTAAGATAATTTTATATATTCACTAATATTAAGAGGGAATGATTTAAACATCTAAATAATGATTAACAAGACTTTAAAACTAACACATTAACAACATCATCCAAATTATACTTTCCTTGAATAGTTGCATGTTATTTTCATAATAGCAAAACAAATTTAATCTAAACATTCACTTGAATGTAAAGTGAATAATCCCACACTTTGGTCGTACTTATCATAAATTTAAAACTTGGGAATAATTAAAACATGTTACACTTTAAGTTTAGTTACCCTTTTAAAGTTAAATTAGTCTCAAGGCTTATAAACATCATGTCTAATAAATCACTTATGTTTTTATAGTTAACTTTGGTATATTTCAATTAAGACATAAAGCATCTCTAGTAAAAAACTAATTGATCAAACACTAAGAGACATCGATCGCATCCTATGAACCATAAAGATTGTTTAAACCTTGGAAAATAAATCTTTTCTTCAAATGTTATTCTTTTTTCCACTTCAAACAACAACTTTATAATAGTTCCTCCAACTCTTAGCAACTCAACCCAAGGACTTATACCATAGTCACCAAATAAGAATTAATCATAATCACATTATTTTATACTTGTATACTTTGGATTGTTAACACTTAAGCTCCTTATAAATGCCATTATTTGTAAAGTAAAACTTGAAGATAGACCAACTCTTGAAAGAATTACCTAAACTCACTTCACTCAAAGTATTGGGGATTCACTTTGGGAGTTTTCCAAAATGCATAGCATTACTTATGCACAAAAGCATATTGCTTCTTTAAACATTAGTCCTTACCGGAAAAATGATGCTGATTTCAGATATTGGATCTTATATTGTCTCGAAGACCGTGAGTGCATAATCTTGCAATCACAAAAGGCAAGTTCACACTTGCTCATGTCCTTTGATTATTTTTCGTAAAGTTGTTGCCTGCCAAAACCCACCGGCGAGCAGCGACGGGCAACACGGAGAGCCGGGAGGCTCCCAGGACTGCTGGTGGGCCCTGGTCCCTCGGGCAACGGCCCGCAAAACTCCGGCACACGTCCTGGCTGATTCGAGGGCGTGCCACCTGACCTATACCTGGTCAGGAAGGTGATGGATTGCTTCGATTGGTTTCCTGCATGGCAAACAAACATACGTAAAATTCGAGTCGCGACCGGATCCCAGGTTTCCCTGTGAATCGGCTCTTAGAGCCGATTATCCCATGGTTCTGCATTAGATCTATGATAACATGGGGTTTTGCTTCATCAATACAAGTTAAATCGATCTACGACAGTTTAACGTTTTCACCACGTAATTGGAACATCCTACACGTAATTGAGCCTGGTAAATACAAAAGATGATAGAAAACTAACCCTAGAGAAGGCCTAACAACCGACGTAAAGTCAATTCCCGGAACAACTCCTCTCGAATTAGCAAACCATATCTTTACGTACTACTGGATCGTTCAACCCGTTTGCAAGGCCTGACTACATGGATATCAAACTAAACCTTGGAAAACAAGGCAAAACTATAACGGATCAAATCGACTGAATAAAGATCAAGCAAGATGCTACCCTTACACCCGGGAAAAGGTGCAAAGGTAGCGAGATAACTAGAGGCAGCATAACTAAACAATCATAGCAAAAAGTACCGATGCTAGCCCAAACAAATCTATGATAATAGTATTACTCGCCATCAACAAGGCTTCAGTACGAGTAACACCAAATAACGCATAAGCAGATACTGCCTAGATCGCAAGATGCGATCTAGGCAGCATGACACTTACCCGAAAGAAACCCTAGAAACAAGGGGTGACGATGCGCCGAGATTGTGTTTGTTGTGAACGTGATCGTCCTCCTTTTCTCAATAACCTTAGGTACATATTTATAGTCCGGAGACTTTCTATCTTTGGAATAACCCTAACAATCCTATCTCTTTACTTAAACCGAAACGTAACCTACTACAATATAAGATACACGGGCAATTTAGCCCAAATCCACGCACAAGGCCGATTCAACAACACGTTGCATATATGTATCTTCCAAGCCCATCTTGATTACGGCCCATCTCCTCCTTTGGCCAAAATATGGCGATAACACATGCCCCCCTGGTTTTGGCAATAATAATTCCAAAACCACTCTGCTGATGTTTTTTCTTCCCTCTTTTTTTTGTATCGGGTTACGCGTTGCCAGAATGTGTTGCAGAGCAGAATCGTCACGCCACCCCCTCATCATGATGCCTTGTCTTCTCAACTTCTCCGCAGTGCATGATTTGACCGTTTTGGCACCACATTATGGAAACTGCTATGGCATTGAACCGTCTCCCACTATTCCCCTTATTTAAATTCATCTGAGCAGTTTGCAGCCCCCATCTTCCTCCCTTAGCCAAAAAACCCTCTTCCTCCGCCGAAAAAACCCTCTTCCTCTGCCATGGCCTCCTCTTCTTCCTCCGAATCATCCGCCCTTTCCTCCCAATCTTCCAACACGATGAGCAACCGAGAGCCGACGCCGGAGCACCCGCCAATGGCAGCGTACGAGGCTCTCGCCCCACATTGGTGGGACGAGAGGGGCTGGGACTTCGCCGCCTGGTCGGAGGACGACGAGTCCCTGACCGACGGCGAGGAGGGCCTCCAGTTCCTTGTCGACGGGGAACTGGAGGTGGAGAGCTCCGACGACGCCTGGTCCTGGGATGGCGTCGAATCCTCCGACGAGGAGGAGGAAGCGGAGGAGGACACTTCCTCCGATGAATACCCGCCGGTGAAGCGCTTCCGCGCCGGGTCCAGCAAGGACACTGAAGACGACGACGAGGACGAGGAGGCCCCCGCTGACATCCTCAGCAGCAGCGACGAAGACGACGCCGGCAGCAGCGCTGATGACAGCGAGGACGACGACGGCGAGGACAGCGGCGACGACACCGGCCTCTAGATTAGGAACTAGTAGTAGTAGTACTTAGCAGTAGATTTCCTTTTGTAAGCAATCGGCTCCATTGTAAACAATCGTCTTTTGAATCAACAAAGATTGCTTTTCCAATTCACTTTTGCCGATAGTCAAAATAGGTCAACGCTTCAGAAGCCGATAGCAATGTATCGGCTTTCACCATACTACGCTCATATGGTCAACCAAGTCAAAGCCCAACGAGCCGATGGTAACACATCGACTTTCCCCACAAACGTTGACAAGGTCAAATTTGGTCGCATATTTAGATAAATCTGAGCGGCCACTCTCCAACTTCAAACGGTAACCTGCGACCCTCTTCAAAAAGGCTAGACCAGATCTCCAATTTCCTCACCGCATAGATCGAGCTTACAGCGACAAGAACCCTCGATCCCCAATCGCATAGATCCATCTCCGCTGGCAAACCAGATGGCGGCATCGTCCAATATCAACACAGCGGTCTCTGGTCTGAAGGTACGCCTGCTCCTCGTAGTCTGAACATGGCGCTAGAATTAATAGCAAACACCTGAATTAATGCTTTATTCCACCGTTAAATTTTTTAGGTTTCAGACATCCTGCTGCCGCACCCTTCTCTCCCAAATTCTCTCTGTCTTGGCCCCCGGACAGAATCTAGTCCTGCCCATCTGATCTCTTGCGAGGCAAACAGAATCCCCTTCGCAAGCCAAAACCTAGATTTGAATTCTTGGGCCGACTGCTTGCGAGCCTGGCCTAATCCTCCTAAACATTGGGTTTCTTGGTTTAGCAGGGTAGCCAGAACTTACCAATCTCAATGGGAAACCACGGGAATAGCTGATGCCTTGCATTTGTCATTGTCTCCCCTGGAGAAACATGAAAATCTTCTAAAAACCATCGGCTATTTCTGGTCCGATGCTCTGAACTGCTTCATGTTTGGTCATGGTCCCATGACACCAACTCTGTTAGACGTGGTGATGATTACTGGTCTGGACGTTACATCACCCAGCCCCTCTGCTTTTAAGCTGACAAAGGTCCCCTACAAGCTTTCTTCCAAAACAGACTGCACGAACTGGGGTGCCTATCTTCAAAAACACATGAAAACTAAAGGCCCTGTCACAGAGAAAGAACACACGGCTTTCCTCAACTTCTTGGCTGGAACATTTCATATTCTGTGGCCCTTCCCTGGCTCCAACCAAGAATTACCTCTCCTTGGCCTACGAACTTGCCAAAGGCACTCAACTTGGCATCGGCAAACTGTTCCTTGGAGAAGTCTATCGATATCTCCAGTTGATGTCTGTCAAATTATTCTCCGGCCTAGCAGTCAAAACAGGAGGTCCTTGGTGGTTCATTCAGCTATGGGCCCAGCTGTATTTTCAAAACCACGTCCCAAACTTCCCCCTTTTGGCGAGTTGCACCTTTCCAAATGTCAAAGGGAAGCAGATCCGATGCACCAGCTATGGCCAAGCTCTGTACAGACTGCCAGGTAGCAAACTGATCCCTCAGGAAGCATCCAAATGGTTCAGCATTTTCTTCCAAGGCCTGGATAATCCTATCTTCTTTCCTTACACGGAAGAATCGGAACATTTTGAAAATCCAATCTCCTTCAGGCTAGACAACTTTGCCGATGACACCAGCACTCGGCAGCTGTTTTCCACTGTGATCCGTCCCTGCTTTCTTCCAGTTGGCATGAGCACATCCAATAGAATAATCAAGCCTGGATATGAATTCTACCAGCCAGTCGTAGTGGCTCGGCAATTTGGCCTTGGACAAGTACCTCCCCATTTCTTTCTCCACCATCTTACAGAGAGCAGAGCTGACCTGCCCGATCCTCTCACCAGTCAAAGGTCTTATTCCTTCTTCGATGCTCTAACCATCCCAACTCCCAACAACCTCATTTTTTCTTCATCAACCGATGGTTTTGAGAACTGGTGGGCGATGTGGAAGACTCATGCCTTCAGGAGAGCTCTGGGACCGTTGCTGGAACAGCTCGATGCTGACTATGATATCCCCGTAGAACATGTACTATTACTTGTAAATTTTCTTGATGCAGCTCCCAAATGATCCTTCTAATAACCCGCTCTGTCTCCTTGCAGCAACAAGATGGTCCTGAACCTACACACGATGATGGCTCCCCCTTCGAATTCTTCCCACCAGCTCCTGTGGTCCTTTTCTGCAAAAATTCGCCACCTTTTAAAAAGGTCGTGATGCAGAACCAGCCGATATCACCACAATCGGCTTCCAAGATCCAAGCCACTTCTGGGTCCGCCGCCTCTCGAGTTCCCACTAAAACAAGAACAGTGGTGAGGAAGGTAGCTGCCAGGAAGACTTTGAAGCGCCGGAGCCCTTCTCCAGAAAGTTCGCATGTATGCTGATCCATGCCTTGGTTGATCTCCTTCATCCTTGCAAACATGCTTGTGCTTACTAGCTTTCCTTCCTTACAGGCTTCCGTCGAAGACACCTCTAGCGAGGACACACAATCCAATCGAGGAGAATTGGGTCCAACAGACTCTGAGAGGATCATCACACCGAGCCAGCCAGATTTGCCACAATCGGCTCCCAGGAAAAGGCCAGTTCCTGAACCTGCTGCCCCCCGAGCATCAGTCGAGGCGGGGCCAGTCGTGAGCCCCAAAAGGGCTCGCAAGGGGCTGCAAACTTCTTCGTCGAGCCAGGAGGTTTCGAAAGTCATCACCCTCGATGCTCTTACCAATTATTATTTTTTTATATCTGCCGATTCATCACTTATTTACATCGGCTAAACACCTTCCATGCAGACGACTGGCACTTCTAGTGGAAAAGCCGGGGAAGTGCCGATATCTGCCGCAAGGCCGGATCTAGTAATCCCTGAAGGTGTAACTGAAACGGTTACCACTTTGGCCAAGCCCCCAGCAACAACACACAAGCCGATGGTCTCGTCATCTGCTATCCCCTTGACCTTAGGAGAGGTACGTTCGCTTCGTTCGGCTCTTCCTTCCGTGTTGGACGCATACTGACGCCATTTCGGCCTGCCAGGGTTGTGATATCTCAGGTCTGCTGACGTTCGACCCTGAATCCATCGAACCAACTCTCCCTGTTGCTGACGATGAACCATGAGCAAGGGCTGTTCTACCTCAATTCCAGCGTCTCAAAGCCTTGCTGTCCTCCCCGATCGAGAAGTTGATCGAGGGCTCTGAAGAGGTGAAGAGTGTTCTTGTTGAAATCAAGGACCAACTCCCAGTAGCACTGCAGGTGAAGCTTTGGCCAGTTGTAACTCTGTCTTTCTACGGGTCAAGGGTGAAGTTGGCTCGCGAGAGGATTAATCTGCGCCGCGCCCAACTTCCACTGAAGGCCAACATTGCAGACAAATGTCAGCAGCTCAACGAGAAAAAGGCGACTCTGGATGCCAAAACTGACACCTCTGTCAGCACCGCCGAGCTTGCATCCTTGAAAAAGGAACTGGGAGATCTTGAAGAGAAGGTCCGGGCGACTAAACAGCTCATCCGTGACAAGGAAGCATTCATCGCCCGCTCTCAAGACGAAGCGGAAGGCCTCAAAGCTCAACTGAAGACTGATCTGGCGGAAATACGTGCCCTGAACAAGCAGCTAGTGACGGGCAAGGACGAAGACGACGAAGCCGAGATCGCCGAGGTGGATCGTGTCCGTGCTGACGCCCTCCACGCCTTCGAGGCATTCCTTCAGTAGCTTCTTCGCGTATACTGACACCTGCTCGTAGCAGTTTGAACCTCTAGAGTCGATGGTTGTGCATCGGCTGTATTTTTTTTTATTGGCCGATTTCATGTATCGGCCCCCATATTTCACTGTCCATCATCCCACATGCTTGGGAAATATTTCTTGAGGTGTTGACCGTTGACAGCCACTGGGAATTTTACGCCATCCAGCTCCTCAAGCATGTACGCGTTTCCCCTTAAAACTTGATCGACCCTGTATGGCCCGTGCCAATTTGGAGACCATTTACCATATGCTGCATCCTTAGTCCCCAGTGGCAATACAGCTTCCCATACCAGATCGCCAACGTGGAACTCCTTCGGTCTCACCTTCTTATTATATGCACGAGCTACCTTGGCCTTGTTTTCTTTGATTTTCTCAAGCGACCACAGCCTAAGCTCAGTTAAATCCTCAACACTGTCACTCATCAGGGCCGTGTATTCTTCAGTTGTTAGATCGTTCTGAAAAGTGACACGTCTCGATCCAGCCGTAATTTCCCAGGGCAATACGGCTTCTTGTCCATAGACTAGATGGTATGGCGAGGTTTTTATCGCTCCATGACATGACATGCGATAAGCCCATAAAGCCTCTGACAAAACCTCGTGCCAACGCCTAGGGTGCTCATCGATCTTCCTCTTGATCAGCTTGATAAGGCTCTGGTTGGACGCTTCAGCTTGCCCATTTGCTTGAGCATAGTACGGAGATGATCGGATCAACTTAATTCCCGTGTCCTCACAGAACTCTCTAAACTCGTAAGAAGTGAAGACCGAACCTCCATCGGTCGTGATCGTTTGGGGAATCCCGAATCTATGAATGACATGTTCCTTCACAAAATCGATAACATCCTTCGAGCTCACTGACTTCATAGGGACGGCTTCCACCCATTTAGTGAAATAATCCGTAATGGCCAAAATCCACATGTGGCCTTTGCTTGATGGAGGATTGATCTTGCCAATCATATCCATGCCCCAACCTCGGAATGGCCAAGGCTTGATGATGGGGTTCATTGCTGACGCGGGTACCGTCTGAATTTTTCCAAATTTCTGACATGCTTGACACCCTTTGTAGTACTTAAAGCAGTCCTCAAGCATGGTGGGCCAATAAAACCCTGATCGCCTGATCAACCATTTCATCTTGTGAGCCGATTGGTGAGTTCCACAGGCGCCTTCGTGTACCTCGTGTAGGAGCCGATTGGCCTCGGTTGGTCCCAGACATTTGAGCAGTAACCCTTCCAGAGTCCTGTAGAACATGTCATCCCCGATAAGCACATACTTCATGGCCTTGTACCTTATCCGTTTAGGTGCCCCCCGAGCCGAATCTTTCAAGTAATTGAAGATATCGGCTCTCCAGTCGTCCGCCTCCAGGAACTGTACTTGAACATCAGTTCCCTCTGCTACGTCCTTGTAGCCTGACGCCATTTGTGCGAGATCATTCGCCTCTGTATTCTGCGATCGCGGGATCCAGTTAAAGTTTATGTACCGGAACTGTGCCATGAGCTCACGGCATTGCAACCATAATGGGAAGAGCGACTCGCTCTCACACTTGTATTCCTCCGTGAGTTGGGAAATCACCAATTTGGAGTCTCCAAAAACTTCCACTGCCTCTGCTCCAGCTTCGATGAGCAACTCCATTCCCTTGCGTATCGCCTCATATTCGGCGACGTTGTTGGTGCGAGGGGTAGCTAGCCTGATGGAGAAGGAATATGTTGCCCCCCGGGGCGACACGAGTAGAATGCCAATGCCGCAACCCTCATCACAAACCGATCCATCGAAAAACATAGCCCACGCTCGTATAGACAGCGCTGCTATATCAGTGTTGATCCTTTCAGCAATAAGGTCGGCCAATGCCTGACCCTTAACCGCTTTCGCGGGTTGGTACCGGATGTCAAATTCCGATAATGCAAACATCCATTTGCCGAGTCGGCCTTTCAACATAGGGGCCGACAGCATGTGCTTTATGACATCTGATTTGCATATAATGATAATCTCTGCTGAGAGCAAGATGTGGCGCAGCTTGGTGCAGGTGAAAAATAGGCAGAGGCATAACTTATCGATCTCAGGGTACCTTGTCTCTGCGTCGAGCATCCTTCTGCTGATGTAAAACACAACTCGCTCCTGACCATCATAAACTTGCACCACCACCGAGGCGATGGACGTGTCAGCTACTGATAAGTAAATGTAGAACGGCCTATCCGGCTGGGGCGGAACCAATACTGGCGGCTTCGTCAGATATTCTTTGATTTCGTCGAAGGCTCGTTGTTGTTCTGTCCCCCAGCGGAACTCCTCATCAGTTTTAATTTTCACAAGTCCCATGAACGGCTCTATTCTTCCTAACAGATTGGAGATGAATCTTCTGACGAAGTTGATCTTGCCGATGAGAGACTGCAGTTCTTTCTTCGTGGTAGGTGGCTTCATTGTTCGCACTGCCTCCTGACTTTTCAGGCCGATCTCGATTCCACGTTCATGGACCAAGAAACCCAAGAACTGACCGTCTGTTACACCGAAGGCACACTTCTTTGGATTCATTCGTATCCTGAATTTCCTTGTTCGGTCCAGGACGCGTTGCAGATCGTCCAAGTGTCCTTGTACTGAAGCAGACTTGACCACCACGTCATCGATATAAATTTCCACCAGCTTGCCGATCAGATCATGGAAAATGTAATTCATGGCTCTTTGGTATGTGGTGCCGGCATTCTTCAGTCCAAACGTCATGACTACGTATTCAAACAACCCCACCGAACCTGGGACTCTGAATGCAGTCTTGTGTATAACTTCCGGAGCCATAAAAATTTGGTTGTAACCGGCATTGCCATCCATGAAGCTCAAGATCTTATAACCAGCAGCTGCGTTGATTAATGTCTCTGCTACCGGCATCGGATACTCATCCTTCGGAGTAGCTCTATTCAGATCCCGAAAATCTATGGCAACACGCCAGCGGCCATCCTTTTTCTCTACAGGTACGATACTAGAAATCCACTCAGCATACCTGCATGGCCTGATTAACTTGGCTGTCAACATTTTCTCGATCTCCTTCTTGACTTCTTTCAAAATTTCGGCCTTCATCTGTCGTGCTCGCTGCTGGAACGGCCGAAACCCTTTTTTAAGCGGGAGTCGATGCTCAATGATGCTCCTGTCTAACCCGGGCATCTCTGTATAGTCCCAGGCAAAGCAATCTGGATACTCTTTCAACAAATCTATCATCGGACCCCGCAGATTCGGATCTAACTTCTTGCTGATAAATGTTGGTCGTGGCTTATCCCCAGGACCGATGTCAATCTCCTCTAGCTCATCAGCGGAGGTAAACCCATACCCTAGCTTTCCGTCACCTGCTAAATCGATGCTAAACACGGGGCAAACAGTTGGTGAGGATAACAAAGATAATTTGGGCCGATTGCCAGAATCGGCCCCCTTTTTGATTGCATTAGTCAAGGAAGGTTTACAACTTATCTGTGCTCTACAATGGCAGGGAATCTCCCTACTACGACTGCATGGCCTGTTTGTCGTAAGCTTACTACTTTTTATTTTGTGCGGCCGATCGCAGGGATCGGCCATACCACGTATGATCGTGGACTTTGCTACTCTGTCAGGCCAGTTGATAAGACCAGCCTCACCCCGTTTTTTGTAGCTTCAATGCGCTCACAGCCGTCTAGACTGACTCCAGAGATCGGATCTTGGTCTCCTGCCTCCCAGATGTTCATGCCAGCTATGGAGATCTCGATCGAATCATCTGCATGAATGACCTCCACTTCATCTCCATCCCATTGTATCAGGCACTGGTGCATCGTGGATGGAATGCAACAGTTGGCGTGAATCCAATCCCTCCCTAGCAAGACAGCGTAGGTGCTTTTGCTGTCAACGATGAAGAATGACGTAGGGATGGTTTTTCTGCCCACGGTCAGGTCCACATTCAGAACGCCTTGCGTCTCTGAAGTTTGGCCGTTGAAGTCGCTTAACGTTACGTTGGTTTTGATCAGATCTGCAGTGGAGCGTCCCAAACGCCGTAGCATGGAGTATGGCATTATATTGACTGCCGCTCCGGTGTCAACCAACATCTTGCGGACAGGCTTCCCATTGATATAACCTTGCAGGTACAGAGCTTTCAGATGTTTGTAGCCCTTCTCTTGTGGCTTTTCAAAGATAACCGGCCGTGGGCCGCAGTCAAACTGTGCCACTGGTAGTTCTTTGGCTCTTGGAGCACAAAACTCTGACGGAAGTGTGAACACCATGTTTGTGCCAGCCGATGTCTTCGCATCGGCTTTTACTGGTTTGGGGCGCCACTCTTTCCTTTTCGGACGAGCCTCCGTTTCCAAGGTTTGCCGCACTTTCACGGCCAGATCGGGCCGTGCCTTCCTTAAAGTGTGGAGGTACTGCGCTTAGGCTTCCTCCAAGTTACGCAGCCGCTGAACTCGACGCTTTTGGGTGTGCCTGGGTCCATCGGGGCACCACCTTGGCCGGTGATATCTGTCTTCTTCTTTTCCACCCATTGGCTCCTCGAGGTCTTTTGCTCGAGGAGGGAGAGGCCCTAGGCGCTTGAACACTGAGACTGGACCTGTGTCATCCTTCTGCTGTCCACATTCTGGGCAGTTGTCGATTGTAGGCAATCGGCTCATTTCGGCATCCCAGCAATACTTGAAGAAAGGACAATCCCAATGTTTATCCATGCCTTCTTTTTCCTTCGACTTTTTATTAGCGAGGTGCTCATATCCTTCATCGTCTCTATCGTGCCGGCGACGTCGGTCATACTGACGCTCATACTTGTTAAGGAGATGCGTGGAGTGTGGCTTCTGATATCGCACGCTTCTCACTTGCTCCTCGGTCAAATACCGCCTGTCATCATAACGGGGCCGGTCACGTGGACCGGCCTCCTCTCTTTCTTTGCCCCGAGAGCGACCGTCTTCCTCCTTATATGTGCCATGGTGGTACACAGGTCCTGCCATATTAACATCGAACGAGAAATCCAACTGACGCCTCGTGGAGTGGCTGTGCTCTACCATGTTGACGCCGGGAAATGGGTTTGTGTCTACTTTCATGGCGAATTGCCCAAGGATCAGACGGCCCTGTTCTATCGCCGTTTGGATCTGGCGACGTAGCTCTTTGCAATCATTGGTGGTGTGGGTGAACGAGTGATGCCACTTGCAGTATGGTCTCCCGTTCATCTCTTGAGCCGTAGGAATTTTGTGGCCTTCGGGTAACTTCAGCTGCTTTTCTTTCAGCAGTAAATCGAATATCTGCTCAGCTTTGCTCACATCGAAGTCGAACCCTTTTGCAGGCCCTTGCTGCTTCACCCATTTGCAGGACACATGATCTGCCCCCCGAGCCCATTCAGCCACGGCCACCTCCTGGTCTTGTGTAGGATCCTCTTCTTCTGTATCGACCAGGCCTATCGGACGTTTGAACTTGTCTTGGTACAACTCAGGGTGGCGCTGTTCATACATTGTCAGTTTCTGGCCATGTGCGCCAATGAATTGTACTCTACTTGGAAAGCCAGATCCTTGATAGGTGCTGAGAGACCCAACACTGCCAGCTCGACCGCTTCTTTCTCAGTTAAACGAGCCGAATAACATCGGTTCTTGACAGTCCTGAAACGTTGAATGTACTCAGCTACCGTTTCTCCTCGCTTTTGCCGCACCTGTGCCAGATCTGCAATGCCAGCCTCGGTAGCTTCTGAATGATACTGAATGTGGAACTGTTCTTCCAGTTGCTTCCAGGTCTGGATCGAATCCGGTGGCAACGAGGTGTACCACCCAAAAGCTGGTCCTGTCAGAGATTGCGCAAAGAACCTTACGCGTAACTAATCCGATGCTGAAATCATGCCTAACTGTGCCAGGTATCGGCTCACGTGCTCGATCGAGCTCGACCCTTCTGATCCGCTAAACCTTGAGAACTCAGGGAGCCGATACTTGGGTGGCAGCGGAATTAGATCAAACTCGTTGGGGTACGGCTTAGAATAGCCGATTGTCCTTCTCTTCGGCACGAAGCCGAACTGGTCTCTCAAGATGGTACGGATTTGCTCCACCGTTTGAGCTGCAGGGGCTAAATTCTCAGAACTCGCTCCGGTGGCGTACTTGGCTAGCCATGCCTGTTTATCAGCGTCCATCCCAGACATCCCTGCTCCGGAAATACCTGCCCCCGAAGCCCCTGCTCCAGAAACTCCTGCCCCAGAAATCCCTGCAGTTGCCACCTGGTTCGTGCGCGTTAGGTTATTGCAGTCCGGCACGTAGGTGCACACATATCCATGTGGGATTTCTTTAGGTGGTTCAAACAGGAATTGGCAATCGCCAGGGTCACCTCCAACCTTGTAGACGATGTACGCCGGTGCCCCTGGTGGCTCCGGAGCTGCAAGCGTGAATGGCAGCTGTGGCATGGTTTGGAGCGGTCTTTCTCCCTGGTGAGTCCCTAGAGTAGGCCCCGACGGAGAGTACTGATGTTTCATGATCTCCTGAACTACGCGAACCGCGACACGCTCGAAAGCGTTCACTAGGCTCTCAGAGTGGCGATGAAGAGAATGAGCCACCATGTAATTGACTTCCTGTCGCAGAGCTCTGGTGCGCTCCTCTGAAGGAACAGACAGATCCACCTCATCGAGAGCACCTTCGGGTGAGAACCCTTTCCACCTGATGCCATGTTTACGAGTCCTCTCGAAAGAGCCGATGAGATCGGCTTCGAAGAGAGCTTTGATATCATCATACTTCGCCTTGTGCTCCTCAGGCAGATCGTCGTACGTGACCGGTCTGTTCTCCATCGGAGCGTCGGATGTTGATGTAGACGTTGTTGAATGTCCCACCGGGCGTGCCAGAATGTGTTGCCTGCCAAAACCCACCGGCGAGCAGCGAAGGGCAACACGGAGAGCCGGGAGGCTCCCAGGACTGCTGGTGGGCCCTGGTCCCTCGGGCAACGGCCCGCAAAACTCCGGCACACGTCCTGGCTGATTCGAGGGCGTGCCACCTGACCTATACCTGGTCAGGAAGGTGATGGATTGCTTCGATTGGTTTCCTGCATGGCAAACAAACATACGTAAAAATTCGAGCCGCGACCGGCTCCCAGGTTTCCCTGTGAATCGGCTCTTAGAGCCGATTATCCCATGGTTCTGCATTAGATCTATGATAACATGGGGTTTTGCTTCATCAATACAAGTTAAATCGATCTACGACAGTTTAACATTTTCACCACGTAATTGGAACATCCTACACGTAATTGAGCCTGGTAAATACAAAAGATGATAGAAAACTAACCCTAGAGAAGGCCTAACAACCGACGTAAAGTCAATTCCCGGAACAACTCCTCTCGAATTAGCAAACCATATCTTTACGTACTACTGGATCGTTCAACCCGTTTGCAAGGCCTGACTACATGGATATCAAACTAAACCTTGGAAAACAAGGCAAAACTATAACGGATCAAATCGACTGAATAAAGATCAAGCAAGATGCTACCCTTACACCCGGGAAAAGGTGCAAAGGTAGCGAGATAACTAGAGGCAGCATAACTAAACAATCATAGCAAAAAGTACCGATGCTAGCCCAAACAAATCTATGATAATAGTATTACTCGCCATCAACAAGGCTTCAGTACGAGTAACACCAAATAACGCATAAGCAGATACTGCCTAGATCGCAAGATGCGATCTAGGCAGCATGACACTTACCCGAAAGAAACCCTAGAAACAAGGGGTGGCGATGCGCCGAGATTGTGTTTGTTGTGAACGTGATCGTCCTCCTTTTCTCAATAACCTTAGGTACATATTTATAGTCCGGAGACTTTCTATCTTTGGAATAACCCTAACAATCCTATCTCTTTACTTAAACCGAAACGTAACCTACTACAATATAAGATACACGGGCAATTTAGCCCAAATCCACGCACAAGGCCGATTCAACAACACGTTGCATATATGTATCTTCCAAGCCCATCTTGATTACGACCCATCTCCTCCTTTGGCCAAAATATGGCGATAACACATGCCCCCCTGGTTTTGGCAATAATAATTCCAAAACCACTCTGCTGATGTTTTTTCTTCCCTCTTTTTTTTGTATCGGGTTACGCGTTGCCAGAATGTGTTGGAGAGCAGAATCGTCACGCCACCCCCTCATCATGATGCCTTGTCTTCTCAACTTCTCCGCAGTGCATGATTTGACCGTTTTGGCACCACATTATGGAAACTGCTATGGCATTGAACCGTCTCCCACTATTCCCCTTATTTAAATTCATCTGAGCAGTTTGCAGCCCCCATCTTCCTCCCTTAGCCAAAAAACCCTCTTCCTCCGCCGAAAAAACCCTCTTCCTCTGCCATGGCCTCCTCTTCTTCCTCCGAATCATCCGCCCTTTCCTCCCAATCTTCCAACACGATGAGCAACCGAGAGCCGACGCCGGAGCACCCGCCAATGGCGGCGTACGAGGCTCTCGCCCCACATTGGTGGGACGAGAGGGGCTGGGACTTCGCCGCCTGGTCGGAGGACGACGAGTCCCTGACCGACGGCGAGGAGGGCCTCCATTTCCTTGTCGACGGGGAACTGGAGGTGGAGAGCTCCGACGACGCCTGGTCCTGGGATGGCGTCGAATCCTCCGACGAGGAGGAGGAAGCGGAGGAGGACACTTCCTCCGATGAATACCCGCCGGTGAAGCGCTTCCGCGCCGGGTCCAGCGAGGACACCGAAGACGACGACGAGGACGAGGAGGCCCCCGCTGACATCCTCAGCAGCAGCGACAAAGACGACGCCGGCAGCAGCGCTGATGACAGCGAGGACGACGACGGCGAGGACAGCGGCGACGACATCGGCCTCTAGATTAGGAACTAGTAGTAGTACTTAGCAGTAGATTTCCTTTTGTAAGCAATCGGCTCCATTGTAAACAATCGTCTTTTGAATCAACAAAGATTGCTTTTCCAATTCACTTTTGCCGATAGTCAAAATAGGTCAACGCTTCAGAAGCCGATAGCAATGTATCGGCTTTCACCATACTACGCTCATATGGTCAACCAAGTCAAAGCCCAACGAGCCGATGGTAACACATCGACTTTCCCCACAAACGTTGACAAGGTCAAATTTGGTCGCATATTTAGATAAATCTGAGCGGCCACTCTCCAACTTCAAACGGTAACCTGCGACCCTCTTCAAAAAGGCTAGACCAGATCTCCAATTTCTTCACCGCATAGATCGAGCTTACAGCGACAAGAACCCTCGATCCCCAATCGCATAGATCCATCTCCGCCGGCAAACCAGATGGCGGCATTGTCCAATATCAACACAGCGGTCTCTGGTCTGAAGGTACGCTCCTTTTTAGTGAACTTGCTGAGTACGCTCGTACTCAACGTATCTTCTTAACCCTTGCTAGATTATGAAGCCAATACAGATGACGTCTACATCAACTTATGCTCCAGGAATCATCATCAAAAGCTTAAGCTCTTTAATAAAGTCAAGAAAGTCAACATATACATCTACTCAAGTGAAGACAAAGTTGCTGATTAGATAGGAATATAATATCTAGCCATAGAACCTACTTCTAGAGTATTGCATTAGCAGCAATGCAAGCCCCAATAGTTCAGATGCTAGTCTACTACTATGTTGGTTATGAGTTGATTATTTCTGATTCTTCTTTGTAAAAAGTTTATTTCTCTCTGTTTAACCTAGAGTGTTCTCTGCATCTCATTAAAGAGTCGAGTTGTAACCTATAGTCATGTCTTGGACCTGCTGTGTTTCTAAGGGATGTAAATATGTAATACTAGTGAACGGTGTTTCATTGGTGTTATGTTAATGACTATAGTGTACTACATCATGCAGTGGTATGCTGGGTCACCACACCCGCGCCTGGGAGGGGGGTGCGGCCACCCTATGGCGCCCCTCCGGCCACCCTTTGGTCTTTGTGTTCTCCTCGGTGAAATATTAATTTGGCTTTTGTCCCGTCCAATTCCGAGAATATTTCATTACTAGCTTTTCTGAAACCAAAAACAGCAGAAAACAGGCAACTGGCACTGTCACATCTTGTTAATAGGTTAGTCCCAGAAAATGTATAAAAATACCTCAAAGTATAGACAAAGCATAGCAAAGTTGATACTAAACAAGCATGAAACATAAAAAATTATAGATACGTTTACGATGTATCATTCGACGGTGGGTTCAACCCAAACATGCTCTTCTCCTGCCCCACACCTCGCCCTCCTTCGACCTTCAACATCAACATCAACGTCCCTTACGCTAGCTCTCTGGCATACGCCAACACTTCATTGTCCATGCGTCGCAACCCTCTTCTGTTCGGCGACAGCTCCTCGCCTGCAACCTTCAGCGGACGCCCACAACATGTTCGGCGGAATGTCGACCGAAGTGTACATGCAGGACATGATCACCTCAGGGTCAGCGGCGACTGGCAATGCCTCCTTGTTCACTCAAGAACATTCCCGGGCCGACGCCGAACATAGCATCGAGTCCCAGGATTTTGTTGAAGGCTAGGACAAGGACGGGGAGGACACTGAAGAGGATGCCTTGGCTCCGGCGAAGACCAAAGCCAAAGGCAAGAGGAAGGCGGGGACATCGGCGCCGGAGCCCCGGGTCAAGTGGATGACGCTTGACGACCTTTGCCTCGCCGATGCTTGGGAAGCGGTGAGCATGGATCCCATCACCGGCGCAAACCAAAACTGCACAATTACTAGAAGCGCATGAAGCTAGCGTTCGACGAGCGCAACCTCTGTGACCCGAAGTACAACAAGATCCACATGGAGTGCGGCGAGAAAGCCTTGATCAATCACAGGGGACTCATCCAGCAAGCGTGCAGCAAGTGGCACAGCATCATCGAGGAGGTCAACCGCACACCCGTCAGCGGTGAAAGCATGGATAGCAAGGTACTTCGCCAAACACTAGTCGAAGGTATGCCGAGTTCATGCATGTCCTGACACACTTCGCTTGCCTTTGCAGCTCGTTCGTGCACTCGGCATGTACTGGGACGACACCAATACGGAGTTCAAGTTCCACCACGTGTTTGCAGTGATAGAGAAATGCCAGAAATGGGTGGACACTCGTGTGAACCTCGCCAAGACCAAGGACGGCATGTACAATCCAGAGGCTCATTCTCTTTCTGCCGGCGAAGGAAGGCCGGAGCTCGGCTAGAAGAAGGCGAAGATGCTCAAAGCCACTGGACCTCCCGCCGAGCGTCTTCACGCTTCCATTGAGAAGTGTATCATCGACACCAAGGCCCATGTCGAGAAGAGGGAGGAGAAGGCCGGCGAGAGGTAGGCGTGGCTGCTACAGAACCAAGACCACAAGCTCGATCTCCTCAAAGCGAACTACGCCGCCAAGAAGAGGAACATGTATCTCTAGTTCCTCATGGGCGGCGAAGAAACCTCGGCGATGAGCACGTCAGTCAAGGCCTGGTACATGACGCGTCGCAATGCTATCCTCCAAGAGGACATTGCCGCTAGCACGCCAAGATCTAAGCCGATCGTATCCATGTCACGCCTTCACCGAGCTCTACTTACACCTCCCCTCCAATCCGTCGACTGACCATGCCGACGATGAACCCATCCCCGTTGCACCGGACACGCCGGAGGAGGTCATCCCCATCGATGACTGATCGTTGAACCATATTATCTTTTGTAATAATCTGAACACCAAACATTTTTGGGTGTACTTCTGTCTTCGCTGGC
The DNA here is from genome assembly GCA_916181665.1 of Avena sativa. Lineage (NCBI taxonomy): Eukaryota > Viridiplantae > Streptophyta > Magnoliopsida > Poales > Poaceae > Avena > Avena sativa. Next base: position 347,559,543 of record OV702280.1, on the reverse strand, counting down.
GGGAACGGAAAAAATCGAATATGTCCTGTTTTTGTGTCGTCCGGAAATTCGGCATGGAAACGCGAGTGAAAAACTAGACGTTCTGATAAAAAAACTAGCTCTGTTCGACGTTAAATAGCGCCGGATTTCGAAGCCCAACGAGTGGAGACGCTCTTACCCGGAAAAAAAAAAGCTGAGTATAGACTTGTAGTGGACCGGCTGGACTCTACAGACTTCCTGATCCCACTCGTCAGTGTCAAAAGCCCCCAGATCCCAACGGTCGAGTACCCGCCCCCAGCCACCGCAACGGTTACTTCCGCTGGTCTGTTCTCTGCTGCATCCCATTTCCCCCCGCCACTCTCCCTCTCTTCAATCACCACGCTCCACATCCCTTCCCCTGTTCATCCTCAATTCCAAGCGCTTCCCCATCCTCAATCCGACATGAACAGCGCGGCCGAGACAGACGCTGGCGGCGACAGCGTCAACAACCCAGAGGCCACGGTGGTGATGGTGGAGCGCGTGGTGACGGTGGAGTACATGGGGAATTCCATGTCGCGGAACCTCCTCGGCAAGTTCCCCGACTCGTCCGCCTTCGACTTCGACTACTCCCAGAGCGGAATCTGGTCCCCGGTCAACAAGATCCCCAGCGCATCGCCGGCCTCCGGAGCTGGCTCGAGGGACTTCCTCATCGCCAAGTGGAAGCGCCGGGCGAGGGCCGGAAGCAGGCTCAAGTCCAAGGCAGGTCAAGGTGGCGGCGCCGGCGTCTGCGCCGGGACGGGTCCTTCCTCGACCTCCACGAGACGGGCATGCCGAGGCTGGATCTCTCGCCGCCTGCGGCGTCGCCTTCCCCAGCCAAGGTAGCTTCTTCCTGCACATGAACACCCCTCTGAAGCTTAAGCTCTCCGTATCATCTGCGTTAGCGTTACGAGGTTTCCGTTGGTTTGGGTTCTCCAGGAGGGGTGGAGGAAGGTGCTCAGGGCGGCCATCAGGAAGTTCAAGGCGCGGCACCGCCGGTCCCGGCAGGCTCCCCTGCTCCACATGATGCTGCCAATGCTCTGATCCACCCACCGATCGATCGATCAGTCGCGCCCACGACTTTCTTGTTCTTGGTTGGTTATTTAGCTCGACCGTGTGTGTTGTATGTACGACAAGCAGTTCGTGAGATCGATGTAATTTTGTAAGTTGCTGTCTTCTGTCATGTGATGCTCTTGCTGTAGAGCTCTGAATATGATAGCAATCATTTTTCGAGTCAGTTTGTATATCTTTCTATGAGACAATGTGCATTTCTTGTCCTTGTTTACCCGTCAGTTTGCGAGGCGTCGGGTCTCCAGTTGGTTTCTGTTTGCAACCGATCTGATACGGTTTCTAATCGGAATAACGAACCTGGATTCCGACTCGAGAATCCAGCCTGAAATTCCGTTATAAATTCCCCCGTGGATCATAACTAAACTAACGAACGTGTCATATCAAAACTTATCAAAACAGATTCAACTTTCAGCAATAGGCAACAACGCATAGGAAGTCCTCTGGTCGCAGGATATGGCTTCCAAGATCCCCGATACGCCGGCGATGGTGCTACCGAGCTCGACGAAGGGGGGCATGCGGCAGTGCATCTGCTCGCCCACCGACCACCCTGGCTCCTTCCGGTGCCGGCTCCACCGCGCCGGCGGTATTATGCCCAGGTCGGTCTCCTGCCAGCAGCTCGGTGATCCCAGCACGCCGAGCTCCCCGCTGCTCTGCTCCGGCGGCATGCCGAGACCCGCGTCGCAGCAGCAGTTCGCGCTTCCTTCCGGCTCCGGTATGTCAAGTTCGGCCTCGGAGCAGCACCTCCTGCGCTCTGCCGGCGTCCCAAGATCGGTATCGTGGCAAGATTTTGCTCACAAGAAGTGATCCCGGGGGGACTCCGCGGCAAACCTTCTGAACCAGCCTGTTCGTTTTCGTTAGCTTCAGTTCAGTAACTACTACTTTCGTTTCTTCAGGCTGTATCTAAATGGAAGTTCCCATTCTTTGCCAACCAAGATAGGTGTAACTAGGTTGTGATCTTAGTAAATGATACTTTAGAGAGACATTGCGGTAAACTAATGATAAAATAGCATGATCAGCAGACCAAAAAAGAACAGGAAAATTCTCGCCACAAAAACCTAAATAACAGAACAGTTTTCTTTTCCAGGCTAACAGTGATGATTCCCGACAGAAAGACCTACAAGCTCTCATCAATACTACTACTGCAAAATCTAGATGGTATCGAGAAACCTACTAGGAAAAAAACTAGTGCTAGGAAGACTAAATTCCATCTATCTCGCCCTCTCCACCAAGACACTTAAATAGAAGCGGCCCTTCTTAACGGTGTACTGCAGAGTTGTCAATACTCAATACACATCCACCATGCGCTTTCAAAGCAATGAAGCTGTTTTTCTGAAGAAGAAACAAGGCAAGAATTAGCATATAAAAATCTGGATTATACTAAGTAACAAAAGTACAAACTGATGCTCTCTTATTTTGCTAAAGGTGGATATGAAAAAGTAACATAATGTGGCACTTGCAACCGATGTACTACAAATTAAGTATATATAATTGATAGTTGTGATTTTATACTCTAGTTACACAAGGCTGCCGAAGAAAAAATTGCACTTTTGCAAATGGATGGCATGTGCAGTACGTAATGGTTTACTCTTGTGGACTGTGTACACTCATACAAGCATAATGGATTAACACAACGGACACTTGCCTGAGCGATCATCATCTTTTTACTTCCTATTTGCGGGATTCCACCAGTACATAAACTGGCTTTCCATTGAGCTTACAGAAATCCTGTCAAAAAATATGAAGTTAGTAGGTTTAAAAGCGCAGCTTGGTCAATGTCATACCCATCAGGTATGCATTGTTCATATCTTGAGTACATTTCAGAAGTGCAGCTTTGTATCTTCCAAATGCTTGAAAAAATACTGCCTTTCCTTTTACCAAGGAAACTGATGGCTCTTTCACTGATTTCAATCACAAACCATGAACTTGTATAGACAGTCCGTAAACAAGTAATAGTACTCCCTCCGTTTCAAAATATAAGATGTTTTAGCTTTATAAAGTTAATGAATCTAGACCCGTTTTTATGTGTAGGTTTACTACAAACCTCTCCGAACCTACATACTAAAAGGGTCTACATACATTAGCTTCACAAAGCTAAAACATCTTATATTTTGAAACAGAGGAATTTCTAAGTAAGATCGTGTGCGTACCTTAAACTTAGGAAGACCAATCAGACATGCACACTCAACGACGTCAGCTCCAGCACGTTCTGGAAAGCAAATAATTGCAGAAATTATAGAAAGATTTGTCAAAAGGACATCTTCACGTTCATAGATCATGATACATTCATATGATTGAACAAGCTAGATATGCAATTAGAAATCCTGATTCTATGTGACGTGAATGCTCGATCCTTATCTACAAAGTTTCCTCTTGTAGCACCAAAGATCAAATTATGCGTCTAGTCCCATCAAAAGCATGCCTTTATGTTAATTAGCTAGTAGCTACCACCATAGGCCTTCTCTGTCAAACAGGAATTTGTCACTCTCAAGGCCAAGCTTTGCTTGTTGTCAACATAACATGATGGCCCTCTCTACTCTACATGTTATCACTAACTCGTTGAGATGCCTAGCTAATTGACTATGTCATATGATACTCGATGTGTATCCAAGATTATAATGGTACCATATTATCACGATTTCAGCATCACCCAGTTGCTTTGACTCACCAGCATTTTACTTATCTATTTACTGAACTACTAAATCTGCTTAAGTTTAGTCTTCCGTGCAATGAATATTAATGATCAACAAACTTTTCAAAAAAACTTATATGCACTATATTATATTATGGCAAGGAGGGAAACATATACTCACCAATGAGTCTTATAGCTGCAGAAAGAGTCCCGCCAGTTGCAACCAAATCATCGACAACCACCACGCGCTCACCCGCTTCGATGGCTCCAACATGCATCTCCAAGCAGTCCGTTCCATACTCAAGCACATAGCTCTCGGAAATCACCTCGCCTTCATTGTTTTGTAGAGCAAAATTATCATGCACGTGCGAAGGATACTGTAATTATTTCCTTCTCGAGAAGAAACGAGTACTTCAAACCGCAGCAGCTTAAATCGATCAGACCTTGCTTATACTCGCTCTACTGTTTGATTCGATCGATCCTGTAACAGGATTTAAAGCACCGGAGATTTTTGGCTCTCGAGATTCAGTGATCCTGTTATCCTAAAAAATTCGAAAATCGTAGCTACGAGTTTCAAAATAATTGCAAACAAATCCGGATGTAGCCAATGATGTATCACACCAACGTGCAAAATATCAATTTCAAATGCATTCTATTCTTAGCTACACAAAAATGACAAAAGTGTGTAGATCTGGGTATACGAATTTTCAAATCTGCAAATTGTATCAGATTTTATCTTTTTTTTTGTAGCCCACGGTACAAAGAATTTCACGTTGTGATTTCGCATGCTTGCAGAAAACACAATTAACTATGTCTAGAATTATTTTCAGATCTTATTTAAACTTGTAAATATGATTTTTGATTTATTTTTAAAAAACTAAGAGATTACCGGTGCTCGAGAGCCAAAGCCACTTTTTTCTACTGAACTGAATAACTTTTCAGAAATTGGCATGTACAGTAGGTGGCTGATGGGCTAATTAGTCGATTCAGGAGAGGTTCAGTCAGTGTGCAGTTGCCAAACCTTCTTCACCTCTTTTTCGACAAAAAATAGCTAGCTACCGGCAGACCATTTTATTACTATCAAATTAAGGTGCCGGAGAGGAATCTGTGAATGACCCAAGTTCAGACTTGAGAGATGAGAAGATTTTTACCTGGGAGCTTCCCGGGCTTGCGCAAGGGTATGAATTTGGCCCCGATGGCCAGCGCGATCGCCGGGCCAAACATGAATCCTCTCGCTTCAATGCCTGGTGAAAGTTCAGCATTTGCACGCAGGTTAATTAGAGGGGCGTTCAATTCACGGATGTTAATTTAGAACAAAAAGGCTGCTTGAGGCTTTAACTGGCCAGGCATGACAAGGAAACACGGCGGCCAGTGTTCGTTCGTAGGGTCAGCGTCACAAACAATGCCGTTAATCGCTGACATGATCTCGCATGTGCATCGATCGAACAGCGGGGTTAAACAGACGCAACTGTACTACCCGTGTACTAGCAGCAGCACAGACAGCACGGGGGGAGAAGGACCGACCGGGCGCGGGCGCGGGCGGGCGAGGACGACAGACACCGCATGTGCGGGCGTCCGATCAGGTGATCCAAGCCGCGAGCGCCCCCACAGAGGTCACAGGTACACGTTCGCGGCGTCACCGGTCCCCGCCGGCGCCCGCCATCTCCCCAATCGCCAGGCGTGTACATGCATGCACCGTGATCCCGCTGGCATGGCCCTGCTCGAGCGAGCGCCGTACAAGTGGCGCGACGGGGCCGGCCGGCCGCGAGACCCGCTCTCGGCTCCCGGCTCCCGGCTGCCAGGACCAGCAAGGAGGGACCATACATACGGCCACGCAAGGATACAATCCCCACATGCGCGCGTAGCGCTTGCAGAAGCTCTAGTTAAATTGGCTTTCCATCGATCGACGACCGCCTCGATCATCTCGCCCGATCGCGCTGGCGATGGCGCCGGCCCCTCCTGGGTTCAATTGCTCTGGTCTCTCTGGGCCAGACGCTGAGAAGGACATATGTGTGTACGTGTGCGCGTATCAACAGTACTGACGGTACTACCTAGTACAGCTGCTACTGTTCCACTTGTTGAGATCGATCGATCGATCGATTCATTCTGGCAGCAGCTTCCACGATAACAACCGTAATAGTAATTTACTACTACTGTGTGTGCTACCGAAGATTGTTTGTTTAATCCACCCACCAGTGGTAGTACGAGCGAGTGCTGTGTAATGTGGTGGTGGCGATCGACGACCTGATCAACGACCGCGGGAAGGGAGACAGCACGAGCAGGAGCGATCTAGTACTATGCCCCCCTCGAGTTTCAGAACGCCACCGGCCGCCAGGGTGAGCGGCAGCAGCCACCGAGGTGGCATGGCATGGAGTATTAAAGAAAGACGTACCGCCGGCGCCAGAGCGCACGCGCGCGAGGTGCATGGTTTGACCGGTTGACGGATCGCCACGCAGGAAGAAAAAAGTTGGACGGATGGATGGATGGATTTAGGTAGTACCTGCGACGGCGGCGATGGCCATGCCTTGGTAGCGCTCGACGAACATGTCCACGGCGTCCTTGAACACGCCCGGACGCAGCAGCAGCGCCGTGATGTCGTTGAACATGATCCCTGCAACCGCGCGCGAGCACGACCAGGTCAGAGCAAAGGAGGAAACGCAGCAGGGCGAGGCGAGGTCTCAAAGCGGTCGGTCGGACGGACCTGGCTTGGGGAAGTGCGGGACGACGCGGATGGCGTCGGAAATGCCCTGGAGGCGCGGGTCAACAAGGGCGTACTTCGCCGCCGGCGCCTGCTCCGTCGCCGTGTCTCCGCCGCCGCTCTCGCCGCTTTCCTGCTCCCCCATGCTCCCCTTTGCCTTGCTTCGTTCGTCGTCTGATCCTCTGCTTCGGCTATGATGATCTGGTATCGCCTCGAGTAGTAGTAGTAGCAGCAGCTAGGGAGAAAGGTGTGGCGTGTGCTGTATAAATAAACACAGCCGCCGGGTGGGCGTAGCAGTCACAGCAAGGGTAGAAGGGGTAGTAGTTCCCTTTCTCTTTATTATTACTACACTATCTATCCTTGCTTGGAAACCGGCAGGCAGGCAGGACCACAGGGCGCTGTTGCATAGAGAAGGCCAGCCAGCCAGCTTCGCTAGCTCGCTTCACAGACAGCGGCCAAACAACCCTCCCCGATTCATGAATTTGTCACCGGTGAGTGAGTGACTCGGTGGGTGCCCGTTTCAGCGATTTGGAGATCTCCCTCTGTGATCGATAGTATCGGCGTGGCAGCGGCTGCATCTCAGACAGGATTTACCTCCTAGGTACGGCAGCAGGTACTGATCGAGACGTGCTCGCGTTAATTTAACTCTCCCTCTTTATTTACTGCGACCGGTTCAACTTTTTACCGGTACTACCTAGTAGGGTACTAGTACTAGCACGAAGAAGGAAATGGCATCATCCTGCATGCACAGCATCGGCCGGCCACGGAAGATCGACGGAGATGCGCGGGTACAGACTAGACTCTAGAGGGGGGAGATCCGAGCCGTCTCGACGAGTGAACAGTGGCTGCCTAGCACGTACTGGTAGTACTGTAGCACGGCGGATTCCGCAGCGGCCAGCATCATGTCTTTTCGGCATTGAATTATCATGTGATCCCCCGCTGCTGCTGCTGCGACGACGTACTACGTGGATGTGTACCCGGCATATATATTATGCATGTACCGCAAGCATCATCATGCACCGCGCGCAGCTAGCCAACGGTGCGTGTGCGTGTGCGTGTGCGTCTGCGTCTGCCAGTGCCTGCGCGGCGGGCCCTTGCCCTCGCTGGATTCCGCACGCACGTACTCCACAGGCGTACAGCGGCCATGGCTCTACGCTCGCGCGGCTCACTGTGCCGGTGTCGCCGTGTCGGGGAGGCGCTTCGATGGCATCGGCATGTGCGGCCGTGCAGCAGCAGCAGCAGCAGCAGCAGGCACGGGACGGAAGAGGGGGAGGGGCGCAGCTAGCGGTCGAGCGAGCGGCTAGCCAGCTAGCCACTGTGGCGAGGCAGACCGAATCGATGGACCTTTCCGGCTACAGTCTCGAGAGGATTTTGCGGTCAGCGAGCCAGAGCGTATCTATCGGCAGTGAGATCCCGGATCATATCGCGGCGGGGTCCGTCCTCCCTCGGAGCCTGTCTGCTCGACCTGCTGCATACGCGCGTCCTTGGGCTTGGAGACAAGTGGCCACATCTCTCGTTGCTGATTTCACTGCTCTTCTTCGTTTTTTCGAATACGACTACGGCACTAAAACAAACACTTGCAAATTAGTATCTCAATACAAAATGATATTTACAACGAAGTTCTTAAGATTGCCTTCATTCTTCAACTTCTAGACCGGGTCGACAATGCGCCGCCACTACCGCTCCTCCCTGAACCGACCTGGCGTTGTTGGTTGCGGACGAGAAGTCGCCGAACGGATCAAGAAGACCACGTGCGTCCCGAAGACGAAGATGAAGGAATAACCTTCATCGATGAAGCTCCTTCACGTTCCGAAGATCCCCACAGATAGAACAAGTCCTCAAAAATCACACCACTACCACAAGCTTCTCGACATCGCCATTAAGATGGATGAAACCAAGAAGGGAGAAGACGCCGCCATCACCTGAGCATAACCCACACCGAGCGACCTGCATACACTCGTCCTTGGGCTTGGAGAGAATTGGCCACATCACTGGTTAGTGAATTTCACTGCCCAACTTCTCGATTTTGAACTTTTCAAAAAAGAGGTACCTATTTTTGACTTTTAGGGCCTCGAAATTTTAGCAATTTTGCTCGCTATGACGTTATTTGTGAAATAGCATTGCTATATCGCGCTAAAACATCACAGCGTTAGCAAAAAATAGCGTGCTATTTTTTTCCTAGCCTATTAAAATGTTGATGTTATCCTTCTAAACGTCAACGCTATGTCGTTACCTCGTGGAATGTTGATGTTAGGCTTCTATAAGATTGGAAGACAATTTTTTTATGTGGTTATGTATGTATCGTTCTAACATTTTTTTGAAACATATCTTTTACTCTTGCTGAAATCTATTTTTTAGTATATCTTATATTATTTTTAAAATGTTATTTTGAAATGTAGCACGCTATTAGCATGCTATAGCGTGTATAGCGTTTCGAGGAGTTCGGCACTATTTTTTAGCGCGCTATTTTTCACTGGTTCTATTCACGTGCATACCAAATATTTTGGCAAAACAACTAAATTTTGTTATTTAGAAGATTCAAAACTCGCATAGTTCACACTCCTATCTAGCAAAGATCATCGTAGTCCTCGCCCCTCCATCACCTAGCGACGACTACAAACACTAGCACGAGACAAAGGCTGTGAAATACCACCTCTTTTAGCCATATAAAATGTATTATTTATCTCTCATATCATGTTTCGTCTATCTATAGCTTTGCTTTATATGTATGACTTCTAGTTTTCATTCTACTTTTATATGAGCTTTGCACATTTAGTAGTTTAGGTAGAATTTTATTAGTTCCCTTGTCTATGACATGCGTGTAGGTGTTGATGATGATTATGGATAAAGTAGAGGCAAAAGGAACAAAGAGAGCATATTCTGGAGGAGGTGCAGAGACTAGACTTAGCCATTTAAGAGGTTGAAAAAGTGATTTTTTCTAACTTTTCAAAATAAAGATCCAAGGACACTGGGTTAAAGCCCTCATCGATATGAATACAACGGGCCAAAGAACACCCAAAACGGAGTTCGTATGAAGAAGGGCGACCAAAATACAAAAGAGTACTGCAAGTTCAACGACCAACTATATGGCCGGAGCACAAATCTTGGCCGTATAGCTCGGGTTGTATAGTTACAAAAAAGGTCGGAAACGATGAGATTTCTCCCCAAAAAAGCTCCAGAACCTTTCCCAAGTCATATGATGGTATTGTGGGTACCCTAAGGCACCCCAAGGCTTATATAAAAAGGGGAAGAGTCAAGAGAGAGCCACCAAGCCATATCCTCTACCACGGTGGAGCCCTGCCGCCGTGCTACCACCATAGACGCCTCCAATCAGATCTACACCATCACCACCACATAAGAGGAGAAGGGACTAGGATCTTGAAGGCCTCTGATGGCTATGAAATATAGCCATCCACGTCTGCATTTAAACTAGATATTATTCATATATTTGATGAAATATCTCTCCATTTTCTTCCAGTAATGCCTAATGATCAGAGGGGTATGCAATCCTTTCTTGATATTTTTGCCTGCGCAGATAATGACGTATTATGAAAGAAATCACTACATAAATGCCAAAGATACGAGATTTCCAACACGCCAAAGAAACCAGGAGCCGTGACGAGGCGTCTGCAAGTTTAATGACCAACTATACGACCCGTCGTCGTATAGTTGCGGCCGTATAGTTGGCGCCGACCTCCTTAGGTCAAACAGAACAACTTTCGTGAAGGGACCCCTATATAAAGAGTCTTCAGGCAACGAAAAACATGCCGTCCCCGGCTCCACAACATCATTTCTTTCATCCTCAACTCTCCCTGCCGCCACGCCGGAGAAATAGATCTAGATCTAAACCTCTAAACTATTCTCCACCATAGCCATCTTCCACCACTTGTAATAGTAGATCTCATCTCCAACTGGCGACATTGTAAGACTATTTGTTATCAACCCTATGATCTCTATTACAATGTTTATGATTGTCGATTTCATCTCTAAGTGTGAGTAATTCTCCTTGGGCTAAGGGCTTCGGCCTAGCCATGTAGATTTTGTGCATGTTATTTATCATAGATGGGATCATGTATTAGTTTGTATGACTTAATGATTGTAGTATCATCTCTTGCCTCAATCTAAGGACTTGTCAGGTACCAAGACTCCGAGGATTGATCAAGGTAAAGGGAGTGTGAGTAACTCTTGATCTGTAGGATAGGAACCCTAGTGACAGAAAGGGTAGTACGGCTATATGTGAGGAACTTACTTGGGATTAACGGTGACATCACTATGCATATCATTAGTTCTCTTTCTTCCATGGATAAGACTAGTAGGTTATTGGCATCAGCGGTTGCGGAGACGATAACATTTATGGATGCACTGCCCATATATAATTATCTTACTCTAACAATTACATGAATACTTTATTACTATCTATTATTCCCATCATATGTTTTGCACAGCTACTGGTGAAAACCGAAGACCCTAGACCCTCTCTCTCTCCATCGTCAACAACAACAAGATCGCAAACTCTTGGTCCGGTGAAAATGCAATAGGAATTATTAAACTCTCGAAGGTCCGTTAAGGTAATTTCACTTTGCTTTCTGGTTCCTGAGGATTCGATAAACCTAGGTCTACTAGGGAAAAAGATCTGTACTACATCTGTAATCCGGATCGAAGGTATCAACCTCCACATCGATCTACATCGTCCTCTTCATCAACAACATCTCCATCATCGATCCCCTTTGGTTACTTATCATAATTCTAGATTGAATCTTGGATTTGCACTTGTTCTCAATTGTATCATCATACTGGAGGTAATATGCCCGAGAGGCAATAATAAAGTGGTTATTATCGTATTCCTTGTTTATGATAAAAGTTTATTTTGCATGATATAATTGTATTAATACGGAAACGTTAATACATGTGTGTTTAATAAACAAAAGGAAGTTCCTAGTTATGCCTCTCTCATAAACTAGCTCGTTGATTAACAAGATGATCAAGGTTTCCTGATCATGGACATTGGATGTTGTTAATAACGAGGTCACAACATTAGTGTAATGATGTGATGAACATTCATCCAAAGTATAGCATTACGATCAAAGTCATTGAGTTTATATTGCTGTAACAACTTACGAAGTGATCCTAATCCTTAGACCATGAGATCATGTCAATCACTTACATCGGAAGAGTTTCTTGATGACATCAAACGTCACACCGTAACCGGGTGATTATAAAGATGGCTTCAGAACTAATAAAGTGTTATGTTGAGGCTCATGGATCGAGAGTGGAATTTGTTCATCCCGATGACGGATAGATATACTCTGGGCCCTCTCGGTGATATCACATTGGTTAGCTTGCAAGCAAGTGATTTGATCACTAGAATGTTATATCACGGAAACGAGAAAAGAGTGCATGTCGGTAACGAGATCAAACTAGGTATGGAGATACCGATGATCGAATCTCGGACATGTAATATATCGTGAAACAAAGGGATTAAGATACTAGCATAAAAGGTTCCGACGATCACAGGAAAGTCATCGTTGAATGTGTGGGAGTCAGTATGGATCTCCAGGTCCTGCTTCTGATTATTGATCGGAGAACGGTATCGATCATGTCCGCATTATTCGCGAACCGTAGGGTGGCACACTTAAGGGACACTGACATCCAATTGGATCAAAAGTTTCATGCCGGAAAGAATAACAAGCGCAGAAATTTATTTCACTAGATACCGAAACAGGTTTTTGGGTGAAATTGCAGAAAGTGTTTTTGCATGTGAAATGAAATACTAGCAAGGGGTTATATGTGAATGTTTTTCATTAAATTAATTGACAAAATTCTGAATAAATAAAAGGAGTTTTATTTAATGAGAGTTTGCATTAAATTTGGTGGAAATTTAATGGGAATTTGAGTGGGGTTTTTGAGCGGAGGAAATTGAAAGGCTTTTGTGTGAGTGGAGTGTCCACCTACATGAATGAAAGGAGGGGAGGGGGAAGCCCCATGGCTGGGCGCATGGCCCCTTGGGTGCCCCCCTCTCCCTATAAAAGGAGCCCCCTCCCTCTCTCTCTCACTCACACCTCCTCGTGAAGGATCTCTCTCCCCCTCTAGAATTTATCCCCCATGGTCTCGGACTAGCGAGATACATGTTCCAGGTGGCTATTCGGCAAGAAAGGGTTGTGCTTCCGCTGCATCGCTAGAGCGAGGAGGCGGAGGTTGCTCGGTGTCTTATACGCGTGTGCGAGCACGGATGCGCTGCTGTTTTGTGGCTCTAGGACTTCCTCTCGATCTTGAGATCGGCAAGAGATCGTCTACATCAACCACGAGTTTAACTCGTTAAGCTTTGTCGGTCTTCAAGGGTATGTTCTCTACGGATATATATCCGTCCGTTGTTTGTTCTAGTAGATAGATCTTGATACATAGTTCCCATCATAGGAAAATTTTTGTTTTCTATGCTGCGAACCCTATACATACTTCATCCATATTCTATCCATGATGTTGATTGCCTTCATGTGTGAGTAGTTTCCTTTGTTCTTGGGGAGATGGAGAAACCCTAGTATGTAATTGAATTGAGATAAATATTATTATGTGATATTGTTCATTATGTGTATGTGTTAATTGTCTTCATCTTGTTATTGGGAGTTGTGTACCTCCTCAATATTTGCCTCCTGCGGGACTTGATGAAGGGGATTACTTGTTGGTAGACGGAAGCATGATAACACTCATTGTGACTATAAAGTAGTTGTCATTCTTTACGTACTAACTTGGGGAATCAAGGAGAACTCATCAAGCTATTTCCATGTCACGGGAGAAATCCCTTAATATCACAGTATCACGATGGTTGTCGGTTATTGTCGGCTGTGGTTATGACGGATGATGTGAGCAGTGGTTGCTGCATATTCGTCCATATATGAAGCTCCTCCCACATATGTCATAAATGGTCTTATTCATTATAATAATTGTGATCACTCTTTCTAATTACTAGTGGTGGATCCACTACTCCCTGATAACTCTTTCCATCATCTTGCAAACTTTCATAATCATAATCACATGCTCTTGTTTACTTACAGTTTAGTTTACTTATTGTTCTCCTATTTGAAAACCCAAAAATATATTTTACACAAAATTCGCATTTTATCTTGTTACTTAGAACGTTATTTAGAATTACTATTTCAGTATTTAGTTCAAGAGTTATTTAGACTTCATACTCCTGCTCCATGTGGGATCTATATCTTTATTTCAAAACTAGCTATAAACGATCTGTGCCCTTGTAGTCATCAAGCTATTTTCTGGCGCCGTTGCCGGGAGCTAAGCGTTGTAGGTCTTTTATCTTTTGTTTATTTATTTTAGTTTTGCTAGATTTTGTTTTAAGATTTATTTATTTGCTGCATTTGTCTTTTTGCTTTAGTTTACAAACCAAAAACCCATAAAAATATTTGTTACTAATCATGTCGTCCAAGATGACTACTTTTTAACAGGTGAAGCTCGCAATGGAGAAGGAGGAAATTGGTACTCCTAAATATCAATTAAAGAAGCGAGAGGCACTGAATAAATGGATGATTTGGGTGAATGATTATTCATCCATACCATGTGCCTCGTACCAGTTTGTTTGTGAATATTGTGGATCCAAAGATCATATCGCCTACCAATGTAAGTATAACATTGATCCCGCATTAGAATCTTATAATAGAGATGAGTTTAAAAGCTTAGTTAATATGAAGGTTCTAGAATTTGTGCTTTTTACTAGTTGTTTAGAGTTGCTTTATTCTATGAAAAATATTAAAGAAAGATGCCAGAAGCTTGATGACATTGATAAAGAAGTTCATCCCATATATTCATTTTGTTGTGAGAACTTTATGGATAATGCTTTAGTGATCACTGTTCATGAGCGAATTTCAGCCTCCATGGAAAAGCATAACCTTTTGCAGGGTGCTCCAAAAGATAATGTGGAGGGAACTCCACTCAAAGAGCCTCCACCTAAACCACCGGAATATGTTGTTAATAAAGAGGTGGTACTTAATGTTGCACCCTCTCAACTAGTGGAAGGTAAGCCCGAAGGTAAGACTATCACTGGGCTACTCGCGAATTATCTTAGTAAGAATGAAGAGGAGCAACTTGATCAACCACTTGAATCTCCTACTTCTGGAAATAATTTTCCACAAACAAATAGTGTGCATGCAAACGATATCTCATTATCTAGTAATGATTTCTATAAGTCCCAAACTTATGATGATTGTTCTGAGAAGGATTTATTCCTAGACAATGATTTTGGGGACTTTGGTGAGGGACTAGAAGATGAATCTTTCTATGAACATTGTGATGCTATTAACATGGGAAATGAATCCTCATTGGAAGAGGTGGATGAGTATTTTGAAGAACAAGTGAGCAATATGACGGTAAGAGAAATGTATTCCCAAATAGTGGAATATACTAAAAAGTTAATTTCTTCGGATACGATAGACGATCCAATAATATGTCCTCAATGTATGAAACTTGGGCACTACGTTCATTTTCAATGCTCTGATACCTGTAATCAATCTTTAGTGTCTTATAATAATGGTGATGTTACTAGTGAAGTATTAGAGTATATTATCTTTGAAGGTGCCTATGAGTTGATAATACATGTCATATCACGTATTAATAGTGAAGATAACGTTCTCATAAAAACAACTTATGAAATCCTACAACGTATTTCTTGGTATTCTCATGAACGTTTTAGTGAGAATACACTTATTATGAGCACTAAGGCATGGAGAAAACCCGTAGTGCACAAAGTTACTTGTTTGCAGGAAATCTCATTGGAGAAGGATGAAATTCCTTTCCAAGAAGAGGATGGGTATAAAAAGAACTGCTAATCCTTGAGGATATGCAACTACTGGACATGTGGAAATAGGTGGATTACTGTTCTGGTAATTTGTTAAGTTTATTTGAATACAAGCTTTATGATTATAAATACATTCCTCTCTATAAAGAAATTTTATCAACCAATAATCACATAAATGGTAATAATGTAGAACTATTGGAATACATAGTTTATGAAGGGTCTCATGAGCTGCTTAGAAAAATTGGTATTATTATGAAAAGTAGCGACAATGAGGATTTAGCATGGTATCATAATGTTATGGATTATATTGTCAACTATTTCCAAGAATATTTTAGTGGGAATGCACTTGTGATAAAGAGTAAGCATATATGTAAAAAAATAGCTCCCAAAACTAAAAAAATTCAGGAACCACTGGATAATGAGGAGGAACACCAAAAAGGTGAGGATGAAGACAAACATCATTTTACTAATAATACGTTTGTTTATGATGCCTCGGTATCTAGTAATGATTCTTATTATATTGAAACTGGAGATAATTTATCTGCGGAGGCTTTATGCCTAGATACTCATTTGGAGAACACTAATAATGATAAACTGGAGATAAATCCTTGTAATATTAATGAGCATGTTTCGGGAGAGCACATCTTTGATGAAATATTTGTTGATGATGCTTCTTTTTGTGACTGGATTGATAACTCTAGAACTGATAAACTTGTTAGCAAGGGTGATGAACTAGAGAATAGAGACACTTTTGAATCTTTCCCTGCTACTAAAGATGAGTATTATGAAGTGTTCTCTCAAGATAGTGTAGCCAAAGAAGAGTACTATGAATTGTATTCCGACGATGCTATTAAAGGTAAAATGTTTGAATTTACATGTAAATATCTAATCTTTTTGTTGAAGCTACTAGGGAGTCATGCTCACCACACATGGCGCATCAATCATCATTTGTGAGCAATAACACATTTATATACATGACTCTAATGCACCATAAACGGGTGAGACTTTGACCAGGCTATAATAGTAAGTGCTCCAAATCTCTTTTGGAGGTAAGAACAAATAATTCTCTGGCTCCTATATATTGAAATAATAATGGAGAAAAACCTGGCTACTTGGTTATAAGAAAGCGCTTCCCGGAAGGAAACCCGAAAATCATTAGGCGTGTTTCTTAGTTTTGTGTCTTGAGTCTTGATGCATTCATGTTGCATTGGCATTTTTATTATTTGCATGATTTTCTATTAGAGTTATCTTGTTGTAGTTTTCAAAAGGTAGAATTTATTGATACTATGTGTTGCATAACTTGGTTGTACTTAAATCCCATCCTATACATGATGTTGTTGGTCAAAAATTAAAGTTATTATTTTTCTGTCAAAAACATGGTGTTTCTCTAAGTTTAGGGACAAGGAAGAATTCTCGAAGAAATAGAATTTTTTTTATGTCTACGGAAGGTTTAACGACCAACTAAATGGCGGGAATAAAAATATTCTAGCTGTATAGTTTGGCCGTATAGATATCTTTGCCATCGACGAATTTTCTTTCGAAGGTACTGATGGTTTAACGATCAACTATACGACGCGAATAAAAATTCTAGCCGTATAGTTCCGGCTGTATAGTTATCAACGTTTTTGTAAAAAAAATCCAGGATACAGAAGGGTTAACGACCAACTATACGGTGGGAATAAAAATTTCGGCCGTATAGTTGCGGCCGTATAGATATCGACACCTCCATCGAATTTTTATTTTAGTTTACTACACGTTTGACGACCAACTATACGGCGGGAAATATTTTTTCGTCCGTATAGTTGCTACGAACACGATTCCAAGGTCTGGGTAAGGTAACTGAAGGTCAGAGATTCTTATATATTTTTTTTTCTTCCTCTCAAACCTTGAAACACCACTTAGGAGCTTACGCTATGTTCTAGAGAATCCGAGCTTATGCAAATAATAAAGTTCTACCTCAGAAACTTCCTAGACTGTAATTCTCTATAGTAGTTCATGTTTCCTTTTTTACTTTCTTTTTATCGGTTGGGTGAACGAACTTCGTTCGTACACCAAACCGATGTCTTTTATTTTGTGTGTTATTTTCGCAGGGAATTGAACCTTGTGTGACGACATGTATGATAGTGCCAAGCGTGCAAACACTCGCATGAGCCACTTGGTTGCTTTAATTCAACATGCCTACCTAGTAATGTCTAGTAAAACTTTTCAACTCGAACCTCTTTTAATAAGCACATAGGAGTTGCACACTCGTGTTTCATATTTTGTCTCGCTTGCACTTCATCAAAATCTGGGAGTATGTACAACTCTTGTACCTAGTTTGTTGACTTAAGCGTGGTGCTTAGATTGATGAACCGACTCAGTGGGACTTGTATTTTTACCACTTGTGAGCTAATCTCTGTGTTTTCAAAAACACAAAATGTTTTATTTTATTCTTAGTTTCTAAGCAGGTTCTCAAGGAAGGCAGCCACCAGGATATATCAAGTAATATACGTTAAAGCAAAAGTTCTTTGTCCATTAAAAAGAGAGGTTACTTGTACCTCAACGGTAAAGTGTGTCACCCTTGTTTTGAACTAAGCTTGGGGAGGTAACCACTTATCACACTCTCTTTTGGAAACTGTATTTTCTCTTTTCTTTTGGTGATATACTCAAGTTTAGTTATTGCAAAGTTCTAAGCTTGGGGAGGTTACCTCTACATGTGTAGAGTCTTGTGCAATGTTCATATTCGATGAAAGTTTAATGAAATCATGTATCCCGCTATTTTTGAATGCTTGCTTAAGTGAGTCTAGTTTTGTATTTATATGGGGATACACTTGCTCATGATAGGCACCATAGGAATTAACTTAGAGCTTGTATGCATCTTGCCAAATTGTTTATCAAGCTCGTGACAATATTTGTGATCCTCTAGAAAACATTGGCACAATCTCTACACTTGGAAAGAATGAATACTTGATCAAGATCTTTTGAAATTTGTTGGTTGTCACCAAATAGATTTGTCTTAAATGAATAGGTTATGCGACCCCATAAATATCAAAAAATAGACTTGATAGTTTGCTTACGGAAGGAGTTGTCAATTGGAAATGATATTTCGAAGTTTTGAGTTCTATGCTGAATAAGGTGTTGTTTAATTGTCTTAAGAGTTTAGCCTTAAAGATACTCAACACCATAGATGTGATGATTGACTTGGTAGTACTCTTTGTAAGGATTTATTTGAAGAAACTAATATTTAGCGGTAATTGAGATGCATGTCAAATCTTGACCTGTTGATTAAAGTATGATATTGCTTTACGCATGTCTGCACCACTGTCGCACAACATGGGATGCTAACAACTCCGCTGGCCTTTGAACAATCCAAAAAGAGGAAACTCTTGGAGTTTGGCTAGGAGTTGCCCAACATATGTAGCAGAAATGCTATATTTGGGTATGCATTGGTATTCTCATGGGCTTGCGTTCAAAGCAAAAGAGGGAATACTCCTTTGACCGTTATGAGAAATCATTATACCAAAAATGGAAACCATGGTAATAGTCACGAGTATCCATTCTTAGCCTGCAAAGCTGATTAAACACACTAAGTTTTGGCATGATCTCATTAGTGATGAACTAAAGTTTTAGAAAGACAAAGAATAGAAAATGAGTGTTTGATAGTCATGATTTATTAATGTGGATGACCAAATGAGACACTCTAATGATATGCTTCTTTTGACATGTTCTCGCATTTCCTTTTGGCATAAATCTCGTTACTAAGAGATAAACTTTATGAAAGCTCAATAACTGATGTTTGCACTTGAGAGCCTTAACTGAATGACATGATTGGGTAGAATAGATAAACTTTATTCCTATTTATACTTGACATCTATTTGTGACTAAGTTTTGTATCATAAAAATATGCAAAGTTATACAAAAAGGTGCAATAAGAGGATCACAAGTTTGTTTGCAAGTTAGATTCACTGTTGACATGGAGTATATAAGTTTTGATGAATCTTTAGTGGTCTTTATAACTGAGCTTGTGTTGCCTTGTATGAATACATGTTTTCTCTCTTCGAGCTTGTAGAAGAAATAAGGATGCAAGGCATTGATTTCCAATGATAAGCTATTTCACAACCATTAATTTATTATCGACCCTTCCCGCTCGATAACGAGCAAGGTCTAGCTAGGGGAAGTTGATGGCTGTGAAATACCACCTCTTTTAGCCATATAAATTGTGCCATTTATCTCTCATATCATGTTTCTAGCTATAGCTTTGCCTTATATGCATGACTTCTAGTTTTCATTCTACTTTCATATGAGCTTTGCACATTTAGTAGTTTAGGTAGAATTTTATCACTTTCCTTGTCTATGACATGTGTGTAGGTGTTGATGATGATTATGGATAAAGTAGAGGCAAAAGGAACAAAGAGAGCATAGTATGAAGGAGCTGTAGGGACCAGACTTAGCCATTTGAGAGGTTGAAAAAGTAAATTTTTCCAACTTCTCAAAATAAAGATCCAAGGCCACTATGTTGTAGCCCTCGTCTATACGAATTCAATGATCCCCAAAACACCCAAAACGGAGTTCGTATGAAGAAATGATGACCAAAATACGAAAGAGTACTGCAAGTTCAACGACCAACTATACGACCGGAGCACAAATTTTAGCCGTATAGCTCCGGACGTACAGTTACAAAAAAGGTCGAAAACGATGGGATTTCGCCTCAGAAAAGCTCTAGAATCTTCCCCAAGTCATATGACGGTATTGTGGGTACCCTAGGGTACCCCAAGGCCTATATAAAGAGAGAGGAGCCAAGAGAGAGCCACCAAGCCATATCTTCCACCACGACAGAGCCCTGCCGCCGTGCTACCACCATAGATGCCTCCAATCAGATCTACACCACCACCACATAAGAGGAGAAGGTACTAGGATCTTGAAGGCCTCCACATGGATCTACATCGTCATCTTCATCAACAACGTCTCCATCACCGATACCCTTTGGTTACTTGTTGTAATTCTAGATTGAATCTTGGATTTGCACTTGTTCTCAATTGTATCATCATACTTTATCCATATTCTATCCATGATGTTGATTGCCTTCATGTGTGAGTAGTTTTCTTTATTCTTGGGGAGATGGAGAAACCCTAGTATGTGATTGAATTGAGATAAATATTATTATGTGATATTGTTCATTATGTGTATATGTAAGTTGTCTTCATCTTGTTGTTGGAAGTTGTGCACCTTCTCATATTTGCCTCTTGCGGGGATTTGATGAAGGTGATTACTTGTTTGTAGACGAAAGCATGATAACACTTACTGTGACTATAAAATAATTGTCATTCTTTACGTACTAACTTGGAGAATCAAGGAGAACTTATCAAGTCATGTCCATGCCACGGGAGAAATCCCTTAATAGCGTGGTAACACGATGGTTGCTGGTTATTATCTGCTATGGTTATGACAGATGATGTGAGCAGTGGTTGCTGCCTAATTTTTTTTAAATAATATATTTTTTATTCAATTCCAAAAATAATACACGAAATGGGAAATTTGCAAATCTAAAGGTCGCTCGTCTGTTCAAAAGACGATGGACCGCGTTCGTCCGTTCAAAAGACGACGGACACGTTCGTCCGTTCAAAAGACGACGGACAGGTTCATTCACACGTTGGCTAGGCGTTGTTCATCTTCTTTTGAACGGACGAACGTGGTCCATCGTCTTTTGAGCGGACGAACGTGTCCGTCGTCTTTTGAACGAACGAACGTGGTCCTTCGTCTTTTGAACGGACGAGCGACCTTTAGATTTGCAAATTCCTCATTTCATGTATTATTTGTAAAATTGAATAAAAAATGTATTATTTTAAAAAATGCCATATATGGAGCTCCTCACACATTTATCATAAATGGTATTATTCATTATACTCTTTCTAATTACTAGTGGTGGATCCACTACTACTTGAGAAATCTTTCCATCATTTTGCAAATTTTGTAATCATAATCACATGCTCTTGTTTACTTACAGTTTTAGTTTACTTATTGTTCTTCTATTTTAAAATTCAAAAATATCTTTTACACAAAACTCGCATTTTATCTTGCTACTTAGAACGTTATTTAGAATTACTATTTTAATATTTAGTTAAAGAGTTATTTAGACTTTAGACTCCTGCTCTCTGGAGGATCAATATCTTTATTTTAAAACTAGCTATAAATAATCTATGCACTTGCAGTCATCACCTGACAGTTGCCTCGGTACGTACCTATTAGCTCTCATGTTGGATTTTATATGCTCCAAATTTTGTTTGGTTTCATCACATGAAATATCGAGAATTTCCAAAAACTTCCAAGGACTGCCCCAAATGAAAACTAGGCACATACACATCGTTACTACTCCCTCCGTTTTAAAATATAAGATATTTTAAGTTTGTGAAAAAAATCTAAATTTATTTTAGTGTGTAGATTTATTTCAAAACTGGGTGAACCTACGTACTAAAATAAGTTTAGATACATTTGCTTCGCAAAGCTAAAACAATTTATATTTTAAAACAGAGGAAGTAGAAAGAAAGTGTTAGAAGCAGTAAAAGTGAAAGAAGAAAACATCAAAACATTTGATCAGCAACTTCTCTTGCAAGCCAACAACTTGCTCCAACTCTCTCAAAAAAGTAAAAGAAAAAAACAACTTGCTCCAACTGCAAGAATATACCATACCGGCATCACTCCCGTGCAGTTGGCTCTCAACTGATTCGACGTTGTTGTTGTATGCAACCGTCTTGCGTCATGTGCACATACACGCCTGCTATGCATACTTATTGTAAGTGGCGCTTACTTACGCACACATACTTATTGTAAGCTCATACTTATGCCGTGCTGCGCGCCACGAGATTGAGAGGAACACACCACGCGCGTCATGGATGAAATGAGGAATCATATTCCCGAACTGCATGCCCGTTCGTTTTGGACGTACCTAAGAGCATCCCCAGTCTTGCTCATACTTATGCCAAGGCTAAAATCCGACAATAATTTTCGCAAGCCCAGGGCTTGGGCTTGCCGACAAACAAGCTCGAATTTGTACAAATATAGATGAAATTTATGCAAATTTAGGCGAAATTCATACAAATTTGACGTCATTCATACTATTTAGGTAAAATAGGTTCATATATAGGCGGGGATCGGTAACACAGAGACAAGTTCGGCCGATAGTTAACTAAAACACAAATATTTAAAGCCTCACCGATGGTAGGGCGGCCCAGTGCATGCCGAGGCACCGGTAGAACGTCGTGTAGTCGCCGTCGTCGTCACTGTTTCGCTCATAGGCTCTCCCTTCACGGGGCTGCGGTTGCTGCCCTGGCCGGCGTCGCCGATGCGCCGAGGTGCGCTTGGCCCGGCCTCGCGAACGAGGACGGCCAAGTTGGCACGTGGACGGTGGCGGGAGGTTACCGATGGCGCTCAGCCTCCTCCCACTCGTGCACCGCCTTGGACCAGGCGAGAGCCTCGGCTAGGCCCATCGATGGGATGTCATTGAGCGACGCCTCCATCGCCATCGGCGCGCTCAGTAGTTCCGGCTTTGGTTGAACCACGCAGAGGCGGCCGCGTAGCGGGGAGGGAGCCCGAGGCTCGTTCATGGTGAGTGCGTGCACGTCGACACTGGCGCGGACCGAGGTGAAGGCGGCACGCGCTTCACCAGGAGAAGGTGAAAGCTTGACACCGGCGCCGAGCCGGAGGAGCGGGAGGCGGAGGCCAACGAAGAGGTGGACACGCCGGCCATCCTCCTTGGCAGCCAAGAATTGTTGCGACGATGGGAGACTAAGATCAACATCGGCGCCGATTACTCAAGGTGAGGGTAGTTGTCGGCCTCGATGTGCTCGTGGCCGGCAGGGAGCGTGAGCCCTGGAACACCCTACCGGAGGTGTCGGCCTTGCGCATTGTTCCTCGTCGGCACCGTCGTTGGTCCCTCGTACAACACCAACTCTCGAGCGTTCTATTCAGCGAAGTATCGGCGCCACCCCGTGTGGTTTTCGGGATGCCAGCACGGGTCGGCCCTGTCCTCGACCATTCGGACGCCGGTGGGTGGAGGAGGGATTGACACGCCTCCTGACGATGCGCGAAAGTTCGGTGGAGCGGGGCAGCCACCCTTGTAGAGGAAGCGACCCTCCCACTCGTTCAGCGAGCGCCGGCCGAAGCCGTTCGCCGCCACGCTGTCGCCAAGGAATATTTCCGCCATCGCCAAGAAGAAGATCCGTGGAGGAGGGGTAGAGTTCGCCGGAGCGAGGAGTGTGGACGGTGAAGGGGAAATTGCCATTTTTATAGCAACGAGGTGGACGGGAGGGGTGTAGAACACGGTCGGGAAGCATGGGAAGCCGAGGTGGTGTGCACGGGAACCCGAGGCGGTGGCGTGCCGTAATCGCTCCGCGTGGCCGGCGATTGGATTCAACTGTCAGTTTCCTATGCAAAGGCTACCGGCGACCGTCTTAACTCGTGTCGAAGCCGAGGGGATGAGGACGAAGATGACCTCTCCCCAACAGCTTGGGTCCACTTGGTAGGGCCTTTTTCCCGCATTTTTCTTTCATCTGGTGCCCCAGGCGAACCTGGCGCGCTGGGTTGTGCCTGTTCACCGGATGGATTTTATGCCATATATCTGGAAAAAAATGAAGAGCTAAAGATGTGACTAGGCCAATTTTTGTCGTCTAAATAAAAAATACTGTCCGGGATTCTCGGGGGCATAAATAGACTTGCTCTAACGCAAGTATCCGTATCGTCGAGTCTTTTCCCAAAGACATAAGCAAGATTGTTACATGAAAATAACAAATTACTTTTTTTTGGACAATCAATACCATCTTATATTTATAGTAGTAAATACTACATGGTAGAAAAACAAAATCTGACTCCAGCAATTATAAAATAAAGTCTAAAAAATTTTACAAATCTTTTAGGTCTTCAAACTCTTTGTTCTTCCACGACACAATCTTGTACTTCTTTGAAGGCAGCCGAAAACTGACATATATCAAACTACAACCTTTAAATATCAATGATGGTTCTTTTATAATTTTAATTTTGAGCCGCATTGTCAAGGCTACGTGCACGTACGCAACCATTAGGGTAATCAAACAACATTGAAAAGAGTAGCAATACCAATATTTTAGGGAAAAGAAAGTGAACAGCCTGCAGCCGGGACTGAAGTTGCGAGGATAATCCTCCTCGCGATAACCTTTAAAAAAAATACAGAATTGACCTGGCGAAGAAAGATCTAAAAGACTATATCTATAAAACCTTAATCTTTCAACACCACCATTGATGCCGGAAAGAAGATCTCGTCGTCGTACGAAGGGACAAAGATCACTTATTATAGACAATGCAATCTCTATTAGGAAGACTGCTACCAAAACACTAATCTAATCTTCTGAAAACACTACCTTTATTAAAAACTCCACCCACAGATAGGGTTCCCTACCCCTCACTATGCCGGTAAGACCGGCCGCTGGAGAGAAGGGGAGGGGAGGGGGGACCGATCTATGGAAGATGTAGAGAGGAGGCTGCGGCTAGGTTAGTAGGAGGCAGTTGCTGAGAGGAAAAAATGACCATCAAAATAACACGTTACTTGGTTCTACAACACTCATCTCTTTTCTAAAAATATTAAAACCAAAGAACCATCTGTACCGTACAGCTGCAACGATAAGCGTGGGCTGGTTCCACAGCCGCCACCGTAAATATGTCAGCAGGATCGACTTTTCTTCAAGCCGTTAATTGTGGTGATGTCGTCATGCAAAGCACTGCGCTTCAGTTTTAACGAAACGATGAGCTCAAGATAAGGGAAAGCCAGTAAATTATAGTACTCCCTCCGACCCATATTAATTGACTTGAATTTATCAAAATTTAAATGAACCTATATACTAAATAGTCTAGATTCATCTAAATTTAGACAAATGTGAGTCAATTAATATGGGCCGGAGAGAGTACTATTCCCTCCGTCTAGAAATAACGCACCAAGTCAATTATTTTTGGACGAAATGAGTATTAAAGTACTATTTTTTCTTTCAAAATATAAGATGATTTAGTTTTATGAAGCTAATAAATCTAGATCACTCCAAACCTCTTCGATTGTAATAATACTCCCTCCGACCCATATTAGTTGACTTGAATTTGCCGAGATTCGGATGTATCTAGCACTAAAACATGTCTAGATACATCCGAATCTAGACAAATTCAAATCAACTAATATGGGTCGAAGGGAGTACTATAAAGGATCTATATACATTAGCTTCGCAAAGGTAAAATATCTTATATTTTAAAAGGGAGGAAGTACTTTCAATAGCTAGAAACGCAGAGTAGTGTGAGATCCCCACCAGAAAATAAAGTGCAAGTGTTGTAGATTACGTTGCGATCCTCACACGCAGACATATCTGAGCGCACCGATAACTGATCGGTCGCGCTCCGTACGGCGTCAGCTGAGAATGACGTCGTGTCCATCTCTTCTTCTCTAGCGAGACGGCGACGCCGCTCCGCTGGTGCATGCATTTACATGTCCGCGTCACGGCGCGCGCATGGCGTCGGAGACTCGTGCCGTCGACACGCTCTTCTCGTTTTTTTTGGGTTTAGGCTTTGCAGTTTGCAAGATCTGAAAACTTTGCCTTTGTGGGAGCAACTTGTTGAGGGTACTGGGCCTACTCGTGGAGGAACGCGGCGCCTGTCCTCGTTAGTTTTCTTCGGTACAACTCATGTCCAACTACGCGTACAAAAAGAAAGGGTCATGTCCTACTAAGTTTGCCTTTCAAAGAGTTGTCAAAAAAAAAAGTTTACCTTTCAAAGTCATGTCCAACCGAGAGAGTTTCTTCAAAGTCGTCATGCATGCCCAACTTCTGCCTTTTTTTCCTTTCTTTCTAGAAGTGGGTGTTTTTCGGCAACCAACGGACTCAACATTGCAAACAAGATCTTCGCAAAAGCGCACACACCACCGTCCTACATACCCTCGTAATGCTCTCCTCACGGAATTAATCAGTACTATGGTCCAGTGCCACCGCTGACCTGACATGACACATGACTTAATATGATTGATAGTATACTCATACTAATAAGTTGTAACTTCTTTTTTAAAAACTCATCTGAAAAAAACTTTAAGATTAAACGTGTTTAAAATAGAGCAATTTGAAGATGAGTGACCGATCGGAAAATGGGCATCAGGTGTGCACGAGTGAGAATCCAAAGTACGGAAAAATAACTAGTGTTGGTCTATAGAGTTAGTCTAAAGATCCTATTAAGTTGTCAGACGTGATAGCCAACGGTTCGAAAAAGTCGGGGTGTTAGGACATCTCCACCGGGCCGACGCATCCCGTCCGAGCGTGTCTGAACTTGTCTGCGCGAACGCATGGAGCGTGCGCGGCGTCCCAGCGGGCTGACCCATCCGGAGAAACGTGTCCGGCTCGACCCATCCATGCATCTAATCTAGGGCTTGATTGCGTCGGGCCGAACACGCGCGAACAGCACGAGTGTCCTCCCAATAATTCGCCCGGGCCCTCTCGTCAGTGGCACAACAGACGCTCTCCTCCTCCAAACCCTCGCACTCCATATCCCGCGGCTCGAGCAGGCGCAGTCTTTGCCACCGCCACCGCTCGCTGCCGCCGACGCCCCCGTGATATCAAGCGCCACCGCAGGCCACGCGTGTTGCCGAAGTTGTCTAGACGCGCCACAGGCAATCCCGCCGCCCTCGTTCTCCGCCATTGGACTGGTCGAGGCGACACCCTCTGCGTGACGCACAACCTTCTAGATTAATTGCCTGAGGTACGTTCGCCGATCCTTTCTAGGTTTTGTCGGGCCAGCTGCGGGAGTTGGCATCGCCATTGACGGTCGCATACTTTGTAGATGGGCAACAACCAAAGGGCAATAGGGTTTTTCTACAAGAATTTTGTGGAGTCATCGTTCGAGGAGGAGTCCGATGGTGAGAGCGAGATTCTGCTCGCAGCTGCACAGATGGTGCACGACCACTATCTCCTGCCGCCGCGCAAATATGGCTCATCCAAGCGGCACAAAGCCAACCAAGAGCGCGACCGAGAAGATGGCCACATACGCCTTTACAAGGACTACTTCCATCCAACTGAGCCAATCTTTAAAGAGAAGGCATTCCGTCGTCGCTATCGAATGTCGAGGGACCTGTTCTTACAAATTATCGATGGGATGATGGAGTACGATAACTACTTTGAGGCCAAGTACGATTGCACCGGTGATATTGGCTCCTCCTCTTACCAAAAATGTTCTGCTGCCATTCGGCAGCTTGCATATGGAGTTCCCGGTGACCTCCTCGACGACTACATGCGCATGAGCGAGTCCACATGACATGAGGCTATATACCGGTTTTGTAGCGCGGTTATTGCGGTGTTTGGCAAAATTTACCTGAGAGAGCCAAACACCAAAGACATTGCCCGTCTTTGTCCATCAACGAGAGAAGGGGGTTTCCTGGTATGCTTGGCAGCATCGACTGCATACATTGACAGTGAAAGAACTGTCCCTTTGGTTGGCAAGAGCATTTCAAAGAACATGCAGAGAGGTGCACCGTCATACTAGAGACCGTTGCATCACATGATCTCTGAATTTGGCACTCTTTTTTTGGCATGGCTGGATCAAACAATGACATTAATGTGTTGTAGCGGTCCCCGATGTTTGTTAGTCTTGCAGAAGGCAATGCCCCACAGATTTCTTATTAGATTAATGGCAATCCATATGATATGGGTTACTATCTTGCTGACGGTATCTACCCCTCCCGGGCCACCTTTATGAAGACAATCCGCAATTCTGGAGATGAGAAGTGCAAGAGGTTTGCAAAAGAGCAAGAGTCCGTTAAGAAGTATGTGGAGCGAGCATTTGGTGTACTTCACTTAAGGTGGGCTATTGTTCACCCTTCTAGAACCTGGAGCACAGAGAGGACGTAGATGTGATGACTGCTTGTATCATCATGCATAACATGATCGTCGAGGACGAGTGTGATGACGGTATCTTGGACCAAGGTTGAGACTTTCAGGGTCAATTGGTTGAGCCAGAGCCAGGTCTAGCGTCTTGGAAAGATTTCATGCAAGTGCACGAAAATTTGCGTCACAGGCAAACCCATGAACGACTTTAACTAGATTTGTTTGAGCATATATGGGATCGCGCGGGAAATCTAATCCTTTATTTGTTTTGTGTAATGATTGACGGTTTAGTTGTTTTCTATCGAACCATGTGAGCCTGAACTATGTATATGTAAGCACTATTTCAATTTGATTACCTAATCTAGTTTATTTGCATCGTTAAAATTAATTATATGACAATATTTGTAAACATATAAAATCTTTATCCAGCGCTGGGCAAGTACGGTCAAATGGGTCGCGCCGCTGAACGCGGCTGACCGGACACGCGAAACCCCCTCTCAAAATCAACCGTGGTCCGATCCAAATAGACATAAACGGACCGTTTGAGACGACAGAATAGGTCAACCCCGCGGAGATGCACTTGCATTTCCCACGACGAGTAGCCTCATCTAGCTCCGTCGTCCTTTTTCCAGCGATCCTGACCTGGCCGGTAAGATCTCCCACAAATGAAAGCATGCTACTCTAGCCAGTACGTACTCCGCGCGTCTGTCAAAAGCCATCATGATTCGCTGCACGAAAGACGCAGTAGCTCCCGCCTCTCGGTCTCGGGTTCTACCAAGTGACTGTCACCGCCGTGTTGACCGACGACCGAGAGCCAGGGGAAGCTAAGCCACACACCTCGCCGCTAAAAATAAAGACCACGACCGTACGTCGTGCAAACGCTCCAGAAAAGATGGACGGATGATGCCGTGCTAGCCAACCCAAGAAGCTCTGCTAACCGATCCGGCCGGTCGTCCCTGGTGATCGATCGAGGGAAGAAGATAAGACACACTGCTCCTAGAAGATACAGATAGATCTTGCCTGCACGCGTACGACGTCCGGCTAGATCGACGGCGATCTCGGCCGATCGAGAAAGCGATCGAGAGGCGCCACCGCAGGCCGCCCGTCGCCCACCGAGCGAGCCTCCACTCACTACCTGTCGTACTACTAGCAGCCTGTTTGTTTGTTTGTTATTCCTGGCGGGGGAGATCGCGCGCGGTTGGGCAGCACTCCGGGATCTCCCTGTCTGTTAGCCCGATCAGGCCTAATTAATCCCTGTCTGTGATTCAAAGTCTCTGAGATGACATCAGGTGATAAGCTAAGCTAGGCAGGATAGGGATAGGGCTCCTCTTATCCTTTTTCGGTGTCTCGTGCGTCTAGCTCGCTTTAGAAAATCACGACCGCGGCCAGTGATCTTGTTACGATGCTGCCGGCCGGTTTCTGATAAGCTCGGGCGACCAACTAGTGGCTGGACGGGGATGGATGGATGGATTCAGCTCGCCAGGTTTGATCAGATACCGTGTGCTCTGCCCCCATCGGATCCCCTGAACTGAAGATCGATCGGTCGATCTCCTCCTCAAATGACAGATTGACAGACAGCACTGCTGAGGCGAAGATGCCAGTGTGCATGCACCACACCACACACGTCTCGCTCGATCCATCTCGACGCCACTGTTCTTGTATTTGTATGTGTACAGATACAGATTGCCGGCCCGATGCTGGGAACAGCTGCCTGGGTGGGTGGGTGGCGTCTGTGTGTGACATGCATGTTCCCATCGAGATGCCTGCCTTTGCACACACCAAGACAGTAGACAGACTCGGGTGCGAGCCGTTCGTTCGTTCTTGACGGGGAGCGGTCAGTCAAGCCTGGCAGAAAGAAAAGAAGTGACCACATAGACATAGCTCGACCTCTTGTGCTGCGTAGTGGAGCTGTACTTGTCGTCAAGATCTCACACTACTGCAATGCAGCAGCAAAGGGTTTAACGTACCATATCATCAAACCTTTTCCGGTGGTGGAGGAAGGTAGGATCGATCGTGCACAGGAAAAGGGGCATCATCAAGCTGGCCACGGAACAGTACAGGGATAGGGAATCAATGGGGATCCATTGCTTACACGCCACCAATACGGAGATTACACAGATTTGCCACGGCACAACACGGTCCGGTCCGTTCAACACGTCGAATCAACGGGATTTGCTTACATGCTTTCAATATCAGAGATTACACAGATCTGCTTACATGTTTTCGGGCAGACAACTGGGAGCAAATTCTCAAAACTCACGATTCAATTGAATTTTACAGGCAACAGTCCAAGAGAAAAATAGCAATGACCGAGTACAGCTCTCAACTTATATGCCGCCTGCATGGTTTGATTCAGCATCAAAGTGACAGGAGGCTAAAACCGAAGCGGAGTGCTTAACCGACCTGCTTCTTCTGCATGAAGCTCCATGGCCAGGCACGCTACAGGTACTTCCTCGCGAGGGCCCTGACCTTGGTGTCGAAGTGGGAGGACGCGATGCGAGACCCAGGCAGGTACAGGGGGTTGAGGAATATCTGCACCACACAGCATATTTGCAACAAAAAGATTTAGAGTAATAATCATCGTATCAAGACTTGCTGGCGGTACATGCAGGATCTTTCTTTCTTTCTTTCCAGAACGACACTTGTCATGACTAGTTACTACTGAAACTGCGCACAGTTCCGTATCAGGAAGCAACTTTGCAAGCTATGGGACTCGAAAGCAAAGGCCACTCGGTATTGAGACCCATTCCGTCAAACCAATCAGTTGCCTCTTTACAAAAGTAGCTAGAGGGCATATATACTGATAAAAGAACAGCACAACATAAATAAACCAGCACAAGAACTTATGTTCACCACAAATAAAGGATAGCAGAGAACCTTAACTATTTCATGGTTTTAGAATTGACATTTGGAGTATAATAGGCTTGATCGAACGTTTAACGATTCTTGAATGCGGCAAGCCAGAGGGTTCTCCAGATTGTAAATGGACCGATAAGCATCTTACCTTGATGTAGAGTTCGTGAACCTCTTGAAAGAAGCTTTTTATTCCATCCTCGCTACGTGAGTCGTGAAGCAACATGAATCTGGTATGTGTCACGCTTGCAGTTAAGGAAATCAGCAGTACTGCAATGGTGGGGATTTTAAATAATATACTGTATATGAAAACAATGTGAATAGCCGCATGAAAGGATATGACCGGCAGTTACATAAACAGACACCACAAGGTCATTAAATCTATCAACTGATCTCAGGAACCTGACAAAACAACAAAAAACGTAGAAAGGGTTAGTTGAGGTAAACGATATAACAGTTATTTGGTAAGAAATTTTTGCATGCATCCTACAGAAAACACATAGTACAACATTTTTTGGGGGTGTATCCTACAGAAAAAAGTTTAACCAATAGATCCTCACATTGCATTTGTGGTCCATGCTAGGTCCTGAACAACATCCAGCGCAGCATGTAGGATGAACTGATGGTGATAGGCTAGATCTTCTTTCTGACAGGGAAAGTACACGCCAGAAGATTAGGCATGCAAATTAGAAATAATTCAGTATGCCTACGCCAATTCAGAAAACAGGCCGTATGTCAAGACACTACCAACATATAATTGCATATAAATTAATGCGATTGCATAGGAACCCTTCAATCTGTTGGGAATAATGAAATTTGACTAGGAGGCGCATTACATTAAGCATGAAATGTCATCAATCATAGAGCAAGAGAGAAAACCATGGATATAAAGAGGTAAAGACACAACCTACAACACTGTTTTAACTAAAAAATAAAACCATTCACATAACTCCATGGTTGTTACTCTCTTATAGATTTTCGTATGTAGGAGATAAAAATTAAGAGCATGATCCAACATGATTTATGTTCATCCATTAACTATTTACATTTTTTAACATCTGAAATATATTATTAGTAAATTACATCACAAGCCAAACAATTCATATTGAGGTAAGAAGGAAATACTATAACTATAGCTAAACGTAATCGATAGAGAGGAAATGGGGTGCAAGACACATACTTTTGGTGCGGAACCAACTTCTGCCTCATAGATTGGGATGTCGTTCTTACTTACAATCACAAAGCATGCTGTACTTGCCATTTCCACTAACACTGACTAGTTTCACTCTGACAACAATCGTCAAGATGCTGCAAAGAAAAAAAAAACTAAGTTTGATAATTGGGAGGGAATGCTGTTAAACATAGAGACTAATCATCAGAAAAAAACTAATGCACCACCACTCTAGTTCCCCAAGAATTCAGAACTGAGTATGAACAACTCATCAATATCTGCCCAAGCCAGATATACCTAAAATGCTTTCCACATTATTGCGATATCCTTCTGCGCCCTGCTGGTCTTATCAGTAACTGATGTGTGTGTCTTCTGTTGCTTAGAATTACTTTAACTGCAACCTTATATCATCTCATTTATGTTGGCTAATTGCATATGCCTTTTAGTTCGGGCTATGTTGTTGTTCTTATTCAAGCTGTCTTTGAATTAAGAACTATGGAACTTGTGTTCAGAACCAGGCTCTTTTGTGCAAGAAACCATACTTTAGTCAAATAACTCCAACTTGCACAGATGGTAGAGATTGCTGTGTGTGTGTAAACATGATATCCAAAAGGTTCACATTCACAGATTTACTTCTTTTTCTAATATGTCACCAATTTGCAGAGTACAATAACAGAATAAACTATAACAGCCACCCTCCTCCAGCATGGGTGAGTTTGTGACTGATGATGAAGCCATGGTTAAACCAAGTATGTTCCAAGAAGTTCTAGGCATCTCGCTAAAGTTTGTTATAGCAATCGGTGGAAAGATGCTGAATGCCAGCTAATGGATTCAAGATGTATGCCAAAAATCAGATCTTTTTCGTGGAGGCCCCAAGTGATCTAAGAACAAATCAAGCACTACAACAAAATCAAGAAAACAAAAATTATGTGGGGATTTTAAGATACTCTGATCACCATTATAAATTTATAATGAAGACCAACATGCTTAAACAAGACAACCCAACCGTCCGTTCGAACTTTCTCATATAGAACATTCGGATCAGCTATGTCAAAATAATTCTACTTCCACTGGTCCTCACTTCTCCAATCATTCCTTCTTAGTCCAGTGGCTTTGCCAAGACCCTAGGTCTAACTAAGAATATTGCAAGTCAGTATTCCACAATTCATTTCGTGCTCTATTTAAGTCATTCTTTACTTTTACTCCATTATTAGACTCGGTAGATAGACCTAAACTGCTGCCCCTTTCTTACCCCCTTTGGCATCAATAGTTCTAGCTACTGAGATTTCTCCTCCTCTAGCTCCTTTGGGCATCGCCGAGTATGATTCGTCAGGCAGTCGGCTGATTCCAAGCCGAGCCTTTGCGCCAGCTCTCCGATGAACAACAATCTAGAACGATTCTACCGCACACGAGAAATTACCCAAAATAAAACGAAAGGAAGCTTCTCTTCCATCCACTCTATGCCGCGGATTAACTGAAGGCAAAATTAACACATCCGAAGCTGACTACCTTGAGTGAAGGACGAGAAGAAGAGTACGGGTGCTCACATGGAAGGGGGGGACGGAAGACCGCTGAGCCTCCGGTCACCGGAGCCGCCCGCCGGCGTCTTCGTGCTCGCGGCTCGGGGGAGAGATCAGAGCCAGAGGGGGAGGAGATCTCGGCGCACGAACACGAGACTTCGCTCTCTCTTTCCCGTTCGCTTAGGAAACAGGTGGTTGTTGGGCTTGGGCTTAGATGGGCCGGTGAGAAGGACAATCAGACCAATGGACCGGTAAGTTTGGCACATACGACTGGCTTAAGCGAAGGTGCCGGCAGCCTAGCTCGAGACCTCCGGCGAGACGCCGGCGCTGCAGAGATAGAAGCGTATCGCCGGCGAACCCGCTCCCGACGCCGCGTCGTTCGTTCTGCCAGCTGTACTGACTCAGACAACCTCGCGAGGATTCGTGTGATGAGCGTTGTCATCCTAAGTCCTGAGCGCTGAACTGGATCTGAAGTGGGGTTTCCAGAGTTGAGAGCCCCGTCTTGGGGGGATGGGGAGGCTGGCCGTCGCCGCCGCGGTGGCCGCATGGGCTGTCCCCGTAGCCGTTTTGGTCAACTCGGTCGTTCCTGACCCCTACATGGTGATCCTTCTTCCCCCGGATATGCTTCTTTACTTCTGAACTAGCCAAATACGGTCAGGTCACTTGCTTTAGATGTTGCTGAGGAACATTGTTGTTTCATGTGAAAAACATTAGTATCTGGTCTGCTTAGGAGTTTCACGAGTTTTATAGCTAACTAGAAACTTAACTTCTCTAGAAATTGAAATTTTCGCAAGCAAGCAAGAGGCACAACTAGAGCTTTTGCAGATCTTTAAGATTTGTGCCTTTGTCTAATCTTGTTGTATTCTTGTTCTGAAAATGTTGATAGCATCAAAATGCTTCCAAATAAAGCATGATAACATATTCACAACCACTTCATTTTTCTGTTTAGGATGAGATCTTCCATGTTCCCCAGGCACAGCGCTATTGCCGTGGAGAATTCTTAGTGTGGGATCCCATGATCACCACCCCTCCTGGCCTGTGAGTTTTGAAAACTCCTCATTGCTTCAACCTTAAATTTTCCTTGTGATGGACCGCTCTCTGCAATTTTGTAGGTACTACATTTCGCTAGCATATCTTGCTTCTTTGTTCCCTGGTGCATGGGCTATTAAGGTAGCAGAGGCATTTGACCTCCTTTGCACCACAGCACTTCTCCGGTCGACGAATGTTATAATGGCAATGGTCTGTGGTGTTCTTGTCCATGACCTGCTTCTGTGTATCAAGCCAGGGATTGGCAAGACGAAAGCAACTGCGTATGCTATTCTTGTAGCGTTGTATCCTGTTCACTGGTTCTTTACCTTTCTGTATTATACTGATGTCGCCTCATTAGCCGCAGTTCTCGCGACGTACTTGTTCTGCTTGAAGAAACGGTTTTGGGTTAGTGCAATGGTGAGTATTCGAAATAAGTGCTTCATAGATTTTAATGATATAAGGTTGCATTTTGGGAACATATACACTATTGTTGGTTTGTTGTGTTTACTGCAGAAATTTTTTAGCTTGTTGAGTTGTAGTCAGTCACACATTTGTAACAATTATACATAGCATACTTGATAGTGTTCGTTGTTGATCATAAAAAATCTCTTCAAGACTCCACATCTATTTTGATGATCCAAACCACTTAGTCGTAGCTACTTACCGTACATACACTTTCACAATCTTGTTTTTGAGATTCTGTATATGTCTTGCCATTATGAATTAAGTGGATTGTCTTGCCTGCAGTTTGGTGCTGTCTCAATACTTTTCCGGCAGACTAATGTAATATGGATGATATTTATTGCTGCCAATGGTGCCATTACATATGTACAAGATATTTCTCCGGGTGATTATGTTTCTCACGAGAATAGTTCACTAAGAAATAAGTCGAATGCAGAAGGGTCTGACAGGGATAAAAAAGCCAGTGCTCCAGGTTTGAGAAGAAGGCGAACTAGTAGTTCCATAAGCAAGAGTGAATTCGTTTCTGGATCTACTAAATTGTACACGAGTGAGTACTTCAGCTGTTTTAATTAAAACTTTTTAATATTTTATTTCAACTCTTACTCCAAGCTTACACCTCCCTTTGGATTCATTAGATGACATACTTACTGTCGTTTGGCAATCAGGATTACAATTTAAACTTACTTCCAAGATTGTTGACATGGCAAATAATTATTTTTATGATATGCTGGATAGCTTTTTCTTATATTATTAAAACCATAGATGCAACCTTTGTCATTTATATTTATATATGGTCTAATTATGAATGTGATAAGTGGTACTTTTGTCAAAAGGTGGAATTTCAGGATCATGTGATCTCCATTTTTGCTTGCAATCATTCTCACACCATATCCAACATTTATGAGTAATGTGCAGGTTTTATAGAGGAAATTTGCGATATCAGCTTCAAGTTATGGAATTCAAAGTGTAAAGTTATAATCACTTTTACACCATTTGCAATAGTTCTGGTGGTATTTGTAGCATTTGTAATCTGGAACGGTGGCATAGTACTAGGTAAACTCTTCCGTTTAACTGCTCTTTTTTGTGCAGTTCATTGGGCTTAGCCATTCGTTAAGGAATCTACAGTTTCTAAGCATAATCCCTTGCTTTGAGTGACGCAGGTGCTAAGGAAGCTCATGTTGTTTCACCACATTTTGCACAGTTTTTGTACTTTGGTCTAGTGTCAGCTGCTGCCCTCCTACCCTTGCATTTTACTCCCAGGCGAGTGTCAGACCTATTCCACATGTGTGCAAAGAACAAAACTTCTAGTTTTTCCGCAATGCTGGTGGCTCTTGGTTTAAGCTTTGTGGCTGTACATTTTTTCAGGTATGCTACCTGAACACCTCTTCTGTCTTTAGTTTGCTCCAAGCATAAAAAATGTTAAGCAGAACCCATAGATGCTTGTATTAGTGCCGGCTAACCATTTCGTTATAATCAACTGAAGCTACATGGCAAGCAACTGCACACAAAAATTAAGTTTGTAACGCTTGTACCGTAGCAGTCAAAGATATGTCGGAAAATCATCATTAATTCCGTTTTCCTGTTCTACTTAAAATGTTCTTCATCTTCTCCATGTTTGCTGAACCCTAATAGTCACATCTTTTGGTGCAGCATTGCTCATCCGTATCTTCTTGCTGACAATAGACATTACACCTTCTATATCTGGAGGAAGGTCATTCAATCTCATTGGATGATGAAATACATTTTGATTCCAGTTTATATATACTCATGGTTTTCAGTTATGAGCATCTTAGGTAAACTTTGTCATTTGAATTCAGACACTGTTGGCTATTATTGAAAAGGTATAATAAACTATAGTTCGATTTTTTTTCTATGTCTTACAGGGAAATCGCAGACAAGGGTTTGGGTGTTGTCCTTTGTTTTCTCAGTTGCTCTAGTTCTCATCCCTGCTCCGTTGATTGAATTTAGATACTACACAATCCCGTTGGTCATAGTGGTTCTTAATTCCCCATTAATTGGTAATGGCACTTTGCTTGCTTTGGGGTCTGTGTATGCTGCAGCTGATTTGTTTACTTTGGCGATGTTTCTGTTCAAATCATTCCACTGGGAGCATGAGCCGGGAACACAAAGGTTTATGTGGTAGTAGATTGATGAATTTGAGAAGAGGCCACTCCAGTGTTCAGTCGAAGCTATAAAATGTGACCTGCTGCTAACAGGGACGTTTAAGCACAGCTGCTCCTGCATATTAGGCAATGCCCTAGGAGAAACCAGAACTCCAGTGGCGTGTGATCTAAAAATTTTGTGGTCAGTTTTCCTGTAAACTAGAGGGTTTTTTAAGTAAGTTGAACATGCTTGCTCAATGTATTATTTAACCATTATGTGAAGAAACAAGGATTTGATGATGCAGTTTTACCTTGTACGGATTGGTATGTGCATAAATTGTGAAGTTCAGGTGAAGTATACCTATAGATTGAATTTTTTTAACCTAGCCATTCTGCAGAATCTTATCCAAGGTTGTCAGAATCAGGATACTATACAGTATAATTTTTGTCAAATTAGTATCAGAATTAAATTACTGTATCATAGGATTGTATCAGTATCACATCATAGAATCGATATAATTGGATTGTGTTAGTATCAAAATGGTCTGAGATACAAACAACCATGATATTATCCCACTTCTCAGGCCTTCCAGTTTCAAAGACTGCTCACAAGAGCTGCACCGCAGTATGTACAATTCTTCCTTTAGGGCACATTTCAGTGAAGACATTGAGCTGACTAATGGCCATCACAGAAATCGTCAAACTAGGAGTTAAACATGAATACAACTAGATATACAACAATAGTGTTGCAACCCTGTACAGATTTCAGCTGTTATGCATTCGCAAAAATGTGCGGCAACGTTCAGTCTTAACAAAAACCGACTTCACCTGTTTTCTCTCGATCAAAAGCAGCAGCCAGTAGGCAGTAACCGGGTACCAGACGGTTTAAACAGTAGCTTCTGCTCTGTTTTGTGTTTTTGCGTAATCCCTTCGGATCTTCCAGAGTTTCTCGACAACTTCCTTCATGTGTGGCCTGTCAGCACGTGTAGGAGCAACGCATTGGAACATTACATCAAAAATCTTAGTGAGTATATCCTCATTTACTGATTCCGTCAGCATTGGATCCAGTATGTCCTGAACATCGCCTCGGTTATATTTCTCGAAGGCCTGCATCAAAAGCATTATGGGAGTTAGATGAGATAAAAAGGACTACTCACTCATGGGAGTTTAAAGTTTAATGGAACTATTTTGAGTACATTTCTAATGACTTAAAGAGAAGGAAGCATTCGGGATAGCGTGGCAACAATATTTTCTGTGCAAAAACTTGTACTACCTCCGATCCTAAATAAGTGTCGCCATTTTGAACTAGAGTTAGTTCAAAACCGTGACACTTATTTAGGATCGGAGGGAGTAACAAAATATCACATTGGTAATCATCAGAAAAGGGCATGCACATAAGCACACAACCTACCCACACAAAAGAACACACAAAAGCTCGCTCCCTCCCCCCTCACTCACTCACTCACTCACTCACTCAAACTGTGTCCCTCATCGAGTACTACATACTCTATTTGCGCTGGTGCTCAACCAGTCCGTGTTTGAAGCCTGTCTTCTGCAGAGCGCACAGGGTTTTTCTAATTTAAATGCCAATGTGGTTTGCTCTATCTGTTACTCGGTATCACTAGAGAGAGACCTTGACCAACATTACCCAATTCACAATAGATCTAGTCAAACTACTTAAGAGTAGCCGATAAGAATTTAGACAAGATGTGAACAATTGAAATGATATAACATAAGAATAGGAGAGCAAACGCACCCAGCGCACAGTAATTTTTTCTCTTGCTCCCCTTTTCACCTCAATAGGACGACGGCCTGAAAGGATCTCCAGGAGCAAGATACCGTATGAGTACACATCACTCTTGACTGTCAGATAGTTCGTCCGTAGATACTCTGGATCTACATAACCAGCTGTTCCTTTCACGTCAGTCTGTATCTCTGACTGCTCTGCAGTACCAGTTCTTGCAAATCCAAAGTCGCCTACTTTTGCCCTGAAGCCTTCGGTTAGTAGAATGTTCGATGACTTCACATCCCGGTGTATTATGGGTTTCTCTAAAAGCATAAATTACAATATTATTTAAGAAAAGATATATGCAAATTGCCAGCAGGAATGATCAAATAAGCTCTCTGTTTACCAATGGATGCACACCATTTCAACACTAAAATATTGAAGAACACAAATGTGTTATACAAGTTTATTAAGATAGTTGAGAAGATAGTTGCCTATGCATGGAGTTGGTTCAGATATTTCCTTAAATGGAAGACAAAGGAAATCTAGTCACACAGCTGATCCTTGTGACTTGCTAAACTTGAAATGTAGGTCACACATGTAAATTAGGATTGTGTGTTGTGATGAGTGTGGTCCTTGTTTCCTACAGCATCAACTTATTTTAACTATTGAACCTTGTGTTTAATAAAAAGACGTGCTGATTCTTATTTGCATGTTTAAAAAAAATAGGCTCACTAATAAAAACACTAGAGGTGCACATATCATTTTTCTTGAGGGAATAAAGGGTCAACATAATTTCCCAACTAAGTGCTTCCTTGATTCAAAGAATTTTTGGAGGATAATAATCCATATTACTACTTAACTAGGTTCCGTTACTGCTATGGTAAACTAAACTGTAACCGATTTAGATCAGAATATAAAGTAGGACCATTCAGTTACTGTTTATTGAACTGTTTGATGCTCAACAGAAGAAAACATGTAAGTATACCAGCATATAGATGCAGATAAGTCAATCCATGGGCAACATCTATGGCTATTTCAAGCCGCTGACTGAATCCCAGTATAAGCTCATGTTGTCCTGAAAGATTATTTAAATATGTTACTGTTCATTTTTGGAAGGAAGAAACAAAGTAGCAATGGTTTGCAGCATACCATCCAAATGATCCCTAAGGGTGCCATTTGAAACAAACTCAGTTATGACAATTCGTTCATTCCCTTTGTCAATATAACCGAGTAACTGGACCAAATTCCTGTGTTCAATTTTTTTCAGTAGTGCAATTTCATTTTTGAATTCTGCATGTAAAGAAGCGAAATGTTCCTGAAAAGAAAAACACCATCAGAATCACAATTCAAACTGGTGTAAAAAGAAGTGAAGATATCCAATGCTTATCAAGTATTGTACTGAACAGGCTTACAAAAAGCATGTAATGAACAAGCTTACACAAAATATGTAACAATTGTCCACAACTACTGGGAAAAAAAGAAAGTAATGTGAAAGAATGTTTTATTGATGCGTCAACCTGTGATTCTTCTGTCTGGATCGACAACTGGGTCTAAATAAACTTGCATTAGCCAATGTGTTACTCTTTGTTGATTCCACTCAAAAGAGAGCAAATAATAGATGATAATCTCAGCAAACGGTCTAGAAAAAGTCCACCAAATAGGACTTATAAACATTATGACGTGCCTTGTCTAATTAAACCTTAGAGTGTGGAATTAAAGCAACCAGATATATGATCATGGTGTATTCATTGTATACTTATGAAGATATCTTTTGTGCTGACCAAAAAATCACTACCTTTCTTGCCCTTTTAATAGCCACAACATGGCCATCTTGCAGCTCCACCCTGTAGGCCTTTCCAAAGTAACTTTCGCCGATCATCAAGGCCGGCGAAAAGTTACGTGTCAATTTAATAACTTGTTCAAGACTTAGGTTTAGTGGATCATTTCTGCTTGGCTGTGAAGACAATGAAAATCTAGATGGACTTGGAGGTACTCGAAAAGGGCTTCCAGGTACTCGAAGAGGGCTTCCAGGAATTCTGTCAGAAATTGACCTCATTTGAGAAGAACTCACTGAAAAAAGAAGGGATCAACATGTCAAGTCGTTCCAATTGTAGTTGTACACAGTTTCATACAAATAAACAAGTTAGGCATTGCTCCAGTGTGTTAACAGGCATGAACGAAAATTAGTCACTTACAGGAATTTCCATCTTTTGAGAGAACAGGATCTTCACTTCCATCATTCCTTTTCGAGCCAAAACAGGGGCACAAGGCATCAAAACACACAAGAAACATTCCTGTAGTTGTAGTGGCTACCATAGCGCTATCATTCCAATCCTCCAATAAAGGACTGTGATGTCCTCATTTGTCTTCGATGTCCCACGTTAGCTCATTTAGAAAATTTGCTTCCAGAATCTATCTCACTTCAGGACCAAAGTTGTCCAGAATATGTATCTCAGTTCAGGACCAAAGTTGTCCAGAATATGTATCTCAGTTCGGAGCCAAAGTTGTCCAAAATATGTATCTCGCTTCAGAGTAAAAGGTGCCCTCTTTTCTCTTCTGGTAGTACAGTGCAAACAGCAAAGGCGTAAGACATTTGATTTAGTAACTATGAATGGATGACTAAAAGAAGCTACATGAAGAGCGGTAATATAATTGTAACTTGTGCAGTTATGAAACTTCAGTAATCGGTAGTCAATTAACAAAATTTGATCTCTGGAGTACGCACCATTCCGTGAGGAACTGTACCAGGTGCAATCAAAACATAAAACAAAATGAATGTACATATGTCTATCATCATTGTAATAATTCTGCAACTAGTTCAACTGTAAATGCTCTTGTTATTTTACCCTGTTATAATTGCAAA
Organism: Avena sativa; assembly: GCA_916181665.1. Taxonomy (NCBI): domain Eukaryota; kingdom Viridiplantae; phylum Streptophyta; class Magnoliopsida; order Poales; family Poaceae; genus Avena; species Avena sativa. The sequence continues at coordinate 347,517,768 of OV702280.1, read as the reverse complement.
ATGGAAGGCTCAATAGCATGAATGAATTATCCTCCTAATTAGCCAGCGACTATAACTGTCTTCTTTTCTGGAAAAACAAGTCGATATGCCTCAAGACATGGTTCATGGAGCACAGCACTAGGGTGGCAGGGGCTCTGCATATTTAAGGTAGTGAGGACCCTTGCTGAACAATGCGCGCAACTGACTAACTGCCGACAAATCATGCGTAAAACAAAGTGCCGACAAATCGAACTAGTATGCCCTGAGAGACAGATTTAGCCATTTGTGTGCTGATAGTTGACCATGAGCTACAACAGACAATAGTGCCAATCACCAAACCCTGCAGGTATCCGCTAATACTGATATCAACAAAACTGGGCTTCAGGAAGCCAAGTCGACACTCGACAGCCCTAACGCGATGCGATGGAGCAGATTAAACAAGCAAGCAGATGCAGCAAAGTTAGGCGTCGAGAATCGGTCACCTACGGGAGGGCGCGGAGCTGCAAGAAGGAAGGAAGCAAGGACTCACCGGAGAAAAAGAGCTCGCCGTCGCCGCGCGCCGATGCTCCGCTGCCTCAGAATCCCCAACTAATCCACGAAGCACGGAGAAAGTTTACGCGGAAATGGCGAGGAAGGAGGCGCTCGAGGGAGAAGGATAAGAAACTAATGCCTTGGGTTTGATCGGATCTTCGGGCAGGTGGAAACCGTGTGCGGGAGGGAGACCTGAGGGAGAGGCCGCCGAGACGAGACCGACGACTTCGGGGCGGCGACTGGTAAACGACGCCGACGCGCGGGATATTGTGTGGCGCCACTTGCTCTGCCATGTGGGCTCGCGCGCGGGCCCTTTTGTCAGCGGGAGTGCGTGCTGCTTTGGGGTGCTTCCGGGATGTGTCGCTGCGGGTGGGGGGTTGGCGGCGAAGGCGGAGGCTGCGAATGTTGTATTTTCCTTTAGCTTGAGGTAGTCGATAGCAAGTTTTTTTTAATTAACGAAAGGCCTGTAATAAGCTGTATTAAAAAGGTGGTACAGAATTACAAAGAGGCCCCTAAAAACATCCACGGCACAACAAACTAGGAATTTGAAGATAAGGCCTCTAATCTTACAAAAAGGACCAATGACAAAAGGAAGAAACGCAACCGGGTCCTCTGGGCCCTTCTTCGCCGCACAACAGCGACCTCGAGGCACAGACACCAATGCCACCACCGGGGACGAAACCACTTGGGGTAGCGCCGGTGGCGACTCCCGCGCCGAGGTCAGAGATCCTCCGCTCTAGAGGAAGAAGAAGCCCGACGACAACCGGGCGTGGAGCGGCGACGCAAGACATGGATAGCGTTGGCAACATCGCCTTCGCTTGGAAACTCCATCGAGCACAGCTTCCAGAGGGCACGAAGAACTCTCAGAGAACTTATCTCTTCGATGCATCGGATCCCTCCCCCACCATCCATCCTATGCAGAAAACACACCATGCCACCTCCCCTCCTCGCCACCATGGTCTGCTAGAAGAGGGTTCCCAGCACCGCTTCTCCACATCAGGGGATGGCACCGATCCAATGCTTATTCAGGGTACTGATCTGCGAGGATCCCATCTTCTTCCACCATTGAAGCAGGACAGAGGTACATACGGATGACTGCTCAATGTCGCACTGATGCATCAGAGCAGGAACTACAGTGGAACCTCTCTTCTCCCTTTCTCCCTTGTCACCATTGTTGGCCAAGAGAAGGATAAAAGCAACCGCCAAGCAGAAGGGGACTATAACCACAACGCTGACCTTATTTGCGGAGATCCTAGAGCTGTACTGCATTGTCGCTTGCTTCCACCACGGAAAATTGACAAAGAAGAATTATCTTATGCACCGGATACACCTCATCCGACCAGGGAATAGCGGCAGCCTACTCCAAGACGCTAACATAAGGGCGGGACAACTACATCTACTACCTACAGAGGGGATTCGGCATCTCCTTCCCCAATCAGGGAGTCAGAAGATACAGGACGACTCTAAAGGCTTCGCACGCGATAACGGTGGAGGGGAAAAGGTCCTAGTTCTACCAATAGCAAGATGGGGTTGATGCTTCTGGTGCGTTAGCGATGGATGAAGATTCTTTGGCCAAGGCGATGCATCGTAAGGCTGTGAAGAATTTAGATTCGCCTGGTATAATGAGTTCTTCGAAATCCTTTTTTTCTACCCCTATTATTACTTCTAAGCTGGACAATGTTGGCGTTAGCTTGGGTACCTTTGTACAGGAGGTTCTTTTTTCTTCTAATGTTTTACGACATATGGAGGTTGACCGTCTAACGGTTACTCCTAAGGTCGTTGTTGTTTCTGATTCTTCACCAATGGAGGAGAAGGAGTTACATGCCACAGTAGATGGTCAACTCCTTTCTCACTTAGTTGGTGAAGTGTCGGAAGTGGACTTTGATGAGACTGGGCTTGACTCTTTGTACGATCTTAAAGCATTTGGTCGTAGATCAAAGAGCTAGAAGTCTCGCAAGAGACCCCGTGTGTCCAAAACTTCTATAGTTTCTCGATGAATGGCTTGCTTGCAAATAGCACAGGTCTTCGGAACTTGTCTAAATATTTGTTCTTCGCCGATTGTGTGAGAGATTATAAGTTTGATTTTCTGGGTATTTCTGAGACCGGTAGACATGATTTCACAAGCCCTACTCAATCGTATGTCTAGTGGAGTGGACTTTACGTGGATATCACATCCACCGCATGGTTGATCCGGGGGGTCCTGTTAGGCGTCTAAAATGAGACTATGGAAGTCTTAGCTAGTTCGATTGATTTTTTATAAAACTCCATATACAAAACAAGGGTGATGATTTCACATGGTCTCTAGTCGTTGTTTATGGAGTCGCACAAGGTGTTTATAAAGCTGACTTTTTATGTGAGCTGGTGAATCTGACAAAGGACAATCCATGTCCTATACTTATAGATGTCGATTTTAATTTGCTAATATTCCCTCATGAGAAAAGTCGGGGCCGTTTCGACGAACATTGGTTGTTTAATGTCGTCATAGAAATCTTGGACTTAAGAGAGGTTACTATGTTACCTGGACTAATAGTCTTCCGGAACCAACATGCGGAAAACTTGATAGAGTGCTTATGGATACCGAGTGGGACGAGAAGTTACCTATGGTAACTGTTCGCGCTCTAGAGTGTATTGAGGCTTTTTCGGATCATGCTTTTTATTTTTATTTGTTAGATCATCGCCACGAAAATCTAAGCATGAGTTCAAATTTCAACTCAGATGAATGATTATTGATGGTTTCTATGAGATGGTTAAGGTTATTTGGGATAAACATGTTAGTGGTCAAACGCATATACTGCAATGGAATAATAAAATACATGCTTTACGTAAATTCCTTCGAGGTTGGACTAGATACACTGCTGGAATCCTTAAGAAGAGAAAATACGCCTCTCATCTATCATTGATGACTTAGAAGTTTCTGTGAAAATCAGACCTTTATATGCATAAGAAATTAAGCTTAAAAGCCAATCGAAATCGGAGATAGCCAAACTATTGCAAAAGGAGTAACTCAAATGATATCAATGCTCTAAAGCGAAATTCATTCTGGAAGGAGATGCGAATACAAGATACTTTCATGATATTGCCATTCACTCTCTAAATCAGGAAGAAGGTATGATTGAGGGATAGGAGCAACTAAAGTCTTATATTATAACTTATTATAAATTCTTATTTGGGGCTCCATTAAAAACTCTTTTTGTATGAATGAGTCCTAAGCGGTGGATATCCCACAAGTTTGTGCTGAGGAAAATAACTTCTTAATTGCCTCTTATATTGAGGAGGAGGTTAATAAAGTTGTTTTTCAAATAGAACATAACAAAGCGCCAGGGCCGAAAGACTTTCTAGCGGAATGTTACCAAAAATTCTAGGAAGTCATCAAGGAGGATCTGATGAACTTGTTTGGGTTTTTACAGACCGGTCAATTGGATATTTTTAGACTAAACTTTGGCAACATAATTTTACTTCCTAAGATTAATAATGGAAAACGTATACAATAGTATCGTCCAACCTGCCTTTCTAACGTTAGTTTTAAATTTTTTACAAAAGTTGCCACGATTAAACTAAATTTAGTAGCTAGTCATGTTGTCTGTCTTTTTCAAACTGCGTCCATGCAAAGGAGAAACATCCTAAATGGTGTAGTAATCATGCATGAAATAATGCATAAACTATACACAAAAAAACTAAATGGTGTACTATTCAAGATTGACTTTGAGAAGGCGTATGACAATATTAATTGGTCTTTTCTCAATCAAGCACTTCGCATGAAAGGTTTTTCGGAGGAGTAACGTGCTCTCATACAGTCTTTTGTGTGGGTAGTAGTGTTGCCATAAAAGTAAACAATGACACTTGCAATTAATTCCAGACCACGAAGAGACTAGAATAGGGGGACCCACTATGGCATATACTAATTAATATACTGGTTGATATGTTGGCCATCCTTATCAAGAGAGCCAAGGTTGATGGCTAAATTGAAGGACTAGTTCCCAACCTTGTTGATGACAGACTCTCTATTCTTCAATATGCTGACGATACAATCTTATTTATGAAACATGATCTAAAAAAACCTAAAAAACTAAAATTAATATTATCAGCATTCTAGCAGCTCTCTGGACTAAAAATAAAATTTTATAAGAGTGATCTGTATTATTTTGGCGAGGCTCAGAATGAGGCCCAGCTATATGCTGAACTTTTCGGCTGTGCTCATAAATTGGAAAGGAAAATTGCTATCTATTGGGGGAAGAGTTATACTCATAAATTCGGTACTAACCAACATGGTACTATATATTATCTCGTTTTTTCCATTTACCAAAAGGTGTCTTGAATAAATTGAATTATTTTCTATCAAGATTCTTTTGACAGGGGATAGTGAAAAAAGAAATATCGAATGGTCAGATAGAATGTGGTTTGCCAACTGAAAGAATACAGTGAACTTGGCATACATGATTTGCAAGTCAAAAATACCGCGCTTCTAGGTAAATGGATTTTCAAACTACTGACTAGAGATGGTGTCTGGCAAACCATTTTATGGGGAAATATTTGGTCTCCAAAGTTGTGTCTTAAGTGGGTTGGAAACCCTGTGACTCTTTTGGGCAAGACTAATGGCGTCCAAAAAATATTTCTTTCATTTTGGTGCTTTTAATATTAAGGATGGATCACATATTAGATTCTGGGAAGATAAGTGGTTTGGCCAAACTTCTCTTCGCGAACAATATCCAGTTCTATATACGATTATTAGACACAAAGGGGATATAATTTTCATAGTAATGAAATATAATCCTCCTAATGTGTCTTTTAAAAAAAGTCTCACGGGTCTTAGACTGGTATCTTGGAATAATCTTATTTTATGATTATCCACGATACAACTGTCGGATAGTGTGGATGAGTTTAAATGAAAATTACTAGAAAGTGGTAAATTTTTAGTTGACGAATTCTAAACCTGATATTCTAGTTAATGATAATAGTAAAACCTGGAAAATAAAAATACCCCTAAAGACGAAGATATTATCTTGGCATCTCCGTAAAGGAGTAATTTTTACAAAAGATACTCTTATAAAGAGGAATTGGCATGGAAGTATACAATGTGTTTTTCGTTATCATAATGAGATAATTCGTTATCTATTCTTTTATTGTAAATTTGCTCGCTCTGTATGGTCATTCATCCAATTTGGCCCTAGTTTATCTCTCCCCGTTCAATGGCCAATGTTTTTGACTAGTTGCATGGGATTGATGATAAATACAGTATTTTATTTAGGGTGAGGGCGCTTGAAATTATTTGGTCGCTACGGCTATGTATAAATGACAAAAATTTAATAATATTGTGTCTTCTCCCCTGCAGGTTATTTATCGAGTCATGGTTATCCTCCGATCATGGAATATTCTCCAACGTATGGAGTTTTATGACTTTTTGTGAAGGGGTGTACGCGATTGGAGGATACGGCGAGGGATATTTTCTCCCGACATGGATGGCACATGATTTGCGGATTGATCTGGCATAATTTGAGGCTGTTGTTATGTTAGTGATTTTTGTAATATTAGTCTACTTTCTTTATTCTCTATTTGTGTGGTTTATGCGGCTATGTGCATCCTAGTTATGAAGAGGTCGGATGTAAGCATTACGCAAAGTAATAAAAGCACCTATTTTCAAAAAAAAAGTAGTTGGAGTACAAGGTAAAACAGGTCTAGAAACTATACACCGCCATGTTCATACAATTAGGAAAGAAACCACATAAATATGGAGACCATATTGTCAGGGACGGATCCACCATCCCTATATCCCAAGCAGTCGCCGAGGCTTGCCGAAGCGTGATGCCTTATATTTTTAATTTTTTATAGCGATTTTGTTAAAAAAAGCATCTTAGACATGTTTGTCCAGGCTTCCGAAATCTTCCGGGTCCGCCACCGCATGTCGTCAGCCTGGCTTACACCACTCAACACCAAAACCGTTCATGAGCCACGACGCTGCATGATCCAGCCATCTTGTAGCCTGCGTTATCGCCTGCATACCCGTTACTCAAAAAGCATCGCCAAGGTGAAGTCACCTTGTGTTGTCACTCCTGCTTGCCGAGCCAGCGCGTTTGCCAAACGAAGAAGCCCAGATGATATGGTCATGCTAGCGCCCGATTGTTGTTGGGGACAAAGGATTTATCCATCCATTATGCACACGCCCGAAAACAGCCGTTCATGCGTATGATACAGACGTGTATTTACCACAAGGCCGAAAACATGCAACAATAAACACGATGTAGAGCCGTCTAGAAATGATTTTGTTGTCAAGCTGATTTTACAATCCTCCTTGATTGCGTAGGGAGAGAGCAGCGGAGCCTGCCTATCGCCGAGCCGACGAGGCTATCGACATAGGCCACTGATCACAGTCACCATAGCCAGGAAAGGAATGTCTGTTGCAGAGCCGATGAGGTCAGTCGAGCGATGCCATCCACCACACCGGCTGGGGTGCTACTACTACCAATTTTCACGCGCGAACATGGAGAGGCGATGTTGACGTCGTCCCCAACATGCCACCATGCCACAACTGCAACTAGCAATGCATGGTGGTGATGATCCGCACATGCCGCTTCAGGCCGAAGATGGCTGCACAATCCATGATGGTGGGGATGCCACCTAAGACTGCCTCTACATTCCTTTTCATTTGCCTTTGGAATATCCGGAAACACCGCAACGGCGTCGTATTTTGGGGGCTCACGCAAAGTCTCCCTCTCCTTCTCAGAAATTGTAGTAACGAAGGGCATCTGTGGCGTTCTCGTCTGCCACAGAAGCATGCTGCGGGCGTGGATGTCTGGCTGCAACGCCTGCACCTAGGCGTTGGATGATCCTACCTTGTAACCCCCCTCTCTCCTCCCTGTAAACAATACGACCAGTTGGGTCTTCTCGGATGAATGAAAGATTCAGGTGGGGACTTGCCCCCCGTGAAAATTCAAAAAAACAAAAAAAAACAATCTATGATCTGCATGCACGTCAGGCCGAGACCGGCTGCTGCTCGATCTGATTGATCACATTCATCCCTGCACTAGCCATTTGATCGGATGTATCCATGTGCCGACCTCTTCGATCAGATTGATTGAGCCACGCCGCCGCCTCCGTGAGCCACACGAGCTTTGCTTGCCAGCTTCGTCCGGCCGAGGACGAAGCACGGGGAGGGGGTGTTGTGGAGAAGATCTCATGGCGCCGTCCGTGCCGCCCGAGCGGACGACACCAGGTCAGTTTCTGAATCATTCTCTACATCAGTATTCACTTTTGAATGGATGCACTCACATTTTTTATCGTAGTGATGAGGGTGGAAGTTATTCCTACTCCCTTCCAACCAAATTACGACATCTGAATTTAAACAAATTTGAGTCAAGTAATTTAAGTAGGAGAGAGTACCAAAAAGTGTTTTAACCATCTCACTAGTATAATAAAGATGCTATCTTTCTCTAAGTATCCAAGTATTTAATGACAAACAAAGTTTCACATTTATTAGATGATATTTTTAGAAAAGTTTTAGCTTAATATGTACTAGTCATATATCGGTCTCTTACCACCCACAAACTAGTGACCAAGTTGAAGTAAGTAACCAGAGAGATCATGCTTATTCTGTTTGAAAACAATGAATAAATCGAGGAGGCACTCCTGCAAAGCTCAATGATGTGCTCTTGACTTATAGAGCTATTTCCAAGAACCTGATGGGTATGCCTCTTTAATGGTTTATAAGGTTAGTTCCTCAAAACAGGCTATTCACCTCGCTTTATAAAACAATCACCCGATACAAGAATCTGAACGAAAAATGTTGGGGCAACAGTAAAAACATGCCCAAAAGGAAAATAAATGAAAGAAACGGCGAATCGACAACACTATGGTAACCCGCCATCGTTGCGTCTGCCAAAAAAGTCCTACCTCGCACCTGGGTACACCGAATCTCCTAGTACCAAACCACCCCTTCAAGAAGGGTGTGCCATCGACATGGCGCTGCTGGCTGGCCCAGCGGACTGGACCTAGGGTTTCCCCCGATACTCAAAGTAGCATGGACTAGGGATATTCGCAACACCCTCCAGGAAGGAAAGACGCCCCCGAGGGCGGCACCGCGCCGGAGTCGGACGAACCGACAAGGATTTGTACCTAACCCCATCCAGGAATAACCCTAGGCGATTTGAAGTACCCCCACCAAGCTCACTGCCCAATAACTCGCGCCACCACGGTCTTGTCGTCACAATCATTGTCGTCTCATCGTGCATGTCAGCCCGCAGCCCGCAAAACGGTGGCACAAAACATTGCTCGCGTTGTGGGGATAGCAGCACTACAAACAGTGGGAGGAACCCACCTCCGCCGCCGAGAGGCAGCCATCGTCTGGACAGGGCAGCAGGGGCACACCAAGCCTAGATGGGCCCTGCCGGGCCCCAGGGGGGCCATAAAGTCCCTGTCGCCTTGTTGCGATAGGCCGGCCGTTGTGTCGCTAGCCCCACCATGTGCTCCGTCATCGCCGCCATCTCCAGGAGGCATTGCAGAGGCAGACGTGTTGGCCCGCCTGATGGTGCTGGGAAGCACTTCGTCGGGAAACCCCAAGAGCAAGTGATACGTTGGAAACATATCTATAATTTTTGATGCTCCATGCTTGTTTAGTATCTACTTTGCTTTACTTGTCTACACTTTGAGGTGTTTTTACATGTTTTCTGGTACTAACCTATTAACAAGTTGCAACAGTGTCAGATGCCTATTTTCTGCAGTTTTTGGTTTCAGAAAAGTTAGTAAAGAAATATTCTCGGAATTGGACGGGGCAAACGTCAAAGTCAATTACTTTCTGTGGGGAACAAGAAGTCCAGAGGGGAGACGAGGAGGCATGCCAGGGCGGCTAAACCCCCTTGGCGCGGGTGGGTCTAATTTGGTTTGCTTGCTTTATTCAAAAACACAAAAAATAGTTCCTGCTCTAGCAGCTGCTGCTGTTTTTGGCTTGCGCACCTTTGCCAAAATGAACTCTGCTGACAACACCAAGTTGTGTGACTTCACTAGTGAAGGGTTTCGCAGCATAGTAAATCAAAAAATTTCTACGGATGCGAACGGGAAAGCCAAGATCTAATCTAGGAGATGCAAACAACGAGAGATATTAGATGAGATCTTCATACCCTTGAAGATTCGCACAGCAGAACGTTCATCGGAACATGGGTGATGTAGTCGTACCCGCTTCTCCTCCTCGCGATCCGCTCCGATCTAACACCGCAAGTGGCGATGCCTCCGAGAGATGCACACGTGCGGCACCTCGACATCTCCTCCTTCCTCGGTCCAGCAAGTATGGTGGAGAGACGGATTGGATCTACAACGCGACGGCGCGGTGCAAGTGGTGGAGAGTTTCTGCAGCAGGGCTTCACCTACACGCAGTCGGGAGGGAGAGAGAGAGGAGGGCAGCAGGGCGGCTAGGCTTGAAGGGAAGGTGTGTGGGGGTGGTGCGCCCCCAGCCCTCTTTATATAGAGGGGTGGACGGCAACCCTAGCCCCTCCCCCAAGCCTAGGCCGGCGGCCAAGGAGGGAAGAGTGGGGGGCAAGTCTTCCCCCTCCTTCTAGAAGCCCCCTTTAGGGTTTCCCCTTGTTTGGCCGGTTGGGCCCTATGGGGCCTTGTGCCCCTAGCCCAATGCGGCCAGGGCACTCCCTCATAGGCCCATGCCCCCTCCCGGTAGGTGGGGCCACGTTGGTCCCCCTCCGGAAGGTTCTAGAAGCTTTCGGTACAATACCGATTAACCCGAAACAATTCCGAACTCCAAAAACTGCATTGCCTTATATGAATCTTATTCTCTGGACCATTCCGGAACCTCTCTGATGTCCCGGATCACATCCGAGACTCCGAACAAAAACTCATAAACCAATTATCCAATCTATCCTAGCGTCTAGACACGTTAAGTGTGTGACCCTTCGGGTTCGAGAATGTGCAGACATGATCTTATATCAATAATCAACAGCGGGGTCTGGAAACCCATATTGACTCCCACACATTCATCGATGATCATATCGGATGAACCACGATGCCAGGATTCAATCAATCCCATATATATATTCCCTTCGTCTCGCGATAATTTACTTGCCCGAGATTTGATCGGCGGTACCGTCATACCTAGTTCAATCTCGTTCACAGCAAGTACTTTACTCGTTCTGTAATCTGATATCACTTTGTGATTAACTCCTTAACCACATGATTGCAAGCGATGTTGATATCGATTACCGAGTGGGCCCGAAGTATATCTCTCCGACTTGGGAGGGACAAATCCCATCTCGATACATACAACCCAACAGGTACTTTCCGATCACCTGAGAGACACCTTTATGATCACCCTCTCATAGGATGACGTTTGATGACCTCAAAGCTTTCTTCCGATACCAGGGAGTTGTATTATCTCATGGTCTAAGGAATACAGTATTTAACATAAGAAAAGCTTCTCAAAGATGAACACGATGACACGATCTAATTGCTCCGCTTAGTTTGGGTCTGTCCACCATATCATTCTCCCAATGATATGATCTCATTATTAATTGACAACTCATGTCTATGGTTAGGAAACCTTAACCATCATTAATCAATGAGCTAGTCCATAGAGGCATACTAGGGACACGGTGTTGTTCATAAACCACACAAGTATTAAAGTTTCCGCTTAATACAATTCTAGCATGGAATATAAACTTTATCATGAACAAGAATTATAATAATAACATCTTTATTATTGCCTCTAGGGCATAATTCCAACAGTCTCCCACTTGCACTAGAGTCAATAATCTAGTTTACATTTGGCAACAATCTCACACCCATGGCACTAAGGTGCTGATCATGTTTTACACTTGGAAGAGGTTTAGTCAATGGATCTGCGACATTCAGATCTGTATGTACTTTGCTAATCTTCAGATCTCCATCTGCTATATAATCTCGGATTATATGAAACTTGCGGTTGATATGCTTGGTCTTTGGATGATATCTTGGTTCCTTAGCAAGTGCTATGGCGCCAGTGTTGTCACACAATATCTCCAGTGGGTCCAATGCACTTGGAACCACGCCAAGCTCAGTGATGAAGTTCCTGATCCAAACTCCTTCACTTGACGCTTCTGCAGCAGCCATGTATTCCGCTTCTACTGTAGATCCCGCGATCACGCTTTGATTGCAGCTTCTCCAGCTCACAACTCCTCCATTCAAAATATAAATGTATCCTGTCTGAGATTTAGAATCATCCTTGTCAGTGTCAAAACTAGCGTCGACGTAACCTTTTACGACGAGTTGTTCATCACCCCCATAGACTAAGAACATTTCTTTAGTCCTATTTAGGTACTTTAGGATGTTCTTCATGGCTGTCCAGTGTTCCACTCCTGGATCACTTTGATATCTGCTCGTCAAGCTAAGAGCATTGGACACATCCGGTCTAGTACACAGCATGGCATACATGATAGAACCTATGGCCGAGGCATAAGGCACTTTGCTCATGGTTTCTCTATCATTCACCGTAGCTGGACACTGAGCCTTGCTCAATATCTTACCTGACAACATAGGCACTAAACCTTTCGTTGCCTTATCCATTCTGAACCTTTTCAGAACTTTGTCTAGATATGTACTCTGGCTTAAAGCTATCAGGCGTCTTTGTCTATCTCTATAGATTTTGATGCCCAATATATAAGCAGCTTCACCTAGGTCTTTCATTGAAAAACACATGTTCAAATAACTCTTCACATCGTTAAGCATGTTAATGTCATTTCCAATAATCAATATGTCATCCACATATAGTACCAGAAATGTCACTGAGCTCCCACTCACTTTCTTGTAGATGCAAGCTTCGTAGCAATTTGGAACAAATCCAAAGCTCTTGATCACTTGATCAAAACGAAGGTTCCAACTTCGAGATGCTTGCTTCAGTCCATAAATGGAACGCTGAAGCTTGCACACTTTATCAGCATCCTTAGGATCGACAAAACCTTCGGGTTGCATCATATACAACTCTTCATCAATGTTGCCATTGAGGAACGCAATCTTGACATCCATCTGCCATATTTCATAATCATGAAACGCAGCAATTGCTAATAAAATCCGAATGGACTTAAACATCGCTACGGGAGAGAAAGTCTCATCGTAGTCAACACCTTGAACTTGCCGAAAACCTTTCGCGACAAGCCGTGCTTTATAGACGGTAACATTACCATCCGCGTCCGTTTTCTTCTTGAAGATCCATTTGCACTCAACGGCCTTTCGGTCGCTAGGAGGGTCCACCAAAGTCCATACTTGGTTTTCGCTCATGGATCCCAATTCAGATTTCATGGCTTCTAGCCATTTCTCAGAGTCTGGGCTCATCATCGCTTCCTCATAGTTCGTAGGTTCACTGTCTTCTACCAACAAGACAGTCAAGACAGGGTTGCCGTACCACTCAGGAGGGGCACGCGACCTTGTCGACCTGCGACGTTCAGTAGCATCATCGTCCGAAGCTTCATGATCCTTGTCATTAGCTTCCTCTATTGTTGGTGCAGGCGGCACTGGAACAATTTCAGGTGTTGCGCTACTCTCCAATTCAAGAGAAGGTTCAACAACCTCGTCTAGCTCTACTTTCCTCCCACACTTCTTTCGAGAGAAACTCCTTCTCAAGAAAGGAACCGTTCTTTGCGACAAACACTTTGCCTTCGGTTCTGTGATAGAAGGTATACCCAATAGTTTCCTTAGGGTATCCTATGAAGACGCATTTCTCCGCTTTGGGTTCTACCTTGTCCGGCATCAACTTCTTGACGTAAGCTTCGCATCCCCAAACTTTAAGAAACGACAACTTAGGTTTAGCACCAAACCACAGTTCATACGATGTTGTCTCAACGAATTTAGATGGTTCCCTATTTAAAGTGAATGCAGCGGTTTCTAATGCATAACCCCAAAATGATAATGGCAAATCAGTAAGAGACATCATCGATCGGACCATATCTAATAGGGTTCGATTCCGGCGTTCAGACATACCATTGCGCTGTGGTGTTCCGGGTGGCGTGAGTTGCGAAACGATTCCGCTTGCTTTAAGATGCGTGAGAAAATCATAACTCAAATATTCACCTCCCCGATCGGATCGTAGAAAATTAATCTTTCTGTTACGATGGTTCTCCACTTCATTCTGAAATTCCTTAAACTTTTCAAATGTTTCAGATTTATGTTTCATTAAATAGATATACCCATATCTACTTAAGTCATCGGTAAAAGTGATAAAATAGCGATATCCACCGCGCGTCGAAACACTCATCGGTCCGCATACATCGGTATGTATGATTTCCAACAAGTCCGTTGCTCGCTCCATCATACCGTAGAACGGGGTTTTGATCATCTTGCCCATGAGGCATGGTTCGCATGTGTCAAATGATTCAAAATCAAGAGACTCCAAAAGTCCATCAGAATGGAGTTTCTTCATGCGCTTTACACCAATATGACCTAGACGACAGTGCCACAAATAAGTAGTATTATCACTATCTACTTTGCATCTCTTAGCCTCAATGTTATGGATGTGTGTTTCATCCCTTTCGAGATTTAGAAGAAATAAACCATTCACAATAGGTGCATGACCATAAAAGATGTTACTCATATAAATATAACAACCATTATTCTCCGATTTAAATGAATAACCGTCTTGCAACAAACACGATCCAGAAATAATGTTCATGCTCAACGCAGGCACATAATAACACTTATTAAGGTTTAAAACTAATCCCGAAGGTAAAACTAAGGAGAGCGTGCCGACGACCATCACATCAACTCTTGATCCGTTGCCAACGCGCATCGTCACCTCATCCCTCGCAAGCCGCCGTCTATTCCGTAGCTCCTGTTTCGAGTTACAAATATTAGCAACTGAACCAGTATCAAATACCCAGGCACTACAACGAGGGCTAGTAAGCAAAACATCAATAACATGTATATCAAATATACCTTTGATGGTGCCAGCCTTCTTGTCCGCTAAGTACTTCGGACAGTTGCGCTTCCAGTGACCCTTGTCCTTGCAATAGAAGCACTCAGTGTCCGGCTTGGGTCCAGACTTGAGCGTCTTCTCAGCAGGGGCAACGCGCTTGCCGCCGCCTTTCTTGAAGGGCTTCTTTGCACCCTTACCTTTCTTGAAGGTGGGGGGCTTGTTGACCATCAACACATGATTATCCTTTTTGATGTCCACCTCCGCAGCCTTCAGCTTTGCGAAGAGCTCGGTGATCGTATCAGTGGATCCAATCTGATTGTGAGTCACTACAAAACTTTTGTAGCTGGGAGGGAGTGATTGCAGAACCCTGTCAATCTTGAGCTCCTATGGAATCTTGCAGTCCAGTTGCTCAAGGCGTTGAGTGTAGCCCGACATCTTAATGGCGTGCTCACTAACGGAACTCCCTTCCTCCATGCAGTTAAAGAATTTCTCAGAGATCTATCTCTCAGAACGGGCCTGAGTCTGAAACATGGTTTTCAGCTCCTCGAGAATCTCAAAGGGCCCGGGATCGTCTTCAAAACGATTTTGAAGGTCTGATTCCATAGCAAACAACATGGTGCTCTTAATCACACCATAATCATCTTTGCGCGACTGATAGACAGCTTTCTCATCAGCCGGCGCATCTACAGCAGGAGCGTCACCTAACGCATTCTCAAGGACATAGTCCTTTTGACCGCCAGAGAGAATGATTCTCAGATTGCGGAACCAATTGGTGAAGTTAGACCCATTGTTTTTAAGCTTTTCCTTCTCAGCAAAAACGTTGAAGTTGAAGTTGGACTTAGCCATTTGATCTACAATATTTGCAAGTACAAATTAGACTGTGTTCATGATAACTAGTTCAACTTTTAATCAAATTACTAGATGAACTCCCACTAAATTCAACATCCCTCAAGTTGTTTAGTGAACATGATCCAAATTCACCACACCTAATCTGATCTTCACGAGAAGAGATGTGGTTTCAATGGTGGACAACGAAGTGTCGATCATATCATTCATATGACTCATGTTTAACCTTTCGGTTCATGTGTTCTGAGGCCATGTCTGTACATGCTAGACTCGTCAAGTAAAGCCCAAGTATTTCCCCGTGTGCAAAACTGGCTTGCACCCGTTGTATGTGAACGTAGAGTCTATAGCACCCGATCATCACGTGATGCTTGGACACGACGAACTTTCGCAACGGTGCATACATGGGGAGAACACGGTTTATCTTGATCTTTAAGTGAGGAATCATCTTATAATGCTACCGTCGCGATCTAAGCATAATAAGATACATAAAAGGATAAACATCACATGCATATAACTTTATGTGACATGGTATAGCCAATCTTCGCGCAATGATCTCCATCTTGTGCGTGTCGGCATGATCTCCATCACTCCACCATGATTGCCTCCACCACGAATAGCAACTACAACTATTTCTAACTACTTAGCGATAAAGTGAAACTATTACATGGCGTATAAGAAGTTGACACACAGGTCATACACAATTATAAAGACAACCATATGGCTCCTGCCGGTTGTGTACTCATCGACATGCAAGTCGTGAAACATTACAAAACATGATCATCGCATACAATATACACATCACATCTTGGGCCATACCATATCACAGAAAACACTCCCTGCAAAAACAAGTTAGACGCCTCTACTTTGTTGTTACATGTTTTACGTGGCTTATGGGAGTAGCAAGCTAAGAACGATTCTTACCTACGGAAAGCCACAACGGTGATATTATGGTTGCCAAACTCCGGTGTTAATCCCATGAAAACTATAGTGAGAGAAACTCGCATCCACCAGCCGCATGTGTGGAACAAGCCACACGTCAAGTGTGGAGCCGGTCTCGCGAACGACGTCGCGTAAGGTTGGCCTGGACCGCTTCAATCTCACTATCCCGCGTCATAAGAAGAACACAAACAAGAGGCTTGCAACAGAAAACATCAACGCCCGCAACAACCATGTTGCGTTCTACTCGTGAAACACATCTACGCATAGATCTAGCTCTGATACCACTGAAGGGTTTTCGCAGGATAGTAAATCAAAAATTTTCTACGGATGCGAATGGGAAAGCCAAGATCTAATCTAGGAGATGCAAACAACGAGAGAGATTAGATGAGATCTTCATACCCTTGAAGATTCGCACAGCGGAACGTTCGTCGGAACGTGGGTGATGTAGTCGTACTCGCTTCTCCTCCTCGCGATCCGCTCCGATCTAACACCGCAAGTGGCGATGCCTCCGAGAGATGCACACGTGTGGCACCTCGACGTATCCTCCTTTCTCGGTCCAGCAAGTATGGTGGAGAGATGAATTGGATCTACAACGCGACGGCGCGGTGCAAGTGGTGGAGAGTTTCTACAGCAGGGCTTCGCCTACACGCAGTTGGGAGGGAGAGAGAGAGAGAGGAGGGCAGCAGGGCGGCTAGGCTTGAAGGGAAGGTGTGTGGGGGTGGTGCGCCCCCAGCCCTCTTTATATAGAGGGGTGGGCGGCAACCCTAGCCCCTCCCCCAAGCCTAGGCCGGCGGCCAAGGAGGGAAGAGTGGGGGGGGCAAGTCTTCCCCTCCCCCCACCTTCTAGAAGCCCCCTTTAGGGTTTCCCCTTGTTTGGCCGGTTGGGCCCTATGGGGCCTTGTGCCCCTGGCCCAATGCGGCCAGGGCACTCCCTCAGAGGCCCATGCCCCCTCCCGGCAGGTGGGGCCACGTTGGTCCCCCTCCGGAAGGTTCTAGAAGCTTCTGGTACAATACCGATTAAATCAATCCATATTGACTCCCACACATTCATTGATGATCATATCGGATGAACCACGAGGACAGGATTCAATCAATCCCATATATATATATTCCCTTCGTCTCGCGATATTTTACTTGCCCGAGATTTGATCGTCGGTACCGTCATACCTAGTTCAATCTCGTTCACAGCAAGTACTTTACTCGCTCCGTAATCCGATATCACTTTGTGATTAACTCCTTAACCACATGCTTGCAAGCGATGTTGATATCGATTACCGAGTGGGCCCGAAGTATATCTCTCCGACTTGGGAGGGACAAATCCCATCTCGATACATACAACCCAACAGGTACTTTCCGATCACCTCAGAGACACCTTTATGATCACCCTCTCATAGGATGACGTTTGATGACCTCAAAGCTTTCTTCCGATACCGGGGAGTTGTATTATCTCATGGTCTAAGGAATACAATATTTGACATAAGAAAAGCTTCGCAAAGATGAACACGATGACACGATCTAATTGCTCCGCTTAGTTTGGGTCTGTCCACCATATCATTCTCCCAATGATATGATCTCATTATTAATTGACAACTCATGTCTATGGTTAGGAAACCTTAACCATCATTAATCAATGAGCTAGTCCATAGAGGCATACTAGGGACACGGTGTTGTTCATAAACCACACAAGTATTAAAGTTTCCGCTTAATACAATTCTAGCATGGAATATAAACTTTATCATGAACAAGAATTATAATAATAACATCTTTATTATTGCCTCTAGGGCATAATTCCAACAACTAGCACCAACAACAATGATTTCCTAAGCACTCCTATTGCTACACCTGCTCCTGATGCTACCTTTTATGAAATAAAGCCTGCTTTGTTGAATCTTGTGATGAGAGAGCAATTTTCTGGTGCTGGTTCTGATGATCCTGCTGCCCATCTCAATAGATTTGTTGAACTTTGTGAGATGCAAAAGTATAAGGATGTAGATGGAGATGTTATTAAGCTCAAGTTTTTTCCTTTCTACTTGAGAGGAAAAGCTAACGAATGGTTGCTTTCTTTGCCTAAAAATAGTATTGATTCTTGGATTAAGTGCAAAGATGCTTTTATTGGAAAGTACTATCATCCTGCTAAGATTATTGCTATGAGAAGTGACATTATGAAATTTAAACAACTTGATAATGAACATGTTGCTCAATCTTGGGAAAGAATGAAAACTTTGGTTAAGAATTGTCCCACTCATGGACTCACTGCTTGGATGATTATCCAGACTTTTTATGCAGGTTTGAACTACTCTTCAAGGAACATGCTAGATCCAGCTGCTGGAGGTACTTTTATGGGCCTCACCTTGGGTGCTGCAACAAGGCTCCTTGATAATATGATGGTTAACTACTCTGAATGGCATGTTGAGAGAGCTGCACATGGTAAGAAGGTAAATTTTGTTGAGGAAACTTCCTCCTTGAGTGAAAATATTGATGTTATTATGGCTATGCTTGTTAATGGGAAAGCTCCTCTAGATCCTAATAGTGTTCCCTTAGCCTCTTTGGTTGCTCAAGAAGATCAAGTTGATGTGAACTTCATTAGAAACAACAATTTCAACAACAATACTTATATGAGTAATTTTGGTGGTAACAACTTTAAGCCTTATCCTCCTAATAATGGCAATTCCTATGGAAACTCTTATAACAATGCTAGAAGTGCCCCCTCGGAACTTGAAGTCATGCTCAAAGACTTTATTAGTAAACAAACCACTTTCAATAAGACTATAGAGGAAAAGCTTTTAACTGTTGAGAAAAATATTTCCTCTTTGTCTAAAGCTCAGTCTTCCTTGATTAATAAAATGGCTGCTAAACCTGAAACTATGGAAGACACCTTTGCTACTGCTCATGCCATACAAGTTACTATTGATGAAAATGTTAGGCTGTTAGCTCAACTCCATGCTAAGTGGGAAAGGGAAGCTGAAATTGATAGAAATAATAGTGTGTGCACCATCACCACTAAACCACAAGTAGTCCCTATTCCTCCTACTACTATGCCTAAGCCTATTGAGCCTACTACTAGTGATGCTAAGTTTGATTTTGATATTGATGGTTGCAATATTTCTGAAGTGATTATGTTCCTACAAAAGCTTGCTAGAAGTCCTGATGCTAGTGATATGCATGTTGATTTCACTAAACACATTACAGATGCTCTTGTTAAGATTAAGGAAGAGAAGCTAAAACACAAAGCTTCTATTCCTAGGAAAGTAGAAGATAGTTGGGAACCCATTATTAATATGCAAGTGAATGACTTTGATCTCAAAGCTTCATATTATCTTGGTTCTATTGTCTCTATTATGCCTAGGAATTTATGAAATGCTTGATTTGCCACCAGTGGAAGATTGTTATTTAGATGTCCCACTCAATGATAATGCTAAGAAGAAACTCATGGGGAGTATTAATGATGTTCTCATTATGGTTAACAATGCTTATGTACCTGTTGATTTCTATGTTTTGGATGTTGAATACAATGCTTCTTGTCCTATTACTTTGGGAAGACCTTTTCTTAGAATAGTTGGTGCCATCATTGATATGAAAGAAGGCACCATTAAATATCATTTTCCATTCAAGAAAGGTATTGAACATTTCCCTATGAGGAGAGAGAAGTTGCTTTTTTCTCCTCCTTTGAAAGCAAGATTTGATATTAATGCTTCTTCATTTGAAATACTTGATTCTTCTTGCTTCTTGTGCCTAACTTAAAGGCGTTAAAAAAAGTACTTGTTGGAAGATAACCCAAGAGTTTTCTTGAGTATTGGAAGTTACTACATCAGTAATGACCTCTCCTTATCCTTTTTGTTTGCTTTTTGTGCCAAGAATGACCTCTAATGAGAGGGAAGTAAGATTTGGGGAGTTGTTGTCCCGAAACAGATTTATGTCCTCCACCAAAAATATTCATGAGGAGTCTCTGTAACTCGGATTGAGCTCAAAATTAAAAAATAAATTCCCTAGTATGTTATATAACTTTCGTTAGTTCAACACTTTTTGATTGGAGCAACAGAAGATGTTCGAAGTTTCTACATGTTGGTCTGTTTTGACAGATTTCTGCCATTATTTGCATTTGCTTCTTATTGATTCCTTTTTGAGTTCTCTTTAGGTGGATTGAGCTTTTTGAAGGAGTTACTACAGTAGCTTGTGTTTTTAGTGAAAATCCTTGTTGTTCCAAAGCTTTGTCAGAGGTCTAATATCTTTTGAATACACTAATGTTGCTAATGAAGATTGTGTGAAGTTTTGTATGAAGGAAAATTTCAGGTGTAGAGAGAGAATGATGCAATGAGATGACGAATGGACAAAATCTCAAGATTGGGGATGCAACCATGGTGTCACCCCAAGAAATATCCAAGAGTTACAAGCGTCAACGCTTGGGGATGCCCAAGGCATCCCCTTCTTCATCAATAAAAAGCTTAGGTCTGTCTAGACACTTCGTTTTTATTGTTTCATACATACTTGTGTTGTTCTTGGAGCGTCTTAGTTTTCGTTTGCTTTGCTTAGGTTGTTTAGTTTGCTTGAATAAAGTAGTTTGGACCCCCGTTCTCGCTGTGTTGTTTTGCAAATAAGTTGCTTGGTGTTGGAAAGGAGTAGTAAGTTATTGCTTGAAGTGCAAGAGAAGCTTGCATTGACTGTAACTTAGACTTTAGCATGACATGCTAGGTGTTGTTTTAGTATTATGCTTAGTGATTATTGTTGTAGCATGTCTTGTTCCAAACAATTGGGATTGCTTAGTGTGCCTTGAATAAATTATGCGTTGTTTTAGCATGCAAAAGCATAGTATTGTGGTATTCTCCTTTGATGCTTTGCTTGGGTTGACTTGGCACATGCTCACACCATGTTATGACTCTCACAAGTCACCATTAGCCTCTATGATCATTTCGTCCTTGACTTGTAGTACCACTCTTTGCTTTGATTAGTATGCTTTGTTGCACTGCAGATTATGGCCATTATGCTCTCTTAGTTGGTTGCTCCCAGTCTTTTGTTAGCCTCCACTTGTATGAGTAAGTTCTACTCATGCTTCCAACTCCCAAGAAACCAAGTTATTCCAAAGTTTCCACTATAAAATCCTATGCATGGTGTGTTACACCATTCCAAGTATATTCTTGTTTTCATTTATCTTCCAATTAAAAACTATTTTGTTATGTGAAAACTTAGTGATTAAAGCCCTCACGAACTTGATGGCACATTATATTATTTGCCCCTAATAAACTTGAACCATTGTGACAACTTTATTGTATATGCTTGCACTTATAAGTTGGAATTAGCAGAACCGTGCTGTTACGGGGAACGTTTTCAACATTGCACTTGTACTTTGTACTCAGTTGATATCATGTTCTTTTGTCTATGGATGTCACCGGTGTGAAATAAAGAGGGAACTTGTAAGTCCATGGAGTTTGTATTCTGTGTTAGAGAAACGCCTGGGCCGCTAGCCTAAGCCATGCCCTAATCATGGTGGAAACTTGCAGCATCACCATAATGGGCTATCTATTAAGCATCCTCAATAAAAAGCTATGTATATGGTAAATAAAAAGATTGCTGAGATGCTCATTGTCTGCTTGCCTTGTCATTTTGGTTATGGGAAAGCTCCTGTACCATGTGCAAGGGGTACCCCGTTGGCGGTTCTCAATGATATGCAAATACTTACAATGACAAGGACTTACCTGGACCCAAAGTTGAGTATGCATGAGGTGTGGCCCTCGTATTCAAGGGACCTGAGATTGCCAACTTATACTTCGTCAAGCATATACTCTAGCTTTGCCACTTTAACCTTAACCACTTCAAGATGCTTATGGTAGGGGCAATGAGGGCTGAAAGCTACCAAGTACCATACTTTTTGGAAGCTCTTTTTGAAACTTGTAATCCCTGCTTCCTTTACAAAAAGGTCTTTCGTCCATCATTATTGAGTCTCCACCTTCTACCTTTAGGCACCATTAAGAGAGCATAGTTGTTATTTTGTGTGCAGTGTTCCAAAGCTTATTAATTGATGCATATTGTGATATTACTTGTTCTTGTGCTATTTGTTTCTAGTCACCCGTGTGAACTTTGCAGGTGTCCTATGCATCTATATTGCTACTCTATGAGGGACAAGCTGATTGCCACTATGCTATGTTTTCTATATGTGAAACAAACAAAACATTTTTCAATGCATATTATTCATGATCTTTGTTTGTATCCTTTCATGTTACATGCATAGTTACTATGTCCTATTGTTAGAACTCCATCTTTCATGCACATGTTTAGAGTTCTTTGATCCCAGCTTTCAATGCTTGCAAATAGTTGGATCTTTATTGTGAGGGTGTATGTCACCTCAAAAATTATTCTGTTTATCACTTACCTACTCGAGGACGAGCAAGAGTTAAGCTTGGGTATGTTGATACGTTGGAAACGTATCTATAATTTTTTATGCTCCATGCTTTTTTAGTATCTACTTTGCTTTACTTGTCTACACTTCGAGGTGCTTTTTACATGTTTTCTGGTACTAACCTATTAACAAGTTGCAACAGTGTCAGATGCCTATTTTTTGCTGTTTTTGGTTTCAGAAAAGTTAGTAAAGAAATATTCTTGAAATTGGACGGGACAAACATCAAAGTCAATTACTTTCCTTGGGGAACAAGAAGTCCAGAGGGAGACGAGGAGGCGTGCCAGGGCGGCTAAACCCCCTAGGCACGGGTGGGCCCTGCCCCACGCCTGGGTAGGGTTTGCCCCTCTGGCCGCCGCCTCGGCCTCCCCCTTCGCCTATAAGAAGCCCCCGATGCAGAAACCCTAGGGACCCGATAAAATATCCACGAAACCGTCTGTAGCCGCCGCCACCATCATCCCTAGATCGGGGGGAATCTGAAGTTCTTCCCGGCACCCTACCGGAGGGGAGATCATCCAGGAGGCCTTCTCTCCGGTATTATGCGTGAGTAGTTCCACCTTGGACTATGGGTCCATGTAGTAGCTAGATGGTTGTATCTCCTCCTTTGTGCTTTCATGTATAGATCTTGTGAGCTCCGTTCATGAGGATCCGATGGATATTGAGATTATTATGTTGGTTTGATTAATGGTTTTGTCTTTATGATTCTATCATGTATGTGTTGTTTGTGATATTGCATGCTCTCTGTTGTTACTAGCTATCTTGGCCAAGTAGTTGCTAGTGACTCCAAGAGGGGGTATTTATGCTCGATAGTGGGTTCATGCCTCTAGTTTCCAAGGGAAGTGACAATAATCTCTTCGGTTGTAGATGTGTTGTTGCTACTAGGGAGAAAACAACGATCTCTTGTTCATGGAACATGTGGACTGTTTACCTTACACACTTTGTTTAAAGCAGTTGTCTGTTGCTTGCAACTTAATACTAGAGGGGGTTCGGATGATAACCTGAAGGTGGACTTCTAGTCATAGATGCAGTTGGATGGCAGTCTATGTATCTTGTTGTATTGCCCAATTGAATCTCATAGGATCTTTCTGACTAGTAATTGCATTGTTATGCCTTGCTCAGTTCCTGTCAATTGCCCTGCTGTAATTTGTTTACCCTTCATGCCATGTTGTTTATCTAAGGAGAGCACCTCTAGTGAACTATGGACCCCGGTCCAATCTTTACCATTGATACACCTTCCACTATTACTTGTTTACTCGCTGCAAACCATTACCTTCCACACCATACGTTTAATCCTTTGTTACAACAAACTAGTGAGCTTGACAACCTCACTGATTCGTTGGGACAAAGTCTTGAGTTTGCGTTGTGTAGGTCTCCACGTTGCTTGCAACACCTTTGAGACGTTTCCTTCCTACTTCAGGTTCGATAACCTCGGTCTCTACTAAGGGAAACTTGCTGCTGTGCTCATCACACATTGCTCTTGGGGTTCCAACGAAGTGTCCCGCGTCAACACTGGGTGCACGCATCAGCAAGGTGTGAAGCAACAACAATTTTTCCCTCAGTAAGAAACCGAGGTTATCGAACCAGTAGGAGGAAGGAAACGTCACACAGGTGTTGCAAGCAACGCGAAGACCTGCACAACACAAACTCAAGACTTTGCCCCAACGAATCAGTGAGGTTGTCAAGCTCACCGATTGCTGTAACAAAGGATTAAACGTATGGTGTGGAAGGTAATGGTTTGCAGCAAGTAAACAAGTAAAAGTGGAAGATGTATCAATGGTAAAGATTGGACCGGGGTCCATAGGTCACTAGAGGTTCTCTCCTTAGATAAACAACATGGCATGAAAGGTAAACAAATTACAGAAGGGAAATTGACAGGAACTGAGCAAGGCATTGATGACCCACAAGTGTAGGGGATCACAACAGTCTTTGCGGGTAGTATTACCCAATTTATTGATTCGACACAAGGGGAGCCAAAGAATACTTGCAAGCCTTAACAACTGAGTTGTCAATTCAGCTGCACCTGAAAATAGTTCTTGCTCACAGAAGTTTATCAGTAGCAACAACTTGTAGTAGCAACAGCAAA
Organism: Avena sativa; assembly: GCA_916181665.1. Classification (NCBI taxonomy): domain Eukaryota; kingdom Viridiplantae; phylum Streptophyta; class Magnoliopsida; order Poales; family Poaceae; genus Avena; species Avena sativa. The sequence goes on along the minus strand of OV702280.1, from coordinate 347,493,130 downwards.
GCAACAACAGTAGTGAAACGGGAGCAATAGTAACAATAACAGTAAACAGTGGGATTCGAGTGCGGTAGGCATAGGGATGGATGGACGGGTATTGCATGGACGAGTCTAAACATGTAACTTCAAGATCTAGGGCATTGCATATAAATAATAACAAGCATCCAAGTACTAAACAATCATAGGCATGTACTCCAAATATAGTCATACGTGCTTGCAATGATAACTTGCACAACATCTTCTGTCCAGCCAGCCCGTGGCAACGGGGCCTCTAGGGAACTACTGGCAATTAAGGTGCTCCTTTTAACACTCCGTGAACACATGTGATCCTCACACCACATCCATCCCCTCCGGTTGTCCCAATTATTGTCACTTTGGGGCCTTTGGATCCGGACAATGATATGTGTACACAACTTGCAGATAAGATCACAAACAATACTATCATAATGATTCAATAATAAGTTCAGATCTGAGATCATGGCACTCGGGCCCTAGTGACAAGTATTAAGCATAACAAGTTGCAACAAAGTCAAATAGCACTAATAGAGATACTAGGCGCTATGCCCTAACAATCTTATTTGATTACATGATAGAACTCATCCAATCCCTACCATCCCCAAGCCTACAGCGGGGGATTACTCACTCATGGATGAGGGAAACATTGATGGTCGATGGAGATGCATTGGTGATGACGATGGCGATGATCCTCTCCAAATTCCCCGTCTCGGCAGGGTGCCAGAACGGAGTTTCTGGATCCAAATCTTGGTTTCTGGTGGCGGCGGCGGAGTGGAACTCTTTCTGGAAAACTATCGACCCTCCCTCGTTTTTAGGTCAAGAGGCAACTTATAGGCGCAGAGGGAGGCCGAGAGGGTGCCTGGGGTGGCTGCACCCACCTAGGCGCGGCCAGTGGTGGGCCCGTGCCTGGCAGGGGTGTGGGCCCCCTAGGCTCCTTCTCCATCTCCTCTTCTGGATCCGTGGATCTTCTGGTGAAATATAATTTTTGGCATATTTTCCGGGTTTTTTCCTAATAGTTGATTTTTTGCACAAAAACAAGACACCAAGGTAATTCTGCTGAAAACAGCGTCAGTTCGTGTTAGTTGTATCCAAATCACTCAAGTATAGAGGAGAAAGAATAGCAAAAGTGTTCGAAAAAGTAGATACGTTTTGGACGTATCAACTCCCCCCAAGCTTAGCTTATTGCTTGTCCTCAAGCAATTCAGTTGAAAACTGAGTGCGATAAAAGAACTTTCACGAACACATTTGCTCCACATGATGTATATATTCTCAGCACAGGAGAAGATACTTAGACAATTCATAATAAATAGTATGCAACTAATTCTACTCAATAGTCATTGCAAGCTATGAAGAGAAACCAACTCAATAATAATAAGTAGCAAGAAACATAAACATAAGCAACATTGCAATTCTCATAATAAGGTATGATAGAGTGGTATCTCACTTGCCTTTGTTTGAAGAGCACAATATAAATGCCAAGGCACCTCTGAAGTTCAAGTGAAGACTAGAGATAAAGATATTAGAGATACAAGCATTAAAGTCATGACATAATTAACCAAGTTTTGGAACAAACACAAGAAGGACAACTACACTCTCAAGAAGGTGCTCATAGAATAAGTGGTGACTCAACAAGGTGGTGAAAATGGTTTTGTAAAGTTTGAAGGGCTTCTAAATGTTGAAAGGAAGGTACTCATTAGCTTTGAGATCTCATTGCACCTATCATAGGAATCTTCATGTGGTTAAGGTGAAAGTGAGGTCCACTCTGAATCATATGCTTGACAGACCATAGACTTGAAATCCCAAGTCCCTTGAGTACGAGGGTCGCTTCGCATGCTACTCAACTTTGGTTACCTGAAAGTTCTTGTCATTGTAAATACATGATATCATAGAGAACCGCCAACGGGGTGCCCCTTGCACATGATACAGGAACGATCCCATGATCAAAATGACAAGGCAAGCAGACAATGAGCATCACAGCGATATTTTTCTTTACTATGTGTATAGCTTTTATTGAGGATGCTACATAAATGCTCGTTATGGTGATGCTGCAAGTTTCCACCATGATTAGGCATGGCTTAGGCTAGCAGCCCAGGCGTTTCTCTAACACAATGTATAAACTCCATGAACTCACAAGCTCCCCTTTCATTTCACATCATCGACATCCGCAAACAAAAGAGCAAGGTATAAACTGGATGAGATATCCAAAAAGTGTTAAAAGCGTTCCCCGTGACAACACAGTTCTGCTGACTCCCAACATATAATTTGCAAGCATATAACTTTCATGGACATGTCACAATGGTTCAAGATTATTAAGCGCAAGGAATAAAGTGTGCCATCAAGTTCATGCGAGCTTTACTAACTAACTTTCTCAAAACATACAAACATTTTATTTTGAAAGAAAACACGACATATAGAATATGCACTGAAGTAGCAAATGATGCTAATAGGTAGGTATGGTGGACACAATTGGCAATATTGGTTTTGGGGAGTTGAAAGCACAAGTAGAGCTCATACTCAGTGCAAGTGAAGGCTAGCAATAGAGAGGGAGCGACAAACGAGAGAGCAATAACTATCATAATCATGCTTGCACCAAAATAGGACTAATTATGGCATGAAAGTGATACAAGAACTCTGATGCAAAATAAATCACCGAGGCTTACTGACTATTGATTAGTCATATGCATGCATGAGCATGTGCACAATCGATTCATATAAACAGTCAGAGGAGGATACCACAATATCATACCAAAGTATGAATAAAACAATGCAAGCAAACATTCATATAACATGCTACAAACTATTAGCAAGCTGGAGCTAATCACAAGCAAGCAAGAACTACTAAGCATCCATAATGACATACACTTTACACAAACAGGCTAAGCATGCTCACAATGATGAGTATATGTACAAAAATGAAACAAATAGAGTTCGTTACCAGCCTCTTACCACACCTCAGGTTGTCTTAATCTTCATTATTGCCCTTCACTTGTGTGACTTGAATAATAACATGAAACCAAACTCCACTGAAGACGGCTGAACTCTGCAAAGAACTCACAAAACCAAAGAAGAACAACAAATATTTTTGGTGTTTTCGATTTTTTAAAGAAAGCAAACAAAGCAAAACCAAACAAAGAAAAGGCAACCAAACAAGGAAACAAACCAAGAGAAACAACAAAAATATTTTTGGTATTTTTGTGTTTTTGAGAAAGAAGCAACAAGAACTAAAAAGAAAGCGAAACAATGGATACACAAAGAACCGACCGAACATGATATATATATATGAGTGTGATGTCGGTATACCTCCCCCCCAAGCTTAGGCTTTTGGCCTAAGTGGGGCTCAATAGCGCGGGTAGTAACTCCAAGCTGGTGGGTCATCATAGGAATGATCGTAGTCAAGCGCTTGCGATGAAGAAGAAGACGCGCCCCAATCAAATGAGGGCTGCTGGTATGAAGACTCTCCCAAGTTGGAGGGCTGAACCGAATCATCGGAATCCTCTTCAACATTCTCCTCTTGCTGGGGGATCTCCGACACATAAGTGTTAAACTCTTCCTCCGTGAGCGACCATCCTTGCCTGTTATCAAAATTAAACAAAGCAGGTGCAAACAAATAAACTATTTTCTCAGTCCTACCCTTTCTCCGACCTTGTTGGGCAAAAGATATTTCATACGGTAAACTTCTTACATTATCCCCCAAGGAAACAAAACCATGCTGAATCATGGATTCAAAATCAAGCCTCTCTATGGGGAACTGATAATCTGAATAGTGAGGCTCTAAACCATGGAAAGCTAATAACCTAGAAGAAATGAGACCTCCACAAATTCCTCCCTTCTCGCGGTTGGTGGTGAGACGGTGAGCTATCAAGCACCCAGGCTATAAGATCTATTCCTATTCAAAGCAGCTACGATAAAATCTAGATCAAAAGAAGATAACTTTCTAGCAATCTTTCTAGCAAGAACACACTTGGTAATGAAATAGGCAAAATATCTAATGGCTGGGAACTGAATATTCCGAATTTTACCACTTTCCTTTGAGAAGTCGAAACCTTGACAAATCTCAGCATACAAATCCATAAGTGACTTGGGCCTCTCCTTGATCTTCTCGCAAGATCCCCACTGAGGTACTCTAATGGCTGCACAGAAATCAGCAAAAGGCAGGTCGACAGATATATTATATATTTTGTAATGGACCATGGGGTTAGACGTAGACCAAGTGAACCGAAAGTCCTACACAAAAGCCATGGTTAGCGTAACATATTGGAATGGTTCACCTTCAACAAAGTGTTCCAACCCTGCATTTGTGACCATAGATTGGAAATCTTGGAGGATCCCCGCGGTTCTCATAAATTCCTGGCATGGATATATGGAAGGAAAAACTGCCTCCTCACGATGAACCTTCATTGGCTCAGGCACCATCAAGTCATATTGATTCAGTGGATAAGTACTCATCTTCCTTGCTGAAATTTTAGACAATCATCAAACCAAGTGATTTCTAAGTTGATAAATGATGAGCAACTACTATAGGAACTTGCTAGAGGACTACACATGCATCAAAATAAAGTTTCTAAGCATAGAACAAACATGCAAGCTCAAACAACCTGACAACAATAGCAGCAAAATACTCAAGATACAATCTACCAATCACAGATCTAATTGGACAAGTGGAGGAGGCACATACCAAGGAGAAATCCCTCCAAAAATCAGCACTTGAGATGAGCTAAACAAGGGGATCGAAAATCGCGAGCAAGAACAGCAAGAACTCGAGCTTGAGCAAGTTTTCCGATGTTTTTCGGGACAGAGAAAGAAGGTGGCTCTGAGGAGGCAGCCTGGAGGGGCCTAGGTGGGCCAGACCCCCTAGGCGCCACCCCTAGGTAGGCCGCGCCTACCATGGGTGTGGTGGCCTGGGGTGGCCCCCTGGGTCACTTCAGGTGTCTCTCTACCCCTTTTTTCGAGGAAAAAATATTTTGAATTTTCTGGGATTTTTCGGGAAACTTTATTTTTGGCCAATTTTCAGGGTATGAAAATTGATTTTCTCGTAGAAACAGCTTTTTTTTCCAGAAGAAGCAAAATCAAACAAAAATCCAAACTACAGAAGCTCTAAGAAACTCTAACAAGCAAACAACTAACAAAACCAAAACTAGCAAAAGAAAGGCAAATACTAGGAAGGAGAAAAATAAAAGAAAGCAAGTATAACCACCACGAAAACATTATTTTGTTTATTAAAATCCTTTTGTTAACAAGGTTGATCAAGTCTTGTTACCAAAACAATCTTATATGAAACAAAACTTTGCATTCCACAAGGTGATTATGTTACCTCATACTTGATAGCAATGGTCCCAATCATAATAGTTTCAAATTTTTCTTGTGGAATGCGACAATATATTTCTCCAACCTTGATACTCTCAATATTTTCAATGGAATTCAGGCAATAGCTTTTAGCAACCTTCTTGGGGAAATAGACAGTATGCTCTTTGTCATTAATATTGAATGTTACTTTTCCTTGATTGCAATTGTGATAGCACCTGCAGTATTGAGAAAAGGTCTCCCAAGAATAATACACATATTATCATCTTCAGCCATTTCAAGCACAACAAAATCAGTTAAAACCATGCAATTATGAGCTACTTGAACAAGAACATCCTCACAAACACCAACATGAATAGTTGTTGACTTATCAGCCATTTGCAAAGATATATCAGTTGGTATCAACTTTTCTACATGAGTCTCTTATAGAGAAGAAAAAGGCATAACACTAACTCCAGCTCCGAAATCACATAAAGCAGTTCTAACATAATTATTCTTAATGGAGCAATGAATAGTTGGTATACCCGGATCACCAATTTTCTTTGGAACCTTACCATTGAAGGAATAATTAGCAAGTAAAGTAGAAATCTCCTCATTAGGAATCTTCCTTTTATTAGAGACAATATCCTTCATATACTTTGAATAAGGAGGCAACTTAATAGCATCATTCAAAGGAATTTGCAAAAATAAAGGCTTCATCCACTCACAAAACTTGTTGTAGTGTTCTTACTCCTTTGACTTGTGTTTCTTACCTGGAAAAGGCATAGGTTTCTGCACCCAACGTTCTCTCTCTTTACCATGTTTATTAGCAATAAAATCTTCCTTAGTGTACCTAGTGTTCTTAGTGTGCTTCTCAGGTTCTTCCTCAACTTCCTCCTTATCAGGAGCATCATTTTTATCATTACCACTCTCAGTTTCAGTATCAGAGACATATATATATGATGACCCACAAGTATAGGGGGTATATCGTAGTACTTTCTATAAATAGGAGTGTCGATCCCGACGAGGAGCAAAAGGTGCTGAACAGTGGTATGGAGCAGGAAATCCCTGTGAATACTTAGCAAACCGATTTTTAGTGGTTTTTTTGACAAGGCAACAAAACAAAGAGCAAGTAACAGAAGTAACGAACAAACGGAGCAAGTGGCCCAATCCTTTCTTAGCAAAGGACAAGCCGGTGGAAATACTTATAAGGACCAAACGTTCTCGAGGACACATGGGAATTCTGTCAAGTGCTTTCGCTTCAAATAGCTGAGTACTCTTCTCTGGTGTTTGTAAGTGTTGTGTGGGTGAACCTGTGCTAACATACCGCCCTTCCTAGGACTAATACATACTTGTGATTAAACCCCCTGCAAACATCCGTAACTGCATGAAAGTAATTAAGATATAAATCTAACCACGGCCTTAAACTCTGAGATCCTACACTCCCTTGTGCAAAGGTGTCCTAATGGGGGTTCAGGTTTCTGTCACTCCGGCAACCCCACAATTAGTAGCCAAATACACAATGCATCCCCCTAGGCCCATAAATGGTGAAGTGTCATGTAGTCGACGTTCACATGACACCACTAGAATAATAGTACCACAACTTAAAACTAAACCATTGAATAATAACTCATCACAGATTCACTACTAACAACATGACTTCTCCCATGTCCTCAAGAACTAAATGAACTACTCACAAGACACCATATGGATCAAGATCAAAGATGATATGATAATGGATAACAATTTGAACATAAACAATAATCCAATGGTTCCACTCACAAGCATCAACTACAATAGTAATCAACACCGGGAAAGTTCCCCCTAATGAACTAAGCAATATCCAACACAATTGTTACAGCGAGACGGAGTGGTGATGATGGTGCTGGTGGAGATGATGGTGTGGATGATGATGATGATGATCCCGATGAAGCCTAGCTTGATGATGGTGTTGATGGCGACGGTCTCCCCTCTTCGGGAAGGAATTCCCCCGGCAGAAATCTGTCTGCCGGAGAGATCTTTCTCTCTCAGTGTTTTCCGCCCCCAGAGGCGGTGGAAATCTATCTGTGGTCGCTCCCCGAGGCTTAGGGTTCCGAAGGGAAGATATAGGCGAAGGAGGAGAGTCGGAGGCCGGGCAGGTGGGCCACACCTGCCCTAGGCGCGGCCTCAGGTGGGCCCGCACCTAGGGGGTGTGGGCCCCCTACGGCCCCCCTTCGCTCCTCCTTCTGGCTTCCTTCGTCCTCAGGTAAAATAATATGTTTCCATATTTTTCTGGTATTTTCTGATCTTCGCGAAATTGCACCGAAATGCCTTCTTTTCCATCAGAATCCAGACTCCGGCAGTCCATCCTCCAAGAATCATCCAACATGCATAAACAGATGAAAACCCATAAGTAATACCTCATAATAATACAAATATCAATGAATAGAGGTAAATCATGATATAGAATGGTGATGCAAATTGGGCGTATCAACTCCCCCAAGCTTATACTTCGCTTGTCCCCAAGCATATACTGAGCTCAGTAAACATGTCCACAGGTTTATGGAGTGAAGTGTCGATAAAAGAATACGAACAAGAAGCATCACACTTACCATTGCACAACTCATAGAAGAAAGCAACTCACCATTATATAACTTAGCTTGCAACCAAGTACAGCAGTCACAATAGAGATGCATAAAGATAAATCATAATTGGAATTGGCAAACTTGTTCTTGGTCAGAGAACACCTGGCAAACAGTTTCACAAAAGCTTTTTGTAGAAGTTTCAAAACTGGAGCACTCTTTGCTCAAAAAGTTTTTTCACAAGTGAAGGCTTTCAAAGTAATACTCAATAGATAAGAGTTTTGTGCAAACAAGGAAGATAAATAACATGATTGAATAAATCACCATATGAATGCTTGGAAAACAACAACTCAAAAGCTTGCTGGAGAAAGAGATGAAGTAGGTTTACTGACTCAAACTGGTAACTGGGAGAAAGGTCCCTTCTTAGAGGGTAGCAGGGATTACAATTCATAAAGAGCTTCCAAAAGATTATGGTACTTACTAGTTTTGAGCCCTCATTGCCCCTATCATAAGCATCTTGAGATGATTAAGGTTAAAGTGAACAAAGATGGAGCATATGCTTGACGAAATATAAGTTGGCAATGTCATGTCCCTTGGATATGAGGGCCACTCCTCATGCATACTCAGCTTTGGGTCCAGGTAAGTTCTTGTCATTATAAGTATTTGCATATCATTGAGAACCACCAACGGGGTACCCCTTGCACATGGTACGGAAGCTTTCCCATAATCAAAATGACAAGGCAAGCAGACAATGAGCATCTCAGCGATCTTTTTATTTACTATGTATATAGATTTTTATTGAGGATGCTTCATAGATGACTCACTATGGTGATGCTGCAAGTTTCCACCATGATTAAGCATGGCTTAGGCTAGCGGCCCAGGCGTTTCTCTAACACAAAATACAAACTCCATGGACTTACAAGTTCCCTCTTTATTTCACACCGTTGACATCCATAGACAAAAGAGCACGATATCAACTGTGTACAGAGTACAAGTGAAATGTTGAAAACGTTCCCCGTGACAGCACGGTTCTGCTAATTCCAACGTATAGATGCAAGCATATACAACTTCGATGTTCACAATGGTTCAAGTCTATTAGGGGCAGGAAATAAAGTGTGCCATCAAGTTCGTGAGAGCTTTACTAACTAGTTTTCACATAACAAAATACTTTTTAATTTGAAAGGTAGATGAAGCTTGAGAATTTGATAGGAATAGGAAAAGCTAATAGGTAGATATGGTGGACACAAGTGGCAAAAGTTTTGGTTCAAAGGTATTTGGAATATGAGAAGTATGCCTTCTCAAAACAGGTTTTTGGCTAGCAAGGTTGGGAAGCAAGCAAGAGAGTTGAAAGAAACAAGCAAACATACAAGTAATAAAGCCAAACATGCAATCTTCCTTGAAGACACAAAATAATCTTAAATAAAGAATACTAAGCTTATGAGCCAATAAGAAAGAAAAACAAATGATACCAGATACCTGTAAGCTTTTTCTTTCTTTCTTTTTCTTTCAAACTAAAGCCACTGACCAGAACTTGGTTTGCCAAAACCAATTTAGATCCACTTGATGATACCAAAGTGGTGCCAATACTGAACAACAAGATCCATCATATAATAGAGATTGCAAACTAAAATAAGAAGTGCAAAAAGTAAAAGATGAGACTTCTCATTAATACTCCAATAAAGGCACTCACACCAAGGGATACATAGATAATAAACTAAAGGAGAGATACTTCCACATGCAAACCAAACTATAAGATAACCTCTCTACCACAGATATGAATCCACTAAAAAGGTAAAAGATAAAAGACAATGGTGGTGATACCACGACACTCCCCCAAGCTTGGAACAGGCCAAGGGGATGCCAAACCTGATGATGAATTACTCCTTTGGTGGTGGTGTTCTCTTGATAAGCTCCTCAACAAGTTTCTTCAAATCCTCCATATTGAAGGTCAGAGTACGAATTAACTCCGAATTATGCTCAATGTAGCCCATGATCAACTCGGACCGAGGATCCTAGTCTTTGTTATTCTTTCTCTAGTCTTCCAGATTAGAGTGTTTCTTCCCTGCACGGTTAAAACAAGGGGTACTAGGAGGAAGTGTGCGCGGAGCGAGGATATGACGCGAAGTTCTCCCTCCTGTAGACATTCGTGTTGTCCTCCTAAGCTGGGTTGGTTGTGCGACCAAACCAATGCTTGCGACGGTAGCGCGATTGTCCGGTTGCTTGTCCTCTTCCATGTCTCCTTCATAACCTACCGGAATCTCCTCCTCCTTTGGAACTTGAGGTTCTTATTCTTTGGGCTTCTTCCCTTTGTCGTTGGCGGAGGCCATGGTGCTCTAAACTTGAGAAGATTTCCTGACAGAGTGGTGATGATGGTGCTAGTGGAGATGATGGTGTGGATGATGATGATGATCCCGATGAAGCCTAGCTGATGATGGTGTTGATGGTGATGGTCTCCCCTCTCCGGGAAGGAATTCCCCCGGCAGAGATCTGTCTGCCGGAGAGATCTTTCTCTCTCGGTGTTTTCCGCCCCCTAAAGGTGGCGGAAATCTATCTATGGTCACTCCCCGAGGCTTAGGGTTCCGAAGGGAAGATATAGGCGAAGGGGGAGAGTCGGAGGCTGGGCAGGTGGGCCACACCTGCCCTAGGCGCGACCTCAGGTGGGCCCGCACCTAGGGGGTGTGGGCCCCCTGTGGCCCCCCTTCGCTCCTCTTTCTAGCTTCCTTCGTCCTCCGGTAAAATAATATGTTTCCATATTTTTCTGGTATTTTTCTTATCTTCGCGAAATTGCACCGAAACGCCTTCTTTTCCATCAGAATCCAGACTCCGATAGTCCGTCCTCCAAGAATCATCCAACATGCATAAACAGATGAAAACCCATAAGTAATACCTCATAATAAGACAAATATCAATGAATAGAGGTAAATTATGATATAGAATGGTGATGCAAATTGGGCGTATCAATATACTATTAGGATCTACAGTAGGTTCAAGTGGTTCGTCAACTATTTTATGTTTCTTTTTCTTTCTCATACGAGGACTACCACTATCTTCACCTTGCTGAGAGTCATGCTCAATTCTTTTAGGGTGTCCTTCAGGATATAAAGGATCTTGAGTAGCTATACCACTCCTAGTTCTAATTCCATAAGCATGTTTATCTCCTGAAGCATTAACTAGCATGTCCTTTTGTACCATAGCAAGTTGATCAAGTTGGGTTTAACCCATTTGAAAGTGTTTACAAAGCATTTTAATATCATTAGAAGTTATTTCCACAATATCTTTCAACTCATTGATAGCTCTAGAGTTTTCCAATAAATGATTCTGAACTTGTTTATTAAAATGACCTTGTTTAACAATAAAAACGTCAAGTTCCTCTAAACATTTATCAGGAGGCTTACCATAAGGAATATCACCTTCATCAAAGTGTTGGAGAGAGTGTACCTCAATAGTGGATGAGTGGGGAATTGGCTTACATAAATCTTCTATAGGAGGTAGATTCTTCACATCTTCAGCTCTAATACCTTTCTCCTTTAGACATTTCTTAGCTTCCTTATTCACTTCATCATTTAATGCAATAACTCCCCTCTTCTTTGGTGTTGGTGTTGGAACTGGTTCAGGCATCACTGGTTCATGAGTAATAGGCTCAGGTGTATTCAGCTCAGTTGAAGTCCAATCATCATAATTTTTGCTTATTTTAGCCATTAATTCTTCAGCATCTGTAGGAGTCCTTTTCCCGAAAACACAATCAGCAAAGCTATCTAGGTAGGTCCTAGAATCATCAGTTAGTCCATTATAATAAATATAAAGAAGCTCATTTTTAGGTAATGGACATCCAGCATGTGCATGAATCAAGGTACAAAACCTTCTCCATGACTCAGGCAATTTCTCTTCTTCTCCCTGTTTAAAATCAAAAGGTCTCTGTAAAGCAGCATGTCTAGCACTGGGAGGAAAATATTTCTGGAAGAAAGAAGCAATCAAACAATCAGGGCTATCAATGGAACCAGGAGGTAATCTATTAAACCAAGCCCTAGCTTCTTCTTTTAGTGAAAAAGGGAAGATCTTAGTAACAAAGTACTTGCACATCTTACAATCATCAGAGAATAAAGCACTCGTAGTAGAAAGCTCATTCATATGAGCCACAACACTCTCATTTTCAGTCCCACAAAAAGGTTCTTTCTCAACAATATCTAAATAAGATAAATCAAGAGAGAAATCATAATCTTTATCCTTAATATCTATGGGATAGGTGGCCAACTTAGGATCAGAGAACAATTTAGGCATAATAGTACGTCTAGCAAGGAGACTCTTAATAGCACTAGTACCATGTGTGTTTCGGCACTCTTCAACAAAATCATCAGTGGACTCAATGTAACCATCATTAATATCATAACTCTCACTAAACTCAAGTGAGCTAACAGGTGTAACCGTGTCTTCACTAGGTGTTTTGGTATTTCCTAGACTAGTCATAGTAGCATCTATAAAAGGAACTAATGAACCACTCACATCAAGCACTGTAGAAGTAACGTCATGAGTATCAAAAGCAGTTTCAGACTCAGCAGTAGTAGCAGTGTGTGTAGCAGTATAGGGGATCACAACAGTCTTCGCGAGTAATATTACCCAATTTATTGATTCGACACAAGGGGAGCCAAAGATTACTTGCAAGCCTTAACAACTGAGTTGTCAATTCAGCTGCACCTGGAAATAGTTCTTGCTCACAGAATTTTATCAGTAGCAATAGTTTGTAGTAGCAACAACAAAGCAACAGCAGCAGTGAAACGGGAGGAATAGTAACAGTAACAGTAAACAGTGGGATTCGAGTGCGGTAGGCATAGGGATGGATGGACGGGCGTTGCATGGACAAGTCTAAACATGTAACTTCAAGATCTAGGGCATTGCATATAAATAATAACAAGCATCCAAGTAGTAAACAATCCTAGGCATGTGCTCCAAATATAGCCATACGTGCTCGCAATGAGAACTTGCACAACATCTTGTGTCTAGCCAGCCCGTGGCAGCGGGGCCTCTAGGGAACTACTGGCAATTAAGGTGATCCTTTTAATAGAGCACCGGAGCAAAGCATTAACACTCCATGAACACATGTGATCCTCACACCACAGCCATCCCCTCCGGTTGTCCCAATTATTGTCACTTTGGGGCCTTTGGATCCGAACAATGATATGTGTACACAACTTGCAGATAAGATCACAAACAATACTATCATAATGATTCAATAATAAGTTCAGATCTGAGATCATGGCACTCGGACCCTAGTGACAAGCATTAAGCACAACAAGTTGCAACAAAGTCAAATAGCACTAATAGAGATACTAGGCACTATGCCCTAACAATCTTATTCGGTTACATGATAGAACTCATCTAATCCCTACCATCCCCAAGCCTACAGCGGGAGATTACTCACTCATGGATGAGGGAAACATTGATGGTCGATGGAGATGCGTAGGTGATGATGATGGCGATGATCCTCTCCAAATTCCCCATCCCGGCAGGGTGCCAGAACAGAGTTTCTGGATCCGAATCTTGGTTTCTAGTGGCGGCGACGGAGCGGAACTCTTTCTATAAAACTATTGAACCCCCTCAGTTTTTAGGTCGATAGGCAACTTATAGGCGCAGAGGGAGGCCGAGGGGGTGCTTGGGGTGGCTGCACCCCCCTAGGCGCGGTGATACGTCGGAAACCTATCTATAATTTTTGATGTTCCATGCTTGTTAGTATCTACTTTGCTTTGCTTTGTCTACACTTTGAGGTGATTTTTACATGTTTTCTGGTACTAACCTATTAACAAGTTGCCACAGTGCCAGTTGCCTGTTTTCTGTTGTTTTTGGTTTCAGAAAAGCTAGTCAAGAAATATTCTCGGAATTGGACGGGACAAACGTCAAAGTCAATTACTTTTCGTGAGGAACAAGAAGTCCAGAGGGGATACGAAGAAGCGTGCCAGGGCGGCCAAACCCCCCTAGGCACAGCCAGGGGTGGGCCTGCGCCTGGGTAGTGTTTGACCCCCCTGGTCGCCTCCTCGGCCTCCCCCTTCGCCTATAACAATCCCCCAATGCAGAAACCCTAAGCACCCTATCAAATCTCCACGAAACCGTCTGTAGCCGCCACCACCATCGTCCCTAGATCGGGGTGGGGGGATCTGAAGTTCTTCCCGGCACCCTGCCGGAGGAGAGATCATCCCGGAGGCCTTCTCTCTGGTATGATGCGTGAGTAGTTCCACCTTGGACTATGGGTCCATGTAGTAGCTAGATGTTTGTATCTCCTCCTTTGTGCTTTCATGTATAGATCTTGTGAGCTCCGTTCATGATCAAGATCTAATCTATTTGTAATCATGCATGTTGTGTTTGCGGGGATCTGATGGATATTGAGATTATTATGTTGGTTTGATTAATGGTTTTGTATTTATGATTCTATCATGTCTGTGTTGTTTGTAATCTTGTATGCTCTCCGTTGTTAGTAGCTATCTTGGCCATGTAGTTGTTAATGACTCCAAGAGGGGGTATTTATGCTCGATAGTGGGTTCATGCCTCTAGTTTCCAAGGGAAGTGACAATAATATCTTCGGTTGTAGATGTGTTGTTTCTACTAGGGAGAAAACAACGGTCTCTTATTCATGGAACATGTGGAATGTTTACCTTACACACTTTGCTTAAAGCAGTTGTCTGTTGCTTGCAACTTAATACTAGAGGGGGTTCGGATGATAACCTAAAGGTGGACTTCTAGTCATAGATGCAGTTGGATGGCGGTCTATGTATCTTGTTGTATTCTCCAATGGAATCTCATATGATCTTTCTGACTAGTAATTGCATTCTTATGCCTTGCTTAGTTCCTGTCAATTGCCCTACTGTAATTTGTTTACCCTTCATGCCATGTTGTTTATCTAAGGAGAGCACCTCTAGTGAACTATGGACCCCGGTCCAATCTTTACCATAGATACATCTTTCACTGTTACTTGTTTACTTGCTGCAAACCATTACCTTCCACACCATACGTTTAATCCTTTGTTACAACAAACCGGTGAGCTTGACAACCTCACTGATTCGTTGGGACAAAGTCTTGAGTTTGTGTTGTGCAGGTTTCCACGTTGCTTGCAACACCTTTGAGACGTTTCCTTCCTCCTTATGGTTCGATAACCTCGGCCTCTACCGAGGGAAACTTGCTGCTATGCTCATCACACCTTGCTCTTGGGGTTCCAACGAAGTGTCCCACGTCAACACTGGGTGCACGCATCAAGATTTCTGGCGCCGTTGCTGGGGAGGCTAAGGACGTCTTCACAAGGGGAGTACTCCACTTCCTTTCTCTTTACTTTGTTTTTAGTTTGCTTTGTTTATTTTGCTTGGTGTTGTTTGCCTCTTTCAAAAAAACCAAAAAAAAATAGTCTAGTTTGGTTTGCTTGCTTTATTCAAAAACACAAAAAAAAAGTTCCTACTCTAGTTGCCACTTTGTTCTAGCTCACCATGTTGTTCCCCAAGTTCGCCCTAAAAGATCTCGCAATAGGTAGTGGCTCCATAATTGGGAAAGATAATATTGAAGAATTTTTTAATCATGTTAGCAAGCATGGGGACATTGAGGATAAATCTATAGCAGAACTTGCTCCTAATTATGAGGTTGCTACAGCTTCTTTAGTTCATATGTTGGAGGCTAGGTTTGTTAGCCTTAACCCCTTCATACAATTCTTGTTCCTAAAACTAAAAGAAGAAAAGAATGCTGAAAAGAGGGAATTCATCCTCGAAACTTTATCAAAAGAATTTCATGATGTTGCTAGGGAAGCCAAAAAGGTCTTTGAGCATTTCAATATGCTAGGCTCAAGTGTAGATGTTGTGGGTATTTCTGATAAAACTAAGCCTAGAGAAGAATTTAAGATACCCATACCCTTTAAGCTTGTTGGAATGCATGAAGCCTTTGAAAAGAATTTTGATTGGATTGCTCCTGAAAATCTTTTTGATGAAAGTAGTAGACCAAAGAGATATGAGAAGGGATCCTCCAAAACCCATTTGGATTAGATACCTTTCATAGTTGAAGATTTTGCAAGTATTAATGTTAATGCTTCTTCATTTGAAAATACTTGATTCTTCTTGCTTCTTGTGCCTAACTTAAAGGCGTTAAAGAAAAGTACTTGTTGGGAGATAACCCAAGAGTTTTTTCGAGTCTTGGAAGTTATTACTTCAGTAATAACCTCTCCTTATCCTTTTTGTTTGCTTTTTGTGCCAAGAATGACCTCTAATGAGAGGAAAGTAAGATTTGGGGAGTTGCTGTCCCAAAACAGATTTCTGTCCTCCACCGTAAAAATTCATGAGCAGTCTCTATAACTCGTATTGAGCTAAACAATTATGAATAAATCCCCCAGTACATTATCTAACTTTCATTATTTCAACACTTTTTGATTTGAGAAACATAAGATGTTCGAAAAATTTGGTTTCTACCTGTTGGTCTGTTTTGACAGATTTCTGCCATTATTTGTATTTGCTTCTTATTGATTCCTTTTTGAGTTCTCTTTTGGGAAATTGAGCTTTTTAAAGGAGTTACTATAGTAGCTTATGTTTTTAGTGAAAATCCTTGCTATTCCAAAGCTTTGCCAGGGGTCTAATATCTTTTGAATACACTAATGTTGCTAATGAAGATTGTGTGAAGTTTTGTATGAAGGGAAAAATTTAGGTGTAGAGAAAGAATGATGCAATGAGATGAAGAATGCATAAAAGATCAAGCTTGGGGATTCCACCATGGTGTCACCCCAAGAAATATCCAAGAGGTACAAGCGTCAAAGCTTGGGGATGCCCATCGCCAAGGCATCCCCTTCTTCATCAATAAAAAGCACAGGTCTGTCTAGACACTTCATTTTTATTGTTTCATGCACAGTTGTGTTGTTCTTAGAGCGTCTTAGTTTTCGTATGCTTTGCTTAGGTTGTTTTGTTTGCTTGAATAAAGTAGTTTGGACCCCCGTTTTCGCTGTGTTGTTTTGAAAATAAGTTGCTTGGTGTTGAAAAGGAGTAGTAAGTTCTTGCTTGTAGTGCAAGCGGAGCTTGCATTGACTGTGACTTAGACTTTAGCATGACATGCTAGGTGTTGTTTTGACCTTATGCTTAGTGATTACTGTTGTATCATGTCTTGTTCCAAACAATTGGGATTGCTTAGTGTGCCTTGAAGAAATTATGTGTTGTTTTAGCATGCAAAAGCATAGTATTGTGGTATTCTCCTTTGATGTTTTGCTTGGGTTGAATTGGCACATGCTCACACCATGTAATGACTATGACAAGTCACCATTAGCCTCTATGATCATTTAGTCCTTAACTTGTAGTACCACTCTATGCTTTGATTAGTAATGCTTTGTTGCTCTGCATGATTATGGCCATTATGCTCTCTTAGTTGGTTGCTCACAGTCTTTTGCTAGCCTCCACTTGTATGAGCAAGCTCTACTCATGCTTCCAACTCCCAAGAAACCAAGTTATTACAAAGTGTCCACTATAAACTCCTATGCATGGTGTGTTACACCATTGCAAGTATATTCTGGTTTTCAGCTATCTTCCAATTAAAAACTATTTTGTTATGTGAAAACTTAGTGATTAAAGCCCTCACAAACTTGATGGCACACTTTATATTCTTTGACTCTAATAAACTTGAACCATTGTGTCATCTATGTTGTATATGCTTGCACTTATACGTTGGAATTAGCAGAACTGTGCCGTCACGAGGAACGTTTTCAACATTGCACTTGTACTTTGTACTCAGTTGATATCATGCTCTTTTGTCTATGAATGTCACCGGTGTGAAATAAAGAGGAAACTTGTAAGTCCATGGAGTTTGTATTCTGTGTTAGAGAAACGCCTGGGCCGCTATCCTAAGCCATGCCTAATCATGGTAAAAACTTACAGCATCACCATAGTGAGCTATCTATGAAGCATACTCAATAAAAATCTATGCATATAGTAAATAAAAAAATTGCTGAGATGCTCATTGTCTGCCTGCCTTGTCATTTTGGTCATGGGAAAGCTCCTCTACCATGTGCAAGGGGTACCCCGTTGGCGGTTCTCTATGATATACAAATACTTACAATGATAAGAACTTACCTGTGACTGAAGTTGAGTAGCATGAGGTGTGGCCCTCGTATTCAAGGGACTTGAGGTTGCCAACTTATACTTCGTTAAGCATATACTCCATCTTTGTCACTTTAACCTTAATCACTTCAAGATGCTTATGATAGGGGCAATGAGGGCTGAAAGCTAACAAGTACCATAATTTTTGGAATCTCCTTTTGAAACTTGAAATCCCTGCTTCCTTTACAACAAGGCCTTTCTTCCACCACTATTGTGTCTCCACCTTCTACCTTTAGGCACCATTAAGAGAGTATAGTTGTCATTCTGTGTGTAGTGTTCCAAAGCTTATTGATTGATGCATATTGTGATATTACTTGTTCTTGTGCTATTTGTTTCTAGTCACCCTTGTAAACTTTGAAGGTGTCTTATGCATCTATATTGCTACTCTATGAGGGACAAGCTGATTGCCACTATGCTATGTTTTCTGTATGTGAAACAAACAAACGTTTTTCAATGCATGTTATTCATGATCTTTGTTTGTAGCCTTTCATGTTGCATGCATAGTTACTATGTCCTATTGTTATAACTCCATCTTTCATGCACATGTTTAGAGTTCTTTAATCCCAACTTTCAATGCTTGCAAATGGTTGGCTCTTTATTGTGAGGGTGCATGTCACCTCAAAAATTATTCTTTTTATCACTTACCTACTCGAGGACAAGCAGGAGTTAAGCCTGGGGATGCTTGATACATCGAAAACATATCTATAATTTTTGATGTTCCATGCTTGTTAGTATCTACTTTGCTTTTGTTTGTCTACACTTTGAGGTGCTTTTTACAAGTTTTCCGGTACTAACCTATTAACAAGTTGCCACAGTGCTAGTTGCCCGTTTTCTGCTAATTTTCGTTTCAGAAAAGCTAGTAAATAAATATTCTCGGAATTGGACGGGACAAAGGTCAAAGTCAATTACTTTCCGTGGGGAACAAGAAGTCCAGAGGGGAGACGAAGAAGCGTGCCATGGCGGTTAAACCCCCCAGGCGCGGCCAGGGGTGGGCCCATGCCTGGGTAGGGTTTGACCCCCTGGTCGCCTCCCCCTTCGCCTATAATAAGCCCCCGATGCAGAAACCCTAAGCACCCGATAAAATCTCCACGAAATCATTTGTAGCCGCCGCCATCATCCCTAGATTGGGGGGATCTGAAGTTCTTCCCGGCACCCTGCCGGAGGGGAGATCTTCCCGGAGGCCTTCTCTCCGGTATGATGCGTGAGTAGTTCCACCTTAGACTATGGGTCCATGTAGTAGCTAGATGGTTGTATCTCCTCCTTTGTGCTTTCATGTATAAATCTTGTGAGCTCCGTTCATGATCAAGATCTAATCTATTTGTAATCATGCATGTTGTGTTTGCGGCTATCCGATGGATATTGAGATTATTATGTTGGTTTGATTAATGGTTTTTTCGTTATGATTCTATCATGTTTGTGTTGTTTGTGATCTTGCATGCTCTCTGTTGTTAGTAGCTATCTTGGCCAAGTATTTGCTAGTGACTCCAAGAGGGGGTATTTATGCTCGATAGTGGGTGCATGCCTCTAGTTTCCAAGGGAAGTGACAATAATCTCTTCGTTTGAAGATGTGTTGTTGCTACTATAGAGAAAACAATGGTCTCTTGTTCATGGAACATGTGGACTGTTTAATACACACTTTTCTTAGTCTGTTGCTTGCAACTTAATATTGGAGGGGGTTCGGATGATAACCTAAAGGTGGACTTCTAGTCATAGATGCAGTTGGATGGCGGTCTATGTATCTTGTTGTATTGCCCAATCGAATCTCATATGATCTTTCTGACTAGTAATTGCGTTGTTATGCCTTGCTTAGTTCTTGTCAATTGCATTGTTGTAATTTGTTTACCCTTCATGCCATATTGTTTATCTAAGGAGAGCACGTCTAGTGAACTATGGACCCCGGTCCAATCTTTACCATTGATACATCTTCCACTGTTACTTGTTTACTTGCTACAAACCATTACCTTCTACCACATACGTTTAATCCTTTGTTACAGCAAACCGGTGAGCTTGACAACCTCATTGATTCGTTGGGACAAAGTCTTGAGTTTGTGTTGTGCAGGTTTCCATGTTGCTTGCAACACCTTTGAGACGTTTCCTTCCTCCTTCTGGTTCGATAACTCGGTCTCTACTGAAGGAAACTTGTTGTTATGCTCATCACACCTTGCTCTTGTTGGAATTATGCCCTAGAGGCAATAATAAAGATGTTATTATTATAATTCTTGTTCATGATAAAGTTTATATTCCATTCTAGAATTGTATTAAGCGGAAACTTTAATACTTGTGTGGTTTGTGAACAACACCGTGTCCCTAGTACGCCTCTATGGACTAGCTCATTGATCAATGATGGTTAAGGTTTCCTAACCATAGACATGAGTTGTCAATTGATAATGAGATCATATCATTGGGAGAATGATATGATGGACAGACCCAAACTAAGTGAAGCAATTAGATCGTATCATCGTGTTCATCTTTGCGAAGCTTTTCCTATGTCAAATATTGTATTCCTTAGACCATGAGATAATACAACTCCCTGGTATCGGAAGAAAGCTTTGAGGTCATCAAACGTCATCCTATGAGAGGGTGATCATAAAGGTGTCTCTCAGGTGATCGGAAAGTATCTGTTGGGTTGTATGTATCGAGATGGAATTTGTCCCTCCCAAGTCGGAGAGATATACTTCGGGCCCACTCGGTAATCGATATCAACACCCCTTGCAAGCATGTGGTTAAGGAGTTAATCACAAAGTGATATCGGATTACGGAACGAGTAAAGTACTTGCTGTGAACGAGATTGAACTAGGTATGATGGTACCGACGATCGAATCTCGGGCAAGTAAAATATCGCGAGACGAAGGGAATATATATATGGGATTGTTTGAATCCTGACATCGTGGTTCATCTGATATGATCATCGATGAATGTGTGGGAGTCAATATGGGTGCCCAGACCCCGCTGTTGATTATTGATAGAAGATCATGTCTGCATATTCTCGAACCCGCAGGGTCACACACTTAACGTGTCTCGACGCTAGGATAGATTGGATAATTGGTTTATGAATTTTTGTTCGGAGTCTCGGATGGGATCCGGGACATCACGAGAGGTTCCGGAGTGGTCCGGAGAATAAGATTCATATAAGGCAGTGCAGTTTTTGGAGTTCGGAATTGTTCCGGGTTAATCGGTATTATACCGAAAGCTTCTAGAACCTTCCGGAAGGGGACCAACGTGGCCCCACCTTCCGGGAGGGGGAATGGGCCTATGAGGGAGTGTCCTGGCCGCATTGTTCCAGGGGCACAAGGCCCCATAGGGCCCAGCCGATCCTAGAGAGTTTAAATCGTTTAAACTAGAGATAGGGTTTCTAGAAGAGGGGAGAGTCCATGCCCCCCCACTCCTTATCCTTTGGGCTTGGGGGAGGGGCTAGGGCTGCGCCCCCCCTCTATATAAAGAGGGGTGGGGGCGCACCAAACCCCTACACCTCTCCTCCAAACCCTAGCCGCCTTGCTAGCTTTCCTCTCTCCCTCCCGACTGTTTGTAGGCGAAGCCCTGCTGCAGAAATTCTCCACCATATACACCACGCCGTAGTGTTGTAGATCCAATCTATCTCTCCATCATACTTGCTGGTCCGAGGAAGGAGGAGACGTCGAGGTGCTGCACGTGTGCATCTCACGGAGGCACCGCCACTTGTGGTGCTAGATCGGATCGGATCGCGAGGAGGAGAAGCGAGTACGACTACATCACCCACGTTCCGACGAACGTTCCGCTGTGCGAATCTTCAAGGGTATGAAGATCTAATCCAATCTCTCTCGTTGATTGCATCTGCTAGATTAGATCTTGGCTTTCCCTCTGTTCGCATCCGTAGAAAATTTTGATTTACTATGCCGCGAATCCCTTCAGTGGTATCAGAGCTAGATCTATGCGTAGATGTGTTTCACGAGTAGAACGCAACATGGTTGTTGCGGGCGTTGATGTTTTCTGTTGCAAGCCTCTTGTTTGTGTTCTTCTTATGACGCGGGATAGTGAGATTGAAGCGGTCCAGGCCAACCTTACGCGACGTCGTTCGCGAGACCGGCTCCGCACTTGACGTGTGGCTTGTTCCACACATGCGGCTGGTGGATGTCAGTTTCTCTCACTATAGTTGTCATGGGATTAACACCGGAGTTTGGCAACCATAATATCACCGTTGTGGCTTTCCGTAGGTAAGAATCGTTCTTAGCATCTACTCCCATAAGCCACGTAAAACATGCAACAACAAAGTAGAGGCGTCTAACTTGTTTTTGCAGGGAGTGTTTTCTGTGATATGGTATGGCCCAAGATGTGATGTGTATATTGTATGCGATGATCATGTTTTGTAATGTTTCACGACTTGCATGTCGATGAGTACACAACCGGCAGGAGCCATATGGTTGTCTTTATAATTGTGTATGACCTGCGAGTCAACTTCTTATACGCCATGTAATAGCTTTACTTTATCGCTAAGTAGTTAGCAATAGTTGTAGTTGCTATTCGTGGTGGAGGCAATCATGGTGGAGTGATGGAGATCATGCCGGAACGCACAAGATGGAGATCATTGCGCGAGGATTGGCTATACCATGTCACATAAAGGTATATGCATGTGATGTTTATCCCTTTATGTATCTTATTATGCTTAGATCGCGACGGTAGAATTATAAGATGATTCCTCACTTAAAGATCAAGATAAAACTGTGTTCTCCCCAAGTATGCACCGTTGCAAAAGTTCGTCGTGTCCAAGCATCACGTGATGATCGGGTGCTATAGACTCTACGCTCACATACAACGGGTGCAAGCCAGTTTTGCACACGCAGAAATACTTGGGTCTAGCTTGACGAGCCTAGCATGTACAGACATGGCCTCGGAACACAAGAACTGAAAGGTTAAGCATGAGTCATATGAGTGATATGATCGACACTTTGTTGTCCACCATTGAAACCACATCTCTTCTCGTGATGATCGGATTAGGTGTGGTGAATTTGGATCGTGTTCACTAAACAACTTGAGGAATGTTGAATTTAGTGGGAGTTCATCTAGTAATTTGATTAAATTGAACTATTTATCATGAACATAGTCTAAATTGTACTTGCAAATACTGTAGATCACATGGCCAAGTCCAACTTCAACTTCAACGTTTTTGCTGAGAAGGAAAAGCTTAGAAACAATGGGTCTAACTTCACCAATTGGTTCCGCAATCTAAGAATCATTCTGTCTGGCGGACAAAAGGACTATGTCCTTGGAAAAGCGTTAGGTGACCCCCCTGCTGCAACTGCGCCGGCTGATGAGAAAACTGTCTATCAGTCGCGCAAAGATGATTATGGTGTGATTAAGAGCACCATGTTGTTTGCTATGGAACCGGAGCTTCAAAATCGTTTTGAAGAGTATCCCGGGCCCTTCGAGATTCTCGAGGAGCTGAAAACCATGTTTCAGACTCAGGCCCGTTCTGAGAGATATGAGATCTCTGAGAAGTTCTTTAACTGCAAGATGGAGGAAGGGAGTTCCGTTAGTGAGCACGCCATAAAGATGTCGGGCTACACTCAACGCCTTGAGCAACTGGAATGCACGATTCCAGAGGAGCTCAAGATTGACAGGGTTCTGCAATCACTCCCTCCCAGCTACAAAAGTTTTGTAGTGACTCACAATCTGATTGGTTCCACTGATACGATCACCGAGCTCTTCGCAAAGCTGAAGGCTGCGGAAGTGGACATCAAGAAGGATAATCATGTGTTGATGGTCAACAAGCCCTCCTTTAAGAAAGGTAAGGAAGCTAAGAAGCCCTTCAAGAAGGGCGACGGCAAGCGCAATGCTCCTGCTGAGAAGAAGCTCAAGTCTGGTCCTAAGCCGGACACTGAGTGCTTCTACTGCAAGGACAAGGGTCACTGGAAGCGCAACTGTCCTAAGTACTTAGCGGACAAGAAGGCTGGCACCATCAAAGGTATATTTGATATACATGTTATTGATGTTTTCCTTACTAGCCCTCGTTGTAGTGCTTGGGTATTTGATACCGGTTCAGTTGCTAATATTTGTAACTCGAAACAGGAGCTACAGAATAGACGGCGGCTTGCGAGGGATGAGGTGATGATGCACGTTGGCAACGGATCAAGAGTTGTTGTGATGGCCGTCGGCACGCTCTCCTTAGTTTTACCTTCGGGATTAGTTTTAAACCTTAATAAGTGTTATTATGTGCCTGCGTTGAGCATGAACATTATTTCTGGATCGTGTTTATTGCAAGACGGTTATTCATTTAAATCGGAGAATAATGGTTGTTCTATTTATATGAGTAACATCTTTTATGGTCATGCACCTCTTGTAAATGGTTTATTTCTTCTAAATCTCGAAAGGGATGAAACACACATCCATAACATTGAGGCTAAGAGATGCAAAGTAGATAGTGATAATACTACTTATTTGTGGCACTGTCGTCTAGGTCATATTGGTGTAAAGCGCATGAAGAAACTCCATTCTGATGGACTTTTGGAGTCTCTTGATTTTGAATCATTTGACACATGCGAACCATGCCTCATGGGCAAGATGATCAAAACCCCGTTCTCTAGTATGATGGAGAGAGCAACGGACTTGTTGGAAATCATACATACCGATGTATGCGGACCGATGAGTGTTTCGACGCGCGGTGGATATCGCTATTTCCTCACTTTTACCGATGACTTGAGTAGATATGGGTATATCTATTTAATGAAACATAAATCTGAAACATTTGAAAAGTTCAAGGAATTTCAGAATGAAGTGGAGAACCATCGTAACAGAAAGATTAAGTTTCTACGATCCGATCGTGGAGGTGAATATTTAAGTTATGATTTTTTCACGCATCTTAAAGCAAGTGGAATCGTTTCACAACTCACGCCACCCGGAACACCACAGCGCAATGGTGTGTCTGAACGCCGAAAAATCGAACCCTATTAGATATGGTCCGATCAATGATGTCTCTTACTGATTTGCCGTTATCATTTTGGGGTTATGCATTAGAAACCGCTGCATTCACTTTAAATAGGGCTCCATCTAAATCCGTTGAGACGACACCGTATGAACTGTGGTTTGGTGCTAAACCTAAGTTGTCGTTTCTTAAAGTTTGGGGATGCGAAGCTTACGTCAAGAAGTTGATGCCGGACAAGCTCGAACCCAAAGCGGAGAAATGCGTCTTCATAGGATACCCTAAGGAAACTATTGGGTATACCTTCTATCACAGAACCGAAGGCAAAGTGTTTGTCGCAAAGAACGGTTCCTTTCTTGAGAAGGAGTTTCTCTCGAAAGAAGTGAGTGGGAGGAAAGTAGAGCTAGACGAGGTTATTGAACCTTCTCTTGAGTTGGAGAGTAGCGCAGAACCTGAAATTGTTCCAGTGCTGCCTGCACCAACGATAGAGGAAGCTAATGACAAGGATCATGAAGCTTCGGACGATGCTGCTACTGAACGTCGTAGGTCGACAAGGTCGCGTGCCCCTCCTGAGTGGTACGGCAACCCTGTCTTGACTCTCTTGTTGGTAGAAGACAGTGAACCTACGAACTATGAGGAAGCGATGATGAGCCCAGACTTTGAGAAATGGCTAGAAGCCATGAAATCCGAATTGGGATCCATGAGCGAAAACCAAGTATGGACTTTGGTGGACCCTCCTAGCGACCGAAAGGCTGTTGAGTGCAAATGGATCTTCAAGAAGAAAATAGGACGCAGATGGTAATGTTACCGTCTATAAAGCACGGCTTGTCGCGAAAGGTTTTCGACAAGTTCAAGGTGTTGACTACGATGAGACTTTCTCTCCCGTAGCGATGTTTAAGTCCATTCGGATTTTATTAGCAATTGCTGCATTTCATGATTATGAAATATGGCAGATGGATGTCAAGACTGCGTTCCTCAATGGCAACATTGATGAAGGGTTGTATATGATGAAACCCGAAGGTTTTGTCGATCCTAAGGATGCTGATAAAGTATGCAAACTTCAGCGTTCCATTTATGGACTGAAGCAAGCATCTAGGAGTTGGAACCTTCGTTTTGATCAAGTGATAAAGAGCTTTGGATTTGTTCCAAATTGCTACGAAGCTTGTATCTACAAGAAAGTGAGTGGGAGCTCGGTGACATTTCTGGTACTATATGTGGATGACATATTGATTATTGGAAATGACATTAACATGCTTAACGATGTGAAGAGTTATTTGAACAAGTGTTTTTCAATGAAAGACCTAGGTGAAGCTACTTATATATTGGGCATCAAAATCTATAGAGATAGACAAAGACGCCTGATAGCTTTAAGCTAGAGTGCATACCTACCCAAAGCGGAGAAATGCGTCTTCATAGGATACCCTAAGGAAACTATTGGGTATACCTTCTATCACAGAACCGAAGGCAAAGTGTTTGTCGCAAAGAACGGTTCCTTTCTTGAGAAGGAGTTTCTCTCGAAAGAAGTGAGTGGGAGGAAAGTAGAGCTAGACGAGGTTATTGAACCTTCTCTTGAATTGGAGAGTGGCGCAGCACCTGAAATTGTTCCAGTGCCGCCTGCACCAACAATAGAGGAAGCTAATGACAAGGATCATGAAGCTTCGGACGATGCTGCTACTGAACGTCGCAGGTCGACAAGGTCGCGTGCCCCTCCTGAGTGGTACGGCAACCCTGTCTTGACTGTCTTGTTAGTAGAAGACAGTGAACCTACGAACTATGAGGAAGCGATGATGAGCCCAGACTCTGAGAAATGGCTGGAAGCCATGAAATCCAAATTGGGATCCATGAGCGAAAACCAAGTATGGACTTTGGTGGACCCTCCTAGCGACCGAAAGGCCGTTGAGTGCAAATGGATCTTCAAGAAGAAAATGAACGCGGATGGTAATGTTACCGTCTATAAAGCACGGCTTGTCGCAAAAGGTTTTCGACAAGTTCAAGGTGTTGACTACGATGAGACTTTCTCTCCCGTAGCGATGTTTAAGTCCATTCGGATTTTATTAGCAATTGCTGCGTTTCATGATTATGAAATATGGCAGATGGATGTCAAGACTGCGTTCCTCAATGGCAACATTGATGAAGAGTTGTATATGATGCAACCCGAAGGTTTTGTCGATCCTAAGGATGCTAGTAAAGTATGCAAACTTCAGCGTTCCATTTATGGACTGAAGCAAGCATCTCGGAGTTGGAACCTTCGTTTTGATCAAGTGATCAAGAGCTTTGGATTTGTTCCAAATTGCTACGAAGCTTGCATCTACAAGAAAGTGAGTGGGAGCTCGGTGACGTTTCTGGTACTATATGTGGATGACATATTGATTATCGGAAATGACATCAATATGCTTAACGATGTGAAGAGTTATTTGAACAAGTGTTTTTCAATGAAAGACCTAGGTGAAGCTGCTTATATATTGGGCATCAAGATCTATAGAGATAGACAAAGACGCCTGATAGCTTTAAGCCAGAGTACATACCTAGACAAAGTTCTGAAAAGGTTCAGAATGGATAAGGCAAAGAAAGGTTCAGTGCCTATGTTGTCAGGTAAGATATTGAGCAAGGCTCAGTGTCCAGCTACGGTAAATGATAGGGAAGCTATGAGCAAAGTGCCTTATGCCTCGGCCATAGGTTCCATCATGTATGCCATGCTGTGTACTAGACCGGATGTGTCCAATGCTCTTAGTTTGACGAGCAGATATCAAAGTGATCCAGGAGTGGAACACTGGACAGTCGTGAAGAACATCCTAAAGTACCTAAATAGGACTAAAGAAATGTTCTTAGTCTATGGGGGTGATGAACAGCTTGTCGTAAAAGGTTACGTCGACGCTAGTTTTGACACCGACAAGGATGATTCCAAATCTCAGACAGGATACGTTTATATTTTGAATGGAGGAGCTGTGAGCTGGAGAAGCTGCAAGCAAAGCGTGATCGCGGGATCTACAGTGGAAGCGGAATACATGGCTGCTGCAGAAGCGTCAAGTGAAGGAGTTTGGATCAGAAACTTCATCACTGAGCTTGGCGTGGTTCCAAGTGCATTGGACCCACTGGAGATATTGTGTGACAACACTGGCGCCATAGCACTTGCTAAGGAACCAAGATATCATCCAAAGACCAAGCATATCAACCGCAAGTTTCATATAATCCGAGATTATATAGCAGATGGAGATCTGAAGATTAGCAAAGTACATACAGATCTGAATGTCGCAGATCCATTGACTAAACCTCTTCCACGTGTAAAACATGATCAGCACCTCAGTGCCATGGGTGTGAGATTGTTGCCAAATGTAAACTAGATTATTGACTCTAGTGCAAGTGGGAGACTGTTGGAATTATGCCCTAGAGGCAATAATAAAGATGTTATTATTATAATTCTTGTTCATGATAAAGTTTATATTCCATGCTAGAATTGTATTAAGCGGAAACTTTAATACTTGTGTGGTTTGTGAACAACACCGTGTCCCTAGTACGCCTCTATGGACTAGCTCATTGATCAATGATGGTTAAGGTTAACCATAGACATGAGTTGTCAATTGATAATGAGATCATATCATTGGGAGAATGATATGATGGACAGACCCAAACTAAGTGAAGCAATTAGATCGTATCATCGTGTTCATCTTTGCGAAGCTTTTCCTATGTCAAATATTGTATTCCTTAGACCATGAGATAATACAACTCCCTGGTATCGAAAGAAAGCTTTGAGGTCATCAAACGTCATCCTATGAGAGGGTGATCATAAAGGTGTCTCTCAGGTGATCGGAAAGTATCTGTTGGGTTGTATGTATCGAGATGGAATTTGTCCCTCCCAAGTCGGAGAGATATACTTCGGGCCCACTCGGTAATCGATATCAACACCCCTTGCAAGCATGTGGTTAAGGAGTTAATCACAAAGTGATATCGGATTACGGAACGAGTAAAGTACTTGCTGTGAACGAGATTGAACTAGGTATGATGGTACCGACGATCGAATCTCGGGCAAGTAAAATATCGCGAGACGAAGGGAATATATACATGGGATTGTTTGAATCCTGACATCGTGGTTCATCCGATATGATCATCGATGAATGTGTGGGAGTCAATATGGGTGCCCAGACCCCGCTGTTGATTATTGATAGAAGATCATGTCTGCATATTCTCGAACCCGCAGGGTCACACACTTAACGTGTCTCGACGCTAGGATAGATTGGATAATTGGTTTATGAATTTTTGTTCGGAGTCTCGGATGGGATCCGGGACATCACGAGAGGTTCCGGAGTGGTCCGGAGAATAAGATTCATATAAGGCAGTGCAGTTTTTGGAGTTCGGAATTGTTCCGGGTTAATCGGTATTGTACCGGAAGCTTCTAGAACCTTCCGGAAGGGGACCAACGTGGCCCCACCTTCCGGGAGGGGGCATGGGCCTATGAGGGAGTGTCCTGGCCGCATTGGGCCAGGGGCACAAGGCCCCATAGGGCCCAGCCGATCCTAGAGAGTTTAAATCGTTTAAACTAGAGATAGGGTTTCTAGAAGAGGGGAGAGTCCATGCCCCCCACTCCTTATCCTTTGGGCTTGGGGGAGGGGCTAGGGCTGCGCCCCCCTCTATATAAAGAGGGGTGGGGGCGCACCAAACCCCTACACCTCTCCTCCAAACCCTAGCCGCCTTGCTAGCTTTCCTCTCTCCCTCCCGACTGTTTGTAGGCGAAGCCCTGCTGCAGAAATTCTCCACCATATACACCACGCCGTCATGTTGTAGATCCAATCTATCTCTCCACCATACTTGCTGGTCCGAGGAAGGAGGAGACGTCGAGGTGCTGCACGTGTGCATCTCACGGAGGCACCGCCACTTGTGGTGCTAGATCGGATCGGATCGCGAGGAGGAGAAGCGAGTACGACTACATCACCCACGTTCCGACGAACGTTCCGCTGTGCGAATCTTCAAGGGTATGAAGATCTAATCCAATCTCTCTCGTTGATTGCATCTCCTAGATTAGATCTTGGCTTTCCCTCTGTTCGCATCCGTAGAAAATTTTGATTTACTATGCCGCGAATCCCTTCAGCTCTTGGGGTTCTAACGAAGTGTCCCACGTCAACACTGGGTGCACGCATCACGCGGCCAGTGGTGGGCCCGCGCCTGGCAGGGGGTGGCCCCCCCAGGCTCCTTCTTCGTCTCCTCTTCTTGCTCCGTGGATCTTCTGGTGAAATATAGTTTTTGGCATATTTTTCGGGATTTTTCATGATAGTTGATTTTCTGCTCAAAAACAAGACACCAAGGTAATTCTGCTGAAAACAACATCAGTCTGTGTAAGTTGTATCCAAATCGCACAAGTTAAGAGGATAAACAATAGCAAAAGTGTTCGGGAAAGTAGATACGTTTTGGACGTATCATGCATAACAATGCAATACCAGAAAAAAAGATCCTATGAGATTCGATTGGGCAATACAACAAGATACATAGACTGCCATCAACTGCATCTATGACTAGAAGTCCACCTTCAGGTTATCATCCGAACCCCCTCCAGTATTAAGTTGCAAGCAACAGACAACTGCTTTAAGCAAAGTGTGTAAGGTAAATAATCCACTTGTTTCATGAACAAGAGACCATTGTTTTCTCCCTAGTAGCAACAAGACATCTACAACCGAAGAGATTTCTGTCACTTCCCTTGGAAACTAGAGGCATGAACCCACTATCGAGCATAAATACCCTCTCTTGGAGTCACTACCAACTACTCGGCCAAGATAGCTACTAACAAGAGAGAGAATGCAAGATCACAAACAACACAGACATGATAGAATCATAAAGACAAAACCATTAATCAATCTGACATAGTAATCTCAATATCCAGCGGATCCCCGCAAACACAACATGCATGATTACAAATAGATTAGATCTTGATCATGAACTGAGCTCACAAGATCTATACATGAAAGCACAAGAAGGAGATACATCCATCTAGCTACTACATGGACCCATAGTACAAGGTGGAACTACTCACACATCATACTGGAGAGAAGGCCTCCGGGATAATCTCCCCTCCGGCAGGGTGCCAGGAACAACTTCGGATCTCCCCGATCTAGGGACGACTGTGGCGGTGGCTGAAGGGAATATGCCTGAGAGGCAATAATAAAGTGTTTATTATGTGTATTCCAAGTATATGATAGATGTTTATTTTGCATGCTATAATTGTATTAATACGGAAACGTTAATACATGTGTGTTTAATAAACAAACAGAAAGTTCCTAGTTATGCCTCTCTCATAAACTAGCTTGTTGATTAACAAGATGATCAAGGTTTCCTGATCATGGACATTGGATGTTGTTAATAACGGGATCACAACATTAGTGTAATGGTGTGATGAACATTCATCCGAAGTATAGCATTACGATCAAAGTCATTGAGTTTATATTGCTATAACAACTTACGAAGTGATCCTAATCCTTAGACCATGAGATCATGTCAATCACTAACACCGGAAGAGTTTCTTGATAACATCAAACGTCACACCATAACAGGGTGATTATAAAGATGGATTCAGAACTAATAAAGTGTTATGTTGAGGCTCATGGATCGAGAGTGGAATTTGTTCATCCCGATGACGGATAGATATACTCTGGGCCCTCTCGGTGATATCACATTGATTAGCTTGCAAGCAAGTGATTTGATCACTAGAATGTTATATCACAGGAACGAGAAAAGAGTGCATGTCGGTAACGAGATCAAACTAGGTATGGAGATACCGATGATCGAATCTCGGACATGTAATATATCGTGAAACAAAGGGATTAAGATACTAGCGTAAAAGGTTCCGACGATCACAAGAAAGTCATCGTTGAATGTGTGGGAGTCAGTATGGGTCTCCAGATCCCGCTTCTGATTATTGATCCGAGAGGGGTCTCGATCATGTCCGCATTATTCACGAACCGTAGGGTGACACACTTAAGAGACACCGACATCCAATTGGAGCAAATGTTTCATGCCGAAAGAATGAACAAGCGCAGGAATATATTTCACTAGATACCGAAACAGGTTTTCGGGAGAAATTGCATAAAGTGGTTATGCATGTGAAATAGAATTCTAGCAAGGGGTTATTTGTGAATGTTTGTCATTAAAGTAATTGACAAAATTCTGAATAAAATAAAAGAGTTTTATTTAATGAGAGTTTGCATTAAATTTGGTGGAAATTTAATGGGAATTTGAGTGGACTTTTGAGTGGAGGGAATTTAAAGGAGATTTGTGAGTGGAGTGTCCACCCACATGAAGAGGGGAGGGCAAGGGGGCAGCCCCCATGCGCCGGCCACCCCCTTGGGGTCCCCCCCTCCTCCTATAAAAGGAGCCCCCCTCCTCACTTGTCTCGCACACCTCCTCGTGAAGGATCTCTCTCCCCCTCTAGAATTTATCCCCCATGGTCTCGGACTAGCGAGATACATGTTCCCGGTGGCTATTCGGCAAGAAAGAGTTGTGCTTCCGCTGCATCGCTGGAGCGAGGAGGCGGAGGTTGCTCGGTACCTCGAACGTGTGTGCGAGCACAGATGCGCTGCTGATTTGCGGCGCTAGGACTTCCTCTCGATCTTGAGATCGGCAAGAGATCGTCTACATCAACCACGAGTTGAACTCGTTAAGCTTTGTCGGTCTTCAAGGGTATGTTCTCTACGGATATACATCCGCCCGTTGTTTGTATCTAGTAGATAGATCTTGGTATATAGTTCACATCGTAGGAAAATTTTTGTTTTCTATGCTGCAAACCCAACAGTGGTATCAGAGCCGGATCTATGCGTAGATACTTTACACGGGTAGTACACATATGAGTATGTGGGCGATGATGATCATGTTGTTGCTCCTTTGTTGTAATTTTGGATATTGGTGGCATAGTGGGATGAAGCGGCCCGGACAAACTTTACATGTCCTCGCACATGAGACCCGTTCCACGCTTGACATGCAACTAGTTTGCATAAGTGGCTAGCGGGTGTCTGTCTCTCCTACTATAGTCAATATCTATTTTGCAAGCGAGTTGTCAACAATTTGATTATCCTCGTTGTGGTTCATGTTCGTAGGTAAGAACGGTTCTATCTCGAAAGCCCTAAGCCACGTAAAACTTGCAATGGATAAATTAGAGGCGTCTAGTTTAGATTGTTGCTGGGCTAGTGTTATGATATGATAGTGTTGTAAGTAGAAGTATGAGATGATACTCTTACAACACACATAGCGTGTAAAATCCATAGACCTTGGATTTACACATATAGGTATGATAGTGATCATACCACGATGCACATGATAGAGATCATCTGCGGGAACCATATAATTTCACTAATAAACATATGATGTTTGATAGCATCTTATATTGCTTGCTTAGCGCTTTGTTAGCATAATAAGATGATCCCTCATTTAAATATCAAGATAAGAATGTGTTCTTCCTTTAGTATGCACCGATTATGTTTTCGTCGCTCCAAGACATCACGTGATGATTGGGTGTTCTTGGATCCACGACCATATTTCGGGTGTAAAACAGTTACACACGCGAATACTAAGGTTCTAACTTGGCGAGCCTAGCATGTATAGACATGGCCTCGGAACACGGACCGAAAGGTTAAGCATGAGTCATATAGTTGATATGATGCCCATTTGATGCTCGCCTTTGAAGCTATACCGACTCACGTGATGATCGGACTTGGTGTAGTGGATTTGGTTCATGTAATCACCAAAAAGGCACGAGGGATGTCGTTTTTGAGTGGGAGTTCATTCGTAATATAGATTAGTTGAACTCAATCTATCATATACTTAGTCTAAACTTTACAAATTCTGTTGTAGATGGCACCACCTGCTTTTAATTTCAATGTGTTCATGGAGAAAGAGAAACTAGCAACGAACGGTAGCAACTTTACCGAATGGGCCATGAATTTGAGGATTCTCCTCTCTGCTGCACAAAAGCAATATGTGCTAGAAGCGCCGTTAGGCCCCCCCACCTTTTGATGATTCCCCTAACGAGGAGAAGAATGTCTATCAGACTCGTCAGGAGGACCACAACTTAGTTCATTGCGGCATATTGTATGGGCTAGAGCCGGAACTTCAAAAGCGTTTCGAAAACGGCAATGCATTTGATACAATGGGTGAGTTGAAAATGATTTTCGACACACATGCTGCTGTAGAGAGCTACAACGCTTCAGAAAAGTTCTTTAGCTGCATGATGGAAGAGCACAGCTCCGTTAGTGAGCATGTACTCAAGATGTCGGGTTACGCCGATAAGCTTGCGTCCTTGGGAATATCGATTCCCATTGACTTAGGCATCCATCGTGTTCTGCAGTCTCTGCCACCTAGCTATAAGAGCTTCGTGATGAACTATAATATGCAAGGCATGAAGAAGTCTCTCCCCGAGCTTCTGTCAATGCTTAAAACTGCAGAAGTGGAGATCAAAAAGGAACATCAAGTGTTGATGATCAATAGGAACACTGGTTTCAAGAAAGACAAGAAGGGAAAACGGAAGGGAAGTAAGGGCGGCAAGCCTATTGCCACGCCTGAAAAGAAACCCCGAGTTGGACCTAAGCCTGATTCCGAGTGCTACTATTGTAAGGGGACTGGCCACTGGAAGTGTAGGGTTCGCAGCATAGAAAACAAAAATTTTCCTACGACGTGAACTATATACCAAGATCTATCTACTAGATACAAACAACGGGCGGATGTATATCCGTAGAGAACATACCCTTGAAGACCGACAAAGCTTAACGAGTTCAACTCGTGGTTGATGTAGACGATCTCTTGCCGATCTCAAGATCGAGAGGAAGTCCTAGCGCCGCAAATCAGCAGCGCATCCGTGCTCGCACACACGTTCGAGGCACCGAGCAACCTCCGCCTCCTCGCTCCAGCGATGCAGCGGAAGCACAACTCTTTCTTGCCGAATAGCCACCGGGAACATGTATCTCGCTAGTCCGAGACCATGGGGGATAAATTCTAGAGGGGGAGAGAGATCCTTCACGAGGATGTGTGAGAGACAAGTGAGGAGGGGGGCTCCTTTTATAGGAGGAGGGGGGAACCCCAAGGGGGTGGCCGGCGCATGGGGGCTGCCCCCTTGCCCTCCCCTCTTCATGTGGGTGGACACTCCACTCACAAATCTCCTTTAAATTCCCTCCACTCAAAAGTCCACTCAAATTCCCATTAAATTTCCACCAAATTTAATGCAAACTCTCATTAAATAAAACTCTTTTATTTTATTCAGAATTTTGTCAATTACTTTAATGACAAACATTCACAAATAACCCCTTGCTAGAATTCTATTTCACATGCATAACCACTTTATGCAATTTCACCCGAAAACCTGTTTCGATATCTAGTGAAATAAATTCCTGCGCTTGTTCATTCTTTCGGCATGAAACATTTGCTCCAATTGGATGTCGGTGTCTCTTAAGTGTGTCACCCTACGGTTCGTGAATAATGCGGACATGATCGAGACCCCTCTCAGATCAATAATCAGAAGCGGGATCTGGAGACCCATACTGACTCCCACACATTCAACGATGACTTTCTTGTGATCGTCAGAACCTTTTACGCTAGTATCTTAATCCCTTTGTTTCACGATATATTACATGTCCGAGATTCGATCATCGGTATCTCCATACCTAGTTTGATCTCGTTACCGACATGCACTCTTTTCTCGTTCCTGTGATATAACATTCTAGTGATCAAATCACTTGCTTGCAAGCTAATCAATGTGATATCACCGAGAGGGCCCAGAGTATATCTATCCGTCATCGGGATGAACAAATTCCACTCTCGATCCATGAGCCTCAACATAACACTTTATTAGTTCTGAATCCATCTTTATAATCACCCTGTTACGGTGTGACGTTTGATGTTATCAAGAAACTCTTCCGGTGTTAGTGATTGACATGATCTCATGGTCTAAGGATTAGGATCACTTCGTAAGTTGTTATAGCAATATAAACTCAATGACTTTGATCGTAATGCTATACTTTGGATGAATGTTCATCACACCATTACACTAATGTTGTGATCCCGTTATTAACAATATCCAATGTCCATGATCAGGAAACCTTGATCATCTTGTTAATCAACGAGCTAGTTTATGAGAGAGGCATAACTAGGAACTTTCTGTTTGTTTATTAAACACACATGTATTAACGTTTCCGTATTAATACAATTATAGCATGCAAAATAAACATCTATCATATACTTGGAATACACATAATAAACACTTTATTATTGCCTCTCAGGGCATATTCCCTTCAGTCTCCCACTTGCACTAGAGACAATAATCTAGTTACATAGTGATAAATCTAACACCCATTGAGTTCTGGTGTTGATCATGTTTTGCTCTAGGGAGAGTTTTAGTCAACGGATCTGCTACATTGAGATCCGTATGTACTTTACAAATCTTTATATCTCCATCCTTGACATGCTCGCGGATGGAGTGAAACCAGCGCTTAATATGCTTGGAATGCTTGTGAGACCTTGGCTCTTTGGCATTGGCAATGGCACCATTGTTGTCACAATAGATCACCATTGGGTCCAACACGTTTGCCACCACTCCTAGTTCGGATATGAACTCCTTCATCCAAACTGCTTCCTGAGCCGCTTCTGAAGCAGCAACATATTCGGCCTCCGTTGTTGATCCCGCTACCACAGGTTGTTTGGAGCTCCTCCAACTAACCGCTCCGCCATTCATGAGAAATACGTATCCGGATTGAGACTTAGAGTCATCCGGATCGGTGTCAAAGCTAGCGTCGACATAACACTTAGCGACGAGCTCTTCTTCACCTCCGTATACAAGAAACATATCCTTAGTTCTTCGTAAGTACTTAAGGATATTCTTGACCGCTATCCAGTGTTCCGAACCTGGATCCGATTGGTACCTACTAGTCAAACTAATAGCATATGCCACATCCGGTCTTGTACATAGCATGGCGTACATTATAGAGCCTATGGCCGAAGCATAGGGGACTTTGTCCATTATCTCTCTTTTTTCCGCCGAAGCCGGACTTTGAGTCTTACTCAATGTCTTGCCTTGCAACATAGGTAAGAACCCCTTCTTACTTCCGTCCATTTTAAACTTCTTTAAAATCTTATCAAGGTATGTACTTTGTGATAGCCCTATTAGGCGCCTAGATCTATCTCTATAGATCTTTATGCCTAATATGTATGACGCTTCACCTAGGTCCTTCATTGAAAATTTGCTGTTTAGATAACTTTTAACACTGTTTAAAAGATCTATATCATTTCCGATCAATAATATGTCATCCACATATAATATCAGAAATGCCACATTGCTCCCACTCACTTTCTTGTAAATACAAGCTTCTCCATAAGTTTGGACAAATCCAAACTCTTTGATCACCTCATCAAAGCGAAGATTCCAACTTCGTGATGCTTGCTTCAATCCATAGATGGATCGCTGAAGCTTGCACACCTTGTTAGCATCCTTAGGATCGACAAAACCCTTTGGTTGTATCATATACAACTCTTCTTCAATATTACCATTGAGAAACGCGGTTTTGACATCCATCTGCCATATCTCATAATCGAAATATGCAGCAATTGCTAACATAATCCTAACTGACTTTAGCATCGCTACGGGAGAGAAAGTCTCATCGTAGTCAACTCCTTGAATTTGTCGAAACCCCTTTGCGACAAGTCGAGCTTTATAGACGATCACATTACCATCAGCATCAGTTTTCCTTTTGAAAATCCATTTGTTCTCCACGGCCTTTCGGTCGTGAGGTAATTCCACCAAGTTCCAAACTTGATTTTCATACATGGATTCCATCTCAGATTTCATGGCTTCTAACCATTTGTTGGAATCTGGGCTCATCATCGCTTCTTCATACGTCGCAGGGTCATCATTTTCATCAACCATGAAATTCATGACAGGATTTCCGTACAGCTCGGGAGCTGCACGCGTCCTGTTTGACCTGCGATGTTCGGTAGTACTCTCTTTCGGAGTTTCATGATCATTATCATTAGTTCCCTCTTCAACAGGTGGAGCCAACTCCGGAACAACTTCTGGCGCTGCGCTACTCGCCATACTTTGAAGAGAAGGTTCCACAACCTCTTCGAGTTCTACCTTTCGACTACTCACACCTTTCGCGAGAAACTCTTTCTCTAGAAAGGATCCATTCTTGGCAACAAAAACCTTGCCCTCGGATCTATGATAGAAGGAATACCCAATAGTTTCTTTAGGGTATCCTATGAAGACGCATTTTTCTGCTTTGGGTTCGAGTTTATCCGGTTGAAGTTTCTTCACATAAACATCGCATCCCCAAACTTTAAGAAATGACAGCCTAGGTTTGTTTCCAAACCACAATTCATACGGTGTCTTTTCAACGGATTTAGATGGTGCCCGATTTAAAGTGAATGCAGCAGTTTCTAGTGCATAACCCCAAAATGACAACGGCAAGTCCGTCAGA
This sequence comes from Avena sativa, assembly GCA_916181665.1. NCBI lineage: Eukaryota > Viridiplantae > Streptophyta > Magnoliopsida > Poales > Poaceae > Avena > Avena sativa. Next base: position 347,454,855 of record OV702280.1, on the reverse strand, counting down.
GACATCATAGATCGAACCATATCTAATAAAGTACGATTACGACGTTCCGACACACCATTTCGCTGTGGTGTTCCGGCAGGTGTGAGTTGCGAAACAATTCCACACTCTTTCATGTGAGTGCTAAACTCGTAACTTAGATACTCACCTCCACGGTCGGACCGTAGAAATTTGATCTTTCTATTACGATGATTTTCCACTTCATTCTGAAATTCCTTGAACTTTTCAAAGGTTTCAGACTTGTGTTTCATCAAGTAGATATAACCGTATCTACTCAAATCATCCGTGAAAGTAACAAAATAACGATATCCACCTCGCGCCGACACACTCATTGGACCACATACATCAGAATGTATGATTTCCAATAAATCTGTCGCCCGTTCCATTGAACCGGAAAACGGCATTCTAGTCATCTTGCCCATAAGGCATGGCTCACATGTATCAAATGATTCATAATCAAGTGATTCCAAAAGTCCATCCGAATGGAGCTTCTTCATGCGTTTAACGCCAATATGACCTAGACGGCAGTGCCACATATATGCGGATATATCATCATTAAGTTTAATCCTTTTAGCATCAACATTATGAATATGTGTAACATTATCATCGAGATCTAATAGAAATAAACCATTCATCATCGGTGCATGACCATAAAAGATTTCATTCATATAAATGGAACAACCATTGTTCTCGGATTTAAATGAATAACCACTTCGCATCAAACACGATCCAGATACAATGTTCATGCTCAGTGCAGGCACCAGATAACATTTATTCAAGTTTATAACTAATCCCGACGGCAAGTGGAGAGGCAGCGTTCCGACGGCGATCACATCAACGCTTGATCCATTGCCGACACGCATCTTGACCTCACCCCTTGCTAGCGGTCGCTTGTTCCGCAACCCCTGATTCGAGTTACAAATATTAGCAACTGAACCGGTATCAAATACCCAGGTGCTACTGCGAGCACTAGTCAAGTACACATCAATAACATGTATATCATATATACCTTTGTTTGCCTTGCCGGCCTTCTTGTCTGCCAGATACTTGGGGCAGTTGCGCTTCCAGTGGCCAGTCCCCTTACAATAGTAGCACTCGGAATCAGACTTAGGTCCAACTCGGGGTTTATTTTCAGGCGCGGCAATAGGCTTGCCGCCCTTACTTCCCTTCCGTTTTCCCTTCTTGTCTTTCTTGAAACCAATGTTCCTATTGATCATCAACACTTGATGTTCCTTTTTGATCTCCACTTCTGCAGTTTTAAGCATTGACAGAAGCTCGGGGAGAGACTTCTTCATGCCTTGCATATTATAGTTCATCACGAAGCTCTTATAGCTAGGTGGCAGAGACTGCAGAACACGATGGATGCCTAAGTCAATGGGAATTGATATTCCCAAGGACACAAGCTTATCGGCGTAACCCGACATCTTGAGTACATGCTCACTAACGGAGCTGTGCTCTTCCATCATGCAGCTAAAGAACTTTTCTGAAGCGTTGTAGCTCTCTACAGCAGCATGTGTGTCGAAAATCATTTTCAACTCACCCATTGTATCAAATGCATTGCCGTTTTCGAAACGCTTTCGAAGTTCCGGCTCTAGCCCATACAATATGCCGCAATGAACTAAGTTGTGGTCCTCCTGACGAGTCTGATAGACATTCTTCTCCTCGTCAGGGGCATCATCTAAAGGTGGGGGGGCCTAACGGCGCTTCTAGCACATATTGCTTTTGTGCAGCAGAGAGGAGAATCCTCAAATTCATGGCCCATTCGGTAAAGTTGCTACCGTTCGTTGCTAGTTTCTCTTTCTCCATGAACACATTGAAATTAAAAGCAGGTGGTGCCATCTACAACAGAATTTGTAAAGTTTAGACTAAGTGTATGATAGATTGAGTTCAACTAATCGAATGAACTCCCACTCAAAAACGACATCCCTCGTGCCTTTTTGGTGATTACATGAACCAAATCCACTACACCAAGTCCGATCATCACGTGAGTCGGTATAGCTTCAAAGGCGAGCATCAAATGGGCATCATATCAACTATATGACTCATGCTTAACCTTTCGGTCCGTGTTCCGAGGCCATGTTTGTACATGCTAGGCTCGCCAAGTTAGAACCTTAGTATTCGCGTGTGTAACTGTTTTACACCCGAAATATGGTCGTGGATCCAAGAACACCCGATCATCACGTGATGTCTTGGAGCGACGAAAACATAATCGGTGCATACTAAAGGAAGAACACATTCTTATCTTGATATTTAAATGAGGGATCATCTTATTATGCTAACAAAGCGCTAAACAAGCAATATAAGATGCTATCAAACATCATATGTTTATTATTGAAATTATATGGTTCCCGCAGATGATCTCTATCATGTGCATCGTGGTATGATCACTATCATACCTATATGTGTAAATCCAAGGTCTATGGATTTTACACGCTATGTGTGTTGTAAGAGTATCATCTCATACTTTTACTTACAACACTACCATATCATAACACTAGCCCAGCAACAATCTAAACTAGACGCCTCTAATTTATCCATTGCAAGTTTTACGTGGCTTAGGGCTTTCGAGATAGAACCGTTCTTACCTACGAACATGAACCACAACGAGGATAATCAAATTGTTGACAACTCGCTTGCAAAATAGATATTGACTATAGTAGGAGAGACAGACACCCGCTAGACACTTATGCAAACTAGTTGCATGTCAAGCGTGGAACAGGTCTCATGTGCGAGGACATGTAAAGTTTGTCCGGGCGGCTTCATCCCACTATGCCACCAATATCCAAAATTACAACAAAGGAGCAACAACATGATCATCACCGCCCACATACTCATATGTGTACTACCCGTGTAAAGTATCTACGCATAGATCCGGCTCTGGTACCACTGTAGGGTTCGTAGCATAGAAAACAAAAAATTTCCTACGATGTGAACTATATACCATATCTACTAGATACAAACAACGGGCGGATGTATATCCGTAGAGAAAATACCCTTGAAGATCGACAAAGCTTAACGAGTTCAACTCGTGGTTGATGTAGACGATCTCTTGCCGATCTCAAGATCGAGAGGAAGTCCTAGCGCCGCAAATCAGCAGCGCATCCGTGCTCGCACACACGTTCGAGGCACCGAGCAACCTCCGCCTCCTCGCTCCAGCGATGCAGGGGAAGCACAACTCTTTCTTGCCGAATAGCCACCGGGAACATGTATCTCGCTAGTCCGAGACCATGGGGGATAAATTCTAGAGGGGGAGAGAGATCCTTCACGAGGAGGTGTGAGAGACAAGTGAGGAGGGGGGATCCTTTTATAGGAGGAGGGGGGGCACCCAAGGGGGTGGCCGCCGGCCATGGGGGCTGCCCCCTCCCCTCCTTCATTCATGTGGGTGGACACTCCACTCACAAAATGCCCTTTAAAATCCCTCCACTCAAAAGTCCACTCAAATTCCCATTAAATTTCCACCAAATTTAATGCAAACTCTCAGTAAATAAAACTCTTTTATTTTATTCAGAATTTTGTCAATTACTTTAATGACAAACATTCACAAATAACCCCTTGCTAGAATTCTATTTCACATGCATAACCACTTTATGCAATTTCACCCGAAAACCTGTTTCGGTATCTAGTGAAATAAATTCCTGCGCTTGTTCATTCTTTCGGGATGAAACATTTGCTCCAATTGGATCTCGGTGTCTCTTAAGTGTGTCACCCTACGGTTCGTGAATAATGCGGACATCCCTCTCGGATCAATCAGCTTGTGGCAATCAGCTTGTCCCTCATAGAGTAGCAAATAGATGCATATGACACCTTCAAAGTTCACAAGGGTGACTAGAAACAAATATCACAAGAACAAGTAATATCACAATATGCATCAATCAATAAGCTTTGTGACACTGCACACAGAATGGCAACTATTCTCTCTTAATGGTGCCTAAAGGTAGAAGGTGGAGACTCAATAATAGTGGAAGAAAGGCCCTTCATAAAGGAAGCAGGGATTTCAAGTTTCAAAAAGAGCTTCCAAAAATTATGGTACTTGTTAGCTTTCAGCCCTCATTGCCCCTATCATAAGCATCTTTAAGTGATTAAGGTTAAAGTGAACAAACTATGGAGTATATGCTTGACAAAGTATAAGTTAGCAATCTCAAGTCCCTTGAATACGAAGGCCACGCCTCATGCTACTCAACTTCAGTCACCTATAAGTTCTTGTCATTGTAAGTACTTGCATATCATAGAGAACCGCCAACAGGGTACCCCTTGAACATGGTACAGGAGCTATCCCATAACCAAAATGACAAGGCAAGCAGACAATGAGCATCTCAGCGATCTTTTTATTTACTATATGCATAGCTTTTTATTTAGGATGCTTCATAGATAGCTCACTATGGTGATGCTGCAAGTTTCCACCATGATTAGGCATGACTTAGGCTAGCGCCCAAGGCGTTTCTCTAACACAAAATACAAACTCCATGGACTTATAAGCTCCCTATTTATTTCACACCGATGACATCCATAGACAAAAGAGCATGATATCAACTGAGTACAAAGTACAAGTGCAATGTTGAAAACGTCCCCCATGGCAGCATGGTTCTGCTAATTCCAACGTATAAGTGCAAGCATATACAACATAGACGACACAATGGTTCAAGTTTATTAGGGGCGGAGAATATAAAGTGTGTTGTCAAGTTTTTAAGGGCTTTAATCACTAATTTTTCACATAACAAAATAGTTTTTAATTGGAAAAAGCTGAAAACAAGAATATACTTGGAATGGTGTAACACACCATGCATAGGAATTTATAGTGTACACTTTGGAATAACTTGGTTTCTTGGAAGTTGGAAGCATGAGTAAAGCTTACTCATACAAGTGGAGGCTAGCAAAAGACTGAGAGCAACCAACTAAGAGAGCATAATGGCCATAATCATGCAGAGCAATAAATCATTACTAATCAAAGCATAGAGTGGTACCACAAGTCAATGACTAAATGATCATAGAGGCTATGGTGACTTGGCATAGTCATAACATGGTGTGAGCATGTGCCAAGTCAACCCGAGCAAAGCATCAAAGAAGAAAACCACAATACTATGCTTTTGCATGCTAAAACAACGCATACTTTCTTCAAGGCACACTAAGAAATCCCAATTGTTTGGAACAAGACATGATACAAGAATAATTACTAAGCATAAGGTTAAAGCAACACCTAGAATGTCATGCTAAAGTCTAAGTCATAGTCAATGCAAGCTCCTCTTGCACTTTCAAGCAGTAACTTCCTACTTCTTTCCAACACCAAGCAACTTATTTGCAACAACACAGCTCGAACGAGGGTCCAAACTACTTTATTCAAGCAAACCAAATGAACTAAGCAAAGCAAACAAAAACTAAGACGCTCCAAGAACAACACAACAGTGCATGAAACAATAAAAATGAAGTGTCTAGACAGACCTAAGCTTTTTATTGATGAAGAAGGGGATCCCTTGGGCATCCGCAAGCTTTGACGCTTGTACCTCTTGGATATTTCTTGGGGTGACACCGGGGTGGCATCCCATAGCTTGAGCTTCTGTCCATTCTTCATCTCGTTACATCATTCTCTCTCTACATCTGAAAATTTTCCTTCATACAAAACTTCACACAATCTTCATTAGCAACATTAGTTTATTCAAAAGTTATAGACCTTAGTCAAAGCTTTGGAACAACATGTCTTTTCACTGAAAACACAAGCTACTGTAGCAACTCCTTAAAAAAGCTCAATTCCCCAAAAGAGAACTCAAAAAGGAATCAATTAAGAAGCAAATGCAAATAATAGCAGAAATCTGTCAAAACAGACCAGCAGGTAGAAACCTATTTTTTCGAAAATCTTCTGTTGCTCAAATGAAGAAGTGTTGAACTAACTAAAGTTAGCTAGCATACTGGGGGATTTATTCGTAAATTTTGAGCTCAATATGAGTTACAGAGAATCCGCACGATTTTTTTGGTGGAGAACAGAAATCTGTTTCGGGACAACAACTCTCCAAATCTTACTTCCCTCTCATTAGAGGCTATTCCTGGCACAAAAAGCAAACAAAAAGGATAAGGAGAGATCATTACTGAAGTAATAACTTCCAATACTCAAGGAAACTCTTGGGTTATCTCCCAACGAGTACTTTTCTTTAATGCCTTTAAGTTAGGCTTGATAGTTTGAGAAGATGCTCACAAGAGAAATATGAATTGAAGTAAAAGAGAGCATCAAGAAGCAAATTGAAAACACATTTAAGTCTAACCCACTTCCTATGCATAAGAATCTTGTAAGAAAATAAATCAAAAAAGCACAAAGCAACAAGCATATGAGAGCAAAACAAGTGCAACTTCAAGATTTTCAACATAAAGAGGGGCAACTTAATATTGTTAAGATACATAAGACCATGTTTCCCTCTCTCATAATAACTTTCAGTAGCATCATGGATAAACTCAAAAATATAACTATCACATTACGCATGATTTTCATGATGTATAAACACATAATTTCTATCAAGCTCAAAGATAGTGAGATTAAAACCTTCATAGGTTTTACCCAAAGTAGATATTTCAAAAGGATCCACCAGAACATAACATTCATCCTCCTTTGGTAAGCATGGGGGACAATCAAATAATGTAAGAGATAAAGAGTTACTCTCATTAGAAGGTAGGCATGGGTAGATAATCCATTCTTCCTCTTTTTGTTCATCACTCTCTCCCTCTTTTTCATCTAATGAGCTTCCGGTTTCAACAATTTCTTCTTCCATAGGCTCCTGCAAGGCATTAGTCTCTTCCATTTGTGGAAAACGCCTATTAAAATATTCAAGAATATAGCCATTTTCTTCCCTGTAATTATCAAAGCAAAATTTAAGTAACCCATAAACCTCAGATTCATAAGGTGCATTATCAGTATTTTCAAGCAAACTGGCAAGTTCAAATGCACCCTTGAAGGCAATAAATTCTTCAATTTGTTCCACATCATAAAAGTCATAATTTACTGTAACATAAGTGGATATGGTAACATTATCATTATACTCACATTGAAAGGGTAGGTGTTTATACCTCCTGCAGCAACAAGCTTTATCAAAGCAATAAGTAACATTATAAGTAGAGCACATGTCTATAGCAATAGTATTCAACCTATCAATTTGTTCCCATAAGTGTTCCCTTTTTGTGACAAACGGTGTTCCTTATAATAATACTTTTGTTCTTCCGTGAACCCACCTTGCCAATAAGAACTAGTTTCAAAGAAACCATCCATTGATAGAAAGCATGACCAAGGAAGGCAAAGACAGACCAGTAACTAGAGCAGGAACTATTTTTTTGTGTTATTGAATAAAGCAAGCAAACCAAACTAGACTATTTTTTGGGTTTTTTGAAAAGAGGCAAACAAAACCAAACAAAGAAACTAAGCAAACTAAAAACAAAGTAAAGAGAAAGGAAGTGGAGGACTCCTCTTGTGAAGATGTCCTTAGCCTCCCCGACAACGGCGCCAGAAAAAGCTTGATGGTGCTGGGAATCACTTCGTCGGGAAACCCCAAGAGCAAGGTGTGAAGCAACACAACAACAAGTTTTCCCTCGGTAAGAAACCGAGGTTATCGAACCAGTAGGAGGAAGTAAACGTCACACAGGTGTTGCAAGCAACGCGGAGACCTGCATAACACAAACTCAAGACTTTGCCCCAATGAATCAATGAGATTGTTGGTGGTGCTTGACATGGAGCACTTCGATGCAAACCCCAAGATCAAGGTGTGATAAGCACAACAACAAGTCTTCCCTCAGTAGAGACCGAGGTTATCGAACCAGGAGGAAGAAAACGTCACACAGGTGTTGCAAGCAACACGGAGACCTGCATAACACAAAATCAAGACTTTGCCCCAACGAAACAGTAAGGTTGTGAAGCTCACCGTTTTGCTGTAACAAAGGATTAAACGTATGGTGTGGAAGGTAATGGTGGTTTGCATCAAGTAAACAAGTAACAATGGAAAATGTATCAATGGTAAAGATTGGATTGGGGTCCATAGTTCACTAGAGGTGCTCTCCTTAGATAAACAACATGGCATGAAGGGTAAACAAATTACAGCAGGGCAATTGACAGGAACTGAGCAAGGCATAACAATGCAATACTAGACAAAAAGATCCTATGAGATTCGATTGGGCAATACAACAAGATACATAAACTGCCATCCAACTGCATCTATGACTAGAAGTCCACCTTCAGGTTATCATCCGAACCCCCTCCAGTATTAAGTTGCAAGCAACAGACAACTGCTTTAAGCAAAGTGTGTAAGGTAAACAATACAATTGTTCCATGAACAAGATACCGTTGTTTTCTCCCTAGTAGCAACAACACATCTACAACTGAAGAGATTTCTGTCACTTCCCTTGGAAACTAGAGGCATGGACCCACTATCGAGCATAAATACCCCCTCTTGGAGTCACTAGCAACTACTCGGACAAGATAGCTACTAACAACGGAGAGCATGCAAGATCAAAAACAACACAGACATGATAGAATCATAAGACAAAACCATTAATCAATCTGACATAGTAATCTCAATATCCATCGGATCCCCGCAAATATAACATGCATGATTACAAATAGATTAGATCTTGATCATGAATGGAGCTCACAAGATCTATACATGAAAGCACAAGGAGGAGATACAACCATCTAGCTACTACATGGACCCATAGTCCAAGGTGGAACTACTCACGCATCATACCGGAGAGAAGGCCTCCAGGATGATATCCCTTCCGGCAGGGTACCGGGAAGAACTTCAAATCCCCCCGATATAGGGGCGACGGTTGCAGCGGCTACATAAGGTTTCGTGGAATATTGACCGGGTACTTAGGGTTTTTTCATCGGGGGCTTCTTATAGGCGAAGATGCGAGGCCGGGATGCGACCAGGGGGGCCACACCCTGCCCAGGTGCGGGCCCACCCCTGGCCGCGCCTAGGGGTTTTTGGCCGCCCTGGTTCGCGTCTTCGTCTCGTCTTTTGGATTCGTGTCCCTCACGGTAAAATATTGACTTTGGCTTTTGTCCCGTCCCATTCCGAGAATATTGATTTTCTGCCTTTCTGGAACCAAAAACAGAAGAAAACAAGCAACTGGCACTATGGCAACTTGTTAATAGGTTAGTTCTAGAAAAGATATAAAAACGCCTCAAAGTGTAGACAAAGCAAAACAAAGTAGATACTAAACAAGCATGGAACATCAAAAATTATAGATACGTTTCCGACGTATCACCGCCGAAGACCATATCGGGCCCGAGGGGCCAAGATCCGAGTCGGGAGGAACCGACGCCAAATCGTCGTGTCCGTCGCTGCCGCGCCCCGCCTTGCCGTCTGCAGCGGCCTCCCCAATGACGTCAGGGGTGTAGAGGAGAAATGACATGCCCACCGGAGCCTAGATCGGGCCCGAGGGGTCAGGAGACGCCCGAGTCCGCCGCTAGCACCCACCATGTCGTCGCTGCGCCGCCGCCTCATGCTACCCGAGGGAGCCCGAGCCGCAACTTGCCGAGGAGCATCGTCGCCGGAGAGGAGGGCCGCCCCCGACCGCCTCCTATGGCGCGGGGAGAAGACAACTGTAGGCGTCGACACCGCCTAGGCGTCGCCCGATGACCCCTGCTGACGGCGGTAGTGGGGGAGGAAGGGGTAGGCGGATGGGAGGCCGAAGAGGAAGAAGGACGCGCCCGCCGCCCTCGGGGGAGTGGGAGCGCGGGGTAGGTGGGGGATGTTTTTTTTTGTTTAAGGTAAGTTTGCCATCTTCTTTTAAATTTAGAACATAGAGAAATTGAATGGTTACTTTTAGAATAGATAAGAAAAAAGACTAGTCCAATTCATAATGATATACCAAAAAATACATCGTTTTCATTTTTTTTGCGGGAACGTTTTCATTATTTGACCAACCATCGGAGAATCAAATACAAGGGGTACACTAATTACCAAGATTGAGGAATTCATAGTTAATCCAAAAGGAACTAGTTGGAAAGCAATAGTCCTATTTCTTTTTTAGGTCAGAAGTAGTCATATTTCTAATCCTCCAAGCTAACATCAAATAAAGTTGACTACATATTTTATCCCTCACTTAACTAAAAGTTGTAAAACAATACAGGAAGTAGGAGGGATTTAATCATGAATTCTTTGATTCTTCTCTTTAACTAAAACTTATTTTTAATTATCACATTTTTATTTGGATATGGTGGTGTATAAATATTTTTTAATCAGATAACTAGAGAAATAAAGCCTACAAAAGTACCATGCCTTTAAAGAAAAAAAGTTAACTTGATCCTAATGGAAAGGACATATGGTAATCCAAGAAGTTTATTGGTCCAAAGCCCTCGTCTTCAAGTCGTTTTCAAGGTTCAACCAAGGATTGATAATGGACATATTTTAAACCTTCATCCAATTTAACCAAGGATTGATAATAGAGTACTAAAATATGTTGAGGATATTGACAAATTAAGGATTATCTTGTCCTATATGCGTGTCTAGATAAAGTTGAATCAATAGGTTACGACTGGAGTGAGAAAAATATTGCTTTCTCGCATAAGACCTAAATAATAATAGTACTCTCTCCAACCTAAATTAGTTAACTCAAATTTGTCTAGATTCGAATGTATCTAGACTTGTTTTAGTGCTATGTATATCCGAATATAGACAAAAGCAAGTCAACTAATTTGGTCGGAGAAAGTATGCTAATCTAATTTCCTACTCTAGATTCATTTAAATTTTGAAAATCTGAGACATCTATTTTAGGACGAAGAGAGTACTATTCCTAAATTACTCTGCGTTTTAGGTTTAGTCAAAATCAAACTTCAACTTTACTACGAAAAAATATTAATATCTAAAATATATAATAAATATTGTTAGACTCGCTATAAAACATACTTTTAAATTGTATATAATTTTATATTATAAATATTATTATTCTATCAAAGATATTTAGTTAAGTTTTAATATGTTTGACTTAGACCAATTTGGGACGGAGGGGATACAAACAACGACTAAACAACGACACGAGTCGTGATAAACAACGAAACACGTCCGGTGTCAATACGTGGGAGGTTTATCCGTATTCCCGTGCAACATCACCGTGGCTGGTACTACGTGTGTGCAGTTGAACAAACTATAACTAACTGAACCAGTAAAACCGCGGGGCCCACGTGTGTGCAGTTGAACGAAGCCTGTAGTCTCGCGGCCGGGCCCACAAAACCGGCAGCACAATCCGGGGTGCCGTGCGCCCACCCGGTACCCCCACTTCCTTTGCCTTATCCCTTCCGCTTCCCTGTGGCCCCATCCCCTCGCATCCTACCCACCAACCTCTCCCTCCACGCGAGTCCGCTGACATACGGACCCACAAGTTCATGCAGCCCACCTGTCAGTGAGTAAGAATACATAGAACAAGGGTACTGGACCAGCTCTACGCGACACGTGGAGCTCCCTCGCTGCTCCGGCTCTCGCTATAAGCCAATTTCTTCTCCACCTTTTCTCTCCCCACATTCGTGTCGTCACTCTCGCTCGCCGCCGGATTGGGAATTAGATACGATATATGATGATGCTCTCGGTCGCTTGGCTCTTCGAGCTCTGCTAATCTCAGGGTTAAACCCAGGAATTTGGAGGTTTCGGCGGCCGAATCGCGCGCCCGATCGGGTAATTTCATCATTTTTTTCGAACGAACTTCAGTTGCGATTTTTTGGGTTAGTTTTGATCTCGCCCAACGGACTCTGCTACCCTGGTGCTGGTGATTTAGTCCTCGCCCCCTCGGTCTGGTTCGCCCTGGTAGGATTCCTGAGCATTTTCGCAGTTCGCTCTCCCTCCGTGATTCGCACAACTTTTGCGCGGACTGTTCAGCTATTTGGGGGTTCTGCGTTCATCGATCGTACTTCTGCAGCAGGAGCCAGGAGCGATGCTTTGATGCGTATAGGTTCGTTGCTTTCATCCTTGGGGGTTGGTTGCTCGATTGCGTGTAGGATTGGTTCGCGGTTTGTAGTGATTGGACCGGGGCGGAGTTGCGTGGGACGTAACACTTCACTCAGAAATCGACCACTTGCGTCTAAATCGATTACTCCCGTTTTAGTTTTGTTTGACTGATTCTGCACACAATCTGATAAATTTCCTTGATGTAAAGTGCAAGTCAAGATTAGAGCTTATACTATTGTTTTTTTATTGATGATGCAGGACAGGATATGGTGGCGTAGAAAACAAAATCCACGCCAAGTCGTAGTCACGCCAGAGATGGATGCTAAAGAATCATGACATCTTCACCAAGAACCAGCCGGCACCTCAACATGCGCCGCTGAGTCCATTGCACGGACTGTGAAATTGTATATCCGTCCATAGGCTTGAGGCAGTGACTCTGTTTTTTTGTTCAGTATACAAACTCTGTCTGTCATGGGCAGTGCTTGCTCAAGGAAGAGAGGCCAATTGGTCCGTGAGGACGAACTGTACAGTGTGAAGTTCTCCAAGAGTGGAAGCTTCAAATGGCTGCTGCACACGCTGTCCCGCAGCAGCTCCGGCGTGCTCCGGAAGGCGCAGGGACCAGGACCAGCTCGTCGCCCGTCGCTGGTGGAACTTTGTGTGGCCAGAGTCCGTCAGGTAGTCATGTAATCTCTCTCATCTTCAGAGTTTGCTGAAGCAACACGGCTGACATGATCGGTGGTGTGATTGCAGGACATAAGTAGGTATTCAGATTTCTCCATGCTGCCTAGGGATCTTAGCCAGCAGATATTCAATGAACTGGTGGAGAGTAGCTACCTCACAGAGGAGTCTCTGGGAGCTTTTCGCGATTGTGCTCTGCAGGTGAAATTTTAGTACTACTACTTGTTTGGCACACAGTTTTGACTGAAATGAAAGTGGATGTTTTGTGTTAACTAAATTAATACAAGCCTATCTTATCCAAGTGTATTATGAACAATTAGTTCATGTAGAACTGAAGTTACCATCACATCAATCTGGTCTTTATATGTATATAGTGTATTTAATTTTTGTCGACGTTTATGTGTATTATGTGGGAGTGAAGAATGACATCTTAGCAGACACATCTTGCCAGCTTTCCAGGGCCCATTCATCAATTTAGAACACAATTCTTATCAAGCTCTTAAAACTTTTGTGAGCTTGTTTAAAGGAATTAAAAATGCCTTGCTACACTTTGTCCTGCAAGCATTAAAAAGTCTCTACCCTTATGGAAACCCATTTAATAGACCATTTGAGATCACTTAGGCAGCTGCTATCTTATTCCAAGTCAGATTACATTTCTTACTCAAGGTATAAGTTGCACGGGAAGCTTCCAGTTAATGTGCTAGGCTAGAAAAGACAAAACATGAAGGTTTCTATCACTCTTCGATGAGTTAGCCTACATGACTGCCAATTGATCTTCCATACTATTTGGTATTAGGATATTTGTCTGGAGGAGTATCCTGGAGTGAAGGATGCTTGGATGGAAGTAGTCGCTTCTCAAGGGGAATCCTTGCTATCTGTTGACATATCTTGCTCTGATGTGACTGATAGTGGATTGAATCTTCTCAAGGATTGCTCAAATATGCAAAGTTTGGCATGCAATTACTGTGATCAAATCTCTGAACAGGGACTTAAAACAGTGTCAGGTAAGTGATATGGCTATAGTCCAATAGCTGTGCTTTCTTACATCTGTATGAGTCCTGGGTTGAATTTCTGTGATCAAATCTCTGAACATGGACTTAAATTGATCTTAATTCTGCAGGCCTCTCAAACTTGACATCGCTTAGCCTTAAGAAATGTGCTGCTGTTACTGCTGAAGGAGCAAAAGCCTTTGCAAACTTAGTTAATTTGGTAAATTTGGACCTCGAGCGATGTCTGAATATTCATGGTGGCCTTGTTCATTTAAAAGGTGTCCTTTTGTTCCCTGAATTTATTGTTTCTATAGTATACCTCAGTGACCTTATTTACTCCAACTTGTAAGACTTAAATGTACCAGCTACTGTAGGGTACCACAATAACAGGGGCACCTGAAGTGTTTCTTCTTCATTTTCATTCCTGACATAAATGATATCCATATTTATCTGTAGTCGAACTGGCACGTGACCTATTTATTCACAGTTGGTTCAATAGCAAATAACTCAAACTACTTTCTGGTGAGGTAACATAAGATTCTTTTACAGGCTTGAGAAAACTGGAAACACTGAACATGAGATATTGTAACTGCATCACAGATTCAGATATGAAGTATTTATCAGGTTATAACTCCCCCATGATTTGTATAGACCAATCTGTATGATCACACATATTGATCTAAAACGCAATGCCCTTTTCCTTTGTAGATTTTACGAATTTGAGAGAGCTACAACTGTCTTGCTGCAAAATAAGCGATCTCGGTGTCTCTTATCTGAGAGGTAACCCCAAATAAGTTATTCTTTTCCAGTGGAAGGTTAATTGATTTTGTATTACTTTGGAGGGTTTGACTATCTAATATGTGTGCCCATGTTTTTTATTTACTTAGTAACCCGAGGGTCCATCTAAATTCTGCTCTGTTTAAGTTACTTGTTTGATATTTTAGGTCTATCCAAGCTATCTCACTTAAATCTGGAGGGCTGTGCAGTGACTTCTGCTTGTTTGGAGGCTATTTCAGGTTTTACATCCTTTCCTGATAGAGCACCTTACTGTTAATGCTACTGCTGTATAAATATCTTTATTTTAGCATTGAGAAATCCTTGAGGGCATTTTGCTTGCCCATTGAAGGGTTCAAATAATTGTATAGAGTATAATGTACTCCCTCCGATTCAAGTGCCGCTGATTAAGTACAAAGTTGTGCTATATCAGCGACACTTAATATTGAACGGAGGGAGTATTATGTATGTTGAAGCAGGAGGATTAGGCCTTATTCACAACTTTACCTCAGTTTCTAAAAAAATAGTTTCATCGCCAGTCTTGGGTTTTCATTCTGTGCACTCTAGAATTACATACAGGTCTTGAGAAGTTTGCAGCTGAAGTTTAACGAGAATGTCAAAGTAACATACTAGCTGAACTCAGAGTGCTTTTATGCTACTATATGGGACAGTGTGCTGTTCTATGTAAACGATGAGATATATTTTTCATCTCTTTTGTTGCTGACAGGTGGTATATGGAGTTCCATTCTATTATTTTGAAAGGAAACTTGTTAGCTTATTGAGTTAAATGTTCCTTTCACAAGGACATAGTTAGTTAAGAAGCCTGAACTTACAATTTACTGTTGCATACTTACTGATTTGTAGTACTTATTATGCTATAACATTCTTTGGCATTAATTACACAAACAATTACAAGCTCACCGTTTGGGTACCGAACTTCATTAATAGTCATGCTATTTCAGGATTGGCTTCATTGGTATTGTTAAATCTGAATAGGTGTGGCATATATGATGAAGGCTGTGAGAACTTGGAAGGTAAACATGATACTGATTGCTGACCATTTTGTGATCACGACTCTTTGTTACTTGCAGAGATAATTTCTTTGTGATAGCATTCAAATAGGATACATATTTCTTGTCTGTGATGTAGATGTCAGATTCTCAATGCTTTGTTTCTTTCACGTACTATTCAGCCAAGCATATTTTTTATACCCTCTGTCTGCTGAATCTGTCCAATCCTGTTTCTTTGTTCTGCATGGCTACACCTTTTTTAGCTCACTGAGACTGGTTCTGCCTTGCAGGTTTTGTCAAATTGAAGGTTCTTAATTTAGGGTTCAACCGCATTACAGATGCCTGCTTAGTTCATCTAAAAAGTGAGGACTCTTGATTGTTTACCTTTATATTAAATTATTATATGACATTGTTTGAACATTCTAATATCTATATGCTTACATTCCCATTGTTCAAGAGAAATAAGCGCTAATTTTTCTCCCATGCACAAAAATGCTGTTAAAACGAAAGTAGAGACATGCCAAATAATATGCAGAGGGATTTGCATTGTTTGAATGTCTTGTCCATTTGCTAGATTGAAGAGCGAGCAAATTAAATCGAGTAGAAAAATATTAGGTAAAGGAAAACGTTGGAGGAAGTACACTGGAACCATGGCATTGGTGTTAATACTAAACAACGCATAGTGTCGGGACTGTGTATTTCTGATGTTCTTTGCTCCTTCCAGAATTGATCAATTTGGAGTGTTTGAACTTGGACTCGTGCAAGATTCGTGATGAGGGGCTACTACACCTGAAAGGTGAGCTCTTTAATGTCTTAAGAATTTCCCACACTGCAGTAGCATGTCTCACTTTCTCTCTGTTTACCTCTTGTCTTATCAAATGCTGAAGAGAGGAACAAGCCAGTTAACTGGCTCATGCAGTAAATTGTAACTTACTGTTGTTTAATGGCTTATGATTTTAATTTACCAGACTTGTTTATACTTAACAAGTATAGTATTGCTCGGGAATTCTTGTTTGCCAATGGAAATTTGTATTGGGCTTTTGTCTATGGAATCTAACCTAAGATTTGTTGTTGCAAAGCACTAATGATACATTTTGCTGTGGTTTAGGCCTTTTGCAGTTAAGAAGTTTGGAACTTTCAGACACTGAAGTCGGGAGCAATGGACTTCGTCATCTCTCTGGTCTGTTTAAACTTTGCAAATGCTATATTGTCATCTATGGATTCTCCTTTAAATTCTATTTTAGTTGCCTATGTTTATAGTAGTTGTTGCTAATTTGTAATGAAATTGAACTTAATATAAGCTAGGTGAGCACCAAAACTCCGCGGTTATGTAGTTATGTTTCGTCGGCTTCTCAGTCAAATAAAAGGTTACATGATTGGTTGTTTAAAGGCATTTCAGTTCTAGGAATGCGCTTACAGAAATTAGCAAAGTGGGTTGATGTCTTACATGATCGTTTGTTTGGGGTTTTCATCTTTGCCCTCGAATGCATTTATCTTGTCATTGTCTGGGCTGCTTACCTGTATTATGGTCAAGTGGGTTGATGTCAAGGCATAAATCACTGGTATATCTTGTTCATACAACTCATTAGTTAAGTAATTTTTGCAAACATGGAACTAAAAGATGTAGTGGTAGAGGGGCCAATGCTGATAATGCACAGCGTTATGCTTGTCTGTTTGCCATGTATGTTAACAGAAGACTCAGTTGAATGGTACAGTACATGGCAGTTTTCCATTACAATTTTCTCTTTCTTTGTCCTGCTACATGAACAATGCTTACCTGTGCTCTCAATAAATAACATTTGAGCCATAATAGTATTTGCCGAGTGTTATTTCCTAGATGTATGTGCCTGAACCCTTAGAGGTCGTTTGGTATCCATCATTTGGGCCTAGAATCCTGAAATTCATTTTGCAATTCTATCATATGCTGTTTGGTTGGCATAGAATTGGGCTGTCATTTCATTTGGCAAATCCATCCAAATATCCCTATGTATAAACTCAATTCCTATCTCAGACCTGTCATTTCTAAATTCCGGTGGCAGCCAAACATATGGGTGTTTTTGGAATCATAATATAAATGAAATGAATCCATGTATTCATTTCATTTCTACTAAATAAAATGAATACCTGGATGCCAAACGACCTCTTACTGTTAATATTATTTTCCTTTCAAGTTATTCTGTCTGGATGCTCAATGACATCATTTGCTATACTTATGTAACTGTTCTACTTTTGCAGGTCTTAGAAATTTGCATCGCATGAATCTCTCTTTTACATTGGTTACGGATATTGGTTTGAAAAAAATTGCTGGCTTGAACTCACTGAAGTCACTCAATCTTGATAATCGCCAAGTCACAGACCATGGCTTAGCAGCTCTTACAAGTATGTCTCTCATATTTCGCCTATCTTGGGATGAGGGCTGGATATGTAGCCAAAATTTGTCGTTTGTCGAGCTAATGATTGGGTTGGGTTTTATTTGGTTAATGCAGGTCTCACTGGGTTAACACACCTCGATCTGTTTGGAGCTCGTATAACTGATTCTGGGACAAACTGCTTCAGATGTAAGTATGCACATTCAGAATTTGATTCATATCAAAGATTTAATTTACATGGTGCTTTTGGACCATCGAACATGTTTATTTACTGGAAAATGCCAACAACGGCATATGGATCTGTGTCCACTTGGATGGCACCGGAACTAACTTCCAGAAAATCATCAAATATGTGCTATCTAAGATTTATTTTCTTAAAACCTGCACTGTTAGCCTTTAAAGGACAGCATGTTTGCATATCTTGGTGGGCTCTGGTATTGGTTTGTTGAAGCAGTTTTTCTAGCTTATGGCTTCCTCAGAGAAACTGCCCTGGACAGGGCTGAAACATCATACGGCACCTAACATGATCGCCACCATTTCAGATTTCAAGGGTCTGCAGTCTCTTGAGCTCTGCGGCGGGTTGATCACGGATGCTGGAGTGAAGAACATCAAGGACCTCAAAGCTCTGACGTTGCTGAACCTATCCCAAAATGGCAACCTGACAGACGTAACCTTGGAGATTATTTCGGGTATATGTTACTTGCTTCTGTCTTGTGCCTTTTTTTTGCCCGTAACTCTGATATGATCTCACACATGTATTCTGGTGACAGGCCTGACTGCTCTGGTCACGCTGAACCTGTCAAACTCCCGGGTGTCCAACGCCGGCCTCCACCATCTGAAGCCGCTGCAGAACCTTCGCTCGCTGTACCTGGAGTCCTGCAAGGTGACGGCGTGCGAGATCAAGAAGCTCCAGCTGGCTGCCCTCCCCAACCTGATAACCGTGCGGCCGGAGTAGTCTGGTAGTTGGCACCTTTGTCCACCTGTAAATAACAACCACATATGCTAGAGCAGGCCCAGCAGGCACAACAGGGCCTGCGCGTCTGTACATAGGGTCTTGTCAGTTACACGAATGATCTGGTAGACTCATAAGTATTTTGGTAAGTCTGCGTACCCACCAAAGCTGGTGCGAAGAAACAACTGTAAATATGTCTGTGCTTCCTCCGCATTTGGGATGTAACGTGGTACGTCTAAACAACTCGTGGTATAGCCAAGTTTCTTCGCGTGGTGTTGCAATATTGGTATGAGTTGAGTTTGATGTCAAATCTTTTGTCTTCACAAGTAAACAGGCTAACCTATGCATATAGGTTGCAGACGTGGTGCTTGTGGGCCAGTTGCTCGAACAAAATGCAGAGTACCATTCAGCTCTGATGCTCCTATGATTTAAGATTGTGACTTGTGGGGTTTAGCAAGCATTTGTTCAGGAGAACTTGGGTGTGTACACAACTAAAATATTGACTTGTGAGGCTTGGACAGACCTCCAAGCATTTGTTCATCAGAATTAGGTGTGCACACAGAGAGTGGGCGCTAGCGCTCAAACTCAGAGATTGGGCAGGCACAGTAGGTAACAGCACCTCCTAGTCATGCGGGCGGAGCTTTGGTTCAAATGCGCGCGCCTATACTTTTCTTCTTCTGAAGATGAACGAAGCAGTTCTTAAGAGTGTAGGTGGTTTCTGTCGCGGGATTTTACAGTGTAACATCCTAAAAATACTAAACTTGGATTATTAAACTCTAATCATCAAATTTAGGGTTAACAAAAACTTCTCCAATTAAAATATGAAAGCATTCATATGAGTGTGCATTAAAATTTGGATTCTTTTGAATTGCCATGATTATGTGTTACTTTGCTTGTGAAATGATTCTTAGGTGAAATAAACATCATCTAAACAATCCCCACCTTTTCCCAAAGACAAATACATTAAAACAAACAAATTAAGTGAATGGTCACTTTGGCCAATTTAACTCCCATGCCTACTTTAGCTATCTCTAACTTTCAGAACTTAACAGAAACTTGTTTGGATCTTTGCACCCCTTGATAGTACTCATAACAAAGTACCAAGACCCACCTTGTGATCATCCAGAAATATTCAAATGCATAGTTTAAATGACAGTTGAAAATTGAATCTATTTCATATGGGAAGATCCCACTTTTTCAAAAACCCCTCAAACCAACTCAACTTTCAAAACCCAAGCATCTACAGACTCACCAGCACATGCCTAGCACACCCATCAAAAATAATTTCAAAATTCAAAACTTGAGTTCATGCGGCCATTTCATCAAACACCTTGCAGATGCAAATCAAACAAATCCTAAACACTATAGTGTGCAGTGATTCTGGCCTAACTTGTCCCCTCTCTGGAATCACTAGCCTTAGTAGATCATCTAACAACCTTAACTAATCTCTAGCACCACTGTAAGCTGGCCATTGTCATCAATGGTGAGCAGGCCGAGTGCACCATTGCCACCCCATAGTCGACAACAAGCTATGAGCCACACTAGCATCGCCAACCTTGTCTGGGAGCAAGCTAGCACCCCACCGCCACTCCCTGTCCTAGCCGCGAGCGATGCCAGCCCCTGGACCACACGCACAGACCATGCCAAGCCGCTCTGCAACCATGCCGAAAGCGCGCCCCGTGCGCCACGCTCGACAGATGACCACAGACCGCGCGCCGCCCTTGCCGCGTGCACGCATGATCACCACCGTCCCAGCAACCCCGCAGACACGCCCGTTCGCCGTCGCGCGGACCACGTGCGTTGTGCGCCATTAAAACTCCCGTCGGGCACGCTCAGAGCACCGCATCATTCCGAACGATCAGCACCGCCCCACGCCTCGCCACCACGTCGTTGAGCTTCGCCAGGAAGCACAGCACCACCCCCTATCGTCGCCCACGCCGATAACCCTCTGTGCCGTCGACCACGATGAGCTCAGCCCGCGCCCGTCGGTCCCCTCTCGCCACTATAAATAGAGGCCTCCCCCACTCGAATTCTTCACACCACCTCACTCCCCTCACCTCACTGATCGTTCCACCCCATTCACGGAGCAAGGCGAGCAGCGCATCGCCGGAATTGCGCCGGAGCAGGACGCCTCTGGCAAAGAAGGGCGCCGTCGATTTCGTCCACCCCAGGAGGAGCTGCCGGTACCAGGAGGTTCGCCGTCGTCGACTTCGTCGTTCGCCCGCATCACCGACCTTCGCCTGAGCCCCGGTGAGCCCCCGACGACCCCCACTGAGCCGGTGAATAGTTTATCGTCGACGACGACCCTCAGCCGTTGATCTTACTTCTAATCCAACGCACCATATCGCCCCGTACCGCTTTGCGTGTTAAGATTCACTGACCAGTAGACCCGCCCTGTCAGTTGCGCCCCGCGCCGCGGAGTGACACTGGGCCGGCCCAATAAACCTTCCCGCGCAGCCCACTCGTTTGAATTTAACTTTTCCATTTTAATTCAAACCTAGTTCTGTAACTAATTTCAAAAATCAACCCAGCTCGATTCAGTGAACCAAATTAAATGAAACCAATTTTGTTAGAAAGATATTGAAATGCTTAATCCAAGCCCATTGGATTCAAATCATTTGAATCTATAGATCAACCTTGGTAAAAATAACAAGGCAGAAGCTTTTCTGCATTCAAACATTTTTCAAATTTAAACCATAATAGCTTTTGAGTTGATTACAACTCTCAAAAATTATAATTGATCATACCTTTCAGAATATATAAAAATATATGGGTTAATTACAGAAATAATGTTCAAGTAATAAAAGAATGCCACATAGGCATTTCTAGTCATTTATTTTTATTTAAATAAAAGGTTAAATCTTATTAAATTATGACACCACTTTAAATCACATTCCCATGTACTGAAATATGTGGTGATGACATGTGTCAACATGATCCCATGTTTGGTTTGGAGAATATTAAATCTTAAGTAGTATTTCAATGAGTAGAAATTACTTTTCTAAAAATAAAAGCCTTAACCTTGAAATATTAGTGATGATGCTAGATCATATATAGAACACCTTTGTGTGATGATTGAAAGTAGTTAAGTATTGTTTGGTGATTGTGTACCTCATATTTATTTATAGACACTAGTACCGACCAAGGATACGAGGAGGAAGGAGGATACTACGAAGAAGAAGCCGAGGAGAACTTCAACCAATGCTCTGCACAAGGCAAGCTAACACTTGCAATTTAGCAAGCTTATATTGATACTGATGCAAGCCTTACTAATCAAGTTGACCTATGCAAGCTAATACTTACTTGTTACCATGCCAACCATATGCCTTAAGCATATGTGATCATACCTACTTGATAACCCCAATCCTAGTTTTACTTGCAAGCTTTCTACTTTATTTATTTATCAAAGCTATTACTTAGAGTTTACTTGAGTAAATTGTAGATACTAGAAAGATAATTGAAGGTTGCATAAAGAGCATAAAATTTGGCCTAAGCTAGATAATCTTGATGTCACCCTAAGGCATGATATTGAACTTAGTTAAACTCCACTTGTTTACCACCCCTCATTAGTACTCACTCCCATTTGTAGATGCTAGTGCTAAGAATAAAATTTGATCAACATTAGATGGGAATACTTGGTGAAAATGGTTATGAAAAACTTGGAATGATGAGTCATTATATTGAAATGTTTTGACATGTGTTTCCGAACACCAGATGATTTGGTGATGAAAATGTTGAGGCATGAGCCTTAGCCCCTTTATAAAACTGATGGTTGCCTGGATGCGATACCATTCCAATTTTACCGTACAACCACAATACCCGAGAATTGGGTAGGGCTTGACTGGAAACTTATATACCTTAGTATTGGTTCCCTCACGGCCAAGGTCTGAGCTGAGGCTACCTTGTGAAGATTGTCCACCTGTGCAGTACCCAAGATGACATTTGGTCATGGTTGGGAGGCCAAACTCACATGATAGGTGCTTATACTAGGGCGTGTAATTGAAAGGTTAGGATTGATTATTCGCATACTGAGTATGGTGAGTTCAGGATTTGTTCCTGACGGATGTATCGAATGTTGTGGTGAAAGTGTATAATCTCTACAGAGTGTCAAACTATTCGAATAGCCACGTCCGTCGTTATGGACAGTTGGAGTGGCCATACTGTTTCCCCGTCAGATGTTTTCAAAATGACTTGTGAAATGAATTGAGACTTTGACTTGACCACAACAGAGTTGTGATATGAAATACAAGTTCCCACTTAGGTGTTATAAAATTTCAACTAGCTTTCTTCGTTTCTAAACTTAGTAGAGGTAAATCTGGCTTTTTGCAAAACAACCCTAGAGCTTAGTGTCCCACTACAAAAAAACCTTCACTTGTTAGTGTTAGTTTGCGAGTACTTAAAGAGTACTCATGGCTTTGTCCCTGGCTATTCCCGTGGCCAGACTATGAAGAGGAGTACAGGGAGGATGGACCCCAGGAAGGTTACGACAACTAGGATCATCTCCCATCGTCAGCATTGCCTGTGACCCCGAAGATGGAGCTTCGCCTACGCTACCTTTATTATTACGTATTTCCGCTGCTTGAGTTGTATTAAGAACTGGATCATGAGATCCTTATTTGTGTAAGACCTTATGTATGGTTTGTAATGGATGATATACTGTGGTATCCAAATCTGTTATGTCTCGCAAAAATGGTAATCCTGGGATTGCGATGTATGGCATAACAGGCATCTAGGATTAAAAATCTGGGGTTTGACAAGTTGATATCAGAGCCATCCTGACCATAGGAGACCCTAGTTAGATTGGACGTTGGAACCAAAAACTTAGTTTCAAAACCAAAGGAAGCAAATATTTACAAAATTTTATTTCCATTATTATCACCTTGTTTCTTTCATAAAAACTCATGTCCTTCAAAAACTCTTGCAAAATACATAAAATTTGACACACTTGATCACTCTACTAACTTACTCATCCTATATTCTTATAGATGGACGTGGAGTACATCAAGTTTTATCAGTTGGGGAATGGAGGAGACCTTATCTTTGAGCGGGATTTGGACCAGCTTTCGGAACTTCTGGAGCGTCCGCACCCCGAGTTCTTCAGAGCTCAGCTCAATGATCAAGGAGGAGAAGATCTGCAGTGGCTAATTGTTGCAAGTCTCCGAGGAAAGATTGAACCCCCCACTGCTGAGGGAATTCAATTTACCTTAAGAGAGAACAACTGGCTCGATGGACTTGCCAGGGCCATGCAGGAAGCTCTTGCCCGTCTGTGTGGGCAGAGTATCAACCAGATCAAGGGTACCCGCTTTGAGTTTTGTCCAAGGCGTGATGCTATGGGACAGCCACTGGAAGCCCCATACCACCCCAAGCTGAAGACTCAGTTGGACCACCTCAGCTTCATGATGTATGATCGTCAGCAGGAATTGGATAATTGTCGTGACTACTGCAACCACAAGTCCGCCATCATCAAGACCAAGGATCAGAACATCGCCATGCTAGCGAAGGATCGCAAGTCTCGCCGCCATCAGCTGGACAAGAAGGAGCGCATCATTGCTCGTCTTCGCCACCGTATCTCGGATTTGGAGGAGACCATCCACGAGAGAGACATGCAGTTGGAGGAAAGGGAGAATGCCGGAGAGGATCTTCGTGGAGACCCCTACTCCTATCTCAGCGACGACGATGATTTTCTGGAGGATCAGGCTATGGACTTCTTCACCGATGAGGATGATTTCGCCTTCATCAATGACGATGAGGATGATGAGGATGACGACTACACCAACTCCGAGGAGTAGTAGCACTTGAGCACTAGCGTAGTGAGTAGTATTCGGTCCCACTGTATCGTAGTTTCCATAATGGTTCTTAAAACCATCTGTTTGTCTTGTTTTGTGGTGTGTGTTGTATCGTGTGCTATGAATGAATGAATGAAAAGCAAGTTGCAAAAAAAATATCTGAGTCAAACTTTCAAAACTTTTCAAAGTCCCTGAACCTTAGAAATTTCCCTCTTTTCTCATGATCTATCTCAATCTTCAGATGCCACGCGGAGGAAGTGGTTCATCCCGGGACCCGATGTTGCAGATCCTGCAAATGTTGGTTTCTGACCGCGAAGCTGAAAGGGCCGAACGTCAAGCCAACCTAGCCACCCTTCAACAGATAGCTCAGCTAGCCCACCACAATCAAGGCCACGGAAATCAGGACAACCATGGATCTAAGCTCAAGAATTTCTAGAATACCAACCCACCTATTTTCACTAAGTCTCCCTTAGACGCTGATGATTGGCTGCAAACCATGGAAAACAACTTGGAAGTCGCCGGAGTGGAAGCTAACGAGAAAGTTCTGTTCGCCACCCACTATCTAGCAGGAGATGCCAGAGCATGGTGGAACAGCGTTCGTGCAATGATCGGAGGACAGATGATGACCTGGGAGGAATTCAAGGTCAAGTTTAGTAGAACCCATGTGCCACCGGGTTTGATCAAGAGAATGAGAGATGAGTTCAGAGAACTGAAGCAAGGAAGGATGACCGTAGTGGAATACCGTGACAAATTCTTGTCATTAGCTAGGTATGCCCCGGATGAAATCGACACTGAAGCCAAGAAGAAGGAGAGATTCTTGAATGGTCTGCACGATGAGATGCAGACAGTGTTAGTCAATATCCCCTTTGCTGATATTGAAGCCCTTGTCGACTCTGCCATCCAGATGGAAGGAAAGATTAACCAAGCCAACGAGAACCGCAAGCATTGCATGATGCATCATCCAGGAACCCATCAGACCCCAAAGTATCGCCCCAACCCATATCCAGGATTTGCCCCAAGAACCAACAGACCCCTGATGAACCGTCCGACCTATCTCAACCGTGGAAACCCAAGGCCCGGAGGAAATCACAACAACCCTGGCAACTCTAACAATTTCAACCGTGCCCCACCCAAGTTCAACAACAACAATGCTACCACCAACACCAACACTGCCTCGAGGACTGGAAGCAATGTTGTGCCTGTTGCAGCAAAGGACAAGTCGCAAGTGACTTGTTATGACTGTGGAAATAAGGGCTACTACTCCAACGAGTGCCCCAACAAGAAGAATACCGCAGCCCCCAATGCAAATGCCCCAGCTCAGCAGCAGCGTCGTGTTCAGCCTGGCAGAAGGTTTGCCCCAGGGAACTCGCTCAACCGCAACGGTCGTCTTTTTCTCATGCATGTTGAAGAAGCTCAGGAAGCGCCAGACGTCGTGCTGGGTATGTTTTCTGTTAATTCAGTACTTGCTAGAGTGTTGTTTGATTCTGGTGCATCACATTCATTTGTCACTGAAGAATTTGCCTGCACTAGTAAGATTCAACCAACCAAACTGAAGCATGTTATGATTGTTCAAATCCCCGATTCAACTACCAAAGCTAGGCAAATTTGCAAAGCCGTCCCTATCTGAATCCATGGCATAGATTTTTATGCTAATCTGATAGTACTTGGAACTAAAGGTTTGGAAGTAGTACTAGGAATGGATTGGATGTCCAAACATAAAGGATTGATTGACTGTGCCAAGAAAGCCATAACCATGACCAGTACAGCCGGAGTATCAGTCGAGCATGTATCTGAAACCTTACCTCGTCAATTCAAGTGCAACAAGAGTATAGCCCAACCTACCATTGACCAAGTCCGGATAGTCTGTGAATACCCTGATGTATTTCCAGATGTTTTGCCCGGTATGCCCCCAGATCAGGATATCGAGTTTATCATTGAACTAATCCCCGGAACAGGACCCATAGCCCAGAGATCATATAGTATGAACCCGTCTGAACTAGCAGAACTGAAGAAGCAACTGGATTCCATGTTGGAAATTGGATTGATTCAACCAAGTGCGTCACCATGGAGATCCCCTGTTTTATTTGTGGACAAGAAGGATGGAGGTAACCGTTTGTGTACAGATTACCGGAAGTTGAATGATGTCACTATCAAGAACAAGTACCCATTGCCCAAGATAGAAGATTTGTTTGATCAGTTGACCGGTGCCAAAGTGTTCTCTAAGATTGATCATAGAACAGGCTATCATCAACTCAAGATTCGCGCAGAGGATATTCCCAAGACTGCCTTTACCACCAGATATGGATTATACGAGTATACCGTCATGTATTTTGGATTAACCAATGCCCCCGCTTATTTCATGAATCTCATGAATAAGATTTTTATGGACTTCCTAGATAAGTTTGTTGTTGTTTTCATCGACGACATTCTAATTTATTCCAAATCAGAAGAAGAACATGAGCTACACCTAAGGACCATTCTTGGAACCCTTAGAGAGCATCAGTTGTATGCCAAGTTTAGCAAATGTGAATTCTGGTTACAGGAGGTAGGATTTCTCGGCCACATTGTCTCAGCCGGAGGAATTGCCGTTGACCCTGCGATGAAAGATGTCGAAGATTGGCAAGCCCCAACCACTCAAACCCAAGTTCGTGCATTTCTCGGATTAGCGGGATATTACCGCAAGTTCGTAGAAGGTTTCTCGAGTATCGCCAGACCCATGACTCAATTGCTGAAGAAGGACAAGAAGTTTGAATGGACGGACAAATGTGAAGCGAGTTTTCAAGAACTCAAGAGAAGATTGATTTCAGCCCCAATCTTAATCATGCCAGATATCACGAAGCCCTTTGATGTGTATTGTGACGCATCCAAGATCG
Source organism: Avena sativa (assembly GCA_916181665.1). NCBI lineage: Eukaryota > Viridiplantae > Streptophyta > Magnoliopsida > Poales > Poaceae > Avena > Avena sativa. Next base: position 347,427,518 of record OV702280.1, on the reverse strand, counting down.
GTCTCGGATGTGTGCTAATGCAAGAAGGCAAAGTTATCTCTTATCTATCTTGACAACTGAAACAACATGAGCAAAATTACCCAACCCATGACCTCGAACTCGCAACCGTAGTTCTAGCCCTGAAGACATGGAGGCATTACCTGATGGGAAATCGTTGTGAGATTTATTCGGATCACAAGAGCCTGAAGTATATATTCACTCAGAAGGAGCTGAATATGAGACAGAGAAGATGGATTGAGCTAATCAAGGATTACGACCTAGACATTCACTACCACCCCGGTAAAGCCAACGTGGTAGCAGATGCCCTTAGCAGATTGCCGTGCCGCTTGAACTCCATGATTTTGAAAGAGCAACCAAGCTTGCACAAAGAGATGGAAGATTTCCGAATGGAATTAGTAAGTGAAGGATTTTTGGCTAGCATAGAACTTCAACCCACTTTGATCAGCCAGATCAAAGAGGCGCAGAAAGGAAATGCTAGTATCGACGAAATCAAGCGTCGTATCGGTACAGGCAAAGTACCCGGATTCACCGAAGATGAAGAAGGAGTTCTGTGGTACAAAGGACGTCTTTGTGTACCAGAAGATTCGGAGTTGAAAGAAGTGATTCTGAAGGAAGCTCATAATACTCTTTATTCTATCCACCCCGGAGGAACGAAGATGTATCAAGACTTGAAAGAGCAATTTTGGTGGCATAAGATGAAGAGAGAAATCGGAAGCTATATCGCCAAGTGTGATATATGTCAGCGAGTCAAGGCGGGACATCAAAGACCCGCTGGATTGTTGCAACCATTGCAGATTCCGGAATGGAAATGGGATTCCGTTGGAATGGACTTTATCACTGGATTGCCTACTTCTAGTAGGGGAAATGACTCTATCTGGGTCATAGTGGACAGATTGTCCAAAGTCGCCCATTTCTTACCAGTCAAGACCACATATCAGAGTTCGAAGCTAGCGGAGTTATACATCGCTAGAATCGTCAGTTTGCATGGAGTCCCCAAGAACATCGTATCAGATCGAGGAACTCAGTTTACCTCGAGATTCTGGAAGAAAGTCCAAGAAGGGTTAGGAACCCGACTAGATTTCAGCACAGCTTATCACCCTCAGACCGATGGACAAACGGAGCGAGTAAATCAAATACTCGAAGATATGCTGAGAGCATGTGTGTTAGAATATGGATCTAAGTGGGAAGACTCTGTCGTTCATAGAATTTTCTTACAACAACAGTTATCAAGCTAGTTTGCAAATGGCCCCATTTGAATTCATGTATGGAAGTAAGTGTCACACCCCTTTGAACTGGTCGGAAGTAGGAGAGAGTCAGATTTTCGGACCCGATATCCTACGAGAAGCAGAAGAGAAGGTTCACAAGATTCGTGAGCACCTCAAGACTGCCCAGTCCAGACAAAAGAGTTACGCCGACAAGAGACGTAGAGACCTCGCCTTCAACATAGGAGATTTTGTGTATCAGAAAGTGTCGCCATTGAAGGGAATGCAGCGTTTCCAGCTGAAAGGGAAGTTAGACCCCAGATATATCGGCCCCTTCAAGATTCTGAACTGTCGAGGAGAAGTGTCGTATCAACTGGAATTACCTGAAGAGATGTCAGCCGTGCACAATGTGTTCCATATCTCATTACTTCGCAAGTGCCTCGAAGTCCCGGAGAAGACTGAAGTTTTCAAGAATATTGATCACCCGACCATAGAGATCAACGATGACCTAACCTATCCCAAGTACCCGTCCGTATTTTGGAAGAAGCTTTCAGAACTACCAGAACCTGAAGCATCAAGTTTCTCAAGATTCAGTGGAGCAACCACACAGAAGAGGAAGCTACCTAGGAGCGCGAAGATCACATCAGGACGGAGTTTCCCGATCTCTTCAAATCCTAGGTAATATTTTTTCGTCCTTTTTCAAATCTCGGGACGAGATTTTCTTTAAGGGGGGAAGGTTTGTAACATCCCAAAAATACTAAACTTGGATCATCAAACTCTAATCATCAAATTTAGGGTTAACAAAAACTTTTCCAATTAAAATATGAAAGCATTCATATGAGTGTGCATTAAAATTTGGATTCTTTTGAATTGCCATGATTATGTGTTACTTTGCTTGTGAAATGATTCTTAGGTGAAATAAACATCATCTAAACAATCCCCACACTTTTCCCAAAGACAAATAAATCAAAACAAACAAACTAAGTGAATGGTCACTTTGGCCAATTTAACTCCCATGCCTACTTTGGCTATCTCTAACTTTCAGAACTTAACAGAAACTTGTTTGGATCTTTGCACCCCTTTATAGTACTCATAACAAAGTACCAAGGCCCACCTTGTGATCATCCATAAACATTCAAATGCATAGTTTAAATGACAGTTGAAAATTGTATCTATTTCATATGGGAAGATCCCACTTGTTCAAAAACCCCTCAAACCAACTCAACTTTCAAAACCCAAGCATCTACATACTCAAAAGCACATACCTAGCACACCCACCAAAAATAATTTCAAAATTCAAAACTTGAGTTCATGCGGCCATTTCATCAAACACCTTCGAGATGTAAATCAAACAAATCCTAAAAACTATAGTGTGCAGTGATTCTGGCCTAACTTGTCCCCTCTCTGGACACCGCTAGCCTTAGTAGATCATCTAATAACCTTAACTAATCTCTAGCACCACTGTAAGCTGGCCATTGTCATCAATGGTGAGCAGGCCGAGTGCACCATTGCCACCCCATAGTCGACAGCAAGCTATGAGCCACACTAGCATCGCCAACCTTGTCTGGGAGCAAGATAGCACCCCACCGCCACTCCCTGTCCCAGCCGCGAGCAATGCCAGCCCGTGGACCACACGCACAGACCATGCCAAGCTACTCTGCAACCATGCCGAGAGCGCGCACCGTGTGCCACGCTCGACAGACGACCACAGACCGCGCGCCGCCCTTGCCGCGTGCACGCATGATCACCATCGTCCCAGCAACCCCGCAGACACGCTCGTTCGCCGCCGCGCGGACCACGCGCGCTGTGCGCCATTAAAACTCCCGTCGGGCACGCTCAGAGCACCGCAGCGTTCCGACCGATCAGCACCGCCCCACGCCTCGCCACCACGTCGTTGAGCTTCGCCAGGAAGCACAAAACCGCCCCTACCGTCGCCCACGCCGATAGCCCTCTGCGCCATCGACCACGACGAGCTCAGCCTGCACCCGTCGGTACCCTCTCGCCATTATAAATAGAGGCCTCCCCCACTCGAATTCTTCACACCACCTCACTCCCCTCACCTCACTGATCGTTCCACCCCATTCCCGGAGCAAGGCGAGCGGCGCATCGCCGGAATTGCGCCGGAGCAGGCCGCCTCTGGAGAAGAAGGGCGCCGTCGATTTCGTCCACCCCAGGAGGAGCTGCCTGTACCACGAGGTTCGCCGTCGTCGACTTCGTCGTTCGCCCGCATCGCCGACCTTCGCCTGAGCCCCGGTGAGCCCCCGACGACCCCCACTGAGCCGCTAGGGTTCGAACTCGCCGGTGACTAGTTCATCGTCGACGACGACCCTCAGCCGTTGATCTTACTTCTAATCCAACGCACCATATCGCCCCGTACCGTTTCGCGTGTTAAGAGTCACTAACCAGTAGACCCGCCCTGTCAGTTGCGCCCCGCGCCGCGGAGTGACACTGGGCCGGTCCAATAACCCTTCCCGCGCAGCCCACTCGTTTGAATTTAACTTTCCCATTTTAATTCAAACCTAGTTCTGTACCTAATTTCAAAAATCAACCCAGCTCGATTCAGTGAACCAAATTGAATGAAACCAATTTTGTTAGAAAGATATTGAAATGCTTAATCCAATCCCGTTGTATTCAAATAATTTGAATCTATAGATCAACCTTGATAAAAATAACAAGGCAGAAGATTTTCTGCATTCAAACATTTTTCAAATTTAAACCATAATAGCTTTTGAATTGATTCCAACTCTCAAAAATCATAATTGATCATACCTTTCAGAATATACAAAAATATATGGGTTTACTTACAGAAATAATGTTCAAGTAATAAAAGAATGCCACATAGGCATTTCTAGTCATTTATTTTTATTTAAATAAAAGGTTAAATCTTATTAAATTGTGACACCACTTTAAATCACATTCCCATTTACTGAAATATGTGGTGATGACATGTGTCAACATGATCCCATATTTGGTTTGGAGAATATTAATTCTTAAGTAGTTTTTTAATGAGTAGAAATTACTTTTCTAAAAATAAAAGCCTTAACCTTGTAATATTAGTGATGATGCTAGATCATCTATAGAGCACCTTTGTGTGATGATTGAAAGTAGTTAAGTATTGTTTGGTGATTGTGTACCTCGTATTTATTTATAGACGCTAGTACCGACCAAGGATACGAGGAGGAAGGAGGATACTACGAAGAAGAAGCCGAGGAGAACTTCAACCACTGCTCTGCATAAGGCAAGCTAACACTTGCAATTTAGCAAGCTTATACTGATACTGATGCAAGCCTTACTAATCAAGTTGACCTATGCAAGCTAACACTTGCTTGTTACCATGCCAACCATATGCCTTAAGCATATGTGATCATACCTACTTGATAACCCCAATCCTAGTTTTACTTGCAAGCTTTCTACTTTATTTCTTTATCAAAGCTATTAGTTAGAGTTTACTTGAGTAAATTGTAGATATTAGAAAGATAATTGAAGGTTGCATAAAGAGCATAAAATTTGGCCTAAGCTAGATAATCTTGATGTCACCCTAAGGCATGAGATTGAACTTAGTTAAACTCCACTTGTTTACCACCCCTCATTAGTACTCACTCCCATTTGTAGATGCTAGTGCTAAGCATAAAATTTGATCAACATTAGATGGGAATACTTGGTGAAAATGGTTATGAAAACCTTGGAATGATGAGTCATTCTATTGAAATGTTTTGACATGTGTTTCCGAACACCAGATGATTTGGTGATGAAAATGTTGAGGAATGAGCCTTAGCCCCTTTATAAAACTGATGGTTTCCTGGATGCGATACCATTCCAATTTTACCGTATAACCACAATACCCGAGAATTGGGTAGGGCTTGACTGGAAACTTATATACCTTAGTATTGGTTCCCTCACGGACAAGGTCTGAGCTGAGGCTACCTTGTGAAGATTGTCCACCTGTGCAGTACCCAAGATGACATTTGGTCATGGTTGGGAGGCCAAACTCACAGGATAGGTGCTTATACTAGGGCGTGTTATTGAAAGGTTAGGATTGATTATTCGCATACTGAGTATGGTGAATTCAGGATTTGTTCCTGACAGATGTATCGAATGTTGTGGTGAAAGTGTACAATCTCTGCAGAGTTTCAAACTATTCGAATATCCGCGTCCGCGGTTATGGACAGTTGGAGTGGTCATACTGTTTCCCCGTCAGATGTTTTCAAAATGACTTGTGAAATGAATTGAGACTTTGACTTGACCACAACAGAGTTGTGATATGAAATACAAGTTACCACTTAGGTGTTATAAAATTTCAACTAGCTTTCTTCGTTTCTAAACTTAGTAGAGTTAAATCTGGCTTTTTGCAAAACAACCCTAGAGCTTAGTGTCTCATTACAAAAAAACCTTCACTTGTTAGTGTTAGTTTGCGAGTACTTAAAGAGTACTCATGGCTTTGTTCCTGGCTATTCCCGTGGCCAGACTATGAAGAGGAGTACAGGGAGGATGGATCCCAGGAAGGTTACGACAACTAGGATCATCTCCCATCGTCAGCATTGCCTGTGACTCCGAAGATGGAGCTTCGCCTACGCTACCTTTATTATTACGTATTTCCGTTGCTTGAGTTGTATTAAGAACTGGATTATGGGATCCTTATTTGTGTAAGACCTTATGTATGGTTTGTAACGGATGATGTACTGTGGTATCCAAATCTGTTATGTCTCGCAAAAATGGTAATCCCGGGATTGCGATGTATGGCATAACAGGCATCTGGGATTAAAAATCCGGGTGTTGACATACAGTATATTCGAAGCCCTCTCCATCAGCGATTCTAACCTGTTGTAATTGGAGGGAGTATATGCGAAGACCTCTCCATCATACGGCGATCTATCACCGAGGACCCGTAGACCGACACGGAGGATTTCTCATCTTGTCGAGGAATGGTATGCACAGAAGGTGTCAGTTCCAGGCTTCAAGCGTGTGCGGCGGCTCGAGTGGAGCACTGGCTTCCACCCGCGGCTGGTTGGCACAAGGTAAATTCAGATGGTTCCTTCTCAAAGGATTCTGGACACGGCGGCGGCGGTGTGATTCTTAATGATCACCATGTATGGCCTGCCATTTTTTCCCCTCGGCGTCGGACCCTGAGAGAGCGGAGTTGTTGGCTTCTTGTCGGGCGGTGGAACTGGCAAGAGAAGCAGGTGTCGATAAGGTAGAACTGGAGACGTATGGACTGTTCCAGTGCAATGGTGAAGCTGGTTTCTGCAGAAACGGATCGTTCGGTCCAGGATCCTGGTATTTTTTGCCAAATTTGCCCAAGTCTGAAAAGTTTAACCAAGTCTGACCCTTTCTCGAAACTAATTTGGAATCTGACCCTTGGGGTCGGCACCGTTTAAAATGGCGCCGAAGTTGTTCAGGTCGGCGCACACAAAACAGAAAACCGACCTGAAGGAGGTCGGCTCCGTTTAAAATGGCGCCGACATCGGCTCAGAGGTCGGCTCCGTTTAAAATGGCGTCGACGCCAGCTCCGTTTAAAACGGCGCTGACCTCCCTAGTTTGCCTCCCAGCTGCTTCATCTTGGCGCCGACCTGTACAACATCGGCGTCATTTTTAATGGCGTCGATCCCAGGGATCAGATTCTAAATTAGTTTTGGAAAAGGGTCAGACTTGGTTAAACTTTCCAGATTTAGGCAGATTTGGCAAAAAATACAGGATCCTGCAATGAGATTGCTCATCGTTTAGCTAGGGAGGGCTGCATTAATAATCTGTGTAAAACCTGGTTCGGAATCCCTCAGGACTGTATTGTGAACTTCTTGGTCTGATTATGCCGAATGAATTAAATGCAGCGATTTATCTAAAAAAAAAAGAAAAACCTGGTGTAACTGGAGTATTTATCTTCAGGTAAGAATTATGAGCAGATTCAGGGACTGACATAAATTTCGATGCAACTATCACGATGAATGCATTTAAACCATCAAAATGGAAAAGCTAAAATTGAGACAGTGTATGTTCTGAAACCTACATCTATATTCTATACTAGATACAATACATCACCATGTCCTGAGAGATTACAACAGACTCTATCTACAGCCGCTGCACGCTATGCCGGCCTTCGACCAACTTACACAATATTTACAGCAAAACTTCTCTATCTCCTGAGCATCTTGACAGAACAGGATACTATAACAAGATCAGAGGAACTAAATTCATGTGACCTAAACTTAGCAAACATACCATTGAGATGGTACGTAACCCAAGGCTAAAAGGAAGAATCTTGCGAGGGTCAAAAGACTTTTACTAGAACAGCATCCGTGGAAGCCAAGAACTCTTTTCAGGGTTCAGCCAGCCCATGGGACCCCGTGGCGCCGGCTGATGAATATCGGTTTCTCGTCTTTGCAGTGCTCTCAGAAACTCCTCTGAGCTCAGGTGCCCATCAAGGTTCGTGTCAAACACATGGAAAACGACGTCCACAACTCTGTCAGTCAGTTCAACACCACAGACCTGTAACACAAACCAAACAAGGCATGAGATCAGTCAGAAAGTCTGTTACAGATTACAGTTACAAGGTTGAACTGCTGGAACAATAGTTAGCAGTTTGGCAATAAACCAAAGGACTCACTATCAAAATGGCGTAAGTGCGCGTAACAAACTAGTACACTTACATGCTGTGCCGCCCGCTTCAGATCCTGTTTTGTCAACATCCCATTTACTTGACCATAAGCAAAGATAGCCATCGTCAGTGATTCCAGTCTTCGACGTAAATCAGCAAAAGCCTTAAACTCCTAATGTTCCAGAAAAACATCTAATAAGAATCACATGACAAAATAATTAGGTGGAAAAGACCAACACGCAATAAGTAGAACCTCAAAGGTGATGCGTAAGTGTTTGAGATCAGGGTCATTGTCCAACATATCAGCTCTATCAAGTAGCTTGCTGATATGATTCATGTCAGCAGAAGCGACCATGGACAGTGCAAAATCTTTTGCTGGAATACTGTTCATTGACTTGACATCATAATGACTGAATTCCAGACGAATAACCTGCAGAAAAAAGAAACAACGAACTGAGAAAATGTAGAGATATACAGAAGGGATAAAATATAGTAAGTATGGGAGATACAGAATACTGATATTTCTTAACAATATGGAAGAAAAAAATCACCTCTTCGTGCAATTCCTTCAAAAAACTTGTGAACTTGTCAAAGTGTAGAGGTTCATTCCCACCATTACCAAAGAAATAATCAACCAACCCACCATTTTCCACGGACTGGCCTACTTTAAATCCTGTACGTAAGCCATCCCTGTGGGCAGCTCCTTGTCTGTTGAAGGACCGCATCAATGCCATTACTTTCTTGAACTCTTCTTTATCTATCTCCCTGGAAATGACAACTGACAGATAAGGACCACAGAATAGCCGAGAATAAGCTGCCCGAAATTTGTTCATACCCTTCTTTTACCATCAACTAACAAGCCAGATGATTGAACATGCTCATAAAGAGCAGGTCTTTTTTTCTGGTCGACAAGAGAAATTAACTGCACGCGAATGATCACAGGTAAACAATAATATAGCACAAACAAGACAATATTCAGATGTATCTTGTTTATGCATAAATTTAAGAAAACAAAAGGGAAACATACCTTTATCAGCTTCAGTAAACAAAACATGTCTACACGATAAAAAAAAGAAAACTGGATTGAACCAACTAGACTTTGATACATAAACACGGCCTACTAAGCTTTTCCCTTTACCTACCAAAAAACTGCGTTTAATTACTTGTTTTACATGCAAAAAGAACTGTAACAGATTTATTGATCAAAGAACAACTACATGGCGTATACATATAATTCTGCAGCTGGAACATAATACTAAGACCAAGTAGTGGAGAAGAAATAGAACTCACCCACTGAAATCTACGTCGAACATTTTGAAGGCCGCACTAAAGCTTGACTCGGGAATGCTGAGTAATGTAACAAAAAAGATGTACCTGACATAGCGATGAAAAGTGTAAATCATCGACAAGCAAACTAAGAAGAAACTACTTAGAAATGGGTAATAGCAGTGGTGACTAGGTTGACTTACTCGGCAAATGAGATGAGACCATCAGTGTTTGTGTCGAACAGGGCGAAGAACTTAGATGGAGCACAGTGCAACTCTCCCGGGCTGCGTTCCCCCCTTAGTCTCCCTTCCCGGACGACATGCGACTCGGATGGAGGGAAAACAGGCACTACAGCTCTCATCAAATCAGCAGGCAGCATGAACATTTCCCCGTCTGGGTTTCGCACAGACGAGAAGTATTCAAAAATCTGTCCAGAAGAGCATCATTAATATTAGAACAAACAGAAATCAAATTACACTGAACTGTACTCAACGAAGCAAGGGAGCTGAGTGTCATACTCCACCTTCTCAGGAGGGCTGCGAAGCCGTATCCGTTTCTCGTAATTAAAGAACACCCTTCTGCGGTATGATTCTGCGGCAGGGGAAGAGAACTTTGATCAGATCATCATACCGTGGCAAATTCAAAACTAAGCATAAGCAGATGAGCAGAGTACAAGTGCAGTTGGATTTTCAGGGAATTCATGCTTTTACCTGCTGTTCGATCAGAAAACAGAAAGCGTCACAAGACTTTACTATATATGGTAGTACACAGAAAACATCGTGTAATTTGGACTTTTGCGGCCAGTTGGCTTATCGCTTATCTGGAACGAGACCAGTACAGCGAGGCGGGCACCGTACCGATCGCAAACCCACGCTGTACCAATTCTCCCCCCCAAATGAAGACGCGCGGACAAACAAGCAGAAAAGGTCGCCGGAGCACTAAGAAAAGTGCTCTTCGTGGGGAAAAATGCAGAAGCCCGTAGCTTAGTGGGAAAGGAAGGATCACAGGACAACGGCGGAAGCAGCGCGCGAGACAGGGGACAGGGAGACATCCGGGGAGACAGGGGACGGCTGGCTCACCTCCGAGCAGGAACCTCCTCCTCCTCTCGTGCCGCTCCTCGACGGCGCCGGCGCCCGCTGATGTGGCCGCCGAGACCTGCCCGGCCGAGGCGTCGCCGGATTCGGTGAGCCCCGGCGGCATGAGCCAGAGCCCGAGCCCCGACCCGGCGGCCGCCACGGCTGCGGCGGCGATAACCCCCTCGCGCCCGGACGCCGGCGCCGGGGCGGCGGCGCTGGAGAAGGCGGCGCGGCGGACGGGCGCCGTCCCCAGCCGTCGTGCGGCGGATCGGAGAAGAGCTGCCATGGGCGTCGGAGTAGCGGTAGCGGGTTCCCGGGCGGCGCAGAGACGGAGGCAGCTCGCTGCAGATAAGGACGAAAGGCAGGTGGTTATGTGGAGGAAGACTGGAATCTGGCTTCTCGGGGTAGGAGGAGGCGGCGATGCGTAGATGCGCGGAGGAGGAGGAAATGGGCGCGGGTGGTGGCCGCGTCGTCGTCGCGGGGCCGCTTTTATGGGAGGCAGCGGTGCGCTGGCGTGGTGGCTTGACTTTGCCGGGGTTTGTTGCTATGCCCACCACCCAAAGTGGCTGATCGGCGTACTCTCGAAATAGTGGCTGATGTATGGTACAGTCTGTACATAATGGTACTGTGCTGTGGTTTGCATATGTTTTTTTTTACAGTATAATGGACTAATGGCTGCATCTAACGTATGCGGCGACTCATTTTTAACGTGCAGGTTAGCTTTTGTGGTAAGTCCCAAAAATTGTGCAAAGTTCTTTACAGCCTCTCCAATCTACTCCCTCAAACCCATATTAGTTGACTTACATTTGCTAAAATTTAGATAAACCTATATAGAAAATAGTGTCTAGATTTATCCAAATATAAGTCAACTAATATAGGTCGGAGGGAGTAATTTAATTATTACATTATCCATTTTAAAATATATGTTATTTTAGCTTTGCCAAGCAAATGTATTTAGGCTACTTTTTAGTATGCAGGATCATTCATGTTTGGAGTGAATCTACACAGTAGAAAAAGTCTAGATGCACTTTCTTCACGAACCTAAAACATCTTATAATTTGAAAACGGAGGGAGTACATGTTTAGGTAAGATTTAGACACTTGGATGATTAAATCAGATCCTAGGAAATAATATTTATTACTAGTTAGGTGAGGGGAAACAAAAGCGTGAAAGGGAACTAGCATGTCTTGTCCAACAATTTGATAGTAAGCCTTTGCAGCAGCAGCAATACTATAAGTGGGTGGGCCGTTGGGCACTTGGGCGGTGCCATACGCCATGCCATGTCACCCGGTCGAGGAGAATCGCCATGCGCACACGTGAACGTGGAACGGCGGAGAATCCTTTCTTTCCCGTCCTGGGTGGTCAGGCGCCCACCGATTCCCGCGTCCTCGGGACGGAGACGCAAGGTGCCAGTTGGTGGCGACGCGGCGCCGGTGGTTTTGCTGCCCAGCCGGAGACACGCACGGGCGCCCACCGGACTGCCAACCGCTTCGGCGTGCGTCTACAAGAAGGTTCAGGTTCGACGCCGGGTCCCTTGTGGCACGCCCGTTAACGACGTGCCAAACCCGGCCGGCCCCGAAATGTGGTGTTTTCTTGATTAGAAAACCGTTTACAGATCCAACTGTCCCGAAACATGTCACCTGCGTGACATGGCGTGCACTTTGGAAAGTGCGCCCGCTTGCTATTGCGAGCATTTGGAGCTTGGTAACGGTAGGGAACGTGCTCGCAGCTGGCTTGTATATTTTGAGTAATCGCTATCTGTAAACAGTTTGGATCAAGTGCTGCGTCATTGCTTGCATTTGTGTCATTGTATGTAGCGCTTCCACATCATACAATCGACCAGTCGGACAGATATATATAATTTCATTACACACTGAATAAGGTTAGCTTAGTTAAAGAAAAACTTAATATTGGCGCCAAAAAAGCTAGGGTGGTGTGAGCAAGACCACTTTTAGGGCAACTCCAACGGTGTCCCGCATACGGACCGGGCCCCAACCGGAACACAGCGAGAGCTGGCAGCTATCCTCGGAGGGCTCCTCCTCTAGGATCAACTCAGCCGCCACCTTCAGCACCCTCAACCCGTTCAGCTTCGGAAGTTCTTTCGTACCGGGCACCCATATGTTGACACGGACGTCGCCCACCTTGCCGACATAAACACCAAGCTGCCCGAGTAGGTCGTCTCGAAAGTGCCCCTGATGCGAGCGGGAGCCCCTTGATTTGCATCCAGACCGCCTGTCATGCCGAGAGGCTTCGCAGGACAGTGCCACGAGGGTCGGGTGACGGCCTTAGGAGGGGTCACTATCACCAATATCGATGAACCCGACAGAGGCGAATAAATTCCGCATGATGTGCCCCTGCCTGGCGCGCCAGATATCGAGTGTGAGAACTCAGACACCAGAGATAGTTTACACCCCCTTTAGAGTTCGGGTGAGGTGCGTAGGTGTTATCGCCATATTTTGGCCAAAGGAGGAGTTGGGCCGTGATCAAGATGGGCTTAGAAGATACGTATATGCAACGTGTTGTTGAATCGGCCTCGTGTGTTGATTTGGGCTAAATTGCCCGTGTATCTTATATTGTAATAGATTCCGTTTAGATTTAGGTAAGAGATAGAGTTGTAGAGTTATTCCAAAGACAGAAAGTCTCCGGACTATAAATATGTACCTAAGGTTATCGAGAAAAAGAGGACAATCACGTTCACAACAAACACAATCTCGGTGCATCGCCACCCCTTGTTTCTAGGGTTTTTCTCGGGTAAGTGCCATGCTGCCTAGGTCGCATCTTGCGATCTAGGCAGTATCTACTTATGCGTTATCTGGTGTTACTCGTACTGAAGCCTTGTTGATGGCGAGTAATACTATTATCATAGATTTGTGTAGGCTAGCATCGGTACTTCTTTATTATGATTGTTTAGTTATGCTGCCTCTAGTTATCTCGCCGCCTTTGCACCTTTTCCCGGGTGCAAGGGTGGCATCTTGCTTGATCTTTATTTAAATCGAATTGATTTGTTATAGTTGTGTCTTGTTCTCCAAGGTTTAGTTTGATATCTACATGATCAGGCCTTGCAAACGGATTGAACGATCCAGTAATATGTAAGATATGGTTTGCTAATCCAAGAGGAGGTGTTCCGGGAATTGACTTTACGTCGGTTTTTAGGCCTTCTCTAGGGTTAGTCTTCCATCATCTTTCGTATCTACTAGGCTCAATTACGTGTAGGATGTTCCAGTCATGTAGTGAAAACGATAAACTATCGTAGATCGATTTGATTTGTATTGATGAAGCAAAACCCCATGTTATCATAGATCTAATGCGGAACTATGGGTTGATCGGTTCTAAGAGCCGATTCACAGGGAAACCTGGGAGCCGATCATGGCTCGAATTTTACGTATACTTGTTTACCGTGCAGGAAACCAATCGAAGCAATCCTTCACCTTCCTGACCAGGTATAGGTCAGGTGGCACGCCCTCGAACCAAGCCAGGACGTGTGCCGGAGTTTTGCGGGCCGTTGCCCGAGGGACCAGGGCCCACCAGCAGTTCTGGGAGCCTCCCGGCTCTTCGTGTTGCCCGTCGCTGCTCGCCGGTGGGTTTTGGTAGGCAACACATTCTGGCACGCCCGGTGGGACACTTAACAACGTCTACATCAACATCCGACGCTGCGATGGACAACAGACCGGTCACGTACGATGAGCTGCCTGAGGAGCACAAGGCGAAGTATGATGACGTCAAAGCTCTCTTCGAAGCCGATCTCATCGGCTCTTTTGAGAGGACTCGTAAGCATGGCATCAGGTGGAAAGGGTTCTCACCCGAGGGTGCTCTTGATGAGGTGGATCTGTCTGTTCCTTCAGAGGAGCGCACCAGAGCTCTGCGCCAGGAAGTCAACTACATGGTGGCTCATTCTCTTCACCGCCATTCTGAGAGCTTGGTAAACGCTTTCGAGCGGATCGCAGTTCGCGTAGTTCAGGAGATCATGAAACATCAGTACTCTCCGTCGGGGCCTACTCTGGGGACTCACCAGGGAGAAAGACCGCTCCAGGCCAGGCCACCGCTGCCATTCACACTTGCAGCTCCAGAGCCACCAGGGGCACCGGCCTACGTCGTCTACAAGGTCGGAGGCGACCCTGGCGATTGCCAATTCCTGTGTGAACCACCTAAAGAAATCCCACATGGATACATGTGCACCTACGTGCCAGACTGCAACAGCTTGACGCGCACGAACCAGATTGCAACCGCAGGGATTGCTGGGGCAGGAGTTTCTGGAGCAGGGGCTTCGGGAGCAGGTGTTTCTGGAGCAGGAATCTCTGGGATGGACGCCGACAAACAGGCGTGGCTAGCCAAGTATGCCACTGGAACGAGTCATGAGAATCTAGCCCCTGCAGCCCAAACAACGGAACAAATCCGTACCATCTTGAGAGACCAGTTCGGCTTCGTGCCGAAGAGAAGGACAATCGGCTATTCAAAGCCGTACCCCAACGAGTTTGACCTGATCCCGCTGCCACCCAAGTATCGGCTCCCTGAGTTCTCGAGATTTAGCGGGTCAGAAGGGTCGAGCTCGATCGAGCACGTGAGCCGATACCTGGCACAGTTAGGCATGATATCAGCATCAGATCAGTTGCGCGTAAGGTTCTTTGCGCAATCTTTGACAGGACCAGCTTTTGGGTGGTACACCTCGCTACCACCTGATTCGATCCAGACCTGGAAGCAACTGGAAGAGCAGTTCCACATTCAGTACCATTCAGAAGCCACCGAGGCTGGCATTGCAGACCTGGCACAGGTGCGGCAAAAGCGAGGAGAAACGGTAGCCGAGTACATCCAACGCTTCAGGACTGTCAAGAACCGATGTTACTCAGCTCGTTTAACTGAGAAGGAAGCAGTCGAGCTGGCAGCGTTGGGTCTCGCAGCACCCATCAAAGATCTGGCTTTCCAAGTAGAGTACAACTCATTGGCGCACATGGCCTAGAAGCTGATGATGTATGAGCAGCGCCACCCTGAGTTGTACCAGGACAAGTTCAAACGTCCGATAGGCCTGGTCGATACAGAAGAAGAAGACCCCACGCAAGACCAGGAGGTGGCCGTGGCTGAATGGGCTCGGGGGGCAACATTTTCCTTCTCTATTAGGTTATCAGCCCCTCGCACCAACAACGTCGCTGAGTATGAGGCGATACGCAAGGGAATGGAGTTGCTCATCGAAGCTGGAGCGGAAGCAGTGGAAATTTTTGGAGACTCCAAGGTGGTGATTTCTCAACTCACAGAGGAATACAAGTGTGAGAGCGAGTCGCTCTTCCCATTATGGATGCAATGTCGTGAGCTGATGGCACAGTTCCGATACATAAACTTCACCTGGATCCCACGATCGCAGAATACCGAGGCCAATGATCTTGCACAAATGGCTTCAGGCTACAAGGACGTGGCAGAGGGAGCCGATGTTCAGGTGCAATTCCTGTACGCAGACGACTGGAGAGCCGATATCTTCAATTACTTGAAGGATTCGGCTCGGGGGGCACCTAAACGGATAAGATATAAGGCCATGAAGTATGTGCTCATTGGGGACGACATGTTTTACAGGACTCTAGAGGGGTTATTGCTCAAATGTCTGGGGACAGCTGAGGCCAATCGGCTCCTACACGAGGTACACGAAGGCGCTTGTGGAACTCACCAATCGGCTCACAAGATGAAGTGGTTGATCAGGCGATCAGGGTTTTATTGGCCTACCATGCTCGAGGACTGTTTTAAGTACAACAAAGGGTGTCAAGCATGTCAGAGATTTGGAAAAATTCAGATGGTACCCGCGTCAGCAATGAACCCCATCATCAAGCCTTGGCCATTCCGAGGTTGGGGCATGGATATGATCGGCAAGATCAATCCTCCGTCAAGCAAAGGCCACATGTGGATTTTGGCCATCACGGATTATTTCACCAAGTGGGTGGAAGCCGTCCCTATGAAGTCAGTAAGTTCAAAGGATGTCGTCGATTTTGTGAAAGAGCACGTCATTCATAGGTTTGGGATTCCCCAGACTATCACGACCGATGGAGGTTCGGTCTTCACTTCTCACGAGTTCAGAAAGTTCTGTGAGGACACAGGGATCAAGCTGATTCGATCATCTCCGTACTATGCTCAAGCAAATGGGCAAGCTGAAGCGTCCAACCAGAGCTTTATCAAGCTGATCAAGAGGAAAATCGATGAGCATCCTAGGCGTTGGCACGAGGTTTTGTCAGAGGCTTTATGGGCTTACCGCATGTCATGTCATGGAGCGATAAAAACCTCGCCGTACCATCTAGTCTATGGACAAGAAGCCGTATTGCCTTGGGAAATTACGGCTGGATCGAGACGTGTCACTTTTCAGAACGATCTAACGACTGAAGAATATGCAGCCTTGATGAGTGACAGCGTTGAAGATTTGACTGAGCTTAGGCTGTGGTCGCTTGAGAAAATCAAAGAGAACAAGGCCAAAGTAGCTCGTGCATACAACAAGAAGGTGAGGCCTAAGGAGTTCCACGTTGGCGATCTGGTATGGGAAGCGGTGTTGCCATTAGGGACTAAGGATGCAGCATATGGTAAATGGTCTCCAAATTGGCACGGGCCATACAGGGTCGATCAAGTTTTAAGAGGGAACGCGTACATGCTGGAGGAGCTGGATGGCGTGAAATTCCCAGTGGCTGTCAACGGTCAGCATCTCAAGAAATATTTCCCAAGCATGTGGGATGATGGACAGTGAGATATGGGAGCCGATACACGAAATCGGCCAATAAAAAAAAATTATTATTATATATTTCCCAAGCACGTGGGATGATGGACAGTGAGATATGGGGGCCGATACATGAAATCGGCCAATAGAAGTATACAGCCGATGCACAGTCATCGACTTTAGAGGTTCAAAACTGTTACAAGCAGATGCCAGTTTACATAAACGAGCTACTGAAGAAATGCCTCGAAGGCTTGGAGGGCGTCAGCACGGACACGGTCCACCTCGGCGATCTCGGCTTCGTCATCTTCATCCTTGCCCGTCACTAACTGCTTGTTCAGGGCACGTATTTCTGCCAGATCGGTCTTCAGTTCGGCTTTGAGGCTCTCTGCTTCATCTTGGGAGCGGGCGATGGAGGCTTCCTTGTCACAAATGAGTTGTTTTGTCACCCGGACCTTTTCTTCAAGATCTTCCAGCTCCTTTTTCAAAAATGCGAGCTCGGTGGTACTGACAGAGGTGTCAGTTTTGGCATCAAGGGACGCCTTTTTCTCATTGAGTTGCTGACATCTGTCGGCAATATTCGCCTTCAGCGGGAGTTGGGCACGGCGCAGGTTGATCCTTTCACGAGCTAGCTTCACCCTTGACCCGTAGAAGGACAGAGTTACGACGGGCCAAAGCTTCACCTGCAATGCTACTGGGAGTTGGTCCTTGATTTCAGCAAGAACGCCCTTCACCTCTTCAGAACCCTCGATCAGCTCCTCGATCGGGGAAGACAGTAAGGCTCTAAGTCGTTGGAATTGAGGTAGAACAGCCCTAGCGTGTGGTTCATCGGTGGCGACGGAGGGAGTTGGATCGATGGAGTCAGGATCAAAGGTCAGCAAGCCTGAAATGTCACAACCCTGGCAGCCCTAAAAGGCGTCAGTGTGCGTCCAACAGGGAAGAATAAAGCCGATAGAAGTTAACATACCTCTCCTAAGACCGAGGGGATAGCAGACGGCGAGGCGATCGGTTTGTGTGTGGTTGCTGGGGGCGTTGCCAAAGTGGTAGCCATTTCATCTGCATTTTCGGGGATTGCCAGGTCTGGTTTGGCTAAAGGCGTCGGCGCGGCCCCTACCTTCCCACTAGAAGCCTCAGTTGTCTGCATGAAAGGTGATTAACCGATGTAAATGATGATGAATCGGCAGACCAAAGGGAGTAAGGGGCAAGAGCATAAAGGATGATGATTTTTCGGAACCTCTTGGCTCGATGAAGAAGCTTGTGGTCCTTTACGAGCTCTCTTGGGACCCACAGCTGGCCCAGCCTTGACTGGTGCTCGGGGGGCAGCAGGTTCAGGAACCGACCTTTTCCTGGAAGCCGATGGTGGCACATCTGGCTGGCTCGGGGTGATGGTCCTCTCAGAATCCGTTGGGCTCGATTCTCCCTCATTGGGTTGTGTGTCCTCGTGGGATGTTTCTTCGACGGAAGCCTGCAAAAGAAGGAAGGCTGTTAGACACGAGCACGTCTGCAAGAATGAAAGAATGAGAAGAATCGACCAAGACATGGATCAGCCTACATGCGAGCTTTCTGGAGAAGGGCTCCGGTGTCTCAAGGTCTTCCTGGCAGCTACATTCCTCGTCATCGTTCTTATCTTAGTGGGAACTCGAGGGGCAGCTGATGTTGAAGTTCCTTGCTTCTTAGAAGCCGATTGAGGTGTTATCGGCTGTTTCTGCATTATGACCTTTTTCAAAGGCGGCGAGTTTTTGCAGAAAAGAACCACAGGAGCTGGCGGAAAGAACTCAAAAGGGGAGCCATCACTGTGTGTAGGTTCAGGGCCATCTTGTTGCTGCAAAGGGAGAAATTGGGTTAGTAAAAGAGTCATTTATGAGCTACATTAAGAAGATTTATAAGTAGTGGTACCTGTTCCACGGGGATGTCATAATCGGCATCAAGGTGTTTCAGCAACGGTCCCAGAGCTTTCCTGAAAGCGTGGGTTTTCCACATCGACCACCAGTCCTCGAAGCCATCAGTTGATGAAGCGAAGGTGAGGTCATTTGGAATGGGGATGGTCAGAGCATCAAAGAAGGAGTAACACCTCTGACTGGTGAGAGGATCAGGCAGGTCAGCTCTGCACTCCGTAAGATGATGGAGAAAGAGATGGGGAGGTACTTGCCCAAGGCCAAATTGCCGGGCCACTATGACCGGCTGGTAGAATTCATACCCAGGCTTGATGATTCTGTTGGATGTACTCATACCAACTGGAAGGAAACAGGGACGGATCACAATGGAAAAGAGTTGCCGAGTGCTGGTGTCATCGGCAAAGTTATCTAGCCTGAAGGAGAGTGGATTTTCGAAATGTTCAGATTCTTCCATGTAAGGGAAGAAGGTAGGATTGTCCAGACCTTGAAAGAAAGTGCTGAACCACTTGGCTGCTTCCTGAGGGGATAGTTTGCTGCCTGGCAGCCTGTACAAAGCTTGGCCATAACTAGTGCATTGGATCTGCTTCCCTTTGACATCGGGAAAGGTACAACTCGCCAAAAGGGGGAAGTTTGGGATGTGGTTCTGAAAGTACAGCTGAGCCCATAGCTGAATGAACCACCAAGGACCACCTGTTTTGACTGCTATGCCTGAGAACAGCTTGACAGACATCAACTGGAGATATCGATAGACCTCTCCAAGGAACAGTTTGCCGATGCCAAGTTGAGTACCTTTGGCCAGTTCGTGGGCTAGGGAGAGATAGTTCTTGGTTGGAGCAAGGGAAGGGCCACAGAATATGAAATGTTCCAGCCAGAAGTTGAGAAAGGTTGTATGTTCTTTCTCTGAGACAGGGCCCTTTGTTTTCATATGGCGTTGGAGGTAGGCACCCCAGTTCGTACAGTCTATTTTAGAAGACAGTTTGTAGGGAACTTTGGTCAGTTTAAAAGCAGAAGGGCTGGGTGATGTGACATCCAGGCCAGTGATCATCACCACGTCTAACAAGGTTGGTGACATAGGGCCGTGACCGAACATAAAGCAGTTCAGAGCGTCGGACCAGAAGTAGCCGATGGTTTTCAGAAGGTTCTCGTGTTTCTCAAGAGGAGACAATGATAAATGCAAGGCATCGGCTATTCCTGTGGTTTCCCATTGGGATTGGTAAGCTCTAGCTACTCTACTGAACCAAGAGACCCAATGTTCAGGGGGATTAGGCCAGGCTCGCAGACAGTCGGCCCAAGAGTTCAGATCTAGGTCTTGGCTTACGAAGGGGATTCTATTTGCTTCACAAGAAATCAGATGAGCAGGGCTAGATTCTGTGCGAGGGCCAAGACAGAGAGAGTTTGGGAGAGAAGGATGCGGCAGCAGAATGTCTGAAACCTAGAAAATTTAATGGTGGAATAAGGCATTAATTCAGGTGTTCGCCATTAAGTCTAGCATCGTGTTCAGACTACGAGGAGTAGGCGTACCTTCAGACCGGAGACCTCTGGGTTGGTGTTGGACGATTCCGCCATCTAGTTCGCCGGCGGAGATGGATCTATGCAGTTGGGGATTGAGGGTTCTTGTCGCTGTGAGCTCGATCTGGTCAGTGGGCGATTGAAGATCTAGGTCGCCCTTTTTGAAGAAGGTCGCAGGTTACCGTTTGAAACTGGAAAGAAGCCGCTTAGGTTTGCCTAAATATGCGACCAAGTTTTGACCTTGTCAACGTTTTTGGGAAAGCCGATGGCCATCGGCTCTTTGAGCTTTGACTTAGTTAACGGAATGAGTGCAGTGTGGTAAAAGCCGATTCAGCATTATCGGCTTCTGGAGCATCGACCTATTTTGGCTATCGGCAAAATTGGGACGAAAAAAGCAATCTTCGAGAAACAGATTTTCTTCATTCATTCATTCAAAAGCTGATTGCTTACAAAAGGCTGATTGATTACAAAAGGGAGCTTGCTACTACTACTACTACTACTGGTTCCTAATCTAGAGGCCGAGGTCGTCGTCGCTGTCGTCGCCGCCGTCCTGTTCGCTGTCCTCAGCACTGCTGCCGGCGTCGTCTTCGCTGCTGCTGATCCAGAT
Organism: Avena sativa; assembly: GCA_916181665.1. NCBI lineage: Eukaryota > Viridiplantae > Streptophyta > Magnoliopsida > Poales > Poaceae > Avena > Avena sativa. Next base: position 347,406,698 of record OV702280.1, on the reverse strand, counting down.
GCCCGCGGGGGCCTCCTCGTCCTCGTCATCGTCTACGGTGTCCTCGCTGGACCCGGCGCGGAAGTACTTCACCGGCTGGTACTCCTCGGAGGAGGTGTCCTCCTCTTCCTCCTCCTCGTCGGAGGAGTCGACGCCATCCCAGGACATGGCGTCGTCGGTGCTGTCCGCCTCTAGTTCCCCATCGGCGAGGAACTGCAGGTCCTCCTCGCCGTCAGTCAAGGACGCGTCGTCCTCCGACCAAGCGGCGAAGTCCCAATCCCTCTCGTCCCACCATTGTGGGGCGAGAGTGTGGTACGCCGCCATCGGCGGGTGTTATGGCGTCGGCTCTCGGTCGCTCATTGAGTTGGAGGCTTGGGAGGACAGGCCAGATGAAGCGGAGGAGGCCATGGCGGAGAAAGAGGGTTTTTTCGGCGGAGGAGGAAGAAGGGTTTTTTGTGGCTACTGGAGGAAGATGGGGACTGCGAACTGCTTAGGTGAATTTAAATAAGGGGAATAGTATGAAGCGGTTCAATGCTATAGCGGTTTCCCAGAATGCACTGCCGAAGTTGTCAAATCATGCGCTGCGGGGAAGTGGAGAAGACAAGGCATCATGATGAGGGGGTGGCGTGACGATCCTGTTCTGCAACGCATTCTGTCAACGCGCAACCCGATACAAAAAAAAAGAGAACATAGTGGTTTTGGAATTATTATTGCCAAAACCAGGGGGGCATGTGTTATCGCCATATTTTGGCCAAAGGAGGAGTTGGGCCGTGATCAAGATGGGCTTAGAAGATACGTATATGCAACGTGTTGTTGAATCGGCCTCGTGTGTTGATTTGGGCTAAATTGCCCGTGTATCTTATATTGTAATAGATTCCGTTTAGATTTAGGTAAGAGATAGAGTTGTAGAGTTATTCCAAAGACAGAAAGTCTCCGGACTATAAATATGTACCTAAGGTTATCGAGAAAAAGAGGACAATCACGTTCACAACAAACACAATCTCGGCGCATCGCCACCCCTTGTTTCTAGGGTTTTTCTCGGGTAAGTGCCATGCTGCCTAGGTCGCATCTTGCGATCTAGGCAGTATCTACTTATGCGTTATCTGGTGTTACTCGTACTGAAGCCTTGTTGATGGCGAGTAATACTATTATCATAGATTTGTGTAGGCTAGCATCGGTACTTCTTTATTATGATTGTTTAGTTATGCTGCCTCTAGTTATCTCGCCGCCTTTGCACCTTTTCCCGGGTGCAAGGGTGGCATCTTGCTTGATCTTTATTTAAATCGAATTGATTTGTTATAGTTGTGCCTTGTTCTCCAAGGTTTAGTTTGATATCTACATGATCAGGCCTTGCAAACGGATTGAACGATCCAGTAATATGTAAGATATGGTTTGCTAATCCAAGAGGAGGTGTTCCGGGAATTGACTTTACGTCGGTTTTTAGGCCTTCTCTAGGGTTAGTCTTCCATCATCTTTCGTATCTACCAGGCTCAATTACGTGTAGGATGTTCCAGTCATGTAGTGAAAACGATAAACTATCGTAGATCGATTTGATTTGTATTGATGAAGCAAAACCCCATGTTATCATAGATCTAATGCGGAACTATGGGTTGATCGGTTCTAAGAGCCGATTCACAGGGAAACCTGGGAGCCGATCACGGCTCGAATTTTACGTATACTTGTTTACCGTGCAGGAAACCAATCGAAGCAATCCTTCACCTTCCTGACCAGGTATAGGTCAGGTGGCACGCCCTCGAACCAAGCCAGGACGTGTGCCGGAGTTTTGCGGGCCGTTGCCCGAGGGACCAGGGCCCACCAGCAGTTCTGGGAGCCTCCCGGCTCTTCGTGTTGCCCGTCGCTGCTCGCCGGTGGGTTTTGGTAGGCAACAGTAGGCGAACGGCTCTTCGCCGGATATGAGGAAGACCGAGACACGGGACAATGGTTTACCCCATGTTCAGGTCGACACGAGGCGTAATACCCTACTCCTAGATGTTTGAGCTTATATTTCTCTTTTCGTGGGGTATGATACCCTAGCTATCATATCCTCCTCTCTGGATGATCCCGAAGAGAAGCTTTGAATTCCTAAGTGTTCTCTCTCTCTCCGATGTGTTGATCCCCCTTTTATACAACTAGGGCTCCTACGGGTGGTTGGGAACGTATGAGGCCACACATCGGGGGAGGGGCAATGGCGCGTGGCATCCCTGGTGAGCTGAATGCACACCTAGAAATTGAGGATAAGGGAGTCGCCGACAGTTGGCGAAGATCCTCCAGGTTCCTTGGCACGGAAGGAAATGGGTCAGGGCTCGTTAGAGCTTTGCCTGGGCTCTCCCACCGGGATGACCTGTGCCCGTGAAGGAGCTCCAGGCGGAGTCCTTCGCGGGTCTCATGAAGGACTTTGAGTCTGGTTGCTACTAGTGACCAGAGCGCACCCTTGTCATGATGGGGTCGACATTTTGGTGGCCAATGGAGGTGGCTAGATCTTGTTTAATTTTGTATAGACCTTTGGATTTCTATTCCTAAAAACCTTCAAAATTCTATTCTTTGTGAATTTGCATTCTCTTTGGGTCGGCCATATTGGAGGCGCTGGTCTAGGCAGCCACTCCCTACACGCAAGCACCTTTTGTCGACGCCCATAGCGATGTGCCGACATGCTACCGTCTATGATTTGGGGAGCATCGCTGGAGATGTTCTTAAGAGCATCTCTAGCAGATCTCGTAAACGTTTGACTAAAAAGGCTACATAGGTCGCATAAAACGTGTTTTACGCTCCAATTTTGCCTCGTACAAAACAGACCCTGCAAACTGCACCCGTAAAATACAATATTCTATTTTAGGATGTGATTTGCCGGATTTGTTCCACGTGAGGCAAACTGGCTAAAAGCATCTTTCAGATTTCAACAGCATCTTCCCACAAAATTCATATGGCAGCGACATAAATCAAACTAATAAATGTTTAAACATCACATAACACAACAAATAATCCAATAATCAAATTTCAACAATAATTGTTCAAATAAAAATACATCATTTTTTTCAAATCAACTAATTAAACAAATGTCTCAAAAAACTAATTAAACAAATAATCAATGTTCCTAGGGAAAATAAATAGTTTAACCCAATGAATAAAGAGTAGGAGTTCATTGTCCATGCCGCTGCCAATGATGTTCAATGGGATCTTTTTGAAGTTGGGAATGTGTGGAGGAGTTTTCAATCTTTCGATATGTCTCAAGAAAAGCTTGAATGCGATCGGGGTTGCGTTGTGGTCTCACTCGGGCTACCGTCAAGCCGCACCGCAACTTCTTCTTCCTATCATCACGTTCTTTCACGGCGAGGATGATGATCATTTCCTCGATGTCGTCGTTGTAGAGCAAGTCTTCAATATTTGAATCATCGGGTGGTGATAAGTCATCAAATAAAAACTTCTCGCTTTGGATCATCTACAGTTTTCTAAGATCAAAATCTACGCGCAGGGACAAGATGAACGAAAGACATGGGAGTAATCGAAATCAAACCTCATCCATGGCCATGCCGACCTCGGCGGCCCATGCCGCTCGATCCGGTAGTGCGGTGATCCAGCATACCACTGCATGATGTAGTATACTATAGTCGTTGACATAACACCAATGAAACACCGTTCACTAGTATTACATCCCTCAGAGTGGCACAACAGAAACACAGCGGGTCCAATACGTGGCGAAAGGTTACAACTCACTCTTTATACAAGATCCAGAGAACACTTTAGGTTAAAGAGAGAGAAAGAAGTTCTTACGAAGAAGAATCAAAGATAAACAATGCAAGAACTATTATACTATTAAGACTAGTATTTTAACTAAGGGATTGGCATTGCTACTATTGCAATACACTACAGAATTAGGTTCTTTGGCTAGAGATTATATTCCTATCTAATCAGTAACTTCGTCTTTACTTGAGTTGATGTATATGTTGACTTCCTTAACTTTATTGAAGGGCTTTGGCTTTGGATGATGAATCCTGGAGTATAACTTGATGTAGATGTTGTCTATCCCGGCTTCATAGTCTAGCAAGGGTTAAGAAGATACTTTGGGTGTGTTTGGTAGGTCGGGTGACCACAACAAGTGTTTCCCACCTCAGCTATGTTGACCTCAGCTATGCTGAGCCGAGATTTGTGCCTTGATTGGTGGCCTGTATTTGTTGAGAGATGCTCAGTTGAGATACTGTTTGGTGGGGTGTATGAGTTGAGATACTGCTGAGTCCAGATTTTTACACAAAGGTCCCTACATAGAAAAATGAAAAAGCAATTGGGTCCTTTCATTTGACCACCGCATTGAGGAGGCCACTCCGACCATGGCTGCGCGTGGAGGCAGCAGCTCGTGGAGACGACGCTTGCTGGAGGACGTAGGGGCGCCTCGTGGCGGTGGTGGAAGCAGCAGGTCGTCGCGGCGGTGGATGGTTTCTGTGGCAGTTCTTGCCGACAGCCATGGCGTCGCGTCCTGACGGCCGTATGGGCGCTTCGTGGCTCGCCGTGGCGGTGCTGGCGTGGCTCTGGTCCGTGCGCGTTGAGGTCCATGGAGGCTCTCCTCCGTGCTGGCCGGCGGCGGAGGCATCCTTGTACTGATGCAGATCTTGGCAGTTGAGCTGGCTGGCGGCGGAGGCACTGGTGACGGAGCTGGCGTCAAGCAGGCCGGCGTCGAGGAGTCGGCCAGCGTTGAGGAAGCCGTGTGCCGCGGAGGAAACCGTCTGCCGTCGAGGAAGCCGAGTCGACGGGAGGAGCTCGGGAGGAAGTATCACGGTGAGCAGAGAGCGGAGGTGGGGGAAAATGAGATGAGAAAGAAGTGGGGTGGGTGTCTGGTAGGGGGCCGAGCGCTGTCGCTACAGAGTTTTGCGGGATGAAGTGAACCGAGCTCACTTGCGAAGCTCGATTTGAGCTTCTCAACCCGGCCTGGCTGAGAGCCCTTTTTCGTATGAGTTGGGCAGTGCTGAGATGACCCGACCCGGGCTAACAAACAACAAATAGACAGTTGAGCTAGGTTGGGTTGGGAATATCTCGGTTGCCCCGGTCTACCAAACACACCCTTTGAGTACGAGCGTACTCAGCAATTTCACTAGAAAAGGAGTGTTTGATGCACTATAACTACAGCCATAGACCATAGGTCGTAGGCGATGCAAGTTTTCATAAACATTTCTTCAAAGGTTGCTTTTATTCTGAAAAGCTATGTTCGTCAGCCTTCACGGGTTTACCAGAACTTTCATGGAGTTCCTTTTCCGCCGCGTTCGCGGCTCCTTCCCGAAACAGGGAGTAACAAGTTACAGTTTTTACACTCTGCAGAGGTGCGTCACTTTGCCCATGAGATATCAACTCTTTGTTGCACAACTGGGTAGCTTATTCCCGTCCACAATTCCATGATGTGGGGCCCAGAAGATGATCTAATCCAATCACTGCCCCCTCGCGACCTCGCATGCCTCCTTGGTGTACACCATGCCCACATAATGAATTACGGAAATGGTTTGTACAAACCGTTAGATGCCAGAACTATCATGGGACGATGAGGGTTCCCACCCATATGCTCCATATCCTCTACGAATTATCAATTAATATGCACGCTACGAGGATAACAGCCACGACCTGCACATCCGGCTTCATGCGAGAGGAAGAAGATACAGATGACTTCTCTGTCCCATTCCAAATCTCATGGTTAACGCATAATATACGGCACAAGAATCACTGGCGACATTGGTTGTTAAGTCCTAGGTGATATAGTTCTGAACATTTGTATTCCAACTGACAGATTTACTAGATTAGCTGATCACCCTGGATCAGTAACCAATAGCTCACATTATTATTAAAATAGTGTTTTCTAACCTTTTTCAAATGCAGGTAATGACAACACTGGATTTGTAAAATACTTTACAGAAAATAAACAAAGGACATGAGCAAGTGTGAACTTGCCTTTTGTGATTGCAAGATTATGCACTCACGGTCTTCAAGATAATATAAGATCCAAAATCTTAAATCATCATCATTGGTCCGGTAAGGACTAATGTTTAAAGAAGCAATATGTTCTTATGCATAAGTAATGTGATGCACATTATAAATGCGAATCCCGGGGATAACATGGTTCTAGGGTTTGGATTCCGGAAATGGTTACTTCAAAATGTGTTGTCCTTTTAGATAAGTTTCACACTTGTGCTTCTTATTAGGGCTTGTGAGTGTGTGTGAACAACACATATTTATGCAGCAATAAAATATACACCTATGAAGTGTTATTCAAGATTGCTTATATAAGAGTTCTTGTTTGAAGTGGCAAAAAGAATAACATTTGAAGAAAAATATTTCTTTTCTAAGGTTTAAACAATCTTTGTGATTAGTTAGTGGTGGTCGATGTTATTTGTGCTTGCTTGAATAGTTTGGCTTGAGATGCTTTATAACTTAACTAGTTCAGACCAAAGTTAACTATAAAACATATAACAATGTTTATAGTGTTATAATTAGATTCTTGTAGACTAAAGTTAACTTTAAAACAAAGATAGTTTGAAAGTATAATGTTTATTACCTTTGTACCTCGTGTACTTGGTAATGTTGCTTTAAGGTTACTTAAGAATTGTTATTCTTCTATTTAAGTAGTGATCTCTTAATTTTGTAGTGGAACAAGATTTCTTGTTTCCTTATAAAGGTATAATTATGGTTTGTGGATAAATAAATAGTACTAGTGACTACTCATGAATTATTCTTGGATTTAGTCCATTATAAAGTTATACTTGGTTGATATACCATTCTTGAAGGTTCTATATACTTCAATATAATAGTATTTCTAATGTTTTGAATCATTATGACTTACTAGTAATATCCAAGACTAATATTTATTTATTAGACTTGATTAACTAATTTTAGAAATATTAACAAATTTTTATTTATCCTTATATGAATTACCAATTAAGTAAATAAGTTTAAATTTGAGTTATTAAAGTATTTGAATTTTTATTTAACTCAAAAGTGGAATATTATATTTTTAACATGTAGATATTATGTTTTGTGATCATTTTGGTATATTACATTTATTTTTGTGATTTATAAATAATAATATATGATTTTTATAAGATTTATTACTTTATAAATACTTAATAAATAACAAATATTTAATTAAGTTGAATTATAATGTGCGATTATAATTTTAAATTATAATTCTTATTTTTTTAAGATTTTTTGTATTCTATTTATATTTTTAACATTTACCATTATTAAAATTTGAATTATCAAAGTTTTATTACTTATAAAACCTTTATTAAATAATATTTATTTAAATAATCATTATATTAATATTTGATAATAATTTTAAGTTGTAGATTTTATTTTTCTACAATTTTTCATATATTAAACACATTTTTCTGAATTATAAATCAAAAGATATTACTTAAACAAGATTTAACCATTTATTTAATTTCTGGAATATTAATAATTGAGCTTATAACATTTTATTTATTTCTTAAATAGGAATTAACTTTTTACACCGCACCCGCATCTAGCCTGAGTCACTCACCAGTGGGCCAGTGGCCACCTCAGCGCACAGGTTAAAGAAAATGCATTTGTTACCGACTGATTGGCTACCCCGAGTCAATGACATATGGGCCCTAGGCCATGTCACATGCCACGTGAGACAAAGACCAGGTCAAACCGGGTATTGGGTTCAGGGTGGCGTCGGTGTGACGTAGCTATGGCGTCAGCACCACCACCACCGTTAGTGGTTGGTCGCCAACGACGATCCACGACGCCCTAATAAGCGAAACTAACCTAGTTTGAATCAGCACAACGCGCTGAACCCTAAAGTGTCGGCGTCGCTCGAAAATAGTCATCGGAGCCTCAGCTCCGACGAGCTCCGACGGTGGCGGACGGTGATAGAAGGTGCGATGGCGTTTAACAACGAGATACGGCAATTTAGGAATGCTGGAGTGTTGAGGAACTCACCCTGATGACGATAGAGAGGTTGGCGAGAACAGGCATGGTCGGAGGCGAGCTCTTCGACGAGGATTCCGACGAACTGCCGCAAAGAGGAACGCCAAAATTCACCCTCTCAAGTGCTCCCCTTGATGCAAGATTCTACTCAGAGGATCTACGGAGGACGGGGCTTCTCCATGGATGCTTGAAAGAGTGTGGGGAGATGTGGTTCGACGGTGAGATGTGGCTCCGGTGAGCTAGGGTTTCAGCCCCATTTGAATCAGAGAGGATAAGGAGGGATTGTGGATAGGAATTGAGGCAGGGCGTCACGGTGGCCTTCTTATCCTACTATGGATCAGCGACGAGCATCTTGACGCACGGCTGACGACGACGACATCGGGCGACGACGAGCTCCTCCAGCGAGTTGCCTATGTGCGTGAGGATGACGATGATGTCGCTTTTGCGGAAAACCCCCTAGCATTTATTTCTTCTCAACCTGCGATCCTTCCCTGGCCCCACTCGTCAGTCACAGGAGAGAATGAGCTAGGCTAGTTATTGGGCCTTTGTGGGCTGCACCTTGGCGACAGGTAAGCAGGTAGGAGTTGGGCACGGCCAGGTCTTGTTTTTTATTTGTTTTCATTTTTTTATATTTTCTTTTTTCAGATTTGTATATAATCTTTAATTTGAACTTTTCTTTGTAGAATTTATTTGCTGGATAATTGTAGTAATACTAAAATATTTTTAGTATCATTTGTAAACTTTTATTATATAATATTTTTATATTTCTTTTTATTTTCTCTATATGAACCCCCTTTAATATTTTGTAGAAGCTTTTCTTGTTATTTTTCTTTCCTCTTTTAACCATGGATTTATTAAATGATACCTTCTTATTTGTTTATAAAACTTAACTCTAGTTGTCCCATAGTTTTGAATATAAATTTGTATATGTATAATAATCCTATATCATTATTTGATGCATGAAATATAAAAGAAATTAAGATGTTTATTACTACTTCCATTAATTTGGAAAATGGCAATGTATATATTCTTTTATGATAAACAAAAAAGTTTAGGATTTTGAATTATGAATATTTACCCTAGGGTTTAGGGTTTTTAATATACTTAGATTCCTTTATGGATGTGAGTAAAGATATAATAACTAAGCATATTGTTTTCTGTTGTGATATTTAATGACATCACCCTTTTAAAATAGAAAGTTATATCTAGAATGTTTTATGGAAAGGATTTGGTAATTATACTCTTAAGCACATATAATTATGATGGTTGGAATTGACATAGATGTGCTTATGTGATTTGCTATAGGAAGATATTACTATAAAGTGTTATAGATATAAGATAATGGATCAATAACCTGAAATGGATATTATGTTTGGTTTAAAATGTAGAGTTGGTTGTTTACCAAGAATGTCTATCTTCCATAACTCATAATCCTGGATTTCTAATTAAGGAATTCCTTTCCTAGATATACTATTTCTTCCTAAATATCTTCATTGTTAACATGATGAGCTTTACTTCACAAGAATATTCTTATTCACCTATTATTCTTCTAAACTCATTGATAAATCTAATGAGCTTGACATTGAAGCTTTTATAGTTTCCTTATATTCATTCTGAATTAGATCCACTACTCTACTATTGATAACCTTCCATCCAACAAGTAGTTCCTTCAAACTCCACTCATAATATTCCTTAATCATCCATCACTAATATTCCTCCATCAGATGTATGTATCCAACTACCTTTCTCTAAGGCTTAAAATAAATAACACTACTTCCATAACTCCATGCTATACTTGCTTTAATTGAATAATATTGCCTTATATTTACTCTAGTAACTCATACACCAATCTTACACTATATTATTGTGACTTGTAATGGTTAACCTAGGATAATATATCTAGACTAGGGTTCAATAATGTTCTATCCACCAATGTCACTTATACATGATATAAGCGTTCAATCTTGGTGAATAAGGCATGATTATTATAATATTTTGATCCTTTATGGTTTAGGTTTCCAGTTGGCTAATCAAGGCTTCACCAATACAACATTACAGTTGTATTATAATTATCTTCTGTTTTGCTCTATTGGATTAAGAGATATAATTCATTGACTATACCTACTTGATCCAATAGGACTACTCCTGGTAACTATCTTCAAACTTCATCCTTGTAATCTTCTTTACTACCATATTATTGGGTAATAAAAATAATTCTTCTATTTATCTAGGAGGGATTTAACTCCATCAATTATCCTATTGATTGGATTCTTTTCAATCATTCCTATCCAATAGATGACATCTGAAACTAGCATCACTATTTACCTCTTCTTACTTCTTTCTTTATAAGCCTTAAGTGAATGCTGTAATAAGAACAAGAGTTGATAGGTCAAGAACTGATAGGTTAAGAATTGGTGAATCAATAGTTGATTACTCAATATTGATGAACAACAATTATAGGGATAGGATTCAATAGAGATGATAGGGATTGATATAGAAAGAAATATATAGGGTGAATGATCTTGACTTAGTCTCTTTCCAATCCAAACTCATTAAGGAGTTAAAGTTAGGTATTACTATGACACTCATAGTAAGAATAGATAAGAATAAGATAGGTCAGGATTAGTCATTACATTTATATTACTTTAGTTTGTAATCTTAACTTGGCACTTATGAATTGTTGTGCTGAATATGATGATAGAATCCCTTAAGGATCATATATTAATTATTTAAGCAGTGTATTATGAGTAGCATTTTATTATATTTGATCTACCCTTAGATCAAATCATGTTTACCCAAATAAGGTTTTAGCAAAGGTTATATTGAAACTTATCACAGTCAACTGGATGATCTACTCCATTTTCATCAAGTTGAGAGAAGCTTCGATCACTTTGACAAATTTTGTTTAAAAGCGTAAAAATTATTCGGATTTTCTATGCATGAATGCTATACACACATCTGGGTTCAGCTTATTTTTAAGCTCTAATGCTGGGATGATACAGGTAGCGTGCCCTTGAAGATTCACGAAGAAGAGGTGGCTACTGGTACGGGACGACCGAATCAAGCTGCCTAGGTCGACGCCGTGGCTGAATCTGTCGGCGACGACGCATCCATGGTGGTGACCTCGGCAACCCACGCTAGTGAGGGACCCGGTCAAATTGCCAGATCTCACCTCCCACCTGTGAGGAATCAAAGATGTGGGCGGCGGAGAGCTCAGTTGTGACGGGGCGTGGCAAGTGGCAGAGGGAAACTGTGGCAGGAGTTGATAGAGGTAGCACGCGCGACGATGCACTGAACACCCCAACGCGCCAAGTTTTCCATGCGGAAGCGGAGAAACCTTGGTTCGTCGGAGAAACCTGAGCATATAGTGGAGCACGGCGGAAATCGTTGGAGCACCGAAAAAAGTTGGGAAAACTTTGCTCATTTTGCTTTTGCCACTCTAAATTTTAATTTTTTTCTTTTGCGTCGACGGTTCCTACTAATACATTATTTTTGCCCTTGGTGGGGGCAAAAACAAAATGGAAATGGTGAAATTTTGTCTTGCTTTTGCCTCTTTTTTTTTTGCTGTTTTGGTTTTTCTTTTGCCCTGAATGGAGAAGAAAAGGGGGCAAAAACAACATGTCAAAATTTAGAGTGACAAAAACAAAATGAGCAAAAACTAGTTATGCAAATCCAAAAATTTCTCTTAAAAGTTTTAATGCCGGGAGAGGTTTACGAGATCTGTTTGGGGACATTTCTTCGCACAAAACCAAAAATGGATGATTATTTCTCAGTTTCGAACGCTTTACTCGCTCCGACTCATATTAGTTGACTCAACTTTGTCTAAATTATATGTATCGTTGACTCAAATACATATAAATCTAGATAAAGTTGAATCTAATATGGATAGGAGGGATATATATGAATTTAGATAAAGTTGAGTCAATATTGATCGGAGATAGTACCAAAATCTGATGGAGATACTCTAGGAATGTGCCAACGATACTCGCAAAGAATTATCACCTGGGGTGGTCAGGTCGTCAGGTGCCCACCGGTTCCCGGTGGAAGCTGGTGGCGACGCGGCGCCGGTGGTTTGGTGCCTCGGCCGTCAGGCGCCCACATCGTACTGGTAACAGATTCGGCGTGTAGAAGATGCAGATCTGAGAACGGGTCCGCCCTACTCGATCAGGTGCCCGTTACGGCGTTCAGACCCGCTTGGCTCGCAACATGTCACCCGCATGACATGGCGTGTGGACTCTGGAAAGTACTTCCACTTGCCGCTCTTCCAAAAAAATATTTGGTGCTTCGTACATCGCGGAGCTGAACGTGCTGGTAGCTGGCTTTCAGATTTGGTTTGGTCATTTGGAGTGTTTAAGATAAGGGCAGCTGTATTTTTTATCTTTCGGATCCTAACCAATCACGTGTTTTTTTAGGTCAAAATCTCGCTTTTGCTACAGACATACTCGTTTTTGCTATAAATAGTTCCGCTTTTGCTACAACGTAGAAGAAAACGGTTCGGCTTAAAAATAGAAAACAGACTGAACCTCGCCGGAGATTTCGCCGAAGACCTCGTCGGCGACCGTGTAGCAAAAAAGTTGTGCTAAAGTAGCAAACCCGACCTCACCGGGGACTCACCGGAGATTTTCGCCAGAGACCTCGCGGGAGACTTTTGTCGAAACCTTGTAGCAAAAACTTTACTCTTTGTAGCAAAATCACAAAACGGTTGCAGCAAACACAATATGATAATGTAGCAAAACCCAACTTCCCCGGAGTCTCGCCGGAGACTTTCGTCGGGCGACCTCGCTGGAGAACTGGTAGCAAAAAGTTTGCGCTCTTGTAGCGAAACTACAAAACTGTTGTAGCAGATATAATATGCGATTGTAGCAAAAATCACTGAACATGGCCATAGACATCGTAGCAACAATTTGTGATATATTAGCAAAAACGCCCTTACTTGGTAGCATGGTCACACAACTAAGATAGGATGGCTACAGACTATGGTAGCTTGCAGCACACACGGCGGACCCCCATGCCGGCCTCGTCATTCTTGGCAGAGGCCCCTTGAGTCGGGCTCGTCGTCCTTGACGGCGGCTTGCAGCACGTAGGGCGGACGAGCCCCACGCCATCCTTGACCGCCGTGGAGATCACTGGCGACCGCGAGCATATGGTAGCGTGGGCGAGGTCGACGATGGCCTCGTGTAGCAGCCGCCGCGCCACCTCCTGTGGCAGAGGATTCCACCGCCCCGTGTGTAGCCGTCGCCGCCACCTCCTTGGAGCACGCGCGCAGCAGATTGATGGTCGTTTGAATAGGCATCATGCGATTTCAGGCAGCTTGATGGGCGCGTGCTAGGGGAGAAGCAGGACGGTGCGGGGGGAGCAAGGGCGGCGCGCGGGGGGTGGGGGGTCGAGAAGGGGCGGCGCCATGGATTTTTGCCGCGACGTCATGGATTTTTCCTTGATAGAACGAAGAGGAAGAGAGACTCCTGGAACATGAAGATAAGGTTGTTTATGAACCCCACGTCCATGGTCTCCGAGCAAACCGGGAAACGCGTCAGCGCGAGGAGCCGGGGGACGCGAGTCACGCGATCCCCCGGGTGAACCGTATCATTTTTCTTAAGATAGTCACACGGCGACTTGTTGATGAGTAAACGGTGGTTCGGATCACGCCATATCAACTTGTAGTTGTATACCACATGCTTAGTGATGGTAATTCTTTTTTGGAAATGATTGGCCTCCCCAGGGAGATACGTGACTTTCTATCCCCGGGTCGGGCATACGCTCTCCGTGGGTGCTCTTCCTGGGTGGGGCCACGTTCAACCTTATCTCCTCTGGAATCATCTTCTCCACACACGGTTTTGCTAGAGAGATTGGGGAGAGACGCGCAGGACGCGTTGCCGTCGCACGCATGCGCCGTTGTCCCGCCACGTGGTGCCACCGTTTGCCCCACCACGCGCCGCCGCCTACTGCTGCTCCTCGTCCGGCATCGTTCCCTATCCCTTCCTCTCGACTACACAGGCGAGATGAGGTCCAAATGGCGCTACAGTAAGCGGCGAGGCAGCACGTCGCTGCTACTAGTGTGGCCAGAGGTGTTACCATCCGCAGCCAAAGATGCTACCGTCGGTGGCCTGTGTTGCTACCATGGCGGGCAGCGTTGCTGCCGACGGTGAGGCGGCGAGCGGCCTTGCTACCGGCGGTGGGGCGAAGCGAGGCGTTATGCTACCATGGGTGTCTAGTCTCAGTGCTCCGGTAGGGCGTCGGATGGCAGCGCGCTGCTCTGACCTCCGGCGAGGAACACCGGTTCAACGCCGGCGTCCGTGCATGCTACCTATCTCGAGAGATTTTGCTACAGACGGTCGACATTTTAGCTACCGATGGTCATCGTCGTTGCTCTCGACGGCCGACGGATTTGCTACGGATAGAGCGATTTTTTGCTAGGGCCACGGGATTCATACATATATATTTTTTGCTCCAACTTTTATATGTTTTTGCTATAATATTATAAAACTTTTGCTACAAGATGACCGACAATAGTCTCTGGAGAAATCGTTTTGCTAGGTAGCAACTTTTTTGCTACAAGTTTTCCGGCGATGTCTCCAGCGAAAATCTATTTTTTGCTACATTAGCATAGTTTGTTTGCTACCACCGTTTTGTAGTTTTGCTACAATAGCGTATTTTTTTTGCTACGAGGTTTTCCTCGGTGAGTCTTCGGTGATATTTTTCGGTGAAGTCGGTTTTGCTACATTAGTAATTTTTTTTGCTACACGGTCGCCGGCGAACACTCCGGCGAGGTCTAGTCAGTTTTTCTATTTTCTAGTCGAACCGTTTTTTGCTACATGTAGCAAAAGCGAGACTATTTGTAGCAAAATCGGGTATGTTTATAGCAAAAATGGAATTTTGAGGCTTTTTAGAGGACACGTGTCAGCAGGAGGACCCGGAGAATTTTCGGAAACTATCCCCGAGGAACGCGTAGTACGGCCCTTCTTTTTTATGAAATTTCACCGATCATTCCGACTTTGGATGGCATGCACAGGAAGATGGCCATAGACCTGTAGCGGCGGTGATTAGGGCAACAGCGAGGCCCTGCTTGGTTGGCTGTAAATTAGGCTCAAACCTCCGTTTTAGTCCGACCCAAACCGTTTTAGCCCAAGCCCAGTATTAAGCACTTGGTTTATTTGAATATTTACAACTCCAAATCATTTATAGCCCATATACCCCTGTAAATATTAGACATCTCTGATGGTCATTTTATTTCCTCCGTGGACGTTTAAATCCCCGCGTGAAAATACAAGAGCAGAAAAATAAACTAGACTCCCAAGCGGGGTCTGAGGCGAGGCAACATGCATAACGAGCGCGAAGGTGACTAGCAACCCGTGAAGAAGGTGAGCAACTCGTAACTACGGTGTGGAGAAAAAGACGGAGAGGGAAACAAGCAAGAGCCTCCGTTTTCGCCGAGCAAAATATGAAACACAAAACCAGGCATCCAGAAATAAAGGCCGGTGCTAAGGTGCTACACGGGCCTGCGTGGGCTGGTAACATATATAGAAGTGGGGTAAATGGAGGAGGAGGAGGTGTGTGATGAACAATCATCCACTCAATCTTAATACTCCCTCTCATCACAGTAAGTGTAGTTGATTTTGGAGTACCAGTGGAAATGAAGTACTAAAGCTAGAGAAAAGTTCAGACATGCTTATAAGTCTAAAAATGCATAACTTTATGCCTAGAAAACATCTAATTGCTTAAATTTTTCATAAATTACATAGAACGAACGTGAGGATTTTAGTCTCGCGGAGCCCTAATTTTTTGTTGAAAATTAAAGTTTTATGCCATGACGGGAAGATCCCCGTAGCTGAAATTCCAATTCCCGTGGTGTTTTTTGTTTTGTTTTTGAGTTAAATAAACATAAAGCAAATATTATTCTGCTAAGCTTAAATTTGATTTCAACGTACTTTCAAAAGCACTAGACAAATTCTATACCCCTGATCACAAACACCTGGGACGAGGATCCAGTCCATCAGATTTTTAATGCTCATGGACGAGTGATTTTTAATGCTAGAATTACTTTGCAGATACCAATTCAAGAATAGACGAGTGGTTTTCGTGTACGACACTTTGGGAGGGAATGAACTTTCCTTTTTTTTCGAACCATGCAAGAGCCTTGCATGTGTTATATTAGAAGAGGGAAAGCCAAAACCATGGCTAAAGTCTTACAGAAAATACAAAAAGGGGGAACACGACCTAAGAGAAAGAAAGACTGAACTTTCCTTGAAATCTGTTTATGAGGTGGTCGTGGATTGTGCAGAACATGAATCTTCTCAGGCCTTGACATTAAGCTCTCAGAGCAGAGGAGAAGCCAATAACTTTGATTGGAAGTCTTTGTACACTGCCCTTTCAAATCAAGGTATTCTATTTCTTAATTCTTATGGATCCAAACGGATAGTGGTTGCCCAGTAACAGAACCATTTGGTTGTAATAACATCTTATATTTTGCAACAGAGAGACTAGCATTTGATGTTGCCTGTGTGGGAAGGAAAGGGGAGGGGGTCCGGCGCCCCTCTCCCCCATCCACCCATCTTCTTGTACTGAGCACTGATGTGATGAACTCAGTAATGGTAATGCAGATTGCCAGACTTATCACCTCGTACAATCCTACAACGACATTGGAGGTAGCGCCACATCTTGAATTCAAATTTTAAAGGCTTGTAGAAGATGGATGATGTTGGGGCGAACATCATCCCCGAGAAGGCAATCAACAATACAAAGCCAACTGTACCGGTGATTTCTATAGCCTTTTTGATGGGTGATAACGGCAAGGCTAGGTCAACTGGCTAGGTTTGAAACACAAAGGTCTGTTAAAAATAAATTACCTTTGAAAATTTAGAAATTATGAATAAACATAGCTTGGTTCTGTAAGTACCAAATCAACTCAAAATAGAAATTAAAATTCAAGAGAGAATAATTAATTTGCAAAATCAAGAAATGCTTCCAATATAATTCGAAACTTGTGATTTGTTTTTCAATTTTCTAGAAAACAATAAAATAAAAATCCTGAAAATAACAACTACAAAATTTGTGTAAGATTAAATTGGGCATACAAATAATATAAAAAAATCATTTCAACATACTTAAAATTCAAAAGGGCGGAATGAGTGATGGCCTTTTGGCTAGGAAATAAAGCAATAGAAGGGTTGGCTGGCTTGAAGCTCAAAGGAATTAAAGTCAAAATATAAAACTTTCACATTACAAAAATAATATACCAGTTTCAAAAATATCAAACCAAATCCAAAAATAAAAAATATTATCACGGGATAGTTCAATATGTAAGATAAAAATAACTATTATTATTTGAAAAATAAAAAAATATCAACTAAACATCTTTAAATCCCAAGAATTAAGATGGCAACAAAAAATAAAACTTGTATCAGCAACATGACCCATGATGATTAGTATGGTCTAAATAGCTTCTTTGCGGGTTAGAGACTAGTAGATAATTTAGTTCAAGACATGAGGAAGTCTCTTGAAAACGTAGCTCTATGGTTTAATATTCTCCATGTGATGTCGCTTCACTATGGGGGGTGGGGTGGGTGTGTGTGTGTGTGGGGGGGGGGGGGGGGGGGGGTCCCCTCCCCACTAACTGACAAAATCTTAAGAAAACTTAATCTTTAGGCTTGTATTTAAAAGATAATTAAAATTTAAGCATAATTTGTCTTCTCGACCTCGTAGCCTCTGCTTGCGCCCTCCACAATTTTCGTCAGCCTCCACTAGAGCATATCGGCTCAAAGTAGAGAGTATGGAAACATTCTAAAGAATTTGATGCCATTATATTGCTCGCAAGTGCAATGTACACCCCTTCAGGGCTTGTTCGGTTTCATTAGAATTCACCGGGATTGACAGGGATCAACAGGGATTAAATTCCATCTAAGCCAAAATCCTCTCTAATCCCTTCCAAACCACCCCAATCCACTAGGGGAGTGGATGAACCGAACAAAGCCTCAGAGTTCAGAAACATGCGAGATACAGAGATAGAATTCATGAACTTGGTACCTCGAAGGGAATGCAGAAGATGCTCATTGCGCAGAGTGCTCAAAACCTCCCAGGTATACCGATTTACAACAGTACACGATCTGCTCGCGTATACGCACCCCAAGTTCATCCCCCCACGCTAGTATCGACCACCGGGCGTACAATTTACAAAATAGGAACAAACGAAATCAAGGGGACTCTCTCATACACTCCAATACAATAGCGACGAATCAAGCAAAGCAACCGTGGGAATACATCATCAGCAATAAGAAGGCTGGACTATAGACAACCAGCTGATGATTTTGCCTCTGATCTTTTTTACTACTTTACATACTTCCAAGTTCCAAGCCATTATAACCCATCAGCAGAGCTGCTGATATCGGGGGTGTCTGAACGATCCGCTGGCATAGAGCATCTGGTAAACCGGCTTGATCCTCGCTATGAAAAACACGCTGATCAGGGTTCCGCAGCAGCACACGATGGCGCAGACGTAGAATGTGATCCTGAAGCAGTCAGGCCCAAAGCAGTTTGAAGGGTCCAGCACACCAGGGTTCTGCCTAGCCGCCTCCTTGTCGTAGATGTAACCAGCAAGAAGGGCCGAGAAGAAGAACGCGCCGATCGGGTTCACCATGAGCATGAAGTTGTACATCAGCCCGAAGTCCTTGAGCCCGAAAAGCTCCGAGACAGTCGGTATCATGACCGCGAACTGGACCCCGTAGCATATCCCCAGGAGCGTGGTCGAAACATATATCAGGCTATGGAGACCGGTTGCGAAAAGGAGGAAGGTTACCACCATGATGATCTGTGTGCACATCATCCAGAAAGGACGAGGAAGCATTCTTGACCTGCAACATACCAAGTGTTACTCAACTGTTTTCTGAAGTAGCAACTCAAATTATTTTGTGACGTTTCCACATATTTTCTTTAAGATAATTTTGGATCAATGAGTGTTCGAAGCTCAAACAGATGTAAACTATAAGGATGAGAGATAGAAAAAAACAGTTTGTCTGAATGACTAACAATAGTTTGCAGAAGTGCACGAACAGTAGTGATTTAACATGGAGTAGTATGAGCAACTGAGTACATAGTGTTAGCTGCTGCATAATCCTTGTGATCCTTTTTACACAGGAGACAAGAACTTACATCCCTAAGCCTATTGGACTGATGACCTAGGTCATCAAGTGTAACCCTTTTGAAGATTTTAGAAAATGAAGTCGATACAAACCAGTTAAAGAGAGCTTACCTTACGAAATATTCAGAGACAGAACCACCAAGGATACGGCCAACAAAGTTGCAGAAGCCGAAGAGACACAGCAAAACCGTTGTGTCAGTAGCACCAACAGCGATCCCAATCTGAGCTAGGTTGTTCAGAGCAGTGACACCAGTGCCAACGCCACAAAAGTATACGATGAAGAGTAGCCAGAAATCTGCCTTAACTAAGGCTTCGCGGAATGTGAAATCATCGCCTCTTCTTGGCCCTTTTCTCTTCTTCAAATTCACTGCCCCCTCACCCTCAGCCAGCAGAAGATCCACATCAGTAGCCTCATCAGAATCATTGGTCCCTGTACCAAAATTTGATGAAATGCCACGCAGAAGTGGTTCCGCATTCTCTTGATCCGCACCGGACAAACTATCAGTTGAATAAGATGGAACAATGGTGCTGGGCTTTTCATCTTTTGGCTTGCTTGGATAAAGTGTCATTTTTATCGGTATCGCGAGTGGCGAAAGGAGCAGAAGTATCATTATACCAAACAGAAGGTACATAATAGTCGCGCTTAGTTTCAAAGTATCACCGAGTATTGTAGATACCATCAGATATGCACCGAGAACCACACTAGAGATTTGTGTGAACACGAAGTGGCTGTGCTCTGTTGCATTGTCCTCATCGAGAGATGGGGTGCAAGGCCTAACAAAATACATCACCAGAATACAGGCTATTGGGATCCCCAAAGCAAGCAATAGCAAAAGGTTGGTGGGTGAATTATTAAGCACTCCGTTAAATGCTTCCGTGTAGACAGCGGCACTAACGGCAACATAACCTTTGATGAGACCAGCAACAGTTCCTCGACTGAGAGGAAAGTTCCTCATGTTGGTCACAAGAGCCGCAGTGCCCAACCATGCACTGCTGTTTGTGCCGATACATAGAGCTATCCACAACTGCAACAGAAAAGAGAAAATATTGATGGTATGGAAAGACTATGCTGAAATTTTGGATACAAGAGGTGTAAACAACCCTATACGAATTATTCATCAAGTAACCAAGTTACTCAGAAGAAACTTATGCTACCAAGAGTAAAGCAAGTTATCCCAAAATAGACATATAAGCACCATACTAGTGCTTCTTCGGCAGCTAACTGCATTTTTATCGGAGAAACTTTACACAATTTATGAATTTTTTCATGGAAGCAATAAATCATTAATCACAACAAGAAAATAAAATTGACAATCATGAAACAAAAGATGGCTCATTTTTTGTTTAGAAAAGGTGGTTTCTTCGGCTGAGATTTGTACATGAAGCAATAATAATAGCATTGCCTGGTGTTTGAGCATAAATTTTGGTGAACTTGGATTTGTAAAAGTTGAGCAGAAATTTCCAGATCATTGAGAAAAATATTATGTCAAAATTTGCTCTTTGTAATACTCCCTCCGACCCATATTAGTTGACTTGGATTTGTCTAAATTTGGATGAATCTAGACACTATTTAGTATATAGGTTCATCCAAATTTTGACAAATCCAAGTCAACTAATACGGGTCGGAGGGAGTACAACTATTTTAATAAATTAATTAAATCGTGGTACCAACATATATTTTATATAAAAAGTCCAGATCACTCCCCTGTGGTTTGGGGCCAAGTCAACATACACCCCTGAGCTTTAAAACCATCTATGTACATAAAAATGTCTAGCTCAAGCCTACGGCCGCAAATAGAAGGTGGAAATACATCAGTGTGAGTTGGGTGATTGAACAACATTAAAAAGAAAACATTAGAAAGAAATCCACGTTTACCATGCGGTCCAACACTGAAGGTCTGAAGCTAATCCTGCTCTTTCCCCACTCGCAGAAAATGGTTGGTCAGGCAAATCAAGTTATTTGCCTGAGAGTGGACCAACCAAATCACGACAGGTTCAACTAAATGTCCCGATTGAATAAACAAGTCTGCATACCACATTTAGCTTCACGCCAGCTTGAAAAGGAAAAATGCCTACTGCAGTGCTAAGGCCAGTCATACACTGGGAGCACAATGATTTGCTTACTTCGAAAGGAAATATCATACGGCATAAGATATCTTTGGTGAGTTCCACCAGACAATCAGCTCACTGACACGAGTAAACATGGTCAGGAGACTGCCACTAAAAAATCTAACATGGCAATCATACAGAGCAAATGAAACAGATGTGTACTTAAAAAAAAAACGAAACAGTGGTGGAACCAGAACAATTATGCGCTTTCGATTTAGGCCCCAGTTAATTTCATCATTTTAACCGCGCGGCGTCGAAATCAATGGACATATGCACAGAGAGATAATCACACCAGAAATGTGTGGATGCAGTGCAGGCAGAGAAGAGAGATGGAGGGGGGAAAAACTGAAAGAGGGGAGGTGAGCGCACGTACCACCCAGTATGGCATGGCGACGGTCTTTGTGACGGCGAGCCAGACGGTGCCGAAGCCGAAGAAGGCGCAGGCGGAGCCGATGAGGAGGATGAGCCAGGGCGGGAGGCGGTTGGCGAGCACCCCCGGGACGAGCCCCACGTTCTCGCCGACGTCGTTGGCGACGCCGAGCATGGTGAGCGACTTCTGGTTGTAACCCAGCGCCTCCTTGACGGCGTGCGAGTAGAGCGGGAAGACGTAGGCGCTCCCGGCCGCCACCTGCACCCACACCGCCGCCGCCAGCCCCACCCACGGCGGCCGGCTCCCCGCCTTCACCTTCCCCAGCCCGCCGCCTCCGCCGCCCCCCGGCATCTTGCTCTCCTCGATCCCCCTTCTTCGCGGAGCGCGCGGCAGCAGCGGGAGCTTGGTAGGAGGCTCACTAGGTAGTAGCCTAGGAGTACGACTCGTAGCTAGCTATGGGCGGTGGGTGTGCGTAGGAGAATGATGTTCGTGGTCGGGGACTCGGGGTGTTTGTTGTGGTGTGTGGGGGAGGGGGAGGGGGAGACGGTGTGCTTTTGGCTGAGGCGGAGGCAGGGGAAGCTCAGTTGGCACTAGCTTTAACGTGGTGGCGTGAGTTAAATAGTTTTGTCCTGCTTCGGTTTGTCCTCGTCACTTCGCCTCGCTCCCTGGAACAGGGGACGATGCCCAAGCGCCAATGCGCCACTCGCTTTTTTGCGATGGAGCCGACGACTTTTTTCCGTTATTGGCGGGACCTTCTCTCTCTAAGGAAAATATGTACTCCCTCTAACTAAATTTGTATTTACAAAGAGTATATGTGAATGCCGCGAGGATACAATTACATGGAGACTCATTATCCTAGCGGTCTTATAAATACAGACAACACAGATTTTTTTACAAAAAATTAAAAGTCCTACTACAACGATCGATTCCTTATAGCACTGACACTAACACCACCAAGACAACAAGAAGTCCAACATCTTTAATAGCAACACCTTTAAAAAGTAAACAGTACACTGTCGTCGCAGGATCAAAAAGCATTACTTTTCACCTGAAGAAAGTACTCACTCAAAAAACAATGTCTTCAACAAAATCATTGTCAGACACAACCAATTAAGGTCATACCTTAATTTTTTACCCTGCAAGATAAGACTGTGAACTTCTCCCATGTCGTCGGCCCACTAACAGTCGTTGCTGCAAGTCACAGATCACCAAATCAGTTTTTTATCGCCATAAAGACTCAAACCACCAACGCTCACCCTCGTCTCATTGCTTTTATGACATTCTCCGCATCTCACTTTACCATGGATCGTTAAAGACATGACACATAATGGTAACATATAGCTGAGCTTCGCAACGCTCACTCAAAAACCAAATGACCAGAAAAAAATACGGGTGCTAACTAAGTTACTTGTCGCAGATTTAGGTAAAATATTGCCTAAAACATATAAACCTGGCAATGCGTTAATTTGGGTGGCCACCCTCTAGATGATACCATGAGATCATCCCTCAAAATTCTAATTTTCAAGTTTCTAAAAAAACAAAAAAATAATATGTATGTTTACATGATGTAGGTTCGCAATCCCTGAAATTTTCAAAAGCAAATTTGAAACACATAAAGAGAAACTAAAAGACAAATTCACATGTGAATAGTGTCGTTTGTGGTTTTGTCTTTTTATGATACTATTCATATTGGATTTTTCATTTTGGTATGTGTGTTTGGTATTTGGTTCTGAATTTCTTTTAGTTTGTCAATAACCCATGTGAACACTCACAATTGAATTTTCGATTTTTTAAAAAAAAATGATTTTTTGTTTTTTAGGACTAGTACCATGGTATCATTTAGAGGGTAGTATCGCTAGATATATTCTCACGACATTGACAACTAACATTCTGACATACACAACGGGTCACGAGGCAGTGGGAGATACCTCGAGTGATATATTCATCATTCTATAAAGGCTAACACAACAACAGGGTGAAGAAACCTAGTATACACCTAGTCGCCCACTCTCAACCGTACAGTCCTATGCAAAGCCTAGACAGTTATTCTGGTCTAGGGTCAGCAGCACAATGCCCATTACGCACCTTGATTTCCCATGGAATCTGACGGTGTGGTGGCAGGAGTCGGTCTCGCTAGCGAGGATTGGTTCGGTACAACATTGTTGCTTGTCATCTGCACCAAGTGTGGGACTCTAAGATGGAATGTAGATCGTTGTTGGTGATTCCTAGGCCATGTGATCCTCACTTTACGTCGGGACATACCATACTCCTCTAGTCAACTCCTCCTTAGGCATAATTGTGGGGGTATGTTGACCCAGGCACCATAGAGTCGTGTTACAAAGGTGTCATGAAATTGTGTGAAATGGTCTTTGAGGTATCAGACGTGTTTGATTGCTCGCACTGATTTTGGGTATTTGGGGAAGTTAGCTCTAGCCAAGCTGCACAGGCTCATGCAGCCTCTAAGTCATGATCCGCAACTTGATTGGTTGCTCACATTTTTCCTTGCATTATAGTAGAAGCAAAGCGCCAAGTGTTTGGTTGCCTGAAGTTTGTGTTTCGCCTAATTGCTAGTCATTTGGTCACATGCAGTTTTCCTAATAGCGTCACCTCCTAGGCTAAGTGCCGAGCTTACTCATCAACCAAACACAATATAAAATGTGTTTCAGAGAATTAAAACACGTAAAACTACTAATATAGTAGTAGTAGCAGGTAATTAAAAGTCAATATATTAATGTTACACCGAGTTCATGAACAACTACTCGTTCAACACAAGTTCATCAATATAGGGGTTATAACTGAATATCATCTCGCAAAATATACATACATGGCATTAGTTTTCATCGAGCCTTCCTACTCCGCAATAAACATCAGTGGCAACAGCATCATCACTAGCACCACAACCAACACCACTTGTGGGCCGGCTCCTCACATGTAGTGCTTGTTTAGGAAGGTCATGAACTAACTCGTCATATTCATGGCTCATAGCAAGATACCTGGTGTCTTGTACCTTGTTCTCCATGAGATGGCTAAGAGCACGGTGTATCGCAGTTGGAGAAATGGATGTTGTGGGAATATGACCACCATAGATGAGCTTCATCTGAGCATAGTTCTCAATGGGATTGTTGATGAACTTTGTGTGATTTAGGTTAACCTAAATAAGATAACAATTAGTTCATTACTTATTGATCATATGTGAGCTTGCGAAGAAGTGTATGTACTAAAAAGTGCAAATTTATCAAACTTTGATGTAGTCAAAGTACAACTTGTTGTCCATCATAATACCCAATATGTCCTCCTCCCAGCATATATTCTCAAGCCTTTTGAGCTTGAGCACCAAAAACCACCTAGCTCTCTAATGCTTCAGATAGTTATATATCTAACACATCGCTCATTGTATGGCTTGAAATAGTCACCACGAGCATGGTTTGATCGATCTAGACAAGCCATGCTCAAAGGAGGATTCCACCAAAACAATGTAGACCATACATTATTTTACAAGCATGTTGATAATAAAGTTGCAATTTGAATAGTATATGCGATGACATTGTGATAATAGGTGATAACCACCTAGAGAGACGTGAAGTGTCACCTAGCACAAGATTTTCAAGTGAAGGACCTTGGGCACCTAAGATATTTTCTTAGCATAGAGGTCTCACGTGGATCAAAAGGTATATTTCTATCACAAACAAAGTACACCCTAGACCTTCTTAGGGAAACGGGTATGCATGGTTGTTTCCCAGTTGCAACTCCCATAGAACAGAATCATCATATCCATTGTAGTATGGGAACTTTTGTTGATCGGGAGCGTTATAAGCGACTTATTGGAAAACTGATATATCTCTCCCATACTCGTCCTCGCATTGTATTTGTTGTGAGTATTGTTAGTCAATACATGCATGACCGTAAGACAACACACTTAGATGCTTTGAATAGAATTTTAAAGTACCTTAAAGGGTGTGTAGGGAAAGGTCTCTTATACACAAAACAATGGGGTCTACAAGTTGAACGTTATGCTAAAGTTGATTGGGCAGGGTCTTTAGATGACCGACGGTCCACTTCCAGTTATTATGCTTTTATTGATGGTAATCTTGTATCATAGAGGAGTAAAAAACAATTTGTGGTGGCTACATCAACCGTAGAGGCTGAGTTTAGATCTATGGATCATGGTATATGTGAACTATTGTGGCTGTAGGTTCTCTTAATAGAATTTAAACTACATTTACATGGACCACTGATTCTTTATTGTGATAATAAGGCTTTCATTGATATCACAAATAACCATGTCCAACATGATAAAACTAAACAAATCAAAATTGATCGTCACTTTATCAAAGAAAAGCTTGATAAAGGAATAGTGTGCTTACCATATGTCACTTAAGAAAGTCATGTAGCTGATATATTTAAGGGGTGTTTATTTGAGTTTTTGGTGGCTTTTCAGTGGAAAAATCCAGAAAAGCGAACCAAATGGCACTGTTGGGCATTGGGCTTCGACCGAAGTGGTTCCACGAACAGGCGTACCCGGGGAAGCACGTCCCGGGGTGCTTCCCACGGCTTCCCGCAGAGCAGCGAGTCGTTCTTTTGCTTTGGACATGTTGTTCCTTGAAATTACAAGAGGAATGCCACCGGTCACACGAGCATACACAACCGACCTGTGCCAAAAGAAAAATAAAAACCTGACATTATCTCTCCCCAACCCCGACCCAACTCTCGTCATGTGCACGCGCTCGAGCGCCTCCCGCCGCCGCTACACCGTAGGGTTCGTCCCGCCGCCGCCGTCGAGCAGGGCTTCCCCACCGCCCGACCTTCTTCCCCCAGCCAGAGCTTCCTTGCCTAACCTCCTACCTCGTCGCCAAGCTCCTCCCTACCACCGCCAGAGCATCCCCGCCGCCAGAGCTTCGATTTGCCGCCCGACCATCTCCTCGCCCGACCTCGTCCACCCCAGCCAGAGCTTCCCCCGCCGCTGCACCTCCCACCTCCGCCGAGCTCCTCCGTCCCGATGCCCGCCTTTCACGATCGTCAGAGACAGAGGTGAGGCCACCCCCAACTAGTGTCTTGATGTTCCTGCTCGAAATTTGATAATGATGTTGCTTGATCTCTTGCATGATGTACTATTGCTCGAATTTTTTAAGTAGCTATATGTTATACTCAGAGAAGTAGCTTTCTCAGAGAAGTTGCCAAACAGTCAAACTCAGAGAAGTAGCACAACAACTTTCCCTGCATAGCAGCACAACCAGCCACAACCCAAACAAACATGCCCTTACTAAAGGTTTTCCTAAGAGGTTGTTTTCTGGATTTTATAGCAAGATGGGTCGATTTGACGTGTTTGTCCCATCTTCAAGAGGAGTGTTGGTGTTAGTTGTAATACTTAAAGCTATTGGTACTAAACTAGAAAATAGCCAAACAATATAGAGGGGGGGGGGAATCGAGAGATGGGTGGATGTGTGTATATCATGCTTCCTCTCCCCCTTCTTCTTCAAAGAAAAAAATTGAGAAATTATTCCTCTAAAACTAGTGAGTGTTCTTGGCAAGAATCTCTTTATCTAGGCTATATATGTGAAAATGACAAAATTGAAGATTTGAGGTAGTGAATAGTGTAAAATTCAGACCTCCGAAATACATCTTTGTCAATATCTAGACTTCGCCTTCCAAATTCTTTTTGAAACTTTTAAATAGAATTTTCAAAAGGCCAAGCTAGCTTCCACAAAAACTTGGGGATTTGAAAACATGTTTTCACAGATCTACACTTTTGTCATTTTTGTACAGCTTAGAATACAAAGTATTTTAAATTTTGCTATAGGATAAAACATGGTCTACATCTGGTTTTTTAAAACACACAAATATGATTTTGTTTTTTTTTTACAATATATCCCAGGAGCCAAAAATCTCCACTCTTTTTCTCTCTCTTTATACTCACGGTAGGGAGAAAGGGGCTTGTCCTTTTCGATGCTTGGATGGATAAAACCCACGAGGGTTCTCGAGCCGAGGATGAGTTCCGATTTTGTTTTCCCTTCTGTCTGTGTGCGGTGGGAATACACCGTACCCACACGCCTGTTCCTGTCGTCTTCCCATCCACGTGGAAAACTCTTCGCGAGCCAGCCAAGTGACGCGATAACAACTGCTACGCTGGTACTAGTGAGACGCTGGCTTCTGGCTGCTCCTCCTTCCTGCACTTCCTGATCTTGCTGGTATCGCAGCAGGCAACAGTATGAGATCTTAAACATCGCGTTACTGTTTAATTATGCCCTCCGTCGTTCAGCGTCACCAGCCGTGTTCTGAAAGTAAAACGGACACGAGCAATGCACGAACAGTTGCATGATGATTTAAGTCAACCATACGGAGTGAAAACGATCTCCGAGGGCTCTTAGTTTGATTCTTTGTATACATAAATCTTACAAATGTTCTCCAAACTAGTCTTTACCATTTGAGGTAAATGTAAGGTGCTAGTAACACATTTTGTACGGAAAACTGTTGACACAGGCATCACTACTACTTCTAGCAGCAAGATTTTTAAAATGGCCCCCTTTGTTTACAATAATTTTACATTAATCTTGAAGGATTCACAAATTTCTAAAGAAATGAGTAGTTCGATCTTGTGATTTTTAATGTAGATATTTTATATAATAAAGAATTGCTTCAAAATATTTTACCCCATCTGATCCAAATTACTTGGCTCGGATCTGTCTAGATTTATATGTATCTAGACATGTTTTAATACTAGATACATTCGAACCTAGACATGTGAGTCAACTAATTTGGTTTGGAGGGAGTACATTTTTTGTTTATTTGTTACAAACCAAAGCCTCTCAGGAAGATTAATTTGTTTTTTTCCACGAAGCAATCTGACAACCTTTAGTGCAAACTCAACCGTGTACGGTTCTAGTGAGCACAACATATGTTTTTTTCTATTTCTCCATGGTCTTGAACTCAGCTTATCAAACAAGCTTAGAAATTTTCCGGTTAACGGTAGTACCAGCCCCTGCAATAAATTTTCTGTACCAGTAGCCAAAATGCTAGTTTGTGCTCCGTTTATCAACAGGGAATGTCTAGATTTTAGGCGTATGAGAACTTCTTATGTCTAAGTCGCTGATGTCATCCTAATATTGTGCCAATTCTCAGTTGCAACCTAATTGTAATTTATAAGATTTGTACTAATTCTCAGTTGTAACCTAGTTACAACTCATTAAATTCTCAGTTACATCCGAGTTGCAACTCATGTGTAATTTTCATTTTGCACGAATTACGAGATAAATCGAGCGGTGAAAAAACGACCGAGACTTGAGAAGTTATCAATAATAGTGGAACCACGGCCGTGTTTCCGGGGATTGCATGCGGAAAAATTTAAAAGCCAAAACGCTGAGTCCAACTGGATACAGATGCCAAAGAAGCAGAAAGGCATAAATCCGAGGCATAAGAGATTATCCAATTCCCTTATGCAGAATATGCTTCTCTTTGATTAGCACGAAAACTCGTTGTTCAACAAGCATTATATTCCACATTACTACTACCACTACACTCATTGTCTATAGTATATGTCTCCTCTATGATGGGACATGTCTCAATTATTCTTGTGTGGGCCCCAGTGTATGTATGTACTGTATATACACCTTGCATTGTCAAAGATAAAGGGTAGTTTATGTGGTATACTGATCTCCATTTAGATTGGTGCAGTGTTATCACGATGTCCAGTCATAGAGTCACATACTAGCTAGTTTAGTGCTAAGTATTATTATAGGTAGGTAGACCGTATGGTCGACGAGACCTGCTCAACGCTCTGCCGCTCATGCGTGCATCATTGTCGAGATAAGACTAGCAGGGAGTCCCTCTTAGGATGGTCAGGAGCCGCGGTCTCGTACTGGCTCGACTACATTATCGACATGTTGGTGGATAAATAATACAGTATATATACTGTGGTCGAAACGGACTGGTGTGGTTGACGAAGAGAAGAAGCGGGAAAGTTCAATGTACCTAACGAAATTTAATTTGGAGTCTATGATTGCTCTAGCTACAAGTATATCACTGGATGGTGGCTGACTTGAGCTGTCAGTGGTTACGCATTGTGTCATCGTAAGAGCGAGCCTCTACATACAGAGCACAATAATCTCACAGAGCAATCCGCAATCCAATCCAGATCCAGCAGGGGGTAATCATCGATCGTAGCCGATGGAGGGCCGTCGGCGACCCCAAAACGATTGTTCTTAATAGGATGCCGACATGTCGGGGCAGGTGCGTGCAACCGAGCGAGCGAGCGAGCGAGCGAGGGGTCCTCGACTCCTGGGCTCGATCACGGCCATCTGAGCGCGTAAAACAAATAAAGGAGACAGCCACATTCTCTGTACGTACGTTTGGGGACGGAGATGAGGACAATCTCGGACTGACGTCGGGTCACAAAACGGATGAGGATAAGTTCCCGCTCCCGCAAGCAGCCAGGGAACGCGAAGGTTATGATACACACACTCATGTAGTAGACGTCTCGATCGATCGATCCACTGGTTGCTTTCCTCGGCTTTTGCGAACCCCAAGCAGCGGCGGCAGCTAGCCCTAGCCCACTGGGTAGAAAACAAAGAGAGTTGTCAGTTACGTATATACAGTAGCTGCTGCACTTCTTATTATATCGTTACTACAAATGCGAGGATTGAGGATGATTGCGCGCGAGATCGGCGTGGACGCGGCGCGCGAACAAATCCCGCGCGACGTAGACGTAGACGTAGACGTAGACGTAGACGTAGACGCGAACGGGAACGCGCGCGACCGGATGAGATCGGATGAGAGACGACGTATCAAACGGCCCTTCCGGCCCCGAGGGCTCAAAAGCCGTTTTGTAGTTGCCCCACGGAGCTGCCCGCTGTCGTATCCAGATATAGATCAGCGGCGCACGCACGAGGTCGAGTAGCGCAATCAGGCGTGCGAGCTCGTGGTCGTCTACGTATCTGCCGGACAGGGACAGGGACGGAAACGTGGATCCGAGAGGGACGTGTGGCTGGCTGCCCATCGGGTCGGGGACGCGTGCCGCTAGGGAGCTAGCTACCCCGGCCGGTCCGATCGGATCGTGGCGTTGGCATCATGGCATGGCAGGAGATCCAACAGCTAGCGGCGGCGAACCTTGTTCGCACGAGGACGCATGTGGCAAACAGCTAGGGACGACGATACCTCGTGAGCCCCTTGTCCTGCTAGCACCCGTCTTTCGTTTTCGTTCCGGCTGTGCCTGTGTGAGGAGGATATGCGCATATCCTCACGGGCGCAGCAAAATTGACCATCCGTCGGTCGGTCGGTCACTGCAGTACCTTTCCGTGGGTACGTAACTGGTTTCGACTTTTTTTTTTTGACGTTCAACCAGCTTTATTAAACATGAATAGATACTAGTACTCCCTCCGTTTAGAAATATAAGATGTTTTAGGTTTGTGAATGGGATGTATCTAGACACCTTTTAGTGTATAGGTTCAACAAATCTAGACACTAAAAGGTGTCTAGATACATCTCCTTCACAAATCTAAAACATCTTATATTTCTAAACGGAGGGAGTACATCTGACTGGATAGCCCTTGTCAGAAAAATCCAGA
This sequence comes from Avena sativa, assembly GCA_916181665.1. Lineage (NCBI taxonomy): Eukaryota > Viridiplantae > Streptophyta > Magnoliopsida > Poales > Poaceae > Avena > Avena sativa. The sequence goes on along the minus strand of OV702280.1, from coordinate 347,375,626 downwards.
ATCACATCAAACCGTGAAAAAATTCTAATGCTAAGAGCATGTTTTAGCACACAGGTGTGCTGCCCGGTTTGCTTTCCTCTTGGCAGAGGAGAGATTAAGATCCCTGAAAAGACTCTCCCAGTAACTTGAGCTCTTCCAGAATACACTAGTAACTAGTAGAAAACAGGTCATCCGTTCGCGTCCCCTCAGAGCATTAGTCTCGGTTGCGCCACCAACCGGGACTAATGCTGGCACGCATCCCGGTTCGAGCGGGCACGGGGTCCGGAGGCATGTGTCCCGGTTGGTAAGGGGGCATACGTCACAAATCGGGACTAAAGTTTGGGCGTTAGCCACGTGACGTGGCACACACCTTTAGTCCCGGTTTGTGTTACAAACCGGGACGTATGCTCCCGCCCTCTATAAAGGCAACACCCCAGCCCTCTGCCTCCACTCTGTTTTTTCTCTTGGTGGAAGGTGTGAGGGGTGTGCTAGTTTTTTTCTCCTATGCATGCATTCAAGGTGTTTGATGAAATGTTTGAGTGAATAATCCCGTTCAATTTCTCATAGAACAAAAATATAGAAGGTGTCCGAGACGCACTTGAGATTTTTCCTCTTTATTTCCCTCGATCGAGGTTAGCAATCTTATCTTTTCTCTGTCATTGATACAATGCATGTGTCGATGTGAATTGGTCATTTCACTATTTATGATGTCATGTTTTTTGATAAACTTACTTATATGATGCAGATGAACGGTCGAAAATGGATGTACGGTGATCGGCGCGTAGCCGGGTATATGAAAGGCGTCGATAAATTTATCGATGTGGCTACGACAAACAAAGAGAATGGTTTTATATGTTGTCCATGTATTAAATGTCGGAACAACAAGGAGTACTCTTCCTCGAAAATTATTCGCGACCACCTGATTATGAAAGGTTTCATTCCCAACTATAATTGCTGGACCAAGCACGAGGAAAGAGGGGTTATGATGGAAGATGGTGAAGAAGAAGATGATGATAACAACTATCATCATATGTTTCCTGAATACAATGATACTGCAATGGAAGACAATGGAGAGGAAGGAGGTGAAGAACGGGCATCAGATGAGCCGGCTGATGAACTTGGTAGGGTCATTTCTGATGCAAAGCGAGACTGTGAAACAGAAAATGAGAAATTGAAGTTAGAGGGCATGTTAGAAGATCACAAGAAATTATTGTACCCAAATTGTGAAGATGGCAGCAATAAGCTCGGTACCACACTGGAATTGTTGCGATGAAAGGCAGAGTGTGGTCTAACTGACTCCTCATTTGAAAATATGCTGAAAATAATGAAGCCGAAGTTTCCAAAACATAACGAACTTCCCGAGAGTACCTACAAAGCAAAGAAGACTCTTTGTCCTCTAGGATTAGATGTGCAAAAGATACATGCATGCATTAATGACTGCATCCTCTACCGCGGTAAGGAGTATGGAAATTTAGATAAATGCCCGATATGCAATGCATTGCGGTATAAAATCAGACGAGATGACCCTGGTGATGGGGAGGGAGAGCCCCTCCGAAAGAGGGTTCCTGCTAAGGTTATGTGGTATGCTCCTATAATACCAAGATTGAAACGCATGTTCAGGAACAAAGAGCATGCCAGGTTGTTGCGATGGCACAAAGAAGACCGTAAGAAAGACGGGAAGTTGAGACACCCTGCTGATGGGTCACAGTGGAGAAAAATCGAGAGAGACTTCCCAGACTTTGCAGGTGACGCAAGGAACTTATGGTTTGGTCTAAATACGAATGGCATGAATCCTTTTGGGGAGCAGAGCTGCAGTCACATCACCTGGCCTGTGACTCTATGTATCTACAACCTGCCTCCTTGGTTATGCATGAAGCGTAAGTTCATTATGATGCCAGTGCTCATCCAAGGCCCGAAGCAACCGGACAACGACATTGATGTGTACCTTAGGCCATTAGTTGAAAAACTCTTACAGTTGTGGGGCAAACCAGGTGTACGTGCATGGGATGAGAACAAACAGGAGCCATTTGATCTACGAGGGTTGTTATTCGTAACCATCAATGATTGGCCTGCTCTTAGTAACCTTTCAGGACAGACAAACAAGGGATATAAGGCATGCACACACTGTTTAGATAAGACTGAAGGTACATATTTGCATAAATGCAAGAAGGTTGTGTACCTGGCGAATCGACGATTTCTTCCGACCAATCATCCCGTAAGAAAAGAAAGGCAAGCATTTCAAAGGTGAGGCAGATCACCGGAAGAAGCCTGAACTCCCTGCTGGTGATGATGTATTTGGTATGGTCAAGGACATAGAAGTAATCTTTCGAAAGGGTCCCGACGGTCAATCAGTTCTGAACGACGTCGCTACAGGACACGCACCCATGTGGAAGAAGAAATCTATATTTTGGGAGCTGCCATATTGGAAAGTCCTGCGTGTCCGCTCTTCAATCGACGTGATGCACGTGATGAAGAATCTTTGCGTGAACCTGCTAGGATTCCTAGGCGTGTATGGAAAGACAAAAGATACACCAGAAGCACGGGAGGACCAACAAATTATGAAAGACCCAAAGAACATGCATACACAGAACAAGACGGATAAAGGGCGTCACTTAAGTCGTGCCAGCTATGCTCTTACCAAAGCAGAGAAGGAAATCTTTTTTGAAGTCCTTTACAGTATCAAGGTGCCGTCGGGCTTCTCATCTAATATAAAGGGGATAATAAATATGGCAGAGAAAAAGTTCCAAAACCTGAAGTCTCATGACTATCACGTTATTATGACGCAGTTGCTTCCGATTGCATTGAGGGGGATTCGAAGGAATGTATCGTGCTTCGAAATCACACGCCAAGGCCATCTTCGCCGCCGCCTCACCCGTCTCCAGCGAGGTCGTCGCCGTCGCGGCAGCCGTCTTCGTCGCCTCACCTGGCTCCGTCGCCTCACCAATCTCCGGCGCAGCCATCGCCGCGGGAGCCATCACCGACGCCTCAGGATAAAAAGCGTAAGCGTACCGATACTCTGCGTCGTGGTAAGCGATCGCCGAAATGTAAATAAGAGCCTCTTCCAAAAGTACCAAAGGTTCCTCCCAAGAGAGCTTATGACTGTACTGAAGAGGAGACTGCGGCGATCGTTGATGCGGAAACGACAGCATTTTTCGCTAAGCTGAGGCGGCCGAAAGAGCCAGAGTTCCCCAGCACCAAAGAAGAAAAGGCCAAAGTGTTGAAAATGCTAAAGACTCTTCATCAACCCGAGCCAAAGCTGTCATCAGACTATGAGCGTTCTATTCTCAAGTCACATGCGGCACAAAAAGCCTCGAAGAGCAGTACTGATGCAAGCGAGAAATCTATTGCCCAGCTCGGAGAACAAGCAAAACAGTCTTGCGTCCCTCTCAAAGTGATTTCCCAAACCAATGTGGGGTCGAGCAAATATGGGGCCGAAGAGCAGTATGATCCAGAGGTAGTTGCACAATACGGAGATGTTGCCGCTGCTCAAGGTATGAGTATTGCCCAGTACTTATCCTAGTTAGAGTACTTCCCCGTGAGTGAAGTAGCATACAAATACCAGTACGGCAAACCTCTCGTCAAACCTGAGGAGGTAAATGATCTTCTAACAAAAATGCGAAGATTGCATAACTGGTACATGCATGCCACAAAGGCCGGGGCTAACCTGAGGGTTACAAAAAAGCATCATGGAAAAGAAAAGAATGACATGATATCCATTGAATTTGATGAACTATTTCAATTATTCAATCAAGACGCCTTGGACAAATCGATCATGAGTGCCTATTGTCTGTAAGTACTAATTCTGTAATTAATTTAGTCTCCAGCTATCTCACCTTGTTTATTGCATGTATATAATCATACTATAATATGCAGAATGAAGATTCTCGAATGCAGCAGAGGATAAATCTATGACATTGGCTTCATTGACCCATATTGGGTTCATGAAGCTAATCTCAAAACAAACCCCCAGGATACGGAGGATAATATAGTACACGCGTTAAGATTTCAAAAAACCAGAAGGGAAATAATTTTTCCTTATAACTTCGAGTGAGTATTATTGTCTTCTATATACTTTCTATTTCGCTTACTCGATGTTAAGTATATAATTGATTAGTTATGCATTCGCAGCTTCCACTATATTCTGTTAATCATTCAACTTGACAAAGGGCGTGTACTAGTCATGGACTCGAAACATAAACCCCTTAAGCAGTGGAAGGACATGCAGATGCTTCTCCAGCGGTAATTTTAATCATTACGATACTATATCGGCAACGTTCGTGAATTTTATGATATCAAGTAATTAATAACTTATTTTATTTGTTTTCTTCGCCGGGCAGCGCTTGGAAACGGTTCACCAACAAGGGTAGGGGTGTTTGGAAAGCGGAGCTTACATTTGAAGCACTAGATGTAAGCACCACTAGCTATATCCGTGCATCTCTTTGATTCTAGTTTTGATACAGTTATTATCATGCTTGATTATTATTTTGATTGAACTATGTTCTCGTAAAGTGCCTGACACAGGGACCAGGTAACAATCTATGTGGATACTATGTTTGCGAGTTCATCCGGCAGACGTGCGATGAGAAGGGCAGAAATTTAGAGCAACTCCACATACGTAAACAATTTCTATAGTTTTTAATTACAATCAAATTGTGTTTAGTTTCATTCATATAGGCTGACTCCTTTTTTAAATCAGATCGAACGTCTACGGGACAGTCTTCTGCCAAAGGATCGCGTACGAGCAATTCAGGAGAAATTGACGGGATTCTTGGACGCAAAAGTCCTAAACCCAAAAGGAGAATACTATTCGGATGTGTATAGACAATAGGGATGTGTATAGACAATAGACTAATACCCCTTACCAACCGGGACCAGTGGGGCGTTTTGCACTAGTGATATATGCCTTTCAATTTGTTGACAGTCCACTTGCAACTCAACCATAGTGAAACCTTGCCGTTTAGCTTCTTCCAAGCCCTCCCGACAGGCCAACAATTCACTAATAAAAGGATCCATCTTGTAACTGGTTTGGACTTGGAGAGCGACATTTCTTGACATGACTCTTTTTTTTTTTTTTTTTGCTAAGCTAGGAATTTGGATATGGAAGAAAAAACACTTGAGTTGGGCCTTGCGGTTCTTGAACCATGGGGCCCGTGTATCCCCTGTCTGCCACCGCCGACCTCCAGCCGTATCTTCTCCGAAAAAGAACATCTGAACTACACCATGCTTCAGCCACCCAACGCCTCAGAATACCCCGCAAACCGAACGAATTTGCAACAGACAGGAGCTGCACCATGTCGACAGGGTTCTTAAAACGTCTTGACTTGTGGCGCCGGGGCTTTAGTACGCGCGCACGGGGCCTAGCTTTTCTTGGCTTGCTGTCAAGCTTTGTGGTCGACCGAACCACCTTTTGTAGTAAGTGGAAGGCAAGGAAAAGACAGCAGCTAGCGTGGAGTGGAGCTCACCTGGGATCGCGGAAGCCCGCCCCGCGCTTTGAATCTTGGTAGTGGACCTCCCCTTTTCTTTGTGGAAAGGATCTTGTAGAGATCCATTCGGTAGTAGTAGTAAGATTCTCCAGAGTAGCTAGGTTCCACCCTTCTCCACTACCCCCTCCGTTCCTATCAGCGTGTCTGCGTGTGTGTGCACCCATTCACAACTCAAAGTTGTTGTAGCAAATCTCTGGAACAAAACTCATGGAAGTAGTACTAGTATATGTCATACCATGAAAAGAAACACGGCCATTTGTGTTCAGCAAAAAAAATAAGCAGATGATTAAATCAGGTTGCTTATAAGTTTAAGGTTTCGTTGTGCAGGTCAAAATTTATAAAAAGAAATTACAGGTCTGGGCATTATAGCATACACTCCGTTTCGTCCTCATAAGTTTTTACAACTTCTACGCAACTCAAAAGTGAAAAGACACCGCAAACTCATGAGAGAGAGGAAAAAACACTTGTATTTTTCTCAGTGTCCAAACCCATCTTTTATCCAAACAACAATAGTTTGATATCCTTTAGATGGTTGGCTCATGACCTCTTTTCCCACTCAACTGTATTTGCTTGCCAAAGTTGTCCAAAACAGGTAACCAAAACATTGGCTTTTATTGGGAGAAAAAAACACTGCCTAAAATTTTACTAGTCACGGCTCCCCAACCAATAAAAAAGAAAAGCATTGGATTTTGCATAAACCATGTTAGACAGAACACAAATCATATCTTGTTACACAATATTATAGTGGTGACAGTACATGCCTGAATTTTGCAGCTACTGCCTACTGCTATACACCAGATCAAAATTCTCTATTATCCTTATCTGCAGATACATTTTCGAAAAGCTCACTGTCATCGCCACTGACTGCTATTGAAACGTGTTCTGTGTCCATACAAAATGTTGCCAGCCACAAGCTAATTCGCACACTTAGGTCGATCGACCGAACCTCTCGACAAGCTTCTGCTCAATCTCCAGCCTCTTCTTCACCAACAACGTGTAATTGTTCAGGAGCTCAGTGTCCCCCTCGCTGTCCCCAAACGGAACTGCCAGCTTCAAGCTGAGCGATGTTGCCTCCAATCTGCCCGAGTACACGCGTGAGATGGGCACGAACTCGCCTTGCTGATTGCAGAGCCACCCATGGGCCGCTCTTAGAGCAGCACCCAGCGAGGCAGAGTCTGCAACGATACATAGAGATGCATCACAAGCATGCACATCGAGTAGCTGCAAACTCTGTATTCAGCTTTTTCTAAAACAACGCAGTCTGGATAACAAGGCAGAAACAGATCAGCACATGGTCTCTAGGTGGTGCAAAGTTCTTGCACATACCTGGTCTCTGAACAGTGTAAACCGGACAGCCGAAAACAGATGCCATGATCTTGAGAATAGCCTGGTTTGACGATGCGCCACCAGTCGCTATAATGCGCTTCGGAGGCACCGGCAGGCCACATCTCTCAGCGTGGCCCCTCATCGATAGGAACTGGCCTTCTATTGTCGCACGAACCTGAATAATTAAGAACGATCTGAAGTGTTTGGCGTGTTCAAATGTTTGAAGACACTGACGAGTTGTGGAGTACTCAAACCTCTGACGGAGCATCAAACTCGTCTGTTTGATGCCGTGCAGTCTCATCTGAAGATCCACTGGTTAAGGTGTCGACAACATAACGGTGGAACTCAACTAGGAATATATTAATAAGCACATTGTGTCAGCTTGGACATGAAGACAGGATGGGAAAGAATATACAAGGTCGATAATAACCTGGGAGCGGTGGCAGGATCTCATGTTCCTTGTAGTAAAATCCCAGTTTCCCTCCTGCAAAAGAAGAAAAACACGAGAGGAATACTCAACCCGGGAAGCTACCATCCTGTAGTCAGTGCAAGCATCTATCCTGATGGAACAAAAGGCAACTGCCTTAGCCTTAGTGGGATCAAATCGTAATCCTATGGGTGCATTGACTTGCCAAACTTTTAATCTTTAGCTGCTGGTCTAAATACTGGCTATGATTTCAAATGCCAGGGATCCGGCCTAATTTCAAGATATGTATTTTAGTTTGAAAAGGCGTATCATTTTGGGTAGGAAAAAATCTAATTTATGGCCCCTCGACTGTTTCCAAAGCTAAATCGGCCCCTCAATACCATACCTGATATTCTTGGTCCCTCAAGTGTCAAAACTGTCTAAATTCGATCCGTTGCCTCACTAAAAGTAGTTTTGACGGTGATGTGAAGGCAGTTTCGCACCAGGGTAGGCCAATGAGCATACAAATGAAAAACTCAGAAAATTGAAGAAAATAAAATAAAAATAGAAATATTCCAGAACAGTTATTGAACATTCTATGAATTTAAAAATTCATAACAATTGAAAATACTCTAATTTTTTTTAGTATTAGCTGAGCTCTCCAAAAAAAAATTCTTGAAATGAAACTTTCCTCATTTTTTCAACTTTTGTTGCTAACTGGCCTGCCATGCCACATCCTTGTCAAAACTGCTTTTACTAGGGCAATTGACTAAATCTAGATGGTTTTGACAATTGCAGGACCAAACATTTTTGGTTTACAGTTGCGAAACCAAACTTAGACTATGGCAATAGTTGGGATAAAAATGGGACTCCTTACTCTTGAGTAAATATATTTCTTACTCCCCCCTTTCCATAATCCTTGTCGTGATTTTAGTTCAAATTTGAATTAAAACCACGACAAGAATTATGAAACGGAGGGAGTACCATTTAAGGGGTCTGTTTGCTCAAGGAAGTTGTTGAACACATCCCATGATTTCTCGGCGTAACGATCGCGAATATCTGGCAGGAAATTTCTGAGTTAGCTAGAGGAAATAATACAATAGAAGGCATTGAAAATGGTACCTTCTCGTGTTAGAGAGCCATTTTTATAGCAAAGCATAACCATGTAGGTCTGGGGGTCAACTGGATTAGGAAGGATGTTTCCATCCAGGGATGGTTCAGGCACATCAGTTATTCCAAATACCTGAAGGACCATAAAGGTGTCACAATCAACGCCAGTGATGATAGAAACAGAATAGTGTTACATAATTATTCATCTTTTCTTTGCAAGTCCTTCTACTAACTGTTCAACATTACAGGAAAAAGTACATTTGATTCGAGTAATGGGTGAAATTCAGAACCATCTCCTAATGTACCCACTATTCTGCGCTTTCATATATCGTTGCTCTTTAAAAAATAATAAGAATCTGTAGGCATGGTCATAGATGATTACTGTATCACTTGTTCCAAGGCTGACTGCTAGGTCACCAGGATTGCTCAAAGTTAAGCCTGCATAACCATATATTTTTAGATTCTCATGTAGGAACCTTCCCTGTTTCATTGCAAAGCACAAAACCATAACAACATCTGCATAACCATATTTATCAAGGATACCAGATGTCCTTTTGAATTTGCATTATTCAAAATTCGTGTATGCTTTATATTAGGAAATTCTTTGATACGAGCAAACACATATATCATAAGTTTTAAGAAAGTAATATGCAGAAAATTAGAAGAACTTTAATTACCTGCAAGACTATTGGGGTTGTCCCCTGACCATTGAACAACCAGACAATTGCTTTCAAACTGAAATCTGAGAAAACATGAAGTATTCAAGTCTATCATTCTCAACAAGTTGATCATTAATACAATTAATGACTAAAAAGTTGATTTGGGGTACACCATTAGCCCCATTGCAAACATCATAATACTACCAATCTGACAAGTTCATAAAAGCTGGTTCATTCATATAACTAAGATCTCTAGAATTTTACTCAATAAGGTATTGTGCTAAACCACACTACTGAAAATCTACGAGACAAAAATATTGTCAAGCAAATCTATACAAACGAATTTATAAGCTACCTCTGAACAAAATAAGGAGCTAAAGTTCCAGCTATTTCGTGCGCTGGTGCTAGCTTCCCAATCTTCACCTCTAAATCTGGAGCTGTAGCCTGTGAACTTGAATGCATCAGAACCAATTGGGGCAGATCTTGCCATCATGCCATGTCACCCTGATATTTTCAGTCCCCAAAAATGTGGTTCCTGCAGCCTGCAATTGCAGAGCTCTGAGCATTTCAAGAAACCAAACCTGGAGGGCATCTCTGCGCAGTTGGCGCGTCTGGATGTCCATCAAGTTCATCCCGGCACCATCAGTCTGGTCGATGCAGGCGTAGCCGCCGATGAGCAGCGACGCCATGAACGAGCTGACAAGCGAGACCCTCTCGGTGCCGTCGTAGACGTCCCGCCTGGTCTGGAACATCTTCCTTATCTGCGGGCCGGTGCACCTCTCGTGCGCCCGGCACCCCGTCACGGCGGCCAGCGCCAGAGCGCCTCCCAGGGCGGCCTCGACCTCCCGGCACTGCGCCGTCGTGCTGCTGTCCATCCACACGGGCGACTCCGGCGCGGCGAGCGCGCGCGCGAGCTGCGGCGCCAGGCCCCGGGCCGGGTCCAGGGAGGCCAGCGCCGTGCCCGCGCCGCGCGCCCAGTAGACGCTGCCGTGCTGCTGCGCGCTGCCGGAGACGGCGGCCACGCGGGCGTAGTCCACCCTGGGCTTCAGTTTGTGGAGGAGCAGGTCCAGGGCCTCGGCCCACATGAGCGGCGGTGACACGATGCGGCCCGGCTCGGCCGGGTCCCGGCGGACGCCGCCCTCGGTGCCGTACTGCGGAAGCTCGGAGTCGAAGTGGACGGCGTCGTGGGCGATGATTTTGAGGCCGGCGTCCAGCACCGTGGCTTTGAGCGACCTGCGGAGACAGCGAAGACCGTGTGGCTGATTATTCAGAAATTCAGGACGGAAGATGATAGGTGTTCCAACTGCGGAATGGTGTTCTTACTGTGTGGAGCAATCAAATCCGAGGAAAAGGGAGCCGCTCGGGAGGAGGAGGGAGCAACAGTCGCCGCCATCATCCATTACTATAGCAGAGGAGATCCCTGATGTGTTTTGTGGATTTTGACAAACCGGGACTAGTAGCAGAAAAAAAAGTTGCTTTCATTGAGAGTTGAACTCAAGACCTCCCGCTTACTAAACGGGTGCTCTAACCAACTGAGCTATGAAAGCTATTTGTTCTTATTTCTTTTGTGCCTTATATGAACGTGTTACTAAGGTAAATCAAACAATAATAGAAACACGGCTGCTTAGTTTGTGGATTTATATGGGACAAAAGTGTTTAAGACATTCGATTGAGTGAGTGCTTGGAGCGTTGATGCAGTTATTCATCCATGACTTCACTGCCAGTCTAATTAGATATGACATGAGCTCACCAAAGCGTGCTAATGGTGGGAACGAAAGTGTTGCGCAGGCTCGATCCCAAAGATCAACATTTCTGGTCTCACAAGAAAAGGGGAAAAGAAAAACAATTCACGTGTTCAAAAGATACAGGAACATGTATGCGCCGAGGTGTGGCTAGTGCAGTTTTCAGGCTACATTGATCTCTCTCAAGAAATGGTACCCCTTCGTTACAGCTCCTGATTTTCAGTGTTTTCACCGATGAACTGAATCTACAACAAATGTTCCAAACAAAACAATACTGAGATGGAAGAAAAATTAAACAAACATCGGTGGGAATAAAATGAAATGGCCTCCTCAGCACGTGGGAGTACGCCACTCATGACTGCTTGACGGCGTGAGAACCGCGCGAATCCCCGTGAGCATTCCACTGGAGCAGCATCCATACAATTGATGTCCCTGAATAAAAAGGAGTTGAGTCGATCAGATTTTATTTCCTTTTTGACCTGAGTTGATCAGATAGGTTGCAAACAATTTGAAGCTATAAAATGCATAGTAATCTGTTTGTATCAGTCGCTGCCATCTGTCTTGGGTGGCATTACCGACTACAAGCCTAACGAACTCCAGATGCTCCATTTGGACAGTTGCACAATGTCCAAACTAGATAGTTAGAAAAAAAAACTAGATCATAGAAGACATGACTAGTTGCATTATTTCATAAAGCTAAATTGAATGAATATTTAGGATGGCACCAGGTTAACCAACCTCAATGTACCAAAACAAGTGCAGTGGTAACTAGTACTAAAAGCAAATTACTGTTATGTGACAAAGGTGAAGGAGAAACTTATGGCGCACTCAGATTCGAGTCGTGGTACAGTACCTGCAAAGAAGCCAACTGTGCTGAGATTTCCCACAGCCATGGTCTGATATACCAAGTACTCCGTGAGGAAGTGGCCGAGGGCGTAGATGAATGACAGGAAGGTGCCTATGTAGAGAGGCCTGTTGTCGAGGTTTAGCGCGCAGAGAAAGCACATTGTGCAGGTCAGAAGTGTCCAGACCCCAAAAGTACGACCATGTATTTCAGTCACTGCATATAAAAGAAAGAACATCGTTTTTTCATATTAGATCCATAGAAAAAACGTTGTCGTAGTAGGATTAAGAAATTATCTCAAACGAACAACTCTCGACAACAAATGACACTAGACTGCAACGTCTTAGCATGAGGGCTGTCGTAAAGCAGGCACAAAGTCATTATATAGGAGTAGCTACTATGGTTGATAATGCTGAAAGATAACCATCTTAATTATATTGCTTGACGAGGCACAACTTCTGAGAAATTTCCTATGGATCTCCTGATCCACAGAGAAATCATTCATCATAGTAGGATTTAGATACTCCCTCCGGTCCATATTAATGGTCTCAACTTTGTCTAGATACGAATGCATCTAGTCTAAATACTTAACTAGATTCATAAGAATCTAGAAAAATTAAGGCCATTAATATGGACCTGAGGGAGTATATTATATTATTATCTCAAATGAACAACTCGTAACAACAAATGACAGGAGATAGCGACGTCTTAGTACGAGGGCTGCCATAAAGCGACTACGAGGCTATTTATCGGAGTACTGGCTGTTATTGGTCCATAATAACGCTCAAACATAACAATGTTAGTCAATTTGCTTGACGGGGCACGGGTTTTGTGCAATTTCCTATGGATCTCCTGATCTGCTGCATCGTCATGAAGACGGCTTCTATTTAGGATATACACTCACAAGACATCATCCACATGACATTTTTTTGAGCCTGGTCATCTGCATGACATAATCCAGTCCTCTTGACTCTGTTATTGTACTAGTCTATCCAAATCACCAAGTTCTTAGTCAGACGACCATTTCGGTCACTAAATTCCAACTTAAATCGCCAATTCCCGCAACATGAAGCACTAAAATGACAAAATTCCACACAGAAATAGTTGATCCGAACCGCGCTAGGCAACGAGATCCAACCGCAGGCTCCACGGGGAGCGCGGAATCCACAAATGCGAGAGGGGAGGAGAAGGAGGGCACACGCACTCTCGGTCTGTGAGAAGACGGCGACGCGGAGCGCCCAGATGTTGAAGAAGCCGAACCAGACGGAGGCGAGGCGGAGGGAGCCGACCAGCATCAGCCACCACCCGAGCGCCGGCACGCCCTTCCTCTCCGCCATGGTCTCTCCGAATCCTCCGGCGCCGCGCGATCTCCCTACTCTCTCCTCTCCGGGTGTGAAGACTCGAGGGTCAACTGGTCGTACTGTCGTTTATTCTTTCTTTTTTACTAGTGGATACTGTCGTTTATTCGAGGCGCGGCGTATCTACAGAGGACATTCGGCCCATATTTAGTTTTCTTTACTCGCGAGTACGGGCCTTGGAGCCTCGGGCTTCCCAAGTTGGGCATTTCCTTCTCCACCGGCAACGGCAGCGTAAACAATGACAAAGCAGGTCACGTCGTTTCACCGCAGCTTAAGTGTGACTTCTTAGAGCATTTTCAGCATATGCTCTAAAATTTGGCACTGTAAAAACGATTTGCAGCGTGGTGAATTGACTTTTAGCGTGCGGCCATGTTGAGCTTTTTCAGATGCACTAAAATAAGAAGCAAGCAGCGCTTTACCAGAGGCTGCAAAATAGAGTCTAAAATTTTATAAAGACAACCTTGCACATAGTTTAGAAAAATCAATCAGACCCTTTACATAGTACACGCCGGTCATGGGTGGAGCGCGCTAGCTAGCTGCAGCTGATTCGATTGAGAGCAGCGGCGGCCGCAGCTGAATCGATTGAGAGCTAGCTAGCTAGCTGCAGCTGAATTCCTCCACGCGTGGGCGGCCAGGCACGTCGGCGGCCAGGTGCTAGAGGACCACACGCGGGCAGCCAGGCGGTCCGGCGGCGGCGATGGTACCAGCTCCTAGCGGCGGGCGGGCGACGGCCAGGGATGGCGCGCTCGCGCACTAAATTTTTTACGGCGCGCGTTTATTTACAGTCATCATTGGAGCGTATAAAATAGACTTTAACGTGGTATATCAGCAGTTATTTTAGCGCGGGCGTGAAATACAGCGGCGGCTGTTAGAGATGTTCTTATAGGCTTCTAACATGGTTTTAGTTTCTTACTGTATAAGTAGAAAAGAAGTGTCTAGTTTTTTTTCACCGAGAATCGCCTCAAAAGCCTAGTTACATGCAGTAGAGAGAAACTGCTTGAGACCAGTTTCCCGAGCTTCTCTGCTTAGATCGGCAAACTTTTTCGAAAAAAGACATGTTGTTTCGTTTAGTTACCCCTAGAATGCCACCACAGAAGAGCAACGAACCGCGTCGCTAAAAAAAAACCACCCACGAGCCATGCGTTCCCAACCCCTGTCTCTTCCCTAGCGCCGCTCCCCCACCGCATCTTCCCTAGCGCCGCTCCCTCGACCAAATCCTTCCACGACGAACCGTCTGCAGGGATCCTGGCCGCTCCCGTTTGATCAGCACCAAGGCAGCTGAAAGGACAAGGATGTCACCTAGAGGGAGGGGTGAATAGGCGGTTTAAAACTTTTATGAGAGGGGATCAATAAAGGTAAACTAGCGTTTAATTTGTCAAGCACAAAACCTAAAACAACTAGGGTCACCTATGTGCACCAACAAATTATGTTAAGCAAGACAAGCAACTATGTGATAGCAAGATATAGACTTTAAGCACGAAGGCTATCACAAAATAAGGTGTATAAGAGCTCGGGTATAAAGATAACCGAGGCACGCGGAGACAACGATGTTTTACCGAGTTCCTCCCAACAATGGAGTACGTCTCGTTTGGGTGGTTTCAAACCACCAACGCCACTAATACCTTCCTTGTTCTCATGTGAATCTCACCCCAACGAGATCGATCCACACTTCCACTGTCGGTACACTTTTCAGCGGCAATCCGAAACCTCTCACAAGATTGGGACACTTCTCCATAACTTAATTGGAGGCTTCCAACAAACAAGCTTGGGTAGAGCTCCACAACTCAATTGGAGGCCCCAAGAAATCCGCAACACCACAACAAGCTGTCTAGGATTCCAAGAACCCAAGAGGTAAAAGCTGTTAGAGTATATTACGGTTACGTTATATTTGGTAGTTTAAATATTATAATCCAATTCTATCTCTAGTAGTCTTCTTGCCTTCCAAATCTTCTGGTACTATATAAACAGCCCAAGAGCTCATGTTGTAATCACCTCTTGCAATATCAATACAATCTATACTTCTGCAATCTATCATGGTATCAGAACGGTTCGCTCCGCCTAGGGTTTAGCCACCTCTTCCGCCGCGCCGCCCCAGGGGAGATCGTTCTCTGCCCGGGGCCACGCAGTAGTAGATTAGATCTTACTTCGCCAAAATTTTCTTGTCGGCCGCTTGACCGACGTTTCTTCTTCTTTCGCCGATCATAGATCGGATTGCGTCGTCCATAGCCGCATGTCGTCACGCGTCTCTACTTCAACCTCGGCGTCGACGCATCTCTGGCTACATCGTCATTGACCGCACCGGATCGTCTTCGCCAACATCAACCGGGCGCAAGTCCCAAGTACGCGCCTCGCCGTCAACAAAGGGCTGCACCTTCATCACTCGTGGTCATCATCGCCGACAACCATCTACACCAACAACATCGCCGCATCGTCGCCGCCACCACCAATCGTGGTCATCGTCAGCGCCAACAAGTTCTTCTCCACGAGCGACGTCGCGCTCATACAAGCGGAAAATACGGGTCTAATCCCCAAAATCGACTACCGCAACAACTCAATCGCCATCGACAACTACCACCATCGTCTTCATCCACCACGACCTTGCCGCCAGAGTTACAGTCTATTTTTTTTATTTGCACAAGTTTGTGCTCAGTTTTCTTCTTGCGGCCACTTTGTCTACTCTGACACGGCGTACAACTTCTACACCGACCGTTTACGGAAATTTTCTTTGCTCCTCAATCCGGCTCTGGCACGCATAGCTCATGATGGTCCCTGTCTTTGCACGCCTGGTATCGGCAACACCGACGCGTGCCTTCGTCCCTGACACGCTCCCGAGTCTGGCAAGCTCGGCATTGTGGGTCGAGCTACTTCTCAAACTATGTCTACGTCAACCACTACGGCGAATTCTCCAGGCTCAACGACAACATCACCACAACACAACATCATCAACGTCATCGACTTCATCAACGGCGACAACTTCACCAACGACACCATCGACCACCACTACAGCGCCTCACTTTCGTCTACATCAACATCAGCATCCACTGACATCCTCTCCAGTCCGCGACTTCGGATTATACTCTAGTCAGACCGTCCGCGACGCTCCTACTGTTCGCATCACTACCGATCCGACTGTGGGGGGGTGTTAGAGTATATTATGGTTACGTTATATTTGGTAGTTTAAATATGGTAATCCAATTCTATCTGTAGTAGTATTCTTGCCCCCCAAGTCTTCTAGTACTATATAAACAGCCCAAGGGATCACGTTGTAATCAACTCTTGCAATATCAATACAATCTATACTTCCGCAATCTATCAAAAGCTTCTCACTTTCACCAACCAAATCCTCCGTAGAGAACTCAAACCGATGCACCTAATTCAATAGCAAGAACACAAGAAGTGTTCAAGTCCTTCTCTCCCAAATTCCACCAAAGCTACAAAAGCTTATGGGTGAATAAGTGAGGAAGAACAACAGAGGAAATCCACAAAAGACTCCAAGATCTAGATCCCAAGATGTTTCCCACACTTAGAGGAGAGATTGATTGGTGGGGTTGTAGATATAGATCTCCTCTTTCAAATCCCTCAAGAATATGCAAGAATCATAGGAGGCATCAAGGGATAGCAATCTCAAGAAGGTCAACACTAGAGGGGAAAACTTGCAAGAATGGGTAGGTAACCATTGGGGAAGAAGGGCCCCTTATATAGGTCCTCCAAAAATCTAACCGTTATAGCTCTAGAGCGCACGGGCCGGACATTCCGGACAGTTTCCGGATGGTTTCTGATATGGACATTTGAATGGCAACCACACGACTGAAATCAGAGATTTCTGCATGACGCCGGAATTTCCCGCGTTTTCACTCCGGACTTCTGCCCAAGGCAAAACTAACAGAAACAACAAAACCGAAATGAACATAACTTTTGCATCTAGACTCCGATTTTGATGATCTTGGGTTTGTTTCAAAAACAAGCTCTACAAGATCATGCAGAGAACCATCATAGTCCAGCAAGGGAGGATAGAACCAAATGATGAAAGATTTAACCTATCTATAAAAGACAAACTAGTAAACCTCCAATATCGAAAACACAATAAAGAATGCATATGAAATCCGTTTTCGATGAACTTGAGCTTATCATGGAGATTAACACAAGCTCTAAATCCTTTCATGTATAAGAACCAAATAATAACCAAGAAAGATGATGCCAAGTATACAAAGGTTTGAGCTCTCACCGAGGGGTATGATCAAGTTACTCACTCGAGAGCCCCTCTTGATAGTACGGTTATCTATCCTATAAATCGGTCTCCCCAACTAAGACCCTGAGACCGGTAAGAAAGAAACCCTATCAAGATTATACCTTTGCCTTGCGCATATTTCACTTGATCTTGATGATGGCGATCTTCTACACCACAATATGGAGCACCTTTATTGATTGCGCTAGCTTGGTAAATACTTAGAATTTTCTCCCCCATACTCCACTATGGAAGAGCCTATCTTTTAGGAATATCCTCACATATCAATGATCACCATAAGGATGGCAAGCTTCAAGCATATGATCTCTTCAATATGGTACACCTTGAACTTGCACTTCATTTCTTCTTTCTTCATTATGTTGGTGTCTTGAAGGTATACATGAGATATCACACCATCTTGTTATTCAAGACACACTTGTCATAGGCTCAACTTCTACTTGACCAATCTCCGGATCATTCCTTGAAACCTTTATCAACACTTGATCTTCTTCACTTTCTTCTTCTTCTTCCAACCTTGAAGCCAACATATAGTTCAAGCATTGCCTATGGAAAAATCCTATAAGTAAAATTCAATGCGAACATAAGTCCATAAACATTGTTATTAATTACCAAAACCACACATGGGGGCACACATGTACTTTCAGCATCAATCAGCACCAAGGCAGCAACGTATGATCGCCGGGATGTCGACCTCCCAAGACTTGCCGGTAATTATCTGATTTCTCCCTACAATTTTTGTATGAAGTAGATGATTGGGCGGTGCCCTCTAGATTGTAGTACACGATTGCTAGTAGATTGTAGTACATGATTAGGAATACAAATTGCTAGTAGTTCATGATTTGCCGATAGTATAGATTGCTAGTAGATTGGTAGTAGTACAGATTGCTAGTAGATTGCTAGTATTATAGATTGCTAATAGTGATGGTAGTGTCCAAAAATCATGCCATGTTAAAACATGATACAAGTGTACTGATGTTGTGTGTTTGTGGCAGGTGTGGCATAAAATGGTGGATAATATGTTGTTGTGTATCTAGTCAAGCTAAAACAGGTGAAAGCTTGTTGGGATGCTCTAGCTCATCGTGTATTTCTTGATGTGTGCATCGAAGAGATTAATGCGAATAATCATCCGGTGCAATTTTTGACCAAACATGGTCACGCAAATTTGGTTACGAAGTTCAACAAGCGCACGAAGAGAAACTATGACCAGAAATAAATAAAAAAACAGGTGGGAAACACTCAAGAAGGATAACACTGTTTGAAAGGGATTGCTTCAACATGCATCCGGTTTGGGTATAGATCATGTCACTCATACCATTGATGCTAGTGATGATTTGTGGGCACATGTGATACTCCCAATTTGCATCACCATTCTATCATAATCTACCTCTATTCATTGATATTTGTCTTATTATGAGGTATTGCTTATGTCTTTTCCACTGTTTATGCATGTTGGATGATTCTTGGAGGATGGACTGCCGGAGTCTGGATTCTGATGGAAAAGAGGGCGTTTTGATGCAATTTCACAAAGACCAGAAAAATACCAGAAAAATATGGGAAAATATTATTTTTCTAGAAGATTGAGGAAGCCAGAAGGAGGGACGAAGAAGGACCGCATGGGGACCACACCCCCTAGGCGCGGGCCCACCAGACCCTACGCCTAGGGCATGTGTGGCCCACCTGCCGGGCTCCTGACTCTACCCCTTCGCCTATATCTTCCCTACGGAACCCTAAGGCTCGAGGGAGCAACCACATATAGATTTTCGCCGCCTCTGGGGGGCGGAAAACACCGAGAGAGAAAGATCTCTCCGGTAGACAGATTTCTGCCAGGAGAATTCCTTCCCGGAGAGGGGAGATCGTCGCCATCAACACCATCGTCAAGCTAGGCTTCATCGTGATCATCATCATCATCATCATCCACACCATCATCTCCACCAGCACCATCATCACCACTCCATCCCGCTGTAACAATTGTGTTGGATATTACTTTAGTTCTTAGGGGAAACTTTCCCGGTGTTAATTACTATTGTAGTTGATGCTTGTGAGTGGAACCATTGGATTATTGTTTATGTTCAGATTGTTATCCATTATCATATCATCTTTGATCTTGATCCATATGATGTCTTATGAGTAGTTCGTTTGGGAGTTCTTGAGGACATGGGAGAAGTCATGTTGTTATTAGTGGATATGTGTTGAGTTATTATTAAATGGTTTAAGTATTTAAGTTGTGGTGCTATTCTTCTAGTGGTGTCATGTGAACGTCGACTACATGACACTTCACCATTTATGGGTCTAGGGGAATGCATTGTGTATTTGGCTACTAATTGTGGGGTTGCCAGAGTGACAGAAACCCGAACCCCCGTTGGGACATCATTGCATAAGGGAGCGTAGGATCTCAGAGTTTAAGGTTGTGGTTAGATTTATATCTTAATTACTTTTCTGTAGTTACGGATGTTTGCAGGGGGTTTAATAACAAGTATGTATTAGTCCAAGTAAGGTCGGTACATTAGCACAGGTTCACCCACACAACACTTAAAACACCAAAGAAGAGTACTCAGCTATTTGAAGCGAAAACACTTGACAGAATTTCCATGTGTCCTCAAGAATGTTTGGTCTTTATAAGCATTTCCACTGGCTTGTCCTTTGCTAAGAAAGGATTGGGCCACTTGCTACGTTTGTTCTTTATTACTTGCTCTTTGTTTTGTTTCCTTATCAGAAAACCACTAAAAATCCGTTTGCTAAGTATTCACAGGGATTTCCTGCTCCATACCACTGTTCAGCACCTTCTGCTCCTCGATGGGATCGACACTCCTATTTATCGAAAGTACTACGATACACCCCCTATACTTGTGGGTCATCAAGACTATTTTCTGGCACCGTTGCCAGGGAGTGAAGCGCTATTAAAGAGTGGAACTGGTAAAGGAAACTTCTATTGTGAGTATTGTTTTTGTTACTGCTTGTTACTTTGTTTCCAATATGGATAACCCACTTGGTTTTCTGTTTGGGAAAACTACTACCGCTGCTAGGGTAGTAGATGAACCACCACCTGTTGATATAGATCCTTTTAAGATACCTACAAGTATTGTTGATCGTGTTATGGATAAATATTATTTTGGGGATGGAACTGTCCATCCTGGTGATCACTTGCTTTTTGTCCAGGAATTATGCGGGTTGTTTAAGTGTGTAGGTATCACAACTGAACAGGTGAAGAAGAAGTTACTCTCCATATCCTTGAAAGGGAGAGCCGAAGAATGGTATAAGCTACTAAAGAATGGATAATCCATGGAATGGGAGGAAATGACATCTCTCTTTTATTCTAAATTTTATCCTCCCAGTGAGATTCATAAGGATAGAATCTGATATATGACTTTTGGCCTTGTGATGGAGAGAGTACAACTCAAGCTTGGGGGAGATTGAAGTTAATAATGCTTAAATGGCATATTCATGAACTCCCTAACAATATTATTATCAATAACTTTTATGCTAGGCTCTCTCTTTATGATAAAGATTTACTAGATGCTTCTTGTGCTGGATCATTCACACATATGAAGGAAGAAGCTAAATGGGATCTACTAGACCGTATTCAAGAGAACACTGAAGCTTGGGAGAATGACAAAGGAAGAAAGTCAGGTATAAACTATGGTTATGAATGTATTAAATCTTTTATGGGAACTGATGACTTCCGTGATATTAGTAATGAGTTTGGTCTTGATTCCCAAAGTATTGCCAACTGTTTTAAAGCCTTTGCCTCTTACATATAAATTTCCAAGAAGAAGTGGAACAAGTACCATGCTCCTTATAAAGATGTTGTTAATCATGTTCCTGATAGAAGTACTAAAGTTTGTACTACTAATCATATTGTGTCTGAACCTCATGTTGATAAAGTTCCTTTCCCAGCTAAGGTGAAGGAGTATTCTATGATGTTTAGTGCAAATAGCAAAAGTTCAAAGAAATTTGTGGAGCTTGTTGAGAAATTGAATATTGAACCTGTGGTAGCTATTGTGAAAGATCTTAACACTAGAAATATAGAGGGTGAGCATATTGTCTTCTGTGAAGACGCTACTAATATTATTTCTAATCCTAGTAAAGTGCGGTGACCCAGCATACCACTGCATGTTGTAGTATACTATAGTCATGGACATAACACTCACGGAGTACCATTCCGCAAATATTACATCCTCAGAGTGGTACAACAGAAACAAAGCGGGTCCACATCATACATTATCATTATTACAACCAGAATTACAAGACGACTTTGAGATCCTCCTAGGTCCATATAGGTATCCCGATGACTCAGGGCAAATATATAATAATTCTGAGAGCAAGATAAAGAAGCAAACTAAATTTTAAGGTTTATACGAGATTTAATATAAATAGGGAACAGAGATCTATGCTACTGGACTAGATCACTATATATATATATGCTACATCTACACTTCAGATACGTCGGTCTCTATTCCATAGATGTTTTCGTAATTGTTCCCTTCAACGCTTCCGGATACTTCTGGTTCTTCATAGCAGAATTCTTCTTGGTCTTCAATTGGATATAGTATTTCCTCTTCCTGACCGTTATTGTCTTTAGAATCTAGCAGGGGTTAAGAAGATACATTGAGTACGAGCGTACTCAGCAAGTTGAGTGTTTGATGCACTATATCTACAGCCACGGACCATAGGTCGTAGGCAATGAAAGTTTTAATAAACATTCACATGCTAAATTTAAATCTTTAAAACAAAGTTCCATAACCATAAGATTTCATCTTTAATTATGCTTATGAAAAACTCTAATTAATAATGCTACAAATGTTATATCTCAAGTTCAATTACATTTTTATAGTTTACTTTGGTCTAAGATATCTTAAGATAGATATATAATAACTCAAATCAATTAAACCTTATTACAACACCATAGCTTTAATCTTATTTATCTTCAAAATTGAATAACTTAACATAAATAATATTTTCTTCAAATGTTATTCTTTTTGCCACTTCAAAAGAAACACTATACCATTTCTTTAAAGCCATCACAACTTAAAACATGAACTTAGTAATAATTACATAATATCATGGAACCATAGAATTATATTATAATTGTACTTTACTCTTCATATTTTATATATTTATCTTCCTTACGAAGTAAACTTAAACTAAATAAAATCTTAAATAAATCATTTAAATATATCTCATTGGTAATAATTGAAGAATTACTTGGGATTTTGCATTATGCATCTCATTACTTATGCATAACAGCATATTGCTTCTTTAAACATTGTCCTTATCGGGAAATGATGATATTTTTGTAGAACCCGAAGTCCAGGGTCAAGTCGAGACATTCGACTATAATACTCCGCTATATCAAGTCAAATTCACACTTCCTCATGTCCTTTGATTATTTTCTGTAAAGTATTTTGCAAATCCAGTATTGTCATCACCTGCATTTCAAAAAGGTCGAAAACCCTATTTTCATAATTAAAGTGAACTATTGGTTACTGATCTAGGGTGATCAGCTAATCTATTAAATCTGGCAGTTGGAATACCACTGCACAGGAATGTATCATCTAGGACTTAACAACCAATGTCGCCAGTGATTCTCGCGCCGTATATTACGCGTTAACCATGAGATTTGGAATGGGACGGAGAAGTCAGCTGGATCGGCTCCCTTTCGCATGCATTGGACACTGTTCTTGGCATTTGTGAGTTGCAGATCATGGGCATAGCCATTTTATACGGGGAAAGGTCTACCGTGGATCTGGTCTTACAAAAGACAGATTACTAGTGTTAATGGTTGTTATGTGTATCCAACTAAGATATAGCCGTTTTATACGGGGAAAGGTCTACCTTGAGTTTGGGCATACAATAATTGTGGTGTATGCGGGGTCGCGGAGAAGGACAGTGATTGGCTTGGATCATCTACTAGGCCCCACACCATAGGAAGTGTGGACGGGAAAGATTCACCCGGTTACTTATAGACCATACTTTGAGATTTTTCTTTATAAATAAAAATAGATGGATTTTATTATAATTTATTTAGTGAACTTCAAGTTTGATAAATATGACTATTTATGAATTGTTAATGATTTGTAAAGAATAACTTTGTAAATCCTTGACTTATAGTTAGTTAAGGATTTTAAAAGGATATTATAAAGTTAATTGTTTACACCTAGATTTTATATGAATTTATAATTATGGTTATACTAGGTAGATTCAAAAGATTTTGTTTTGAATAAGATCATTTCTTGCTTAGAAAATAATATTAAACAATTAACAAAACAATTATCTTATTTCAATAACTTAGATAATTAAAGTTATATGATATAAGAACTTTAGAATGTTTTTTATAATAATATATTTAGTACCTTTCTAGTAAATATACTTGCTTAACTTCTTAAAAATTAATTTTATTTATTTTTAAACATTATCTTATTTATTATTATATTTTTTATGAAATTTCTTAATTATTTAATGTCTTTAAATATTTGTTTTAAATTTTATTAGTAAAATTTTATGTTAGTATTTTTGTGAGATAAGAGACTTATTTTTATTTATAAAAGTGATTTTTATTTATTTTTAGGAATTTTCCTAAATTTATTATTTTTCATTTAGATTTTTAAGGGTGTTAATATTTATTTGCATTTTATTAAACTTAAATAAATATGATTATATTTTTTCTTAAGTGAATATTATTTTAATAAATACTTGGATGTATTAAACATATTTTTAGGATTTTTCTACATTTTTCTAGAGCTTAAAATGGTTAGAGGGTATTTTGAATAATTTCCATTTTTGTTATTATATAAATTGGGCCTAGTTCTTGGGCCCAACTAGCCCAATACCCAGCCCAGACCACCTGATACTAAGCCCAACCCAACACCCTTTTGGCTACACTCCTAGACCCGGTCGACCGAGTTGGTCAGACCTGATCCATTGGATCCCCTCTTCTCTCTCTCGTGACCTCCTTCTTCTCCACGACGGCGGGTCATCGCCGCCTTTGATGTTCGATTCCGGTTTGCTCTGGCGTTCCCAGCCGATAGCGCTGTGGTTACCGACACAGTAGAAGACGCAGCTTCGACTGATCCAATTTGATTTGCCGCTCGAGCCCTCCCCTGGTCATACTACCTCCTCTTAGGTAGCTAGGGTTTGTGGCTCTTTGGCGGTGCTTTGCTCCGGTGCCTCTCTGGTTGATCTGCTGGTGTTTTGGCGGTGGGGGGTGATGTCCAACACTGTCATGTTTCTCCTCTGGCTATATTGATTGTGGCCTAGGCACGGGTTGCAGCGCCTCTAGGTTCTCCCCGTGTCGCCGCCCTGGCTGCCATCACCTCTGTGTTGCCACCATCTACTTCCTCTTCTTGGGGACAATCGGGTAAGTTTTTCTCTATCTTCGCCTTCTTTCGGTATGAATGCTAACTAGGGTTCCCCCTCTGTAATCCTGTTAATGGCCCTCTAGAATCTGCCCAACAATGTTGTTGAGCAAACCTTACTCAGCAGGATTCATACATAACACCTTCTGAAACTCCATTAGTTAGATTATATGTTGTTAGTTTAACTGGAGCTCATACTATACTCATGCAATAGATGGTCTTTCTTCTAAATTGGTTACATAAGAAATGCTTGGATTCCACCATGTCTAAGTTGAATTCAGTGAGCTCTTTGTGCATTTAAATGGATTGATATTCGAGTCTAAAGTACTGAAGCTTTGCTTTAGTGGGTAGTTCCTGGAATCTACTATATCTGCATGTTGGCTTAAATGACTATCCCCTAAATAGAATGAATGTCATGGGTGACTATGGATTTGTATCCATAGATGATTCCTAGTATTATTCCTAGGAAAATGATTTGTTCTTTTATTTGAGATGATTCCTAGTGGCCAACACTAAGGAAATGATTTGGTTTTCAGGTATAATTGCATGTGAACCAGTGGATGATTTGGTTAATGTGAATATGGTTTCTGCTAATATGGTCCTGCTATTATGATGCCTCCTTGGAGTGTACACAATAGCCTGATCATTCCTAGCATTATCAATTGTCATTTATTTGGCTAAGTTGGATGAGATTCATAAGATAAGCCATGGAAAGAAAATTATTTCTGTCTCTTCCCATGTTATTTAAATTGAGGCTTGAAGTTTGTAAGATTGAGCATGGAATAAAGATGCTTTGTTTGGGATCTTAAGAAAGAAATGAGCTTCCTGTCATTTGTACAGTGAAGAAATTTATGGATCTGATTCCTAGAACATTTACTAGGAAAATGATTTGTGTTGTTTGATTTGCCATTGTTGCTAGAGAGAAAAATTCTGTAATATGGCTATGCTGTTGTGGAACCTCCTTAAGAGTGAGCACAACAGCATAGATCATTTACATGATCTGTTATATTTTTATTTAACAGAATATTGCTCTATGTCCTAGCCAATGATGTGGTTCTAAGGCCAGATGTATAATAAGAACAAATACTTGTTGCATTTTTAACAGCTCTGGGATGAAATTAGTGTAGCACTTCTACACTTTACTGAGAGCTTCCTATTACCCTAAATCCATCTTGGGAAAATATAATAGGGAATCCATTGACATTAAACATTTTGGCTGTCTTAGAGGGGAATAGCAACCTAATGTTGAGAAGTATATGCTGATGCTTGGTATGTATTCACTTGAGCTTGAGTAGCTCTTCCTGATGTTGTGATTTTGATCTTGTTGACCTTCTCCTCCCTGATCTGCTACTAGACTCCTTCTTGATATTATCCTCCTCCTTATCTTGTTTGATCCTGACCTACATCTAGATGGCTCATTGGAGCAACTAGATTGTTAGGAGTACAGGATTGAACTAGGTTGCTAGTGAGGTGGTTTGAGCTGTGTGTTATTGGAAACATCTAATAAGAACATATGATGTTCTTTGTGGTGCTCTAGAGCTAGTGGAGGAACTATGGCTGGTGGTGTGTGTGGGATGAATATGCTAGTAGCCCTGCTACGGCTTGTGCCTTTTTTCTTATCTACGTCCTGTGTTAGCTATGGTGTTGACAACACAACAGTTGCATGTGATGTGTGTGCTGCCTGTATGCTTGCTGTGATGTTATGGATCAGATCAAGTTAAAATATCTTGATATTTGATGATGGTTCTACTGTTTGACTTTTACCTTTTACTAAATTGGTGAAATTTGCCCCTATTTTCCTATGTCAATGATGTTGTGCTGAGACAGATTTGAACTAAGAACATATACTATTTCATTTGGTGAAACTTGCCCCATTTTAATATGCTCAATGATGTGACAAAACAGTGCATCACACTGTTACTACTGAGAGCACCCTAATAAACACTAACCCCTTTCTTTTTTGTATATTTTTATTTGTTTGCAGGTACCAAGAAAAGTACAGGAATATCAACACTAGATAGGAATTTAGTTTTAGGTATTTTCTTTTTATCCAATTTTTGTAATTTCCTTTTCTGTCAAGAATTAATGTAAATTCATTGTAATCCATTGGTTTATCTTATTATTGTAACCTTTCTTATTATTCCTTTATTGTAAAAGAATAATGTAATATATATTCTTTTAATAAAGAATTCTTCTATTTGTTTAATTATTGTAATTCATTTTCCAATTTCTTATTCTCTTATTTGTTTCATTGTAATATTCTTTTATTCTTTTATTGTAAAATAACATTGTAATGTGGGATTTTAATAATCTTTATACTTTTATTTATAATACTTGTATTTGTACTATTGTAAATAATTATTTATAAGTCAAATTTCTTCCCTCATATCTCTAGAAAACAATAGAGGTCATGTAAAAATTCATCTCACTCCCCTTCTGATGTCACTAAACCTAATTCATCAGAGTGAGAATTCTGATCATTCTAGTCTTTTAATTTGGCGAAAAATTTACCTGGATTTTCAAATGCATGCATGCAGATGCACAAATCCTACATCTACCCTTCGTTTAGTCCTAAATGCTGAGATGTTACAGACTTCCCCCCTTAAATTAAACTTCGTCCTGAAGTTTGTGGTTTCTTGTTTAAGAAGGTTTTCCGATAGTCTCGTCTTGAGTTTTCTTATTTCCTCCTAGTTTCTTATCTTACCAAAGTAATGTTTTTAATAAACTCAACACTCCCTGAGTTTACTCTCAACCTTGATTCGGTGATTGTTAATGCCTAATGCCAATTTATACTTACTCCCGAAGCTTCATGAGATTACTTTTAACCCTGAACAACTTGATTGACGAAGGACTACTGATACTGAACATACCTGTTGTAGCCTTGTCAACGTGGTTCCATTCAAAGTGTCCACCTCTTGATGGTAATTGTACTCCTCGAGTAACCATCTTGTTGAGACATTCAGATCTCCTATGTCCTTCCAGACCACACATATAGCACACCTTTCCGGTCTTCCTACAATCCCTCCTTATATGACCTGATGCTCCACACTTACCACACATGATTTCTTTCCTTCTTTTTGATGCCTCATAATTTGATGTACCACTTGTGGATATGAATCTAGGTATGAAACTTAAGTTTGATGTTGACTTAGTAAATTGAAACTTCTTCGGTTCCCTTTTAGCTCTCTTCTTGGCCACTTTCTTCCTCTCTTCCAATAGCATCTTGTAATCGTCCTCAAAAGTAATGGCTACATCAACCAGCTCTTGGAAAAATCTTGTTGTAGCCCCTCGTATTTTCATTTTCATATAAGGGTTTAGTCCTTCCAAGAACCTTTTCTTGCGCTTCTCCTCCGTATTTACCTCATCAACTGCATAACGAGATAATTGACTAAACTTGCTAATATATTTCATCACGGTTTCATCATTTTGTCGTAAGTCCATGAATTCTCTCCTCTTAAATTCCATAATGCTCTCTGGAACATGATACTCATGAAACTTTCGCTTGAATTCTTCCCAGGTGAACATCTCTTCTGGTGTGTGCATAGCTAATTGATTCTCCCACCAATTTGCAGCAGATCCGGTTAGAAGAAATGTTGCATATCGTAACTTCTCCTCATCATTGCATCCTACTGTTTTAAGTTTCCTTTCTGTATCCATCAGCCAATCCTTTGCATCCATAGGTTCTGATGCAGATGCAAAAGGAATTGGTTTGGCATTTTGGAAATCAGAAAGACTTACTTTGACATCTCTGTTTTCCTCTCCGGGTCCTATTCATTTGAGTATTTCCTGCATGAACTTATTCTGGTACTCTTGCATCATTTGCATGTAATGCATGAAATTCTCCTCTGTCAACGGACGAGTTGATGGTCCAGTTGCAATTACATTCATATTGCGTTCCGCCTGCTCAGCTTCTTGTTCCACGTGTTGTCCTTCAAACCCAACTTCTACTCCCGTATCCATACCCTCTCTAATCCTGTTACATAAAGCAATTACTCATACTTACATCATGCATATGTTTTCTGAGTTAAACTCTATGCACAGTGCTAGTCACACAAGGAAATCAAGAACCAAATCCAAATAACAACCAAACCTATACCATGTATTATACATGGTTTTTTTATAAGCTAATACAAGCAATCCTTACAAGTACGGTTTGACTCTCACTTGGACTTTTATATTACAAAGACTTGCTTGCTCATATGGGAATGCTCCTACTTCTTAAGTCATGCCTCTCAAACACTACGACACACATTACTGGTTATGTACATTATTTAAGCCCTTTACTTCCATAGATTGTCTCTTCTTACTTTTCTCCCTCTTTCTAGTACTTCCTGGAATTCCGTCTATGATGACGTGAAGTCCGACAACTATCTTCTGGAGTATATAAACATCTAGAGGGTGTGCACTCTTGATTAGAAGTACTTAGATTGAGTTTGGCCATTGAAAAATGACTAGAAAATACGTGATCTTCCGTGGAATTCTCATGTCCACCTTCAAATGCACTATCAAAGCAAGATGTATTCTTTGATTTTTCCTTGACTTAGTTATACATATAGATGTAATAACCGCCAGTGCCTTATTCCAGGTCAATAGGATTGGTACTACCCCCATATGGATGATAGGTTCCATGCTAACATAACTGGTTTCTACTCCTTTATTAGGATCATAGGGTATAGGATCCTCCCTGGTTCCAGTGTAAGATTCTACTCCCCATCCATCGGGATTCCAAACTGGAATACTTGGATTGGATGTTTCCTAAGTTTCCTGTTTGGTTTTATACTTGCCCATGGTCTACATGTTTCTAAAGCCCATTCTAATAATAGGTATAGGTTTCATACTATGGTCCCTCAAACTAATTCTCTTCATATACCTCTCTTGAGAAGAGTGTTCTAAAATGCCTAGCTTCTCTATCTAACTCCTTGTTGCATTACAATTATGTAGTAGGATCAAGATACTCCTCAAGGTTGTATACAACTCCTAGACTAGAACCTAATGTGTGTCATGATAGGTCTTGAGTAATGTCCTTATATGACCTATGTATTCGGCATTTCAAGTGGATTCAGTCTACACAATTGCAGTATGATCCAACTTATGTTCCGAATTTATAGAATCTTGAGGTATAGTAGTAAGATTACTACCTACCAATTTCCTTGGATTCTTGTTTTCGAAGCCTAATTATTGCTTCTAGAACTGCTATTTGATACGCCGCCGCCATACATCGCCTCTTCCCAGCTGACATTACTTCTCTTATCCCAACTCTTTTGGTAAGATAAGCACTACACGGGACTTAACTAACAATTTCCTATAATGGAAACTATAAACCTTGACAAAAAGTCAAGATATGTAACTCTTCCATAGAAGTTGTCTCAAAGGGTCTGTCTAATCACCTACATAATCCTATATATCACTTGAACATCACTTGGACATTCCGGTTTGGGTACCGATATGTCATTCCTCACTGTAGATAATAGATTATAATTGTCCTACTAGATTATAACTTATTATTATTACCGAAATTGCATCATAATAAAGAATTATCGCACTAGAAACATGACAATGTAATTCTCAAGTGAATACTCATCATATTTATAGAGAACTCTTTACCGTTGCTGCATAATTCCTACAAGTTCTACCCATTTAATAGGTTTCCAACCTAAGGTCAAAGCTTTTGCTCTGATACCAGCTGCGGTGACCCAGCATACCACTGCATGTTGTAGTATACTATAGTAGTGGACATAACACTCGCGGAGTACCATTCAACAAATATTACATCCTCAGAGTGGTACAACAGAAACAAAGCGGGTCCACATCATACATTATCATTATTACAACCAGAATTACAAGACGACTTTGAGATCCTCCTAGGTCCATATAGGTATCCTGATAACTCAGGGCTAAGCTATAATAATTCTGAGAGCAAGATAAAGAAGCAAACTAAACATTAAGGTTTATACAAGATTTAATATAAATAGGGAACAGAGATCTATGCTACTAGACTAGATCACTATATATATATATGCTACATCTACACTTCATATACATCGGTCTCCATTCCATATATGTTTTCGTAATTGTTCCCTTCGACGCTTCCGGATACTTCTGGTTCTTCATAGCGGAATTCTTCGTGGTCTTCAATTGGATATAGTATTTCCTCTTCCTGACTGTTATTGTCTTTAGAATCTAGCAAGGGTTAAGAAGATACGTTGAGTACGAGCGTGCTCAGCAAGTTGAGTGTTTGATGCACTATATCTACAGCCACGGACCATAGGTCGTAGGCAATGAAAGTTTTAATAAACATTTCTTCAAAGGTTGCTTTTATTCTGAAAAGCTATGTCCATCAGCCTTCATAGGTTTACCAGAACTTTCATGGAGTTCCTTTCCTGCAGCGTTCGCAGCTCCTTCCTGGAACAAGGAGTAACAAGTTACAGTTCTTACACTCTGCAGAGGTGCGTTACTTTACCCATGAGAGATCAAATCCTTGATGCACAACCGGGCGAATCTTTCCCGTCCACACTTCCTATGGTGTGGGGCCTAGTAGATGATCCAAGCCAATCACTGTCCTTCTCCGCGACCCCGCATACACCACAATTATTGTATGCCCAAACTCAAGGTAGACCTTTCCCCGTATAAAACGGCTATACCTTAGTTGGATACACATAACAACCATTAACACTAGTAATCTGTCTTTTGTAAGCCCAGATCCACGGTAGACCTTTCCCCGTATAAAATGGCTATACCCATGATCTGCAACTCACAAATGCCCAGAACAGTGTCCAATGCATGCGAAAGGGAGCCGATCCAGCTGACTTCTCCGTCCCATTCCAAATCTCATGGTTAACGCGTAATATACGGCGCGAGAATCACTGGCGACATTGGTTGTTAAGTCCTAGATGATACATTCCTGTGCAGTGGTATTCCAACTGCCAGATTTAATAGATTAGCTGATCACCCTGGATTAGTAACCAATAGTTCACTTTAATTATGAAAATAGGGTTTTTGACCTTTTTGAAATGCAGGTGATGACAATACTGGATTTGCAAAATACTTTACAGAAAATAATCAAAGGACATGAGCAAGTGTGAACTTGACTTGATATAGCGGAGTATTATAGTCGAATGTCTCGACTTGACCCTGGACTTCGGGTTCTACAAAAATATCATCATTTCCCGATAAGGACAATGTTTAAAGAAGCAATATGCTGTTATGCATAAGTAATGAGATGCATAATGCAAAATCCCAAGTAATTCTTCAATTATTACCAATGAGATATATTTAAATGATTTATTTAAGATTTTCTTTAGTTTAAGTTTACTTCGTAAGGAAGATAAATATATAAAATATGAAGAGTAAAGTACAATTATAATATAATTATATGGTTCCATGATATTATGTAATTATTACTAAGTTCATGTTTTAAGTTGTGATGGCTTTAAAGAAATGGTATAGTGTTTCTTTTGAAGTGGAAAAAAGAATAACATTTGAAGAAAATATTATTTATGTTAAGTTATTCAATTTTGAAGATAAATAAGATTAAAGCTATGGTGTTGTAATAAGGTTTAATTGATTTGAGTTATTATATATCTATCTTAAGATATCTTAGACCAAAGTAAACTATAAAAATGTAATTGAACTTGAGATATAGCATTTGTAGCATTATTAATTAGAGTTTTTCATAAGCATAATTAAAGATGAAATCTTATAGTTATGGAACTTTGTTTTAAAGATTTAAATTTAGCATGTGTAATACTTATAGACCATACTTTGAGATTTTTCTTTATAAATAAAAATAGATGGATTTTATTATAATTTATTTAGTGAACTTCAAGTTTGATAAATATGATTATTTATGAATTGTTAATGATTTTTAAAGAATAACTTTGTAAATCCTTGACTTATAGTTAGTTAAGGATTTTAAAAGGATATTATAAAGTTAATTGTTTACACCTAGATTTTATATGAATTTATAATTATGGTTAGACTAGGTAGATTCAAAAGATTTTGTTTTGAATAAGATCATTTCTTGCTTAGAAAATAATATTAAACAATTATCTTATTTCAATAACTTAGATAATTAAAGTTATATGATATAAGAACTTTAGAATGTTTTTATAATAATATATTTAGTACCTTTATAGTAAATATACTTGCTTAACTTCTTAAAAATTAATTTTATTTATTTTTAAACATTATCTTATTTATTATTATATTTTTTATGAAATTTCTTAATTATTTAATGTCTTTAAATATTTGTTTTAAATTTTATTAGTAAAATTTTATGTTAGTATTTTTGTGAGATAAGAGACTTATTTTTATTTATAAAAGTGATTTTTATTTATTTTTAGGAATTTTCCTAAATTTATTATTTTTCATTTAGATTTTTAAGGGTGTTAATATTTATTTGCATTTTATTAAACTTAAATAAACATGATTATATTTTTTCTTAAGTGAATATTATTTTAATAAATACTTGGATGTATTAAACATATTTTTAGGATTTTTCTACATTTTTCTAGAGCTTAAAATGGTTAGAGGGTATTTTGAATAATTTCCATTTTTGTTATTATATAAATTGGGCCTAGTTCTTGGGCCCAACTAGCCCAACACCTAGCCCAGACCACCTGATACTAAGCCCAGCCCAACACCCTTTTGGCTACACTCCTAGACCCGGTCGACCAAGTTGGTCAGACCTGATCCATTGGATCCCCTCTTCTCTCTCTCGTGACCTCCTTCTTCTCCACGACGGCGATAACCCGCCGCCTTTGATGTTCCATTTCGGTTTGCTCCGGCGTTCCCAGCCGACAGCGCTGTGGTTGCCGACACAGTAGAAGACGCAGCTTCGACTGGTCCAATTCGATTCGCCGCTCGAGCCCTTCCCTGGTCATACTACCTCCTCTTAGGTGGCTAGGGTTTGTGGCTCTTTGGCGGTGCTTTTCTCCGGTGCCTCTCTGGTTGATCTGCTGGTGTTTTGGCGGTGGGGTGATGTCCAACACTGTCATGTTTCTCCTCTGGCTGTATTGATTGTGGCCTAGGCGCGGGTTGCAGCGCCTCTAGGTGCTCCCCGTGCCGCCGCCCTGGCTGCCATCACCTCTGTGTTGCCACCATCTACTTCCTCTTCTTGGGGACAATCGGGTAAGTTTTTCTCTATCTTTGCCTTCTTTCGGTATGAATGCTAACTAGGGTTCCCCCTCTGTAATCCTGTTAATGGCCCTCTAGAATCTGCCCAACAATGTTGTTGAGCAAACCTTACTCAGCAGGATTCATACATAACACCTTCTGAAACTCCATTAGTTAGATTCTATGTTGTTAGTTTAACTGGAGCTCATACTATACTCATGCAATAGATGGTCTTTCTTCTAAATTGGTTACATAAGAAATGCTTGGATTCCACCATGTCTAAGTTGAATTCAGTGAGCTCTTTGTGCATTTAAATGGATTGGTATTCGAGTCTAAAGTACTGAAGCTTTGCTTTAGTGGGTAGTTCCTGGAATCTACTATATCTGCATGTTGGCTTAAATGACTATCCCCTAAATAGAATGAATGTCATGGGTGACTATGGATTTGTATCCATAGATGATTCCTAGTATTATTCCTAGGAAAATGATTTGTTCTTTTATTTGAGATGATTCCTAGTGGCCAACACTAAGGAAATGATTTGTTTTTCAGGTATAATTGCATGTGAACCAGTGGATGATTTGGTTAATGTGAATGTGGTTTCTGCTAATATGGTCCTACTATTATGATGCCTCCTTGGAGTGTACACAATAGCCTGATCATTCCTAGCATTATCAGTTGTCATTTATTTGGCTAAGTTGGATGAGATTCATAAGATAAGCCATGGAAAGAAAATTATTTCTGTCTCTTCCCATGTTATTTAAATTGAGGCTTGAAGTTTGTAAGATTGAGCATGGAATAAAGATGCTTTGTTTGGGATCTTAAGAAAGAAATGAGCTTCCTGTCATTTGTACAGTGAAGAAATTTATGGATCTGATTCCTAGAACATTTACTAGGAAAATGATTTGTGTTGTTTGATTTTCCATTGTTGCTAGAGAGAAAAATTCTGTAATATGGCTATGCTGTTGTGGAACCTCCTTGAGAGTGAGCACAACAGCATAGATCATTTACATGATCTGTTATATTTTTATTTAACAGAATATTGGTCTATGTCCTGGCCAATGATGTGGTTCTAAGGCCATATGTATAATAAGAACAAATACTTGTTGGATTTTTAACAGCTCTGGGATGAAATTAGTGTAGCACTTCTACACTATACTGAGAGCTTCCTATTACCCTAAATCCATCTTGGGAAAAGATAATAGGGAATCCATTAACATTAAACATTTTGGCTGTCTTAGAGGGGAATAGCAACCTGATGTTGAGCAGTATATGCTGATGCTTGGTATGTCTTCACTTGAGCTTGAGTAGCTCTTCCTGATGCTGTGATTTTGATCTTGTTGACCTTCTCCTCCCTGATCTGCTACTATCCTCCTTCTTGATATTCTCCTCCTCCTTATCTTGTTTGATCCTGACCTACATCTGGATGGCTCATTGGAGCAACCAGATTGTTAGGAGTACAGGATTGAACTAGGTTGCTAGTGAGGTGGTTTGAGCTGTGTGTTATTGGGAACATCTAATAAGAACATATGATGTTCTTTGTGGTGCTCTAGAGCTAGTGGAGGAACTATGGCTGGTGGTGGTGTGTGGGATGAATATGCTAGTAGCTCTGCTACGGCTGGTGCCTTTTTGCTTATCTACTTCATGTGTTAGTTGTGGTGTTGACAACACAACAGTTGCATGTGATGTGTGTGTTGCATGTATGCTTGCTGTGATGTTATGGATCAGATCAAGTTAAAATATCTTGATATTTGTTGATGGTTCTACTCTTTGACTTTTACGTTTTACTAAATTGGTGAAATTTGCCCCTATTTGCCTATGTCAATGATGCTGTGCTGAGACAGATTTGAAATATGAACAGATACTATTTCATTTGGTGAAACTTGCCCCATTTTAATATGCTCAATGATGTGACAAAATAGTGCATCACACTGTTACTACTGAGAGCACCCTAATAAACACTAACCCCTTTCTTTTTTGT
The DNA here is from genome assembly GCA_916181665.1 of Avena sativa. Classification (NCBI taxonomy): domain Eukaryota; kingdom Viridiplantae; phylum Streptophyta; class Magnoliopsida; order Poales; family Poaceae; genus Avena; species Avena sativa. The sequence continues at coordinate 347,340,029 of OV702280.1, read as the reverse complement.
ATTTTTTTATTTGTTTACAGGTACCAAGAAAAGTACAGGAATATCAACACTAGATAGGAATTTAGTTTTAGGTATTTTATTTTTATCCAATTTTTGTAATTTCCTTTTCTGTCAAGAATTAATGTAAATTCATTGTAATCCATTGGTTTATCTTATTATAACCTTTCTTATTATTCCTTTATTGTAAGAAAGAATAATGTAATATATATTCTTTTAATAAAGGATTCTTCTATTTGTTTAATTATTGTAATTCATTTTCCAATTTCTTATTCTCTTATTTGTTTCATTGTAATATTCCTTTATTCTTTTATTGTAAAAGAACATTGTAATGTGGGATTTTAATATTATTTATACTTTTATTTATAATACTTGTATTTGTACTATTGTGAATAATTATTTATAAGTCAAATTTCTTCCCTCATATCTCTAGAAAACAATAGAGGTCATGTCAAAATTCATCTCACTCCCCTTCTGATGTCACTAAACCTAATTCATCGGAGTGAGAATTCTGATCACTCTAGTCTTTTAATTTGGCGAAAAATTTACCTGGATTTTCAGACGCATGCATGCAGATGCACAAAATCCTAAATCTACCCTTAGTTTAGTCCTAAATGCTGGGATGTTACATAAAGCTATAAAAGCTAGTGTTCTTGTGCTTTCTGTTAAAATAGGTGATCATTGCTACTATGGTTTATGTGATATTGGTGCTAGTTCTAGTGCTATTCCTTATGAGATTAACAGGGAAATTATGCATGAAATTGGTCCTTATGAGCTTGAGTACATTGATGTGGTTATTCACCTTGCTAATAAGGAAACCATTTTCCCAATTGGTATTGTAAGAGATGTGGAGGTTCTTTGTGGTAAAATTTAATATCCTGCTGATTTTCTAGTACTTAATTCAGCAGCTAGCAAAACTTGTCCTATCATTTTTGGTAGACCTTTCTTGAACACTTGTGGTGCTATTATTGATTGTAAGAAGGAAAAGGTTTTAACTAAGTTTGATGAAGATTCTTATGAGTTTAACTTTTCCAAATTTGATAAAGATCCTTGTGAAAACAGCTTGCCTAATAAAGATTTCAGGATGGAATAACTTGCTTCTATTGATCCGGTTTATGACCTTGGACCTCTTTTTGGTGACTGTAAGTATGCTTACTCAGATGGTAAAGTTGTTGCCAGTGATAGTTATATTGTCAACTTTATTCAAAATGCTACTAAAAGTTATTTTGAGAGAGGGAAACATGGTTTTATGGATCCCAATAATGTTAAGTTTCCCCGTCTTATGTTAAAAGCTTTGAAGTTGCATCTGTTTTGTATTCCTATGCTAGTGGCTTTTTGTTTCAACAATTCGTTTTCTCATGATACCCCCATGCATAGGAAGTGGGTTAGACTCAAGTGTGTTGGTTATTTGCTTCTTGATGCTCTCTTTCACTTTAAATATATATATCCTATGTGAGCATCTTTGAAAGTTTCAAGCCTAACTTAAAGGAATTAAAGAAAAGTACTTGTTGGGAGATAACCCAAGAGTTTTATCGAGTCTTGGAAGTTATTACCTCAGTAATAACCGCTCCTTATCCTTTTTGTTTTGGTTTTTGTGTCAAGTTCAACTACTTTTGTGAAGTAGAGGAGTTGTGAAAAGTGGCTTTCCTGGGACAGATTTTTGTGTTGCACCGTACAAATTCATGAGGAAGATCAGTACGTCGGATGGAGCTGCATTTTTTGAGCTTGTTCTCCACTGGGGATGCAATTAACACTGGGGATGCTTTTTCTCGTAACATGCAGGGAATCATAGCCTTCGGTCCAGACTTCAGATACTGCCCCGAGGCAGCAGAGGTCCTTCGAACCACTGACGAGTTTTGTGCTAAGTACCATGCTTTGAGGATGAAGGTGGATATGCTTCAAGAGCAGAATAACAGGCTTTGTAAGATGCTGGAGGCTTTTCTGATCCTTGACAAGAGAACACCACCACCACCTAAGGAGTAATTCATCATCAGGTTTGGCATCCCCTTGGCTTGTTCCAAGATTGGGGGGAGTGTCGCGGTATCACCATCATTATCTTTTATCTTTTACCTTTTTAGTGGATTCATGTCTTTGATAGAGAAGTTATCTTATAGTTTGGTTTGCATGTGGAAGTATCTCTCCTTTAGTTGATTATCTATGTATCCCTTGGTGTGAGTGCCTTTATTGGAATATTAATGAGAAGTTTCATCTTTTACTTTTTGCACTTCTTATTTTAGTTTGCAATCTCTATTATATGATGGATCCTGTTGATCAGTATTGGCATCACTTTGGGATCATCAAGTGGATCTAAATTGGTTTTGGCAAGCTGAGTTCTGGTCAGTAGCAGTACTTTTTGAGGTTTGAAAGAAAAAGAGAAAAGCTTGCAGATATTTTGTATAATTTGTTTTCTTTCTTGTTGGCTCATAAGCTTAGTATTCTTTATTTAAGATCTTTTGTGTCTTCAAGGAATATTGCATGTTTGGCTTTATTACTTGTATGTTTTCTTGTTTCTTTCAACTCTCTTGCTTGCTACCCAGCCTTGCTAGCCAAAAACCTGTTTTGAGAAGGCATACTTCTCATGTTTCCAATCCCTTTGAACCAAAACCTTTGCCATTTGTGTCCACCATATCTACCTAGTAGCTTTTGCTATTCCAAGAAAATTCTCAAGCTTCATCTATCTTTCGAATTAAAAAAGTATTTTGTTATGTGAAACTAGTTAGTAAAGCTCTCACGAACTTGATGGCACACCTTATTTTCTTGCCCCTAATAGACTTGAACCATTGTGCCATCGAAGTTGTATATTCTTGCATCTATATGTTGGAATTAGCAGAACCGTGCTGTCACGGGGAAAGTTTTCAACATTGCACCTGTACTTTGTACTCAGTTGATATCATGATCTTTTGTCTATGGATGTCAACGGTGTGAAATAAAGAGGGAACTTGTAAGTTCATGGAGTTTGTATTTTGTGTTAGAGAAACGCCTGGGCCGCTAGCCTAAGCCATGCCTAATCATGGTAGAAACTTGCAGCATCACCATAATGAGCATTCTGTGAAGCATCTTCAATAAAAAGCTATGCACATAGTAAATAAAAAGATCGTTGAGATGCTCATTGTTTGCTTGCCTTGTCATTTTGGTTATGGGATAGCTCCGGTACCATGTGCAAGGGGTACCCCGTTGGCGGTTCTCTATGATACGCATGTACTTACAATGACAAGAACTTGCCGGTGACTAAAGTTGAGTAGCATGAGGAGTGGCCCTCGTACTAAAGGGACATGAGATTGCCAACTTATATTTCGTCAAGAATATACTCCATCTTTGTTCACTTTAACCTTAATCATCTCAAGATGCCTATGATAGGGGCAATGAGGGATCAAATCTAGTAAGTACCATAATCATGTTCTCTATCTTCCTTGTTTGCATAAGACTCTTATCTATTGAGTATTACTTTGAAAGCCTTCACTTGTGAAAAACCTTTTTGAGCAAAGAGTGCTCCTGTCGTAAAATTTCTACAAATTTTTTTTTGTGAAACTGTTTGTCAGGTGTTCTTTGACCAAGAACAAGTTTGCCAATTCCAATTATGATTTATCTTTATGCATCTCTATTGTGACTGGTGTACTTGGTTGCAAACTAAGTTATATAATGGTGAGTTGCTTTCTTCTATGAGTTGTGTAATGGTAAGTGTGATGCTTCTTGTTCGTATTCTTTTATCGACACTTCACTCCATAAACCTGTGGACATGTTTACTGAGCTCAGTTTTTGCTTGGGGACAAGCAAAGGTCTAAGCTTGGGGAGTTGATACGCCCAATTTGCATCACCATTCTATATCATAATCTACCTCTATTGATTGATATTTGTCTTATTATGAGGTATTGCTTATGTCTTTTCCGTTGTTTATGCATGTTGGATGATTCTTGGAGGATGGACTGCCGGAGTCTGGATTCTGATGGAAAAGAGGGCGTTTTGATGCAATTTCGCAAAGATTAGAAAAATACCAGAAAAATACGGGAAAATATTATTTTTCCAGAAGATTGAGGACGCGAGAAGGAGGGACGAAGAAGGGCCACAGGGGGACCACACCCCCCTAGGCGCGGGCCCACCTGACCCCGCGCCTAGGGAAGGTGTGGCCCACCTGCCCGGCTCCCAACTCCGCCCCTTCGACTATATCTTTCCTACGGAACCCTAAGGCTCGGGGAGCAACCACGGATAGATTTCCGCCGCCTCTGGGGGGCGGAAAACACCGAGAGAGAAAGATCTCTCCGGCAGACACATTTCTGCCGAGGGAATTCCTTCCCGGAGAGGGGAGATCGTCGCCATCAACACCATCGTCAAGCTAGGCTTCATCGGGATCATCATCATCATCCACACCATCATCTCCACCAGCACCATCATCACCACTCCATCCCGCTGTAACAATTGTGTTGGATATTGCTTTAGTTCTTAGGGGAAACTTTCCCGGTGTTAATTACTATTGTAGTTGATGCTTGTGAGTGGAACCATTGGATTATTGTTTATGTTCAGATTGTTATCCATTATCATATCATCTTTAATCTTGATCCATATGATGTCTTGTGAGTAGTTTGTTTAGTTCATGAGGACTTGGAAGAAGTCATGTTGTTATTAGTGGATCTGTGTTGAGTTATTATTCAATGGTTTAAGTATTTAAGTTGTGGTGCTATTCTTCTAGTGGTGTCATGTGAACGTTGACTACATGACACTTCACCATTTATGGGCCTAGGGGAATGCATTGTGTATTTGGCTACTAATTGTGGGGTTGCTGGAGTGATAGAAACCTGAACCCCCGTTAGGACACCATTGCATAATGGAGCGTAGGATCTTAGAGTTTAAGGCTGTGGTTAGATTTATAACTTAATTACTTTTCTGTAGTTACGGATGTTTGCAGGGGGTTTAATCACAAGTATGTATTAGTCCAAGTAAGGTCGGTACATTAGCATAGGTTCACCCACACAACACTTACAACACCAAAGAAGAGTACTCAGCTATTTGAAGCAAAAGCACTTGACAGAATTCCCATGTGTCCTCGAGAACGTTTGGTCTTTATAAGTACTTCCACCAGCTTGTCCTTTGCTAAGAAAGGATTGGGCCACTTGTAACACCCTCAGAATCGGACCTATGCAAGTTTCAGCGATTCCCGCCAAACTCGCATAGAAACGATTCAAAGGTGCCCACCAGGCACTTTCGTGCGGGTGGAAAACGAAGTAATAACATTACACAACAGTCCTCGATGGGACCCACAGAACAGATATATATACAACAGCGACTCAATGAGTCAAGAATACAGATATAATATACAAAGATCCAAATCACCTTAAAAATGATAGAGCGTCCGACTACGGACAAGATGCAAATGGGGCTAAGAGCCCTGAAGAATAACCAATTGCGTCCATAACCCTGCCCAGGCCAAGCCGGAAGGGTAACCCTGCTAACGACGTCGATCTCAAAACCTGCTTAAACAAAATGGGTGCCGACAAAGGGCAAAGGAAAAAGAGGAGCGTCAGTACTGAGGCCAGTACACGGCGAGACTAGAATTCGGCGGTCCTCGCCTACATAGGTATGGTGGACTGAAGCGGCAGCTTGCGCTAAACAACCTATAGAGACTCGATACAACTGGCGGCTATCAGAGAGGGGTAAGAAAGACCTATTCGGAACCATCCTGATACTACCATCAAACAAACCCGTCCTGATGTTTCCCCCTCGAGACCAATCGAGGAAGTCAACCGAGGAACTCACATAGTTGGCAGTTTTATTTATTCAGTTATCGTTGCAGCAAATTACTAGTCAAATATAGATAGTCATCCTGATAAAATAGGCAGTGGGCACTTTTATTTAACCATTCCATTGTAGTTGCATCACTTACTAGTTAGATACAAATAGCATGAGATATCCCAAAAACCCAGCAGTTGTTGGTACTTTTATTTAGCCATTCCGTTGTAGTTGCAATGCTTACTAGTCAGATACAATGGTCGCAAGCGACAACCCAAACAAGCAATTGTTGGCAGTTTTATTTAGCCATTCCATTATAGTGAAGCTGTTTACTAGTCATTATAAAGTCAAGTTTATAGCACTACTTTAGTTATAGTTGTCTATGATCGAGATACTGTGCTCCAAGTCGTCCATAACCGCGGACACGGCTTTCAGAAAGTTTTACCCGGCCGGGGTGCACAAATAGCAACACACACTCGATCAACCTCGGAAAAACCAAATCAAAACCCAACGAGGCTTTCACGACAAAGCAATCACAGGATTCAGAAATATTTCAGGGGGCCACCCCATTGAGTAGACCCGCAACGAAGCTAGCTGACTCCGAGACGGACTCAAGGTTTGCGTCAATGGCTATAAACGACTGGGAACCCAAAACTGGGCTTGTCGATACCGCGAAAACACTTCGCTTTCCTAAACAGTACAGTGTGCTATCCATCGCACAATCGTAAATAAAGCAGTAAAGCATGGCATAAGTACAGGATAGTAAATAAAACCTCAAACTAGTTTGTGGCCCCAAGAAATAAGAATGAATCAAGCTCTGGCTCAGGGGGGTCCCATAAGCCTCCCGGATGTGGATAGCGCGAATATTCAAGGAACAGGTATCAAGTACTCGGGGTCCTACGGGACACAAGTGGACGGTTAACAACCAAATAACATCTATTGCCCACCTATGCCTCTGCTTACTTACTTCAATTTTAGTTGTTAAACAGGAATTAAAGTGAACGATAAGTAAAACCATGATCATCTACAACATCAAACATGCGTCAATACACCAACAACTGTGGCACTTGACGACACGCAACAGCACTTGAGCAAGCGACTACGACGCGCAAGTCCAACTATCTACCAAACAACAGGTAATAGGATGTGTCCAAGGCAATATAAGGCTGCAAGGGATATCACGGGTACGAAAACTAGAGCAACGCAACACAGATAGCAATAGATCAACAGGAGGGAAATAAATACTATAAAAGTAAGATAGGTAGAAAGGGGAAGATGCTCGCCTGAAAACATTGTCGAAGGTTCAACCGAAGATCGGGGCGAAGCTCACATCAACTCATCGATCTTATCCGCGAAGAACCAAAACACTAGAATAAACACCGGATGCAATATTTAATACTACGGCAGAAGATCGGGCATGATGCATGTATGATGTATGACATGGCAAAGGTGCGATGCAATTAGGTCATATTAAGCGGAACCGGGGTCCCGACAATTAATTAAGCGGTTCAGGTTATTTATCTACCCCGCAAATTAAATGTTGTAATAACAGGCAAGATAAGTTACCGGTTCGCTACACAAATTTAAATGAGGCCAATATAAGACTAGATTTGCCCGCATATGGGCCCCATATTTAATTATGAGGTGAATCGGCATAAGGCCCCCAAACCACACAAATATGCATGCAAGTATGGCAATTAATATGCAACAAGTTGTTATTACATTTATAAAATAGGGCTCGAGAAAAGGGGTCACACATTAGGGGGTCTCGACGAACTTGGGGTTCCGGGGTTCGGGGTTCGACAGGGTTCAGGGTTCGACGGGATCGTTCTCGGACTCCGGGGTTTAGGGTCTTCGGATCGGGGAAGTAGATCTTGTCGCACGAGCGTCAATGCTTCCGGGAAAGGGAACTTGTCGTCCAGGGTCTCAGTGTCCGGGGTGAAGTACTCGGCGTCCTCGAGGGAGTACTTGGCGTATCCGTGTCGGCGGCCTTGGCGGTTATCGGGTTCGGTCTTCGGATCCGGGTGTGGCGCCGATGGTCTTATGTGGCCCGAGGGTTCCACGTAGGAGATCCCCGGGTACCGCGGCGGAGTTCTCGGGTTCAAAGAAGATCTTGGCGGGGTACCATGTGGCCGATCTTGTTTCGATTGTCCGCGATGGAGAACTTGTCGTCGAGGTTGCGGTTTTTCTCATAGCATCAAAAATGGCCGCGCTAGCTTCCCACAATTGGAATCATCGTCTTCATTTCAGCCTCAGATCATCTTGTACTTGGTCTGCCCCTAACATCTCCCAACACCAACACAGGAGCACACACACGCGAGGCGTCCGAGACCGACTCGACGTCGGTGAGGGCCACCTTGGCGGCGCGCGGCCGCGGGGACTGCTGCCGGAGGTCGACGTCGGCCAGGGAAGAGGAGCGGCCGCGGGCGCGCTGCTGCGCCGGGGAGGCGGACAGAGGCGGTGCGGCGGGCTAGAGGCGGGGCGGCGCGGGCGAACGGCGGCGAGGCACTGCGCTGCGGGCGGAGCCGAGGGGCTCGGGGAAGGGAGAGGATCTTGCGGGCGATGGCGGTCGGGCTCGGGCGGGGAGGAACGCGGTGGGGCGGCGAGCGACGGCGAGGTGGAGGCGCTCGGCCGGCGGCGGAAGGTGGAGATAGGCGGGGCGGTGAGGCGCGGGTCGGTGAGGCCGAGGGCGGGATGGAGGGGAGCGGCGAGGCGGAGGGGGAGAGAGGCTCCGCCGGAGGTGAGGAAGAGAGGGGCGGGGCCGAGGGAGGTTGGAGAAGGTGGGGAGGAGAGAGGCGTCGGGGGAGAGGAAGGATGAGGACAGACGGGGGAGAGAGGGAAGAAGGTGGGCCAGGGGGTGGGGTCGGGGGTGCGGGCCCGCGGGAGGGTGTGAGTGAGTGGGGAGAGGGGAGTGGGTCCAGGGAGGTGGGGGCCCAGGTGTCGGTGGGGGTGGGTAGATGGGGCTGTGGTGAGAGAAAAAGGGGGGGAGAGAGGGTGGATTGATGAGGTGGCGGGGTGGGTAGGGAATTGGGGAAGGGGTGAGGTGGCACGCTGCGGTTGGTGGGTAGATTAGGACTAGGTGGGAATAGGATTTTCGGGTAGGCTGGTTTAGGTGGACCGTTTTAATACTGGGGGTGGTCGACTGGGTCGAATCGGCCCGTTCGACTGCCCCACTAAAAATAATTAAATATTTTATTTATTTCAAACAGGGCTTTTGCAAACCGATAGCAGACAAAACAAAATAATCCGGAGACCCGGGTTTTGCGTGTGAACAAAGACGGGGCGTTTTAGAAAACACAAAATAGGTTTTTCTGCAAATAGTTTTATGCAAGCAAATGCAAGATGATGACGATGCTCAAATGCAATGTGGCATGATGACATGAGCATGCGGTCATGATGATGCAATGCACAAAAACAACGCGATTTTCTAGTAGTGGTTTTGCGGGATGCCACAATTCGACACCACTAACAATGGATCTCGCCCTCGAGATCCGCCTCATGGTACCGGTAAGAAGGGCGGCGACCTGAATCTTCTCGCATCGTGTAGATCCTTGCAACACCACTAACAAGAGGTCGTTGTCCGTGTCGTCGAGAGAACACTCCGGGAACAAAAGGTCGAAGGTAGAGGTATCAACAAATAAAGCCACCTCTATCTTCGATGGAATGGGGGAACCGATGCATTCTCATCCACTTCAATGTACAAAAGCGAATAGAAGGGGTAGTCGGCATGGGGGCCAATCCATCACGCACCCAAACTATTACTCTGCACAATCAGTAGAAAAGCGCGCAACCATTCTCGGAATCAGACTGAAGATCTCGACAATCGAGGTCCGGAACAAAGGAGTGATGCAGACTCTGCATCGGATCTGGCGTGGATGATGTCGTCGCTTCGGAAAACACCGGAAGGCACAAACAAGGAACAAAGAATGGTACCATAGATAAAGGATCACTCAGATAGCATGAAGTCCGGATGGTAGAACACCGTTATCAAAGGAGGAAGCGAAACCCTGAAGGTACGACGGAACCCAACCACGAGAAATCCTGGACTCGAAGAAAAAGACGAGAGCGGATTCAAAACACGTAGAGGTAAGAGGAGAATAGCAGAGGGGTAAGGAATAAAAAATCAGACCTAATCAGAACTATCCAACCGATTTTGCAAAAATAGTTTTGACACTCTACTTCGGCCGTTAGCTAGGTTATCCTACAGGCTGGACTTGTGGGGTATCGCAACTGCTGAGCTCTGATACCACTCTGCAACACCCTCAGAATCGGACCTATGCAAGTTTCAGCGATTCCCGCCAAACTCGCATAGAAACGATTCAAAGGTGCCCACCAGGCACTTTCGTGCGGGTGGAAAACGAAGTAATAACATTACACAACAGTCCTCGATGGGACCCACAGAACAGATATATATACAACAGCGACTCAATGAGTCAAGAATACAGATATAATATACAAAGATCCAAATCACCTTAAAAATGATAGAGCGTCCGACTACGGACAAGATGCAAATGGGGCTAAGAGCCCTGAAGAATAACCAATGGCGTCCATAACCCTGCCCAGGCCAAGCCGGAAGGGTAACCCTGCTAACGACGTCGATCTCAAAACCTGCTTAAACAAAAGGGGTGCCGACAAAGGGCAAAGGAAAAAGAGGAGCGTCAGTACTGAGGCCAGTACACGGCGAGACTAGAATTCGGCGGTCCTCGCCTACATAGGTATGGTGGAATGAAGCGGCAGCTTGCGCTAAACAACCTATAGAGACTCTATACAACTGGCGGCTATCAGAGAGGGGTAAGAAAGACCTATTCGGAACCATCCTGATACTACCATCAAACAAACCCGTCCTGATGTTTCCCCCTCGAGACCAATCGAGGAAGTCAACCGAGGAACTCACATAGTTGGCAATTTTATTTATTCAGTTATCGTTGCAGCAAATTACTAGTCAAATATAGATAGTCATCCTGATAAAATACGCAGTGGGCACTTTTATTTAACCATTCCATTGTAGTTGCATCACTTACTAGTCAGATACAAATAGCATGAGATATCCCAAAAACCCAGCAGTTGTTGGTACTTTTATTTAGCCATTCTGTTGTAGTTGCAATGCTTACTAGTCAGATACAATGGTCGCAAGCGACAACCCAAACAAGCAATTGTTGGCAGTTTTATTTAGCCATTCCATTATAGTGAAGCTGTTTACTAGTCATTATAAAGTCAAGTTTATAGCACTACTTTAGTTATAGTTGTCTATGATCGAGATACTGTGCTCCAAGTCGTCCATAACCGCGGACACGGCTTTCAGAAAGTTTTACCCGGCCGGGGTGCACAAATAGCAACACACACTCGATCAACCTCGGAAAAACCAAATCAAAACCCAACGAGGCTTTCACGACAAAGCAATCACATGATTCAGAAATATTTCAGGGGGCCACCCCATTGAGTAGACCCGCAACGAAGCTAGCTGACTCCGAGACGGACTCAAGGTTTGCGTCAATGGCTGTAAACGACTGGGAACCCAAAACTGGGCTTGTCGATACCGCGAAAACACTCCGCTTTCCTAAACAGTACAGTGTGCTATCCATCGCACAATCGTAAATAAAGCAGTAAAGCATGGCATAAGTACAGGATAGTAAATAAAACCTCAAACTAGTTTGTGGCCCCAAGAAATAAGAATGAATCAAGCTCTGGCTCAGGGGGGTCCCATAAGCCTCCCGGATGTGGATAGCGCGAATATTCAAGGAACAGGTATCAAGTACTCGGGGTCCTACGGGACACAAGTGGACGGTTAACAACCAAATAACATCTATTGCCCACCTGTGCCTCTGCTTACTTACTTCAATTTTAGTTGTTAAACAGGAATTAAAGTGAACGATAAGTAAAACCATGATCATCTACAACATCAAACATACGGCAATACACCAACAACTGTGGCACTTGACGACACGCAACAGCACTTGAGCAAGCGACTACGACGCGCAAGTCCAACTATCTACCAAACAACAGGTAATAGGATGTGTCCAAGGCAATATAAGGCTGCAAGGGATATCACGGGTACGAAAACTAGAGCAACGCAACACAGATAGCAATAGATCAACAGGAGGGAAATAAATACTATAAAAGTAAGATAGGTAGAAAGGGGAAGATGCTCGCCTGAAAACATTGTCGAAGGTTCAACCGAAGATCGGGGCGAAGCTCACATCAACTCATCGATCTTATCCGCGAAGAACCAAAACACTAGAATAAACACCGGATGCAATATTTAATACTACGGCAGAAGATCGGGCATGATGCATGTATGATGTATGACATGGCAAAGGTGCGATGCAATTAGGTCATATTAAGCGGAACCGGGGTCCCGACAATTAATTAAGCGGTTCAGGTTATTTATCTACCCCGCAAATTAAATGTTGTAATAACAGGCAAGATAAGTTACCGGTTCGCTACACAAATTTAAATGAGGCCAATATAAGACTAGATTTGCCCGCATATGGGCCCCATATTTAATTATGAGGTGAATCGGCATAAGGCCCCCAAACCACACAAATATGCATGCAAGTATGGCAATTAATATGCAACAAGTTGTTATTACATTTATAAAATAGGGCTCGAGAAAAGGGGTCACACATTAGGGGGTCTCGACGAACTTGGGGTTCCGGGGTTCGGGGTTCGACAGGGTTCAGGGTTCGACGGGATCGTTCTCGGACTCCGGGGTTTAGGGTCTTCGGATCGGGGAAGTAGATCTTGTCGCACGAGCGTCAATGCTTCCGGGAAAGGGAACTTGTCGTCCAGGGTCTCGGTGTCCGGGGTGAAGTACTCGGCGTCCTCGAGGGAGTACTTGGCGTATCCGTGTCGGCGGCCTTGGCGGTTATCGGGTTCGGTCTTCGGATCCGGGTGTGGCGCCGATGGTCTTATGTGGCCCGAGGGTTCCACGTAGGAGATCCCCGGGTACCGCGGCGGAGTTCTCGGGTTCAAAGAAGATCTTGGCGGGGTACCATGTGGCCGATCTTGTTTCGATTGTCCGCGATGGAGAACTTGTCGTCGAGGTTGCGGTTTTTCTCATAGCATCAAAAATGGCCGCGCTAGCTTCCCACAATTGGAATCATCGTCTTCATTTCAGCCTCAGATCATCTTGTACTTGGTCTGCCCCTAACATCTCCCAACACCAACACAGGAGCACACACACGCGAGGCGTCCGAGACCGACTCGACGTCGGTGAGGGCCACCTTGGCGGCGCGCGGCCGCGGGGACTGCTGCCGGAGGTCGACGTCGGCCAGGGAAGAGGAGCGGCCGCGGGCGCGCTGCTGCGCCGGGGAGGCGGACAGAGGCGGTGCGGCGGGCTAGAGGCGGGGCGGCGCGGGCGAACGGCGGCGAGGCACTGCGCTGCGGGCGGAGCCGAGGGGCTCGGGGAAGGGAGAGGATCTTGCGGGCGATGGCGGTCGGGCTCGGGCGGGGAGGAACGCGGTGGGGCGGCGAGCGACGGCGAGGTGGAGGCGCTCGGCCGGCGGCGGAAGGTGGAGATAGGCGGGGCGGTGAGGCGCGGGTCGGTGAGGCCGAGGGCGGGATGGAGGGGAGCGGCGAGGCGGAGGGGGAGAGAGGCTCCGCCGGAGGTGAGGAAGAGAGGGGCGGGGCCGAGGGAGGTTGGAGAAGGTGGGGAGGAGAGAGGCGTCGGGGGAGAGGAAGGATGAGGACAGACGGGGGAGAGAGGGAAGAAGGTGGGCCAGGGGGTGGGGTCGGGGGTGCGGGCCCGCGGGAGGGTGTGAGTGAGTGGGGAGAGGGGAGTGGGTCCAGGGAGGTGGGGGCCCAGGTGTCGGTGGGGGTGGGTAGATGGGGCTGTGGTGAGAGAAAAAGGGGGGGAGAGAGGGTGGATTGATGAGGTGGCGGGGTGGGTAGGGAATTGGGGAAGGGGTGAGGTGGCACGCTGCGGTTGGTGGGTAGATTAGGACTAGGTGGGAATAGGATTTTCGGGTAGGCTGGTTTAGGTGGACCGTTTTAATACTGGGGGTGGTCGACTGGGTCGAATCGGCCCGTTCGACTGCCCCACTAAAAATAATTAAATATTTTATTTATTTCAAACAGGGCTTTTGCAAACCGATAGCAGACAAAACAAAATAATCCGGAGACCCGGGTTTTGCGTGTGAACAAAGACGGGGCGTTTTAGAAAACACAAAATAGGTTTTTCTGCAAATAGTTTTATGCAAGCAAATGCAAGATAATGACGATGCTCAAATGCAATGTGGCATGATGACATGAGCATGCGGTCATGATGATGCAATGCACAAAAACAACGCGATTTTCTAGTAGTGGTTTTGCGGGATGCCACACCACTTTCTGCGTTTGTTCTTTATTACTTGCTCTTTGTTTTGTTGCCTTATTAGAAAACCACTAAAAATCTGTTTGCTAAGTATTCACAGGGATTTCCTGCTCCATACCACTGTTCAGCACCTTCTGCTCCTCGATGGGATCCACTCTCCTATTTATTGAAAGTACTACGATACACCCCATATACTTGTGGGTCATCAACATGAGATACAGGTAATGATAACTTGGTTGGCAATTGTTGTTGTTCTATTCATCTGTTTGGAAATTGTTGTTGTCTTAATAGCATTTTATGATATGAAGATGTGTTTGGAGGCTGCCAAGTCTAGGATAGCTCCACGGCAGGACGAGGAGGACCTGAAGGTACTGTTTGTCAAGAATGTTGTGACAAATGTAGCTGCTAGGGTGCCTCCAACTTTTCAGGATCGAGTGGACATTGAAGTGGATGGTGAAGGTTCAGGTTGTGAAGCTCACAACCCTCTTGTTACACCTGCAAGTACACATGGCAAGAAGAAGAGAGGATGCCCCTACTCAGCTACTCCCACAGCCACACCAAAGATGAGTGCTACAACTAGCAATGCTACTTGGTTGGACCGTATGATGGAGCTCATGGAAAAGAGGGAGAAAGAAAAGGATAGAATTAGGATGATGGAGGAAGACAAGAGTAAGAATTATGTGACACATCTGGACAAGAGTAAAGAATCTTCTAGGGATGATATTAGGCGGTTGGTTGCCTTGGTATATCAGGATGTAGCTAAGCATGGAGGAGTTTAGAGTACTTCTATGCGACACAAATTTTCATTTTATAGGAGTATTATGAAATGTTTGCTTGTTTGGTGGAGGATGCAACGCCTGCCCAGAGGATAGAATAGATTAAAATGACATGGGAGCATCATAACAAGAAGTAGTGTTTGCAACTTGTATTTGTAATGAACTATGTTATTTGCTAGGAACTTCTATCCGTACTGAGATGTGTTATTTATATATTGTCGTGAACTATTTTTGTTGAGTACAAATTCAATTTGTCTTGCTCCCTTGTTATTTGGTTTCTTCTTACGACCGTTTTCTTTTGTACAATTACAGATGAACTCAAATGATGACTCGGATGAAGAATTTAATATGATGTTTATGCTTGCCGCTTGTATTGCTGACAATGAGGAGGTTCCTTATGCTGCTCGAAGACCCCTGCCTTTGATGTCCGGGATACAATGAGTTGAGGAGAGGATGAATGATCCAAAGAGATTCTACAAGGCTTTTAGAATGAGGAGGTCAGTCTTCAAAATGTTGCATGCCATTCTTGTTGCTGACTATAGCCTCCTTTTGACTTCTCGGATGTCGAGTTTATAATCACTATATATGTTTCTTTGGATGTTGGGGGAGGCCTGCAACCAATAGTCATGTTGTAGATCATTTTAAGCGTAGCGTCTCTACTGTGAGCAACAAATTTCATCATGTTTTAGACTGTGTAGATCATATGGCGGGTGATTATATCAGATCTAATGATCCTACTTTCACCCAAGTTCATGATAAACTTAGAGTCTTAGACAACCTAGATTATGTCCCCATTTCAAAGATGCCATTGGAGCAATTGATAGAACACACATTCATGTGATAGTTGTTGAGCAAAACATGCAAAAATATACTAATAGGAAAGGTTATACAAGTTAGAATGTGTTGGCAATATGTGATTTTGACATGAGGTTCACATTTAATGTTGCTGGATGGCCTAAATCTGTTCATGATACACGTGTATGGACTGATGTTTGGCCCCATTTCTCCAACTACCTATACCCTCCTACCGGTAATCTTCTCGCATATGTAGTACGTACACAAAATATGTGCACATAAATACTATATATTTATGTTCTTCTTTATTTGCTACTTATAGGACAATACTATCTTGTTGACTCTAGATATCCAAACAGAATTTGTTACCTCGCCCCATTCAAAGAACAACGCTACCATGTTCCGGAATTCCAAGGGACACCTCCACAAAACATGATGGAGAGATTCAACCATCTTTATTCCTATCTACGAAATGTTGTCGAAAGAGCATTTGGCGTTCTAAAGAAGAAATGGCGCATTCTACAAAGATTGTCACATTTTCACGATCCTCTGACGCAAACGAAGATCATCACTGCGTGCATGTGTTTGCATAACTTCAACCGTGACAGTAAGCTATATGATCAACGTTTCCACAACTTTGAGCGAGACCCATATATTCACGAGGACAGCGCATCGTATACCGGTGCAACCGCTCCCTCTTCATCTGATAGCGTCATGGGTGCACTACGACGGAGCATCACTGAAGGAATAGTAGCTTGAGATGTTATTTTTATTGTAATTTCAAAATTGTATGACATTTTCTATTATTTTGGCATGTCCTAAATTATACTACAACACCATGTTTTTTATTTTTTTCTAGCTCTATTTCTACTTATAACTAGCGTATGTATACTACATATTGTTATATTAAGTGGCCAGATCAAGTCGAGAAGCATAACAGACATGTCATAACTCATCGTAGCAAATAAGCCAAAACAACATAAGCCCAAAAGAAGTCTCCCGAGAGTTTATACAAGCTTCTGCTCACCGTAGTTTCTCCCCACCGGAATCTATAACCAGGCTTATACATAAGCAGAAGCCCAAAAAAGTCACCCTAAGAAGCTGACCAGCAAAGGGGTTCTGAAAGCTTATTCCTCAGATTTTTCTTTATGCCACCTGACAGGCTTTTCTGTGTCTAGCATCTATACCATGAATCATTTCACATAGTACTTCCCAAGCCTTAAACCTACAAGTTTCTGAACCCATCTACCTACGTAGACCTGACGTCTTTCTGTTTCAAGCTTCCAATCACAACATGTAACTTGGTTGAAATGTTATAGGACATATGGCCTGATCCACAAACTTCTGAAACTTCTTTCCCACTCACTTTCAGATGAAGGAATTTGAATTCCAGATAGAAGCAATGACATATGGCCTTAGAGCATCTCCACTCGTTGGGCGAACCTAGCTTGAAATCCGGAACTTTTTTTGGCCGGACGGAACTTGATTTCGGCCTGGGTACGTCCAGTTTTCCACTCGCGTACCCAGGTCGAGTTCCTGAGACGCCCGTTTCTGCTCAAATTCGGCTCAAGTTTGTCCAGATTTCGGCATAGTTCGGCATACAATGAATACAAAACAAATTACGACCAAAGTTCGACGAAATTTTAAACATAGTTCGGCGTAAATGTAAACATAGTTTGGCCTGTAGTAAAAGTACAACATATTTCGGCCAAGTTCGGCCAGTTCATGCTGGGCATCTACGACGTGTTGCCCATGCGCATCCATAGGTGCTCAACAAGATCATCCTGCAGCTGTTGATGCATCGCAGGATCTCGGATTTCCTGACGCATGGCGATGAATGCAGCCTAGGTTGGAGACACCTGATGATCAGGCTCGGCAAGAGGACCCTGTCTGTAGTATGGCTCGTTCTCCTCGAGCAAACTCAGTGGATCCTTCCTCTCATCCTCAATGATCATGTTGTGCAATGTCACACAACAGTTCATCACTTCTTACATCTTATGTTTCGACCAGGTCATAGCAGGGAACCGGACAACTACAAACCTCTGCTGGAGCACACCGAATGCCCGCTCCACGTCCTTCCTGCAAGCTTCCTATTCCTTGGCAAAGTGAGAATGCTTGGGGAGCATTGGGTTTGATATAGTCTTCACAAATGTTGGCCATCTTGGATAGATGCCACCTGCTAGATAGTATCCCTTATTGTAGTGGTGTCCATTGATCTCAAATTCCACAGGAGGAGCATGACCCTCAACAAGCTTGGAAAAGACAGTTGAGGAGTTGAGGACGTTGATTTCGTTGTTCGATCCTTCCATGCCAAAGAAGGAGTGCCAGATCCAAAGATCATGTGTAGCAACTGCCTCAAGTATCACAGTGCAACCTCCTTTGTGGCCTTTGTACATTCCTTGCCATGCAAATGGACAGTTCTTCCACTGCCAATGCATGCAATCTATGCTTCCAAGCATACCCGGAAATCCCCTACTTTCATTGACTGCGAGGATCCGAGCAGTGTTTTCAACAGTGGGTGATCTCCACTACTGTTCCCCGAACACTGCAATCACTGTCCTGCAAAACCTGTACAAACAATCAATGGCGGTGGACTCGGCGATGCGGAGATAGTCATCGGCAGCATCAGCCGGCGCTCCATATGCAAGCAACCTCATCGCCACGGTGCACTTCTGAAGCGAGGAAAATCCAACCAAGCCGGTGCAGTCCTTCTTGCAAAGGAAATAGGGGTCAAACTCCCGGATGGCATGCACGATCTTGAGGAAGAGCTTCCGGCTCATCCAGAAATGGCGGCGAAACACGTCCTCTCCATGGAGTGGCTGGTCGGCGAAGTAGTCGGTGTACAACATGCAGTAGCCCTATATCCTTTGTCTCGCCTTGCACTTCCGGCGACCTGGTGCTGAACCACCACGCTTCGGCTTCGCCATCTGCATGTACAGCTGGGCGGGCGTGCTCTTCACCTTCGGCGACCTCGGCGCTCTCCTCCTCCAGGAGTACGGCGAGCATCTCCTCGTCGTCGGAGTCCATGGAGAGTATCTCGTCCTCGTCGGAGTCCATGGCGAGTATCTCGTCGTCGTTGGAGTCCATGGCCGAATCCGGCCAAATGCCGAACACTTGGCGGGCGTGGTGGTGGGAGCACGCAGCGAAGCAGAGCTACGGCAAAGTTCGGTCGGCGAAAGCGGTGGTGGAGAGGGCGTGGAGGTGGGCGGCAACTACGACGAGCGTATCTAGAGGTGTGGGCATGTCTCGGCGTGGGGGAGCTCCGCCGGCGAAGTCATGGCGACAGGGGGCGCTGGGAACTCTTCGCCACAGTCTGGGCGAGTGGAGTGGGTGGGAATGGGACTGTCTCGCCGACAGAGCTGGCCCACGCCCGTTTTCCCGGCGTCCGGCGTCCCCAGGGCGTACCCGGAAACCTAGGTTCGGTCTGGGTAGGCCGGACCAAAATACGCCCAAATCCGGACGAAAACAAGTCCCTGGATACGAGATTAGACCGATTTTCGGCATCCGGACCTAATTTCGGCGTCCGAATCGGCGTCCTAGGCGAGTCTCCAGGAAAAGAAGATAAGGCTTGAAACCTATGTTGGCTTTTCTATGGAACCGGGGAGCATAATTTGGAAACTCCAATCTTCTTCTAAACAAAAAGGTCATTGCAGGAGAATCCTTGAATCCACATTGGGCAACGGTAGAATGGAAAACTAGTGGAAATTGCAAGGCATACGATTCATGGGCATTTTATCGCCAAAACCATCAAGGCACAATTTCACAAGTGTTTGAAACAATATACCCACCATGCTTTTACACTGTACACAAACACAATTGTATTACAAAGGAAGCCTCCAAGTGGCTCGAACAAATCACAAGTGTTTGGAGAATAATGCTCTTGTACATGATTTTCACAGCTGCACATGTCAGCATACAAATCGCCGCGTCTCTAAACTACACCAAACACCAGCGTTTGCTACACTGTACCAACTACATGGATATGGAATGGGGATCCGCGGCATAGAATAGGTTCATCCGGTGACTCTGCCTTTGCCCGAGCACGGAGAACATCCGTGGCGTCAATTATAACAGAAGAAGATTGCAGCGAATAGTCTCCAGGTACTAGGAAGTAGACGGAGAAAGGATGCACGACCTCCTGCAATGGTGGAACCTCCAGCTGTATGTCACTAAGAACACCTACAAAGAAAATAGAACTTGTCGGCGTAGAACAGAGCTGAATAATGTAAAAAACTCGGCAGTATGAGTTGTGTTCCTTAACATGGAAACGAAAGCTCAAACAGATCATGGTAAAAAGAAAGAAAATGTCAATATTATTATACAAATAACTGAATTACCAGCCCAGAGAACGGTTGCACTGTTTTCGTCGAAGCAATTTTCTCCCGCGACATCTTTGCATGAGATGCTGAGGTTCATCCGAATAATTTCCTTTGTGTTGTTCCGAATTTGGACTTCCATATGGGTCATTTCATGAGCTGATATAGGATCTTTACATCTCAGAACACTCTCAGCAGTAGATGGACCAACATCTTCGTCAGTAGAATGGCTGGAATTATCACCAAGCTTGGCAGACAAAGAATCCGGCTGGGCCATAGCCCCATTCTTAGCAAGTCTAAAGCTAAATGCCAAAGGATCAGGCAACAATATGTCCAATATAGACGCTTGTAATGCTGCCTGAATAGCATCCTTGATATTCAGCTCACCTGAGCTATTTCTCCCAGAATGCCACCTCACTTTTATTTTTGAAATCAAGTTACTGATAGAAGCGTTCAACTCTGCCTTGGCATTCTTTTCTGCTATGGTGGCAACTTTGGACCCCATTGGCTCATCACTTCCGTTTTCCTTTATGAAGAAGGAAGCATCAAGAACAGGTAATTTGAAGTGCTCAAGTGGAATGAGAACCCTGGCAGAATAGTCCCGATCAATTCTGGTTTTGTGAAAAGTCGCATTTGCAGGATAATCTTCTGGGAGTAACATTTGCTTTCCATTTGTCCCATCCAAATGGACAAAAACATCAACATCAAAAACAACATCTGTTGGGTTGAAAAGCTCTAGTTCCAGAAGGCGGAGTCCCCAACTACCTTTATATGGATCAATCTTCAATAAACTAATGTCATTATGCAACATATCACTTCCGTTGCTTATATCATCTTTACTAGTGGCAGGTCTCAAGTGAGCTTCACTAAACCGGGCTGGTATTTCCATGGATAACAGGCGTGCTCTTACAAGGCGCATGCCCTGTACAACACAGATATTTAATGGAACAGCAAGGCGCCTTCCAGGTGGGAGTAGAACCTCACCATTACCTTGGTTTGCTGAAGGACCTGATTTGACAGAAAGTAGAAATTTA
Source organism: Avena sativa (assembly GCA_916181665.1). Lineage (NCBI taxonomy): Eukaryota > Viridiplantae > Streptophyta > Magnoliopsida > Poales > Poaceae > Avena > Avena sativa. Next base: position 347,319,079 of record OV702280.1, on the reverse strand, counting down.
TTCTTCAAACCATGCAACAAAACCTATGAGAACATTTGTCATAGGTCAAATACAAATCTTCTCTACGTGCCATTTGTTTATGTTCACAAGAATATGTCCAAGTAGTAGGTCAATTGTAAACATGATGACCATTTCAACAATATAAGCACTACAATAACACATCAAAATAAAAACCATAATGGGCAAAAAGAATAAAAGAACAGCTCTGTCCTTCATGACAGTTTAATAGGTGTAAAACTGAGATGAGCACTAGGAATCCCAGGAAGCAGTGATGATCAAATCAATATTACATATTAGAACCACCAGGTATTTTCCCTCTACACCAAGTTGCATGAAGGTTGTTTGCACATGATAAGTGACAAAGAAAAATTAGCAATGGCATTGATCTACTAGTTTATATCACGCCTCAGTGATTTGTTGAAGATGATTTATATGTGCTTTGCTATATTTGAATCAAAGATGTATACCCAAAAAAATAGTACTGTAGTATGAATAAACCTGAGTGGAGGATCATAGATCACCAGAGAAGCTAATACCAAAAGAATGGCGGAGAACATAGAAGAGTTTGAATTTTACAACCTACCAGCATAGTGAATATTCAAGAACGGATTAATTCCTTCTCTTGCTATTCTCCTTGGATTTGCAGGAGATCTGCTGCCATCTGCTTCCAAATCTGTCAAGCTAAGATGCCAGGCTCTTAGTGTCACTTTAAATGTCACCTCTCCACCTGGTTTTATAGGAAGTGCAGACTTCCATGTGCTATGGGCAATTGAAATAACAGAATCCTGGTTCTTTCCTGATAATGCAATATTTGCTTCTTCGACTGGCACAGTTCCAGCATTTGTCAGCGTTATTAAAACATCACGAATTTCACCTTCATACAGAAGAATAGAACCATCTCCACCCACAACATTGGCAACTAATAAAGGCAGGGGAGGAACAATAGAAATGCTAGGGAAGTTAACACTCTTAAACTTGCTAGAGCCACAGCATCTGAAAGGATCGGAAAGAACAAGCCCTTGTGCAGCTCCAAGGAGCAAACTGTCAACCTCTTTGAATAGGTGTTCTGTAATAACACCAAAACTATGGACAATGCACCCAGGAATTGATACTTGTCCAACTTGTGTTGGAATTCCAGATAGCAGAACCAACTTGGAGGTGTTCGCTGGAAGATTAACAGTAACTGGAAAGGCATCAAAATTTCCAGAATGAACAGAGAGGTAAATGCTCTCAACAACTAAGTCAAAGCTGCAGGGGTTTGCTAACTCTATCATAACTTGGACAGGTTCTCCAACAATCCAATGTATCTCCTGTTTGCTACTCCCAGGTGTCCCCCCCTTGGTGAAAGGTGTATAAATGAAAGGCCCAGAAGGACCTGCACCAATCCACCACTCCTTTTTGTGTGGATTGCGCTTTACTATTTCTCTTTGTGAAGGGTGAAATGGTAAGGAATGTAACCTGAAAAAACAAGGAATATGAAATAAATCCTCAGAAAATAAATAAACATAATTATTTTATCAGAAGCTTCTTTGTGGAGCAGATGACATTTTGGAAAGTGTGGTGTGTAAAGTTTCTATCTTTGACAACTAGCGTAATATATATAGATATAACAAACTATTTAGGTAGGTTAGCTGGAAATGACCCAGTTAAATCTGCTGTGAAATATACTTCCACACTCCACTGTATAGGATTTTTTCTACTAGTATATTAGTAATACAAAACGAAATGGCCAAAGCTGCATACTGGGAGCATGCCCATCTCTAGAAACTGCATGTATTACAACTGAGGGCGTAGTCTAGCATCACTCAGGCTCTTTTTGGCATTGTGGCGTATTATAATATTCATGTTTTTCTAAGCAGATTATGCCTATTATATGGCTTGTTTAACCAATGTTTTGCTACTTATATGGCTATATTTCCGCAGCACACTATAAAATAAGTTTATCAAAGCACCGTTCAGCAACCACAAACTGAGCCTCGTTGTTGTTTTCCACAAACATGATAATAGAAGAAAACGTAACATGCCTGATAAAAGGAAGACACGGGTCGGCACAGCGTGTGCCCCATGGAAGCCTATCAGCGGAGTTTGAAAGTGAGCTTGCCAGCCCGCTCTGACCAGCTGGGGTGATGAGCGGGTAAAATGATCGAAGAAGACGAGCTGCAGCACTCCATGACGTGAGGGGATCCGCAGCGCGGATCGAAGACATCAGTATCTCTCTTAGAACAACCATTTGAAGGGTACTCCATTGTGACTCAAACAATGACACAACACACTGAGGGTGCGCTTTTCCAGAATCAGTATTGCTATTGCTGCCACCGGGTTCCTTGAACAAACAAGGCATTACCAATAAAACAATAAATTCAACAGTTTGGTATACATGGTATTATCAATATATGTAAAATAAGATATTAATTGATCAAGATATTAGGATAATAAATATGGTGATCCCTTTTAACATGTGGCTACGACAAGGATACCTGAACAGTACATGAAAAGTGCGCCTGCTTATAACTTAATTAGTACTTGTTAGCATCAGTTTTACAACTCGCATGTTTTTCCTAATCAAGGCAATATTTTTCCTAGCAGGCTATTCATGAGTTATATTCTCGAGGACCTACTTATCCTACCTCAACCAAAGAAAAAGAGGACAAAAGTGAACAAAAGGAATACATGAAAGTCTAATATATCCTCAGCTGACTTAGCCAAGCTTAGTTTGGTAATGACAGGTGTAATTTGAAGTTGGCAGGGTTAGAAACTAAGAGTTAAACAGCAACCAAGAAATACAAAAAGGAAGGTATGTTAGAAGTTTAAAATAAAATATAAATACATAATAAAGAACAATTAATTCATTCTCAATATGCTGTGCATAAGTAACAATCTCACCTTCGGTGAAGCATGATCATGTCTGCTAGTCTTCCTGCTTTGGACATGGTATGCATCTGTAGTCATGGTTAGAACCTGCATAGCACTCATAGCAGCATATGCATTGTCTTGCTGAAGGTACAACTGTGCAACTTGTCTTGAAAAAAATGCCGCCTTGCGTTTATAGCCAAGAGAACCAAAAAGTCGTGCAATTTCGATATATAGTATCAATCGGTCACTGGCATCAATCAGAGCCTTAGCACCATCTGCAGCGCCCATTAATAAATCTGACACCTCCTTGGCAACTTCACGTCTGATAAAGAAATAATATTTATCAATAGCTTCATCCTAAGCACAGTATACCTCACTCAAAATGATCGCTTGCAGTACTTATACTTTATTCCAGTCATCTATGTACGTTTTACTGAAAAGACTGGCAAGTATCAATAAAGATATCGGGCTGCTCATTACATAAGAATGAACTGCATAAATGACGACAAAAGTAAACTGGCTATGCAACCCATAGGTAAGTGGGAAAACTCACCTGCACAGATATCTTGCCAACTTCAATGCAGCTTCAAGTTCAAAGCTCACAGGTGAAACTCTAAATAAGACATACGGGTGGAGTGTTAGTGCATTAAGTAAATCCACCAAGCTAGGAGCTCAATATAGCATGCAACCGTGTTGATGGAATACTAGTACAGACGACTATAATAAATGAGCAAAAGGAGGAGGGAAGGACAGAACAGAGAAAAAAAATACTCAAGGGCAAGAATAGTGTACAACACTTTTTAAGCCATCATGAATTTGTCAAAATCAGACAATAATCGTGGCCAACTTAACTGGTAGAGAAATGCACTGGAGAAAGAAGTGAACAACTGATTTAAAATTGGCATGGTTCCTTGTATCAGCAGCTAATAAAATATGTGTCAATTGAAGTACTAAAATTGTAAAATCTTCTCATATCTCGCGCAAACAAAAGGGGTTTATAATTCATAAAGAATGTAACAACTAAAAACAGGATATTCATACATAGAAATTAAAAAATATAGCACGTCAAATTATATACCTTTGAGCATTATCTTGTAAAGTTGCCCTTCTGTACAACTGGATAATGGTGTAGTAACGATACTTCACTTCATCTTCCAAAACAGGATCACTTTGGCCCATCCTATCAACCTGCTTACAAGCACAAAATCATCACCTTTTGATAACTGGAATGCTCTTGATCTGGAAACCCGATGTGCTGACATGAACACTCACCACTAATGCGCAGACAATACCTTCGAGAGCTCCAGCATGCCAGAAAACATCCCCTGTCAATCTTGCAAGATCTATTGCTGTGGTGTAATGTGCATTCGCATCAGTAGGTGACCCAGCCAATAAGCAATAGTCTCCTATTATCTTTTGTGCACGTCCCAATCTTCTTTTTTTAGCCTTAATCACCTATAAAATACAGAAGTATATTGGCTTACATAAGCAATAGAATATCGGGCCATTTACATCATCAACATACACTGGTCAAAATACTCGGAACACCTAAAGTATGAACCTCCTCTGAGCCAAGACTGGATTGTGAGTCCAAAGGTGTCTTTAGAATAGTTCCTGTGGATTCTGCACGCAAGACCCATTTCTCAAACTCCATCAACAATGAAGCAGAAAGATCTTGGACCATTGTAAGCATATGAAGTTCCAGCGATTTCTGATCAGCAGGTGGGAACATAATGATGCCATCCTTCTTTTCCTCGAGTAACTACAAAAGACGACGATGCAAATATTAATTGCAGTAGGCCAGGAAGTGATTAAAAAAGGGGCAAAAGTAGAAGGGTATCATCACAACACCAGTACAACCAATGAAGTCTTAATTAAACAGACCGGCAATTCAGATTTAACTATCAGCATACCAACACTATATAATCTGTATCTAAAGTAAACAATGTCATTCATTCCATCAAGCTTCATGGGTGGCTTCTAAGTCTCTGGTGTCTTGAGATGGTCTTTCTTTTAGCAAGGTATAATTGTTTCCCTTTATGGCTTTGGGTCTCGAAATGCTAGTAAGAAATCTAGACAACCAAACTGATTATTATCCCTCGAGCCAGAATTAGTGTATATTATCAGTGTGGATTGCCTGATCAAGAGGTCCAATCACTCAGATCTCATCCAACTAACACTGATCAGTTTAGCTCTACTAACAAAGCCTACCAGCCATAGGGATACTCGGAAAGTAGAGCAACTAAGAGGCAAACGATGTACTGGATCACCGATATGGGCAGCAGCTGCTGAGCAGAGCTGCGTTGCGTCCATACAAATGGCGCCATCCGGAGAGAGGTGCGATCGCAGCGGTACCTGGGCGTCAGTGGGGCAGAAGGCGAAGCAACGGCTGGCGAGCGCGGACGGGTAGGTGCGCGCGGCGTCGACGAATTCGTCGGCGACCTTGGCGAGGTCCGGTGAGGAGGGGAGGTGGCAGATGCCGACGACGGCGAGCACCTTGCGCGAGGACTGGAAGTCCTCCCAGGGGGAGGGCACGCACCCGCCGAGCACGAACTTGAGGCGGAGGCATCCCGTGTCCCAGGGCTGGTGCGCGAAGGGGCTCTTCTGGTACTCCGAGTAGTAGGGCCGCAGCGAGGCGAGGTCGACGCTCGCGTGCCGCGCCACCAGCGCCGCGTAGTTCCGCAGGCACTGCGGCGGGATCTCCCCGCCCACCGGCAGCACCACCACCCGGATGGCGGAGCCGGACTCGATGCTCAGTCCGGGCTCCATTGGCCGGGGAGAGAGGGGAGAGCTCGAGATCTGACAGACGGGCGGAGCAGGACGTGCCGGGGAGGTGCTGGGGAAGGGGAGAGAGAGAAATGATGTGCGAGATTTGATCCTTCGATCTACGTCGTGTGTCTGGGCCGATTCGGGTTGGTGCTTGTGGGCCACTCTCGGTTGGACCGGCCACTGGCCCAGCTAAAAGAGGGCCATTGGACCCTGTGTCAATTGTGCAAATCGGACATCGTCGACAAATGAAGCTACAGGCACGTGGCCCATCCCGAGTCGGATCGGGAGAACCGCACCCACGAGCGTGTCTGCCTGCCTATATGGGTCGAGTCTAGGCCGTCGACCCAGCAACAAGAGAAGCGAGGAACTGATTTGGATCGGGCGCGAGCGATCATGGCGGCGCGGTTCAGCGACGAGGACATCCAGTCCATGCTAGAGGAAGGCAACAATCCATCGTTGGCGGAGAGCCTGAGGAAGCTGCAGGCCATGCTGGACGCGTCGTTGCGGGACGCGACGGAGTTCCCCTCGCTCGCGCAGCTCGACTTCGTGGACGGCCTCGAGGCCAGCGCCGTGGCCGCCGCTCAGAACATCGAGGAGGTGGCCGAGGACTACCGAGACGCCGCAGCGATGGTCGCCGGGAGGCCGGGCGAGGAGGCGCGCGCCGTCGCGGCGACGCTGCGCGACAAGTCCGCGTGGGCCTTTGCGCGGCTCGCCGAGGCGCGCGAGATCGCGGCCTCCACGCGGCGGCTGCGGGACAGGTACATGCGGGAGGTGGCCGGGACGGAGGACGAGCTCGTCCACCACGCGGCCAACGAGTTTCTGAGGTTCGCGTCCGAGGAGGCGGACGGCGGGGAGGTGCCCGACGCCTTGGGCGCGGGCGCGGCCGACGCGGCAAGGATCGACGCGGTGGACGCGGCCGCCAGGGCCGAGGGCGCCGGCGCGCGGTTCGCGGAGAGGTTCGTTGCGCTGGCTGAGAAGCTCAGGCGTGCTGCGGCGCAGGCCGGCGAGGAGGCGCTGGCGGAGGCGCTGCGGAGGCAGGCGGCGTCGGTGGAGGAGCTCTGTGCGGACCCGGACACCCTCGTGCAGAAGATTATGGCCACGGGGTCATGGATGCTATTCAAGTGTTCAGGGCTTTGAACGGGATCGTCCTAGCGGAACCTCGGGCAGGTGCTACGCCTTTGTTGATTGCTTATTAATTGATGAATGAATTTGAATACTACCTCCGTTCATGTTTATAAGTCAAATGCATATTTCGAGAAAATAATATGATCGTAAATTTAGTCAATAAAATATAAATTATATTTAATAAAAATTATGTAATTGAATTTATATTCAAAATACGCTTTTAATGGTATAATTTTTATAACATATAATTTATATATTGTTGACCAAATTTATGATCAAACTATTTTTTAAAATACATATTTGTCTTATAAACTGGAATGAAGGTAGTAGTATCCAAGTGCAAAAAAAGTGTACGGTCTTAATGAACGAGCCTCCGTTTCTCCATCGTTTCGTCCGACCCTTTCATCCGACGACTTGTCATGCGCGGGAATAAATTATCTGGATTGATGGAACAAGTGCCAACCAAATGTTATTTTAACATTTTTTGAAATTCCACTAATCTATTAATAATTATCTACAGCGGTATAAAAAGTCTAAAGTAATAAAATTTACAAATATATTATTGGACCACCTACAACGATTACACACTAGAATGAGCCGAAGGCGTGTCGCCGTCCTCGTCCCTCCATTACCGGACTAGAAAAGGCTTGTCGTGTTAAAACTTGTACATTATAGTAGACAGGCGGGAGATTGTCATGCTAAGTCCACCAAAGGACAAGCGCGGCAATTATCGACGAAGATGACAACCGTAGATTAGAATAGACTGACTTCAAACTATACGAACGAATACGAAAAACGATCGGATCCTAGAGATCCGCCTGCCGCATGACTCCACATGCCCTCTATCGACGCTAGATGCACCACCGGATCAAGGATATGACAGAGAGGATGTGATTCTGCCTTCAAGATGTAGCCGTCGGATCACCATCCCGAAGAAGACACTGAAAAACAACCTAAAAAAATAAGAGCCCTCCCGTCGGCGAGTGACCCTGGTCCACCACACCTCCAAAGGCCTAGGGCTAATAGAGAAGGAGCAGACCTAGGGCGTTGCCAATGAGGGGATGAAACCCTATATGGGTTTATAGGAGCTCTCACGATCTAGCTCATCGCGGTATCTCCTGAATTCACATTAGTTTGCTTAATTCCGCCCTCTTGCCTAAACATTAAATGATACATGTATGCATCTCTTCCTCCTGAAGATGGCATCATTGTTTCGTCACAATAGGGCCGATGTGGCATGCCATTACGGAGTACACGGATAGATGGAACCGTCTTCTTCCTATAATTGCATTCCTTCGCCAGCTCGTGATGGTCGACAAAATTTGAGGAGGTCGGTTGGGCATCATTGGGCAGTTCGACATGCTGGAACACTGGCTCGGGGACATTTTAGTCTCAGCAATCTTTCATCAGGCTTTCTCTTCCTATGCAGTTGTAGGTCATTTCGAAGACCAGATGCTAAATGAGATGCTGAGGATAGCGAAAAGGTGTGATGGTCTGGAAGAACACATGAATTCCTGGAACAAGACTAGTGAGCTCCTCGTGTTTGATGGAGATTTTGATAGGAGAATGATCATTTCGCATGTCGTGACTGCTCTCATCCTCTACTCGATCAGAAACAATGGCAACCCCGTGGAGGCAATCGAGACACCATAGAATTACATTATGTTCCTCCTCGCGAAGCACGTCAAGATGTTGCCCGACCCAAGTGACATAGAGATTGGTACCATTAGATTTGTGTTAGAAAGTAGCTTTTTCTTGGTACTATGATTTTGTATCTATTAATGATACTCCCTCTGATCTTAAATAAGTGTTATGTTTTGAACTAGCCCCTCTCATCCTCTACTCTATGAGTGAAAATGACAACCTCGTGGAGGAAATCGAGACATCGTCGAATTACATGATGTTCCTCCTCGTCAAGCATGTTGAGACGTTGCCCGGCTTGAGTGACATAGCGATTGGTACCATTATATTCGTGTTAGAAAGTAGCTTTTTCTTTTGTATTATGATTTTTCACTATTATTGATACTCTCTCCAATTCTAAATAACTATTGTGGTTTTGAACTGGCCGCTCTCATCCTGTACTCGATCAATGACAATGGCAACCTCGTGGAGGTAATCGAGACACCATCGAATTACATGATGTTCCTCCTCGGGAAGCACGTCGAGATGTTGCCCGTCCCAAGTAACATAGAGATTGCTACCATTAATTCGTGTTAGAAAGTAGCTTTTTCTTGGTATTATGATTTTGTAACTATTAATGATACTAGGGTTGGAGGGAGTATTGTAAAAAAAATTGGTGATGCTTGGACCGGTTATTTTCCACGCACGGCTGTGTAAACCTTATTTTCCTCCAATAAGCGAAACATGTTGCTCTGGCAACGGATCATTTCCACGAACACGGCTAACATCTTCCATAAGCAAGGAAGAGATATATGCACAAACTTTTCATTGGAGGTTCAAACATATTTTGATTGTTACAAAGAAAAAGAACGATCAACACAAATATTTTTATGTTACATATAGAAGATGAATTAATTTGTACGAGCGAGGAAGGAGCACTCTTACAAGGCAGGTAATTCTTCTTGTATCTGTCGTACTCTGAGTCTAGTGTTGACCATTAAATTAAATTGGCTAAGAACACGTGAATTATATGCCCCAAAAAATTATACCATTGGAAATTACACGTCCAAAACTGTCAATATGGATTCCGCTTACGAGTTCTGAAAGCGTATTCACTAAAATCCGCCTTGCGCTTTCCTTCATAATAGAAGGTGTTGCTGCATAGGTTTCGCCCATAGAAATTAGCAAAAAGGATCCCCTGTTTCTTTCCTATTCAATTCGATCTGGTGAAGCTAGAGATGGCGGCGGCGGGCGAGGACATGGTGCGGGCATCACACATCTTGATCGAGTACGAGGGGTCCTGCCACAAGGCGTCGTGGAAGGACCCTGAGGGCCAGGTCAACTCCGCTACCATGCGCGACGCCGCCGCCGCGCGGCTCGGGGAGGTCCGCAACCAAATCCTCACCGGCTGTGACTCCTTTGCCGACCCCTCTGCGCAGCAACCCGACTTATCCTCTGCGCGCCTTCGCCACGGCGTAGGTATGTCGCCTCTCACCCCACTTGCGTGTTCTACTCCTTGCGAGATATGGGGATAGATTATTGTGTCACCGCTAGGATTTAGGGTTGCTCGAAGCAATCGATCTAGCCCATTCTTGAATATTCTTGATGCATCTAATCCATTATTTGTTATTTCTTGGGGGTGAATCTAGAGATCGTTTAATGTGAAATATGTGATTACCCTTTCTAGAAAGACTAATTAGTGCTTTCCGTGATCTAGATGTGATGTTTTTAGTGGATTTTTTCCACGAAAAGAGTACAAACAACAAAGAACCCAAAACAATAAAAGGAATAAAAATAAAAAACCATGAATAGTATATGGGTAAACAACAATTAGGCATCTGAAAGTCTCGCATGGAGCGGCATAGCCGAGCCTCGTCTAGGATAAATCTCACAAGGTCACTGCGATCTTGAGAAGTACCATTGAAATCACAATAATTACGCAACTTCTAAATTCGCCACACCATGAGAATGATGAGCGATTTTGCTTATTTTCAGTTCTTTGGGTTGCCTATTGCTTCTTTTTGTTGAAGAGTGATGATTTTGGTTCAAACCATGTATTTTATGGGGATATAACCTTGAAATAGTGATTATTTAAATATTGCCACGCTTGAGTTGAAAACTTCTATTTTTCTTAGGCAAAATGGGAAGGAAGAAGGAAACATGAGAGTATAATATCACAATAGAGATTTACAGTAGGGGTAAAACATTCCATAACCAGCCACGGTCTACGTTTAATCCAGAGGGCCCTATTTGGTTTTGTTCACCTCTACATATGCATCTTCCTTATTTTTCACATGCCGTCCTTTATTAGTCAGATTGTGATGGCCATAGACCAAAAATAGTCATTTGAAGTGCTTCACCTATAATTGATGTGTAGGTATCAATTTGTACAAATGAGGGACTGTAAGTGCAACAATAAACTACCCAACACAAATAATTACGTGTGTACTCCTCGACCTAGAGCGCCATATATGTTTTCCATTTATTCTTTATACTTACACGCTGGTGAGCTTTGTTTGCTCTTGATTACTATTATATTGTGTAATTCATTTCTAGAAAATTGAGATGAATGCATATCACATCAATTACCTTTTTTGAACACCCTCCTGTATTTGCTTGGAACGATCCAATCCAACTCTATTGTATTTCTATATACTAGAGTAAAAGATTTGAGTGAAGCAATTAATCTCACTATCTTTCCATATATATTTTTACCAAAGGTGATACATCTAGTACTTTTATTTTAACAACCTTTACTCAACATTATGGTTAAGCTTTCTCTAGAACTAATCATGTGTACCGCACATTGTGTGGCCAACTAGGCATGAGGTTTGTCAGCATGGGGTTAATCAATATTGAGGGACATTAGGGTAACAAGGATAAATATATCATTTACTTCATAACATTGCTAACCATGTTTGTATATGGTGTCCCATCATTTTTGTGTTTTCAACATAGAAGAATATGAGAATTGAAGGATTTTTTATATTACTATAAAATAGCCTTAAATTTCAATATTACATATGTGCATCTTATGTGACAGCAACAATAAATCACTTTCCTTTTCTTTAGCAATAACGTTGACTAAATCTGTCATGATTCTATTTTAAAGAACGGAATTTCGATGGCAATACTTTATTCTTCACTTTCCTTTTCTTTAGCAATAACATCGACTAAATCTATCACGATTCTATTTTAAAGAACGGAATTTTGATGACAATACTTTATTCTTTACTCTATTGTGTACTATTTTTTCTAGGTTTTACTGATGTTATTAGTATCATGAATGAAAATAGTTATCACATGTTATATTTATTTAATTATTTAATTACATTCTTGTAATTGTTCTTCCTAAATTCATATTCCTTTATGCAGAACTTGAAAATATGCAAAGCACTGACCGGATATCCAACACCCCCATCACCCTGCTTTGTCTCATGATTGGACCGCAAGGCTGGGCCAACCTACCACTCGAGCTGTTACACTCCATCATTGTCATGTTGGGTTCAACCCGTGACCTTGTTGCGTTCATTGCCACATGTCCCAGTTGGCATGCCGCGTTCATGTCAATCAGGTCTACCTTAGGTGCGCTCTTTCCACCTCTTATTTTTAGGATTTGTGCCAACCGAACAAGCACCACAGATTCCACCCTTCGAAACACATGGGAGCTCATTGATCTCTCCTATCCGAGTACCCCTTTGCGTCGCTTGAGCCCCCCATGTATTTTGGATACAATGACATTTGTAGAATGTTCTCATGGTCATGCCATCTTCTCTTTTGATAGATCCCATATAATTGTGGACATGTTCACTGGTACTACGGTTATAGCACCACCTTGTCCAGTGACTCAACTATGCTATAGGGCCTTCATAGCTCCACATGCATCGCAATACTCGTACCTTTTTGTCAGTGGCCCACAATGTCTTTTTGCTTGGCGAGTCGGGAGCCCATCTTGGTTGCACTGCGACTATATAAATGCACATATGATCAAACAAATTGTGACCTTCAAAGGTCGCATCTTTGCCAGGACATGCCATAAGTTGTACGCCGTGCACTTGTCACCTGAACTCCGCCTCGAGGCACTTAGAGTTGTTTGCGGTATGAACCTAGGCCCACCCAAGCTTTGTGGGACGTTGGTGGTGTGTGACAACATGGTTCTCATGCTTGATGACTTGGAAGCCTTCTTTCTTGACTTGTCCACTAAACCTGCAAAGTATCTGAGAGTGGAAGATGGATGCTTGGAGAAGCAAGCATTCTTCTTTGACAAGGAAGATTCTGGCCAGCCACGGCATATCATGAACCCAGAGAGGCTGGGGTTAAGAGGTAGCCATACCTACCAATTGAATCACAAGGGTCAAGTATATTCATATCCAACAGTTGATGACCAAGATTTGCATCTACCAGTAGAACCTATTCTTGCATTGTTGTCCACCTACATTTTGCGCAACCCTGCAACTTTCACAACTTGGGCTTGAAATCTCAGCAATGTAACTTGTAATTATGTCCTTTTTCACTACATGGGGTTTGATTAATCTTGCTACTTTCCGCCCCAAGAGTTTCATAAGAATTTGGAATAATGTTGGCAATTGCTATTTTGGTGAACTATGTTTATTACTTCCCTTTTGAAAAAGAGAGGTACGAGTCTACATCCTGAAACAACTATATGTCATATTGGGGAATGTGTCGTGTCTATGAGCTTTTGCACCCCATGGGGTATGTGTCAGATAATTCAGTTTGTTTGTTCACTATGTATGTTTTTATTCTCTTGTTCATGCTAGAAAGCCAGAGTCTCCTTCTATTATTTCTTGGTTGCTACTTTTCCATTTCTTCTATTTTCGTGGTCCTAAATGTGCTCTTGTTCATGCAACAAGGATGATAAAAAACATCGTGGTTGCACACACATGAAACAACGTTTATAAGATGCACATGCGGCACCAGAAAAGATGATCACCTATCAAACCAGCTGTAGACACGGCCCTGTAGTGTATGTATCTACCTCAACATACAACTCTACTACTCGACAAATTGAACCATACTGACTACTACAAAGCAAATTGTTTACAGTTTAAATTTGTAGTGGTTGAAACATATATAGTCTATTAACGAATAGCTTAGGTGACTTATGACAACATTGTAGAGGGGAATATAAACATTCGAAGATTAAACATGCCTGATTTTATTTTTGTATTGCCAATCCTACAAATTGAACCTAGCTAGAACAAAGTTCACAAAACAATTGAACATAGGGTGTTTGCGATGCATGCCAAATCTATAGCATTTCTGTTTCTCCTCCTCTTATTTATTAGATACCACGACCTACTTGATAGGGGTTAACCTCTTGGGTGGCCCGATTGACAGGGATTAACCTCTTGGGTGGCCCGATCTTCACGAATCTCGTGGTCAAATCTATGGGAAAGCGAGAGGAAAGGGATAAGGTAGCGGAAGCGAACACACACCTCGCGAAGAACACGATGAACACATGCAAAACTCACACGATACAAGGCCGATTGCTCCCGAACGACGGCCACCGATCCAATAGAATCCTCACAAGGAAAGATCGGTCAACGTGCTCCCTCAAATCCACATCGGAGAAGGAAGAACACCTTGGGGAGGGTCTTGACAACTTGGAGATGAGACACCGAACTCCAAGGCCTTGTTCAATGATGGATGTGTGATGCAAAGTCCAATCGAGGTTGGTGACGATAGTCGGTCCCCTTTGTAAAGGGGATGAGGCAAAACTAGAGATTCCACAATGGGGGTTGTCTTTAGTCTATCATCTATGCCTAAGGGATACATGAAGGGGCGGGGGCTCTATTTATAGGCCAGCCACATAAACAGGGGTAGTTTGGGGATAAAACTAGGGTCTGGATGAGCTAGAGGGGTACATGGGCCGAAGGCCCGGCTGGCGGCACGCCGACCCATCTTGTGGGTCGGAGACTCCGGTGTAGGGGTCGGAGACTCCGGTATGGGCCGGAGAGTCCGGTCTATCTCCGATGTCGTCTCCGGAGGGGCATACAGACTGTCCCCGGGTCGGTTTCTGGGGTCGGTCCGGAGGCTAGTCCGGACACTCCGGTGGTTCAGCCGTGGCTTCTTCCGTCTCCTCTTCCAAGCCTTCGTCTTGTCGGGCTTGATGTTTCGGGCTTACTTCCTTGCCCCCGTACTTGTAGGTGTGAACCTATTATGCATATGTGACGGAGTATGAAGTAGCATACCATTCAATAGGGTAGGAAGTGGGCTCGCATAGAGGAACGAATTCACCTTTCGAGTCCATGACGACTTAGCGTAAGTTGGAGACCATGATGTGGTAACGACCGTAGGTCGGGCTACATCATCCCCCCCCTTCAAAAAGAGTCGTCCTCGACTCTACATGCTCATCATAAAGTAAAATAGGTCAAGAGACGTTCTTGATCTTGGGGTTCACCATATAGTCATCCTCGGGAAGATTGACTTGACAACACTTCAATGTTACTTCACTTTCCATGAAGCCTACATAGGTCATAACAAAAGCGAAGCAACACTCAAAGAGTAGCCAATTCATGAAGATTATAGCATGAGTCCTCAAGTAGAAGGAAGTTACCTTAGCTTGTAGAGGTAGCTCGATGAAGGGTACCATATGTAACTCTCTTCGGGTCTTCTTGTCAACACATGGTCCATAGAGGTTGACGTGTATGCATTTGTACCTTCACACAACAAAGACCAAGCAAAATATTTTCGTGCGTGATAGAGGAGCATGTCATTTGCGGCATGTCCACTCTTGTTCACAACACTATTAACACGATACAAGGATAGCAAATGGAATGCATATGCAAGGTCAAAGTGCATGGAAATCGTTTGAACATCCTCCAAATGTGGGAACTCAAAAACTCCATATAACGTAGTAGTGGGGCATGATGATGCTTGACGCTAGCACTTCGTTGGTAACCCCAAGCGTAGGGTGTGAAGAGCAAGCAACAAGTTTTCCCTCAGTTGAGACCAAGGTTATCGAACCAGAAGGAGGAAGGAAACGTCACACAGGTGTTGCAAGCAACACGAAGACCTGCACAACACAAACTCAAGACTTTGCCCCAACGAATCAGTGAGGTTGTCAAGCTCACCGGTTTGTTGTAACAAAGGATTAAACGTATGGTCTGGAAGATAATGGTTTGCAGCAAGTAAACAAGTAACAGTGGAAGATGTATCAATGGTAAAGATTGGACCGGAGTACATAGTTCACTAGAGGTGCTCTCCTTAGATAAACAACATGACATGAAGGGTAAACAAATTACAGCAGGGCAATTGACAGGAACTGAGCAAGGCATAACAATGCAATTACTAGTCAGAAAGATCCTATGAGATTCGATTGAGCAATACAACAAGATACATAGACCGCCATCCAACTACATCTATGACTAGAAGTCCACCTTCAAGTTATCATTCGAACCCCCTCCAGTATTAAGTTGCAAGCAACAGACAACTGCTTTAAGCAAAGTGTGTAATATAAACAGTCCACATGTTCCATGAACAAGAGACCGTTGTTTTCTTCCTAGTAGCAACAACACATCTACAACCGAATAGATTATTGTCACTTCCCTTAGAAACTAGAGGCATGAACCCACTATCGAGCATAAATACCCCCTCTTGGAGTCACTAGCAACTACTTGGCCAAGATAGCTACTAAAAACGGAGAGCATGCAAGATCACAAACAACACAGACATGATAGAATCATAAAGACAAACCCATTAATCAAACCAACATAATAATCTCAATATCCATCGGATCCTCGCAAACACAACATGCATGATTACAAATAGATTAGATCTTGATCATGAACGGAGCTCACAAGATCTATACATGAAAGCACAAGGAGGAGATACAACCATCTAGCTACTACATGGACCCATAGTCCAAGGTGGAACTACTCACGCATCATACCGGAGAGACGGCCTCCGGGATGATCTCCCCTCCGGCAGGGTGACGGGAAGAACTTCAGATCCCCCCAATCTAGGGATGATGGTGGCGGTGGCTACAGACGGTTTTGTGGATATTTGATCGAGTGCCTAGGGTTTCTGCATTGGGGGCTTCTTATAGGCGAAGGGGGTGGCCGAGGAGGCGACCAGGGGGGGCAAACCCTAGCCAGGCGCGGGCCCACCCGTAGCCGCGCCTGGGGCGGTCTGGTTGCCCTGGCCCGCTTCCTCATCTCCCCTCTGGACTTCTTGTTCCCCACGGAAAGTAATTGACTTTGATGTTTGTCCCGTCCAATTCCGAGAATATTTCTTTACTAACTTTTCTGAAACCAAAAACAGCAGAAAACATGCATCTGGCACTGTTGCAACTTGTTAATAGGTTAGTGATGACCCACAAGTATAGGGGGTGTATCGTAGTACTTTCGATAAATAGGAGTGTCAATCCCAACGAGGAGCAGAAGGTGCTGAACAGTGGTATGGAGTAGGAAATCCCTGTGAATACTTATCAACGAATTTTTAGTGGTTTTCTGACAAAGCAAGAAAACAAAGAGCAAGTAACAGAAGTAACGAACAAACGGAGAAAGTGGCCCAATCCTTTCTTAGCAAAGTACAAGCCGTGGAAATACTTATAAGGACCAAACGTTCTCGAGGACACATGGAATTCTGTCAAGTGCTTTCGCTGCAAATAGCTAAGTATTCTTCTCTGGTGTTTATAAGTGTTGTGTGGGTGAACCTGTGCTAACATACTGCCATTCCTAGGACTAATACATACTTGTGATTAACCCCCCTGCAAACATCCGTAACTACAGGAAAGTAATTAAGACATAATCTAACCACAGCCTTAAACTCCGAGATCCTACACTCCCTTGTGCAAAGGTGTCCTAAAGGGGGTTCAGGTTTTTGTCACTCCGGCAACCCCACGATTAGTAGCCAAAAACACAATGTATCCCCCTAGGCCCATAAATGGTGAAGTGTCATGTAGTCGACGTCCACATGACACCACTAGAAGAATAGCACCACAACTTAAATACTAAACCATTGAATAATAACTCATCACAGATTCACTACTAACAACATGACTTCTCCCATGTCCTCAAGAACTAGACGAACTACTCACAAGACATCATATGGATCAAGATCAAAGATGATATGATAATGGGTAATAATCTGAACATAAACAATAATCCAATGGTTCCACTCACAAGCATCAACTACAATAGTAATTAACACCGGGAAAGTTTCCCCTAATGAACTAAGCAATATCCAACACAATTGTTACAGCGGGACAGAGTGGTGATGATGGTGCTGGTGGAGATGATGGTGTGGATGATGATGATGATCTCGATGAAGCCTAGCTTGATGACGGTGTTGATGGCGATGGTCTCCCCTCTCCGGGGAAGGAATTCCCCCGGCATAAATCTGTCTGCCGGAGAGATCTTTCTCTCTCGGTGTTTTTCGCCCCCCAGAGGCGGCGGAAATCTATCTGTGGTCGCTCCCTGAGGCTTAGGGTTCTGAAGGGAAGTTATAGGCGAAGGGGGAGAGTCAGAGGCCGGGCAGGTGGTCCAAACCCACCCCAGGCGCGGCCTCAGGTGGGCCCGTGCCTAGGGGGGTTTGGGGGCCCTGTAGCCCCCCTTCGCTCCTCCTTCTGGCTTCCTTCGTCTTCTGGTGAAATAATATGTTTCCATATTTTTCTGGTATTTTTCTGATCTTCGCGAAATTGCACCGAAACGCCTTCTTTTCCATCAGAATCCAGACTCCGATAGTTCATCCTCCAGGAATCATCCAACATGCATAAATAGATGAAAAGCCATAAGTAATACCTCATAATAAGACAAATATCAATGGACAGAGGTAAATTATGATATAGAATGGTGATTCAAATTGGGCGTATCAGTTAGTACCATAAAACATGTAAAAAGCACCTCAAAGTGTAGAAAAGTAAAGCAAAGTAGATACTAAACAAGCATGGAGCATCAAAAGTTATAGATACTAAACAAGCATGGAGCTCAAAAAGGTTTTTCACAAGTGAAGGCTTTCAAAGTGATACTCAATAGATAAGAGTTTTGTGCAAACAAGGAAGATAAAGAACATGATTGAATAAATCACCATATGAATTCTTGAAACACAACAACTCAAAAGCTTGCTGGATATAGAGAGGAAGTAGGTTTAGTGACTCAACTGGTAACTGGTAGAAAGGTCCCTTCTTAGAGGGTAGCAGGGATTACAAGTCATAAAGAGCTTCCAAAATATTATGGTACTTACTAGCTTAGAGTCCTCATTGCCCCTACCATAAGCATCTTGAGATGATTAAGGTTAAAGTGAACAAAGATGGAGTATATGCTTGACGAAATATAAGTTGGCAATCTCATGTCCCTTGAATATGAGGGCCACTCCTCATGCATACTCAACTTTGGGTCCAGGTAAGTTCTTGTCATTGTAAGTATTTGTATATCATTGAGAACCGCCAACAGGGTACCCCTTGCACATGGTACAGAAGCTTTCCCATAACCAAAATGACAAGGCAAGCAGACAACGAGCATCTCAGCAATCTTTTTATTTACTATGTGTATACCTTTTTATTGATGATGCTTCATAGATGACTCACTATGGTGATGCTGCAAGTTTCCACCATGATTAAGCATGGCTTAGGCTAGTGGCCCAGGCATTTCTCTAACACAGAATACAAACTCCATGGACTTACAAGTTCCCTCTTTATTTCACACCGTTGACATCCATAGACAAAAGAGCACGATATCAACTGTGTACAGAATACAAGTGCAATGTTGAAAACGTTCCCCATGACAGCACGTTTTGCTAATCCCAATGTATAGATGCAATCATATACAACTTCGATGTTCACGATGGTTCAAGTTTATTAGGGGCAAGTAAATAAAGTGTGCCATCAAGTTCGTGAGAGCTTTACTAACTAGTTTTCACATAACAAAATACTTTTTAATTTGAAAGGTGGATGAAGCTTGAGAATTTGCTAGGAATAACAAAAGCTATTCGGTAGATATGGTGGACACAAGTGGCAAAAGTTTTGGGTTCAACGGATTTTGGAAACATGAGAAGTATGCCTTCTCAAAACAGGTTTTTGGCTAGCAAGGCTAGGTAGCAAGCAAGAGAGTTGAAAGAAACAAGCAAACATACAGGTAATAAAACCAATCATGCAATCTTCCTTGAAGACACAAAAGAATCTTAAATAAAGAATACTAAGCTTATGAGCCAACAAGAAAGAAAACAAATGATACCAAATACATGTAAGCTTTTTCTTTCTTTATTTTTCTTTCAAACTAAAGCCACTGACCAGAACTCAGTTTGCCAAAACCAATTTTGATCCACTTGATGATCCCAAAGTGGTGCCAATACTGAACAACAAGATCCATCATATAATAGAGATTGCAAACTAAAAATAAGAAGTGCAAAAAGTAAAAGATGAGACTTCTCATTAATATTCCAATAAAGGCACTCACACCAAGGGATACATAGGTAATCAACTAAAGGAGAGATACTTCCACATGCAAACCAAACTATAAAATAACTTCTCTACCACAGATATGAATCCACTAAAAAGGTAGAAGATAAAAGATAATGGTGGTGATACCGCGGCACTCCCCCAAGCTTGGAACAAGCCAAGGGGATGCCAAACCTGATGACGAATTACTCCCTTGGTGGTGTTCTCTTGATAAGGTCTTCAACAGGTTTCTTCAAATCCTCCATATTGAAAGCTAGAGTACGAATTAACTCCGAATTATGCTCAATGCAGCCCACGATCAACTCGAACCGAGGATCCTAGTCCTTGTTATTCTTTCTCCATTCTTCCAAGTTAGAGTGTTTCTTCCCTACACGGTTAGAACAAGGGGTACTAGGAGGAAGTGTGCGTGGAGCAAGGATATGACGCGGAGTTCTCCCTCCTGTAGACATCTGTGATGTCCTCCTAAGATGGGTAGGTTGTGCCACCAAACCAATGCTTGCGATGGTAGCACGAGTGTCCGATTGTCCTCCTCCATGTCTCCTTCATAACCTACCGGAATCTCTTCCTCATTTGGAACTTGAGGTTCTTCTTCTTCGGGCTTCTTCCCTTTGTCGTCGGCGGAGGCCACGGTGCTCTAATCTTGAGAAGGTTTCTTGACAGAAACAGAGCAAAACGAAAACACGATGAGAACATGGTGCATGAACCTCGAGGGATCCGGGGGGGTTATATATTACGAAGTTTCAATGTGTAAGGAAGGTTTTGACATGGAAACAAGGCAGAGACGGAGTTCGAGGGCGAAACACCCCCCTCAGGCGCGACCAGGCTGGGCCCGCGCCTGAGGTGGGTTTGTCCACCCCAGGCTCCGTTTCCTCTTCAGTTTCGTCTCGTAACTTCCCTTATGTATTAAAAACATCAAAAATATAAAAAGATTGGGGTTTCACGAACCTTCTGTTTTCACCACTTTTACCTATTCAAAGACGAACTCTGTAGATTCCTGTTCTCCTTCTCCTAATAATTTCCTTCATACAAAACTTTTGCACAAACTCCAAGACAACATTAGTGTAAGCAAAAACAATAAACCTTTGGTAAACACTTCAACTGAAAACCCATCAAAACAAAAGCTTCTGTAAGAGGCGAATGCAAATGATGGCAGAAATCTGTCAAAACAGACCAACAGGTAAAGATTGATTTTTACGAAGACCTTCTGCTGCTCAAATCAAAAAGTGCAGAACTGATGAAAGTTGGGTAACAACCTAGAGAACAAACTCAGAAAAATTCAGCTCCATCCGAAGTAATTATATTCCTCATGAATTTTTACAATGCATCACAAAAATCTGTCCCAGGACAACCACTTTTCATAACTCCTCTACTTCACAAAAGTAGTTAAACTTGACACAAAAACCAAAAGAAAAAGGATAAGGAGCGGTTATTACTGAGGTAATAACTTCCAAGACTCGACAAAACTCTTGGGTTATCTCCCAATAAGTACTTTTCTTTAATGCCTTTAAGTTAGGCTTGAAACTTCCAAAGATGCTCACACATGGGAGATATATATATCTGAAATGAAAGAGAGCATCAAGAAGCAAATAACCAACACACTTGAGCCTAACCCACTTCCTATGCATGAGGGTATCATGAGAAAACGAATTGTTGAAACAAAAATCCACAAGCATAGGAAGACAAAATAGATGCAACTTTAAAGCTCTCAACATAAAACGGGGAAACTTAACATCATTGAGATGCATAAAACCATGTTTCCCTCTCTCAAAATAACCTTCAGTAGCACTTTGAATAAAGTTGACAATATAACTGTCACTAGAAATAATTTTATCATCAGAATAAGCATACTTACAGTCATCAAAAAGAGGTCCAAGGTCATAGACTGGATCAATTGAAGCAAGTTGTTCCATCCTGTAATCTTTATTAGGCAAGCTATTTTTACAAGGAGCTTTAGCAAATTTGGAAAAGTTAAACTCATAAGAATATCCATCAAACTTAGTTAAAACTTTTTCCTTCTTACAATCAATAATAGCTCCACACGTGTTCAAGAAAGGTCTACCAAAAATGATAGGACAAGTTTTGCTAGTTGCTGAATTAAGCACTAGAAAATCAGTAGGATACTTAATCTTATCGCAGAGAACCTCCACATCTCTTACAATGCTAATGGGGCAAATGGTCTCCTTGTTAGCAAGGTGAATAACCACATCAATGTCCTCAAGCTCACAAGGACCAATCTCATGCATAATTTCCCTGTAAAGCTTATAAGGAATAGCACTAGAACTAGCACCAATATCACATAAACCATAATAGCAATGATCACCAATTTTAACAGAAAGCACGGGAACACTAGTTTTTCTAGCCTTACTAGGATGAGACATAATATTAGAAGCATCTTCACAGAAGACAATGTGCTCATCCTCTCTATTTCTAGTGAAAGTGTCTTTCATAATAGCTACCACGGGTTCATCATTCAAATGCTTACCAAGCTCCACAGTTTTCATTGTACCTTTGTTATTTGCACTAATAATCATAGAATACTCCTTTACCTTAGCTGGGAAAGGCATTTTCTCAACATGAGGTTCATGCACAATATGATTAGTAATACAAATTTGAGTACTTCTAACAGGAACATGACTAACAACATATTTATAAGGAGCATGGTACTTATTCCACTTCTTCTTAGGAATTTCAATGTAAGAGGCAAAGGCCTTAAAATAGTTGGCAATACTTTGGGAGTCAATACCAAACTTATTGCTAATATCACAGAAGTTATTAGTACCCATAAAAGATTTAATGCATTCATAATCATAGTTTATACCTGACTTTCTTCCTTTGTCATTCTCCCAAGCTTCAGTGTTCTCTTGAATACGGTCTAAGAGATCCCATTTAGCTTCTTCCTTCATACTTGTGAATGATCCAACACAAGAAGCATCTAGTAAATCTTTATCATGAAGAGATAGCCTAGCATAAAAGTGATTGAGAATAATATTATTAGGGAGTTCATGAATAGGACATTTAAGCATTAGTAACTTCAATCTCCCCCAAGCTCGAGCTGTACTCTCTCCATAAAGAGTCCAAAAGTTATAAATAAGACTTCTATCCTTATGGATTTCACTGGGAGGATAAATTTTAGAGTAAAAGAGAGATGCCATCTCCTCCCATTCCATGGATTGTCCATTCTTTAGCAGCTTATACCATGCCTCAGCTCTCCCTTTCAAGGATATGGAGAGTAACTTCTTCTTCACCTGTTCAGTTGTGATACCTGCACACTTAAACAACCTGCATAATTCATGGATAAAAAGCAAGTGATCACCAGGATGGACAGTTTCATCCCCAAAATAATAATTATCCATAACACGATTAACAATACTTGTAGGTATCTTAAAAGGATCTATCTCAACAGGAGGTGGTTCATCTACTACCCTTTCAGTGGTAGTAGTTTTACCAAACCGAAAACCAAGTGGGTTATCCATATTGGAAACAAAGCAACAAACAGTAACAAAAGGAAATACTAACAGTAGAAGTTTCCCTTACCAGTTCCACTCTTCAATAGCGCTTCACTCCCCAGCAACGGCGCTAGAAAATAGTCTTGATGACCCACAAGTATAGGGGGTGTATCGTAGTACTTTCGATAAATAGGAGTGTCGATCCCAACAAGGAGCAGAAGGTGTCGAACAGTGGTATGAAGCAGGAAATCCCCGTGAATACTTAGCAACGGATTTTTAGTGGTTTTCTGTCAAGGCAACAAAACAAAGAGCAAGTAACAGAAGTAACGAACAAACGGAGCAAGTGGCCCAATCCTTTCTTACCAAGGACAAGCCGGTGGAAATACTTATAAGGACCAAACGTTCTCGAGGACACATGGGAATTCTGTCAAGTGCTTTCGCTGCAAATAGCTGAGTACTCTTCTCTGGTGTTTGTAAGTGTTGTGTGGGTGAACCTGTGATAACATACTGCCCTTCGTAGGACTAATACATACTTGTGGTTAAACCCCCTGCAAGCATCCGCAACTATAGGAAAGTAATTAAGATATAATCTAACCACAGCCTTAAACTCTGAGATCCTACACTCCCTTGTGCAAAGGTGTCCTAACAGGGGTTCAGGTTTCTGTCACTCCGACAACCCCACGATTAGTAGCCAAATACACAATGCATCCCCCTAGGCCCATAAATGGTGAAGTGTCATGAAGTCAACGTTCACATGACACCACTAGAAGAATAGCACCACAACTTAAATACTAAACCATTGAATAATAACTCATCACAGATTCACTACTAACAACATGACTTCTCCCATGTCCTCAAGAACTAAACGAACTACTCACGAGACATCATATGGATCAAGATCAAAGATGATATGATAATGGATAACAATCTGAACATAACTAATAATCCAATGGCTCCACTCACAAGCATCAACTATAATAGTAATTAACACCGGGAAAGTTTCCCCTAATGAACTAAGCAAGTATCCAACATGATTGTTACAGCGGGATGGAGTGGTGTTGATGGTGCTGGTGGAGATGATGGTGTGGATGATGATGATGATCCCGATTAAGCCTAGCTTGACGATGGTGTTGATGGCGACGACCTCCCCTCTCATTGAAGGAATTTCCCCGGCAGAAATCTGTTTGCCAGAGAGATCTTTCTCTCTCGGTGTTTTCCACCCCGCAGAGGCGGCACAAATATATCTGTGGTCGTTCTCCTAGTATTAGGGTTCCGAGAGGATGATATAGGCGAGAGGGCGGAGTTGGGAGCTGGCCAGGTGGGACACACCTGCCCTAGGCACGACCCAGGGGGACCCGCGCCTAGGGGGGTATGGGCCCCCTATGGCCCAGCTACGCCTTCCCTTCTGGCTTCCTTCGTCTTCTGGGAAAATATGATTTTCCAATATTTTTCTGGTCTTCGCGAAATTGCATCAAAACACCTCCTTTTCCATCAGAATCCAGACTCTGGTGGTCCATCCTCCAAGATTCATCCAACATGCATAAACAGATGAAAAAACATAAGTAATACCTCATAATAAGACATATATCAATGAATAGAGGCAAATTATGATATAGAATCGTGATGCAAATTGGACGTATCAACTCCCCCAAGCTTAGACCTTCGATTGTCCCTAAGCGAAAATTGAGCTCAGTAAACATGTCCATAGGTTTATGGAGTGAAGTGTCAATAAAATAATACAGACAAGAAGCATCACACTTACCAATGCACAACTCATAGAAGAAAGCAACTCACCATTATATAACTTAGCTTGCAACAAGTACATGAGTCACAATAGAGATGCATAAAGATAAATCATAATTGGAATTGGCAAACTTTGTTCTTGATTAGAGAACAGCTAGCAAACAATTTCACAAAAAGATTTTTGTAGAAGTTTATAACAGGAGCACTCTTTTCTCAAAAAGGTTTTTCAATGAAGGTTTTCAAAGTAATACCCAATAGATAAGAGTCTTGTGCAAACAAGGAAGATAAATATCATGATTGAATAAATCACCATATGAATGCTTCAAACACAACAACTCAAATGCTTGCTGGAGATAGAGAGGAAGTAGGTTTACTGACTCAACTTGGAAGTAGGAGAAAGGTTATTTCATAGAGGGAAGTAGGGATTTCAAGTCATAAAGAGCATCCAAAAGATTATGGTACTTACTAGATTTGAGCCCTCATTGCCCCTATCATAGGCATCTTGAGATGATTAAGGTTAAAGTGAACAAAGATGGAGTATATTCTTGACGAAATATAAGTTGGCAATCTCATGTCCCTTTAGTACGAGGGCCACTCCTCATGCTACTCAACTTTAGTCACCGGTAAGTCCTTGTCATTGTAAGTACATGCGTATCATAGAGAACCGCCAACGGGGTACCCCTTGCACATGGTACCGGAGCTATCCCATAACCAAAATGACAAGGCAAGCAAACAATGAGCATCTCAACGATCTTTTTATTTACTATGTGCATAGCTTTTTATTGAGGATGCTTCACAGAATGCTCATTATGGTGATGCTGCAAGTTTCTACCATGATTAGGCATGGCTTAGGCTAGCGGCCAGGCGTTTCTCTAACACACATACATCACTCCATGGACTTACAAGTTCCCTCTTTATTTCACACCATTGACATCCGCAAACAAAAGAGCATGATATCAACAGTGTACAACATACAAGTGCAATGTTGAAAGCGTTCCCCGTGACAACACGGTTCTGCTAATCCCAACGTATAGATGCAAGCATATACAACTTCGATGACACAATGGTTCAAGTCTATTAGGGGCAAAGAAAATAAGGTGTGCCATCAAGTTCGTGAGAGCTTTACTAACTAGTTTTCACATAACAAAATAATTTTTAATTTGAAATATAGATGAAGCTTGAGAATTTGCTTGGAATAGCAAAAATGCTAATAGGTAGATAAGGTGGACACAAATGGCATAGGTTTGGTTCAAAGGGAATGGAAACATGAGAAGTATGCCTTCTCAAAATAGGTTTTTGGATAGCAAGGTTGGGTAGCAAGCAAGAGAGTTGAAAGAAACAAGCAAACATACAAGTAATAAAGCCAAACATGCAATCTTCATTGAAGACACAAAAGATCTTAAATAAAGAATACTAAGCTTATGAGCCAACAAGAAAGAAAACAAATGATACAAAATACCCGTAAGCCTTTTCTCTTTTCCTTTCAAACCTCAAAAAGTGTTGCTACTGACCAGAGCTCGGTTTGCCAAAACCAATTTATATTTACTTGATGCTCCCAAAGTGATGCCAATACTGATCAACAAGATCCATCATATAATAGAGATTGCAAACTAAAATAAGAAGTGCAAAAAGTAAAAGATGAGACTTCTCATTAATATTCCATAAAGGCACTCACACCAAGGGATACATAGATAATCAACTAAAGGAGAGATACTTCCACATGCAAACAAAACTATAAGATAACTTCTCTACCGAAGATACGAATCCACTAAAAAGGTAAAAGATAAAAGATGATGGTGGTGATACCGCGACACTCCCCCCAAGCTTGGAACAAGCCAAGGGGATGCCAAACCTGATGATGAATTACTCCTTCGGTGGTGGTGGTGTTCTCTTGTCTAGGGTCAGATAATCCTCCAGCATCTTACGAAGTCTGTTATTCTCCTCTTGAAGCATATCCACCTTCATCCTCAAAGCATAGTACTTATCACAAAACTCGTCAATGATTCGAAGGGCTTCCACTGCCTCAGGGCAGGATCTGAAGTCTGGACCGAAGGCTATGATCCCCTGCATGTTACGAGAAAAAGCACGTCCAGTGTTAATTGCTCCTACAAAAGTAGGTTTCCTTGTCTTTGTCCCTGCGGCGGTTTGTTCTTCCAACTTTATCTCCTCCACGGGCTTCTAGTCTTTGTCGTCGGCGGAGACCATGGTGCTCTAAACTTGAGAAGATTTCCTGACAAAAATAGATCAAAGCGAAAACACGACGAGAACACGATGCACAAACCTCGGGGGATCTGGGGGGGTTATATATTGTGAAGTTTTAATGCATAAGGAAGGTACTGGTAAGAAAACGAGGCAGAGAAGGAGCTCGGGGGGTCACACCCCCTCTAGGCGCGACCAGCTGGGGCCCGCGCCTGGGGTGGGTCTGGCCACCCCGGCCTTCGTTTCCTCCTCTGTCCCGTCTCGTAATCTTCCATATGTATTAAAACATAAAAAATATAAAAAGATTAGGCTTTCATGAACCTTCTGTTTTCACCACTTTTACCTATTCAAAGACGAACTTTGTAGACTCCTTTTCTCCTTCTCCTAGAAATTCCTTTCCTACAAGGTCTCGCACAAACTTCAATGGCAACATTAGTGTAAGAAAAAATAATAAACCTTTAGGTTCACACTTCAACTGAAATCCATCATAACAAAGGCTTCTATAAGAGGCAAATGCAAATGATAGCAGAAATCTGTCAGAACAGACCAGCAGGTAAAGATTGATTTTTTCGAAAACCTTTTGTTGCTCAAATAAAAAAGTGCAAAACTAATGAAAGTTGGGTAGCAACCTAGAGAACTGATGACCCATAAGTATAGGGGATCGCAACAGTCTTCGCGGGTAGTATTACCCAGATTCGACACAAGGGGAGCCAAAGAATACTTGCAAGCCTTAACAACTGAGTTGTCAGTTCAGCTGCACCTAGAAATAGTTCTTGCTCACAGAAGTTTATCAGTAGCAACAGTTTGTAGTAGCAACAGCAAAGCAACAGCAATAACAACAATAGTAACAGTGACGGTAACACTGGGATTCGAGTGCGGTAGGCATAGGGATGGATGGACGGGTGTTGCATGGACGAGTCTAAACATGTAACTTCAAGATCTAGGGTATTGCGGATAAATAATAACAAGCATCTAAGTACTAAGCAATCCTAGGCATGTGCTCCAAATATAGTCATACGTGCTCGCAATGAGAACTTGCACAACATCTTGCGTCCAGCCAGCCCGTGGCAGCGGGGCCTCTAGGAAACTACTGGCAATTAAGGTGCTCATTTTAATAGAGCATGGAGCAGAGCATTAACACTTCGTGAACACATGTGATCCTCACACCACAGCCATCCCCTCTGGCTGTCCCAATTATTGTCACTTTGGGGCCTTTGGATCCGAACAATGATATGTGTACACAACTTGTAAATAAGATCACAAACAATACTATCATAATGATTCAATAATAAGTTCAGATCTGAGATCATAGCACTCGGGCCCTAGTGACATGCATTAAGCACAACAAGTTGCAACAAAGTCAAATAGCACAAGAGATACTAGGCACTATGCCCTAACAATCTTATTCGATTACATGATAGAACTCATCCAATCCCTACCATCCCCAAGCCTATAGCGGGGGATTAGTCACTCATGGATGAGGGAAACATCGGTGGTTGATGGGGATGCGTTGGTGATGACGATGACGATGATCCTCTCCAAATTCCCTGTCCCGGCAGGGTAGCAGAACGGAGTTTCTGGATCCGAATCTTGGTTTCTGGTGGCGGCGGCGGAGCGGAACTCTTTTTGGAAAAGTATTGACCCCCCTCGGTTTTTAGGTTGAAAGGCAACTTATAGGTGCAGAGGGAGGCCGAGGAGCTGCCTGGGGTGGCCACACCCCCACCAGGCCCGGGGTTAGGTGGGCCCGTGCCTTGGGTGGGTCTAGGCCCCAAGGCCTCCCCTTCGTCTCTTCTTCTCGCTCCGTGAATCTTCTGGTGAAATATAATTTTTTGGCATATTTTTCGGGATTTTTCCTGATAGTTCATTTTCTGCACAAAAACAAGACACCAAGGTAGTTCTGCTGAAAACAGCGTCAGTCCATGTTAGTTGTATCCAAATCACACAAGTTTAGAGAATAAACAATAGCAAAGTGTTTGAGAAAGTAGATACGTTTTGGACGTATCAACTCCCCCCAAGCTTAGCCTATTGCTTGTCCTCAATCAATTCAGTTGAAAACTGAGTGCGATAAAAGAACTTTCACAAACACTTTGCTTCATATGATGTAAATATTCTCAGCACAGGAGTATATGCTTATACAATTCATAATAAAGAGTATGCAACTAAGTCTACTCAATAGTCATTGCAAGCTATGAAGAGAAACCAACTCAATAATAATAAGTAGCATGAAACATAAACATAAGCAACATTGCAATGCTCATAATAAGGTATGATAGAGTGGTATATCGCTTGCCTTTGTTTGAAGAGCACAATATAAATGCCAAGGCACCTCTGAAGTTCACATGAATACTAGAGATAAAGATATCAGAGATACAAGCATCAAAGTCATGACATAATTAACCAAGTTTTGGAACAAACACAAGAATGACAACTATGCTCTCAAGAAGGTGCTCATAGAATAAGTGGTGACTCAACAAGGTTGTGAAAACGGTTTTGTGAAGGTTTGAAAGGCTTCCCAATGCTGAAAGGAAGGTACTCATTAGCTTTGAGCTCTCATTGCCCCTATCATAGGCATATTCATGTGGTTAAGGTGAAAGTGAGGTCCACTCTGAATCATATGCTTGACAGACCATAGGCTAGAAATCCCAAGTCCCTTGAGTACGAGGGTCGCTCCGCATGCTACTCAACTTTGGTCACCTGAAAGTTCTTGTCATTGTAAATACATGCATATCATCGAGAACCGCCAACGGGGTACCCCTTGCACATGGTACATGAGCTTTCCCATAACCAAAATGACAAGGCAAGCAGACAATGAGCATCTCAGCAATCTTTTTATTTACCATATGCATAGATTTTTATTGAGGACGCTTCATAGATGCTCATTATAGTGATGCTGCAAGTTTCCACCATGATTAGGCATGGCTTAGGCTAGCGGCCCAGGCGTTTCTCTAACACAATGTATAAACTCCATGAACTCACAACCTCCCCTTTTATTTCACATCGTCGACATCCGTAAACAAAAGAGCAAGGAATCAACTGGATGAGGTATCCAAAAAGTGTTGAAAGCGTTCCCCATGTCAGCACAGTTCTACTAACTCCCAGTATATAATTAGCAAGCATATAACTTTCATGGACTAGTAACAATGGTTCAGGATTATTAAGCGCAAGGAATAAAGTGTTCCATCAAGTTCGTGAGAGCTTTACTAACTAATTTTCTGAAAACAGATAAACATTTTATTTTGGAAGAAAACACAGCATATATAAAATATGCACTGAAGTAGCAAATGATGCTAATAGGTAGGTATGGTGGACACAACTGGCAATATTGGTTTTGGGGAGTTGGAAGCACATGTAGAGCATGTACTCAGTGCAAGTGAAGGCTAGCAATAGAGAGGGAGCGACAAACGAGAGAGCAATAACTGTCATAATCATGCTTGCAACAAAATAGGACTAACTATGGCATGAAAGTGATACAAAAACTTTGAGGAAAAATAAATCATCGAGGCTTACTGACTACTGATTAGTCATATGCATGCATGAGCATGTGCCAAGTCGATTCACACGAACAGTCAGAGGAGGATACCATAATATCATACCAAAGTATGAATAAAACAATGCAAGCAAACATTCATATGACATGCTACAAACTATTAGCAAGCTGGAGCTAATCATAGACAAGCAAGAACTACTAAGCATCCATAATGACATACACCTTACACAAACAGGCTAAGCATGCTCACAATGATGAGTATATGTACAAAAATGAAGACAAATAGAGTTCGTTACCAGCCTCTTACCACACCTCGAGTTGTCTTAATCTTCATTATTGCCCTTCACTTGTGTGGCTTGAATAATTAACATGAAACCAAAATCGACTGAGGACGGTTGAACCCTGCAAAGAACTCATAAAACCAAAGAAGAACAACAAATATTTTTGGTGTTTTCGATTTTTTTACAAACAAGCAAACAAAGAAAAACCAAACAAAAACAAAGCAAACCAAACAAAGCAAAATCTTTTTGGATTTTTCTTTTAAGGCAAACCAAAGGAAAGAAACAAACCAAGAGAAATAACAAAAATATGTTTGGTATTTTTGGGTTTTTAGAAAGAAGCAACAAAAACCAAAAAGAAAGTGAAACAATGGATATACAAAGAACCGACCGAACATGATATATATATGAGTGTGACATCGGTAAACCTCCCCCCAAGCTTAGGCTTTTGGCCTAAGTGGGGCTCAATCCCATGGTGCCCAAGTAGATGCATCTCCGTAGTATGTCGAGGAGGCTCCCCTATCCTGATACAAGCTCGAGGCCTCCCCTGTGTAATACACAGGGGGTCGTATGATGATAGTGCCCGTGGAAGTTAAGAGAGCGCAGATTGTCATCCATCACCGTCTTCGAGCGTGACCATGGTCCCTGAGAAATACTGAACAAAGTGTTTTGGGGTAGAGGGATCTCTATCTCTTCCCCGTTAGTAAACAACATTCTATAAACCAACTTCTCAAGAGTAGAGCTCGTGGTGACAAAGTGGTGTGCCTTCATGGCAGCAAGATCAAGCCTCTGAGGAGCCAAAACTGTATCATGCGGATCAACAACAATGTCCAAGGTAGCAGCAACACGAGTAGCAATAATTCCCCCATAATGGGTCCCTTAGCAGGTAGACAACGAGCAATGAGGGAACCAAGATTATACTTGTCCTCATTGTTAAGCACAACAGCTAAGAAGGCCAATTGATAGTTGGAAATATTACTAGTGTTGTCCCTACCAAGAACACTGGTGGCAAGATAGTAGGCAAAATACCTGATGGCTGGAAGTTGAATGTTCTTTATCTTCCCTCGCTGAGCTCTACAGTCATCATCATTGGTTATTTCTCGGTAAAGCTCTAACAAATCAGCGGGTAGAGCTTGAATCTTCTCTGATGACCCAGTTGTACCAAGTCCCAGGGCCTTGCAAAATTTCTTCAATGTCATAGAATGAGCCCTGCCATAAATCTTGAAAGACACAGAAGGCATGAACATACTATTAGTAAAGGAGAAGCTCTCCACAAATGTTTTAGTAAGCAAAGCATATTGTGCACTCTCATCCTGCATGTAACTTGTTAGTCCGGCCCTCTGCACCAAAGTCATGAAATCATTAAGAATCCCAGCAGCTCGCAAGAAAGTCTGGCAAGGAAAGGTGGAGGGGTGCGCATCCCCTTCATCTCCCTCGTCACCAAATCGCGGAGTGATGAGATCCTCATTGTATGAGGGTCTAGTACTGTTATATGATCTTGGAAGCCTTGCCCTTCTAGGTGCATCACTCTCAAATATGTCACCAAAGGTGTGGTGGTCCATGACTTCCCTATTCTGAAATTTTTAAACAACCATCAAACCAAGTGATTTCTAAGTTGATAAATGATGAGCAACTACTATAGGAACTTGCTAGAGGACTACACATGCATCAAAACAAAGTTTCTAAGCAAAGAACAAGCATGCAAGCTCAAACAACCTGTCACCTATAGCAGCAAAATACTCAAGATACAATCTACCAATCACAAATATAATTGGACAAGTGGAGGAGGCACATACCAAGGAACAATCTCTCCAAAAATCAGCACTTGAGATGGGATGAACAAGGAGATCGAAAATCGCGAGCAAGAACAGCAAGAAATCGAGCCTGAGCAAGTTTTCTGGTGTTTTTCGGGAGAGAGAAAGAAGGTGGCTTTGAGGAGGCAGCCTGAAGGGCCCTAGGTGGGCCAGACCACCCCCAGGCGCCGCCACCTGGTAGGCCGCTCCTACCAGGAGTATGGTGGCCTGGGTTGCCCCCTGGGTCATCTCAGGTGCCACTCCGCCCCTTTCTTCGAGAAAAAAATTATTTTGAATTTTCTGGGATTTTTTGGAAAACTTTATTTTTGGCCAATTTTGAGGGTATGAAAATTGATTTTCTCGCAGAAACAGTTTTTTCAGAAGAAGCAAAAGCAAACCAAAAGCCAAACTACAGGATCTCTAAGCAACTCAAACAAGCAAACAACTAGCAAAACTAAAGCTAAAGCAAAGACTAGGAAGGAGAAAGGAAAAAGAAAGCAAGTATAACCACAGTGGAAACATTATTTTGTTTATAAAAATCCTTTTGTTAACAAGGTTGATCAAGTCTTGTTACCAAAACAATCTTATATGAAACAAAACGTTGCATTCCACAAGGTGATTATGTTACCTCATAATTGATATCAATGGTACCAATCATAATAGTTTCAAATTTTCTTGTGGAATGGGACAATATATTTCTCCAACCTTGATGCTCTCAATATTTTCAATGGAATTCAGGCAATAGCTCTTAACAACCTTCTTGGGGAAATAGATAGTGTGCTCTTTGTCATTAATATTGAATGTTACTTTTACTTGATTGCAATTGATGACAGCACCTGCAGTATTAAGAAAAGGTCTCCTAAGAATAATAGACATATTATCATCTTCAGGCATTTCAAGCACAAAAAAATCAGTTAGAACCATGCAGTTATGAGCAACTTGAACAGGAACATCCTCACATATACCAACAGGAATAGTAGTTGACTTATCAGCCATTTGCAAAGAAATATCAGTTGGTATCAACTTTTCTAGCTGGAGTCTCTTATAGAGGGAAAAAGGCATAACACTAACTCCAACTCCCAAATCACATAAAGTAGTTTTAACATAACAAGATGAGAAATCCTCCGTGTCGTGGTCTGCGGGTCCTCGATGATCGCTGTGTCTCTTGCATCATTTCGGGCCTGCCAGAGTTGGTACCAAGTCATCAGGCCGAGAGACAGCTCCCTTTCCCCAACAGCTCCACACCAATCCAAGAGCCAATTCTTCAAGTCACGTAAGCTACGAACTGCAACAGTAGGAGCTTGAAAATGAAATCCTGTGTACTCACGGAGCAGGTCCCAAACTCTGATCGCATGTGGACACTGCCAGAAGCAATGGAGAAGCGTCTCCTCCCTGTTGCACCGTGTCAAGGGATCGTGTGGCTCCTTGTTTCTAATTAGAGGGAAAATCAGAGTCAGCTCAACGTACGATACATGCCGGGGTGGGTCCATATTGTTGATGATTTGCACCTCTGTTTTATTTACTCCTGATACGTGACGACTTTTTACATAACATTTTTTATGTTTAAATCATAACCATAAATTGTGCATCTAACGGTTAATATAATTTTGATGATGTGGATCAACCAGATGCCTCAAAAACACCCTTATATTGGTTTTAGTATATAATAGATTATTCTTAATGGAGCAAGGAATAGTTGGTATGCCTGGATCACCAAGTTTCTTTGAAACCTTACCATTGAAGGAGTAATTAGCAAGCAAAGTAGAAATCTCCTCATTAGGAATCTTCCTTTTATTAGAGACAATATCCTTCATATACTTTGAATAAGGAGGCAACTTAATAGCATCAGTCAAAGGAATTTTCAAGAATAAAGGCTTCATACACTCATAAACTTGTTGTAGTGTTCCTCCTCCTTTGACTTATGTTTCTTACCTGAAAAAGGCATATGTTTCTGCACCCAAGGTTCTCTCTCTTTACCATGTTTCTTAGCAATAAAATCTTCCTTTGTGTACCTAGTGTTCTTAGTGTGCTTCTCGGGCTCTTCCTCACCTTCCTCCTTATTAGGAGACTCAATTTTTTCATTACCACTCTCAGTTTCAGCATCAGAGACAGATATACTATTAGGATCTACAATAGGTTCAAGTGGTTCCTCAACTATCTTATGTTTCTTTTTCTTTCTCTTACGAGGACTACCACTATCCTCACCTTGTTGAGAATCCTGCTCTATTCTTTTAGGGTGTCCTTCAGGATATAAAGGATCTTGAGTGGCTATACCACTCCTAGTTCTAATTCCATAAGCATGTTTATCTCCTGAAGCATTAACTAGCATATCCTTTTGTACCTTAGCAAGTTGATCAAGTTGAGTTTGAACCATTTGAAAGTGTTTACAAAGCATTTTAATATAATTAGAAGTTCTTTCCACAATATCTTTCAACTCATGGATAGCTCTAGAGTTTTCCAATAAATTATCCTGAACTTGTTGATTAAAATGAACTTGTTTAACAATAAAAATGTCAAGTTCCTCCAAGCATTAATAAGGAGGCTTACCATAAGGAATATCACCTTCATCAAAGCATTGGAGAGAGTGTACCTCAATAGTAGATGAGTGGGGAATTGGCTTGCATAATTCTTCTATAGGAGGTAGATTCTTCACATCTTCAGCTCTAATACCTTTCTCCTTTAGACACTTCTTAGCTTCCTTCATCACTTCATCATTTAATGCAATAACTCCTCTTTTCTTTGGTGTTGGTGTTGGAACTGGTTCAGGAACATCTGGTTCATGAGTAATAGGCTCAGGTGTATTCATTCAGTTGAAGTCCAATCATCATAATTCTTGCTTATTTTAGCCATTAATTCTTTAGCATCTGTAGGAGTACTTTTCCTGAAAACACAATCAGCAAAGCTATCTAGGTAGGTCCTAGAATCATCAGTTGGTCCATTATAATAAATATCAAGAAGCTCGTTCTTAGGTAATAGACATCCAGGATGTGCATGAATCAAGGCACAGAACCTTGTCCATGACTCAGGCAATTTCTCTTCTTCTCCCT
This sequence comes from Avena sativa, assembly GCA_916181665.1. Lineage (NCBI taxonomy): Eukaryota > Viridiplantae > Streptophyta > Magnoliopsida > Poales > Poaceae > Avena > Avena sativa. The sequence continues at coordinate 347,283,300 of OV702280.1, read as the reverse complement.
GTTTAAAATCAAAAAGTCTCTACAAAGCAACATGTCTAGCACTGGAAGGAAAATATTTCTGGAAGAAAGAAGCAATCAAACAATCAGGGCTATCAATGTAACCAGGAGGTAATCTATTAAACCAAGCCCTAGCTTCTCCTTTTAGTGAAAAAGGGAAGATCTTAGCAATAAAGTACTTGTGCATCTTAAAATCATCAGAGAACAAAGCACTCATAGTAGAAATCTCATTCATATGAGCCACAACACTCTCATTTTCGGTCCCACAAAAAGGTTCTTTCTCAACAATATCTAAATAAGATAAATCAAGAGAGAAATCATAATCTTCATCTTTAATATCTATGGGAGAAGTGGCAAACTTAGGATCAGAGGACATCTTAGGCATAATAGTACGTCTAGCAAGGAGACTCTTAATAGCACTAGTACCGTGTGTGTTTCGGCACTCTTCAACAAAATCATCAGTGAACTCAATGTAACCATCATTAATATCATAACTCTCACTAGTCTCAGGTGAGCTAACAGGTGTAACAGTGTCTTCACTAGGAGTTTCGGTATTTCCTAGACTAGCCATAGTAGCATCTAGAAAAGGACCTAATGAACCACTCGAATCAAGCATAGTAGAAGTAGCATCATGAGTATCAAAAGCAGTTCCAGACTCAGCAGTAGTAGCAGTATGTGTAGCATGAGTATGTGGTGGTGGTGTGACAAGCTTACTTATAACAGACGGTGAATCAAGAGCAGCAGAGGTGTTTAGGACTGTACCTCTTCTTGTAGTGGATGGTAAAATAGGGAACTTTCCATCATGAGACTTCCCCATGATGAAAGCAGTAGCAGTGAACAATAATAGATCCAAGTGAACTTACAAATAAAGCTATGCTCCCCAGCAACGGCGCCAGAAAATAGTCTTGATGACCCACAAGTATAGGGGATCACAACAGTCTTCGCGGGCAATTTATTGATTTGACACAAGGGGAGCCAAAGAATACTTGCAAGCCTTAACAACAAAGTTGTCAGTTCAGCTTCACTTGGAAATAGTTCTTGCTCACAGAAGTTTATCAGTAGCAATAGTTTGTAGTAGAAACAGCAAAGCAACAGCAGCAACAACAGCAGCAACAACAGCAACAACAGCAATAGTAACAGTAACGGTAACACTAGGATTCGAGTGCGGTAGGTATAGGGATGGATGGACGGGCGTTGCATGGACGAGTCTAAACATGTAACTTCAAGATCTAGGGCATTTTAGATAAATAATAACAAGCATCCAAGTACTAAACAATCCTAGGCATGTGCTCCAAATATAGTCATACGTGCTCGCAATGAGAACTTGCACAACATCTTTTGTCCAGCCAGCCCGTGGCAGCGGGGCACTACTGGCAATTAAGGTGCTCCTTTTAATAGAGCACCGGAGAAAAGCATTAACACTCCGTGAACACATGTGATCCTAACACCACAGCCATCCCCTCTGGTTGTCCCAATTATTGTCACTTTGGGGCCTTTGGATCCGGACAATGATATGTGTACACAACTTGCAGATAAGATCACAAACAATACTATCATAATGATTTAATAATAAGTTCAGATCTCAGATCATGGCACTCGGGCCCTAGTGACAAGCATTAAGCACAACAAGTTGCAACAAAGTCAAAAAGCATAAGAGACACTAGGCACTATGCCCTAACAATCTTATTCGATTACATGATAGAACTCATCCAATCCCTACCATCCCCAAGCCTACAGCGGGGGATTAGTCACTCATGGATGAGGGAAACATCGGTGGTTGATATATATGAGTTGGTGATGACGATGGCGATGATCCTCTCCAAATTCCCCGTCCCGGCAGGGTGGCAAAACGGAGTTTTTGGATCCGAATCTTGGTTTCTGGTGGCAGCGGTGGAGCGGAACTCTTTCTGGAAAACTATCAAACCCTCCTCGTTTTTTAGGTCGAAAAGCAACTTATAGGCGCAGAGGGAGATCGAGGAGCTGCCTAGGGTGGCCACACCCCCACCAGGCGCGGGTTCAGGTGGGCCCGCGCCTAGGGTGGGTCTGGCCCCCCAGGCCTCCCCTCCATCTCTTCTTCTGGCTCCGTGGATCTTCTGGTGAAATATAATTTTTGGCATATTTTCCGGGATTTTTCGTGATATTTCATTTTCTGCACAAAAACAAGACACCAAGGTAATTCTGCTGAAACAGCGTCAGTCCGTGTTAGTTGTATCCAAATCACACAAGTTTAGAGAAGAAACAATAACAAAGTGTTCGAGAAAGTAGATACGTTTTGGACGTATCAAGAACAAGCACAGAAAAATACAGCTCCATCCAAGATACTGAGCTTCCTCAAGATTTTTTACAATGCAGCACAAAAATCTATCCCAGGACAGCCACTTTTCACAACTCCTCTACTTCACAAAAGTAGTTGAACTTGACACAAAAACCAAAACAAAAAGGATAAGGAGCGGTTATTAGTGAAGTAATAACTTCGAAGACTTGACAAAACTCTTGGGTTATTTCCCAACATGTACTTTTCTTTAGTGCCTTTAAGTTAGGCTTGAAACTTTCAAAGATGCTCACAAAGGAGATAAATATTTGAAGTGAAAGAGAGCATGAAGAAGCAAATAACCAACACATTTGAGTCTAACCCACTTCCTATGCATGGGGGTATCATGAGAAAATGAATTGTTGAAACAAAAAGGCACTATAATAGGAAGACAAAACAAATGCAACTTCAAAGCTTTCAACATAAAACGGGGAAACTTAACATTATTGAGATGCATAAAACCATGTTTCCCTCTCTCATAATAACTTTCAATAGCACTTTGAATAAAGTTGACAATATAACTGTTACTCGCAACAACTTTATCATCAGAACAAGAATACTTACAGTCACCAAAGAGAGGTCCAAGGTCATAAACTGGATCAATAGAACCAAGTCGTTCCATCCTGAAATCATTATTAGGCAAACTATTTTCACAAGGAGCTTTAGCAAATTTGGAAAAGTTAAACTCATAAGAATCTCCATCAAACTTAGTTAAAACTTTCTCCTTCTTACAATCTATAATATCTCCACATGTGTTCAAAGGTCTACCAAAAATGATAGGACAAGTTTTGCTAGCTGCTGAATTAAGCACTAGAAAATCAACAGGCTACTTAATCTTACCGCAGAGAAACTCCACATCTCTTACAATGCCAATGGGGCAAATGGTTTCCTTATTAGCAAGGTGAATAACCACATCAATGACCTCGAGCTCATAAGGACCAATATCATGCATAATTTCCCTGTAAAGCTCATAAGGAATAGCACTAGAACTAGAACCAATATCACATAAACCATAATAGCAATGATCACCATTTTTAACAGAAAGCATGGGACACTAGCTTTTCTAGCTTTACTAGGATGAGAGATAATATTAGAAGCGTCTTCACAGAAGACAATGTGCTCATCCTCTATATTTCTAGTGACAGGGTCTTCCACAATTGCTACCACAGGTTCATTATTCAATTGCTCATCAGGTTCCACAGTTTTCATTGTACCTTTATTATTTGCACTAATAATCATAGAATACTCCTTTACCTTAGCTGGGAAAGGAACTTTCTCAACATGAGGTTTAGGCACAATATGATTAGTAGTACAAACTTCAGTACTACTAACGGGAACATGACTAACAACATCTTTAAAAGGTGCATGGTAGTTATTCCACTTCTTCTTGGAATTCCTATGTAAGAGGTAAAGGCTTTAAAACAATTGGCAATGCTTTAGGAATCAAGACCAAACTCATTGCTAATATCACGGAAGTCATCAGTTCCCATAAAAGATTTAATGCATTCATAATCATAGTTTATACCAGACTTTCTTTCTTTGTCATTCTCCTAAGCTTCAGTGTTCTCTTGAATACGGTCTAATAGATCCCATTTAGCTTCTTCCTTCATACGTGTGAATGATCCAGCACAAGAAATGTCACATCCCAAAATTTTCCAAATTTTGTAATGTGAAAAATAAATAAACAAAATATATAATTGTTGAAATTTAAGGTGAAAAGAAACTTTTTGTTTCTAAATGGAAACTTAAAATCCCATCTTGAACAAACTTTGATCAATGTTTAAACCCAACTAAATTCAAATTAAAAGGAATACATTCTTCATAAATGCATCTGGAAATTTAAACACTTGGAAAATAAACCAAGACCCTAAAACCCTAATGGAATAAAATCATTTCCAAGTTATCTCCAAGATCATGGATTGGATCCATATAAAATTTGTCAATAAATATTTATAAATGATCAAGAATGACAAATATAAATATTATAAACCATAGAAATTGATTTCATTCAATTTGGAGCCATAAATAAAATCTTATGAATTTAATAAGATTGAATTTCCAATGCTAATAAAGCACCTATCTAAAACTCCATACAAAATGGTGAGCAATTAATCCTAAAGATATTTAAAAGGATAAATAAATATCAAAAAAGATTTTATAAATTGGAATCACCAAGTTTGGATCTATAAATAAAAAGATATGGATTTTATAAGATAAAGAAATAAATATTAAATGAGGAATATTTAAAGACCAAAAATCTTGGCCTAAACCATAAGCAAATGGAATGAATATAATCCAAGTCCAAGTAAAATAAAAGGATAAAGAATTTTTCCAAATAAAATAAAATGGCATTAACCAAATTCTATTTGATTAAAGACAAATTTCTAATAAGAATGATTAATTAAATCATGAGAAAATAGTATTTGGAATTTACCCAAGTGGATTAAAGGTCATTTAATTAACTTAAATGGGATCAAAGAAAAATAAATTTATGGAATTAAAACTATAATTGGTTTCATTGGAATAAAGACAAATACCCAATTTAAATGATTAATAAATCATATTAAAAATGTTACAAATAATTCAAGGTGAATTATTTGACACCCTATTAAATAAATAAACCTACTGAATAGGTTTGGTAAAATATGGATTTCAAATAAAGTTTTAAAACACATTAAAATCTATTTGAAATAAGGACAAATGACTATTTATAAAATAAATAAGAGACCCTAAAAAGAATAAAGGAATTATTCTAAATTTGACTTTAGAATGTATTATTAATCAGTATTTGAATACACACAAAGTTTGGTTGAAGTTTGAAATCAAAATTGTTGTTTGAATTAATTAAATAAAATCAAAACAGATAAATAGAAAAAGAAAAGAAAAAAGAAAAAGAATCTGTACAAAAAAATGAACAAAGCAGCCCAGCTAGCAAAGCCCATCTAGCCCAGCAGGCCCATTTCCCCTCTTTCCCCCGAATCGTTTTCTCTCACTCACAGACACACCCACCCAGTCACTGAGCTGTGGACCCCACCCGTTCTCTCTCTCTCTCTCTCTCTCTCTCTCTCTCTCTCTCTCTCTC